>CM037876.1:46163725-47465904 GCA_021292165.1 Shinisaurus crocodilurus
CTTCCAACTCTATGATCTATGAATCTATGAATCTGAAGGTGCCCTATACTGACTGAGTCAGACCATTGGTCCATCTGGCCCAGTATTGTCTATTCTGACTAGCTGAGGACCTCCAAGGTCTCAGGCAGCAGTCTAGCCTGCACCCTTCTACCTTGAGATTATTTTTAACTGGAGATGCTGGAGATTGAACCTGGGACCTTCTACATGCACAGCATATACTCTACCATCGAGCACAGTGCCCCTCAAAGTTAACTGACTTTTCAGAGCTCAATACTCCTTATTCTCCAGATCATAGTAAACTGGTCACACTAGTAAACTAAAGGCCACTTGGCAATTGTCTGTCAGCACAACAAACTTGTAAACTCTGTCTTGTCTTAGCTTCCCATTGACCTTTGCCTGACACTGCAACTTTCCACCAGCTCCTGCCTCAATTCCTCCAGCCTCCGTGCATATCTAGCACCATTGTCTGGTCTTGCGTATTGCTTGGTCTTTCTCTCCACCATCATACTTGAACACTGCCTGGTCTTGAATTGTCTTTGTGTTCTTATCCTAAAGAGACTTATTAATGATTTGTTCAAACTACTCCTGCAAGGACATCAATCTTTTGGATGCCTGATGACAGAACACCTATTACAATTATGGGCCTAGGAGTCCTGAACCACCTATGGATTTCACTGGCAGTATTACTGAAGGTAAAGCATATTATTCATGCAAGAACATTACAATGTATGTAAAAGAGAGAGAGAGAAAGACCCTCCAGACATGAATACAGAGTTGGGTCAGTTGATTATCAGCCACCACTGTTCTAAGGGCCCTTCATGCATTGCTTTGGGGGGGGGGTGTACACCTCAGTTTTGGGGTATGTACACCTAAAAAACAAAATATGAAGGTGACAAACATGTTTTAAAATGTATATAGCATTCAGCTGCAATCAGAGAGCTAGGACTGGCTGCAGCTCCTTGTTGGAGTGTAAACTTATTGATAAGCAAAGGTCGTGTGTGTTTTTTAAACAAAGCTTTCCTCTGGCTTCTTGTGCACAATGACACCAAACGTGTAAACTGTATAATGCAGAAATACTTGTATAGAACATTGATCACAATACTAATCAAAATATTTTATAATAACTTTTGAAACAATATCTGAATGCATATAATACTGAGTAAAGTTGAACTAGTGGAGTAAAGAGATCCAGTGTGGCATAGTGGTTAGAGTGTTGGACTGGGTCTTGGGAGATCTGGGTGGCCGGGTGACCAGCCAGATGGGCGATTAAAAAATGTAATAAATAAAAATGAATAAATGAAGCTCACTGGGTGATTTTGGGCTAGTCTCATTGCCTAACCTACCACACAAGGTTGTTGTGAGGATAAAATGCAGAGGAAGAGGATCATGTATGCTGCCTTGGGTTTCTTGGAGGAATAAAGGTGGGATATAAATGTAATAATAAATAAATAAAATAAACATAATGAACTTCTGCATAGAAGCCGTTTCAGCAGCCTGTAAAGTTGATGCTTCTGCTATATTATTATAAAAATAAATGAGGCACAGAGAAACATATTTTGGATCATATTCAGCATTTTCTCCAATTAACCTCAAGCAAATTCCCAAAGTGCATTAAAAATAAATTGTCCAACTTTACTAAATTCCATTCATCATTAGTGAATCTGGCAGCTGCTGATGGCTGGCTTTTCTTTCCATTGTTTTGCCTGTGCATTGGTTTAGCTAAAACAGGTATTAACTGCATTGCCTGGTAGCCTTCCAGCTACAGTTCCCGTAACTTATTGACAGCAGTTATTACATTAACTTACTTGATATTTTTCAACAATTTCCAATGAGATCTTGGCTTTGGATTTTAATATATTCACATTGATATGCTGCTTAGTGATTGAACTCTGCCTTCCTTTGCAAAAGTTTTAATGGATGCAATATACGATTACAAGTGAGAAGAAGGGAGGCAAGAAAAGGGGAGGAACAGATACCCAAGGCTTCTTGGTAGCCTCAGTACAGCACAAACATAGGAAAACGAAAAGGGGGGGGGGAGAGCAACAAGGAATAAAACATAAGAAAGAAACCATCACCAGAGGTCAACAGTGTAGAAATGACTATTTTAAAATTTAATGACAAAACCAATATTACAAGTAAAAAAAAGTAAAAACAAAGCTGACCTTTCAGCTAGAGATGCACAAAAATGTAACTGGCTTCAAATAACAGAAAAACCAGCAAAATAATCTCACCCAGTTTTTTAGCATTTAAAAAATGCTTCAGTATTGTTAGACCCATCATTCATTTTCCATACTTCACTGCACAGTGTAAAAGCTACAATCCCCATAGTTCTGTTTCCAGTAGAACATGTAAAATGCTGCTACCACCAGCTCTCCCAACATGGTCGTCATTTCTAGTGCTCTGCTGATCCAGTTGCTGCTCCACCATCATCATGGTACATTTTATTGGCCAACGAATCTGAGTACACATCAGTAGTGATGAAATACCATAATCCATGCTGGAGCACCCGCTGTGAAAGTCAGCTCATAATGAGACCACAGTCTCCTGCTTTTTGGAAAGCCCAAACTGCCCAAAAAACAACAACACAAACTTGAAAGTGGGAGTAAAAGGCATTGAAAAATCAGTGGCAATTTGACAAGCCAAGAACAATTTGAAATTGTAAGAGCTCCTTTGACACCACCTTTCTTTCTATAACTAACAGTGGTTCTGATAAATGGGGAAAGATAGCTGTTTTTTTTAAAAGTATTTCTGATTTTTAAGTTCTACAGCTATTATACTCAAAGGAAGATTTGTTATTAAGTTTGCACAGATTGCACCCAAAGATGAGTTTTAAGATAGTTCTGGTTAGTTTGTACTCAAAATTTACAAAACCAATATGCAGTTTTGCCCAGTTAACCAACATATTATATAGTGGAGGCTGGTTGATAACTTTGTGGTCTACAAAATACTATCATGTAGTCTTTTCTCTGCAACAGCCAATTTTTGAAATTTAAAGTGGTCTAGTGGCAATGTTATTGGGCTGTTTTGAAGATTCCTTTCGGCATGTAGGGATCAGTTGAGATGGCCTGGGTGCTGAAATAAATGCACCACAGCTGAAATGTGTAGTACTGGTCTCCATTATCATGTGAAGTATCTCCATGCCAGCAATAGCCCACTCAATGGCATGGCAGCACTGCATGAGAGATGATCCACATGATGCAGAACTAGGGAAAAGAGAGTGATGCTATATCAATCTATTCTATTTAAGTAGTAACTAAGAGGCCATTTCCATGTAATGCATAGATGATCACCTGGTTTGGAACACAGGACTTCTTGCATTCAAATCCTAGTGGAACCAGATAGGGATGGGGGGGGGGGGTTTGTTCAGCTCATATTTTAATGTGAACTTACCTAATTTTGCACTTACAAACCACTATGCAAGTTAAAAACTCAGTTATGCTTTGAAATTTGCACTTCTCCAAATTCTGCAATGGATTTATCTAATCAAAATATGCATACAAAAATGTGTATATTAGGAAAATAACAATGAAATATTAATTATATTAGGAAAATTGCTTGCAAAAATGTATATATTAGGCAAAAATGAATACAAAAATGCATGCATTAGGAGAAATATGCACAAAAATGCTTATGAATGTTCATATAAACTTTTTTTATTTTTTTAAAAAATCTCAGTGTTCATGTCAAACCAAACTGAAGACTGGAGAAATTCTCAAAGTTTGAGATGAAGCAAATTTAAGATTAGAAAAATGAGATACTGTGAGAAACCAAAATTGACAAATTCATACATCCTTAAGTCCAGGGATGGACAAACTCCTCTCAACTTGATTCAGAATGAAGTGGGAATCATGAGTTTACTCTGTGAATTTGGGGGGGGGGAGGTGGGGGCAGATCACTTATTTTCTAAGAGTTCTTTTCAAGCTTGTAATATTGGTGCATGCTTGCTAATAGTTGGGTTGCATGGATGTGCCGTATGTTCTTGGAATTGTAGTTCCCTGGACCAGCCACAACAGGGAACTAATTGAATATTCAACACACACACACACACCAAACACACACACACCTGGGAACAAGAGAGGGGTTTAGATCAGGGTTTGCAAGGAATAACCAAGGGACTTGACCCAAATAGGCAAGACATTCTACAAATAAAAGCATGATTGGTCAGATGGCCCTGGTATACAGCAAAGCATGTATTTTGGACAAAAAAAAATTGTATTCTCAAACAGGTGATTACAAATGTCAACAACATCCCTACTTTTAAATACACTGAATGGATTTCTCAGAAATTGCAGGGGTGGGGGAAGAGAGCAGATATGGACAACAATTCTCTTCAAAGTCTGACCCTGAATGGACCTTTTCCTGTGGTATTTCTGCAGAAATATGTTCTTAGAAAATGTGGCTGAGAATAAACAAAGTAAAATACTCTGCGGCATGTAATATTACACTTAAAGCAGAAAATGAAAATGCAATCCTTGAACTGTCTAAATAAACACATGTGCATGTAAAATGCTTACACTGATTTCCCCCGCTCGCCCTCCTGTAGCTGAATTAATGCTTTCTGACTGCCACTAGGTTTTATAATACTATTTGGAAACTTTCCATTTAATAATCTACAGCGTATGCCTTGTGAGGGGGTTGTTATTTCTGTGGTAGGTTGCAATGGGAAAGCAATTTAATCACTGCATCTAAACCAAGCAAAAGTCCCTGTGCCAGGTACTGTATGTCAGCTTTCTGAGAAGCCACATAGCAGGGAACCAGTTATAAATAAGATTTAGAAAGTGATAACCTCATGCCACATTTTGCTGTTGTTTCCAGTGTTTACATCCCTGCCCCTCTGACTGACTGCAACATAATGGGAGGCTTTAATGCAGCATGGTGTGCAAAGCGATATCAGTATGACCCAGACTAATAAACTAGTGATCGGACATACAATAAAATGTTGGCAGTGTATCTCTAATAGGAGTACTCCCGTTCAGCCTGTTACAGGAGCACCACAGTACTGTTCCATTCTGGGTGGGCTGGAGATAGTTTCAGGAAGGGGAAAGGAAAAAGGGAGGACAGTTTCTCCCCACTCTTTACCAAGGGATATGGCACCAGAGGGATCAGATTTGGGGCTGGCTGTCAGACTGAGCCTGAACATTTTATGGATATATGGGGGAAGGGGTATCTGAGGATTGGGTAAGTGAAAAGGTGGCCTTATTCCTTTCTTTCCTCCTGAAATATCCCTGTATGATGCAGGGGGAGAACCTCAGAACACCCATTTCCCTTTTCCTTAATGACCAAAGCAGGTCAAGTCTCTCCCCCCTCCATTTCTCTTTCCTCCCAGCTGACCCCCAGATATCCCATGTATCATCTGCTCTTAATTGATAGTTACATGAACCCTGTCCAGGCATTCAAGAGAATGTATGAGGGAGGGCTTAAAGTGTGTACTGGGATGAGGCCATCCATGCTGGCCTTGCCCCCTACATCTCCAAATACACCACCCTGCCCCTGTCAGTTCAGACCTTGCTGTGTTGAACCAGCAAGGTCTGAACAGGAGCTCTAGTTGCGTTCACTTGAACTTTCCACACAATCATGGAGTAGAACATTCCATGCAATTGTGGACCCTGCCTTATCAGGGTTCTTGATCATGCAGTTAGTTCTATTTGTGTTCAAGCAAACATGAGTAGAGCTCCTGTTCAGACCTTGCTGGTTCAACATAGGAAAGTCTGAACTGAAAGGGGTGGTGCTGGCATTCCTGGATATTTAGGGGGCAGGGCCAGCATGCACAGCCCTGTCCCAGTACACACTTTAAGCCCTCACATGTTCAAGCAAATGCATGAACAAGATTATGGTCTGCTTAACTTTTGGTTCCTTTAGATCTCATTTTTTTCTCCCCTGGTGTGGAAGTGAGAGCAACCCATAGAAAACAATGGAGAAATCCAGGACGTTAGCATAGTTCTTGGGGGAGTGCATTTGCACAGTTTGGGGGTGACACAGAAGAAAACCTGTTCATGTGTACCCAACAAACAGGCCTCTGAGGTTAATGGTGTGTGAGGGATTGAGGCCTACACAGGATTGGGTTTGTTGAGGCCTACACAGGCTTAAGTTTGTTGAAGTCTGAAGGCCCAAACACTCCAGGATGGGAGGGGGAGTTTGAGAGTTTTAAGTTACCCAATAGAAGTTAAGAATTAGATATCCTATTCAAAGTCACATGATTATAACCTTCCATTCCTGGGAAGGCTATATATGTGTGGGGGGTGTGGTCAGCTAGCAGTTAGTGCTGAGAGAGAGCTAGGAGCAGAAGCAGAGAAACAGCAGAGAGAGAAGCAGAGACTGGCTGCATAGGAGATAGGTAGTCTGAAGTTAAGCTAGAGAACATTGGATTGTTTGTTTGTTTGTTTTATTTTATCATACTTGCTTTTGATTTATAACCACTCTATTAAGTAAATACCCTTATATTATAAGTAAAGGTTGTTGTGTACCCTGGAGTTTGGAGTGACTTATTCACCACGTCTAGGCCTACACCCACATTGCTGGAGGAAGCAGGCAAAGGACTGGATCTCCTAGAGAGGGAGAGTCTTTGGCAAGAGGCAGAGATCTTCCTAAGGGCAGATCAAGGGGTCCCTGCAGTAGCGGAACCTTGACATGGTGCCCTCCAAAGGGACCCTCCTGCAGATCTTAACACCCAGGAAAGTTCATCACAAGACAGTTGGTCCCTTAGATAGCCAGGTTCTAAGCCATGTAGGGCTTTAAAGGTTAAAACCAACAGCTTGAATTTCCCCCATAAAACAATTGGCAACCAGTGCAGGTCTTTCAGGACAGGTGTAATATGGTCCCAATGCCACACACTGGTTAGCATCAGCTGAAGCTTCTAGACACTCTTCAGGGGTAGCTCCAAACAGAGTGCATTGCAATAGTCTAAATATAATGTTACCAAGGCATGGATAACTGTTGCCATGTCACTCTAAGGGCCAAACTAGATGATACTTTAATTGTATTTGCATGGAATGCAACCACACCTTCAGCTTTTGTTTTAAATGATCCTAGAAGTGGAGGTGTGAGTTGGATTGTTATCAGGACCACAATGCATGGGGAGAGGAGATTTAATCCGTCCCTCCCTAGTCCCTAGCTACAATCCCGATGAAAATCCCTTCTCCAAGAGGGAATTAGCCTAGGGTTGGGATTCACATTGGTGCTAATGGGAACTTTTCCTCCCAAGGCTAATTGCTGAATGTGAGGGGGGAGATCTTTGTTAGGAGGATTGCTGCTCCTTCCCCACACACTGTGATCCTCATGAAAATCTCCCATCCCTGCCCCTAGAATTATTTTGTTTTTTAAAAAAATTGCAAGTGTGATTGAATAGCACACAACTATTGTCATGTCTGGCCTTCCAAGTGCCCTTCCACTTATAAGCCATTGAAGTAAGGCCCACTGATAACCAAGTGCTCTTTCAAGTATCAGTTCACATCATAGCCAGATTTAAATGTCTGAAAATAGATTTTAATTGGCAATCTACTCACAGCAAACTCTAAACCTTATGAGCTCTCTGGTATTAAACACTAAATACAGTAGTAATACCTTGGATTGCAAGTAACTTGGTTTGAGAGCGTTTTGCAAGACAAGCAAATTTTTAAATATTTACGGTATTTAAATTTTTTTTTACTTGATATACAAGCGACGTCTTGCAATACAAGTACTGTAGTACGGCTTAAATTAAAAATCTCTGTACAAATTTTTTTGGGGGGATTTCATTTTGATATAAGAGTGTTTTGGATTACAAACATGTTTCCGGAATGAATTATGCTCTCAATCCAAGGCATGACTGTAGTGAGTAATAGCAAGAAACAGCAAATTCAGGCCTGCTGGAAACACAAGTACAACAATGGATACACCACTGTCTCCTCGAAATCACAATGGTCTTCCGGCCTTTTCCAGTACAACTATGCTAATTTATATGTATGCATAAAAATTTAGAAATAATTACTAAATTCTATAATTTAAACAGAAATTTATTTATTTCTCTTTCCACAGATTTATATATACCTCTTTCCAGTGAACTATCCAAGCAGTTAACAATACTAAAATAACCATAAAATATAACAATAAAAATGAAATAAAATAATCACTGCTCACCAATACAACTCACAATTATACTGGCTGCGTATGCCTCAGGGAAAGCATATTCTGGAAGGCAGGTGCCGCAGCACTAAAGGCTCTGTTAAAAGTGAGTGAGAGTGTTAGACTGGGACTCAGGAGATCCGGGTTCTAGTCCCCTCTCAGCCATGAAACTCGCTGGGTGACTTTGGGCCAGTCACTGACTCTCAGCCTAACCTACCTCACAGGGGTGTTGTGAGGATAAAATGGAGGAGTGGAGGAGGAGGATTATGTAAGCCGCCTTGGGTTCCTTGCAGGAAAAAAGGTGGGTATAAATATAAATAAATAAATAAATAAAAGTACTCTTATTTATTTTTTTATTTAGGGCATTTCTCATCCGCTCAATAACCAATGTTTTCTGGGCAGATTACAACCAGTTAAAAAACTAAAATGCCATTTTAAAACACAGTGGAAATATAACAAACAATACAAATATTTAAAAATAATAAAAAATACAATATAATGCAAAGCAATAAACAGCACAGGAACCTTGAGACGAACGTCAGGAGCTTGTGGCATTGTCAGATGCAATGCATCTCGCACCATACTGGGGAAGACTGTGATCAGGTAGCCTGTGGCTGTGAGCTCACTCAGCCTGCCGTCTGGGCACTGCTAATTCTTGATGGACAACATTAAGGCCCTTAGGGCACGATCCAATGTCCTCCGCACTTGATGCACGTAAGCCTCCGAACACAGAGGCTTGCATGCATCCAATGCAGGGCGCGAGGCGCACCAGCGGCAATTGCTGCCTCATGCCTTGTGCCCTGTATTTAATCTAGACGGCTGTTTTCAGCCCTCTAGATGAAGTGCCGTGTAGTGGGAGAGAAGGAGGCTGGGGGCCTGGGGCACCGTTTGGGTACGGCGTAAGCCTCCCCACCCCTGGCACCCCCCTTTTCCTCCTCTCCAAGGCCGATCTGTGTCCTCGGGGAGGAAGCCGGACTGGTTCTTTCCATGCCAGCCGTGAGGGGGGCAGGGCAGAGGCTCCACATTCGGAGACCCAGCTCCATGGTCGGAGGACCTCGGAGCTGGGACTCTGAATAATCCTATGTCAGGAGGCCATAGGATTACACCCTTACTTTCCCTTCTTATGGTTCTTTATCTTTCTTTAAACCAAACTTGGACCGGACAGCCCTTCAGAATGATAGAGGACTGTTCAAATACAGAACTATCCTCTGACAGCCTTTCAAGTAGAGGACTGGTCTGCTTAAAATAGGAGACATGGCCACCCTACCTGGGAATGAGTAAAGGCCTACATCACACTGTCCAGATGTCATTACACACAACATCTGGGATGAAGCTCTAGCTGTAACCACTTCTAACCTGCAGCATCACTTGAATACACAGCCATGTGGCTATCTCTCAAAACTCAGTCGTCATGATTTCATGCATGTTGGACCTCTTCAAAGGAGAAACATAATAATTTAAGTATTTTGATATCCAAGAATACTACACTTGGGGTTTGTGTATTCATGTTTTTTATCAATAAATGTTCCATACTGATGGTTCCAATTTCATTCTTTTATTGCCTACTGTTAACTGAGAATAGAAAGACACAGTTACATGTACGGGACATTCCCCCCACCCCCATTTTCTGCATAGTATAATTTTTGGAGGCTAAAATCATTGTAAATGGAAAGCAAAGCTCCAGAGATCTGGTACAGGAAAGGTGTTTAATGCTTAGAATTTCTTTAGTCCTACATTACTAATCTCAGGAGATTTGGTTTGCAAAAGCTCTCCTTTAAGCAATAAAATATTCTTAAGAGTTTTAAAAGTTGGCTGAGAATCCTCAACTTCCAAAAATATTCTAATGCATAAGACTTTATTAGATCATGAACACTATTAGGGGAAAGTGAGTCTTATTGTTTCCTGTTTAGAAGTGTTACTCGTGAGTCATGAATAACATGGAAGCACTAAAATGAAGGCTAAAATGTTAGGAACAATACAGCTTTTAAGATTTGGGGGCGGGAGAAGTAATATCCACTGAAAGGTTGGATATTAGTTATGTTGGCTAGAATGGGTATATTATCTTATTGGAAAGTAAAATAAATATCCATTACTTTTAAAATGAATATTTACATTCACGCTCATTGTTCAGTCAGATTACTTACCCTAACAACAGCACACTGACTTATTCAACTCAGTGATATCAATATATTTTACTCGTATGCAAAGATTGACTTGTGCACACTAGGGAGAAAAAGTAAAAGCAGATTTTTCTAATGCATCACTGCCGGCACTTACTTCTAGGTCTACCAATTTATTTATATTAAACTTTCCCCATTCCTTCGCTGTTTTAGGTCTGGAATGTTTCACTTTAGTCATTTACCAATACAAGGCTGTGGTGGGATGGGGGGAAGACAGGTTATTGTCGTGTAAACATTTTGGTCTGATTGGTTTGTGTGTGTTTTTATATAGAATTTAAAATTCAGCTAAGTGGCAAAATCCTGCAGACAGCAAGCCATTTTGCGTTCCCCGTAAAACAGAGCTCAAGATCAGGTTTACATGGACAGGCTCCTACAGTGTAATCGTTCTCTCCATGATACAGTGAGTTTGCCTTCTTTGTCTTTGCATTACGGCCATCCGTTGACATAGGGTTGGATACAGAATTGAATGGAGCAGATGCTTCTATGGGTGTAAAAGAGGGGGGACAATTTTCACTGATTCCACCCTGGTCCCCTAAACACCTAGAAATCTGCTCTGGGTTACCCTCCAGAACAGCATAGGTCATGGTGTCATGCTGGGGACTGCAGGGGGAAGGAGGAAGCAGCAAAAATCGCCACCTCATCTCCTTCCTGCAACGGAGAGCCTCCACTGGATCCTGGTCCCTCCCTGAATGAGAGGAGCCATAAAGACTGACCTGAATGAGAATGAGCTGACCTGACCTGAATGAGATAAGCCATAAAGACTGACCTCTTCCGACAGGCCTACCCAGTGGAATTTTAAGAGTTTTAAAGAATTTTTAGGATACTTTTAAAGGTTTTTAAGAATATTTTAATAATATTTGCTGTGTTTTTAACTACTTATGTATTTTATGTTTGATTGTTCCCCACCTCGATCTGAGTGGAGAGGCGGGTAAGAAATAAAAATTTATTATTTTTATTATTACTGTTCATCTGGATTCAACCAACAGACATTCTGGTTTCAGGCATAGGTGCTCCACTACATGGTCAAAGGTTGCCACTCACAAGGCTTTCCCCATTTATTTCAGTGGAGGAAGCCAATCAGTGTGCAGTCCATTCCTTTACACACAAAGATTGATTCCACTGGAGTGACAAGATAGCCTTATGCAACTTATCTTTCAGTTTACTGCTCTTCTTTAAAAATCTAAACAACAATAAGAACCTGTTCCACAGGACTGTTGGAAGGAGAAATTGTGAATTATTGTATCCCCTGAAAGTGTAATACATGACAAAGTAGGCAATCTCATCTTCCTTGTCCTCCTGCTTGTATCCCACTGTGGTGACCTGGTGCCCATGGACACCCCAGCTACAGGCGCAGATCTGGTGCAGCGGCGCCAACTGGTACTGGCTGCCACCACTGAGACTAGATCAAATAACAAATAAAAGGATTGCTAAGTGTAGAGATTTCCTGTAGCCTATACCCAATTCAAAACTGTTGCTTGAGTCCCTATGGGGACTCTTGCATTGGGCTTCTTTGCAGCCCTCTCATGTCCTTAGGTAGCACGGCCTAGATTACAGAGCTCGACCAGCATGTTGCATGCAACCTGGTCCTTAAACCAGCTTTAGCGTGACCAAGAATGTGGCATGCCCCTTGTGAGCCTCCCCCACTCTCATCCCCAAAACACACAGTTGAGTTTTGGTGAAACAGGAAAAAAGATTTATTAGGGATTCAAGCAAAAGTACAGAATAGGAAAAGAGATAGTCAGTTTCAAAGCACAAGGTTGTTGTGAGGATGAACTTGATGGACTCAAGTTCAGATGTAGCTTGTGTGAAAAGGAGGGCCTTATTAAAAACAAATAAAAGGATTGCTAAGTGTAGAGATTTCCTGTAGCCTATACCCAATTCAAAACTGTTGCTTGAGTCAAATAGCTATTCCTTCATACAACACAGGGACTGCAAGAGACAGGACAGAGGCATAGATAAAGCTCTGACCTATTGTGCAACATGGTGGAACTTGTTTTCCTATGGCTTATTCCATTGGCTATATATTTCCAGACATAAAACCCCCTCTGCCTCCCAATCGGGACAGTGAAAATGGTGTGGTCAGATCCTTATGAACTCTGTGATACTTTTCCTCCAAATTCTACAACCTGAAAGTTCTTGAAATTAGTCATATTTTCAAAGATACACTTCATCTAAGGGCCAAACGGTGTGGATGCATGGCTGCTGCTTCTGCTCTGCATCTCTCTAAACTTCTAGTAAAATAAACATGGGACATGAGATCATCATGTTAAGTATTATGCTGCTCCTGCAAGCTGAAGCCAATAAATTGGAGTATGATTTGGAGCAGAGAAATGCTGGATGTGATGACACCCCAGGCAGCCATGCATTTCTTTCACTACTAAACAAACACATGAGTGAGATGCAGGTTGGAAGAAACTGCATGTTCCTCATAAGGTCTGCTTATTTGTTTCATTGCCATTGGGGAAAGAGGGTGGTGGTGGTGGTGGTGGTGGTGGTGGTGGTGGTGGTGGTATTATTATTATTATTATTATTATCATTATTATTATTTGCAGCATTGCTCAAAACAATGCCAAAAAGACCCTATTCCTTTCTTGCAGCAAATACACACCAGTCCTATTTATCCAATTCTGGGGGTCTTTGTTAAATATGTTTCAGTATCTGTATGGATAGTGTCATTAGTTTATGGTTCATGCCTTGGTGCCTTTATGGTCATTAGTGGTTCATGCCTTGGTCTCCTCTTGCCTAGACTACTGTAATGCGCTCTACGTGGGGTTACCCTTGAAGACGGTTCGGAAGCTACAGCTGGTACAGAACGCGGCGGCTCGCCTGGTTAAAGGCAGCCGCCGGCGGGATCACATCATGCCAGTGCTCAAGGAGCTACACTGGCTACCAGTTGCTTGCCGAGCCGAATTCAAGGTGTTGTTTTTGACCTTTAAAACCCTATATGGCTCCGGTCCAGTTTATCTCAAGGAGCATCTCCAGCAACACCAAGTAGGCCGCTCAACGAGATCTGCCACAGACAGCCTTCTCCTTCAGCCAGAGCAGCTAGTCTGGTGGGGACTAGGAAGAGGGCCTTTTCTGTGGCGGCCCCCATACTGTGGAACTCCCTCCCTAGTGACATCCACCATACCCCCTCTCTGTTGAGCTTCTGCCGCTCACTAAAAACATGGTTATTCAGGCAGGAATATGGGGTGGGTTAAGATTTTAAAAGTTATACTGTTTTATACTGTTTTAAATATATTTTATATCATGTATTTTAAATGTATTTTATCATGTTGTACATCGCCCAGAGTGGCTGGCTTGCCAGCCAGATGGGCGATCCAAAAATACAACAAATAAATAAATAAATAGTTTAGTCATTAGGTGGCACTGGACTTTGGGCTAGACTAGAAGTTCTCTTGATATATAACATGCAGCTACATTTATTTGTCCCCCTTAATTATTTAAAGGGAGGGTGAATCTTACTTGGAATGCAGCACCTGGGAAAGTGAGATTTATTGATTCCCTCCCCAGCATGATCAGAGCAAGCCCCCACCCCTACTGGTGCCAATGGGGACTTTTTATCTAAGCATTCTAGCAATGTGAGGTGGGGAGGGGGCTTGCTCTGATTGTTTTGGGGAGGTATGAAATAAGTTTCCCGTCCATGTGTGCTGCATTCCAAGTAAGATTCATGCTCACCTGCCTGTAATTAATGAGGTGGAGAGGGAATACATAACTGCATAGTGCATGCTATGTATCAAGAGAACATCTAGTTTGGCCTATAGATGTATCTGGATGGAGTCAGGAGTTTCCTGTTGCTGCTGTGTTCTTGTTTAAGAGAAACAGTAAAGTTCTTGTCTAGCTTCCTCACTGGTGTGTCCTCTAAGCCAATTGTGACAGTATCCATACCAAACAAACAATCAAACAAAACCCCAACCCCAACAACATCACTTGGCCTTCCATGAACTCAATGATTATAGAGCTGGACCATTTAGAACAAGTGTTTCTCATCCACTAATTGTTCTCTAAGAAGAATGGTATACAAACAGACAGCTATTTTGAAACTTGAATCTACTGTTAATGAAGGGATCAGAAAAGGCAGCTGTTACTTATTTTCAGATGTGAATGAGTAAGGAAAAAGTAGGAAATCAGACAAGAAGTAATTGGCCAAACTAAATTATTAGGATTATTATTCATATGAGTAACAGACTGAGGAGATCATTTTCCTCAAAGAGTACATTCCATGGATGAGAAGAGAAAACCATGAGAAGAAACTAAAACTACATTAAAATATTTCCCCTCCTTTTTCTATCCTGGCTCAGCACTAAATGGTCCAACATTCATCTCCCTTGTCCAGCTTAGATGCCAGAAGGGAAAAACAGATATATGACTGGACACCACAAAGTTATATAAAGAATGATACAATGATGTGAGGACAGAAGTCAGATATTTCGCTGCTAGTGCTATGGCCTAAAATGCTGTGACTAACAACAGCAATTTACTAATCAAGAAAGAAAGGAATAAGGTTGTTGTTTAGTTTCCTAGAGGAAACATCAAGACATTGTCTATTCTTTTCTTAATTATCACTTCTGGGGTTAAGTTTGGAACCTCTTAACCTATCTGGGGCCAGAATCTGTTAATACATTCATAAAATGCTTCAGGGACATATTCAAATACTAACAGTTTATACAACCACATTAAATTATCCCGAAGAATGCAAGCACTATTTAAAATCCTGTGGGCCCAAAATATTAACGAGGTTACACTCAATTAGTGGGATGAATGCTTTCCCACAATTTACCTTAGAATGTGGGAATCACATATAAAAAAAGATAAAATTCATACATCGTCAGATCTACAAGTCTATGTGGAACTAGCCAGCTCTTCAGATTGGATGAAAAAGAATGAAAAGCAGTAAAAGAAAAATATCACTTGAAGAGGACTTTAGTTTTATGTACATTTATGATGACATGCGTGAGAATTAAGGCCAATATTTTCACAAGGGAATGCAAAAAGACAAATAGACTCACTAACAATGAACCGGTTCACACATAAGGGCTAACTATGAGTTGTTTAACCTGTAGTTAGATATGACCATGTAGCAGTGCGCTAATGCACAGACACTTGTTGCTTCTTCTTTCAATCAAAACCCTGGAATTTATTTCTGGGTTTTGATTGATATAAATTATAAATTTATAAATTATAAATTTATAAATTATAAAATTATAAAATTATAAATATTCATTATATTTATATCCCACCTTTTTTCCTGCAAGGAACCCAAGGCGGCTTACATAATCCTCTCCATTTTATCCTCACAACAACCCTGTGAGGTAGGTTAGGCTGAGAGTCAGTGACTGGCCCAATGTCTAATTCCTGGGTTGTTATTGTGATATTTGATCCAAGAACTCTGGGTTGTTTAGGGATTAAACAACTCAGAGTTAACCGAACAACAATCCATGGGCAATTGTTGGCTTAACTCTGTTTAACCCCTAAACAACCCAAAGTTCCAGGATCAGACATCACAGTAACAATCCAGGATTGAGGCATTCTCTGGTTGCTGACTGAAAGTGGAAGCTATGAGCATGCAGGAAGCAGTGTGATAGCTCACTGCTGTGCAGCCACAACTATGGGTTACATGTGAAATGAGTCATTCTAATCTAATCAAACTGAACTAATATCTAATCGAATTGAACTAATATCTAGATCACACTGGCAACATAATGACGGAACTAAATAACATTGTGCCTTATCATTTCTAAATCACATTAGAAATGTTCAAAGAGCTACACGTACGTTGTACCTCAGTAAACTTTGCAATAGACCTCCAAATTATGTCAGTATTGTAGGTGGACTAAAGTTGAGGGACTAATGACATGCCTCAAGATACCTAATATGTTTTGGCTGAGGTAAGATTTGAACTAGACCTGAGAGAAAATGCTCCCACAATCACCACCATATTTACACATTCTGAACTGGGTGAGGTGATTTCAGTGATGAGGGTGGGGCAGCAAAATGTTCATAAGGGCTGTGGGCTCTACCATTGTGTGACAGTTCCATTTTCCCTGTTCCCCCCCTTCAAACTGTTCCCCCCCCCAATCTATTCCCCCCTCCCCACTGTATGTAGCAGCCACCATTTTAATACCCAAAATGCCCAAGACATAGGGTCATTGCAGGCGGGGGTGGTGGTGGTGCAGCCTCTACTGGTGGCTGCCATTTTTCCCCAGAATGCCCCAGAACAACTTTAAGTCCAGGGTATTCTGGGCAGTAAAAATAGCACCTACCAGCTTCAGAGAGGAGTTTTGGTACCATTGTCAATACAGGCGGCAACATCAAGCAAAACATTTTTTTTTTAGAGCAAAATGTAATTTGAATAAAGAAAAAAATTAAAAAGAAAGAGCTGCCTCTCCTGCTGCTCTCTGAAGTTTTCCCCAGTTTTGCCCTCCAGATCTGCTCCCATTTTTGAGCTGAAAGTTCTCAGTTAAGGCCTTTGTTTCAGGCATAATTACCAGGCCACACTCCCCAGCTAATTTTCTTAGCTATTATGCTATATGAATTCTCAGGTACTTCCTCCTTCTTTATCTCATCTCTAAGATCAGTTATAAAAAGCATCCACCTTAACACTGTAGCCGTTAGCACAGGTCCTAGAGGACAATTTTCATCTAGCCATCACCCAGTTTAATAGCAAGAGTTACCACTTGAGAATTCATGAGGTTCATATATTTGCTAAATTTGAAAAATTACTTACCTTCCTATTTCTCTCTCCCTTGATCAATATTCCTGGCATCCCCTGTGAAATATATTATAAATCTGAGAATTTTTTCTTTCTACATGAAAATGCTAAAGGTAGGTTGATACTTGCCACATCATTATTTACTTTCCAATATTCACGATGATATATCTGATAGCTAGCAAACCATGCCACTGAATCTCTTAAGAGTCATTCTTTCAGAGGAGGGATGTTCTTCATCAAGCTGTAGTTCTTTGTGACATTATTTATGATGCCGATAAATTATAGGCCTCTCGGCAATCCCAAATCTTCCTTATGGCCAGGTGCTGGAAGTTTCTGAATGTTCCTAAGCCATGCAAGGGTCTTGGCATCTGTTGAGCACCAAAGTCAATGGAAGTTCCAGATGCTCATCAGCTGGAAGAGCTATCTCTAACCTGCAAATGGATACACAGAGGAAGAACTATATCCAAGTTCCAACAGAAAATCATAGTGAGTCTCAGATTAGCATAGACAAGGATTCACCCTGTAAACATACAACACCTTCAAATATTTCTACAGGCACCGTGAAGGGCCATCTTGGTGGGAAGGCAGGATGGAAGTATTTAAATAATAATTGTATTGCAAATATATATTAAAAACCATTAGGCCTGCTAATGTGAGGAATATTCCATTCATAAGCAATTTGCACAACTGTATTCATCAGTCTAGTGCCCAGCACAATTAAGCAGAATTACTGAGCTCAGTGAGGCTAGTATCTGAATCCATTGGAAGGGGGGAGTGGCATGTAGGGGAATCCCTGCTGTTATATCTGAACAGAAGTAACAGTGGGGATTTGGGCTGGCTGAGTTGCTTCATGCAGAGTGTGGCACCCCCATGGGGATGTTGGGTTCTGCATGAAGCCAGGGACTTGGCTGGTGCTGGGAAGAACTCTGTGCCTCTCTCAGCACGGAGAAAGACTAAAATGAGTTGGGGGGCAGTTGGATGATGATGTCAGTGGCTATGGCCCCATCCACTGATGTCTTCCAGCCCATCAAGGGCCTGGTGGGGGTCAATCTAGTCTAGCCACCACCCATATATTGTTCTGCACTGCTGTGGTAAACTATGTCCAAGTTAGAAGACTGAACAGCTTACAAGCCATTCGTTGCATCATTATCAATAGCAGAATTATTGGATTCAGTTGTAAATGATTTCCCTCAGCTAAACATGTTTTTATATCCAGTGTGTTTCCCCTTTTCTAAGTTGGTATTTTGTAGACGTGTGAAATGTGACAAGATAATGTGAAAAATAACAGATGTAATAAAATTATTGGGCAATGTTTTTCATGTTTAGCTCCTCTGTTATTGTGAGAAGTAAAGATGATGAAGAATTTATTCTACTTGATTTTTTTTTAAGTGTTAAGAATGCAAATTGGCATGATCTTGTGCATTCTGGGAATGATGATCATATTAAAGATGGAGACACTGTACACAGATCATTGTCATGTGAATGTAAAGTATGTAATCTGATTGTTATATTGTGGCCCTCTTTGGGTGCAACCTTAAAGACCAGACTGAATGCAGATGTTGGAATATGAAAAATTATTAATACCCAGATACTCTATTTTGCTTAACTGCACTGCTTTCCATTTGCTATAGACATCTGTGTTAATGCTTCTAAGCCCTGAACAATACTGTCTGTTCTTTCTGTTTATTTCTTCTGCATCTCATAACCCTTTTTTCCATACTATTGTTCTAAGCCTTATGCAAAGGCGACTGCAGACAATGACAGGCTTCCCTGTCATCTCTCATTACTCTTATGGAACACATCCATCATCGATGAAATGAGGAGCCTAGTGAAGAAAACATTCATGTACAAATAGCTACTCTCACTTATTTGTGTGTGTGTGTGTGTGTGTGTGTATTGCATGATAGCCAGTATCTCCTGTTTGACTTTCTTTTTTAATTTAAAATTTTATTACATTTTCCAAAAGGAAAAAAACCCATACATATAGAAAGCAAAACAAAACATATTAGTAATACATAATCCCTCCACAATCCCCCCACACACACACACACACTTGGTCAATTTCAAAATTTTCATCTTCCATCTTTTATTTTCAATTTCTATTCCAGTGTAGTATGTTGATTTATCCCATTTCATTCCTTTATAATCTTCTTCTTTTCATGAGTCCCACAGATTTCTATAAGCTTCTACCAAGGTTATTCTATTCAATTCTTTTTTCATACAGTCTACATGTTTTCACCAGTCGTTCCTAAAATATACTTATTTCGTGAGTCTTACAAGCAAAAATGAATCACAACATTTGGTTAGAAATTTTTGGCATTTTATTTAAGATATTTATGCCCTGCCTTCCCACTGTTTA
This sequence comes from Shinisaurus crocodilurus, assembly GCA_021292165.1. Lineage (NCBI taxonomy): Eukaryota > Metazoa > Chordata > Lepidosauria > Squamata > Shinisauridae > Shinisaurus > Shinisaurus crocodilurus. Next base: position 46,183,077 of record CM037876.1, read on the forward strand.
TATATGTTAGGTATAATGTGAATTGAATGGCCAAAGGCCATAACAACCGATCATTGTGCTTCATGGAGTGCCTCACCATGCCTCATCGAGAATGTGCACATAATCAGTCCACAAACAGGTAATAGTTAACATTTCCTGGTGAATATACATACTCTCCAAGTTGCCTTGGCATATCTCAATAGGAGCTTGTACATTCTATGGACAATAGTATATCATCTCCAACAAGACTTAGGGAATGTGCATATCCCAACTGCATTTTGTACATTTTCCAGTTATTATTTTCATTTATATCCCACCCTTCATAAAAAATAAAAATAAAAATTCCACACTGGGTAACCACAGCATTAAAACATCCAATTATAATATAGATATAAATACTCTGATAAACAAATTAATAAGTTATTCACAGCAGAGCTAACCAATCGTAAATGCCTCGGTGAGCAACAAGGTCTTGGTTGGCACCAGGCATACCCCTTGAGAGAGTGTATTCCAAGTTTGGGGCATTACCACAGAGAAGATCCTAACTTGTATTATCACTCAGTATATTTCCCCAATGGTTGGACAAGAAGATGGGGATCTCCCACAGATCTAAGGTCTAATATACATAATTTCTAACAGACCATGGGAAATGTACATATACATACATATATACATATATTTTATACTAGTAGTCTAGTAGGCGATCACTCGTGACCGAGTAAGATTGTCTTCCAGGATAAAATTACAAAAAGAAAATGATAAAAAGGGGAAATTGTAAAAAAAATTGTGTAGACTCTAGCGATGGGTCCGTAAGTGACTGTGGAGGCTAATTCTAGATCAACACAGCTTCCCACAGTGAGGACACAGGTTGCCAGATAGAAGATGGTGCTGCAAAGGATTCGTTTCATATGCTTTTTGCTTAGCACATTTCTCCCTTTCACCTTACACTCGGGCTTCTTCAAAGTCCATAGAACCTTTGTGAAAGGCCAACCTCCAGTTATACATTCTCTGGACAATATGTACATTCTCCAGTCAATACAAATTGAAGCTGAATCCTGACAAGATAGAGACACTATAAATGGGTGGTTCCCAGGTCTGGGAAAGGAGTTGCCTCTTATGGCTGGGTGTTGCACTCCCTCTGAAGGAACATGTATGTATTCTGGGGGTGCTCCTGGATCCATCTTTTTCACTATACACCCAGGTGACTTCAGTGGCTCAGAGCACCCATTAGCAGCTTTGGCTAGTGCACCAACTACGCTCATTCCTGGATAGGGATAGCTTAGCTACTGTGATCCATGCACTGATAACCTTGGTCAGACAAAATAAATGTAACAGACGCAGAAAGCTATGAGCTTTCTACACGAGGCATTTATCATGCACTCATCATTCCCTACTCACTGTTGTTTGTGGGTTCTTTAGATGACATCATGACCCTCCAGTTTTGCTTCTGTGTATAAAAAACACTTTTGGTGAGTTTTTTTAGAGCAGGGAAAATGCGGTATTTAATTGTAAAAGTGAAAGAAAGCACTGTTTCTACTTGTGTATTTGCACTATTCTGCTGTAACACAGTGCCACCTAGAGGTTATGTAGTGCAAAAGCAGGAAAGGAAAATCTCTTTGTGTAGAGCTCAGATCTCAATTCTATGACAAAACCGAAAGTAGGTACTGCAGATTAACAGTGATGAACAGCCATGTGTAGAAAAGCTCCATATTGAGGTAAGTCTGAAAGCATGCTGTAAGGCCTTTACTCCAAAGCTCAGTCAATTAGTTCCCCTGTATTATATAGAGCTGTGTGCAAACGGCCTTTCAAAATTCTCCACAGTATTTGTGGGCAAAGAAATTGGGAGGACCATTTCACATTGTTTTCCCCTGGGGAAGGGTGGGACTCATCATTAGCCATGGCAGTAGCACAGCTTCTTTCTTTTTTCCTAAAATGGCTGCAGCAGCAACTGTGTTGGCAGCTTGGCCACCATTTTGCATCTTCCACAATGCCCTGGACCTACTGTCATTCTGTGGCATTGTGTGGGGAAACTGGTGACCACTACACACAACAAAGGTGGAGAATATTCACAGGAAATTCTATAAAATTGCCTTCTTTTTCTCACCCCCCCCCCCCAGTAAAAGAACAGGCTCAGAAACATTCTAAAAAAATGTTCTAATGATATAGGATTTCAAGGCTACCCTACCACTAAATTAATTAATATTTGAACATTGGAACCTGACCCTCCAATTCCAAATGGCTGTTTATGTATGCACACTGACCAGAAGAAGTGCATGAAATAGCTCTATGGCCCGGACTTAATGAATCTTTGATATAATTTTCAAGACATCTGCACTGTCTGTAACTTCTAATAAATACTCTTCCCAAAGTAAGCAAATGTGTAGTCGCGCCTGATTGTTTTTTCCAAGATTGGATCCAAAAGGAAACCCTTTTCTAATAAGGCTGCCCCAAAATGGCTTAGGCATAGCAGGGTCCTCTTTCATATTTTCAGCAGAGTCGTTCTTTATAAACATATAAACCTTTAATCATCTTTGCTGTTGGCAAGACATCTGTTGGAGGTTTTGGAAACCTGAGTATGAAAAACCTCATAATTATACAGCATTTGTTAAGTAAAAGTGAGAAATAAAAAACAGCACATCGTTTGAAACCTCTGATAATAAATGGAACTTGGCTAGAAGAGAAGTGGAAGCCTAGCCCTTTCGATGGCCTCCTTTGTGCATGACCATCATCAAATAAAGAACGGACTGTGTGTGTCTTTTTCTAATCCTTTTCCTGAAGGATCAAAATTCAAAACCCTTTTAGGATTTAGGTAAAGAAAGCAACAGTTCCTTGTCTAAATCAGGTACAGTCTTGGGCAATGGAATGAAAGGGTCACTGTGTGGATGTTCACCCTGGTGTTGGTGTCCTGTTTTACTTTACACAATTGTCCACCCATCAAGGTGGATTCCGATTGGATCCTCCCAAGGCAAAAGAATGAATGGACAGAGAAATTCACATTGCAAGGAGATTCCCGACAATGGAGAAAAGAAGGCTTGCGCTGTTTCAGGGTGCATGAGCAGAAACACACAGTATCCAAGTCACGTGAATCATAGAATCATAGAAAAGTAGAGTTGGAAGGGGCCTATAAGGCCATCGAGTCCAACCCCCTGCGCAACGCAGGAATCCAAGTCAAAGCATCCCTGACAGATGGCTGTCCAGCTGCCCCTTGAATGCCTCCAGAGTGGGAGAGCCCACCACCTCCCTAGGTAGTTTATTTATTTATTTATTTATTATTATATTTATTAATCGCCCATCTGGCCGGTCACCCGGCCACCCTGGGCGATGTACAATTAAAATACAGTAAAACACAATAAAATATAATGATTAAAACAATATAAAAAATTCTTATTAAAAACCTAACCCACCCCATATTCCCACCTGAACAGCCATGTTTTTAATGCACGGCGGAAGCTCATCATGGAGGGGGCATGGCGAAGGTCACTAGGGAGGGAGTTCCATAATGTGGGGGCCGCCACAGAGAAGGCCCTCTTCCTAGTCCCCACCAGCCTGGCTGCTCTGGCTGATGGGATAAGGAGAAGGCCATCCGTGGCAGACCTTGTTGAGCGGCCTACTTGATGTTGCTGGAGGCGCTCCTTGAGATAAGCTGGGCCGGAGCCGTGTAGGGTTTTAAAGGTCAAAACCAACACCTTGAATTCGGCTCGGCAAGCAACTGGTAGCCAGTGCAACTCATTAAGCACTGGCGTGATGTGATCACGCCGGCAGCTGCCCTTAATCAGGCGAGCCGCCGCGTTCTGTACCAGCTGAAGCTTCCGGACCGTCTTCAAGGGTAACCCCACGTAGAGCGCATTACAGTAGTCTAGGCGAGAGGAGACCAAGGCATGAACCACTGATGGGAGCAGGTGATTAGGAAGGTAGTTGGTTCCATTGTCTTATTGCTCTAACAGTCAGGAAATTTTTCCTGATGTTTAGGTGGAAGCTGGGTTCCTGTAACTTGAGCCCATTATTCTGTGTCCTGAAAACTGGGATGATCGAGAAGAGATAACCAATAATCGAGAAGAGATACTTATTTGCTTTTGGTGGGTGAAGAAGCCACACAATCACAGATCAGCAAATTATACCTAATTTAGAGTACTCCTTTGATGTGACATTATATTTCAGGATGGATAGCTAGCAACAAATTGGATTCAGAAAATAATAAATGTTTTACCGTAAATGGCTGCTAAGACTACAAGTCATATGAGGTAAGATTGGAAGAACCTAGCCTGTTTAAAAAAGAGAGAGGAGATCTTGATCAAGATATACCGTAATATTTGTTTTCAGTTATCTGAAAGGCAGTACACAAAACTGTTTTCTAATGCAACTGAGAGTGAAGAAGAGCACACTACTCCAATATAAGTTACAGTGGAGCAGATGGTCAAATTGCACAATATAAGAAACATAGATCTGCCATTAAAAACTGCCCTGCACTTTTGAGTTACCCCCAACTCTGTAATGTGTAGTACACCTTTCCCCCATGTGCTGATGTCATTATGCTTCCCCTGTGGCAGTCAATGATATGGAGAAGGGAAGTAAACAGTATTTCTACGCCAGTGTGGCGTAGTGGTTAGAGTGTTAGACTGGGACTCAGGAGATCTGGGTTCTAGTCCCCGCTCAGCCATGAAACTCACTGGGTGACTTTGGGTCAGTCACTGACTCTCAGCCTAACCTACCTCACAGGGTTGTTGTGAGGATAACATGGAGAGGAGGAGGACTATGTAAGCCGCCTTGGGTTCCTTGCGGGGGAAAAAGGCGGGGTATATAAATATAATAAATAAATAAATAAATATGGAGAGGTGGAAAGAATTGGACATGGGGATGCAATTGTTCATGGCAGTCCCATGTTTCTTAGGGCACAATCCATACTGGCTGGGGGATGCTGGAAATTGTAGGACTTTTTTCTGTCTATACACGCATAGGATTGCAGACTTATAATATGAAGTTCTATCATAGGGGCATAATCACCCGAACAATTACCATGTAATTGTAACAATCTGCATGGAGGGTTGACCTATTGGTAAGCCAACACAGCAATGCTTCTCAAACCTGTTCTGGGAAAATCAAGTAAATGGCACTGAATGCTAATTGTGACACTTGCCTCATCAGTCATGTGGCCAGAACTGACAGCTGACTGTCTTCCTCAGTACAAGAAGTTTTAAAGTGGGCACCATGCAATAAATTTCTATATCTTATTGTAGGGCTCTCCAACCTTGGGTCCCCCGATGCTGCTGGACTACAGCTCCCAGAATCCCTTGCCATTAGCCATGCTGGCTGGGTATGGTGGGAGCTGTAGGCCAGCAACATCTGGGGACCCAAGGTTGGAAAGCCCAATCTTAAAGACTGACTGAATGTGATTCTTAGAACTACTCTTAGGGTGTCAGGCACATGCAGAGAACCATTCTGGGCAACTGGTTCACAACCTCTGGAGACTCACCAAAACCTGAACCTGAACATACTTTGGAAGCATTGTAGACTTTCTCACTTTGTGGAGGTGAACTGAGGCAGTAAGGGATAGGGTTTGTAATATATTTTATCAATATCACTGATTTTAATTTGGCTCTTTCTCAAAATCAACTTAGGGTAGGAAGAAGGTTGTGACAGGTGTGGAATATACTTCAGTTTACATATGGAAACAACCAATGTTTTCTGTAAGATCTTTGTCTGTATTGGCTTAAGTGGAACCAAGCGAGCATTCTAACTGCCTTAGCAAACCAGACAAAACGTTTTGCCACCTGCACATGTCTGAAAACAAATGAAGAACTTTCAAGTTTAATCTCTTACTGGAAATTACAGCACAGCCTTTTCCTACTGCCTAAAGTTCGATTCTCTTGAGACCTATATCTTCAGAAACAACAGTATCCAAATTCCAATGGAGCCTGATCAAACAACATAGGAAATGTCTTCGTGTTGCTTTATTATGTGTTTTCCCTTCATATAAAGCAAGTGCTAACACACAAGAGTGTGTCATGTGTCTTTAACCCAATCGATTTTCTTTCCATGATCAAACGCAAGTAAGGAAACACAGGCACAGTAAACCATTATGTTGTTTTGCCAGAAAGGAGCATGAATTGAACAAGGCATGTACACACACAGTTCAGAAATGTTTGACTGTGTGAGAAGGTTTGTTGATTCCAGCGAGATAAATCACACACACAAAGCATTTCCAACATTAAAAACTCCTTCCACAATCCTCAAAACATTTACTCTGGAGTAGTCTTCTGGGAGCTTTAGATTTCCTCCTTTTAAAATTGTCAGAAACATGGGGCTTCCACCGACCATCAGAGACCTTCAGATGTACCAATGATCTCTTTGAAAAAGGATTTCCTAAAATAAACAATATTATCCCACCCTGCCACTTTAAGTACTTAAATAGTACTATTAGCTCCACTGGGAGCAAGGTTGAATCCCAGCATCAACTCAGTGTGATTGGTTTTCTTCTTGTTTGAGTACTAGGTTTTTGTTTCAGCATAACAAGTCATAGGACTTCACTTGATTATAAAGCCTGCATTGTTTTGTTGAGCTCCTCTGGATCATTTTATCACATTCTTTATCTTTTTAAAAATGAAATGACAATGCCAAGCAGACACTATTATCATTTTCTCTCTTCTTGGATGAAAAGCTTTGCACAACTATAGACCAAATAAACAAAACAACAATGAAACAAAAAAACAACCACTATGTTTGTCTTTTTTTTTTTTTTACTGCACACTTGAATATTTATTTAGCTTATGATTTGGCATCATGCCAGACAACCCTGATCCATTCAATTTTCCCATTACATTGCCACAAAATGCAACAGCCACTTTGTTAAATCAAGGGTGGGCAACTTTGGGAGGCCCAGGGGCCATTTTCAGCCCCTTACCCCCCATGAGCCACAGTCTCCTGAAAAAAAAAATGATTTTTTTTTTTTTAATTTTAATTGACCTTTGACTGAAAAGGTCAAATCTAGCTTGTTTGCAAGCAAAATTTGATCCTTTTAGGGAGCACCTCAGCACCAAAAGATCAAATCAAGCTTGTGAACAAGCTAGATTTGATCTTTTTGGTGCTAATTTGCTTTTGGGGGGTGGGGGCAGTGGGGGTGATGGGGGCTGCACTAGGATGATGTTGGAAATGAGGATAGACTAGAGCTGTCAATGGCAAATATCCATGAAAGCTAAAAAGAAACAAACGAGCATACTTCTGATTAGCAGATACTGTGGAGGAAAGCAACAATAGAGGGCTACATTTCCTCCTTGTGAGCTTCCCAGGGCATCTGTGGTCTAGGCAAGGGCTATGGTCTGAAGGCATATGGCTGTATACCTTTCCTGAAGCTAAGAAGGACTATGTCTGGTCAGGGTATGGAAGGGAGTCTGTCTGGGAACCCTGTTTATGTCTCCTTGAGTTCTCATGAAGAAAAGCAAGATATAAATGTAGTAAATATAAAAAATAATAACCCAGATATCTACTGTGGAGAGAGAGAGTTGGTTACAGCAAAACTCTGGAAGCTGATTTGTATTTTAAAAAAATAAATCCAAACACACAATAACAACACCCCCACCCCTGCTCATCTAACCAGTCATATCACATGAGAAGTGAAATCACAACATAGGAGTGGTGCTTACAGCTTCATTGTAAGATTTCATACTGGCATGTTGTTGGAACTAACTCAGAGTGCTAGACAGTCTTACACTTTAGTCTGATGCCACAGGTCAATTCTTAATCTTTTTATTTTCCATGTTTGCCAAAGACAAAGTGTTACCATCTTCAGTCTTTCACTTGATCAACAAACACATTAAGGTATCAAGCAAGGCTGATATGATGACCCACAGTGCTCCAACAGGCAAATATGGACTGGTATAATTAAGCATAAGGTGAAGTGTTCCGCTCTCATGAGAGACAGAATTAGACAGGCTTTAACAACCTGATGACCCTAACAGGTATCTAATAATTATTCAAGGGTATAATGTCACAGTTCATAGCCTTAGTTGATAGTGAATAATGCTTCAGAGAATACAAATGCTGGAGGAAATGTCTTTGTATGCTATAATGTATCTAATCTTCATCACACAGGTTTTCCAAAAAGAGGATCAAAGACTGAAGTGATGATCCACTTAATTCCTTGATGAATATGCAAGGGTCTGCATGCAAACAGAAGGGCTTCACTTAGGTTTCCCTGTAAGAAGTGTAGAAGGGATGTTACTTTTTTTTTCGTGAACCGTTCAGCAAGTGCGGACTCGCCTTGTTCGGCTCATGTGAGTCTGTTCACGAATGTTCTCCTTTTTAGCTCTGTTCAGCGCACCATTTGCGAATGCAAAAAACAGATCGGTACATCTGATAGGGTTGTGTGTCGGCTCACGCGAGTCTGTTCACGAACGTTCTCCTTTAGTTCAGACCGGCTCACCGTTCATGAATGCAAAAAAAAACAGAACGGTGACATCCCTTTTTAAACCAACCCTTTTTAAACCAACCATTTGGTTGGTTTTAAACCAACCATAAAGTTGTTGCTTACAAATAAGATAGCATAAATAGCATAGAGAGGTATAGGCAGCATAGCTAAGATTGTTTCTTTAGACCTGATTGAAAATTGGTTTTGTGGGCCTAGTTTGAGCCAAAGTGAATTTCAGGACATGATTGTCAGGTGGCAGAGTAATTTTAACTTTGCAAAAGAAAGAAGTCTGTGGGAAGGCTTGTGGTTTTTTACACAAGTTGCCAATTGCATGGTACAGTGACAGGATGCTTAAGGAGAAGTTGGGAACTTTCTGAGTTTCTTTGGAATTAATAAAACGTCAACAAGGACATTAGGCACTTAGATTTAGGGCTTTTCAACATGAGGCATTTATCGTGCACTCGTCATTCCTGACTCATGATTGTTTATGGGTTCTTTAGATGACATTGTGACCCTTGGGTTTTGCTTCTGTGTCTAACCAGCACTTTCAGTGAGTTTTTTCGAGCAGGGAAAATGCGGCATTTAATTGTGAAAGCGAAAGAAAGTGCGACTTCCTCTTGTGTATTTGTGCTATTCCACTAGACCACAGTACCACCTAGAGGTTATGTAATGGGAAAGCAGGAAAGGAAATGCTTCTCGTGTAGTGCTTGTATCTCAATTCTGCGACAAAGCCAAAAGTAGATACAGTGGATTAAGAGCCAATTAACAGCCCCATGTAGAAAAGCTCTTAAAGTAAGGGACTTAGAAGGAGCTAGACCACGATATATTAACCAAACAGGAAGTTTAAGACATATATGTTTTATATAGTATATACTTTAACCCATTTCAATTTATGCCAAATGCCAATAGTACAAGCATCAACGAAAAAAAAGAATGTTGAGATTATACAGCTAAAAAATGAAATTTGAGGATTATTATGAAAAGAAACATAAAATGCAATTTGTTGGATTTATGAGGCTCATCTCAAGTCATATTCTTCTGTGAACCAGACCATGTCAACTTGTCCATTAGCCAGCATAAATAGGAAAATTGTAATAACTGTTTCCCGCTGCTGCTTCTGCTGCTGCTGTATTGGAAAGCTTTACTTGTTTTGGATGCTCCAGACTTTGTGAATGTCCTAAAAGCACACATAAAATGAAGGCCTTTCACAGGAAGGGTTTGTGCATCACTGAACATTCAGCCCCGAGCCTAGACATATCTGCAAATGAACCAGGGCGTTTGAGATTATGAGAATGTATAAAACAAGTAAGCCCCTATAAAAGCTATGTCCCATGAAACTCTGTCATGACTGTATGAAAAACAACCAGGCAAATGGTGTTCCTGTTTATTTTAATTTGTTTTACACAAAAGCTTCTTGGAATGAAAAGGCATCCAGTTTTTAGTTGTTAATTTCATTTTTTATTTTTATTTTTTTTTTGGCAGAAGAGAAAAATCTGAAACTGATTTAGGAAAATGATTGTCGCAAGCAGTTTGTCTTTATTATTAATTCCAATGAGGGCAAGTTCAGAATGGATCTCAGTAGTGAAAGAAGTGTATCCAGCAGAAGGGAAAGCATACCCTCCTCAACATCTCACAGATGAAAATAGAGACATGGACACTTGTGAGGTTGCAACATTGATATACTCACAGTAAGGGAGGACCACTGCTTCGGGATCCCCATTACACTTTTTTTTCCTGTCTGCTCCCTGAGGTATTAATTTACTCCATAACAGCCAAACCAGTCAGTTGTTGTACTTATCAGTTCAAAATCAACTTCACTTACAGCAGCATGTGAAATGGCAGGGAGGACACCATATGCTCCCTTACTGTTCCCCAGTTCTAGCAGCTCTGGCTCTTTCTTTCCTCCAGGACTCTGGCCTTCCTTCCTTCTCTCTGCTTCTTTGCCTCTGGATTTTATCTTCTACAATTAGTTTTCCTCTCTCTCCCCAACTGCAACTGATCAGGAGGGTAGTTTCTTCATTTCTGACAAGGACGTTTCTGCTTCCTGAGTTAAAACTTTCCCTCGCTCTTCCTCTGACCTTCTGAACTTTATAATCTCCTGCTTCCTCAATTTAACTAATTACTTCCTTACCAGTATATTCTGACTAAATGTTTGACCTCTAAACTATTAACCTTTTGGCTGAAACTGCCAGCACAGAGAGAAGATCGAACCCCATAATACCAAACAACCAAACTAAATGCCAAAAAATGGAGGACAGTCCTGTTCCTTCTTCACACACATACAAAGCAATAATTTAAAGTGTTTCTGCGGAGTAGATAATTGAAGCAGATGAGCCCAGATGCAGATTACACATCAAATCACACACACACACACACACACACACACACGGAAAAGAAGTTGGGAAGGAACTCACTACCACTGGCTAAGGTTATTCCATACTGTTCTTGGTGGCTAGTTTAGCTGTTCTCATCATTCACCAGGGGCTACTGCGATGACACGGTCCCTTACACTTTAGGACCATGCGCATAAACCCTTCTCAGGCTAAGCATCAACACTTAAAAACCTGAGTGGAGGGTCAAATGAAACCTTTCCCCTACTAATGAGGGAAAAGATTAATACTGGTTATTAAGGATCAAGCTTAAATTTATGATACTGTGGGTTCAAAGGTGTGTGTGTAGATTTGTAAGTAATGCAGGTTAATAACGCCAAGCTGACACGTAGGATTTGGGTAGCAAACAAAATAAAAATAAGTTTATTTTAATTCTCAAAATCTTAGTTCCAGAAAATAACTTAAAACCTGCCTACCCCAAATACTTTATAATTAACCTAAGTCCCTACAATTCTAAATACTTTCACTCCTCATACAATCACTGATTCCTCTTAAAACTCCTGACAAGACACAAATAACCCACCTAACCAAACTCTCTAACACTCCCAACACACTACAAACAACACTCTACTTCTTAACTCGACTAACTCTGACATCACTCAAACACTCCTTATATCTCCTCCCCCCACCCTTTCCAAGACATCACAAACCACACCCACTCAGTTCAACATTCTATACTCACTAAACATACTAATGCAGACATACACCAGGGAACTGAATTGTGGGGTTACGCCACAGCTACTACCTCAGCTGAACCTCCTAGCTGTTGCACTGATTCAGCTCCTCCAACTATGAGTGGAGCAGTTGGAGAAGCTGGAAGGAGCAGATGATAGGAACTTGGAAGCCTCAAGCCAGCTTTATGATGCAACTGTCCTGCCACTGTTCCAATTATAGGCGATGCAGCAGCTCAGATGCAAGAGAATGCACTGCCACCACCGAGCCAGCCCTCCTACTGGGTACTGCCATTAAAGCTAGCCTTCCTCCTCATCTTGTTCCCCCCAATTGCTCATGAGACACATTGCTCAAACTTATGGCACCAGGTGAAAACCCCATTGGCAGTGGCCAGTTGTGCCAACTGACAACTGCTGAGACTGGAGAGTCACCACTGCCTTTCTGCCTAGGAGGAGAAACAGCAGCCAGAGGCAGCCAGCTAGGCTTCTTGAGCTTTCGCTGAGCATATTGGGACATTTGACATCTCACCCAAACTTCCAGACTGCTGCTTGTGGGTTTGTGTGTGTGCTGGCTGGAGTGAGTGAGTGAGTGAGTGAGTGAGTGAGTGAAAGGAAGCAGCAGCCCCTGCCATGGTTCTAAAAGAAAGGTATGCCTTCCGTCTTCCTGAACTTTAGGCATGAACTGAGGTGGCTGTGCCATGCAGAGAACATAGGTAGTTGCAGAACGGTGTGTATGTCACAGTCTCAAGCCCCACAACCTGACTCCCACCCACACTGTTATCCAGATAAATCCTGCCTGTAGCTAAGGAGGTCACCACCATCAACAGCAGACACTGGCCTACCCCAGAGCCAGCAGCCATGAAATGCATCTAATTGTAGCCCAGTTGTTAGCATGGGGGAGTTGACTTCCTCTAGCAACAAGGCTTGCACCACTTTCAAGATACCACTGCCCTATCCTCTGCAAATGGAAGTTACACTATGGCCACAGAAAGCAGGACATTCTGCCTTGTCCTTATATAGTCAGATTTCCACGTCCTTATCTGAATAGTCAGTACCTCAACTTTTTGTTTAAACGTATCCAAACCTGAACTTAACGGTCATGTTACTGAACCGTGAAAGAGTTTTCTGTCATTTGAACACATAATCTTGCTTGAAGCCGAGAAATTCCTGAATGGCAATTTTCCATGTAATGAACAATCAAAGTTTACATTCAATGAAAAGAGAGTTTGAGATACTGAGAGCACTGACATGTTGAAAAACCGTTACACTCCACATTAATTAATTTTGAAAATATAAAAACTCTCCATATGTGAAAAATTAGACAATTATACCTAATTTGCTGCAATCATGTCCAGTTTGAGCATTCTTTTTTCCTTGCTCTTCTGTTCAGTGTACATGAATAGACTGCCAGAGCCTGAGAAAAATACATGATTATTACTAAACCAAACAACTGCTCTTTACTGGAGAGACTTCAGCATAAATTGCATGTAGCCCTGTATATTATGGGTATGTAAGCTCCTCAAGCTCCTATTCTTCCCTTTTGCATGAGCAGGCATTGTGTTGTGACAAATTGTTGGATGAGCCACAGTTCTGCCATACTCACTACAGAATGTGGGAAGCCCGGGGAATTCCAGATGTAGTGTCCCTATCAACTTTTGTATGAATAGCATTTTTCAGAGAGATTTAAACAGTTCCCTGAAAAAGTGAACAAAAGTAGAAGTGGAAGCGTTCTAGTGCTACCAATAATGTAACTTTCCATAACATACACATTGATGTATGCAGTTTTTGAGCTGATTAATTGCATCAGAAAATTTGGAGAGGAATGTTTTGATCCACATATTAGTCCTGGAAATGTGAATTGGTCGGGTTGCTTAAAAATATGGACTCTGCTAGCATGTTTTTTTCTCAACAAAGGAGATGTGTACTGCAAGGCAGAGACTGAGAATGTGATTAGAAGAGAAGTGAAAGAAAGGGCTACCTCTGTTCTAGTCACCATTTCACAGCTTTCCAATGAGGATGTGATGCACTGTAAGAGAAAAAGATAGTGGAAGGGTAAGGCAATTAGGTAGTCGCTTAGAGAGTTCACAGGTGACCCCTTGCTAAGGGGGAATGAAAGGAAGGAAGGAAGGAAGGAAGGAAGGAAGGAAAAGGAATACTAGTCCTGCTAGTATCTCAGTACTAGCCCTATTTATCTTAATACATATTTCAGCAAAATATACTGACAAGCCCATTTCAAAAAATCCATCCTCTAACATGAACATGGACATGCATGCATGAAATATAATATAATATAGGAATTGCCCTCACATTCACTGGAATCTCTGGCCCTAAAATAAAATATTATTCAAAATGAAACTTAAACTCAGTGATATATCAGCCTGTTTCTTGATTAATTTTTTTAGTTAAAACAGAAGAGAGGCAGGGTCACAACTGCAAACTTAAAAACAATTAAAGATGCAAGAACAAATGAAAACGTTTTAATATTTTATGAGCATGATTTAATCCAAAAAGCAGACACATATTTCTCTTATGAAACAAAATCAAGCCAGTTGGCTTTTGCAACACTGTTTGCTGTGTGGTTATTGGATGTGGCAGGTTGAAGGAACTTACAGGCAGGATATTTATAACTGTCCTTATAGCAGATGCAATGAACAGAGACCTGAGTCTGATGAGGAAATAAAGCAAGGCAGAGTGGGCAGACTAACAGGGCAGCCATTCAACTATGTTTAGGCTGAGTTTTGGAGCACAAAAACCGTAACAGTATATGCATGCATGACAGTTATGGGATAGATAGATAGATAGATAGATAGATAGATAGATAGATACACACACACACTGTTCTGGATGCTGCTAGTATAACTGAATAAATATGTCCAGAGGAGTAGCATGTTCGTCTGTTGCATCAAGAACAACGAAGGCATCATTAGACTATCAAATTTATTGTGACATAAGCTGGCCTTCCCCCAAGCTGGTGCTCCCCCAGATGCTTTGGATTTAAACTCCTATAAACCCCAGCCAGCATGGCTAATAGGAATGCTGGGCACTGTAGTCCAAAACATTTGGAGGGCACTAGGTTGGGGTAGGTTGACATAAGCTTTCATAGACTGCAGTGCATGAAACATTAAACTGTAAAAAAAAAAAATGTTAGTCTTACGCTCCACAAGGCTCTTCATTGAATAAATATACATCTTGCAGTTGGGGGAAAATAATATTTCTGGTAGGAAGTACTGGATCACAGAGGTGTTCACTGGAACAATACCTTTGGAAAGTGACCATTAGTGGCAGCATGTGTCCAGCCCCAAAGTTGTTGTCTTTCTTATTGTTCAAAGTAAGTATTGAATGGGTGTTGCAACTTTTGTCCTGTGTATATGGTTTTTGAGGTGTGGATGCAACATAACATGAACGTAGAGGGTTTTTCAGTGTTCTTCATTTTAGTGTGATATTGGTCTTTTTTTCATGACTGAAGCAACCACCAAAAGGGGACAAACTTTACCCATTTAAAGTTTGAGAATAGGTTGAGATCATTTCGGCCCCAAGACCTCTAATCATTCGCTTTACCAGAATGAGCATTGGCATCGGGCGCCTTAACCCGGGGTTCGGTTCATCCCACAGCGCCAGTTCTGCTTAACTGTCATCATCATCATCATCATCATCATCATCATCATCATCATCATCATCATCATCAGGCAATCACTCATGACCAGTAAGATTGTCTTCCAGGATAAAAGGAAGAGATTCTAAAGAAGATTGTGTAGACTCTAGTGATGGGTCCGTTATGGCAATATGTTGATACTAGAGGATGTCCAAACATCCTATTCTCACACTGAAAAAGATCAAGCCTTTTGTGACAATGCAATTCAAGTCTTGAGATTTGCCACCCCCACCCCTACCCAGACACACCAGAATGAAGACACAACTTGGAATTTGGGCTAAGAGTCACAACTGTATTAGGATCTGCAATGAGCATCACAAATCTATGACGGCCACATGCAGGCACCCAGAAACAGGCAGAGATAATTAGGAAAGCTTCTCACATTCTCCTACTGGGCATTATTACCACCCTGGCTCTAAGCACTGGATCAAATAGCTTGCTGATCATTGTGTCTCATCACCTACCTGCCATAAAGATGGGCCGAGAGGTCCCACCTTGACTATTCCAAACCACCTCTCTGATGGCTAGCCTTCAATGGGTTAAACTTTAACTGATAAAGCTACTAGGGGCCAAGGACCACTCTCTTCCCACATACCCTCAAGCTGGCCAGCAACAAGAGCTGGGTTTAGTAACTGGCCCTTCACCCTCCAGTTGCCTCAGGATGCTTACCAGGGTATCCTACCTCCCAACTGGGTAAGTACACTATCCACCAGTTGTGCTCTGGATGCATAATTAGGACTAATTAGCCAAACTGAGGAAACACTGGACCATGAAGATCAGAACAGTAGGGAGTCGGTGGAGAAAAGTACCCCTAACAGCCAATCAGGAAACACCCCCAAAATTCCTACTCAGCCCGCATGGGCACTACCTGCTCAGGGTAGGTAGGTGGTGGGATGCTGCACAAGTCAAAAGTGGCTGAGGGGACAGTTGGGGATTCTTAAATGAACATCATCTGCTTATAACACAAAGACATATAACTGAAGACACATACATTCTAATTGTATGTTTTCTGTCATATTTTCTTTAAATGAAACAATCCGTTTACATTAAACAATGCTGCTTGCTGGATTAACTGCAGTATTTAAAAAAGTAGATTCAGCAAATACTTTTAAAAGCATCAAATTCAAAAACCAATTACTCTGGATTAGCCTTACTAAAGTGAGTAGGTCTACTCCATAACAAGAGAATCATGGCTGCCTGCCAAGATATTTTCTTGTCTGCATGGAAACCCATAAAATGTAGTGATCTTGGTTAGCTCAGAATCCGCCAGGTCTCATTACTGAGAACAGCAATGCCAAAATTTGTACTGTGCCCATATAATGGGTAATTATTTATATATAGTATCAGTAATTTTAGCTTGATAGCAAATGCATCAAATGGGTCTCTTGAGAAGCCTAGATAATACTGTGGTAAACTGTAAATTTCATTTTAATATGTTATACTCTCAGAGAGCAAGAATCAGATACAACACTGGAAGACAGGAGTGTGTATATAGACACAACCTTGAGAGTAAAGGAGAGGAGAAGAAAAACAGTTCACTCAAATGCAGATACACGAATTGTGCTGATTTCGAGAGAGCTGCAAGCACATAGTGGTAGATAGCATTTGGCAGAGAAATAATGTGCAAATATCACATCCTTCCATTTCGAAGTAGCTTGTGCTTTTCCCTTTTCTGTACGTTGTATGTCTGTTTCAAAATGCCCCATACAGCATGGTAAATTTGCGGGGTGGGGTGGGGGGGCTTTATGCAGGTGCTTTACTTCTTAGCCCAAGTTGCTGCAGTTGGTTTCCCACATTTGCTGCCGGAAGCAGAGCGTTCATAATATTTGGGGTCGGCGCTCAATGAAGAAAACAGGAACCTTTGGAGTTGGCTCCCAAAGGAACAAAGCAAATCCTGCTTCTTAAGAGTCGATGAAGACAGACAGCAAATATCAAGGAGGTGGAAGCAGTCTGCCGCCAGTTTGCCACCAACATTAAACGTATAAGAATGGAGCCTCTAATCCACTGTGCGTGCACATGCATATGGATTATACTGCCACTAATGATGAATAGAAGTGGCTGTCTGTCCTGTCTGAAAAGACATCAGTTATTTTTGGCTCCAAGGTCAGGATGTCTGCGATTTAACCTCTCTCTTCTTCTCAAGGGTACACCTGATGGATGCAGGCTGAAATCCATGTGGGCAAAGAGGCACTTCCTTGATACAGGCAGTTTTGCAAAAGTCAAAAGACCGGCTGCTGATGACAATGTTCGTAGCTTTGCTAAATGTTTTCTGCTGCCCGCCTTCAAATAGAGATGGGTGCAGAGAGACAGAAACAAAGCACCCTCTCATCTCATACTTTCAGATGGAGTATTTAAAAATTCACTTGAGTTCCTCTTGCATTAGGCTGTGCCATGCATACATGTCATCAGTACAGGATCATTTTTTGATTTCTTTTCTTTCTTTATGGTATTTATTGGCCACTCTTCAGCTCTCAGAGCCGCTTACGAAAGTACATAGAGAAACACAATGAAATAAATTACAGAGAGCAGCATAATTATCAACACTGATAAAACATCTACAGGCTAATAGTGTGATACTATATATGTCTACTCACAAGTAAGTCCTAGTGCAGTGGTTCTCAACCTTTTTTGCCCCATGCACCCTTTTCATGATATGTCAGAATGTCATTCCCTCCTTTCCATGATTGTCTGACTTAATCTGTGCCATACAATAAGGTGTGATGTCCTATAGATTACAGTATGTACAATCTGTAGAATTGTAATTTGTAGAAAGATCAGTATTCCAACAGTTTGAGTCTGTGGTCCCAATTCCCCACCTGAAACCCTAAAATCCCCCCCTGGGGGGAATTCCCCCCTGGTTGAGAACCCTGTCCTAGTAAGTTCAGTAGGGCTTACTCCCAGAAAAGAGGGTATGAGGTTGCAGTCTAAAAATAGAACTGGCAAGATACGGCAATTCAATCCAAAATTCATGGAACTGACATGGTAATTTGAGGAGTGTTGTGTTGTTGTTTTTTAATGGTCCCTCCATTCCTGATTTTGTTTTGCTGATTCATTTTTGCTGTTGCTTCAGCATGTTTACTTGGGAGTAAGTCAATTTGATTTCAGTGGTGTTTACTTCTGATTAGGCATTGCACTGTTAATCTCTGAGTCTCCCCCCTCCCAAAAATGTCATGGGACAATGTGAATGAAACAGCTTTGAAGTTATCCATTACCTAAAACACCTAAGAAGAGTCCCAGGCAAATAAAAAGGTTTTCACCTGCTACTGAAACTGAGGCCGAGATGGTACCAGATAAACTTCCTTGGGAAGGGGATTCCAAAGCCAGGGGGCCACACAGAAAATGTCATCTCCTGTCTTCACCCTCCTCACTTTCTAAGGTGGAGGGATCCAGAGGAGGGCCTCCTCGGAAGTCCATCTGAACACTTAGGAAGGTTCATGAGGGAAAAGTGGTCCTTCAAACACTCTTGTTCCAAGCCATCTAGGAAGGTTCTTGTCCCAAGCCATCTAGGATTCTTTAGGTCAAAACCAGCACTTTGAATTGTGCTCAGAAATGAACCTGAAGCCAGTGTAATGTCTTAAGAACTGGGAAAAGTTGCTTCATATATCTGGTTCCACATAGTAAATGGGATGTTGTATTTTGAACTTCTTGTAGTTTCCAAACAGTCCTCAAAGGCAGCCCAATGTATAGCACATTTCAGTAATCTAAGGCAATATCTAGCAGGGTCACTCCACCTGCACTAGTTCCATTGCACTCATGGGAGTGATTGCTTCTGCAATGGGGCTTTTGCACTTCTAAAATTAACCCCAGAAATGAATGGAAAAGCTCATTTCCCGATCGGACCAGATCAGCAGAGTCCCTTCTGAGAACTCTGCTGACCTGCCCCATTCCAGAAACAAGTGTTTCTACTCATTTCGGATTATTTTTAAAAGCATGAAAGCTGCATTGAATGAGCAGTCACTCCCACAAGCACATGGGCACAATAGGATACTACACGATATGTGCATTGATAACTGTGGACAGTTCTTCCAAAATTGGGGATGGACAAACCTGTCCATTTTGCTTTCTCCCACATTGCAATTTTAAAATCTCAAGTTCTTTCTGTCCTATTTAGGAAGAAATTTGAAAATTTTGGTACAGTCATGCCTTGGATTGAGAGCAGAATTCATTCCAGAAACGTGCTTGTAATCCAAAACACTCTTATATCAAAACAAAATTCCCCCCAAAAAATTTGTACAGAGATTTTTAAATTAAGCCATACTACAGTACTTGTATTGCAAGACGTCGCTTGTATATCAAGTCAAAAAATTTTAAATAGATATTTAAAAATTTGCTTGTCTTGCAAAACGCTCTCAAACCAAGTTACTTGCAATCCAAGGTATTACTGTACATCCTTTTCAAACAACAGAAATGCTCACCCATCTGCACCAGCCAAATTCACGGATTGATTGGTTGATTTAAGAGATGCAGATCTCTTGTTGTTAACATAATAAAGTTGCGGTCCTAGTTCTATCCAACCCTCCATGTCTAGCCTCATTATTTCAGGGGGGCTGGTTGCAAATGAATCTACTGTATAAAAACATTTTTTAAAACAATTTCTAAAGACCCTTGATAAATTTTTATATTGCTTTACAATGCAAAAGGAGAACCAGTATCTGTCAATGATACTCATATATTTTAGGGGTTCCAAGATGATATCTTCTTAGCAGTTCAACTGCATCTATTTTCTACCTATTATACATTTCTGCTTGGACAAGCCAATTTTTGTAAAGCAAAGCACAATATAAATGGCCAGAAAACTTAATGTCCAAGTCAAATAGGATATGAAGTTCTTGATTTTTTTCCAAGAATGGTTGATATCCCAAGTTCACTGCTGTCAGCCATCAGTTTCTAGATGGCATGGCTGAAGCTGTCAAGCTTCATGAAAGACCTTCATGCATAAGATTATGGAATAAACCTTTCTAGATGAAATCCATTGATATCAACTTCAGTTAGAATTTTAAAGTATGCACATGTGAATGATGATGGGATAGACAGAAATAACAGTAACTGAAATATTGAAAACATTTGCTATGCCTATAATTTTCTGTTTTTACTGGGTGTCACTGATTTGCAAAATGTTAAGATCAATGAATACACATGTTCAACTCTGTTGCCCTAATAACTAGGCAGTTTTATGGTGCCAGCGAACAGCTCAAGAAGACATCAATGGAAGTAGATGGCAGTTGAGCATTTATGCATATCTTGCCACATATTTGAGGAGCTAGAGGAGAGCTTTTTATATTTTTTACATTTTTAAGCCTCCATAAATTGAGAGAGAATTCTTTAGGATGTAGTGAGCAGAGCTTTAGACATGTGACTATTCACATGACTGGATCTGCATGTCACAATGAGCAAATAGAATAATCAAATCGCTTTGAAACAGCCATACTATCATATATTAATATCTCTTTCGTATGTGATGGATGGATCTTGGCATATGTGTAATGTCATTTACAGATAGTAATGGGGAAAATAGAAAACTAAATCTTGGAATGTTTAACTAAGACAGGAACAAATGTCTCCTCCCTTTCAGAACTAATGCCTGGATGCAGTAATGGACTGGTTGTGGGCAAACAAATTGAAGGTTAATCCAGACAAGACAGAGGTGCTATTGGTTAGTAGAGCTGACCTAGGAGTTCAACCAGTGTTGGCTAGGGTAGCACTCATCCTGAAAATGCAGGCTCATAGTTTAGGGGGTCTTCTGGATTTGGGCTTTACTTTGGATGCTCAGGTATTGGCTGTGGCCTAGAGTACATTTATCCAACTTAGGTTGGTGTACCAACTCCACCCATTTCTGGAGATTACAGTTTTGGCCATGGTGGCACATGCCTTAGTTATATCTGTCTGGATTATTGCAATGTGTGCAACATAGGGCTGCCCCTGAAGAGTATTCTGAAACTACAGTTGGTCCAGAATGCTACAACTGGGCTGTTAACAGGGACTTCATAAAGGGAATATGTTACTCCCTTATTGAAACAGCTACACTGACTTTCAGTTTGTTTACAGGCTCAATTCAATGTGTTGATGATGGTTTGGAACCAGGATATCTGACTTTCTACCATATGAATGTGTTCACTTATTGAGATCATTGTCAGAGGCCCTCCTGTGTCCCCAGAAATATACCTAATTGGGAGCCAGGGAGAGGGCCTTTTCAGTGGCTTCACCCAGGCTCTAGGACTCTTTCATGAGGGAGGTTCATCATGCCCTCTCTCTAATGGTCTTCCATTGGCTGGTCTGAACCTTCCAATTGATGGAGGCTTTGGGGGCATAAATGGTTGTGCCCCTTTTTGAAGTGATTTTTTTTTTTACTTTAACTGATGTGGTTAAATTATTTTTGATAGTTGTTTGTATTTTTAATCTGTTTTCTCTGGTGTTTTAGTGTTCTGTGGTAGCTTTATTGTATTTATTGTTGTTGTCAAACTTTTCAAAGAATTGGTAAATTATTATTTTAACTTATGCAGGGAAGGCTGGTGACTCCTGCATCAGTGGGGCTCCTTATCCACCACAGCTTTTATTCTGAGCTTTATAGGAGCTATCCACAGTGCTGTATTCCATCCCCAAAATAGGTACACCACTGTGGAGCACCATGGATAGCTCCTATAAAGCTCAGAATAAAAGCTGCAATGGATAAGGGGCCCCACTGACAGAGGTGTCACCGGCCTCCCCTGAACTTATATTGTTAACTGTTTGGGGCTTGTTGAGGACAGGTTAGACTAACTATATTACATGCATACACACTGTCCATTCTTCAATAGTTTTTCATCAAATTTCACATTGGGGTGAAGATTACTGAACTTCACAGTGAAATCGTATACATATCTGTTCAGAAGTAAGTCCCATTGAGTTCAGTGGGGCTTACTCCCAGGAAAGTAGGCATAGGATTGCAGCCATAAACTAGGAAAAATATTAGATTTTCCAAAAATTTGTGGATAAAATCAAGAACCTAAGGGTTTAAGCAGTTTTCACTATACTTTAGGAAGGCTCAGTTTCATGATCATTTGAAAATTGGCAGATTTGTAAACGATCTTTCCAGAAATTAAAATTGTGCTCTCTCTTCCCCAGATTTGCTAAACTACTGCTGGATACAAATGTACAAGAAGATTTACATTATCCCACCCATTGTCCAGTAAGATTCTGCTGAGGTAAACTTGATTCTTCCTTCTCCTTAAGGACCAGAAGAAAAGAAAGGGCATGCTACAGGAAAGCAAAGGAAGACCAGGCAATGGGTAAAGGGTCTCAGAAACACTGGAATGGGTGGCCTAAATGAGCCAAAGCAGCACACATTGTACATATGGGCAAGATATAAAGACATGTGGATCTTCATATGGCTAAGTGAGAGGCAAGTTTATTATTATTATTTTTTGCAAATTTGTTACATCCATGTATATCCCACTTTCCTCCAAGGAGCCCAAGGCAATGTACACGATCCTCCTCCTCCTTTTATTTTCAAAATAACCCTGTGAGGTAGGTTAGACTGAAGGTCAGTGACTAGCCCAAAGTCACCCAGTGAGATTCATGGCCAAGTGGGGACTAGAATCTGGATCTCCCTAGTCCAACACTCTAACCACTACACCACACTGGCTCTCCAGTATGAGATGTCAATCCAGGATTTGTAGCAGAAGGTTTGTCAGGATGGGAAAATGAAGCAGACCCCATCAGGGCTTAGCAAGCCACATTGGCAGACTTGTCTGAAAGAGATGTAGCCCCAGTAAACCTAGACACTAGGATCTGTAGGATTTGGTACAGAAGGGAGCAGCATTTTGATAGTTTGTCTAGTGTGTCAAAATTCCTTGCTTAGAATTCCAAACCATATTACTGTGTGAGATGACTCGTTTGTCTCATTCCTCCTGCCACACAATATTCACTGAACTTTAGAGGACTATCATCATGTGTTAAGATGTACAGTATCCACATTCCAGGTTTTGATTCCTTGGAATGTCTGCATGGAAGGATGAAGAGCAACTATATATCATCTGAAATGGACATTCGCAGATGGTTTCAATTGACAGAAAGATGTTGTTTATAAAAGATTTACAGTGACTGAATTTAAGTCCGTTGATTAACCTTCCTACAGTATCTGGGCGTCAGACCAATAGGGATACCCAGCAAGCCAGAAAGCTGAGCACCCTAAGGACAAATTGGTAAGTCTCCTACTTCAAAATGGAGAAAGGATGAAACTTCCATCTTGTATTAATCTTTTCAAAGCCCAGCATGCTGAGAAAATGATTGGAGACAAATTAGTTCACTAGAATTACATTTAATTTTTTAAAATTAAACCCAGAATTCAAAGGTCCTTGTCCAAACCAGCCTTGGAATGTTAACAATTTTCATTATATATGGAACTGGAAAGGGGAGATTGTGTGTGTGTGTGTGTGTGTGTGTGTGAGAGAGAGAGAGAGAGAGAGAGAGAGAGAGAGAGAGAGAGAGAATTGGTACCTGCAACCTTCATTTCACTATTCATATCCTAAGCCATTTTCACAAAGACTGATTCAGTCCATTTTTATATTAATCACATGTATGAATGGAATGGAAAACATAATGTCCAGAAGGCGCCCCTGTTTATAACACACACACACACACACACACACAGGCTCTCTTGTTATTTTAAACTGCATTAACAAAAATCACCGTCCACACATTCTTAATGACACTTGAAAAACACTTGAAAAACATTATTCTGCTACACACTATATGTGTGGGCATATCCAAATCTGATATTTGCTGCCTACTTCAAATTGGATCCTTGCTCTTCCCCTGACACTATTCATGGATTTTTCTTTTCTGTTAGTTATAAGTTTAAGCCCCATTGAGGTATTTGTCTGAACAAGTGAGGGTTAAAAGTATGTATGGGTGTGGGGTGCATATGTAAGCCCCTGTACTGGGAGTTGCAGAAGATGGCGAGGAGTGCAGTGTTGCACAACAGTCCTGCCTCAATGCCCTGTATTATGCTTTGTATGATACTATGCTCTGTATGATATTATACCCTTTATTTTGCTCTGTAATAGCAAGGCATGACCTTGCTTAAATTGTGAGTTGGCTGCTAGCCAGGCTGATGCAATCTTCAGCAACTTGCTGGCGTGTGACGTGGCTGCAGGCCAGAGGAATGACACTGCACAACAGCCCAGGTGCTACCAATTAAGCATGAGGTCTGCAGCCCATGGAGCTTGGTGCTAGAAAATTGCAAATTGCTAGACTAGCAAATGCAGACTAAGGTGTGGTTGTTGGTAGTGGTGGTGGTTGGTAGTGGTTGGTTGGTCGTGTGTGCAGTGGTGGAGTGCTGAAGAATTGGAAGGAGCAAGGAGGAGCAGAGGAAGCTGTTCAGAGAGCCCTGCAGAAGCCCCAACGCTGAAAGCTGATACCCAGGCAGAGAGCTGCCTGGAACTAGCATTCGGGTTGGTTGGAAATAATACAGTGACTGTGTAGCTAAGGGATGGGAGTTCCACCAGGGAACTTGGAGGAAGGCATAGCATTGTTGTATTTCATGCTCAGCTTTGCAATAAAGATGTTTGGCTTTAACTTCCTGGAGGAGTATTTATTATGGTCTGAAAATCCCTCAAAGAACCTTTGCCAATCCCTTTTGGGGAACCTGTGGCAAAACAGCCCCACCCCCAACATCTGCACATGTGGAGGCTCATAATAAGGCAGGATTACAGGTAGCATAGAGGCTTCTAAGTATGTTCAGATGGACATCCTCAGAATCCCTCTTCAGAACTTTGCACTGAATACATAAAGGTCTGAATGGGAGCTTGCACATGGAAGGATGCTGCTGGGGGTGGCAGTTGCATATGTCCCCCACCCCCTTAGACACCTTTAGCCCTCCTGTGTTCAACTGAATGCCTGAGCGGAGCTTCACTTCATTAATTTTCTAATTCTTTTCACCCAAGGCAATATTGATCTGCATGTTACATCAGCATCATCAGGCCTTCTTCTACCATAGCCTTACAGATCCATCTGTCTTCTGGGAGAAATGGGCAAGTCTAAAAATGTGAAAGAATAGCTGTTTTTTTCACAAAATGTGCATTTTATCCTATAATTTCTGTACACATGTTGTCCTTTTGAGCTGAGAACTGTATTACAATGTTTGTGGAAGTGCGAAAACCAATGGATAACAATGTTCTGATCTGCATATTAGTCTGGAGAGTGTGAATCAGGTCAGTTTGCTTAAAAATATGGACTGAATGAAATATTTGAGCGTTGTTTGAGCTGGTGGTGACTGACCAGGAAAGGAATCTTGGGGTTGTGGTGGGTGAAAATGTTGACCCACTGTGTAGCTGCTGCTGCAAAAAATGGGAAATTCCATGTTGGAAGTCATTAGGAAAGGCATTGAAACTAAAACTGCCAATATCATAATGCCATAACAGCTTCATATGGAATACTTCGTACAGTTCTGTCCACAGTACCTCAAAAAGGATATTGCAGAGCTGGAAAAGGTGCAGAAAGGGGCAATAGGCTTTTGGTCTGATCTAGCATGGTTCTTCTTATGTTCTTATGATCTCACTGTCTGGATCGAAGGCCAATTATAGTCTTAAAACCAAAGGTTACAAAAGATGGGATGGTCCTAGAAGAATTTCACAAAAAGAAATATAAGCCTTGAACAACAACAACAACAACAACAAAAGCCAGGTCTAATCTTTAGCTGAAGTGTAAAGTGTCTAAGTGGAAAGTGGAAAGGACTCTCCATAGAGTCCTCCATCCCAGGGCTCTCCATAGCCAATGAATAGGTGATACAGTGTGGCTTTGATTAGATTAGGAACCAGAGGAAAGGTTAGGCATTAATGATTTCAGGAGGTCCCATGCTAGGAGGGACCGTTGTCCATTTTAATAAAGGATTTTAATGGCAACTTCAATTGCACTTTGTCCTGGTTTGCTAGAACCTTACTAGCTCACCTTCTCAAACAAATGATAGCCTTTTTTTAGCCAAGGTGCTTGTGAAGGGAAATGGTGTCAGCATAGTGCTTTCTGGCAGCATTTCTGCTGAGAATGTCCTGTTGCTAAGGTCTGTAGAACAACTCTCCCTTCATGTCTCTCAAGGGAAATGGGGCAGACTGTGCTGAGCTTATTTATGATATGAGGTAAAATTCAAAGGATTATAAATAAATAAACTGTAAACAAATTAGGCTTGGACTGTAAATAAATTACCTCAGTATTTCCAAATTAAAGCAGTTCATTACTGAACCCCCAAATGACAAAAGTTGACCACATTGCTAATCAGAGCTGTTTGGATTTTCCTTTAATTGACCTTTTCCCCACAGAGTGTTCCCAGATGCACACAAATTCTTGTACATGTACCAGAATCAAGTTTCTGTGTGTGACACAGCACCTTCTTTATGGGGTACAAGAATTGAGGCATGCTCAGTGCAGCTCTCATTTTTGTGTCAACTGTTTTGGGAGGGTGCACAACAGAAGATTCCAGTGTGACCAGTGAGTCTCAAGGGGGGGGGAGTGTGAGAGAGTGTGATGGATGACTGGAGAAATGGCATATTTTCTCAAAATGGCGCTAGTGCAGTTGTTAACCCAAGTAGAGGTGTTTTCCCCTCCCGCTGGAGCAGCAGCTAGAGCAACAGCAGCAGAATCTGGGGGAGAACTTCCTTTCTTCTCATTTTGCTCTGGTCAACCTTTACACTATTCCACTCCTTTATATGAGAGTTTTGTATATGGGATGGGGCATAGCTCAGAGGCAGAGAACATGCTTTGCAAGCAGAAGGTCCCAGGTTCAATCCCCATCATCTCCAGGTAGAGCTGGAACAACCTGTGCCTAAAACCCTGCAGATCCGCTGCCAATTGGTGTCGACAATACTGGGTAGGTGGACCAATGGTCTGGCTCAGTATAAGGCTGCTTCCTATGTTCCTAGTTCTGGTTT
Source organism: Shinisaurus crocodilurus (assembly GCA_021292165.1). Classification (NCBI taxonomy): domain Eukaryota; kingdom Metazoa; phylum Chordata; class Lepidosauria; order Squamata; family Shinisauridae; genus Shinisaurus; species Shinisaurus crocodilurus. Next base: position 46,210,070 of record CM037876.1, read on the forward strand.
TATCATTCCAAATTGAAAATCTGGCATTATACAGCTTTCATAATCTCTTTTATTTAGCCTCTTTCCCACATGGTTCATTACACTATGAGGGAATGGGATGCACTTCTGGGGTTGGCTTGAACAACAGTTGCTTTTGTAGTTTCATTTTTCCCACAGTAAAAGGAAGGACTATTGCCCAGCATTTGGAACTAGTGACATCTGGTGAAAATAGATTGGGGCAGTGCACTTATCTCCATGTAGACCCACATCATTGTATATCTGGTGTAAACAGTGCTCTGACTGCATCTGAACATATAATTATCCAGATGTTTGCGTTGTTCCCCAAACGTTTGGATACATGCAGCTGTACCCACTGAACCTTACAAGGAGTTCAGATATAAAACCAGAGCCAATGTCATATGTTTAAGTAAGCACTGCCCTAATATTTCATTGGCAAGCAACTGACACATGAAGTCAAGCAGGGTAAAAGGGAGTCAACTGTATTAGCACACAATTTTAGAGTACTGCTGACAGTATATTTAGGAAGCCTGTAACCAGACACATGCAAAATACACTATTGCCTTACTCTGCAGAATGTGTGTGTGTGTGTGTGTGTGTGTGCTCCCTACAAACCATGTCTGCAGCTTCTTGCTTTACATACATTAAATGTATGTGTGGTTAGGGAGGTATATGAACTCAGTCTTCTTTAAAAAAAATAACACATTCCAATATTCTCATATTTTCAAGAGTTGCAACATTTGTGTCGGTATATGAATGGTGTTGAGAAGCTTACATAATCACAGGTTTAAATGCAAACTCAACCTTTGGGCTATGTCTCTTAGGCATTTCCATAACATAAGAACTTGAGAAAAGTCATGCTGGATCAGACCAAAGGTCCATCTAGTCCAGCATTCTGTTCACTCAGTGTCCAACCAACTCCCTGCGGGAAACCCACAAGTAGGACAGAAGTGCAATAACGCCTTGCCATTCATGTTCCCCAGCAACTGGTGTACATAGACATTACCACCTCTGATACTGGAGGGAGCATATAGCCAATCAGGACTAGTAGCCATTGATAGCTGATAGCCTTCTCCTCCCTGAATTTGTCCAATCCCCTTTTAAAGCCATCCAAATTGGTGGCCATCGATTCCATAGTTTAACTATGTGCTGTGTGAAGACATACTTCCTTTAACTGTCGTCCTGAATCTCCCAGCAATCATCTTCATGGCATGATCCCAAGTTCTAGGATTATGAGAGAGGGAGAAAAAATGTCTCCCTGTCCACTTTCTCCACGCCATGCATAATTTTGTACACCTCTGTCATGTCTCCTCCCCTCACTCACCTTTTCTCTGAGCTAAACAGTCCCAAATGTTGTAACCTTCCCTCATAGGGGAGTTGCTCCAGCCCCTTTGATCATTTTAGTTGTCCTTTTTGGCCCTTTTTCTAATTCTACAGTATCCTTTTCTAGGTGTGGAGACCAGAACTGTACACAGTATTCCAAGTGTGGTCACACCATAGATTTGTGTAACATTGGGCATTTTATTTTCAATTCCTTCCCTGATTATGCCAAACATGGGATTTGCCTTTTTCACAGCAGCCGCACACTGGGTCGACATCTTCATCAAGTAGTCTGGAACAAACCCAAGATCTCTTTCTTGGTCAGTCACCGCTAGCTCAGATCCCGTAAGCATATATGTGAAGCTGGGATTCTTTGCCCCAATAAGCTGGACAAAACATGTGGGACAAAAACATTTCCAACTTGTGTCAGACTGCTAGAATATTGTCATGGATCAGAAACACCCTGTTTCATGAATGGAAGGAAAAACAGGCAAAGTAGTGTGCCCACACTCCTTTTTGCTCTTCCCTTCCTGTGGCCTTCCCTGCTGCTGCCAGGTAGAAAACTTTATTTGTCTGGCTGCCTCCACCAAAGCAGCCTTAAAACTCTATGCGTCTCAGGTATATACTTTAGCAAGTGTGGAGTTGGCTGTTAGATGTGGAGTAGTTAACCCCAAAAAAGAGACTTCTCAATTTCAGATAACACCATTTAGATGTTGCTGAAGAAAAATATAAATAAGAAACAATCTTAATGAATATACACAACACACTCACACCATATGAGCAATTGGGTAATAAAACAACGAGGGACAAATGCATCCAGTTAACATCACTTGATTATGTCCCTATTTTATCCAGGTCCCTTATCCAAGTAATATCTTAGTATCATTGGCCCAGTTCTCTTAATTAGTTCTCCAATTCCAGCAGCTCTGTCTCTTTCTTCAATGACTTTGGGCTTTTCCCTTTCCTTCTCTCTCTTCTTCTTCTTTCTACTTCTCTCGGTTGCTCTTCTTTTTTGCCTCAGGCTTTTATCACTTAAAATTAGATTTGTTTTCTTCCTCCCCCATCTCCAACCAATCAGGAGGGTTATTTCTTGTTCATTTCTGCAGGGCAAGTTTCTTTTTCCTAAATTAAAACGCTATCTCAATGAAAAATTTCAAACTACAGAACAATCACCCTTATATAACATTCTGGCTATATTTCATGGTGGGTTTTATGTTGCTATGAGTATCTGAATGAAAATAGGATGTTTGTTTATTAAAATTCATAATATCCTGCTGATTATTCCCAACTCAAGTAATTATCCTTAAACATTATTAGTAACAGATCCTGTTGGTTCTGTAACAGAAGGAAAGGAATGAAGCGTAACAGGCAGAACTATTTCTAAAAGAGAACTAATATTTAAGATTTTTAACTTGATGTTTGAACTTACCTCTTCACTCCTGAGTAGCGTAGTCTTCGTATAGTCCCAATGAACTTTTCCATTTAGCAGTCACACACTTTACAAGCAACGTGTAGACATTGGTTAGACCATGTCTTTTTCTGCTAAATCTCCATTTGTTTAGAGACATCAAAACTGTCCATGAATCCTATAAAACAATTACTATGAATAGATGAATAATGTGCATATTTGAATAAAAGAAAAAGAAGAGTAGGACTAATATGAAATTTGCCATTATCATTGAGCCAAGCTAGGACAACAGGTATCTGCATGTAAGTTCCTCTTCAGTAAGATATAAATAAGATTTTCCTTGCAATCTTCAATAGAACTTGGAATTACATATGAACCTGGCCAAACAGTGAAATAGGAGTGGCCTGTACAATTTATATTTCATTATATCTTTAGAAATGCTAGTTCTCTGTGCTGCCATGGATCAGTTAGCCATATAATGCTGATTATGTTGTGATATGTATCACTTCACCAGCTGCAGCACACTGTTTACACATGGAAGGGACAGAATGGCTGTAAACAAGTTTATTATGTCTTTCTGGATTCCCGTGTTTTCCGCATGGGAAGCTAGACCGTGGGAGCAATATGAGCTAGTCACATGGTTTGTATGTTCTGATGACGTGCTAACTTGTTTTCTGTCTGAAGCCATCTTAGAGAGAAGCAGGACTGCTTTCTCTCTTCTCCTTTGTTCTTCTTGCTGGACTTTGTTACTGCAACAATGTAACGTCTTTGCTGAGGTGGAGTGAAGCTCAACTTACTCCACTGGATGCAATGCTTGCTATGCATTTATACTCTGCACATGGACTGTAACTAGGAAATGTATACTCTGTAGAACTTTACTTGCTAAGTGAATAAACAGGTAGAATTAGACCTGTGGTGTTACAGAGTGTTTCCTGACTCCATGGATTAATCTGCAATGGGGAAGCTGGAAGCAGTCTGACAAGGCTGACTGGGCTGGAGAAACTGGCACAACACGCTGCACACTGCGCGGGGGGAGGTGAGATCTGGAAGATCTGTGTGTGGAATTTCAGGCGTCTGCTAGCATACAGACAGGATTTAATTCTCCCAACTCGCACACACTCTGCTCAAAAATAACACCAACAGATTATAGCTATAAAGCATTATTTTTTGTGGGCATGCATAGAGCAAAGGTGTATTAGCAAAACCTGTCTTATAGAGCATCTTGACCATTTTCAGAGAGATATAAAGCCCAGATGAATGAAGCAATAAAAAGAACAGACTATATGAACCCACCTTGCCCAACAAATTTATTGTTCTACCAACTAGTAATCTATAGCATGCTTCTGGCCACAATACTCAGAAACACAGAACTGGTTGATTTTGTATAGTATTATTTATATAGTGACTAAAAGGTAAGTCATATATACCAACAGTAATGCTGCCAAGATCTTCATATTTTTATTGCTGGATCACTAAACCTTTGAAATGCAGGTGCTGTCCAGTTCTCTGAGTTATATATGTGTATCATATGATAAAGTGTTTATTATTATTTAAAACAATATGGTTACAAAATATTCACACACACACACACACACACCATTTCTTTTTCTTTCCTTTTTGTTTTGTATCTTTAAAATATTCTACAGCAACGACCCATGAGCCACATAAACAGGCGTAACTTAAAGACAGAAGTTACTTTACTTCCACTGAATTTATCTGTAGCATATTGTATGCCAACAGATGCACTCCCAAGCATTACACATGAACAAATGGGCACACAAGGAGACAAATACATTTCTTAGTACTAAGATGCTACACTCAATAGTCTGAATCCAGACTTAGCCATATTTAGAATAGACCCTTGGAAATGAATGGGATTTAAGTTAGTCATGAGGGTCTACGCTAAGTATGACTAAGTCTGGATCCAACCCAATGTGAGGATGATGTCTAAGAGTTACAGATTTGCCAGACAACAGAGCCCCAATAAATTAATTGGGTAAAGGGTTCTCCATGAGTATAAGGGACTGAAGGGCCATGCTGCTGGCCTCACACTGAGATTTCCTTGTTTCCACATCCAATGTCAATGTGTTGAACATGTGCGCCTGTACTGGGGAAGCTGACATCCATCTACCTCCAATGTGTGGACATCAGAGATAGGGCTGAGAAGGGCCCCTTGTACTCATGGAGACCTCATCATGTGATTAACACACAAAAGAGGCTTATGCGGGAAGTATAAACCTCACGTGAATATGTTTTGACTGATCCTACTCTCAGTGAGCCTTGTTGGATCAGCTGGGAGAGAAATACTTTAACACACCCTATACTGTTAATATAGACTAGAAAGTGCAAGAAGCAGAACATAAGTTCATTATTATACTAACCCTCTCACTAAACTACCAACCTCGTACTGGAGTTTCTTTGCCTCTTTTGTCTCAAAATGTCTGTACAAACTAATTAAACTACCCAACCTAGCATAGTCCAGATTTTTCTTTAAACATATTTGCCAGAAGGAGAGTTGTGAGAAGTTCAAATTCCTGGATTTCCAACAATACTTTATTTCTGTATTCTGAGCAATAGAATTATGGGTCCTTTTTGTTGCTCATTTTTTTCAGAACCTAAGACAAAACCATTTTTTTCTTTCTTTCAAAATGATCCCTACACCTGTAGTTGATCATGTCCCTGTGGACTTTGTAGATTAGACTCAGATTTGACCCAGTCAAGTTTCTAGAACAGACTTTATTAAAGGTGAACAACAAGATCCTCCCTTATATTCCAAACATCTGTTTAAGAGCCCAGCTCAGTATAATAATGCACATGTAGGTTTCAAATATATGAATACATGCATTTCAAAACACAATGTTCTCACATCCGTTTCTCTTTCATTTCTTGCCCAAATCCAGAGCCTGGATGTTGGGACCTGGCATCTTCAGGCCTTTCAGGGGGTATAAAAGCAGCAGATGTTTTCATATGTTAACTATTCCATCCGCCTCCTCTTTAGCATATTAATTGACACAGTACAGAGGCAGAAATATGGGAGTAATGCAAAGGAAAGCATAACAATCCTCCTTGAAGTCAAGCTCTTTGAAACCAGCTCAGTATGTTACAGCTACCTGTCTTGAAGTGAAGGAGGGCTGCATATAGGAAGTCCATGTGTCCTACTTTGCAGAAGAGAATCCTCTATTTGAACGGCAGTTAGAGGACAGCCCTCTAATTGAAGATGCCCACCATTTAAAGAACTTTCCACTCTAAATCCAGAGAAGGGGTCTTGAAGTTGCCCATCCACAGTTAGCATCTGGACAGCAGATGAAGCACACAGCTCATCTGGCCACAGTCTTCCACACTACAGTGAGATATATTATATATCTATTAAAATTATACTAATTATTTCTAAATTTGTATCTATAAATATAAATTAGCAATTTTGTGCTAATCTGTGTCTTCTTTTCTTCTTTTCTGGCCACCGGTGGAGTGTGTCATCAGCTTTATTTAAGCCATTATGACAGTAATTTGGAGATGGATTGCACCTTCTGTTCCAAATAATCAAAGATCTCCCTTTAGATTGCTCTAGGAACTATATTTCTAGAATCAATTTAGAGTCTGCCATTCAAAGTCTGCAACAGGCCTTTCACTAGCAATGTTTGGGGAGTTCCTAAGGGAGATACAGTTCTCTAAGTTCTGAAATCTTCCGGTGGCTTTATTAGACCAGAAGGCAGAGTGACAACACATTGTCAGACCTTGTGAACCAGGACAATAAAAACATCTGTGGGGCCCCTCCATTATGTTGACTGTCAGTTATGGAAATCAATGAACCTTCTTGCTTCTCAGGGATTCCTCTTCTGTGTGGCTTAGCTTTATTCCTTTTGTTTTGTCCTGTTTATCCCCTAGCTAAGAAGAAGTGGAGAACAGCCAAGCAGATAACCTGCCTTTGTTTTGTCTTCATTGCAAGTTGAGAGGATCAAACTCATTAGCTTGACTTAAGGAGTCTCACAATAATAATAATAACAACTCTAAATTGGGTTAACAACCATGTTAATCAGTATAAGACAGCACAATTAAAAAAAAAAAAAACTTATCACACATACATATTTTGGCTGGAATCCTGCATACAGTTACAAACACATCATTCTCATTTAAATTCTTGGTGCTTAACTAGCAACAGGATTGCAGTCTTGTACAATATTTTAAAGTATGATGTTCAGTAAACAGCAGCTGATAAATTACTGAATAATACAAGAAATGCTATTACAGTTTGTGTGTGTGTTGCTAAAGAGAATAACTTTGTCTGAAATGTGTGTGGGGGGGTGAGGATTTTGTTTTGTTTTGTTTTTAGAATTTAAGAGCAAAGAATGTTTAGGTTTGGCTGTTATTAGTATAGTGTAGCCATAGTCGTATTTATCCCTATTTCCTCTCCCTTGATTGCAGCACTTAAACTTGAATGGCAAAAGTCACCCACACACTTTAAAAGGATTAAGCATATTTAGTTGTTCTTTTCAAAGGGCTCCTCCTAATTGATTTTCAGTATTCTATATATTTTCTTTTATCCTGAATGAAAACTCCTGCCAAAGATTTTAAAAAACATGTCTTGGCAAACAGTAAAATAATTTGGAGATGCTATTTCCCAATTAGAATATTTTTGGCAGGTTTCACTTTTGGAAACTGATGAGAAGAGAATCATTTTTTGTATCCTTGACCAGTTACTGCAGAGACTTCCCTATGCATGTATCTTCATTGTAATATCTTGTGCTTGCTCAGGAAAGAAGCAGAAAAATCAAAACCTTTTTTTAAAAAAAAACATATTAAAATATGATGCCATTAAAATAAAACTGTTCCACCACAAGCCATCTGTTGGGCACTTAAAATGAATAGCTGAAACCCATGAATTTTGTTCTAGAATTAGTTGAAATCTATGTCTGAATTCCTATCAATTTCACTGAAGTCAGCCTAAAAGGTCAGCTTTCATGGACATATCTAAAACAAAGGATGAACATACTACATCTGCAATCCTACCTGATAGTAAGTTCCATTGAACTCAGTGTTGATTAATTCTGAGTAGACATGTTTAGCATTGCAATATACATCAATTTATGCAACTTGGAAGCCAGTTCATATGCATGGTTCTGGTTGTGAAGGATGTATGCATGGCAGGTATGGGATCAAGCCCAATTCTCATGCATCCTCCCCAAACAAGGGTATAACTTTTAATGTGAATGGGGGTCTATTGCTATAGACCAGGGGTGGGGAACTTTTGCCCCCTGACACACACAGGTGCCAAAATGAGTGGAGGAATTTAAAAAAATAAATAAAAGAAAAATGGTGTCCGGAGCTGCTACAGAGCACCAAACAGATCAAAATTAGCTTACAAACATGCTAATTTGACCCTTTTGCCTCTCCACTGCAGCTCTGGACATCATCTTGTTCACCACAAGTATAAGTCGAGGGGGCATTTTTCAGCACAAAAAATGTGCTGAAAAACTCGACTTATACTTGAGTATATACGGTAAGTTTTTTGGGGGGGTCCCCCAAATTTCAGGGCGGCGGGGGATTGCACTGGGTGGGGAGCTGCTGGGGCTGCATGCAACCAATGGGCTGCATGTTGCCCACTCTGCCATAGGTATTTGTGTGCATCAGCCCTGCTTCACATTAAAGGTCTGCTTGTATGTCTTTCTATGTGCATACCCACCATGCCTGTACTGTGTGAAAACAAAGGATGAACAAATCTGTTAATTTCAGTTTCTCTCTGCCTCTTATTTTTCCAATCTTCAGTTTGCTCCATCCCATTTCTGCATCAGTTTGCAACTTTTTCTTTTAAAAATGTCTGCATGGAAATTTGTATGCAATTATGTGTGCATTTTGCTTAATATGCACATTTTTATACACCATTTTTGCAAAACGTTTTCTCTTGTACAATGTTTTTTGTACATTTTCCCACTAATACACACATATTTGTGTGCACGGCCCCTAATATACACATTTTGTGTGTGCACTTTCCCTTAATATATGCATTTTTGTACACATTCTTTGTTTGGAGAAGCACATCACAAAATCACAAGTGCGATACCAAAGGATAACTGCATTCCAGTTCACAAATTGATTTGGTAAGTGTAAATTTGGTAAGTTTGTATCGAAATGTGAACCGATGAAATTCTCTCCACCCTTGGTACAAACTGGCTCTTAGACTGCATCCTAAACTGCCTAATGTATATCATTTTACATTCTACCTTCTCTGCATTTCCAAAAGGACTCAATTGTGTCTGAGTGTGGAAAGCTAAGCAGGGTCAGGCCTGGTTGTCACTTGGATGGGAGACCCCTCCTCTAGTTTCCTGCATTGAGCAGGGGGTTGGACTCGATAGCCTTGTAGGCTCCTTCCAATTCTATGATCTATGAAACTCTATGAAATACGCTACTAGCATACACAAAATGTGGTAAGAAGAACATGGCTTAAAATGTGTTGCTTGCTTTCCAACATTTTCTCTAGATGGTTGGTTTGACCCACCTGTGGTATGTTCCTTAATTATTTCTACAAACAGAACTGTAGAGCTGAACAAGGAACAGGCAACAGACGTACATAGCATGGTAAAGATTAAATGACAGCTGTACTGGTTAACAGAGTGAGGCTTGCTTTTAGAAATATAAAGCATGCCTTCTGGTGATGGTGGGAGAGAGCCAGATTATTTACACTACTTCAGCACTTTTTTTTTCCAGAATTGCTCTTCAGCCAATGATATTTCACCACAAGAATAACCTACTACAACTACAAAAACCTACTCATTTTCACAAGCACTGTTCCCCCCCCCCCTTCAGTCACCAAGAGCCTATGCAGTTTGGTTAATCTGAGAAATGCATGTAAAATTATGAGCTTCTCATTCTGAACCAGCACAAGGTAACTGCCCATCCCCCCCCCCATGGCCATACAGCAATCAATAAATTCTTTATGGCACACCTCAAGGAAATAATTGAGATCCTTTGAATCAAAGGAAAAGAGAGTGGGCACACTCTTTTGCAATTAGAATAAGCAAGACTTTTCATTCTATGGCTAAGTGTTTCTACTTTCTACAAAGGTTCTACAGAATGGTTTGTATCAACATATAGCTACAGAATCACCTTGTATTCACGCTGGCTCAGCTTGTCTGAGTGTGGAAAGCTAAGCAGGGTCAGGCCTGGTTATTACTTGGATGGGAGACCCCTCCTCTAGTTTCCTGCATTGAGCAGGGGGTTGGACTCGATGGCCTTGTAGGCCCCTTCCAGCTCTATGATCTATGAAATCTATGGGGCAAATCCATCCTGGTATATTGCAAGATAGTTGCGATCCCATTATAATGGGATATGTTGGGCTATGTTGGGACAGTTTAGGATGTCTAAATAAATCTGAATGATCACCTCAAGGCACTTTGTTATGACTCATTGCTAGATATAGATGGATGGATGGATGGATGGATAGATATGGATATAGATATGTATTCCTCATTGTGAAACTATTGTTTTACACAGAATGGTGACTTGTCTAAGGCCTTGCCAATTGTCTTCTTCCATTCCATAATGAAGTCAGTTCAAAACTACAGCCATTTGCAAGCAAGATAATAATAATCCTATGATCATTAGGAAATCAGTTGACTAGGCCATGGATCAAACAATGGCCCATTTTGTTTTCTTTCTCAATAAAAACCCTGTGTTGGTGTATCAGCCACTGGCATTGTCTTTCATGATTATTATAAATTATTTGATATGAGAATTCCTGGCACTTTTTAAAAGTGCATGAGCGCTGCAGAAGCTGAATGGCATATAAGTGGGGCTCTACAGAAACCTTGTGTGTTTATATCTTCAGCAGACCATCACATCCAGGCACTATTTTGGTCAGTTTAATAATGAGACCAGCAACAGATGTTACACTGCCATTAGTTAGAATATGTGCTTCTGCTTTGCGAGCTAAAAAATCAGCTTTAGGAGTTTGTGAGCAGTGGCTGTGCTTAATATGCATTATACTACTATTTTGATGGTATCTTGACTTGCCTGACTTGCTTGTGGTCTCTCTTGCTTTCATTGCCACATCCATAACATCAGTTCTATATGTCAGCCTCAATATCCAGTTACACATATGTATATTTGCTATGGCTATATGATAGCTTGAGGTCTGGAAAAGGGACATGATTTTTGGATGTTGCATTATTTTTTTAGCTTTTTTACTTAAACCTTCTAGAGGATGATCCACCCTCTCCTAGATCCACCCTTTTCCATTCAGTGATACGGGGGTGGGGGCCTCTGCTAGGATTTCCCCATTAGGAGCACTGCAAAGAGAAAGTCCCCCTGGCATAAGGTCAGGCTGCTGCTGTGTTCCCCCCCCCCCCACGTTTAGGGAGCCTCCCCTCCTCTCAGATATGTGGCACTCAGGCAGCAGCTCCATTGTAAAAAAATCTTTGCAGCCACAACCAGCTGCCTCTTCCATAGAGGGTGATCCTCTGTTGCTCACATAGGTTTTGTCTAAGAAATAAGCTGAACTACTTTTATCCCAAACCAAGAAGTAGCTGGATTCATTTTAAAGTCAAAGATGAATCTACACTCTATGAAGCCCAAACACCCCCCCCCCTTTCCACCCAACCAGCCCCCAGTCCCTCAAACCGTAGGGATGGACAAATCCGTCAATTCCAGTTTCTCTGTCTCTCATTTTTCAAGTCTTAAATTCAGTACTTCTTGGATGCTGAGAATTTCTCTAGTTTTCAGTTTGTTTCATCTCAAACTCTGAGAATTTGTTTTAAAGGTTTTCATGAAAATTCATAGGCATTTTTGTGCACATTTGTCCTAATATGTGCATTTTTGCTTAATATACAGGGGGGGGGGGGTTGCAAGTGCTTTTCCTAATATAATGCATTTTGAACATTATTTTCCCTAATATACACATTTTGAACTATTTCCCCTAATATACACATTTTTGTATGCCTTTTTGATTGGAGAACTGCATTGAAAAATGTGGAGAAGTGCAAATTTCAGTTTCTGAGTTTCGGTTTGCTTAGTGGTTCAAAAGTGCAAAATTAGGTAAGTTCACATTATCCCTACATAAATTGCAGCCTTGCTTGGCCTGCAATCAGACCCCCACTTGATTCTGTTCACACCCCGAGATCTCTGCTGACTGCTATTCCCACCCCTTTCTTCTGAAGGTGGGGGGAAATCATCTTGGAGAAGTAGGGTGATATGAGGGTGGCCGGAGCCTACGTTAAAGAGAACAGTCCTGTATTTGAAGAGCTGTTAGAGGACAGTCCTCTATTTGATGGGCTGTCCAGTCTCAACTCTTGTTTAAAGATAAAGAACCATAAAGAGGGAGATCAGTGTTCTTGAAAATGCCCACAAACTCTTATTGGATTTGTACCCCACCTTTCTACCAAGAAAAAATGGCTCTCAAAGTGGCTTAGCAGTGCACCTGGACAGCAGAATGAGCAGGTCACCTAGGGCGCAATCCTATGGCCGCTAGACAGCATCTAGATGACCATAGGAAAATTTGGAGTCCCAGCTCGGAACTCAGAAATACACTGAGGTCAGAGCTGGGACTCCAAATTCAGAGCACCCTCCTTCCACCGTCACAGCTGGCATAGAAAGAATTGCACCAGCTGTGGCTCCAAGGTTGGAAGACTGACCTCAGAGGTGGCATTTGGTGGGTGTTCCAGGGGGCAGGGAGGGGAGGAAGATGTTCCATTGGGCTACAAGGTATCCTGATATTCAGTGCCTCAGCCTCCCCTCCTCACGAGCAGGGGCAAAAGATTTAGACAGCCAACATTGGCCGTCTATGTCAGTGTTCTCCAACCTTAGGGTCCCCAGATGTTTTTGGCCTACAACTTCCAGCATGCTGGGAGTTGTAGGCCAAAAACATCTGGGGACCAAAGGTTGGAGAACACTGGTCTACGTCTTTTGCAGGGCAGGAGGAGCATGAGGCAACCTTCACCTCTGTACTCCTTCCACCCTCCATTGGATGCCCATAATTCTCCAAGTTCAGAGGGTTACAGGCAGACACATTGGACTGTGCTGCCCATCAGTCTTCTCCATTATGGTGGGATGTAGTATTGTATTTCTGTTTAAATTATAGTAGTTATTTCTAAATGTCTGTCTATCTATCTATTACATATATGCCTTAGCAGAGAATGGGGGGGGGATTTTGCTCATTTAATATTTAGAACTTACTAAATTCACACTTCCTAAATAAATATGTGAACTAGACTGCAGTTATCCTTCAGTACTCACACTTCTCAAAAGGTTGTGACACGATTCTCCAAACACAAAATGCATACAAAGATGCATACATTAGTGGGATTTTTTTTTTTAAAAAAAAGCATTATATAAGAAAAATGCTCACAAAAATGTGTATATTTGGCAGAACTACATACAAAAATGTGTATATTAAGAAAAATGTTCATGAAATTGCACACAAATTTTCATGCAGACTTTAGAAAAAAACACTGCAAACTGATGCAGAAACAAGACCAAACAAACTGAGGACTGCAAAAATGAGAACCTGCAGGAAACCAAAATCCAGAGATTTGTCAATCCTTCTCTTAGTACCACATTTCTGCATGTCTCTGAAACAGCTGCAAAATTTAAGGTTTTTTTAAAAAAAAATTGTGGAAGCGTGATTCCACCCAACCCCCAACCTGAATCAGGAGTTTCATATAAAAACTTGTTAAAAGGGAGCCTTCCAGTGAATAATTTACCCTTCCAGACTTTATGTGCCCAATTGCTCAGACAAAAAAGAAAAAAGAAAAGAAAAAAAGAGCACACGCACACACACACACACACACACACACACACAAAGAAGAGCCTGTGGCTGTGATACTTCTGCAACAAAGAAATATCCACGTACTTTTTTTTTTTAATAGCACTTCATTAATATGCTTGGGAAGCACAAACCGAAAACAAATTTCAATTCTCAAGCTGAAAGCTGAGGAAAAACAAAAGCTCAGATCCCAATAGTAAGGAGAGAAGAGCATGTTTTCCCTTTGTTTTATTGCATAAACGTGGAAATGACAGAGGTTGTTTCCAGTGCTCCCTTCATGCTCCAGTGAAAAGAATTTTGTTCTGCAAAGAGCACACTGCACTGTGCATAACAAAATGAACCAGGGCTACAACCTATTAAAGGCTGCCTTTTCAAAACAATGAAGCTGCGTAGAACACACAGGCAACTGTGTGCATGAACTGGCAAACTGCAAGAGCCAAAGGGCCCATGGAGTATGCCAAGAGGGGACGTGGTGTCCATCAATTACAGTGTTTATATAGGAGGCTTGACCACCTGGCACACATTAGTGGTGTATTTCCACTAACTCAGTGTTCTCCAACCTTGGGTCCCCAGATGTTTTTGGCCTACAACTCCCAGCATGCCCCAGCTGGGGAACATGGGCAGGAGGGTGCTGTTGCACTCATGCCCTGCTTGTGGGCTCCCACAGCTGGTTGGCCACTGTGTGAACAGAATATTGGACTAGATGGACCCTTGGTCTGACCCAGCATGGCTCTTCTTATGTTCTTAACTGATGACGGTATCCCAACATTCTTCTTTCTATGTTTCCCCATAATTCCTTGAAAAGCCTCATGCCACACTCTGTCAATACACGGACGTGGTCTTCCACAATCCATTTTAAAGGTAATGTCCTCACAAGCATACTGTTCTTATCCCTCTTCAGTCTGGCACATTTTCTTTCAGTGAGAACAGAAGAGTATTCAGTTCTTTGCTAAACTGAAGAAACTTCCAGAGAATGCTGTTGAAACTTACAGACTTTGCTAACGACTCATGCATGAATTACTTGATATATTTTATTCCCAATACATTGTATGTGGGGCTGCCCTTGAAGACAGTCCAGCCACAGTTAGAACAAAATTTAAATGCAAAATTTGGGGCAGATTTTCTTTTTTTCTTTTTAAAAAAAATCAGTTTACTGTAGCAATGTGATGGAGCAGACTTATGGGTGAACACATGCAACAGTGACACAGATCAAAAACAGAATGACCAATCCATTCCTATTATAAGCGGAAAGAAAAAAAATGTAACCAGTAAAAATGTAACAACCTCACTCTAACTATGACAGTGGATTTTTCATTATGCTTTTAGTATACTAAACCATGATTTAATAACCATTCTAACATATGTCCAGCTGGAGACAGAATACCTTAGTGTCTGGTACTGAACAAATTTGATCATTTCAGTTTATAGGATAACACTGTCAAGAATTACAACAGATAAAGAAAATCTATTACACAGAACACACAGCATAGTGCCAAACCACTGCTTTCATCCTATCCGTGACAGTATGGGTTTTCCCTTAGTTGTGACATTCCAAAGCTCTCTGTTTGCTCAGCAAAGCAATGGACACAAGAAGCTCCCTAGAGTTTACCTTGGAAATGTGACCTGGAACTTCTAGCAATATTTCTCCATAAATGCAAGTCCAATAAAACACTTAAGCAGAAAAGGAATTGGAATCAGGAGAATATACCTAAGAGTAAGTGATATTTTCACTTACACATGATATTTTCTTCTAGCAAACTGCTGGCATTGCTGATACATGCTGGCATGCTGGCTGATACATGCTGGCAACTGCTGGCATTGCTGATACATTGCTGATACAGCCCCAGTAGAACTGGACTTGATGTTATCTTCTCCATGATATTTCTCCATGAATTTCAAAATGGTTGCTATTACTAAATTGTGCTTAGATCTTTAGAACTTCAACTAGTAAATATGAGCTAAAACCTGTGTAAAATTATGGAGGTTATTTGGGGTGGGTGGGAGGTGTCTTATATTAAAAGCTGTGATTAGCAGGCTGCCCCGAACCCTTAGTAGTCTAAGGAGGGTAACTTATAGATTGATGATTACTACTACTGATAACCAGTTCGAGGATGGGACATTTCACTTTCTTTTTAAGATGCTATGGCCTGGGATTTCCCTAATCTTCTGAGATCCATGCTTCTCATGCCCAGCAAGGTCATTAGCCACTACTGTTCTTGGCTTCTGCTTATTGGCTTTTGCCTTGCCTATGCCATCACTTCTTGCTTTTTATAAACATTTGTTTTTCAGTGCTATCCACCTGTTAAATGGTCATGTAGACTGTTCTTGTTTTCATTGAAGTTTGCCTTGTTCTGGTCTCTGAGCGGCTTCTTCAGACTTTTCCTCTCACTTGTCTGTTAGCCAGTGGGGCACATTCATCTACGATACAGGCCTGTGGCTTATGCTGGCTCAGCTTGTCTGAGCGTGGAAAGCTAAGCAGGGTCAAGCCTGGTTATTACTTGGATGGGAGACCTCTCCTCTAGTTTCCTGCATTGAGCAGGGGGTTGGACTCGATAGCCTTGTAGGCTCCTTCCAGCTCTATGATCTATGATTGCCTACTGCCACTCCTTCACCTTCTCACTCACCTTGGATACATCCAGGTTTGCTTCAAGTAGGCATGTTGAGAATTTACACCTACTGTACACTGAAGTACAATTCTATTATATCCCATGTCTTATTAAGATAATTCTAAACCATACTTAATCATATACAGTCATGTCTTGGATTGAGAGCATAATTCGTTCCGGAAACGTGCTTGTAATCCAAAACACTCTTATATCAAAACGAAATCCCCCCAAAAAAATTTGTACAGAGATTTTTAATTTAAGCCCTACTACAGTACTTGTATTGCAAGACGTCGCTTGTATATCAAGTAAAAAAAATTAAATAAATATTTAAAAATTTGTTTGTCTTGCAAAACGCTCTCAAACCAAGTTACTTGCAATCCAAGGTATTACTGTAAGGCCATTCCATTTTTGCTCCATTACAAGCTCTCAACAAGTAGATTGATAAGAAGGCTTGAGATACATCTGTAGAAACCATCAAGGGGAAACAGAATGCCGTATATACTCAAGTATAAGTCGAGTTTTTCAGCACATTTTTGTGCTGAAAAATGCCCCCTCGACTTATACTTGGGTCAGCGCCCCCCAGGACCCCCGCCGCCACCGCAAGGCACTGCCAGGCACCCCCCTCCACCCCCAGGACCCCTGCCGCCACCCCCAGACACCCCACCCCCACCCCCTGTACCTGCACCCGCCGCCGCCGAAGCTTTGGCAGTGGCGGGGCTTCGGCGGCGGCGGGTGCGGGTACGGTGGCGGGGGGTGTCTGGGGGTGGCGGCAGGAGTCTCCCCTCATACATTTCCCACCCTAGACTTATACTGGAAGCAATAAGTTTTCCCAGTTTTTTGGGGTGAAATTAGGGGCCTCGACTTATATTAGGGTCGACTTATACTTGAGTATATACGTAAATCTATTAGCTATTATTTTGGCTGTCTAAAGGTGCTGAAACTCAGGTGTTTGATGATTCCAGTATTTTATTTTTAAAAGTACCTATGTCTAGGTACTTTCAGTAATCAATAGCTAATTATAATAA
Source organism: Shinisaurus crocodilurus (assembly GCA_021292165.1). Classification (NCBI taxonomy): domain Eukaryota; kingdom Metazoa; phylum Chordata; class Lepidosauria; order Squamata; family Shinisauridae; genus Shinisaurus; species Shinisaurus crocodilurus. The sequence goes on from CM037876.1 coordinate 46,227,179, forward strand.
AATCTGTAATGTTCACTAAAAAAAATCTCTGGGTTGAAAATAGTGCTTTCCAGATTCATGAACCAAATTATTCTTTTTTCTTGCAATGAAATTAGTATGCACCATCTATTATGCACGTCAAACGAATTCTTTGCAGGACCATCTTACATCTGGTAACCTGTGTCCTCACTGTGGGAAGCTGTGTGGATCTAGAATTGGCCTCCACAGTCACTTACGGACCCATTGCTAGAGTCTACACAATTTTTTTTAGAATTTCCTCCTTTTCTTTTGTAATTTTATCCTGGAAGACAATCTTATTCGGTCAGGTCACGAGTTATCGCCTACTAAAAAAAATGAACAGAAACATTTCAATTTCAATACCCATTTCAGCTCTAATATCCAAAATAAATTGTGCCAGCTTTTTCATTTAGGTCTGTCGGCATTAACTTGAGTCCTATGATGCCTAATAGTTGTGATGCTTTTAATATTCTCTAGAATTACGGACCTTATAACATGATCCTAAGTGCAGTAATACCTTGGATTGCAAGTAACTTGGTCTGAGAGCGTTTTGCAAGACAAGCAAATTTTTTTTAAAAAAATTTACTTGATAAACGAGCAAGGTCTTGCAAGACAAGTCACGTAGGGATGTAACCGCTCACCTCGAGCGGGTGTAGCGGGCTGAAATCGGCCCCGCTCATGCCCACCAGAGACTCGCTTTGATATAAGAGTGTTTTGGATTACAAGCACATTTCCGGAACGAATTATACTCCTAATCCAAGGTATTACTGTATGTTAAAAAGACTTGGTTCCTAGTAAATATGTTTAGAATTACAGCTCGAATGTGACTTGCACTAGTTCCCATAGTGAGTATGTGCATGATTGTGAAATGATGGGTCACTCAGCTTCTATTCCTTTAAGGGGAAAGGTTAGATTCTGTCTTCAGTGCAGCTGAACTGAATGTTTTGCAGGTTTGATTTGTGCCACAGGACCTCTTCATGAATTCTAACTCAGAGGTCTGTTCTAATCTCTCTTGTTTCAAGTTTGTGTTAATTGGTTTACCAAATGTCAGGATGTTCAACATGAGAACATAAAAGAATAATGCTGGATCAGACCAAAGGCTTACCTTGTCCAGCTTTCTGTTCCCACAGTGGCCAACCAGATGCCTAAGGGAAGCCCACAAGCAGGATATACCGGTAAGTGCAATAGCACCCTCCTGCTCATCTTCTGTAGCAGATGGTATTCAGAGGCATACTGCTGCTGATACTGGATGTAAATACTTAGCCATGATGACTAGTAGCCATTCATAGTCTAATCTTTCTGTTTGTGTTATCAGCAACAACTATTTTTTGAATGAACCTCACTGTTGACAATTCCCCTCTCCCAACCAGGTGTATACGTATATAGCTGTAACTCAGGCATGTGCATATATACCTGTAACTCTAGGGAACACATTATGCATCTGATGAAGTGAACTGTAGTCCATAATGCAGTCCATTATTATGCCATAATGAATTTATTAATCTTTAAGCTGCCACAAGACTCTTCGTTGTTTTGGCTGCAACAGCCTAATATAGCTACACTCTTTTTAAAAATTCTGCTGAACATTTCCATAGAAAGCTGCTCCTACTCTACTCACCATGTAGTGGTTCAATTCGTGAGCTTGGAGGGGAGGTAGGAGCAAGCACCAATTGTCAGCTGCATGGATATGGTAGCAGACAGTTAACAGGAGGCAGGCAGATAATGGCTAAGTTGGTGGCACCTCTACTCAGGCAATCTTCACAAGCAAATCGGCACCAGTTCACTTTTCCTTCAGCGGAATACAGGATTAGCTGGCTGTCAAGGGACCGAGCAGAATCCTCCCTCCCCCCCCCCACTTTAACTTGCATTGGTCCTGAGAAAAGCGTTTTGTTTTGCTTATCCTACTCTACCCTGATAAGCCAGGAATGGTTTTCAAGGTAGCCATAAATAGGTGATTGTCAGGTCACAGCTAGCAGACAGAGAACAGAAAAGATGGGTGAGCAGCACCCTCAAGTTTCAAATGTAAGGTAGAGGAGAGGGATCCTCAGACCAAACTCCCAGGGGTAACAGCCAGGTGGTGGTGGGGAAACAAGAACACCCTTTTGGCATGCATGGCTCACCCACCCAGAAGTAACTGTCCAGGGGCAGCCAGGGTGATGCAGGCATTGTCGCAAGGTGTGTGACAATGATGAGATGGTTGTTGAAGTGACACTGGCTGCTTCTGGTTCTAAGCCTCATCCCCAAACAGCCCTAAGTAGTAATGCTCGCAGTCTGTGCAGATGTAGTGGGTTTGTTTGTACAGTTCCTATTAAATTGCTAAAAAAGCTGTGGCCCATTTAACCCCCTCCCCCAAAACTTGTATTAGTATTTTATCTCTTTATTCACGACTAAACCTGCAATGCCCCCCCCGTCAGTTCAGCCCTAGCCTTCAGTATTTATTTGCAAAACTGTTTTTGTTATGTACTGTATGTGCCCAGGCGCATGCATGTAAATGAAAGCACATGCTTGGCAGCTTGTTATACAAATTCTAAATCTGGCTTGGCCCAAGTATGCACCAACAAAATGGGTTGTTTGTGACAAAAGCCATATCACCATGGTGTTCTGGTCTGGGATTTGCTTACTTTTAGTTGTTTGGTTATCATAAATCTAACTTCTCTTATTTTACTTTTCAAAATGAAAGCATTACTGTTGTAATACATGTAAAATGAGACAAAATTTCTGCCTTTATACATGTCATAGCTTTCTATCAACTATCATTCTATTTTGACAAGCAGGAAGAAGCATGGACCAGTTTATTTATTTATTTATTATATTTATGAATCGCCCATGTCAGACATCCGGCCACTCTGAGCGATGTACAGTCCAATAAAGGTAAAGGTATACTCTTTACCTTCCACAACACAAGTGATTTTTCCCCTTGTTCTTAAAATGTGATCATCCATCATTTCTGAAATCAACTTTTGTCACTTTTTGTTTGTTTGTTTCCCACAAAGCTAAGGAGGAACATAAGAACCTAAGGAGAGCCATGCTGGATCAGAGTGGTCAACCAGCTGCCCACAGGAAACATATCAGCAGAACATGAGAGCAACAGCACCCTCCTACCCATGTTCTCCAGCAACTAGTGTACATAGGCAAGTTTCTCTGATACTGGAGGTAGCATATAGCCATCAGGACTAGTAGCCATTGATAGCCTTCTCCTCCATGAATTTGCCCAATCCCCTTTTAAAGCCATCCAAATTGGCCATCAGTATACCTTGTGGAAGTGAATTCCATAAATTAACTATGCATTGTGTGAAGAAGTACTTCCTTTTATCTGCCCTGAATATCCCACCAATCAGTTTCATGGGATGACCCTGGGTTCTAGTATTATGGAGAGGGAGAAAAATGTCTCCTTCCTTATCCACTTTCTCCACACCATGAGCTGCTATATAAGGCCTAAAACCTGTCTACACTGAACACTAGACTTCTCTCTCTCTCTCTCTCTCTCTCTCTCTCTATATATATATATATATATATACTGTATATCAGACTCTTCCACTAGCTAGGCCTGCACAGTGGCTCTTATCAATATAGAGCTATGCATTGTTTTTATTGCCCCTTTCTAAGCTTGAGTTTAGTTTAAATATGTGGTTGAGGTTCTCTTCAACCACTGGGGAATCTGTTAGAGCAAGGCTTTAAAAATCATAAGCTCCTGCTGGATTTCTCCCCTGAGATTCAGCTCCCAACTGTAAGTTTGTAAAGGGTTGCTGTTCTGACATTTAGCTCCCTTTGCTGGCCCCTTGTTTTGGCATCAGCTGATAATTTATGAGTTTTAAATGATTACCTGGGGTAATTTAATAGATAAATAAGTAAACAGCACTAACCTTCTCCTCACACAGGAGAAGGTACTTAACTCACTTGTGTGCTGATGCTTTGTCACTGGGGCTTTCAGAGAGCTGGCTCCCTTGCAAACCTGCCTCTTTATATAGATCTAGCTAGCTTAGCCCAACTGCCGCTGCAGCCAGTCTGGTTAGAGGACCTCATCTGAAAAGCAAGGGAGGCTGTGGTGGCTGAACTACTGGTCTGCACTAGCTACTGGTCTGCACTAGCACAACTGCTGGTCTGCAGGGCCGGCGCTACCGCTAGGCAAACTAGGCGGTTGCCTAGGGCGCGTGGCTGAAGAGGGCGCAGAAACGCTGCACTCCTCTTCGCTGCCGCCTCCCCCCGCCAGGCCGCCCCCTGCCACCGCTGCTGGGCCGCCCCCCCGCCCCCACCACGCTGCCCCCCGCTGCCCCTGCCGGACCGCCGCCGCCAGGCCCCCCCGCCCCCCCGCCACCACCACCACCACCCAGACCCCCACCACCTACCTTCTCCGCACCGCTTCTGGAGCCCCACCCGCATTGTTTTGGCAGGAGGAACCCTGGTTTCCCCAGCCAAAAACAGAGAGCGGGGGTCCCGTCGCGTCACTTCCTCCTCCTCGGAGGCGGCAGCCAGGGTGGGGGGAATGTAGGTGGCGGAGGCCCACCCATGGCACGAGAGGGAGGGGCGCTGAATATAATTTTGCCTAGGGCGCCAAACTGCCCTGCACCAGTCCTGCTGGTCTGTACTAGCTTCCAGTCAAATTTAGTGATATCCAGAAGCTGAGGGATAAAGTCATTTGACTTTCAAGTGTGAGGGTTACTTGTTAAACTTACAGTTAAATGATGGTCTTACAGGGGGGGGTTATCCATTATTATTTTTTCTTTTTTTAAAAAAGAATGTCAGTAAAAGAAAAGGCAGTATATCTAGTGGTTAGAAAGTGCAACTCCCACCTCATGTTTTCCTAAATGGGACTGCCCCTTGAATTGACACAACATCAGGTGTGTTGAAACACTTTCAGCTCATGGGCCAAATTCAGTTTTGGAGATGCTCTTGGGAGCTGCATTCCATTTTGTGAGTTGGGCTGAAGGCAAAGGGGGCAGGGACAAAAGCAAATGGGGTGAGGCCAAAATCCCCAAAATACTAGGATATTTTAGTTTAAAGCTTTTTTACTGATGGTAACTAAGCCTTAGGAGAGGCATTATTTCAAACTTTTAGAATGGGGGAAAACTGCAAATTCCAGGAAACCACCACTCAATAGGTGGGTGGGCAGGTGAGGAAAGGGGCACCATCTGGTGACATGGGGAAGGGGTGTGACCTTCTGGGAAATCTCAGAGGGCCAGTTTGGGACCCCAGGTAGGCCAGATTTGGCCTTCGAGCCTGCATTACACAGTGGCATAGCATCACTTCCAGGGACATTGTACAGAAAAAAGGATGATGGCCCCCAAGGCTGCACCGCATCACTGCGGTACTATCTGATCATGTAGCATCACTTTTATATATTATTATATATATTATTCCAGCCCCATTTAGAAAGTGTGAGGCAGGAGCTGCACTTTCTAGCTGCTTGATGCAGCTTTTACATTTACAGAAAATATATAAAAAGAAGAAATAATAGAGGAAAAAACCTTCGACCACCTTGTATTACTGTAAGCTAACTGGTGTCCCTCCATCCAAATGTCGCTCCCCCTCTTCAGGATGGGGTTCTCACCTCCCCACCCCACTGCAAAACTGCTGAATATTCCCCTGTGGGATCATCTGGATTGGCCCTAGTGTGGATTCATAAAAAGGCTGTTTTCTCACATCTACTATTGATCATCTTGCTTTGGGGAAATGTGAGATGCCACAAACATGCCAATACCACCAGCTTTGCGGCTCTCTTAGGGGAATTGTCAATTATGCAATCCTCATAAACCATAAATATATAGAGCCTGAAGAATTGGCAGAAATAATTATGGTTCCCTATTTTGAGACATCTGTCCTCTGACTGCCAAGATAATGTATAGACTTGGCTTTGGATTTTACTAGTCACTGATTGACTCAGAAAGCCAAATCATTCCTGAAGGGGAAAGTGTCAGGAGAGAGAGAAAGTCTTTTCATTTCAGTAATTCAGGCCAAGAAGCCTGAAATAGAGGCCACTGTAATCTTTCTCACATCCCCTCTGGTGCCTGGATCTTATATAAATCTATTTGAAGATGTGGGCTGGAAAAAGCCTCACATCTCATTTGTCCCCTGTAAGGTCTACTTTCCAAGGCTGCATCCCCAAAAACAGTTACACAGGGGCAAACACTTATCCCCAGGGGACCCTTGGGTCAGTTCCCTTGTGTGGGGTGAACTTCCCCCCACAAGAGTAATTTTTTATCCAAGCCAAAGAAGAATTAGGGTCCTTTTAACACTTGCCTGTCCTTTGAGGCAAGCATTGTCAAGTCCTTAAGTTCATTGCCAAATTGAGCTTGGCAGACTTCAGTGGCATCTCTAACATTAATTAGTATTGATTGTTACTAATGAAGCTACACAAAAACCCAGAGAATGTAATAATAGGGCACTGTAGCCCTATTCATGTGTTGCTCATGTGAATAGTGTAACTGTATTGAATAGGTAGCAAGCCATGCATTTAGCCCTTCCCCCAAAGTAGTGCCACTTGATTCACCCACACCCTCATCATGTTCTCCATAATCTCTTAAGCAGTGTGTCTGTGGGGAGGGGTCCTGTGCATCTGGAGGCATAACCAGCGTTCTGAATCATCCGAGGAGCCTCCGCAAGTACAGGAGGTACCCCGTTGCAGAAATTATACTGAACAGGGCAACAGTGACAGAAGGGTGGAGAGAGAGAATGTGTGGCATAACACTGGGGAAGGGGTTAAACATGCAGTTCAGTTGCCCCTTTCACCATGGATACTTTATTCGTGGGGTCTCCAACATGGTGCCTTTGGGCACCAGTGTGCCCACAGACACTTCTCTTGGCACCCGCCAGGTTCCCTACCCCTCCTGATTTTCATTTCATTTGTTAAGCTTTTTAAATTAATTATTTTTAACTGGGACACTGGCATGCCTGGTGCAAAAGCAAAGTGCTGCCCTCCAGCGCCATCTTGATTTGGGTTTAAAAGAGTGGCTCTGTGTTTTGGAACTTGAATCCCACCTCTGCCTCATACTTAGGTTCTAGGGCAAGTTACTTTTCTTTTAGCTTCACCAGTTTGCCTTCTGGGACATGAGTGTTTTGTGACTGGTCATGTCCACCATGGCAGCCATTTTATGGATGGCAAGCTCCCCTGCATAGCAGCCATTTTGTGAGAGGCCCCATGAAACACTCTCAAAATTCAAAATGTGTCCACCAACTAAAAAAGGCTGGAGACCCCTTCCCTACTCACATGAGTAACGTGTAAATAGGGTTTATGTTTCAGAATAATAATTATGCTTATGGGGATGTGTGCAATTTTTATGGGCTTCGGATCAATTCACACAGTGGCCTTGCTTGTTTAAGAATCTGCTGTTGCTTCTTCAAAGAAGTACACTGATGGGGATCAGAGCGAGATGACAAAATGACACTCCATTGTTTAAAAATGAAAGTGTCACCCGGTTCACATGATCGCAGGATGTTTAATAAACCACCATGGCTCCTTAACCACCCTTCCCATGCCGGTTGCATGCCAGGGGGATTAGCATAACTACCCTTGGCAGTACGGCTTCCCGTGTCATGTGAACCCACCCAAGCTTGTTGCCATGGTTAACAAGCCAGCCAGAACCCATGGGCATGCATGCCAGGGGAAATGAAATAAGCCACCATAGCTTATTTTCCCCACTGTGATCATGCAAACACAAGTCTGTGTCTTTTATTTTATTTTTTTTGCTCACATGCCCAGTGTGGTAAAATACATAGTGTGCCACTGTAGCATGTCTGGTGAGAGAGAAGTTGGCATAGCAATGGGTTCCAAAGTACATCAATAAAAGTGTTAGCCAGAGCATCAACGTGGGTATTAATAATGATAAGAATATTAATTCTGTATCCTGAGGTAAAGTGTAATGCATATATGGCATGTCTAGTTGTGGGTTCACTTTGCGTAACATTTTCTAATAGGGGTGGGCAAAAAGTAGATCTCCAGATATTCTGGACTTCAGCTCCTAGTATTCCTGACCACTGGCCATGCCGGCAGAGACTTCTGGGAGTTGAAGTCCAAAACACCTTCTGCCCACCCCTGTTCTAGATTATGCCTCTGAAGCTCCAATCCTATACCCACTTACCTGGGATTATGCCCCACTGAACTCAGTGAGACTTACTTTTGAGTAGGCATGCATAGGATTGTATTGTGAAGTCCATAAGGGCATACTCTTCAATTGCCCCGAATTTGCCGGGGACAATTTGCCAGGGAGCCAGTGTGATGTAGTGGTGAGAGTGTTGGACTGGGACTCAGGAGATCTGGGTTCTATTCCCCGCTTGGCCATGAGAGTCACTGGGTGACTTTGGGCCAGTCACTGACTCTCAGCCTAACCTACCTCACAGGGTTGTTGTGAGGATAAAATGGAGAAGAGGAGGAGGAGGAGGATTATGTAAGCCGCCTTGGGTTCCTTGCAGGAAAAAAGGTGAGGTATAAATATAATAATCATCATCATCATCATCATCATCATCATCATCATCATCATCATCACAGCTTCTTACTTTGTTATGCAGAGTCCTGATTTGTTATGCAGAGCCACGAATCCCCCTGCCTCCTCCCGCAAGCTATTTAGCTTATCTGCAATTTTGCACATGGCCCCTTTAAGCAGGAAGGGAACAGACCGAGTCTGTCTGTGTGTGTGAGTGTGTGCGCGTGCGTGCACACACGCTCGCTCGCTCTACCTGCTGCCTCTGACCAGGCCCCAGGGGTAAGTAAGACCCATTGAAGACATTTGTACTTACTTCCGAGTAACTGTGTGTAGGATTGCACTGTTTGCTTTAACTTAATTCAAGTTAGTTAAATTTCGTAAGATTATTCGTTTAAGTGTTTCTTTAAATTGAAATTGTGTGAATATAGAACACAAAAAGTGCTTTAAACTGGGGCCTTTCCACAATAACAAACAACAAGAAAGCTGTTCAGCCCCTCAAAGTTGCTCCTTGTGCTTAAAAACCAGAGCCGTAGAGGTGTTGGAGCAAAACGCTGAAGGGGCTCAAAACCCCAATGTGTCTTTTAGTATTTTTGCCCACCCAAAAGCTCCCTCTCTTCTGCATCTCCTTTTCTTCTCCTTCTCCAACTGCCCTGAAAATGCTGGGACCAATCCTGACAATTTTAAAACAAAAAGAAAGAGATCGCTCTGCAAGCACTGACCACCATCCCCATGAAAAACACCAGATATCAATAATTAAGGGTTTAAGTAAGGTATAAAAAAATTACAAAAGCCACTAATAAAATATTATAAAATAATATATAATATAATGTAATAATTATAATATATAAGATTTTGTGTATTTCTTCTAATAACTTTCGTACTTGACCATGCCCTTTGCTTGCCTGGCCATACCCTTGGCCACGCCCTCATGTTGTCCTGGCCATGCCCTCTTGATCACACCTTCATGTTGCTTAACCATTCCTCTTACAAATGCGCGTGTCCCTATTTTCATCTGTGAAATGTTGGAGGGTATGTAAGGGCAATGTTAGGCTTCTTATACTGAACTGAATCTTAAAATCAATTTGTTTTATGTTTGACTTATTAAAATTATTTTTGGACTGCCCATAATCTGAAGATTTCAGGATGTTTAGCTGTATATCAGTTTCATGATGGTTTTACTCCCAAGACAGTATTTCAGACAAAAACATGCAAGCCCACATAAAGCAGCTCTCTCTTGTGGTAGAGATCTGATTTAAAAAAACAAAAAAACCACACACACAGAAAACTTCTGGTCTTGTTAGCTTCCTACTTTGTGACCGTAGTCTGCTCATATTTCAGTGTCAGTCAAACAGAACTCTTAAAGATCATATGCTGTAGGCCCAGAAAGACTGAGCCTGAGTATAAGGTCACTGTCATGGAATTTGGCTTTGTATACCTCTATGAACAAGAAGACAGGTCTGCAACTAGTTTTCCTTAAGAACAGCTATAAGAATGCACCTACTGTACAATTCTCAACCCTCATTACATTCTTTGAGTTTGGGCTTCCCTTCTCCCCTCCCCACATGTACTCCCTAGCCACAGATAGATATCTAAACACAAGGAAGGCCAGCTGTTTTCACAGCTGCCATTACAGTGTTCTACCTATGTTCTGTAGGCCACACAAGGGGAGTGCAGTTGTGGAGCTATTAAAATAATAAGATGCAGTTTGAGTCAGTGGTATTTAATTGTGTGCTCCTTTCACATTCAGTTTGGTATGGAGAAAAATGCAGCCATGAAATCAAAGTATCTGTAGATATCACTGGGGATTAGAAAGGGAACAGAAATGATTGCCGTTTTATGAAACCACCAACACTCTGCTGTGCTGTGTGATCAAATGACTGCATCTATGTGATGAATATAACCTGTTCAGACCTTCAGAAAATGTTCCTGTTGCTATAAATCTAAATTCACAGTAATCCACAATGAAACCTTATAAACTCAAGAGCAATACTTTCCCCTCAAATGATCATATTATTTACCAATCTGAAGCCAAAAGTTAAGGAAATACAGAAGTGTATGAATCTGAGCTTTAGCATAGAGTTTTAAGGCTGCCTGCCCTGTACAGTGGCAGTGGGGCGGGCAGAATGGGTGGGGAAGAAGCCAATACTTGATGGATCCAAAGAACCACGAGCAGAACAAAAATAGCCACTAGTGCTGTTGTGCAAAAGCCGTTGTACGAAAGCTTTGTGCAGTGCTATCCTAGGTAAATTCTGTAGCCATTTTTATGCTTCTGCTTGTGCAAGAGCTTGTGGAAGCAGAAGAAGAACTTCTGTGGTTTCTCTTTTCTTGCACAACACTCCAGCACCAGGCTTGAGTGAAGCAGCCCTTCTGCAAACAGAACCCATCTTGCGCGCACATTAACCCACTGTCTTTATTGCCCACTCCAGGTTTCATTCTAAAGTAACATTTTCTATGACTTCAGGTTCAGCAGCAAGCAAAATCCAAAAAGTGGCAAGTCCGGGAGATCTCCCCCCCCCCCCCCAGATCTAATAAAGAAGAACGCTAAAGTTTTCTGCTCCTGGAATTCAATAATAAGAAGAAATAAATAGAAGCTCTATTTGGGCATTCATTACTCATGAGATTCCAGTCACATCAGTGGGAGAGCGGGAGTATCTTTGCTGGCTGTGCCCCCACATTGCATCCACCCACATGTTTGGGGCCTGCTGCATGTAGAGTTTATTGGCTCCCCACTCACTTGAAAACCTTGCACAACCTTCAAGGTTCTGAATGACACATGGCACCCACGTTTGGCTCTCTTCTTCAAACCTTCAGCCCTGGCACATGGACAGCAGTGGAGCAGAGTCATCGGGGATGCAAAGAGGAGGGCCAGGGGCAAGGCAGGCATGCCCCCACTCTCACGCTAGCACAATTGGAATCACATGAGGGGGTTTGATACACAGATCGGGCTAGAGACATACAACAATTTGGAATGAACCTTAGTTTTCCCATCTTGCTATCCCATGGTGCTAAATAGAACTAAACGACGGAGGAAAAATAGCGTACAATCAAATCCTAAATTTGACTAGATTATTCTCAAATGATATTGCTCATATTGACAGTATATCTCCCATGGTATTTAACAAAATGATCAGTGTGGGGGAATAACACCCCTAAGAAAATGTTATGTTTGCGGCTTTTTCACTTAGAGGAAGTGTATTTATTTGTTTGTTTAAAATATTTCTTAGCTGACTTTCAGGGCAGCAGCCCTCCCAAGGCAGCAAACAATAATAAAACACATAATAAAAACTTATACGGTCTAAAAAAGCAATAAAAGCCCCATAAGAATAGCAAAAATAGTGAACATATCAGGAGAAGTAAAATGGTTGTGTTCCCACCCAAGCTGAATGCTAGCCATGTATTATATCTTGCAAGGTGTATCTGTTAAATTGAGTCAGTTTGAGGGGTAAGGTTAATGCACTTAAGATGAATATAATACATAAGATTGTATATGTTTTATGTGGGATTCCTCTATTTATACCTGGCAATTATTTTCAAAAACTTAATGCTTTGTTTCGCAAATTTTTCTGGGGTTCCTCACCTCCACGAATCTCTTTGAAAATAATGCAACTTGCAACTAAAGAAGGTGGGTTTGGTTTTCCAGATCTTGCCTTATATCATCGGGCTTATTTGTTGACTAGTTCTAAATTCTGGTCTTTTCCACTTAGATTAGATTATCCACTTTGCTCAGTTTTGGAATCCGCATGTCTGGATCCTCTCTCTAAATGGATAGTATTAGGGTCTCACTATACTAAAACAGACAGGGTGCCTCCTACAATTATGGCAGATAGAGATGTGGCGTATTATATCTCGTCAATTACAATTTGACCCATTTTCTCATGCTAAACTGACTTTATGAGGTAATCCGGATTTAAAAATTGGTAAGAAAACGTTTCTGTGGCGGACTTGGACAGACAGGTTGATTTTTACTTTGGATCAATTAGTGAATGTTGATAATGAGTTTTTGTCATTTTTGGCTTTGCAAACTAAATAAAACTTGCCTGCCTCAGCTGAATGGCAATACTTACAACTGCAACATTTGTTAGAATCTAGGTTCGGTTCGGCTGCTTTTTCAGCTTCAGAGCCTCTTTTGGTATTGGATGCATTGATTGAGGCTGAGCAGTTATATCGACCTACAATTCATGTTTATAAATACTTATTATCAGTGAATAAGTATGATACACAGAGTCTTAAAGACGAATGGAATAGGGAAGTAGAGGGTCATATCTCGTCTAATCAATGGAACATTTTTTTTCTGTTTCAGAAGGGTCTATGGATCTTAGGTTACATCTTATTCAGCAAAAACTTTTGTTTCGTGTTTATTGGGCACCACAGCATCTTTTTAATAAGGGTTTGTCTAAGTCAGCTAACTGTTGGAGGTGTAATACTGTGAATGCTTCATTTACACATGTTTTGGCAATGCCCAGTGGTTGCTTCTTTTTGGGTTGTACGGATCAATCTAGTATTAGAATGCTACTTAATATTTACTGACACACATGTTCTTTTAAATTATATACCTGCTGACTGTATGGAATTTATCACAAGGACATCGCATGCGGATTTTCCGTGCCCTCTTGACAGCCAAAACACTGATATTACAACACTGGAAAGATAAACGCTCACCTCCTATAGAACAATGGATTGAGAACCAAATAATGCTTTCAACATTTGAGCGGGTGGTATTTAGACTCCACCTGCGGATGGATAAATACATGGATATTTGGTCTGCTTTTTCTGATGTTTATGCGTAACTATTTTTATTGATAATTGTAGTACTATATACTTTTTGAAACTTAGGGATATATATTTCATACATATTTACAGTAATGGATCCATTTAAATCACTGTAAGAAAATTCCATTTTTCCCCCTTTCCTTTTTTTTTTCTTTTTCTTTCTATGGAGTTTGTTTTGGTGTATTTCACATTTAAAAAACTAATAAAAATATTTAAAAATTAATTAATTAATTAAAATCCTATCAGGTGCTTAGTATCTCCTTTGTTTTTGCTTCCTACATGGCTGGTGGGTAATATTTTTCTTGATGGGTCACAAGGAGATAGGTTCTTTGACTATACCTTTTCTGGCTCAGTTTAAAAGGATCTGACCCAGAGTAATTCATAAATCATATGCTTTGTCACCTTTTTACTGTTTACCTCCCCCCACCCCTCTCCTAACTGGCTTCAACAATGCAAGGCTACAGCTTAAAATAAATCTGCCTGCCAGTTGTTATTCCAGAAAAGATGGTTTATTAGAAAAACAGGCAAAACCATGTCTCATATTCAGAGACAGCACATTCCAAGAGTCAATGACAACAATGAAAAAGATAGATTTTCATACTTGGCACCTCAAAAATATCATGGTTGTTAGACCAAAAGATCATATGATGATATTGCTGCAGTTTCAATAAAGAAAGGCTGAACTTCTGAAACAAGAACTGTCATGTGTTTTCCTCCAAATTGCAATTGTCACAGGTCTTATTTCATTCATTGCCTTTCTTCTATTTATTTATTTTATTTGCACCCCGCCTTTCTACCAAAAAATGGCACTCAGGGCAGCTATCCCTATATAGGTATGCCATCATGGTATTAGAATGTGTATATTTTTGCAGACAGACTGGCTTTGCTAGTTTAAGGCGCAGTCTTTGCATTGTGATGTGGTAAAATGACAGCACTGTGCATTTTGTTTCACGATGGTAAGCTTTTCTTCTGCAGCTGTTGAGATCCTCAGTTTGTGAGATCTGGTATTTAGCATTCCTTGGAGCACTTCCATTTTAAGTAGGTCTTCATGATGTAATATATACTGGATTCAGGATGTGAGATACATACAAACTTACGAATGAGTAAAATAAATAAATATTGAGTCAAACCATAGATCTATCTAGCCCACTGCTGTCTACTCCAATTGGCAGTGTCACTCCAAGGCCTCAGGAAGAGCGCTTGTCCATCTTTCTTGAAATAATCTAACCTGAGGTGCCCGTAACTGAACTCAAGGCCTTTACACATGCAAAGCTTGAGCTCTAGCACTGAGCTATGTGTCCAAAGAGGGCATGTTGAGAAGAAAGGTTCAGTAGGATGGGGAATAAGCACTGTGGTATTGCTATGTCAAGCAGGGCCAGTGTCAAGGCTAGGCATTGTTGGGCACCTGCCAAGGACCCACATCCCAGGAGAGGCCCAATGACAAGAGCCCCCAGGAGTTGTTTCTCTTCATCATTACAACCTGCTTCTTCACCTGCCTCTCACTGTTGCTCAGACAGCGGTGATGGTGAGAAGGAGGGGTAAGTACTGCCTAATTGCTCACTGGCTCTCTGCCTGTAAAGCAAACAAGTGGTAGCAATGAGGAGAAAGAGGTGAGGATCAATGACAGCTGGTGACAATGGTGGTGAGAAGATAGACTCACTGAGGAAGGGGGCCCATTGAGGATGTCTTGTACAAAGTGTTGTGAGCACTATTTAGTTATAGTTCTAGGTTTTTCCAACCGGACTTTGACTCCAATGAGAAATAGCAAGACAACTGGGATGGGTCTCTTCAAAGTTTTATTGCAGCGCTGGTCTGCCTCTCCATGCAAGAAAAGACAGCCTCGCCTAAGCGTCACACACACACTTATATATCATGATCAAAACAAGTTTTCAATACAGGATGCTGCGTGCGCATGCTTACAGAATGTGTACGTGCACTTATACTGATTGGCTTATCTGCCTGTTGCGAGGCAAGCTGACTAATTTTGCTCTGCTATGGACTTTCCAGGAGACTTCCTCTGGGCGCCATCTTGCGATTTCTGCCCAGGGTGTAGCCTTTTTCGGCAGATAAGGACCTTATTTATAACACTCCTTCCTTTTGGACCTAAAACCTGAGCTTCAGCAGCAAACAGGTTTGTTGGTCCACTCACACAAACAGGTGTTTCCTGCTGGGGTTATTTTGGGGAACTTGTAGGTACATTTGATGTCGTACTACGGTCAGTTTGGTAACCACAAGGTGAGCCAGTTGTAAGCGTTCCAACCTGTCTAGGTTTGCACTGGCACGTAGGTGACTTTCCGGATTTCTTTAGCCAGTTTGCAGAGCACTTGGCCATTGTCAGCTATCTTCAGACAGCAGTCGGACTAATTGAAATATGAGGTAATCAATGCCCACTCTGTTTTGAATAATAGCTTGGCGCATGTTATTTAACTGTTCTGCTGCTGCTTCAAACCCAGCTGCTGTTTGGTTTGCAAAAATTTCTACTACTGCTTGCAAGTGGACTAAGCAATTTGTAAGGTAGGTGAGTTCTCTTTACTATTTTTTGGGGGGGCTGGCTATTTATTTCTCTGCCAGTTTTGGCCACTTTTAAAGTTGCCAAGACCCCTTTTTCTTTTTGGCCGGGTCTTTGGGCGTGAACAGCATGCCCTTGGTTTGTTTGTTTTTTCAATGTAGCACTGTAAATCTAGTTCAAACTCAAATCTGGTATGTGCTAAGGGGAAAGAGACATTCAGTTTTATACAATCGGTGAGATGTGAGAGGTGTTTCAGCTGGTTTGGGAGCAATTATGCTTGGGCCTGTATGTGCCAGTTGGGTCATACCTTCACTGGTTATATGGGGAGCATTCACTGGCTCCCACAAACTGTCTGCCTGGTCTATGGGGTTTAACAATGCAGGAGGGAGCTGGCTGGCGGAGGGGCCTGGCTGGCCGAGGGGCCTGGCTGGCCGAGGGGCCTTACCTCTCATTTATTGTTGGGGCTACCCGGGCACCACTTGCTTAATTGGATTTGAATGGAGTGCTTTGTTTGACACAAGATTGAGGGTTTGAGGGTGGTGTTTTGGCACATTTGTTTGATCACAGGCGATTCAGGTATCATGTAGGCAGCTTTTCTTGCTTGCTTAGCTTGCCACCCTTTTCTTGCTTTACTGTAGTACTACTTTGCGGTCTGGGAAATACATAATCGGTATGGGGCTGCTGTGATTAGCTGGACTACAAACAGGAAACAGCTGCCCCAACTTGGCTAGGGTTTTCCCACTTAATGTTACTTGGACATTGGTTGTGGCTGGCAGACCCACAACACTTAACTGTCACGCTTACTCTCTATAACAGTGATGAATTTAGGCAGACTTCAAGGGTTTTTGTTCCTTCTTTTAAACTTAATATAGATGTGACTTTGGTTTTTGGGGCATGAGTTTTTGGTGAGAAAGGCTTGTTCCCTCCCCCCCTCTTGAAGCGCATGGCTTCTTCAATTAATTTTTGTGACTTAAAGTGAAGATTTGGGGGCATCTTCATAGTTGTAACTGTACCAACCTGCTGTGGCCTTCGTATAATTGGCTGGCCCACACAAGGGGGGCTGTTGAGGAACAACAATTGTCAGCTACTGAGGCTAACAGTTCGCACAGACAACTCACGGGGAGCCGCATTTTGTCAGTTTGAGTTTTTACGGGAGGGACTTTCGACGATGTAGGTTATATCTGGGATGTGGTTCAGGTGATGATGAGGCCAGAGTTTCGGATTCGTCTGCTTCTGGTCCCTTTTTATCCTGCAACTCTGGAAAGGGACACGCGTAGCTCCTTTGGCGGGCGTTGCTTTCGCTTTTTGCTCCTTCTGGAGCACTGGAGCTTGGTTCTTCTTCTTCTGGGATGCTGGGGAGGGAGTTTGTCTTGTGTTGAGCTCCCCGTCCTCTCCCTCTAGGACAAGGTCCAGTTTTTGCCATCGGGAAAGGCTTATCTGGATCGGCTGAAGCTGCGGCTGCTGCTGGCTTTGGTGCCTCTCTGCTGCAGTGACTGTAGTGGATCCATGGGGGACTTCTTTCACTCGAACTATAGTGTGGCTGGTGGGGCAAAGTTTTTTTTTTTTTTTACTCAGACTTAGTCGCCTGGGACAATGTAGTGGGCTGGCACGTCGAGTGGGAGCGGTTGGTAGTCACACACGTACCTGTGGAGAAGTTCGATTCGAACTGACTCTCTGTAACTTAATGATAAAAGAGGTTAACTCATCCCCCCTAGCAGGGAGACATGTGGTGAGCCCGTCACCCTGCTCACTGGAGGAGGACGCCCAAAGAGGACTTCGTAGGGTGAAAGTCCAGTTTGTCTTCGGGGAGAGGTGCAAATGGAAAACAGGGCGAGCGGCAGGGCTTGGGGCCACGTTAGCTGAGTCTTTTGGCACAATTTGACAAGCTTTGTCTTGATGGTGGCATTCATGCATTTGACTTGGCCTGAAGGCTCTGGGTGGTACCAGGTGTGCAAGCGCTAATCAGTTCTGAGGCACAGCGAAATGTGCTGCTTGATTATTTGGTTGGCAAAGTGAGAGCTGCGGTCAGAGTCAATGTCTTTTAGCAAGTGCTTTCCAGTTTTGGCTGCTGTGGCGCTCTTGCAGAGGAAGCATTCAGACCAGCCTGAGAGCTGGTCGACAACTACTAGGAGCTACTTGTATTTTTGACAGGTGTTGCCCAGGCGGACTGGGACTGGAAGGCTTTTTGGAACTGCGTTTATTAGGCTTTTGACTTTCATTACTGGAACTCCGCGTCCGGAATTCGGGAGTGTAATATTGTTTACTAAACTTTTTCTGCTGGCGCCAGTTTCAATGAAACATTGAATCGATTGGATCTATTTATGTCTAGAGTCAAGAATGGTTTTTCGAGGGCTAATTTTTTAATTTGGTTTTGGTGTGGGGATGGGATTGGGGCCCAGGCTTTCTTTTTTTCTAGTACACCGTCATTTACTGTCTAGAGTGACTCCTTGCAGCCACTGTCTCTGGTTTTTACAAGTGTCCTCAGCACAGGGGCACAGAGCCCTTTTTTTTTTTTTTTTTTTTTTGCTGGAGGCCATGGTGAGCACCTGTGCTCTCTGGGTTGGCCTTGTAGCGGAGGGGCGGGGCAGGGACTGTCCTGTCCTGCTCCTCCCCACGGCCCGGGGGCAGTGTTCACGCCACCTCCCTTTTGGCCGTGGCTGCCTCTCTTCTTCTTCTCCACCCACCATTTCCTCTGCCGTGCCCTCTTGGGCCACCTCCCCAGCCCCTTCCTTTTTCTCTCTATTGTGCTTGAGAGAGTGCTGCCGCGAGCATGGTCGCTTCAGCCTCTTCTTCTTTCTTCCTCTCTCTTTTTCTGTCGCCTTTTCTTCTCTACCCTGGTAGACGTGTCTAGCCACAGTTAGAATGTGGGCAATTGTATTGCCCTGCCAACCGGGCTGGTGTTTTGTGAAGTACTCTTTCATGTTTGGTGCAGCCTGATCTACAAAAATGCTAACTACCAAAGACTTGTTTTCTTTCAGCCCCAGAGTCAATCCTTTCCCCCCACATGCAAAGTGCTTTTTGCAACCGAGACATGAAGTCGGCTGGGTTTTCAGTTTTGGTTTGGAACACATTCTTGACTTTAGATCAGTTTACTATTTGTTGGCCCATTTCACCTAGGACTTTGAGGGCCTTTTCTCTGAAGTTTGTTATGGGGGTTATGTGATCGGCTTGACAGAGGTCGAAACGATGGGATTTGAACCTTTTCTAGGCGGCATGACCTCTTCTCTGCCACTTCGGCCCAGAGGAACAAATAGCCCATTTGACCCGGCCTCTTGTCCTGTAGGACGAATTGGAGGTCCCTTAGGATGTCCGGATCAAAGGAACCTGCCTCTGGCCAGGTGGAAAACAGGGCTGGCCATTTACATGTGCACAGTTTTATGAGTTGGCTTTTTAACAGGCCTCTTGTCCCTGTCAGGTGACCTGCATCCCATTCTTTGCACATGATGTCTAACGGGGACCCCTTTGGGATACTAGGGCTGCCTTCCATAACTCCTCTGTCGGAGAATCTCCTCTGTCGGAGATTTTTACGTTCCTCCGTCAGAACCTTTTATGTCCTCTGTCGGACAATCTCCTCTGTCGGAGATTACTACGTTCCTCTGTCGGAACTTCTAATGTCATCTGTCGGACAAATGGCCGGCCTCTAGACTTTCCCGGAGGGCCCCCGAGGGAAGTCGCAGTGATTTACCTGGTCTTGCTGGGCGAGGAGTCCGTCCTTTGGCGATCAGTGTCTGGACCCAAGGGGATCAGGGGAGCGGTTTCCGTGGCTGTTAAGCCTCTTTGCCGGCATTGAGGAACACGGTCCGGTGACGGTCCCCCCGAGGGGCCAGCCCGATCGGTTGGACGAACTCCTGGCTTTTGGCTCGCCAAATGTTGTGAGCACTATTTAGTTATAGTTCTAGGTTTTTCCAACCGGACTTTGACTCCAATGAGCAATAGCAAGACAACTGGGATGGGTCTCTTCAAAGTTTTATTGCAGCGCTGGTCTGCCTCTCCATGCAAGAAAAGACAGCCTCGCCTAAGCGTCACACACACACTTATATATCATGATCAAAACAAGTTTTCAATACAGGATGCTGCGCGCGCATGCTTACAGAATGTGTACGTGCACTTATATTGATTGGCTTATCTGCCTGTTGTGAGGCAAGCTGACTAATTTTGCTCTGCTACGGACTTTCCAGGAGACTTTCTCTGGGTGCCATCTTGCGATTTCTGCCCAGGGTGTAGCCTTTTTAGGCAGATAAGGACCTTATTTATAACAAAAGACCTTCAGAACCTCGAGCTAGCACTGATGTCAAGAAGAAATCTGAAAATCAAGCTTGTTATCTTTGAGTCCATAAGATGTTTTTTTCTCACTAAAGAAGCAATGTATGCATTGGCTGAGAGACACCACTTCTACTCAGGGTCAAATGTGTGCTGTCTTATTACATAAGTCTTATGGCAAATAGTTTTCTGGTGGTATGCAGAGGTGATAAGGCCCCAGTATGCATCTTAAATACAATAAAATAATATCTGAAATTCTTACATTTTAAAAAGCCTTTCTCTAATTTATGGATTGCACCTGTATTTTGGGTTTGTTGCCCGTTGAAAAACTTTTCAGTATCACAGTGGACTCTTAAGCCAATCTGCACACCATTAATTTAAATCAAATGGTGCTTAATTACAATCTGTGTCTGCATTGGTGAAGCAATAGTGACCAAAACCAAATACTCTTTATATCATGTTGTCTCTACAAATTAACACAGCATGAAAGCAATAAAGTAACAGACCTCTTAATTAGCATTGTTCTGCAGGGCACACATTATTGTGTCCCTCAAATCTGGAAACAGCAAGAGTTGTCTTTTGTCTATTATAGCTCTAAGGCAAATTCTTCTTCTTTCCATTCATGGTCCAATTCCTCTTTCTTCTAGATTCATTGCACATGCTGAGTTCCCACTGATGTCAATGGGACTCCAGGTGTGGAACAGGTGCAGTTTACATAAAGCAACCACACACAGCCCCATGGTATAGGTCACAGGGTATGTTCTGGTCCAATTTTAGCATCTTGTTGAAAATTGCTTTGACATCTGTTCTGTTCTCCCAGATTGTTAACCAGTACTGTCTGTTCTACTATTAATGTATCACAGAGTGAAGAGTATTTTAAAGATCAAAAAAGAAGCAGCTTCATTTTAACTGAGAAATAAACAAAAGTGTGTGTGTGTGTGTGTGAGAGAGAGAGAGAGAGAGAGAGACAGAGAGAGAGAATTCTCATAATCTAATCTCACAAAACAGAGATTTAAAATACTTTAGGAGAGAACATTCATAATGGACACCTCCGTGTTAAATGCCCTTTTGGATTTAATGCTTCCAACACTTTGTTTCCCCATAAAATACTGACATTGGAAGCTATACTTTGCAGTTCATCTTATGCAGGCTAATCCTATACATGTCTACTCAGAAGTAAATTTGACTGTTTCTAATGGGGCTTACTCCAAGATATGTGTACGTACACTTCAGTGTATGTACAACTGAATACAGAGGAACTTATTTCTGAGTAGGCATGCATAAGTTTGGGTTTCTTCTAGACCATCAGTGAGATGCCAAAGTCAGGGAAACTGCTCCAGAATATATAATCTAAACACAATTGTTTAGATTATAAACAAAATATTTATTTATTTATTTCATTTTTATACCGCCCAATAGCCGAAGCTCTCTGGATGGTTTACAGCAATTAACAAGACAGTCCCTGCCCGCAGTCTTACAATCTAAAAAGACACGACACACAAGGAAAAAGGAATGGGGAGGGAAGAAGGGGGAATATTAATGAATACTCGTGGCAGGGCTGATGGAATGGTCCTGCTCTCTCTCTCATCTCCCTCCTCTCAGCCTGCTGGAATGGCCGCTGTGGTGGCAGTAGAGGGAGGAGGAGCCATCATGAGGGAGGCCTTTCAGCAGGGCTGGTGGATATTAACCACTTCCTTCTACACAGAGTAATTTCTGAGAAAATGTGTAGTTCATCCTAAATGGCTATGTACCTTTGGAAACCAACTGAAAGATTGTTAGACATCACCTCTACTTTATTTTACCTAGAGGCTGGAATCTCTAGAAAAAGAAGACAAGAAAATCTTAGGTGCAGCTTCCTACATATGCCTCTAAAGTTGATACACTGAGTGGTTTTTGTTATTTCCTGCCAGGTGATATCTGCAAATGGACCTATAAGAACACCTGGAAGATGGACCACCAGGGATAATGTAGTACAAGTAGCTTCTGAATTGCTTTTCAATAAATGCTATTTCTGCTCCTTCTTGGTGAAGTAGTATGTAGTAAAGTAGTACTTAGTAAAATAGTAAAGTAGGAAGTAGTATGATTTACATGTGCAATGTACAGAAGAGTACAGCAAGTGGGAGACATGAGTCATTTACGTAGACAACCAGTGAGTTAACTGAAGATCAGCTGAGGAAAGGGAAGGAAGAGTGCATTTTTGGCTGAGGTAACAAGACCAGGAGACAAAGGTAAAATGTATTAAAATGAATATATGGGGTTGAGGGGAAGCAGCATTGCAGCAGATCACACAGTTCTCCACCAGAGGGACCCAGTTGTACCCTATGTGTGTGTGGGGGGGCAGGATGGTGAGATCCTCTTGGCAGTGGTTGGACAGTGGTCTGGATGGGTCACCATCTGGCCACACTACCATCCAGGCCCCACACCATGAGCTAACTGGCTGTGCCATTTGGTATCTGGGCACAAGGCTTAGGAGTAGACCAGAGTGAGAAACTCTTTCCTCTGGTCTGCTCATGGCCTATATATTGGGGTCTGGCCTGGGCTTCAGCATTGCCATCACTGACTTTCTTACCACCCGCCCTTGTCTTGCATTGTTCATCAGCTTTCTATGGACAGATGTTAATCACTGGGTATTGGGGGTGAGATGGATTCCCCCCACACACAATTCGTTATTGGCTGACGTGTTCTGCGATTGTTTGCCTTCCCCATAGCAACGTTTTTGTGGTATGTTCAATTATGCCTCCCTCCCTATAATATCATCACAACTTTCTTGCAAGCACTGGAGGCATTCAGGAGGATCCATAACAAGGGTAAGCAGAGGTGGACTCCCTGCTGGACAGAAGACACCCTTATGGGGTCTGGGGTGTCACTTCAAGGCCCAGCTTAGCTGGCATGCTTACAACACACGCAGGTTGATGATGATAGCCTTTGAATGCGGGCTGGGTGCTTGCATTAGTCAGCATTGGGGCAGTCCGTTTGTCCTAAAGCCATGCCTAGTTGTTTAAACTGAATTAAGGATGAGTGAGAAATTAGTTTTAGTTTGTTTTTGACCAGAATTTATCCAATTTACGCTTCCTGGAACCAAATGTGGACCCGAACACATCTGTGGACTGACATGCATACATTTCCAAACTTGTTGTGATGCAATTCAAACAACAAAAATGTGTTTAAAGAATGCATGCTTTTGAAAAATATGCATGAAAAATGTGTACATTTAAGAAATGCACAGAATTATAGGAGAAAAAATGTATACCTTTCAAAAATGGGCACAATTGATCTTACATTTGTGGAAATGCACATGAAAATGTGCTTGGATTTTCATGAGGAAAAAAACATAACGCTTGCAATCTGATACAGACACGACACAGAATAAGTTTTGAGATGTAGAATTCA
Source organism: Shinisaurus crocodilurus (assembly GCA_021292165.1). NCBI lineage: Eukaryota > Metazoa > Chordata > Lepidosauria > Squamata > Shinisauridae > Shinisaurus > Shinisaurus crocodilurus. The sequence continues at coordinate 46,250,522 of CM037876.1, forward strand.
GAGAATCTCAACGAGCTTGGGTTTTGCCGAGTCACACATCCCTAGAGTAATCAGTAAAGTTCTGGCCATTTTCATAGATCAAGGGGCCTACAAGGCCTTCGAGTCCAACCCCCTGCTCAATGCAGGAAAGTAGAGGAGGGTCTCCCATCCAAGTAATAACCAGGCCTGACCCTGCTTCATGCTCCAGGCACATCATTATCCTCCACTGACCAACACACATTCATTGAAATGTCTAGTTTGCCTCCTCATGTGCAACTGGGGGTGGGGGGTAGAGTTGTATGAGTGGGGGCTCTCTGCAGACATTGTTCATAGGCTGGGGACCGACCGAGCCTGCTGCTTCCATGCTGCTCCACCCTCACATTCCCTCAGTTTACCCCACATGAATATCTGCCAAAGGTTTAATTCTTACTGGTAACCTACCTCACAAAGAGCAAGTTGTGACAATGACTTAAGAGATGACCTGCTTAGGACATTTGAGTGTAATGTCATTCCAGAATGACTAGTGATCACCCAAGTATTTCACCTGGTCCATCATCTGTGCCTTTTACCACCCACACAACTCCCAAGTGGTTCTTGTATGTGGAGAAGTCATGGTGTGTACATTAAGCCTTGAGCTATAAGAAACAAATGGGATAAGCAGCTTGAAAAGCCAGAAATGAAAAACAAAAACCCGACCCATAAATTCTGGATAGGAAACAACAACAAAAGAAAAGATGCTAATTGTTGCTGAATCTCCATGGCTTACTTTATTTCAAATGCCAAAAAACAGGACAGCCTGTTTCATTTCTAATGGCATGCTCATAAAGATTTAATTAGCCAAGTTTCAAAAACATGACAATCACATCGATTAAAATCAACCACAGTTTTGATTAACAAGTCTGTAAACGATTACTTGGTAGCAATCAGGATGAATCTCAGTGCTTATGCCCAGAGCTCTCTCATGTCATATAAACACAAACAAATGGTGTGGTTGTTGTCCTTGATTGCATGGAGAATTTTTGTACAGGCAGCTCCAAAGGAATTGACATTATCATCATCAGCATTATATAAATAGCAGGAAGCCATGCTAATCATCATCATCAGGCACCATCCATGTGGCAGCTGATAAGAGTTCTGAGGTGGCAGCATGCAAGGCCGGATTAAGAGCATTATGGGCCTGGTGCTGAGGATTTTGGTGGGCCTTTTTATGGAAATAAATAAAATGAAGACGCAATTTTATATTAAAACAAATTAAATATTTTAGTCAGCAAAGAAGAACAGTCAGCAAAGAAGTTACACAGTCAACAAAGTTAAGGTCATTCACAAACTCCAAATATTGCTTTCAACTAGCAACAAGCAACCTGCATTTAGCCTTCACACCAGCAACTGGTGTACATAGGCATACTGCCTCCGATACTGGATATCATAGAGCCATCAGGACTAGTAGCCATTGATATCCTTCTCCTCCATAAATTTGATGGGGGAAGTGTGTGTGTGTGTGTGAGAGAGAGAGAGAGACACACACACACACACACACACAGAGTTAATCCAAGTCTTTTCCCTAGTCAAAATTGCACCTGAAAAAAACATGTTCATGCTCATTAGCCCCCCAAGGAGAAAAAGGTCCTATGCAGGTTTAGACAGAAATAAGGCCTACAACTCCCAGAATACCTCAGCCAGCATGGCCAGCTGGCAGATGCTGAGACTTGAAGGACTTACTACTTCTGGCTAAAGATGCACAGGATTGCATTGTTATTTTTCATCCCTCATCCCTCCCTATTCCTTTTTCCTTGTGTGCTGTGTCTTTTTAGACTGTAAGCCTGCAGGCAGGGACTGTCTTCCTTTACTGATCATATGCAGGCTCTACTCACAGGTAGGGGTGCATGCTTTCTCCTACAGGCTCTACTCACAGGTAGGGGTGGATGCTTTCTCCTACAGGCTCTACTCACAGGTAGGGGTGGATGCTTTCTCCTACAGGCTCTACACACAGGTAGGGGTGGATGCTTTCTCCTGCAGGCTCTACTTGCAGGTAGGGGTAGATGCTTGCTGTTTGAGGCAGCAGGCTCTGATCTGCTCTTCTGGAGCAGATCAGCCGTTCCATGGAGCAAACTGGACAGCTCACCCATCAAAAGACGTACCACTTTCTCCAGTCCTTTTGGCTCCTCTGATTTAATGCTAGGCCTCTATTATTATTTTTGTTACTCCAATCTGGCATGTTAATATTGGTTTCTCCTGGCTGCTGCTTTTATGAGAGTTGGTCATTAGATGTGTTTTTAAATACGGGATAATGTGTCACTCTGTAACAGCCTTCCCCTCCCTGGCACTGGACTACAACTCAAAGCATCCCTGACCATTGGCCATGCCGCCTGGGGCTCCTGGGAGCTGAAGTCCAAAACATTTGGAGGGTGCCACACTGGGGAAGGCTGCTCTGCCCGACTGCGCATGAAGACCCTGCTTGCTCGGGCCGCCTTTCATCATGCTGGTCAGTGAGTGCAAAGGCACTGAGAAGACTGACAACAAGCCCTTTGGTGCTTTTTTTTTAAATGAAGTTTTATAATAGAATAGTAAGGTAGAACAAGAGACCTTCTACTATACTCCCTGCTACTATGCCCTCTCTGCCACCCCCACTATTTTGGCTACAGCCGGGCCCCATTTTAAAGTGTGATCCACAAACTATTTAAGCCTGGAGCCTATTTAATTCTAATGCCAGGAGGAGTGCCCCTGAGAACATGCAGAGATCCTGTGGCTTGCCATAAGGGTCCTTTAAGCTACCTGGCTGTCTTAGAGAAATTGATTTTGCAGAGGTCTCTGCATCTCGCTGCATGGAAAGGGGAGGGGGGTTGCTTTGCCTGCAAAAAAGCTTTCCAGCGCAGAGCCCTCTGGAAAAGGCAGGCACGGGGGCAGGGGGGCAAAGCAGGGAGCCAACCACACACTTCGTTTCCAAAGCAGCTGGGGTGGAGATTCGCGCCCTCCCCCCACTGAAGGTCTCCCCAACTGGCCGCCCTTCCCTTCGCTTCGTGTAAGATGTGAATGGATCCGTCCACTCCCTTGTATGGAGGACGGAGAAGGGGCTGCAATGGAGAAAAAGACCGTCGGTGGGGCAGAGCTGCCCTGCACCTCCAAAGCCCCTGGCCCCAAAGACCTGGAAAGGGAATTTGCGCGCTCTCCCGCGCAGCCCCTCTTGGGCTCTGCTGCCCTAGACAGCCACCCGGGGGGGGGGCGGCTCTTGCCTCGGGCCGGTCCTGATCCACCGAACGGATGGACACAGTCAGCCAGGAGAAGGGCTCCCAGCGCCGCCGCCACCCTGTCGGGGCTGAGAAACCCACCCCGCAGACGGCTCACCGCCGCCTGGCTTTCGCGGGCTCCTTCGAAAGCCGTGCGTTCTCCCGAGTCCGCAAGCCAATCTCAGCCCGCCTCCGCGGCTCCCCCCCCCCGCCAGCCCGCCTCCCTCCTTCTCCTTCCCTCCCTCCGTGCAACCCAAAGGCAGAAGCCACCTGCCCATCCGAGGGGCAAGTCCCTCCTCCCTCCCTCCCTCCGCCGCCGTCCGGGCGAGGCGCCACCAACCTGCCAGCCAGAGAGACGAAGAGGAGAGCGAACCGGACGCGTCCGTCTGACGCCCGCGAGTCCGGCAACCCCCCGCAATGGGCCGATTTTGTGGTAGGGGCCTGGAGCTGCAGCTCCAATAGCCCCTATCTTAATCCGGCCCTGGCAGCATGGACCTTTGGGGGGAAGATACCATTTCTGAATGCTCCTCTCTACAGAAGAAAACTTCCCAGAAGCAGAAAACATGAACAATAAGGAACAGTTTGGTCTAGAATCTCTCTCTTAATATCCTGGATTCTTATTTGCAAGGAAATATTTATTTATTTATTTATTTTGCTCTGGGAGGAGGATTCAGAAATGTAATTTCCCACAGCAATAGGAAATGGATTTTCCTGCAATGGGAAATGGATTTCCCATGCAGTTCAGTCTACCTCAAGATTCTACCAGCTGTTGTATGTGTAGAGGAGGATTATGTAAGCCACCTTGGGTTCCTTGCAGGAAAAAAGGCGGGGTATAAATATAATAAATAAATAAATAAACAGATAGATAGATCTGGCCTCCAACGGAATATGTTTCAAAGAAATCCATCCACATATTCAGCTGTGCCAAGTGGAGGCAGTAATTAAATGATGAACAATCAAGAGATGTACATGCATGTGTGAATCAGAGCTTCGTATTATGTTGAACTTGTATGAGTATTTCAGGAAGAACAAAGCCAGCCAGAACAAAGCCTAGCAATGACACCATTATTTAAGGTCCCCTTCTGACATTACATTAGTGGCATGGGAGCTGCTCCAGTGTGTATCCTTCCTGCTCAGCTCAAAAAAAATGTCAGGAATCACAGAATCATAGAATAGTAGAGTTGGAAAGAGCCTATAAGGCCATCGAGTCCAACCTCCTGCAGGAATCGAAGTCAAAGCATCCCTGACAGATGGCCATCCAGCTGCACCTTGAATGCCTCCAGAGTGGGAGAGCTCACCACCTCCCTAGGTAATTGGTTCCATTGTCTTATTGCTCTAACAGTCAGGAAATTTTTCCTAATGTTTAGGTGGAATCTGGGTTCCTGTAACTTGAGCCCATTATTCTGTGTCCTGCAACTGGAATGACCAATAAGAGATCCTGGCCCTCCTCTGTATGACAACCTTTCAAGTACTCGAAGAGTGCTATCATATCTCCCCTCAGTCTTCTCTTTTGAAGTCTAAACATGCCCAGTTCCTTCAGTCTCTCCTCATAGGGCTTTGTTTCCAGTCCCCTTATCATCTTTGTTGCCCTCCTCTGAACCCTCTCCAGTTTTTCTACATCCTTCTTAAAGTGTGGTGCCCAGAACTGGACGCAGTACTCAAGATGAAGCCTAACCAGTGCTGAGTAGAGAGGAACTAGTATGTGATTTGGAAGCTATACTTCTATTAATGCAGCCCAAATAGCATTTGCTTTTTTGCAGCCACATCACATTGCTAGCTCATATTCAGCTTGTGATCTACAACCATTCCAAGATCCTTCTCACTTGTAGCATTGTTGAGCCAAGTATCCCCCATCCTGTAACTGTGCATTTGGTTTCTTTTTCCCCAGATGATGTGAGATGAGCCTACGATGTGGTTGCTTCCACAACCACAATGTTTCCAACATTGTCAGGATTTCCAGGAGGTGGAAGTTGCAGTTTATTTAATCATGATCAAATTGAGGCATCTGATTCTCCCTTGGAAAAGAGAGACCTGATTAGAATCATAGAATAATAGAGTTGGAAGGGGCCTATAAGGCCATCAAGTCCAACCCCCTGCTCAATGCAGGAGATGTGGATAGCCCAGGCAGTCACCCACCCAAGCACTGACCCGGCTCATACCTGCTTAGCTTGCTTCAGCATGTGGCCTGCATTATGTGCTCTCAACGGCACAACACAATAGGATAGAATTATTAATGGTGGGAACTGGTGTGGTGTGTGCATATTAAGAGATAATACTTCATTTACACATATATGCTCTATCGCATTTAGTAGACATCCTTGAACATATAATTTGTGGAAATAAATGCTGGAAGGGAAAATAAATCATCATGAATATAAGTCATGAGGGGGGTATAATATTAGCTATTGAGGTTTAATGACTGTTAGGCTACCGCTGGGGAGATCCACTTTAGAATCATTGCAGCCATGAAGCTCACTGGGTGATGTTTAGCCAGTCATGATCTCTCAGTCTAACCTACCTGAAAGGGTTGCTGTGAGGATAATATTGGGACACACACACACACACACCAATGTATACCACCTTGAAGTCCTTGGAGGAAAGAGGGGACATATATTTATTTGTTAAAATAACTTACATTTCACCTGTCCACCATAAAATAGTCCTCAAGGTAGCTAACAACATTCAAAGGGTATAAGAAAACTATCACAACAATTATAAAAACAAATAAAACAATTTGAAATAACGAAGAAGAGAAAAAACATATTAATATGCTCGATGTTGGAGTTATATGTGGGTTCTATAAAATATCCAAATCACCTATAGAATTTAATAAAGAATAGGCTTAATAGGCTTTGAAAAAGTAGCATACCATATATATGCACCCCTATCCAAACATGCATATTCATTCCAATACATGCGTGATTCTTTCATGTACGTGCACTTTCCCATTCATTTCAAGGCACATTAATCTAGTCCTTTCAATCATATATACTAATAGCAAATTCATTCTCCCAGTACCAACTCATATGTAGCCAAAATAGCACCATCCATCCACGCACATGAGGGAGCTATCAGCAGGCTTTGAGGAATCCCATGGTTTACAGAAGTACAATAAATCTTTAGGGAAAAAATCTTAAGGGGTCAGGGGAACCCCAAAAAACAGTATATTGAGGACTGAGCATGCTCAGTGCACATGGAATGCTGACTGCCAGTTGGCGGGGAATGGAAAACCAGATGTGGGAGGTGATGGAATGGAATATCCCATGGCTAGCTGGCTGGCTAGAAGGCCATAGGGAAGCACTCCAAACTATAACATTTTGTTGCAGGTCCCACTTGCTTAAATGAGAAAAGAAGCCCGTGTGGGCAAGTGAGTTCCATATGTGAACCGGAACTCTTGCACTACTAAGAATTCCTGGGATTGGGTGATGATCCGTAGAGTATTTCATTAATTTTTTTGCCTTTGTGAATGAATCGTTCTGTTTTGGAATACTTTCCCCAGCAATCAGGATTTATTATAAGCATAGGAGATACAAGGAAAAGGAATGGTTTTGTTTTTTTTCCCCAGTGAATGATTGTTCCATGCATAGATGCCATAAAAACTTGGGAAATGTGAATATTTATGGTATTTATGCTATTTATGACCACTTCTTGCACTATTTGCTCAGTGCTAAGGAGATGCCATTTGACATATAAAGACAAGCCTCGGATACATGCCAAAAGAAAGGGGGGAAATGGGAAAGGTGCATGTCTTTAAAACCTCTCTCGTGTTCATCCAGCATAATTTAGAACAGTCACATCTGTCAAAGCAAAGACACAAGCTAGCAAAGCACTCATTTCCCCTGCGGCAAAGCATTCCTGTGCATAATTAAGCACATTCATTACAGTTTGCAATGATTTGAACTACTAATATGAAAGCATAATAAAACTAATATATTTTATATATGATTTTTAAGGGAAGGATTATGGGGATTTTCACACAGCATGGGGCTGTTGCTGAGAAAAAACACATAAACGGGACTTAATGAAATGACTCCAGTGTATTTTAATTTGCAGTTCTAGTCCAGGAATTATTACTATGGGCACAGTTGTGAATTAGCTGGGTCACAAAGGCTTGATAATTAAAGGTTGTTTCAGATTACTTGTTTTCAAACAGTGCACTGAAATGACATGGATGTATTCAGAGGAAATGGCAGGTTGTTTCTGAACAGTTATCTAAGAGTCAAACATTAGACATGACTAGATAACTAAATTAATCAAGGGAAAAATAAGAATCTTTGGCTGCAATCCTGTACCCACATACTTGGGAATAAGTCCCATTGAACTCGGTGGGACTTATTTTTGAGTAAATGTGTATAGGATTGTAAAATGTGTTTCCACTCCCTTCCATTGATAATCAATTTCTATCAACCCCTGGGGATACAAATCAGTCCTCATGTGATTTGTGCTGGCATGCTCTCATTCTAACTGCATCTGTTTCATTCTTTCCTCATCTTCCATTGCAATCAGCCAAGACAATTATCATCCCTGCTCTGCCTTAATATAGATTCAGATGATCAAGTTTTTCCTCCTTACATGGCAGGGACCCACTGGAACTAAGCTGTCTAAAAGAGTCCAAAGCTTTCTGGATACTTGAACCATTCTTTCATCAAATTTGTTTCCCCATCACCTCCTAGGACAACAAATTGTACCTGTCAAGTTCTACTGATAGCCAAGTTACATAGGGATTCCCATTCCACACTGGCTACAAATTGGACCTCACCATGAAAACAAAAGCAGTCATCTGATTCTATGGGCACTGCTTCTCAAGGTCAAACTACATAGCACCTGATGAGAGTTGGGAACCTAGTGTGGGGTGGGGGTGGGGCTTAATCTTTTATCCCTACTGCAGTCCCAATTTGGATCATTCCCCCCACCCAAATTTTGCATTGAAAATTTTGTGTCGCGTTTTGCATGGCCAATTTTCAATTGCAAGCTTGGCAATATAAATGGCAGGCACAGGAGGCCCAATCTGGATTACAAATGCAGGAGGGGCAAAGGGTTAAAGCCCCCAACCCCCATGCAAGGATCTCAATGTAGATTGGGTCCCTCATGCTTACTTTTGAGTTTAAAAAAAACCCTCAAAAGCTGGTAACTACATCTTTAAAGTAATGTTTAAAGACCTTCCATTGATTTGTCTGGGTCTATACCAGGGGTTCTCAACCAGGGGAGAATCCCCCCCAGGGGGGATTTTAGGGTTTCAGGAGGGAGAATTGGGACCACAGACTGAAACTGTTGGAATACTGATCTTTCTACAAATTGCAATTCTACAGATTGTACATAATCTACAGGACATCACACCTTATTGTATGGCACAGATTAAGTCAGACAATCTTGGAAAGGGGAATGACATTCTGACATAAGGTGAAAAGGGTGCATGGGGCAAAAAGGGTTGAGAACCACTGGTCTATACCATTTTCTCCAAGTTGGGAAGTTCCCTAGCATACTAATAAATAGTAGAAGGGTATCTTTCCTCAAGTATGTTCAATTATTGTCTTTATACACACCCCATTACTGGAGAAATAACCAGTCAAAACACATCAACCTCAAAGCACGTATGAAAATGTACATACGATACTGCCTTACACGGAGTCAGACTCAGTATTCTCTATTGTGACTGGTAACAACTCTCCCACCTTACTAAATTCAATCTTTTTGATGAAAGATGTTGGGGACTGAAGCTGGTACCTTCTGCATGCAAAGCATTGAGTGATAGCTATATAGCAGGGATGGGCAACTTGTGGCCTTCCAGATGTTTTTGCCTACAACTCCCATCAGACTTAGGCAGTATAGACAGTGATGAGGGAGGATGGGAGTTGAAGGTCAAAACATCTGGAGGGCCACAAGTTACCCACACCTTCTATATAGTCTAGTATGGATGCTTATACTGGCATCGTGTTTTTTAACTACTGCAGAAAATTGCAAAATTCTAGGGATTGGATCCAGGATCTGCCTTCCTTGAGAGAAAGGGTTCTGCTCACGGAAGGTCCCTCCACCTGGTTTTTACTTTTTAGGGTTCCCCCCTGCCACACACAGACCATTACTGCAGGGTCTCCTGACTCTCTGTGTTGCATTTTCAGGAGGCTGGAGGGGCTCCTGTGGGAAGGAGGGATGGGAAAGTCCAGCTTAAAACTGGTCCCAGCCCATGATCTTTGATATCCTCTGATAAATTCTAATAAATTATTTGCTGAGGAAGATGCACCATGTCACTTTTTATATCAGTGTGCAGTTGTTTCTCTGTGTTTATCTTACATTCGTGTTCTACAATAGAAGTTGCAACACTCTTACATACTTTTCAGCCATTTTCTTTCTGGGCCATCAGCCAACAACCCCTCTAATAAATGGCCAAAGGACTTCAGGAACTGACCCATGGCTTTAAATTATCTTCCTTTGATTCGGTTAATCCAGCAATTGTTTTCTTTGGGGAAATGTTTGTAAACAACCTCTACTGAATTTTAATAGTGTTGAATGTGATTCAAGACAGGGAGCTACAAACAGTCTTCCTTCTCCCCCAAGTTGAAGAAGTCTAGCTTTGTTTGTCTTGTGGTTCTGATGAAGAATTCACTTAGAAACTGGCTAACCATTGTGAAGGCTACCCACTGGAAAGATTCAGTATCTTGACACATGTTTCCTTTCAAATTGTCTCTCATAGGACAAGCACAACTGCAAGTAATAGAAGAGGAATAGCTTAATTATAACCTAGCACAAAAAATAAAACAATTGTATTTCCACCCTCTTGAGCAGCACTGACTGATCAGATGTACTTTCTTCCTAATTCTTTTTTAAGCCCCTTACAGATGTTTGTTTGGGTTTGAACATGTGAAGGAAAAATGGAGGGCCACTGCAGTAGCAAGTTCTATTCCTGAGCTCCACACAGTCACTGAAACATCAGCAGAGAGGCCCTGCCACTCTTGCCACTCTAAGGGTGCAATCCTATACATGTTTAGTCAGGAAAAAATCCCTACATTGCACCCTAACAGTGCAATCCAATGTGACTGCCCAGAACCCTCTGAACTCAGAGGATTATGGACATCCGATAGAGGATGGAAGGAGCGTGGCGGCAAAGTTCACCTCCATTCTTCTTCTGCCCTGCAAAAAACTTAGACATCCGATTTCAGCCATCTAAGTCTTTTGAGCGTGCTCGTGAGGAGGACAGGCTGAGGTGCCACCAGATTAGATCGTATCCTGGTGGAGTCTCACTCCTCCCCTTCTTGCCCCCCCGGAACACCCACCCAATGCTGGGCCCTGAGGTCGGTCTTCCAAACTCGGAGCCACAACTGGAGTGGAAAGAACTGGGCCAGCTACGAGGGCAGAGGGAGTATGCTCCAAATTTGGAGTCCTAGCTCTGACCTCGGAGTGAGTTTCTGAGGTTGGAGCTGGGACTCTGAATTATCCTATGGCCATCTAGAAAGCTGTTAAATATTAGGAGCCTGTCAGAAAAAAAGAGGTGGCAACCCTAATTCACTACCACAAACATGGCTAAATACACAGGGATTCCTAGCTCAGATGTTTCAGAGCTAAGTAATCCAAGCCCTCTGCCTCCATGGATGAACCTGTCAGTTTCACTTCTTCCATATATATATATATATATATATATATCCCATTTATGGAGAAATTTGTGAATTTTGATATGTTCTTACGAACTGAGCAAAATTCTCACCCATCCTTATCCAAATTTGGTATTGAGAACTCCTTGATCACCCTATTGCAGAAACTGTGTTAAAAGGACAAATGATGGAGAGAGGTGGATAAGAGAAGAGGGGTGTGACTGTGAGTAGTTGTTTCTCCCTTCCTTCTAATTGTTTTAGGACACAATCCTATATGCATGTTTAGACAGAAAGAAGTCCTACAACTCCCAGCATTCCCCAGCCAGCATGGCTGGCTGGGGAATGTTGGGAATGGTAGTATAGGACTTCTTTCTGCCTAAACATGCGTAGGATTGTACCCTTAGGGCACAATCCTATGGGGATACCCGTAACCCTCCAAGCGCGGATGATTATGGGCATCCTGTGCAGGGCAGGAGGAGCACAGAGGTGCGGGTCGCCTCCCGCTCTCCTCTCATTCTGCAAAGCATTTCAGCACTTTGAAGCGGGAGGGAAGGAGGCTGAGGTGCCACCAGGGTACCTTGTGGCGGCCGTCCGCTCCCCTCCCCACCCCCCGGAACACCCTCAAAAGCCCTTCTCCGAGGCTTCCCTTACGACCTCGGAGAAGCAGCTGGCTGGCACAGTCCTTTCCGTGCCGGCTGCGGGAGGGGGAATCCAAGTGCGGATCCCCAGCGATAAGGTCAGAGCCGTTTTCTGACCTCATAGCTGGGAATCTAAGAACTCCTTTGGCCATCTCTAGACGCAGTCTAACAGCCATAGGATTGCACTGCCCATTGCTTTAACTGCAGCAGGACTACGGAAGTTGTGGTGGCTCTGCCAGCTGATCTCCCACACATTATAAGTGACCCACAGGATTGGTCTGCCAACACACAATACACGTCTATGCATGTTTACTGAGCAATAAGTGTTCGGTGGAAATCTGTGTTCAGTGGAGCTTACTCCCATGTAAGAGTGCACAGGCTTGCACAGTCTCACGAAACTACCCAAGGAATGAATTAACTAACTAAACTAAACCAAACTACATAAATAACATTGGAAACAGAAAATATCCACAACAAAAAACTTCAGTGTAATTTTCTGTTTAGCTTTCCCAAGTATTCCTAAATGAATTAGCTTAAATATGCACTTATTAAGTTTACATATTAAGCCTCTAAAAATAACAAGTGTGTTCTTCACCACACCAATTATAATGCTCCCCCCCCCCAATTACTGTGTGCCAAGTAGGCAGCAAGCTGGATAATCACATAGATAAACTACATTCTGAACCTTCTTTGGTGTATGCCAGGGCTGCCAACTGATTAAAGAATCTTTAGTTTATTAACAATCTGCTTTTTAATCAATTAAGATTAAATATATGTGTGTATCACTAAAACCTCAATATAATTGTGTGTGTTTTGAGATACTGGAGGAAATGAAAGGGAGCAAGTCATTTAATGGACAAAAGCTACCACCCATAGTTAGAAAGAAATGTCATCTTTTTTTCATTTCCTTTTTGCAGTAGGACACAACAACCAAAGTAGCCCCTAAAAATAACAAGTGTGCCCTTAACTCATTGCCATAACCATAAACAATTAAACTTTGTCCTCACCAATTATATTGCCACCCCCATAGTTACTCAATGAAACCTTTCACTGATTATTCTGCAGATTAATCTGATTAACGGTTGCAGTTCTCCTAATATATACAGTGCCCACTAGGGTTCAATGAAATGAAAATAGATATTTTTTTATTTCCTATTTTCTTTCCTTCATCAAGTAACAAAGTATATTTAGCAGTAGCTTGCACCTAATGTCCTTTTGTTTATGGTTTAGTTCTGCTTGTATAGCATTCTAGGAAAGATCTAATTAAAATAATGAATATTATTTCCAGCTGCAGCAGGCAGGATTTCTGTGACTTTGCATTTTCTGTGCTATGCAGCATAACTGGCTGAAAAAATAAGTTTGCTTCAAAGAATTAGTTTTTAAAGGTAAAGAAATGTAGGAAATAGACCATCAGATCCAGCATCAACTTAAAGGAGGCTGAGGGCTGTAAGGATGTATGAGAAATTAGTTTCAGTTTGTTTTTGACAAGAATTTACCCACTTGGCACCTCCTGGAAATGAACATGGACCTGAACACAATCCGTGGTTTAAGTTCATACATTTTCAAGCTTGCAATGTGATCTGCAGAACAAAAACATGCACTAAAAATGCATTTCTAAAATGCACATAAAAATGCATACTTTCGAAAAATGCCCACAAACGTAATTCAGTCAGTTGGAGAAAATGCGTACATTTCAAAAAGCGTGCATTTCAAAAAGACGCACAAAAATATCCACAATTTTGTGTGTGTGAGGGGGGGAACTTCTTGCAATCTGATATGGACACAGCTCGAAATGAACTTTGAGGTGGAATTTGGAGAACCTTGACAAGCTTGAGTATTGCTGATTTGCACATCTCTAGAAGGTGGGGGATTAAATGGTTCCCTTTTGGAAAATAACTATTTATTTTGCAATAGTAAGAATGGTAGATAATATAAGTTTGGGTTTCATATGGCTATTAATACAAAAGTGTGTGTGGGAAATACAGTAGCACATGAAAATATGGCATTTGCACATCCCTTATCTAGAAAAATGTGTAAGGTGAAATAACAAGTTCTAATTTAGGAAATGAAATGCCCCTCTCATACCTTGTGTAGGAAGCAACTCTGTCCATGGCTCTTTCAAAGAGGCAGCCTGATAGAGAAGGCACAAATGCCCCTGGTCCTTTTGTATGCAAAGCATGTATTTGTCTATCGACCTATGGACTGGGTGCTCTCCAAAGCATCCAAGAGGAGTAACTTACACATCCTCACATTTATTTACTTACTGGTTTGTTTTGTTTATTTTACTGATTTGTATCCTGCCTTTTGAAAACTTCCCCAAGGCACCTTACACAAGGTAGATAAAAATACAACAGTACTGTTACACCAGGGGTGGAAAATATGCTGCCCATGGGCCACATGCAGCCCCGCTGCCCCCAATGAAGCCCTTCCCACACTGCCCTCCAAAATCGTAAAAAACTTTTCTTTTTTTTTTAGAAAAAACAGGCATCTGGAGCAACGACAGAGCACCGAAACTGTCAAAATTAGCTGGTGTGCAACTAATTTTGACCCTTTTAGTGCTCCATAGCCACTACCGAGCACCAAAAGGGTCCAAATTAGTTCACAAACACAGTAATTGTTTATCTTTTTGCACTACATAGTCAATTCCAGATGCCATTTATTTATTTTATTTTATTTTTACAGCACCACGGGGGGAGGTTTGGGCTGCAGGGGGGTGTCCAGGGGGCGAGAATAGCCTGCAGACCTCCTGAAGTAGCCCATCCCTTTGTTACATGCTCCCCTCAGTTCCGGAGCAGTGAGAAGTTCAGCGCAGCATGATCACTTCCATTTGGTAGTCTACAGGAAGGTCTGTAAAGGAAATTGAGCTTGAACGCGCCTGAGCAGATACTCAGACCCTAGATTAAGGATGAGGTACTGCTAGTCTGTGGACCAGCTCTGACCTGTGGCATCTCTTCGTTCAGCCTAAGACATCTCCCCCTTACCCCACTTCCTCCTGCTCTGTGTGTCCAGCACCATAATGCAATGGATCACTTTGTCCCTGTTTCTGGCAACTTGCTTGGTTTGTGTGCTGGCTGCACAAAACTGAAATAGTCCCAGATGAGTAAGAAACGCAGATTTGAGGACATCATCTTCATCTAAGGCAGTGATGGCGAACCTTTTTGAGCCCGAGTGCCCAAACTGCAACATAAAACCAACTTATTTATTTCAAAGTGCCAACACTGCAATTAAACCTGAATACCGAGGTTTTAGTTTTAGAAAAACAACTCATACAGTTGTCCGAACTAATTCTTTTGTCTTAAAAAAAGAAAAACACAATAACAGAGCTTTCAATTATACAGTTTTTTGTTGGAAAAAAAAATCAACTCAAAAAATTATTATAGTACTACATTGTACACATAACCTGAAGGGAATTTATACAAACTTTTTAAATAATTAGGCACATGTATTTTTGGATAAGGGATTCTCAACTTGTAATATGATCATATGCCAGACTGAAATTGTATGGGGCAAGCTTTACCCCGGGTCCTTTCCCTGCTTCTACAGGTGTCGGATTAGTAAAAGTAAAAGTCAACCTGTACTAGGATGAGCAAGATAAACAAGAAAACTAAACGTGCTTAACACATTTTAAACACTTTATGTCTTGGACTGCCAACACTGCATTAGGTAAAAGTTTGCATTGGGCATGCTTTTGCACAATTAATGTGATTATGCTATTGCATGCATGCTGATAATTTGTCAAACCTTGGCTCATACTCCGTTAGTTTGAGAGCAACACATGCAGCACTCAGGTCAACTGTTAGGGCTTTACATCCAAGCCATGCTCTGTGCATCATTCTTCAAAATCTTTTAAATGTGATAACAATGTAGAAAAGAATTCTGTAACAGGAATTCTAGAATAAAATCATTCTGTTCCACACTGTGAGAAAGAACAAGATCATTAGTGTTTTGCAGAAGGGGATGGTCTTTTCGCGATCTGGTGACCAATGGCTCGAGTGCCCACAGAGAGGTCCCTGACTCCCTGCGTGCCAGCTGTGGCACCCGTGCCATAGGTTCACCATCACTGATCTAAGGGCTCTCGCCAATATGTATTGTTCAGGTCTACTGTGGTGATATACTTAGCTCTGCCCAGTTGTTCTACGGTGATCTATCCTTCCTCTGGCCTCCTGGTGTGCTTTCATGCTGGCCGGAGAGAAAGAGAAGCACACACACACACACACACACACTCACACACACACACACACACACACACACTCACACACACTCACACACACTCACACACACTCACACACACACACTCACACACACACAAACCTGCAACCATCACGGAATAGGGATAGATTAATCTCTCAGTTTCGCTTTCTCCTGAATTCAGTTTTTAAAAAAATCTGAATTCTCAAGTTCTTTCCAATCCCAAATATTAAGAAATTTGTGATTTTTAATAGATCCTTATTTTAAAAATTAACTAAAACCGAATCCTCACCCATTCCTATCACAGAAACCAAGCTGGAGGAGGGCTCAGATTGCCATGCAGCTCTCTGGATTTTTGCCAGCCTGCTCTTGCCTTTGGGATTGCAGCTTTTTTCTTCTGATTCCTCTGGGTGTGTGTTTGATAGAGAGAGAGTGGGGAGGGGAAAAAGCCAAACAGAAATATGTTGAGTTAGAGAGAAGAATGGGGAGGGGATAGAAGGGGGAGGAAAAGAGGTGGGACTGAAGGAAAGAGGGAAGACGCAGAGAGAAAAGCCCTTGTATGTGTGGAGAGGTGACACCACAAAGTGACGGATGTCAGAATTTCAGAGAGAGAGAGAGAGAGAGAGAGAGAGAGAGAGAGAAGGAACGTCCCACCCACCTCCAGCATGTGGCCTCCAACAGATTACCGCTGAGGCCCTTGACAGAAAATATGTCCTCCACTGCTGCTCTACAGTATCTGATGCTCTACCAACTAAGCAGCTTGGGTGCAGGTGAATTGTGTCCCCTACCAATTTCCTGTATCCTGTTGTTCTGAGTTCTAGACCAATATCTAGTCCTGGGCCTGCTCCTCTGACATTTAGCTGGACGATTCATGCATCCTGATGTTAATCTTGTTTTTCATCTTGCTTTCTGATTACACCCGTAGCCTATAGTCTTGGCCTTTCACATTCACCTTGCTTTACTCTTCTACTCTGGTTTTCTAACATTGGCCCTAACATAGTCCTCCTGGGGCTGAGCAATTCTCATTCCTGCAGAGGTTCCTACTGATTGCCTTACCCATCAGTCTGTTGTGGATTTCATGCAGATGCTGCCTGAATGCTACTTGCTGTACCATTGAAATATTACAGTGTGCTGTGTTTCCATTTCTATCCTCATGGCAACTGAGTAGTAACAGTAATGAAAATGAGGCAATTTAAAAGGATACCGTGCCTAATTACTCTGAATTTCTTGATGTCATAGCCTTGCCTAAAGAATTGGGTGGAGAAAGTTGAGAACAGGACACTGGTTTTCCTTGGCATTTTATGGGGCCAGGCAGTATTTGCCTGGAAGGGATCTGCAGTTATAGGTATATGACTTCTTTTCATTCCCCCAAGACTTGAATATGTCTGCCTGAAAATAACTTTAAACAAGTCCTTGGCTCCAATTAAGACGTCATTTAACATGCAAGGACTATTTTATTCCTTTCACATTATGCTTTACGTCTGAGCAGAAAAAACCCAGGATTAACCATTGCTGTCATCTCTTATCCATGAAAATGCTGCATAAATCCTCTGTTCCTGCAAAGACCTCCAAGTAAAAGAAATAGAGATCTGGGTCTGACCTCCAATGTTTAGGCCCAGCCATGTTTTATTATAATGAGAATAGCAGTATTCTCATATCTTTCTGAGCTTCATGGTGCAGTGCATAATTTTATTGGTGGTCTGTGTTTTTTTTTGTCTATGAAGTGCAGCCACATCTGGTCAAATGTGCAATTGGTCAGGTTTCTGCTCCCAAATACACAATCCAACATTCAGATACTTTTTACCTAATCATTAGTTACTGGAAGTGCACAATTAAACAGCATACATATGGCTGTAACAAGAATATCCTTTACCACACTGAAAACTATGCCATTTGGAAAGGAAAGCCTATTTCAATAAGACCCCACAGTTCATAATCAGTATTGGTTTGTTTGTTTTTGATTGAGGAGAACAAATCATGATTCATGAATTTCTTGGACAGGAAGAGTTAAAAAAAAGTTACCTTTAAGTCATACCTTTAAATCATGGTAAAAGCGTATTAAAAACATAAATTATTTATTTATTTATTTATTTATTTTTACATATATTTTTTTGCTCCAAGGAACCCAAGGCAGCTTTTTTTTCTTTTTTTAGTCAAAGATAAGAGGAAAATTCAAGGTTTTACAATCCATTATTTTCAAAATGATGTTAACAATATATTCTTGCTTGTATCAAACGTTGCTGAAGGGGATCTCCTTCAGCAACATTTGGTAGAACCAAAATTAATGTTAATGGGCAGAATACAATGGAGCACTTATGCCTCCACCGATTCTCTTCTACCCACCACTTGTGTTGCGCAAGCAGCCCCCACAGCTTGCACAACAACGATTTAATGTTTCCAGGGCAACCTGAAGCAAGCAGAAATGCTCATTTCTGGAAGGAGGCAGGTCGGTGGAATTTGCATAAGGATCTCCGCCAACCTGCCTCCTTCCAGAAACAAGCATCTACACTTGTTTGGGGGCTTCCCCTAGGAAGCGCTAAATTTCCCTTGAGTAAGTGGTGGGTCCCACTTGGACAATGCAGTCAGCGGGACCCACTGCTCGTGGGAGGCAGAGCAGAAAAGAATCAGCGTGGTGTAAGCATCCCATTGAATTCTGCTCTATGACATAGCAAATGTCCACAGTTTCATAACTATTGTCATTGTTGTGTGATTGCTGACAATTCCAGATACATTTGATAAATCTTCAAATACAGTTCCCACGCTGGCTCAGCTTGTCTGAGTGTGGAAAGCTAAGCAGGGTCAAGCCTGGTTATTACTTGTATGGGAGACCCCTCCTCCAGTTTCCTGCATTGAGCAGGGGGTTGCACTCGATGGCCTTGTAGGCCCCCTCCAACTCTATGATCTATGAAACCCTCTCATACTTCTAGGTGCCTATCAACATTCAGTGGTATATATGAGAAAAATATGGTGTAGTGGAAAGAGTGTTGGATTAGGATGGAGCAGAAAAACCCAGGTTCAAATCTTGGTCAGTTGATAAATATCAACCTAAGCTACCTCACAGGGTTCTTATTATCAAATGAACAGGAAGGGAAAGTTGGACAAAAGTTTGCTATATATATTTTTATGAGTTTTCGACATTCACAACATTTGTCTGGGACATTCTTTAAATTTCAGACATTCACTGTTATAAAAGAAAACAGAAAGGAAAGGTCTCTTTAGAAATGGGTTTTTTTGGACAGGGCAATGGATGGGTTTTGACTGGGACTTACACAGCCATATGTCCCAGATAAAAACCACCCAATGCCCTGTCAAAACCCCCTTTTTAAAAGTGACCAAGAGTTTTGACAGCTAGCTAAATCACACCACCCCCTTTTAACGAGCAAAGATCATTCACACTTTTAGTTTCTCTTGATAAGCTCACCTTCTGACAGCTGTCAAGAGAAACGAAAGGGGGGGGACAATTTCGAACCTGTTCTGAACAATGTCCAGGCCAGGGTTGGTACCTGCTGCAGCTTGGCAGCAGGCATCCCCCAGGATATTGCCACAGCTGATGCTTCAAATCCCTGCATTTGTGCAACTACAAAGGTTCACAGTTGTGTGAATAAGGTTATTTTTTAAATTAATGTGCTTTTTGCACAACTTCTTTTGTGCAAAAATTTGTTTTAAAGAGGGATTCTGACAGCCCCTCCAAGGTGCCGCTTGGGCACTTTGAAGGGGCTGTCAGTGGCTGTCAAAATGGGGATTGCAAAAGCCAGCTGTCAAGCAAGCCAGCTTTCATGATCTCCGAAAAAATGGGTAAAGGGGAAAAAGTTGCAGGAAGCCAAAAACAGCTCACAATCACAGCAGGTAGGGGGGAGACAACTCAGTCCTCCTGCAGTGTCCCCTGGGATACCTGTGGGAGGACAGAGGGTGAAGGAGGGGAAGGGATGGGGCCAACAACCCACAGTGAGCCTGATAGTCTGTCAGGTGCACCATGGGTTGTTTTGCCAACAACCAACCCACCATGGCTTATTGTCAGGCTGGGTTGGCGTGACATGCAAATGCGCCCACTGGCTTATAACGCACGCACGCACGCACGCGCACGCACGCACACACACACATGCACGTACACACACATGACTTGTTGTGAGCAAGACGTATCATGCATTTGTAAGTTGGTGGTAATTTTAACATTGACATCAACAGAGGAAGGGTTAAGGCCAGTGGCTAAGGTTAGATAATATGCCTGAAATATTACATTTTCATTATTGAGTTAAATTAAGTGTTTTAAAAGATTCCATTAAGCATGAAACATCATTGAATGCCATGTGCAGGCCTAATAGTAATGTTGCCTCACAACCCCTTCCAAAATCTTGCATCCAAGATATCAAGTTTTATTAACAATGAAAACTGATTTCAATGATCAAAGATAATTTAGTCACTGAGTAGCTTTCTGCACAGCTGTTAAGATTATTTAGAAGCAGAAATTTTGTCTCTGCTTAGAAAAATTACTGTAGTGAGACCACACTTGTGCATTTGTCTTTTCAGCATGAGCTCATTTCCACATAGCCATTAGCTATTAGAACATATATTTCATAACAAAGCAATCATACGGTTTTAGAAGATACCGATTCCATATGCTTCATCCATTCCTATTTATCAGGGACAGCCTATTTCCTGGTACTTGCCTCTGGTAAATCACTGTCCTCATTTTGTTGCTTTTGGGCACTTGCCTTATTAAACATGGTTTGTAAAAGTCACTGGAGTTGTCGTTCTTCGGGGCTTGGTCCCCTCCCTCTCTGAGGGAGCAATGCATCTTGTTTCTTGTGCATATGCATCTAAATTCACGTGCACCAACACAAAGGGCACTCACTGGCTATCAGTCTGTTTCCAGGCTAATTTCAAAGCGCAAGTATTAACCTAAAAAGCCCTAAACAGGATCATCTCCTTCCATATATACTTGCCTGGACACTAAAATCATCCTCAGAGACCCTTGTCTGGGTGCCTCTGCCAAATGAGGTGAGACAGGTGTCTACTAAGGAGAAGGCCTTTTCAGTGGAATGCGGAATGCTCTAGAGAGGCTTGCCTGACACCTACATTGTGATCTTTTCAGTGCCAGGTGAAGACCTTTTTTTATTTTTCCAGGCTTTTTAGCCCTTCCGTTTTAAAATTGTGTTAGTGCATTTTTTAGATCTTTGATGCTAGCTTTTATTTTGATTACTACTTTGGTTTTATTCTGTTTTAAACTTAACACTTTTTATATTATGGTTTACTATGTTATTGTATTTTATGGATTTAAGTTTTGCTTTGTGAACCACCTAGAGAGCTTCAGCTATTGGGCAGTATAAAAAGTGTAATAAATAAATAAGTGCATGTGATGTTAATGTTGTGATTAAATACCAGTCATGGGCGGATGGGTGATAGCCCACATTGCGTGTGGAAAGGGGAGGTTTAAGCATTCCCTCCTCGGCCAAGGGTCCACTAGCACCAACTGGAGTTTTTCCCCTGATGCTAATTGCCGTGCTGGGGGGGGGGTGTTACTGAGATCAAGTTGCCCCCCTCCAAGGAAGTGTTCTAACCTTAGATGTAGGTCCCAAAGGTTGCAGAAATTCTCCACCCACCTTTGCTAGGGACAAAAGTCTAGTGAATGTGGGAGGATGGATTGGGGGGAAATCCTAGGACAGTGATGGCGAACCTTTTTGAGCCCGAGTGCCCAAACTGCAACACAAAACCAACTTATTTATTTCAAAGTGCCAA
Source organism: Shinisaurus crocodilurus (assembly GCA_021292165.1). Taxonomy (NCBI): domain Eukaryota; kingdom Metazoa; phylum Chordata; class Lepidosauria; order Squamata; family Shinisauridae; genus Shinisaurus; species Shinisaurus crocodilurus. Next base: position 46,271,870 of record CM037876.1, read on the forward strand.
CACTGCAATTAAACCTGAATACCGAGGTTTTAGTTTTAGAAAAACAACAGTTGTCTGAACTAATTCTTTTGTCTTAAAAAAAGAAAAACACAATAACAGAGCTTTCAATTATACAGACAGTTTTTTGTTGAAAAAAAAAATCAACTCAAAAAATTATTATAGTACTACATTGTACACATAGCCTGAAGGGAATTTATACAAACTTTTAAAATAATTAGGCACATGTATTTTTGGATAAGGGATTCTCAACTTGTAATATGATCATATGCCAGACTGAAATTGTATGGGGGCAAGCTTTACCCCGGGTCCTTTCCCTGCTTCTACAGGTGTCGGATTAGTAAAAGTAAAAGTCAACCTGTACTAGGATGAGCAAGATAAACAAGAAAACTAAACGTGTTTAACACATTTTAAACACTTTATGTCTTGGACTGCCAACACTGCATTAGGTAAAAGTTTGCATTGGGCATGCTTTTGCACAATTAATGTGATTTTTGCTATTGCATGCATGCTGATAATTTGTCAAACCTTGGCTCATACTCCATTAGTTTGAGAACAACACATGCAGCACTCAGGTCTACTGTTAGGGCTTTACATCCAAGCCATGCTCTGTGCATCATTCTTCAAAATCTTTTAAATGTGATAACAATGTAGAAAAGAATTCTGTAACAGGAATTCTAGAATAAAATCATTCTGTTCCACACTGTGAGAAAGAACAAAATCATTCATGTTTTGCAGAAGGGGACAGTCTTTTTGCGATCTGGTGACCAATGGCTCAAGTGCCCTCAGAGAGGTCCCCGCATGCCAGCTGTGGCACCCGTGCCGTAGGTTCGCCATCACTGTCCTAGAATATACTTACTGTGTGAACTCAATTTTGCCAATCCTTATGTAGCAAAAATGGCACCACACACACAAACACACACACACACCAGGGAGGTATCCCAAAGCTTGAATAAGTATGAAAAAAAATTTTTAGAAAAAATATCCTGGGGAAAGTGGGATTACCCAAAACAGCCCAGTGAGTACTGAGCATGCTCAGTGGTCATGGCTGGCTGTTGGGGATTAAAAACAAGGAAAATGGGGGGGGGAGAGAACTGAGTATCTTGAAAACGGTCATGGGTGGCCTGAGCAGGAGCCCTCCGCAAGGTCACATTTTGTTGCAGATCTGACTTGTTGTACGTTCTCTAACCTCTGGATTCTCATACTTTGGGGCAGGCTGCTTACAAGGGTGGTTGTGGCACAGCTGAAGGGGAACGCAAATTGTGAGTGAAAAGGGGGAGGGGGGATAACAAGTCGAGACACGTATGTATATGTTTGGTATAAACGTGGGCTACATTTATTGAAAGACAGATCAGCGAAGGGAAGAACTAGTGCAGCCTTCCAACTGTTCCAGCCTTGGCCTGCAGGTGCGTAGGGCAAGACATCTGAACCCTGAGGGGTGGCACCTGAAAGTGCCAGCCCTCAGTTCTACACAGTCCTGGTGTTGGGAGACCTTCCCATGTCACCCCCTCCTGGAGCCGCTAAACTCCATTCGGGTGAGGAGAGTCAGCCACAAGTCTGCTGCTTAAACAAAGCACTTAGTATCAAACATATATAAACTATTGATGAAATATTGTGAAACAGAACAAGTGGGGAAAAAATCATGATAACGTGGGCACCAAACTAAGGTCATACTATTAACTTTAGTGCCTCGGGAAAACATCTGGAAATACAGTATTAATTTCTCATATTGTATTAATTTAAGAAATAACTGTTATAAAATTATGATGGTACATAACTCCTCAAACATTACAGACTACTATAATATTCTGTGCTGGAAATGTAAAAGAGAAACAGGAACTTTTATCCATTTATGGTTGATTTGGCCCATTCTATTTGGGTTTTGGGGTTTGGTATGGTTTTTTGTTTTGTTTTTTTGTTTTTAATATTAACAAGACTATCAAAGGAATTACTGGAATAGAAATACCTCTTGACCCTCTAAGAATTTACTGACATACAAAAGCAATAAATAACGGTCATTGAAAATTGTTATGTTATGTGATAACTGCAACGAGAATTCTCCATGCCAAGTATTTGAAGGAGCATGAAACTCCAACAAATGCAGAAGGGAAAACTAGGATAGAAATACCTATGTAGTCATGGCTAAATGAACACATTTTGTAAGTCTTAAGCCGATATTCAATTAACAAATGCCAGGTGTCATTAAACAGATCACACTTTTGTCTCCCATCCTTAAGGTAAGAATGTGCTCATTTTAAAGTGATAAGTGGAAGTTTCAGAGCAGCCTTTTATGTGGCTAGTTCCTTGTGAGAACTTGCAACTTGATCTGTTCATTTATAAATATAGAAGTTGAGCATTAGACCCACAATCACCCAGGCACTCCCACTCCACTTTATTTTATTGGCCAAAGTTAACTCAGAAAAAGAAGAAGTGCCTTGGAAGAATGTCCAAAAAAATGTAGTACTTTCAAATGTACCTTCTAATCTATATACCAATTTTGATATAGATGGTACATTAAAAGTGAAATCCTGTATATCACTTACCTGGGAGTAGTTCCCATTGAACTCAGTGGGACTAACTTATGAGCAGATATATATGGGATTGTACTGTTTAAAAGCCTGAATAATAACAGAAGTCAAGTTTCCTTTAGCCTAACGTGATAAATCAAATTTTTACACCGACACTGAATAATATGAGTGACTTCAATCCCAAGATAATGCTGTGATTAGTAACACTCTCAGGCTGCTTAGTGAATTATTGCATGTGAGATACTTAAAAGAATTGCTTTGTGGTGAGGATACTTAAGGGCTGTCACTCACTCTTCTCTCTTCTATATCTGCAAAAGTCATCATCAATACTCAGTTTCAAACTCTCAAGAGACTGTCAAGTGGGTCCCACAGCAAATTTGTGTTTTGTGTGTTGAAAAATAATCCAGATCGTAGTCGTGTTTAGCTAGTAGTTACAGAAGTGCAAGGAAGATAAAATGCTTTCAGTTCAAATGTAAAGAAGACAACAGCTAGGACTGGGAGTGAATGTGAAAAATGAGCTTTTCCAAGGATTTTTGAATACATTACTTCTGAAAATAAACAGTCTGAGAGATTCACAGCTGATGATGCCCATAATGTTCCCCATTCAGAAAAGAAAGCAGCCACTATGATGGCCCTTTCTCCGGCATTCTCCCTTCACTGACCCTGCCTCCGACCACGGTCCACGCATTGCAGGGTGCAGAGGTCAGGGATGGGGAGGCTGGTCTATGCACAAAGGTTCCCCATGTGATTTTTGAACCCTGCACCCCTGAAGGTTCTAATTCCATGCATGTTTAGATGCATGGCTGGCTGAGTTGTATGACTTTTTCTCCATCTAAACATGCATAGGATTGTGCCCTAAATCACCTGGAGAGCCTACCCACGGAGAGCAGGATTTCCGTTTCACACCTCCCTGTCTCCCACCCCTCGCAGCATGTGAACGGCATAAGAGTGGAGTGGGGCTGTTCATGACATTATGGAGGGGGACCAGCCAGTGTAGTCCCCTTTCTCCCGCCAGTCAGTGTCAACAATACTGGACTAGATGGGCCAATGGTCTTACTCAGTATAAGGCAGGTCACTATGTTCTTAGAAAGTAAAAGAAGACATGTCCCTGCCCTGAGGAGCATACAGTCTAAAATGTGACACTGGAAAACAACCAAGGATGAGAAGGGAAATGGAGGCAGGAGTGGACAGGAGGAGAATATGCACTTTTAGGGATGGGTGAGAATTTTGTTCAGTTTCTATGTTGTAAATTTTCTAATTCGCACAACGCAAACTAAAGCATGGACCCTTGTAGTTCAAACATTTAGGCTTGGTTTGAGAAGGCTATGGGGACAAAGAGGTTTCACAGGCTTCATGGGAAAAGTGGGTTTGGAGAGAGGGATTTGAAGAAAGTAAGGGAGGTGGCATCATACAGGTGTTCCAGAAGGAAGTTCCAGGCATAAGGGACAGTAAGGGAGACAAGGTGGCATTAAGGAGGCAGCTGAGAGGTGATGGAGCTGGAGGAGTGATGCTCACGGGCAGAGATGCATTGGAATAGGAGGGTTCAACATCAGTTCTCAAACGACAGGCACAGCTAGGTTCTGCACATTGTTCCAGGCTATGGTTCATTAGATCTAAAAAAATTATCCCACAAACCTGCTGCCATTCTCCACACTTCTCTGCAGCAGCCGACATACAAGTTTTGCTTCGAGATCGGAAAATCGTTCGTGGCTATTTCCTGCACGCCTGACATGAAATGTTAAATTGATAGATTATTGTACAGTACAACAGCGATATTGTACGGGACTGCAGAGGAATAATACCTCCATACACACACACACACTTTTTCCATATTGATTTTGCCAGAAGCACATTACTGAAAGAGATGTTATTAATGAAAAGGTTCAAGCTGCAAATGAGTGGGTAAACCTGAAGCTTGACTATGATGAAGTTCTTTAAAAAGTGTGTCTGTATTGGGTTTTATCAACCCCCCGACCTATGTTACACAGTACATTTTACTGCTGAGTCTGAAGCACTGGAATGCAATGATATCATCAGCTAGGGACTTGAGAGAATTCTGTGGTCTGTCAATCTCCCCAGTTAAACATTTCTGTTCATTCTAGCATTTCTTTATAGCAATATCATTTTCTCCCTCATGCAGGGTATGACAGTTCCCAATTGTTCAGACACATAAATAAAACACCAGTTTAGAACAATATATAATCACCAGCCCCTTCCATTACACAGACACCGCCTAGGAAGAAAGGGCCACCATGCCTGGATACACAAAAGTACACAAATATCCTGAAAAACTTCATTATTCTGTAAATATAATGGCCAAGCCTGTGGTTGGGGTGGAGATATCTATACAAGTAAAATGTTTCCCGATTCCTCACCTCAACCCCACTTACTTTGAGGGACTGTAGATCTTAGCACCTTCTGGATTATTATGGCTTGTGTGCAACAAGGCATAGCGAGGACAAAACAAGTAATACTAAATGCATTGCTTTGATTAAGTTTTGTGATATTTTTTTTAAAAAAATGGCATATCACTGTCAGTGGTAGAGCAAGGTTCCAGGTTCAATCCCTAGACATCTCTGGACAGGACTGGAAAAGACTTCTGTCTGAAACCCTAGATTGCTGCTGCCAGTCAGTGTAGATAATATTAAGTTAGGGTTCTCCAAACTCTCATGGCCCATGGGCACAATTGGAATGTTGAGCAAGTGTTGTGGGCACCACCACAAAATGGCTAGTCACAACTTCACAGCTGCAATAAAACACCCATTTCACAGAACGTAAAGAAGTGAGATGAACGGCTTCTCTACATTAGGCTTTTAACCCACCACTTCTGCTTCCAGATTCTTTGTGGGATTAAGATTGGTTCTTTGTGTGTGTGTGTGTGTGTGTGTGTGTGTGTGTTTCTGGGGGTTTGCTTTCTCTGCCTTTCTATATGTTCCATTAGACAACCACAAGGTGGCTCTGCAGTATAGTGGTATTGTGAAAATACACAATCTTTTTGTAGCATTTCATAGCATGCTACCCTTTAATAGCTCATGTTCCTCATTCTAAAAAAAGCCACAGAAATGGCTAGAAAACACAGGAGAGGCCCTGGAGGATGACAACATTGTGTAAAGCACCTGCAAACTACCATGGGTGAGGAATCACTAGAGCACAATAAATACCTCATGTAGAGAAGCCCTAAAGGAAAAGTAACCTGCCAAAGAACCTGAGAAAAAGGCAGAGGTACCCTGACTAAGAGCTGAACTCTTGAAACCTTTTAATTAATTTCAGAGAATTGGGCTCTGCGTAAAATATATATATTCGGGGTGTGCACCAACCACAAGATTTGGTTTGGACCATGATTTGGTGATTCAGAAAACAGCCTAATTCACTTCAGACTGATTTGGAGGCCAACTGATTCAACGGGGCTAAATTCGAATCTCAATTCAGAAATCTAAATATTTATGCCTCCCATTGACTATCATTAGAATTCAACAAATAACTATTCTTTTTTTTCTTTTTTCTTTTTGCAGTTTTAAATAATTATATTAGCACCTTGTCAGGGATGAAGCCTTTCAAATTACAGACAAATAGGTGCTAGTAATTTTTTAAAAATATATTTTTCTTAAAAGCAAACTGCCAGTAACTTTATTTCTTGGCAGAATTGAATGACATTTCCAAGCATAGTTGTCCATTCTTAGGGAATCAATCCTTCCAAGTTTCATATTAATAGATTAAGGGTTTTACCTGCCAGGGCAGCTTTTACAGTTTGTTTGTTTTTTAAAAAAAAAGTTATCCCCCATGCATGCTTTGTCGACAATTTGTATAAAAATGGTGTACATCATGGAGGTGTCCCTAGGCAGGAAACTTGAAAATTTACAGGATAGATGCAGGGGCTAGGGAGTTATGATGCATGAAAAACATGTTAAGGCTTTTCATTTCTGCTCAGTTGGCACCAAAGTCACAGAAATCAGAGGCAGAAGGGCTTGAACATCCAACATTTTTCATGCCAGCACTCAATGCTTACACCCTCCCAGGTCCCACAGACTCCACCAAAACTTTCTTTTAATATCCCTGCTCTTCGGAGAGATAATTAGTAAAAAGCACAGAACAGGGGATCAGTCAGCCATGTGCTATATTATTTCAACATCCCACCCCCACCCCCAAAGCACTGGGATTAGAGAGCCCTAATAAAATCATCCACTGTGATTAGAAACTAGAGCTGTCAGTCACAAAACTACACTTCCTCCCCCACCCCACCACCCCATGGTGTTTTCCTCATATGGAGAGCTTGGGGATCATTAATGTATCCAGTTTTATTGCGTATTTCGAATGTTCAGGTAATGATATTAATGGTGTTCATGTGCTGTATTGTTTTTATAAAGGTTGTTAGCTGCACTGGGTTCTTTGCAAGGAAGGGTGGGATATAAATATAAATAAATAAATATTCAGGCATTAAATCCTCATACATTCCCCATCGCATGAGGAGCAGAGTAGGGACATGCTCGCGAGCCCCCACCACCACCACATACCTCACAGCCCTGGCCAATTACGTACCATGCTTTGGGACTGAACTGAATTTCTGGAGCAGAGAGCCTGCTCTGCACATGTTGACTCCCTGCACAATTTAGAACAGAGGCTAGTGGGCATGTCTCCATTCTCCATCATGTGAGGGGGAATGTGAGAGGGGAACCTCCAATCAGAGCTATCCACAACTATGAATCTGTTATTTTCTCTCATAAAATGTCATGCATTTTAGTCTGTTGAGAAGTTGTTGTACATATCTTCTGCTTGTCTTCTAATCCTAATCATGCAGGTGATTATTCCAGAATCAAGGAATCAGCAATTTAAATGAAAACCTCCGAAATGAGAGTTAAAAGTGTAACCACCACCTGCAATTCTTCTGTAACTAAATATACACTTAAAAAAAAAATCTCAAATAAAGATGGAAAATAATGTTCCTTTGTTTTCTAAGTGTCCATGTGCTACACGAGAACCAATCACACTGGGGAGAAATAATTCCATGTGTAAATACCTTGTGGAATTGCATCTAAATCCTTCTGTCTCTCTCCGCCCACCCCCCCATTCCTTCAAACATTCTGATCTCTTCCAACTCTTAATTAACAAGTCTTTCAACTCCAGCTGATTTTCCCCTAAGAAAGAATATAGCATATTGTTTCACTGAACACAGTTTACAATTTCTTCAATGCTAATGCCAAAGATACTTTAGATAATAAAACAGATTTGAGATTTACAGGAGTCTATAGCTCCTTTCAAGTTGTTTGGCTGTTTCTAGATTATCTGTGGTTAAAAATAAATCTATGCCTGAAGAACAATACCAGCTACCAATCAAAACTTCATGTGAAGGGCATTTTTTTTTAAATGTTCATTAGAAACAGCAGTCCTGGACCAGCTGGTGTTCAGTTCTTCAATAAATAGTTCTTTTAAAGTCATATCATGTTGCCTTCTGGGTTTGCTAATTATGACCTTTTGAGCTAATTACTCTGAGTAGTACATCTGGTGATCACTTGATTTTAATTCACCTCTGTCCATATATTCTGTGGTGAAATCGGTTTTGTCCCAAGCTTGTTGTAACATACTTGAGAAAAATAAGATATTACCTGATTTCACATAAACAGCAGTGGTGTGTTTTGCTAAGTAGGCAGATATTCTATTTCAATTTACCTGTTGCCTGTTGAATCCATTAAACTAAACGGCAGGTTAAGCATTGATTTTGCTGAATGTACAATGGAATACAGATAAATATCGCAAACTGCTTTGATTTTTTTGTTGTCCCAATAAGGAGGGATAAAGAGGTACCGCAAATGCACTTTACATTGCAGAATTTACACAGAGGTAGACCTACTACAACATAGTCCTCCCAGAATATTGTTGTCTACCATCACCTGCATACTGTCCCCAAATTTCAGGCTCTTACCACTTACCGTTTTCTTTCTGGAAACAAAAACACACCTGGGGCAGATACTGTAGTATCCTCAGAATCTATTGATTTTAGCATTGGGGTGTCTTTATATTCAAAACTGCAACAGTCTGGTGTATAAAATGTCCACATAGATATATTTTTTTAATGGCTTAGGGAAGCAGGCTTAAGTACTCTGGGTGTCCGTAGGTTGGCACATACCAGGGGATTTCACTGGGGAACATTTACCTCACCAGAGACATATTTGTTATGGGGTTAGAAAAATATGCCAACAAGACCAAAATATTTAGTTCTCAGTAATAATCATTTTACCTTGACAGTTTAGCATACTTTTCTAGTATTTTACATTTAAAGCATACATCTTCCGTCACCACAGACACATACTGTATCTATTTGGGGGGCATTTTTTACTACCCAGATATATTGGGAAATGGCTTGGGGTAGTAAACTGCCCCCACAGACACATTTGCCTATATTTTTATGAGTTAATTTGTCACATAGGATTGTCTGTCAGGTATCTTAAGGTAACCTATTTTAGAGTATTGTTCTACAACCGAACATCCCCATGAAACGTAGTAAAGGCTCTTAAAAAGTGAGTGCTATATCTTATACTATTACTAACCCATCCATCTGCTAGAAGTTATGTTTGAAAATGTCTACATAAGAAGAAGCTTAAGCTCCATTGATTTCAGTGGGTCTAATCTTAAGTATGACTAAGAGAGTGATCCTATAGCCCCTAGACATCTGGAGGGCCATAGGTTACTTCAGAGCCCCAGATCTCAGGTCGGAGACAGAGCTCTGACCTCAGAGCTGGGAATCTGTGCTCCGATCCCCCTCCCCCCGTCACAGTCAGCATGGAAAGAACCATGCTGGCTATCTCTCTGAGGTTGGGAGCTCAATCTCAGAGAGGGGGTAAAGGGGGCAGGGAGGGGAGGAAATTGCAGAGTCCAGGTTGCAACGTATCCTGTGCCCTCCACAGCTTCATTCCCTGCCCCTCCAAAGTGCCCCAGCTAGACAGCCAAAAATGGCCATCTAGCGAAAATGCAGAGTGGGAGATGCGGGGAGGCAAATATTGTCTCCGCTGCTCCTCCCACTCTGCATAGGATGCTCATAAGTCTCCAAGTTCAGGGGCTTATTGGCATCAAGGGCACAGCCCACAGGACTGCACCCTAAATCTGGCTCCAACCCCAGAATCTCTAGTTTTATGAGAAAGTGAGGGTTTTTTTCTCCCTGCCATTCATAATTCTATAAACCTCTATCATGTTTATAATTCTATAAACCTCTATCATCCAGACTCACATCTGGCCATCTTTCTCTGAAATGAAAAGCTCTAGATGCAAACCCTTTTCTCAAAAGAAAGGTGTCCCAATTCTTCAAAATTTGGAGTAGTCTGGTAAGCAAGCATTAGGTTGATTAGGTTGAATATGGGGTGGGCTAGGATTTTAAAATTTTACACTGCTTTAACTGTATTTTATTCTGCTTTGTTTCATTTTATATTGTGGGGTGGGCTAGGATTTTAAAATTTTATACTGTTTTAAGTGTATTTTATTCTGTTTTGTTTTATTTTATGGTGTACATCGCCCAGAGTAGCCAGGTTCCGACTAGATGGGTGACCTAGAAATACAATAAATAAATAAATAAATTCACACAACAATGCAGACCAAATAACATTCTCTCCATTGATTTTCAAAATAATATTCTAGTCCTGTAGAAAAAATATACCATGTTTCACAGCTAAGTATTCTCTATTATAAATGATTCTATGTTATGCAATTGATGACAGATGTTCAAGGTAAAATTTACATGCGCTCCCCTAACTATTCATTAGCATACAACTTGACAGTTTCGGCCAAATAAGTACCCACTTTGGTTGCACAGGCGCATCTCTTCTGAAAGCAATGGCTTGCAATTCTTCAAACATTAGGAGAATTATTCTTGATACTTTGGCCTTTTCTTTCTTTCTTTTTTAAGTGTCTGAACAGAAGAAGCAGCCTTATTTTCATGACCTGCAGTTAAAGAATAAAGAATATGAGCTGGCAAAGATTTTCCCCATAGGAATATCTGCCATTTGTTCTTAACCAGAAACAAAAAAGAATAAGAGGTCATAGCCCATTTGGTTACATATAGAAAAAGAGCCTTCAGACAGAAGATTAAGTCATTTTCCAGTAACAATTTGCAGGCCTGGGACAGCTTCTCTGTGTTTTTCCATGCTTTGAATATATTATGATCCATCGTAAACAACTATGGTAACAATAGCTCTCTCTTCAAGGAACACATGGATTCCTTGGCTCTGAAGGTACAACGTTGCTGCAGATAGTTTTCCTTAAAGAGAAATCCAAAGCAAAATTTCAGGCTCCTATTTGAGCAGGACACCTAAGAATTTTTTTTATTTTGAGGGAAGCTAAAAGAGTTTCAGTAAGACTAGCCAAATTTCTCCAGGGAGTTCCTCATATCCCTAATTTTCTACCAAATTCCATCTAAAGCAACATGTAAATGTGGATATTACTATTTGGGCATGACATTCGAGGAATTTTGAGAGCATCTATAAAAGTACTGCTATAGTTTAAGTAGTAAGGAGTGTCCTATATGTACAACTTAGAGCTGTGAGCAATCATCTTCCTTTAGAGGGAATGTCACTGCATCTGTTTTGGAATTCCTAAATGATGTGGATTTTGAAAAGAAAAGAAAGAGAAAAAATGAACTATTAATCAGTTGCGGCAAGATGCATCACTGAATTCCTAATAATTGTATCTTCTTTTTGACAACTTCAGAAAAAGCTTTTATAAGATTAGATGGTATCTTACTCCACCTTGGCCAGATCAAATATATGCAACAGTAAATGATAGATATATGCTGGAAAAGTGAGACAAAAACTAGTTCCATCATTATTGGGAATGTCCTTAGCTTCTACTTTACTGAAAATCAATTCTGACCTATATAAAAGTTATGATGACTTATGAACTATCTTTACCTTCACTGATTTTTATTTTATCTTTTTTTGCTTTTTAAACCGATTGATCAGAGGGATAATCAAGCAGGACTCATTCTTAGAAACATGGTTCCCCTTCATTACATACATTAATACCAGCATCCACCAAGTGTGCCATGCCATCCTACCTTTGGAAGGGTGTAATAACTAGTGAGGTGAATAATTGAAAAGTGATCATGTTATGGCTGTAACAAAGCTTCAAATGTATACTACAAGGGTATGTTCAGGGACAACAGTCCTAAAATATGTACAGAACCTGTGATGAATAATGTAAAACAGGCTGCATGTGTTGATGATTTGTTTTCTAACATCATTGTTACCTTGCATTACTTAAATAAAATACCTGTTTTAAAAAAGCATAGCAACACAAAGGGATTTAGAAATGGAGATTATTTTCTTAACAGTGGCTAGAATGGCAGTACATTATAAATAGGAGGAGGGAAGGGGGGAAAACAGATTCACCATCCATGACTCAGTGGTTATTAAGGGTTTGGGATGTGATCTACATGGTAAAACTGACCAACATCTTGAGAAGGAAGTTAGAGAAGGAAGACAACTAGAATGTTTGTCCAAACAAGGAATGGCCTAAATCCAGTGTACTCTTAGAGGAAGAAATTGCTGCACTAGTGGAGTTCCACTGCCTTCTGTAGCGGACGGGACCCCTCACTCCAAAGCCCACACCCTCAATGGGTGCTTCACTCTCACCAAGTGCCCCCTTGTATTGGTCACTTCAGACTTTAAGCTGTCTTTTAAGTTGCGTTAGCCGATTATGTGTCTTAGGTCTTATATGTAGCTGTTCACCCACGTTTGCTTGTCTTTATTAAGAGCAGTTTGTTTTATTTGATTACTTGAAGTAGGGTGCCCCTCCATTAATTCACTTCTTACTTTCCTGTCACCAGTCAGACTCTGGAGAATTAGAACTTTGAATAAAAAGGTTGATTTATTGTTCTAACAAAGTCTCTAAACTGATATTCAACTCAGGAACAGATAACTTGGAATTTTCAACAGTTACATTCAAACTTGTTCTTTGCTTAGATTCAGGTTAAAGGCAGGCAGATGTTATACAGTGCTCTTTGTATCAATTTGGCTTGGTTACTTGAAAGTTACAGTATCAGACTAGGGAACTTAACTGTCCCTCTCACTAGTCCAGAGCTTCACCTTCTTCCTCAGACTGAAGGTCCTTCACTCCCTAAGTGGAGACTCCTGTGAATTGTTCTATACTAACACCTTCACGTTTGCTTTCTCACAACTTAGTTACTACATTTCCTGTCTGAACTCTTCTCTTCAGTACCACCTTTCCCTGCCTACTCTACTAACCTTCCACTCCCTCTCTCACTCCAACCCACTCTCTTCCCCAACTGACAACCAACTCCCTTAACTGTCAACTCCCTGGGGTTCTATGCTCTCGGCCTCAGCCAATCAGAGCCTCTGGAATGTTCAGCTTGGCCCCTCCCTGGGCTTCTGCCTGTCACTCCGCCACACCTTCTTCCGTCATAAAACTAAGATCTGCAAGTGGTTGTGCAACCAGTTGCACAAGCAGAACTTTAGTTGGTGTCTCCCTTTGCATATAGTTCAGAAGTTGGCTTACACTACTGCAACAACATAATTAGCACTAACAGAACAACAACATTGGATACAACCCAATGTGTTTTTCATCTTCTAGAATAATAAAATGCAGCGTAATGTTCATTCACTGGCAATGTTAAAAGAAGTTATAAGAGAGCTTGAAGTATGTAAAGATGTTTTCTTTGTTTAATATTGTATTATGCAAAATGTAGAATGTTGCAATATGTATTTTTTATTATAATTAGGAAAGAAAATAATTTTATCTACTGGTAATTTGTATAAATCTTTTAGTACTTTTCTCAGTATTTCAATTGTCAATGCAATTACAATTTAGTTTTAAATCTCAATAGTTTTCAGTATTGATCAAAATGCATGATGCAGTCCCTCCAAAGGGTGGTGTCATATGTAATAGTAGAAACAGGTCAGTATACTTCAGAGTCTGTATCTTGTTGTGTGCAATATAATATAAATTGGAGTATTCATATTATATTAGAAACAGATGCAGTTTTATGTAACCCATACTGATTGGGCCTTTCAATTAGTTTTCGTTTTACCCTTTCCAGAATTACTTGTGACATTTTATTCACTGGCATAGTAATCACAGGTCATTTTGAGTGACCCATAACTATCCCCTTGCCAAAGAGGTTTAGGACGTATTCTATTTTTTTCCTTTGGGAAATTTTAAGTTTGGAGTAAAGGTTGTCCAGGAAAGGGTGAATTAAAATTCCACAGAGCAAATCTCATGAACAGATTTCTATATAATCATTCAATCAAAGGAAAACAAAAAGAAATCACCTAGAGCAATGAATTGTGGGCTCCTCAGCATAGTTTTGCCTTTGTTCAGAACTTCCTGTTTCTTTCTGTCTTCTATCACTATTGGTAGCCCAGCATCAGCCCACGACATGGTATTATTATTGGTAGTAAAATTAACATTTCTATACCACGCAGTAGCCAAAGCTCTCTGGGCAGTTTACAAAAGTTTAAAACCTTAAAAATACAATATAAAACATACTATAAAAACCATTTACATACCAAAACCAAAACCAAAAAACAACTTAAATCAATCGATATTAAAAATCCTTGGACCAGTTAAAATCTTATCATGTGCTGGCAAATGCCTGGGAGTAGAAGAAAGTTAGTCTTAACCCGGTGCTGAAAGGATGGCAACCTTGCTTGGCATCACATGGACTTCCCACAGGCATCTATCTGGTTGACCACTGTGTGAACAGAATGCCGGACTAGATAGGCCTTTGGTCTGATCCAGCAGGGCTCCTCTTAAATTCACTTATGAGAGGGGAGAGAAGGACCATGCTAGCTAGCCCCACCACTTCTATCACATCTCCACCACCAGTCCCCACTGCCATTAACAGGTTGGGGGGGGGGTGAAGATGTGCAGTGGAATTCTGCTCCATTCATGTTGGTTCCCCACATGTCTAAAAACCCTGCATGAATAGCACCTTCAGAGGCGGGATTTTCCTCAGCAGGGAAGGAAAGAGTTAAATAATACCTCCTCCACCCCTGCTGCCATCATGATCATATCAGCCCTCCCAGCTGATGATGCTACTTGTCTTGGGGGGAGGACGGAGCGCTGCATGTTAAATGCAGAGGCATGTTTAATGTCATGTCTGGTTTCACCCTAAGCTGAAAAAGAACCAAGCTTGGATTTTTGACAAAGCATTTCTTAAGACTGAACCAAACCTTGGACTTACAAAACAGATATGAGAGAAAGGGGTTCTAAAGCTATGCTGTTCTAATCTAACAAGGTTAAATTCTGACTCCTGTGATCTATAACATGTTTGTAATATACTATGCTCTGCAGTAGTGTGTGTGTGTGTGTGTGTATCGTTTTTCTTCATTACTGTACAGTCATGCCTTGGATTGAGAGCATAATTCGTTCCGGAAACGTGCTTGTAATCCAAAACACTCTTATATCAAAACGAAATCCCCCCAAAAAAATTGTACAGAGATTTTTAATTTAAGCCCTACTAAAGTACTTGTATTGCAAGACGTCGCTTGTATATCAAGTAAAAAAAAATTAAAATATTTAAAAATTTGCTTGTCTTGCAAAACGCTCTCAAACCAAGTTACTTGCAATCCAAGGTATTACTGTACTTATACTAGAGCCATGTAGCTGAGCAGATCAAGTCCAACACCTGCCTTTTGCAACATGGAACTTTATTGCCCAGAGAGCTACCACTGCTCTGTACAAACAGGCGTAAACCATTGATTTGGGCCCATGGCTCTATCCAGGTTGTTAAAGTCATTTAGAAAAGGTGAGACACACAGGCTATTCCCTGCAACATTATTACCCTCTCATAAAACATCAGCAATGCCTAAGTAACTTTAACAGCAAAAGAGATGGTGCATTACTTCTCACTATTTGGGGAAAGTTCCAATCACAATTCTATATTGGGTTCTCTTTCTCTAAAATCAGGACACAATATTTTTTGAGGGTTTACCTTTTTGCTACTTCTTATCAGAATCCTCTGCTACACACTTGGAGGATCAAGGCCTGAGTGTCATGACAGGCCCCTGAACAAGGATTGTCTAAACTTCCTCTGGTGTCCTGGTGCCTAAGACAACCCTGTGATCTGCTGATTTCTCCAGGAAGAGAAGAACCACTCTCCTTCCATGATCTAGGAAAGATACTACAGTATTTGCATTTTGAATTCTTATCCTTCAATGCATTCATTCTCTCCTCTCTCTCCTCTGCAGTTTTCTGCTTCTTTTCTCTGCATCTGTCACACATATATATCAAGCTGCCCCGTTGCTATTAGACCTCCTGGGTGTCCATCAACCTCCCTAGCACCCTCCCACAAACTTATTTAGCTCATGCATATGCTTTCTGCCTCCCTTGACACTCCGCTTGTCTTTTCCTTTTGTCTCCAGAGCATCAGTCACATTATCACATATACGCTGCTGGTCCAAGTTAAATGCTGCTCCTCTAACCAATGTTTCTACTCTGTAACAAAGCTGCAGATTATGTAATTGCTTTATATCCTGTAATAAAATCAGTATAGTTTGATCCAAGTCTTGGTCTGTGTCCTATTGAAATTCCCCCTTGAGACCAACATTAGGAACATCTGAGGAAGAAATTTGCTTTCATTGGTGCTTTCAGCTGTTCCCTTTTTACTGCACTCAGCCTCCTCTAGAGGAGAGATGAGGGAGCCAACTATATGTAAGCCATCTAGCCAGGTGACAACTCCCCACCTCCTCTGAACTGTATTTAGCCTGGCTGCTTTGGCCCCTTGAAGTACAGTAAGACCAGCATTAGTAATATGGATTATCTTTATTAGCATACTCTCCAATTGCCCTGAATTTGCCCTGACAGTCCCACAAACACTTAAGCCATCAGGCTTCTTACTTTGTTATGCAGAGTCCCAATTTGTTATGCAGAGCCACGGATCCCCCTGCCTCCTCCAGCACGCTATTTAGCTTATCTGCTTTTGCCCATGGCCCCTTTAAGCAGGAAGGGAACAGACTGAGGATGTCTGTCTGTCTGTCACACGCTCGCTCACTCTACCTGCTGCCTCTGACCAGGCCCCAGGGGTAAGTAAGACCCATTGAAGACATTTGTACTTACTTCCGAGTATGTGCGTAGGATTGTACTATTTGCTTTAACTTCATTCAAGTTATGTAAATTCTCTAAGATTATTCCAGTTTAAGTGTTTCTTTAAATCGAAATTGTGTGAATAGAACACAAAAAGTGCTTTAAACTGGGGCCTTTCCACAATAATAAACAACAAGAAAGCTGTTCAGCCTCTCAAAGTTGCTCCTTGTGCTTAAAAACCAGAGCTGTAGAGGTGTTGGAGCAAAACGCTGAAGGGGCTCAAAACCCCAATGTGTCTTTTAGTAGTTTTGCCCACCAAAAAGCTCCCTCTCCTCTGTATCTCCTTTTCTTCTCCTTCTCCAACTGTCCTGAAAATGCTGGGACCAATCCTGACAATTTTAAAACAAAAAGAGATTGCTCTGCAAGCACTGCCCCCCCCCCATGAAAAACACCAGATATCATCAATTAAAGGTTTAAGTAAGGTAAAAAATTTTTTACAAAAGCCACTAATAAAATATTGTAAAATAATATATAACAGTGTAATAATTATAATATATAAGATTTTGTGTGTTTCCTCAAATAATTTTTGGTACTTGACCATGCCCTTTGGTTGCCTGGCCATACCCTTGGCCATGCCCTCATGTTCATGTTGCCTGGCCATGCCCTCTTGATAACACCTTTATGTTGCTTAACCATACCTCCTACATACCTTCCCATGGTGTACTGTGACTCTATGGTCAAGATCCTAAAATACACATGTCAATCAGGCACATGTGAACATATGTGTGTGTATGCATGCACATGTGACCAGGCACACCCAGGAGATCTGCAATGCATGCAAGGGGGAATCCTTGGCAAATCAAGATTTCCCCCTTGCATAGAGGAGCACTAAACGTGTACATTGTTATGTGCATAGGGCCCCTTCTGATGTTGCCAAATGCTTGGCTGGCAGGGGCTGTGCTCACTGGGAAAATCAGAAGGCATGTCTAGCTCAAACAGCTGCAGAACACTCTCACACACTTGCTTGGACCCCCCCCCCCCGTCTCTGTGTTGTGCTGAAAGCCAATATATGGGCTGCTCTTGGTCTTGGCCTCCAAAGACCACAGGCCAGCCTTTCCCGATCTGGTCCCCTCAAGATGTTTTGGACTACATCTGAACATTCTTGTCCATTGGCCATACTTGTTCGGGCTAATGGGAGTTGAAGCCCAAAACAGCTTTGACAGTAACTGTGATCCTAGCCCCATTTCAATTCTACACTACAAAGTGTCATATACTTTCCAGTGGGATATATACTGTTTCTATTACTGAAACCACCACCAAGTCTGGCAACGCCCAGGTTTATGAGGTCTACTGAAATTCCTATGGGTGTCTTTCACTGAAGACATGGTCAGAGAAAAAGACTTTGCTGGATTTCCATTTACAGCAGAAAATGGAATAAAGATTGAAGTCATCATCTCAGTCTTGACTGAAACTTTAACAATGCCCAACAATAGTTAAAAAACTAGGAAGGTACACTTTTGCTGAAAAAGAAAGAAACCTACAACCATCCGTTGTATGTCCTGGGGGGGGGCAGAATGCATGTGTAAATGACTTTTTTTTTCCATTCTGGATACTGTTTCTATCCAGACAGTTTTTGGGGTGTGTGTTTTTTTAAGTGGGTGGGGGTTCAGAGCCATCAGAGAAGTTAAAATAAGTAAGTCATTATAACACTATGCATCACACAAACCGTTATTTAAGTTTTGACAGACTTTTAATGTAACTTAACCTGTTCCTACAGGAGAAAAGGGTTTTAATGTGGAGGGAGCAGACATACAGACTCCTTGTAGAATACTTATGTATTCCTTTTTTCCTGAAATGGGTTTTTTCCCCCATGTATTTATGGTTCTGTGAATGGCAGAAATTGACCAGCAAATGATGAAATTCCATGCAAGCTGATTGCCGATAATCAACAGTTATATTGTCAACATGTCCAGATTTTTTTAAAAAACAACAACGTTGCTGATAACAAAGCACACACACACACACACTCACACTCACACACACACCCCTTCTAGGATCTCTTATGTCAGTATTCCCCAACCTTGACACCCTCCAGATATGTGACTACAACTCCCAGCATCCCCAAGCCAGCAATGGTAGTCCAGCACATCTGAAGGGCACCAGGTGGGGGAAGCCTGCCCTTTCGAGCCACCATGCAAACCAAAACTCAGTTATCCTTTGAAATTTGCACTTCTTTGAATTTTGCAATGGAGTCCTCCAGTTTAAAAAAAAGTGTACAAAAATGCATATTTAAGGGGGAACATTAAAAAATGCATTATGTTGGGGGAAATGGCTTACAAAAATGTGTATATTGGGGAAAATACATACAAAAATGCATGGACTAGGAGAAACATGCACAATGCTTAGGAATTTTCATGCAAAGGTTGAAAAAAATATATATCTAAGTTCGTGATGATCCAAATTTGAAACTGGAGAAATTCTCGGTTGGTCCATCTAGTTCTGTATTGTCTACACTGAGAAGCAGCAGCTTCCAAAGGTTTCAGATAGGATCCTTTCCCAGTCCTATCAGGAAATGTCAGGGATTGAACATGGGCCCTTATCTTGTCCATAGTAGAGAAGGTAGATTAATATGGCAGATGGCTCACAGATATTAGATGCTTTCAAAAAATGCAGCTGTTCAATGAATGCACAGAGAGTGAGGGGTGGCCTTGCAGTGGCAGACATTGCCCCCATGTGCATTCCAATGCACACCTTCAACATACTATGCATGCAAATAGGCACATTGCAGATGTGTGTCAAGTGTAAGGGGAGTGACCCATTCTACAAATGATGTAACTTGACATTTCCAGGAGTAAGTGTAGGCAAACCACAACTTAATGGCCAGATACAGGCATCATGATGATGATGATGATGATGATGATGATGATGATGATGATGATGATGATACCCCATCAGTAGTGTAGGCACAGTCATCATTTCACTCCATATTTCTACACATTTGGATGCTGAAACCATATTTGTCTTTGGCATCTGGCAATGTCATTTAATATGTTTGCACGGCCTTGCATGCAGTTTTTATGTATATTATTTTATGATGTTTGAATTGGAATCGCACTTTCTGGTTTCAAGTATTCATGTTTTTGCAGATTCTTGCGTAAAGCCAGGGAGAGCCTGTTTCCAATTTCATGACCGTTTATCACTAATCCAAAATGACTGCAGCATTACCTACAGATAGGAAGCTGGATAGGGGCTTGTGTGTTTTGGAGTCCTTGGGCTCTTCCCAGGAAGCCCTGTGAAACCAGTCACATGCTTACATGAAGGGAAGACATAAGCCTACTAATGGACATGACGGTGCCTAATCTATATTTAGTTTACCAATGTAAGAGGCATAAAAGTTACTGGTCTCATAGCAATTCCTTGTCCATTTAAGGTCAGCCCACTTGTTTGCATCTTTCTTTCTCTTTAATCTTACTCAAATCTCAGCTGCTGAGAAACAAAGCTGTGAACACTGGAACTGCAACACAGTGCTTTTCTTTCTCACTTTCTTCCTTTCTCCAGCCCTATTATTTATGTTTTGTTAGGGGTTAGTAGCATCAGACTTCAAAATATTATATGGGGAGGTTATTGTCATACAAACAAATTAGAACAATTCTAGAACTCTTGGTGTAAGAGTTCTAGTACTAAGGGGTGATAGGAACATTGGAAGCTGCCTTACTGAGTCAGACCATTGGTCCATCTAGCCCAGTATTGTCAACACTGACTGACGGTGGCTCTCCAGGGATTCAGGCAGGAGTTTTTCTGGCCCTACCTGGAGAAACCGGGGATTGAACCAGCGATCTTCTGCATGCAAACCATGTGCTCTGCCACTGAATGAATTCTTTATTTGCATCAGCCACTGGCCTTAGCATGAAGTAAAATATATAGAAATAGAAAACAAAATTATACTTAACTAAAATTACCTTAGTTGCATTCTTAAAATTTGCACTGAACAAAAATGTCATGATTAATACATAAATACATAGTCCTTCAGACATAAATATAATCAATAAAACAACAAATAAATATAATCAATAAAGGAACTTCTGCTCAGTCAAGATGCTATGAATAATTAGGTATCTAATAAGTTGGTAGATCTTATTTTAATTGCCCCGGATCAAAATTTGGTGGTTTTTACTGTGACCTGTTTGTTTTGGTCTGCGAGGAGAAAGAACTTCCAATGGCCCCTCACCTGGGGCCAGGGAGAAGGCTTGCGCGTGGGGGAGGAGAGAAGAGGCAGGCAGCTGGTCAGGTGGGTCACTAGTAACGAGCCAATGGCTCAAAAGGGCGGGGACCCAGGTAAGAGCGCATTTAAGCTCCTGGGTTCCCACCTTCAATACTGCCATCTCCGCATGGGCATAAGCGATTCTGCAATGGAGTTGCTCTGCCACTGGGTGATGCCCCTCCATGCCCACTGTGACTGAGGTATCCACCTTTGATGGTTACAAAGACAACTAGCATAAATACACTGTTGGGAATTCCATGTTTGCTGCCAAATCTACCCTCACCATTACAGTACCACACAATGTGCTCTCACTGACATTTCTGGTGCTAGCAGCTATTTAATAACATGTTTCTATGACTGTAAAAGTGTTAGTGAGAAAGTATAGATTGAATTAGATATTACAGTTACTCAAATGTTCATTGAAACACCTTTTTATTATTATATCAGTTCCAAGAGTGCATTAACCAAGCTATATATTTCTGCTGTTGAAGAAGCTGTTTCCGTGACTGGAATCACATTCTGGCTGAATTTTTAAGAAAAACAACAGAGATACGTTACTATGAAGATAATGTTACTGGGCAGGGTAGCAGTGTCTTATAGCTCCTTCTAATATGTTTGACTCATTCAAGGGCCTAGTTCTCACTGAGTGACTGGGCTCAGACTTCACGATAACCCATATTCAACGGTTGTGTATGGGATGAGTGTGGGTTGTCATTGAATCGTGGGTTGTTGCTGAAATGAACCCAGCTGTGCTAACAAGCTATGCCTTGTAAACCACAAACAACCCATGAAGAGAACCCATGGTTTGTTGTTGGGTTGTGAACTGTGGGTTGTTCACCATGGCTTATTATCTCAGCTGGGTTTAGACCACACAATAACCCATGGTTCAACAACAACCTACACTCAACCCATACTCAACCCTTGATTGTGGGTTATCATGTTGTCTGAACCTAGTCAGTAGATCAAATAAATGAAGTGGTAAATCTGTGAGCCGTATCACTTCAGACTGCAGGTCTTCGCTCTCGTGTGACTGAGTGCTCCTGCTCCCTTACCCAAAAAAGAATTTCTCCATAGAGAAAAGAAGATATCAGGAGGAAGGGCTTCATCTTCTCTGTGACATCTCATTTTTCTATGTGCAGGGAATTATGTCAGTTCATTTGTTTCAAGAGCATCCATTCATGTAAGCCTCCCACCTACAGTTTGAAGAGATACAGCCCAGACACAGGTTTACCAATGAGTGGAAGTTCTTGAAACAAATTGTGTAATGTGTAATGGTTAGCACTCTGGACTCTGAATCCAGTGGTCTGAGTTGAGAACCAGTGTGGTGTAGTGGTTGGAGTGCTGGACTGGGACTCAGGAGATCCAGGTTCTGGTCCCCACTCGGCCATGAAAGTCACTGGGTGACTTTGGGCCAGTCACTGACTGTCAGCCTAACCTACCTTTTTTTAGAGAGAGGAAATGAAAGCTACTTCTGTCCAATTCTAGATCATACGCCTCCATCTTCATTTCATTTCATTTATTACATTTCTATACTGCCCAATAGCCAAAGCTCTCTGGGAAGTTTACAAAGATTAAAAACCTTAAAAATACAATATTATGCATAATATAAAAACAGTTTAGCTGCAAACATATAGGGCTTCTCTACACGAGGCTTTCAACCTGCCACTTTACTGAGGCTTCTGCTTCCAGATTCTTTGCTGGATTGATTGGCTCCATTACATATGTGGGGGGTGGGGGTGGCAGAGGGTGTGTCTTTCTCTGCCTTTCTTTCTATATGTTCCATTACACAATCACTGGGTGGCACTGTGGTGTAGCAGAATTGTGTAAATACATGAGCCTTTCATAATGTCATTTCTAAATAATACCAGACTTTCCTTGATCTTAAAAAAAAAAGCTGTGGAAATGGTTGCAAAGCACAAGAGAGGCCCTGGAGGATGACAACATCATGTAAAGCACCCACACAAACTACCATGAGTGCGGAATCATGAGAACACAATAAATGCCTCATGTAGAAAAGCTCACAAATACAGCAGACACACATACATGACCAGATTAAAAACCTATCCTATGCTGCCAAATGTCTGGGAGAAGAAGGTCTTAACCTGGCACTGAAAAGATAACAATGTTGGCACCAATTGGGAGTTCATTCCATAATTGGGGGGCTGCCACAGAGAGGGCCCTCTCCCTTGTGCCATCAGAGGAGGGCCTTAGATGATGAGTGTCGTGTACAGTTGGGTTCATGCTGGGAGAGGTGCTCCAGCAGGTATTGCAGCCCCGAGCTGTGTAGAGCTTTTATAGGTCAGAACCAACACCTTGAATCAGGCTCAGAAATATCTTCCACATATATTGCAAATTCATGCTATCTTTATCATCTCGAGCTTTGGAAGGAAGCAATGTTTAGTTGAGAAAATGATCTCAATATTATAGGCACCACCAACCTGGGAAGTTTGCAGTGTGTTAGCTCCCTCCTCTGCCCCACATTTAAATGAATGGAAGCTGTGTAAGAGCTTCCATTCATTGTAATGGGCCTTGCTCAAGAGAACTTCCCAGATGGACTGTTGCCTGTGTTATAAATAAGTAGTGCTACAACCTCTCATTGGAACTTTTGTATAGATCCAACCTGGAGCTCCAAGATGAAAGTGTGAAGCAGCCTCTGGCTCTGGATGCCATAGTAGCTACTGGATCTAATGGTCCCTCATTACTGGAAATGTTGAGCTCACATCCGGAGGCATGGGGCAGGGTGTTATCAGTATGCTGATGACACCCAAATATATTTCTCTATGCCTTCGGTAACAGCGTCAGCTAAGGATAGTGTGTCTCCTCTGAATGAATGCCTGGAGGCAGTAATGGGCTGGATGAGGAAAAATAAACTGAAAATGAATCCAAACAAAACGGAGGTGCTTGCTGTCAAAGGCCACAACCTGGGTTTGGAGGTGTGTCAACCAGTTCTGGATGGGGTTACACTCCCCCTGAAAGACTCTGTTCGCAGTCTGGGGATGCTTCTGGACCCGTCCCTTCAAATGACAGCTCAGATAGATGCAACGGCTAGGAGTGCCTACTATCAGCTTCGGCTGATACGCCAGCTACACCCCTTCCTAGAGTTGGAAGACCTAAAGACGGTAGTGCACACGCTCGTAACTTTGAGGCTTGACTTCTGCAATGCGCTGTACATAGGGCTACCTTTGTACCTAGTTCGGAAACTTCAATTGGTGCAAAATATGGCAGCCAGATTGGTCACCGGTACATCTAGAGGTGCCCATATTACACCAGCTTTAAAAGCATTACACTGGCTGCCAATCAGTTTCCGGGCAAAGTAAAGTGTTGGTTATCACCTTTAAAGCCCTGCATGGTTTGGGTCCGGTTTACCTGCAGGATCGCCTTCTCCCGTACAATCCGCCCCGCACACTTAGGTCCTCTGGGAGGAATTTACTCCAGTCGGCCAAGACTAGGCTGGCAAGTACTACCCAGAGGACCTTCTCTTCTGCTGCTCCCAGACTGTGGAATGGCCTGTTGGAGGAGACTTGTCAACTAGACAGTCTTTTGGCCTTTAAAAAGGCCATAAAGACTGACCTCTTCCGACAGTCCTACCCAGTGGAATTTTAAGAGTTTTTAATAGTTTTTAGGATACTTTTAAAGGTTTTTAAGAATATTTTAATAATATTTGCTGTGTTTTTAACTACTTATGTATTTTATGTTATGGTTGTTCCCCGCCTCGATCTGAGTGGAGAGGCGGGTAAGAAATAAATTATTATTATTATTATTATTATTATTATTATTATTATTATTATTATTGAGTTTCTTCAATCCTCCATTTCTAAAAGATATTTAGAATGTGTTTTGGTGCAGTCCATATTTTATATATTCCATGAGCAGTGGACAATTTTGAACCATTTAAAATATTGCATCTTACACCCAGAGAGAGATTTTGAATATATGCAATATATTTTAAGCAATCGTGTAACAAATAGACAAAACTATATAGGATTTCCATAGGGGAAAGAATTACCCCCATTATACCCATTTTATTGTTCATTGCAGTTAAATAAATGATGCAGATTGCATTCATTATATTTTTCTCCTAAAAACTGAAGGGATTTTTACAGATCCCTGCATACTGTTCGCTCAGTAACTGAACCCTATCACAGATGTACTGTAACAACACCGGAAACGTTTCTCTAGAGAAATTCTGACTACTCTCTATGGTTTAGCACAAGCTCTACATAAGCTAAAGCAACAATTATCCCCAGCTTTTCCATGACCTTGATCTTCAGGAATCCATGTCTCTTTATCCTTCATTTGAGCATGTTCCTTCTGAAGGATCAGGTCAATAATATGATTCATTTCAGGCTTACTAAAAACAAAAACCTCTTAATCCGAAATCCTGTGCACACTTATTGCCCATTGAAATCACTAAAACTTCTTCTGAGAAGAAGTGCTTAGGAACTGGGCTGCTTCTGTAAGAGGTAATATTTTATCATTGTTCAAAATTGGCCAATGTTCAGGATAAAGCAGGAAGTCTTCATTTTCTAATCAAAAACATAGAAGTCCCTTTTATTACTTGAGTAGTACCATTGTTAACAAAAATCCCTGTCATTTAGGTCAGGAAGTAAAAGTCTATATATTGCAGGGAATCTGGGGTGCTATATGCTCCAATAAACCTGTTTTTCATGGGTCTCCATGAAAAGCCTTATCCTGGGTAGCTCATTGTATCCCTAAAGTCCCCAGTTTTGCAAGCTCCATCCCACACTGGACAACTTTGCTCTTCTTACCCTCAGAACCATAGAAGACTCTATGTTTATAGCACCCTAAATATGCCAGTAGATGGTGGCCTTCATCCTAATTAGTCTTGTTTGGGGTATCACAGGGAATAATTTAGCTGGAAAGTTCATTTAAGTAAGCCCATGGAAACTAATGGGAGCTCTTGAACAGCTTCCACTTATTTAAATGGTCACTAAGACAGGAGAATCTCCCAGGTGGTTTGTGCCTATATAATCTTGTACCTACAATGAAAATATATCATTTTCCTAACTAAACATGACTTCTTTCCAAAGCTTATGATGATAAATATGGAATGAATTTGAGATAAATGTAGACAATTGAGGTACATACATCTCTAGCTGCTCAAGCTTCGAACTTAAGCCATTTTCTACCCATGATGACCACAGTTCAGAAGGCTCAAAGTATATGCATTCTATTTATTTATTTAGGGGTAGGCAATATAGTGCCCATGGGACACCTGTTTTTGCACCTGCCAAGGTGCCCAACCCCTCCCACTTTTTTAAAAATGAACACATTTACTTACCAGCAGCTGGGAACATTTCGAAGCAAAGTGAGGGCTTGCAGCTGTTGACATCTTCATTACCCAGGAATGACATCTTCATTACCCAGGAATGCCTGTGGGCCACTCATGAGGCTTGGAGATGGAGACATTCTTAGGAAATGAAGATGGTGGGGAAAAACAAGAAGGTGAAAAAAGGAAAAGAGGAAAGGGCTCCAGTTACTTCTGTCTGGAAAGCCACACCTCCCATGGCAAGCATTTTGTGGTGGTGTCAATTTGCCATATGTGCCCATGGGCCCCAAAAAGTTGCCTGCCCCTGGTATTCATACTCTGCCATTTGGCTTTTAAAAAGCCATCAAGATGGCTTACAAAACAAAACAATAAAAATACAAGTTCAAAATATAACACCAAGAAAAGCCATGCAAAAATAAAATTCAACAATAAGAGAAACAGTAGACAACTCAACATAAAAACAGAGTTTATTTTATAAAGTTCAGCATACATTTTAAAAATAGATAATATAAATAAATGAAATGTCAGCAAATAACCTGAAACTAAGAAGAATAGGACTGACTTTGCCTGTTGTCTAAAAGATAATAATGATGGAACCAGGCAAACATATCTAGGGAATGAGTTCCAAAATTTGGGTACCACAGAAAAGGCCATCTCCAGTAGCTTCCCAGCTAACCTGTGAAGGCAGGGCACCTGGACAAGGGCCTCAAGAGATTGTCTCAGTTGAAAAGTAGGTTCATAAAGAAAACGGTAGGCTGTAGATACCCCAAGCCCCAGTGCATTTAGGGTACAATCCTATGGATGTTTGGACAGAAGTAAGTCCTACAACTCCCAGCATGGTCAGGGAATGCTTGGAGTTGAAGGACTTTCTTCTGTCAAAACATCCACATGATTGCTTGCACCTTCAATGCTTTAAAATCAGAATGAATTTTAGATTGTGCCCAAAAGCAAGCCAGATACCCATGTAGATTTTTCCACACCCAAGTAAAATCTTCAGAGCAGTCAATACTGCTTAACGACCTGGCATTTATTTATTTATTTATTTATTTATTTTTATTCTATTTATACCCCGCCTTTTTTCCTGCAAGGAACCCAAGGTGGCTTACATAATCCTCCTCCTCTCCATTTTATCCTCACAACAACCCTGTGAGGTAGGTTAGGCTGAGAGTCAGTGACTGGCCCAAAGTCACCCAGTGAGTTTCATGGCCAAGCGGGGACTAGAACCCAGGATCTCCCGAGTTCCACTCCAACACTCTAACCACTATGCCACACTGGCATTCTGAGCCAGTTGAAATTTCTGAACACTTTTTGAAGGCAACCTCATATACATTCTATTACAGTAGTTAAGATTGCATGTTACTAGAACAGGAATAACTAGCCAGATCATATATCACCAGGAAGAGACAGAGTTGGTGCACAAACTGAAGTTGATGACAGATGTTATGAGCTATGGATGACAGCTGAGGGTCCATCCACAATGCTAAATCTAAAAACACTGCCAAATGGCACATCTTATTATTAAATGGGAGTGCATTCCCATGAAGAACAAGTGGGATGCTGCTTCCATGTTTTGATAAACGATGAAGGGCCAGTACTTCTGCTTTGTCTGGATTCAATTTCAGTTTACCTCCCCACCCCTGCCATCCAGCCCATTTCTGACCCCAAACACCTGTTTCAGACATCAAGAGCTACACCTGGATTAGGTGAAAAGGAGAGCTAGAACTGGGATTCTTCTGCATATTGATAGCACCCAATAGTGCTTAAACAGCATGGGGGAGACTGGATAGGAAGGAACTTGTGGAACCCTGTAACACATGCTATGGGACTGAACAGCATTTTCCCAGCACCACCTTCTGAAATCTGCTTGTCAGATGGGAATGGAACCACCAGAGCATGTTGCCTCACAGCAGACAGGATACTATGATTGATGGTACTGAAAGCTGCTGAAAAGGGAAGGAAGATCAACAGACATGCTTCCCCTGTCACTCTACTGGCAAAGGTCATCCTCCAAGGTGACCAGAAGTATTTCAATTCCAAAACTGGGCCCACAGCCAGACTGAAATGGAGCTAGAAAAATCACTCTGGAATGCCTGGAGGTGGCTTACCCCTCTCCACTCGAGCATCTTGCTCTAAAAAAGGAAATTGGCCACTGAATGATAGAAAAGATCATTAGGGTCCAAGGAGGGTTTTCTTTAAGCATTAATATTTTCATTCTCCACAGATGATGCCATGACTTCAATTTTACAACAAACAGGAAAACCGTAATTATACATTCCAATTCGGGCTGCTAATCACATCTAATGGGAAGAATCCAGATAAAGCTGAACATTCTTCATGTTGTAATATACTTCATGATTTTTGCACAGGGCTGACCCTAAGATTAGGCAGAGGGAGGTGATTGCCCCAGGCAGCAGTTGTTGGGGGCAGCAGTGGCAGCCTCCTGGATGTTCCTCCTGAAATCCCTGGCTATTCCCTCTGTTGGAGGTAGGGTGGACATGTGTCCTCTTTTACAGAGGACAGTTTTCTGTTTTGAAGGTGTCCGTGTCCTCTGTGTGAAGGGCTGTCCAGTCCAAGTTTGGTTTAAAGATAAAGAATCATCAGAAAGAAGAGCAGCTGGGCCTTGAAAGTGCCCATCAACAGCACCTGCGCAGCAAGGCCCACAGGTCACTTGGTCACAGTCATCCACACTATGGTGACAATTGTACTGTATTTCTATTTCAATTATAATAATTATTTCAAAATTTGCATCTGTACATATGGATTAGCATATGAAAATGTTATGCAAATGTGGGTATCCTTTTTTTGGTGGTGTTTCCTCTTTTTTTAAGTGGTCACCCTAGATGGAGGACAGGGTTATTTATGCCACACAATGTGTTCTTGGTCCCCTAAAGTAGCCTGCTTCCTCAGGTGTGGTAGAGGACACTATCCCATCACCAGTGGTGAAGTGTCAGAAGCCATTTAATCTGGCTTCTGTACATGGAATGGGGAGGGGGTGCCATCTTGTCCTTTGCCTCAGGCAGCAAAGTGTTTTGGGCCAGTCCTGTTTTATATACACATCATCCACATATCGAACACTAATTTTAAATGTAGGGTGAAGAAAAAGGAGGTAGTTTTTCCTAGAAGACATTTCTAGGTCTTCTTATTGTCAACATACAGGCTTGGTTCAGGTGATCGCTGTGGCTTAAACAACCCACAGTGGCTTGTTTAAGCTGCAGCGCATGCTGGTGTGTGCATGGCACCATTTGCCTAATTACCAGCAGGGTGCAGTTTGTCATGTTGTCCGAACCTGGGCGGCATGGCTTTCTGGAGGGGGAAACAACCCTCAAATAACCCAACAACAGCCCATGGGTTATTTGAGGGTTGTCTCCCCCTCCAATATAGGTCATACCACCTGGGTTCGGACAACACGACAATCCGCGGCCATGCGGATAATTAGGCAAATTACTCCTGGCACACACCATGGCTTGTTTATCATGTGAACTGGGTCACTGTTACAGCCAATTGTTTTTAATCCTTCCTTTATTTAAACGTTTTTGCCCCACATAACAAGACTATTTGAGTTTTTGAGGAAGCATAAAGACTTCTAATCACATACTACTTCTATCAGAGATACTTCCTCTGATAATGGGCCATTACATACTGAATTATAACTATATGAATCTTAGTAAAACTGACTAGGTAAGCATTTATTTCAGTATTTCTTGCTCTATATCTATTGTAGTTCCTTTCTAAATATTATATGTTTTTGTATCCATTACAATCTGTATATATTGTTTCAGCTCACTGAAGAAGATTATTTACAAACGACGCTACATATCTAGAAACGTCGTCTTGGTTACAACATTCAGTGACCTTGGACACTTTGGTTTACTTTGGACTACGAATTTTGGATACCTTTTACTTTGTTATGTGGTACTTATGTTTATAATAAGTCATACAAATTGCTGTTTGCTTTCCAAAATTGAAAACCTTATCATTTCCTTTGAAATAATTATATAATAAATAATTCCTTTATCTTTGTACGCAGGGCCTTTGTGCCGTTTCCATTATAATTTACCTTGTGATATTACGGCATTATATTGTTTCCTTTGTATTGACCTGGTACAAGGCAGCTTCCAATCGTCCTAATTGTTCAGATAACTGAACTCATAGACAAATTCATGAACTGCATCTCAGGATTATCGACTACAGACCATGTGGAAATGACCCATGATGATGAAAGGCTATTCATGTTGTGTACGGAAGTACACAACTCATTCTAGTAACAATTTCATTAAAAAGTTACATTTAAATTGACTGTGTACAATACATATAACAGAGTGAGATTTCATTTCTATGCATATGGTGGCATCTAAACATATATCTATACATTGTATTTTGAGAGAGAGAGCGAGAGAGCGCACATGCTCAGAATGCAAGTGCATATCTTAGGCACAGTAATAGCCTAGTGCAGAACTGACTCCAAAAAACTGAATGTAAAGTCTTCTAGAAAACAAATAAATTTTGTTTATGGCTTCCTCTTTTCATCTCTGAGGAAGAAGAACTTTGAAAATCTGATACCCAGGTATGTGTTCAAGGATTATGCTTCTTCTTGTGCAAAAGAGGACAGGAAGCAATTTGATGTTTCTTTTCCTTCCCAGGCCTCCTCCTTCCTTCCCCCCCCCTCTTCACTCTCATCCCTAGGATATTTTATACACCATTCATCTTCAGTCACTCTCTCTTAATACAAAGCATCTAATCAGGAAATGCAAAGCCATTAATACGTTTTACACTTCAATCCAAAACACATTTGCTCAGAAGTACGCCTTTCTGATTTTGAGTAAGTGTTCTTATGATCACAGCCCTAGCCAGATTAAATCTTAGAATTACAGTTTCATTGACTTGTGGGTCAGGCTGAACTTTAAGCCTTAAATGCAACTTTAAATTAATGCTCAAACAAATTGAATGCAGCCATCTCTGCACTCTGGCTCTATACTTCTCTCCACCATTGCAGTTGGGGTATACAGGCTGAGCAAGATTAAAGGATCAATGGACCCCTCTGCCAGTAGGAGTCCCTATCATCCTGGGTCACAAGCATTCCAATGATAATAAAAATTATTATTTTCTGGATTCACTTTCTATTTGCTTGCATTTATCTCCACCACAGCAAAACACTGTGTTCACACCAAGAGTGCAGGAAGAGAAAAGGAGTGATAGAGGCAGGTGTTATTAGCATTGCAATGGTACCAGGCTCCAACAGTCCAGATGGTGATGCCAAGTTATATATAATAAGTTTCTTGTGGGGCGGTGGTGGGAGGTGGAATGAAAATGCCTAGATGATAAAAATTCTATTGTGATACAATGAACAAGCTCCACAAAAACCTTTTCAAGTAAGGAGAACTGAAGCTTAATCCATACAAGAGAGAGGTGCTCCTGGGTAGTTGAAAGGCAGATCTGGGAATAGGGATTCAACCTGTGCTGGATGGGGTTACACACTCTCTTTGAAGACTTAGCTTCACAGTTTGGGAGTACTCCTGGATTCATGCCCAGGTTTCAGCAGTGGCCAGGAGTGCGTTTGCACAGCTGGGGTTAGTGCATCAACTGCCCCTATTCCTGGAGATGTCTGATCTGGCCACAGTGATAGACACTTTAGTTACATTCTGTGTGGACAAGTGTAATGGCTTCTATGTGAAGCTGCCTTTGAAAAGTGTTCAGAAACTTCTGCTTGTCCAGAATGCTGCGGCCAGACTGTTGACCGGGGCTGGTTACATGGAGCATGTGACTCTCGTGTTACAACGGCTTCACTAGCTAGCTACTGGTTCATTTCCAGGCAAAATTCAAAGTGCTGGTTATTACTTATAAAGTCCTATATGACTTGGAACCAGGCTATCTAAAATACTGCATCAGAAAGAAAGAAAGAAAGAAAGAAAGAAAGAAGCAAGCACACTTGCGTGCGTATAGGAGAGAAATAATGACTTAGACACAATTGTAGGGTACAAATTGTGGTAAAAATAACAGGCCACATTTATTGAATCATCAATAGGAGATCTACGAAAGGAAAAAAGTGCGGGTACTAATTACACCGGCTATCAGCCGGTCACCATTGCTATAGGGCGAAACATCCAGCAAGGAGGGTGACGGCATCCAAGTAATCCCCTCCTTGCTTAACACCACACGGTGCTGGAAGGTCTTTCTTGCAGTCAGCCTCGACCAGACTGTGAGGTACTGGTAGGTGAAGCAGGAGGACCTCTGAGATGGCCTTATCTCCGCAGTCCCGAGCCGTGAGGCAGTCAGCAGAAGGAGCCTCGGGCACGCCTCTCACCTGAAAGGTGCCATAGGATGATCACCGAGCCCCAAAAACTGCCTAATCCTGCACTTAACCGCCAATGTGACCGAATTGAAAATGCCACTAAGCACCCAAACTCTGAAATACAGTGTAGAGTAGGCGAAACACGAACATTGCCCCCGACCAATTAGGACAATGAACCAAAATTCCCACTCGGCCCCTAGAAACAGGCGACCAGCAAAACCTACACTGCAAACAGGGATGGGAGGGAGCGAGCCGCGTAAGAAAGGAGGCAGAGGAGAGGTGTGCAAACCTAATAACGGCTCTACCACCCCTCCCCTTCTGCTCTCTGGTAGCTCAAATATCGGACCATTGTGGTCTGACTCGTCCACTTCCCCGTGCGCAAATTCAAATTGTCCCCCCCCACAGCTATGTGGGGGGGGGAGGTGCAATGTAGCATAAGGCCACATATGCCATTGTGACTATGCTGTCTGTAAAATTCTCTAACACATTTTCACCAAACCTGCAGATTAAGTAGATAATTCCTGAAGTCGCAACACTATGAATTCCCCCATTTCCCCAGAACACCCATGGATCCTCCATCGCTAACTCACAGGGTGGACCAATGGGAGAAATTAGAGGTCAACAAAGATTTAAATCTTATCTCAAAATCCATATTTAAATGTGTTTTTATCACTTTAAACCAGGATTGTTGGACCTATTTCAATTCAATCCAAGAGCTCAATTCCATTTTGGAGAAGCTCTCAGGGGCCACATTCCAGTACCAGGCAGGGCCAAAGGCAAAATGAGCAGGACCAAAAAAAACCCCATCCCAGCATATCTTAACTTAAATCTCTTACTGTCAGTAACTAAGCTTTAAGAGAGACATTTTGACCTTTTAGAATGGGGGGGGAACTGCCCAAAAGCCGGGAAACCACCGAATGGCTGGTGGTCAGGGGAAAGTGGGTGGAGCCAGGGAAAGGAGATATGGCCATCTGGAGAACCCCAGAGGGCCAGTTTTGGACCCTAGGCCTGAGGTTCTGCACCTCTGATTTAACTTGTCAAGAACTGTGTCACAACATAATGTATTTAATGTATTTTTAATTGTTTTAATCTTTGTAAATCACCTAGAGTGCTTCGGCTATTGGGCAGTATAGAAATGTAATAAATGAAATGAAATGATATGGGGGGGGGGGGAATTCAGAGAAGTGCAAATTCCAGTGGATTCTGATCTGCACATTAGTCCAAGAGGTGGTGAGGTTCAGTTAATTTGATGTAGGAATTTGCAAAGATCAAATTCCTCAAGCATACCCACCTATATGCCACTCTTCCTCCAAGGACCTCAGGAAGGTTCTCAAGAGGTCTCCCACCCAGGCAGCTTACAGGCTTGACTTGCATCAGTGGTAGAAGCATATCATGTATATACCTGTGAGTAGGGAGACCCTATCCAGTATACCTACCTGAGTTCTGATGATGTTGCTGAAAACATGATGCCCTAACATCTGAAGACATGCTCAGCGTTCCAGGACCGGCAGGGGCCCACTCCAGTGAAGGGAGCTGCATGAGGAGAGGGGGCAAGAAACCAATCCCCCCTGGTGGACAGGAATCTACATAGGGTCAAAAGCTGGCTAAGGGCAAACTGCCAAGGGGAGGAAGATTGGAACTGGAAGCCAACACAAAGATTGGGTCCAGGCAACATGATAACCCACACTCAAGGGTTGAGTATGGGTTGAGTGTGGATTGTTGTTGAATAGTGGGTTGCTGTTGAAATATGGATTATCATGTTGTCTGAACCCAACTGCAGTAACAAGCCATGGCTTGTTAACCACAAACAATCCATGAAGAGAACCGATGGTTTGTTGTTGTGTTGTGAACTGTGGGTTGTTCACCATGGTTTGTTATCTCGGATTGGTTCAGACAACATGATAACCCACATTTCAACAACAACCACAAACAGCCCCCCCCCCCACAGGTACATGAACACCGCTGATGATAACCCACACTCAAGGGTTGAGTATGAGTTGTTTGTGGGTTGTTGTTGAAATGTGGGTTATCATGTTGTCTGAACCAATCCGAGATAACAAACCATGGTGAACAACTCACAGTTCACAACACAACAAACCATCGGTTTTCTTCATAGATTGTTTGTGGTTAACAAGCCATGGCTTGTTACTGCAGCTGGGTTCAGACAACATGATAATCCATATTTCAACAGCAACCCACGATTCAACAACAATCCACACTCAACCCATACTCAACCCTTGAGTGTGGGTTATCATGTTGCCTGGACCCAATCTTAAACAGGGCTGTTTAAGCCCTGTTGCCCTGGTTTCACCCGCCAAAAACATAGTGCGGGGGTCCAGTGCGCTGGAGCAGGGTCCCGTTGCGTCACTTCCGCCGCGCCGTAAGTGATGCGCCGGGACCAGCGTGCCAGTTGGCAGCAGCTCGAGCGGTGCAGAGGACGCTCTGCGCAGCTCGGAAGAACGAGGCAGGGGGGCCGCCGCCGCGGAGAATCGCAGCGGTGGAGAGGCGAGCCCCCCCCCCCGGTACGTGAACACCGCTGCTTGCAGTGCCTCTGTTGTTTTTGTCCATTCCTTGGGACTACAGACCCTTCTCCAATAATAAATATGGAATCCAAGACTACTACTCCTACTATCTAATCAATACAATTCAGTTCCTTTCTCCAAACCAAGGAGCATTTTCATAATTTATATAATCTGATTCACTTGCCCTGCTGAGGGTTAAGCTTGCAGAATGTGGCCATATCAGATTTTGGAATTTTGTGACTTGTAGTAAATTAAGCTCTTTTGTCACTTCCACTTATGATCTCTTTAGTGACATAAGGCACTCCTTAGATCAGGATGGCTATCTGGTAGGATTCCTAAACTGAAATGAATTCATCCAATGTGGTGATAATTGTAGTTTGGGTATGAACAGCATACATGGTTAGGCTGCTAATAAGACATTATATGTGACGGGAGCAGGGGTCAATGTGTAAGTTTTATTCCTGCTGTTGCTTACATTTTCCATCTTTGGATTCGCATAAGCCCTGACACTGCTCATATTCTTGCAACCACCAAATTTATATGATGTGCTGTCTCTGGAATGTTGTGGTCATTTCATTTCGTTTCCTTTCCTTTCTTTCTTTGTAATATTCTCTAATTGGTGATTCACTTGTCTGTCATTTCAGCATCTTGAATTATATTATCCCCCTCCTTTTTTTGTGCTGATGCACAATATCTTTTTGTATTTTTGTTAGCATCAGAAAGAAAACATAATTAAATGCCAACTTAACTGGGGTTTATTTTATTTTTCTTACAGCACTATTCATCCTACAGCTGTTTAATGGGTTTTGATGAGGACACTGCAGAAGAGAATCTACCTTAGGTTTTATATCTCAGATTTCATTTGGGTTTTGTTCATCATTATTTACCCAGATGTTCACTAGTGTAAAAAAAAATATTGAGAAAATTATTTAAAAGGAGCTTTGCTAATTTTTAACAGCTAAGGGCACAACCCTATGCATGTTTAGATAGAAAAAAGTCCAACAATTCCCAGCATTCCCCAGCCAGCAGTGCTGACTGGGGAATGCTGGGAGTTGTAGGACTTTTTTCTGTCTAAACGTGCATAGGATTGTGCCTTTCGGATGTTGTCTTGTGAGTGTCTACCCCCTGCCCCCTTCATTCTCCTCTTTCAGTTACTGATTCCCAAATTCCAACAGATCTTCTTTCATTGCTCTCAGGACAGACAGAACTACATAAATGATTATTTGTTAACCACATTTATTCAGAAGCGTGCCAAGAATTTATCCTCTAAAGGTAAAAACCACAAACATGTATTCTTCTTCTTTAAATGGAAAAAAGGATGCATTCTAAAGATTAAAAAAAATGCTGTCACAATTTTTCGGCATGGAGGAGATAGTGTAGATAAATAAAGTCCAGTTCAGGATGAATAAAGTCCAGATCATGATTTCTGTTCTCAGCAACACATCTTCTGCCATTGCCTCAGCTGCATTCTTTCCTGCTCATCATCCCTTTCTAGAACTACCTTCTAGTTTATTGTCCCTTTCTAGAATGCAGATAATGCAATGATAGCAAAGGAAGCATTAATTAATTCTTGGCACAGATACCTTTAGATAAACTAACTGATGCAGTTATATCAGAAGCAGTGACAATTCTGTTCTAGTGGCTTATACTGCTATAACAGAGGCTGAACAATGTGCCTTGACTCTAGACCACAATCTCCTAGATATTGCGATGCATCCTCTTTGTGACATCAGGCTGTGTAGGAGCTGGTGTATTGTACTGGCCATAAGTATGGATTACAAGCAGGGAACTCGTTAGTCCAAACCAAGTCACAACCATGAACCCACTAGGTGGCGTTAGGAAGGCCAGCATCTTGCAGCCCATCTCAGTCAACAATGTTCAGATAACAATACCAATCTATCTTAGTAAGATGTTTTAAGGATCACTACAATACAATACTATGCAAAGCAAGTTGACCTCTCTAAAGGATTCGTACTAAATATTAACTATCCACTGAAATCTTCACAGATCTAAATCAGTGCAGAACATGACTTCCATAGTCAATTAAAATAGCTGTAATATTGCATAGTCTTTTTAGAGGCACACAAGCATCTCAATATTCGACCTGAAAAGAGTCAAGCTTTTGTGAGCTCCCCATTTGGGCACTTTCAAAGTCTTGTGGGCACTCAAGGCATCCACTGCCTCTCATGCCCCAACTTGCACAGCTCATCTTGGTGCTAGCATGGGGGGACAGGATGTATTTTGGCCCAAGGGCTGAATTTCCTTGGGGCAAACATGTCAGGGGATGCGTGCCCCTGCTACTTGCCCAGATATGCGCGCACACACACACACACACACACACACACGCACACACAAAGCATTTACACCAACACAAACACAATCCATTCACCCCATTCAGACACAAACACATAAACACACACCACATGGAAAGGCAGCAAACTAACAATGGAGGGAGAGATCACTCTCTTCTCCCATGGGCAGTTCGCACAATCACTGTCTTCCTGTGCATCAGGCTGATAAAGCACCATGCAGTACAGAAGGCGGTTTGCTGCCTTTCCATGATGTAGGGCAGGGCTCTCCAACCTTGGGTCCCCAGATGTTGCTTGCTGGCCTACAGCCAGGGCCGGCGCTACCGCTAGGCAAACTAGGCGGTTGCCTAGGGTGCATGGCTGAAGAGGGCGCAGAAACGCTGCACTCCTCTTCGCTGCCGCCGCCCCCCGCCCCCCGCCGCTGGGCCGCCCCCTCACTGCCGCCGCCGCCACCGGGCTGCCCCCTGCGCTCCCCGCTGCCGCCGTGCCACCCCCCCACCGCCACTGCTGCCGTGCCGCCCCCCGCCAGCCGCCACCACCGGGCCGCCGACGCCAGGCAGCCCCCCGCTGCACCGCCCCCCGCCGCCGCTGCTGCCACTGCCACCACCACCCTCCGACACCCCACCACCACCTACCTTCTCCGCACCGCTTCCAGAGCCCTGCCCGCACTGTTTTGGAGGGAGGAACCAGGGCAACAGGGCTTAAACAGCCCTGTTACCCTGGTTTCCCTGGCCAAAAACAGAGCGAGGGGGTCCCGTCGCGTCACTTCCTCCTCAGAGGAGGAGGCAGCCAGGGCGAGGGGAAGGTAGGTGGCGGGGGGTGGCGGTTTGCAGAGCAGGGCTGCTTTGCTCCGGAGCCCCCCACGGCACGAGGGGGGGCGCTAAATATAATTTCACCTAGGGCGCCAAACTGCCCTGCACCGGTCCTGCCTACAGCTCCCAGAATCCCTTGCCATTAGCCATGCTAGCTGGGTATGCTGGGAGCTGTAGGCCAGCAACATCTGGGGACCCAAGGTTGGAGAGCCCTGATATAGGGTGACAAAGGGAGCTTGCTTCCTTTGGTACTGTGCAGCATGGAAAGACAGTGGGGAAATGGGGCCTGTGGAGTCTGGTGGGCTATACTCAGCCTGTGGGTCAAAGGTTCCCCATACCTGGGCCAGAGGGAGGCAGCAGTAGCAGTGAAAAGTAAGGCAGATACTCCAGTAGCCTGGTGGTGCTAGTTTCCGTGCAGGAGATGCAGCTGGGACTTCCAGTCAACTACTCCTCGGTGAAAAATATGATGCCATGAAAAACTTTAGTAAGCACTTCACTTTTTTGCTATATGTACATTATCGGTAGGGGGTTCAAATGTGCACATTTCCCTTTTCTTAATATTTCTATAGGTTTTCAAATATAAACCAGAATAATAAGCCAGTGTGGCATAGTGGTTAGAGTGTTGGACTGGGACTCGGGACATCCGGGTTCTAATCCCCACTCAGCCTTGAAGCTCACTGTGTGACTTTGGGCCAGTCACTGACTCTCAGCCTAGCCTACCTCACAGGGTTGTTGTGAGGATAAAATGAGGAGGAGGAGGAGGAGGAGGAGGAGATTATGTAAGCTGCCTTGGGTTCGTTGCAGGAAAAAAAGGAGGGATATAAATAGAATAAATAAATATAAGGCAATACATATGAACAATGGAGAATACAAAATAATTCCACCTACACAGATAACAGTCTAACAACTGCATTGTCATTCAAGGGACCCCAAGCTTGTTTTCAGCTTCAGTTTGAACATTCATAATTCCATGTATATGTTTTATGCTTCTGTTCATGAAGCTTTAAGTCTAAAAAAAAAAGATGTGTTGAAACTGTAAGATAAAAAAACCTTCCACAGCACAGCCACAACGCAGACCTAGATTGAAAGAACAGTCAATTGTGGAAGAATGCACACATAGCCAGAAAAATTTCAATTTGGCCAATGGATTTTCAGGAGAAATTGATTGCCTGGGGAAATGGGGGGGCAGGGGGGACAGAATTCCTCCATCCTTAAACTAAATTATTACCATGAATACTGTGGAATGGGGGTGGAGGTGGATCCAGGATCTGCCTTCCACAAGAGGAAACACCTCTTTCCCTCTTCTGTAAATGGAGAAAGGGTTCCGCTTGTGGAAAGTCCCTCCATCTGATTGTGGGGGATCCCCCTTCCCCCACATGAGGACTCCCCCATTCAGCTGGGTCTCATGACTCTGAGTAGCATTTTCAGGGGGCTGGAGGGGCTGTCTGTCACGGGAAGGAGTGGGCAGGGAAGTCCACTTATTTATTTTATTTCTTATATTTATTAATCGCCCATCTGGCCAGTCACCCAGCCACCCACTTCCACAAGTGCAGTTGATCCAGCCAGGGCCGGTGCTACCATTAGGCCAACTAGGCAGCTGCCTAGGGCGCAAGGCTAAAGGGGGCGCCAGAAACGCCTTGAAAAAAAATACAGCGCTCTCAAGTGGGAAGGGGGCACTGATCTTGCCTAGGGCACCAAACTGCCTTGCACCGGTCCTGGATCCAGCTTAAATCTGGATCTAACCCTTAATTTTCAAAATGATAATGCCTGTTTATTTATTTATTTATCTTATTTAACTATTATTATATTTATATTCCACCTTTTTTCCCTCTTGCAAGGAACCCAAGGTGGCTTACATGGTCCTCCTCCTCTCAGTTACAACACCCCTGTGAAATGGATTAGGCTGAGAGTCAGTGACTGGCCCAGAGTTACCCAGTGAGCTTGATGGCCGAGTGAGGAGTAGAACATGGATCTCCCGAGTCCTAGTCCAACACTCTCACCACTACACCACACTGGCTCTCTGTTGGTCTATGCATCACATAGTTGTGGACACAAATATTTCCTAAAAGGCTTACAGTGAAAAGTCACAACCATCAACTATTTCCAAGAGGCTATGGGAATAATCCTATTCCTATGCAGCCATGCTGGCTGGAGAATGCTGAGTTCTAGGAGTTTTTCTGTCTAAACATGCATAGGATTGTGCCCTAAGTTACTCTTCCATTCTTGCAAGGGGTGTGTGTGTGATTCTGCTAACTCTTCCACACCCATTCCTAAGGGTCCCGACCATTCAAGAGAAGATGTTTCAGGGCTGCAGTGGGAAGGGGGCAGCAGCAAACTCCATTCTGTGAATCTGTTACATTCATGGAAGGATCCATACATACCATTATATTTTACTGAAATGCATACAGATGGACACATCTGTCTGTTTCGCTTTCTATAATGTTTGCATTTTTTGAAGGACAACTTCATTCCATCCTGTTTCCGCAGCAGTCTGTGAATGTTTCTTTTCAAAGTCCACTCAAAAAATCATATGCATTTTTGTATGCATTTTCCTTGAAAATATGCATTTTTGTAACCAGTTTCCTCAAATATATGCCTTTTTGTATGCTGTCTTCCCTAATGTATGCATTTTGTGTTCAATTTCCTCAATAGTATGCATTTTTGTATGCATTGTTTGATCAGAGAACTCCTTCACAAAATCCATAGAAATACGAACTCTGAAGGATAATTGCATTTCAGTTTGTGTGGAATAGGGTTCACATAAAGTGTGAATTTGATCAGTCTGTATTAAAAAGTGAACCAAAGAAATTTCTCCCAACACCCAGTATAGTATGATGATTCTCTAGAGTTCATCATGGTTAGAGGACCGCTGCTCAGTCATTTTCTTTCAGTTTTACTTGGGAAAGGGAGTACATCCAGTGTGTATTTGTTGTAACCATGTGCTATTAAGGGTCTAAAGTCAATTTCAGAGAGCATGCCCTCTTCTAGGAGACACTCTGGCAGCCCTTGTCAGAGGGTTGTCAGTGCTGCTGCTGCTTCTGACAAGAAAGAGACAGGAGCACACTCTTTTTTTAAAAAAAAGTCAGTTGAGAAGGAAGGAAAGGGTGGAGGTGGAGGTGGAGGTGGAGGTGGATGGCTGTTACAATAAATTTAGTAAACTAAACTGGAATAACTTTAAATGACTTAATTAAATTTCAGAAATTAAAGAAATTAAACTTGAATACGTTTAAGAGAATTAAGTTAAGGTGGAAAATTGGGGGCGGGCATGATGTTTGAGGGAAAAAATGTAACAATAAATTTTAATCAATTTAAGATGCAATCCTATGCATGTTTAGACAGAAAAAAAATGTCCTACAACTCCCAGCATTCCCCAACCAGCCATGCTGGCTGGGGAATGCTGTGAGTTGTAGTACTTTTTTTCCCGATCTAAACATGCATAGGATTGGATTGCACCTTTAATGAATTACACTTGAATAAATTTAAATAAAGCTGTGTTTCATTGAGGTGGAAAATTGGGGGGTGTTTGAGGGAAAGCAATGTGACAATACATTTAATTATTTTAATACACTAAACTTGAATAAATGTAAATAAATTAAATTATGGTGGAAAATTGAGGGGGGGCATGGTGAAGATGGAAGGAAAGGAAAGCCATGGAAAATAAATAGCTGGAAGGGAAGTGTGTTTGTGTGTGCGCACGACACTAGACGCCAGTCTCGGTTGTGCACCCCTGTTCTAATCCCTGTATCTACATTTGCCTATCACCCACAAATACTGACTGAGACTTTCTCTAATATATTAGAGAAAAGAAACTTCTTGTCATCTTTATTTACAAATGTCAGCAGAGGAACTTTACAACAAGCAGCTGCTTTTCAGCTGAGAGAAGGAGACTTTAGGACCCACAGTCTCTTAAAATCTGTGGTTTGCCCTGCAATTTTTCTTTCTCTTTTATGAGCATAACAAGGTTGGCAGTGGGGAGGGGAAGGGGAAGGATACAGCTGGTGAGTAAGTTGTGATGAATTCTTTTTCATTAACTCCCCCCCCCACCCCACATTTGAGGCAAGGAATCCCATTTCAGAGACTAACCCAGTAAAAGGAGCTCTGCTGGTTACAAGAATGCATCAGTCATCATAACCCACACCAGCATCCTTGCATTTTCCATTGCAAGGCAGAGAAGTTTCTGCCAAACAGTGGTTATATAAAGCCTAAATATTGTCCTTGTAAACAAGGCTATGTAAACACAGGGTTGGGAGTCAGGCAGATTTCTCCAAATTACATATCTAAGGATATCAAAAATTGGCCGGCTGTACCCAACCAATAATTTTTTAAGTCCAGTATTCTGTTCCCAGCAGAGTCCAGCCAGAAGCCCCTGGAAGCTCACAAGAAGGTCAGCAAGTGACTATCATCTCTGGGGGTTTTGTAACCAGAAAAAAAGAGCAGGAGAAAGATGATGACCATCAGCTGCCTCTGGACTTTGAGGATCCATTTAGCTATCACGGCTAATAGCCACTGCTATTGATGGGCATATTTTCTTCCTTGAATTTCATAGAATCATAGAAAAGTAGAGCTGGAAGGGGCCTACAAGGCCATCAAGTCCAACCCCCTGCTCAATGCAGGAATCCAGGTCAAAGCATCCCTGACAGATGGCCGTCCAGCTTCACCTTGAATGCCTCCAGAGTGGGAGAGCCCACCACTTCCCTAGGTAGTTGGTTCCATTGTCTTATTGCTCTGACAGTCAGGAAATTTTTCCTGATGTTTAGGTGGAATCTGGGTTCCTGTAACTTGAGCCCATTATTACGTGTCCTGCAAACTGGGATGATCGAGAA
Organism: Shinisaurus crocodilurus; assembly: GCA_021292165.1. Classification (NCBI taxonomy): domain Eukaryota; kingdom Metazoa; phylum Chordata; class Lepidosauria; order Squamata; family Shinisauridae; genus Shinisaurus; species Shinisaurus crocodilurus. The sequence continues at coordinate 46,314,726 of CM037876.1, forward strand.
GAGATCCTGGCCCTCCTCTGTGTGACAACCCTTCAAGTACTGGAAGAGTGCGATCATATCTCCTCTTCTGAAGGCTAAACATGCCCAGTTCTTTCAGTCTCTCCTCATAGGGCATTGTTTCCATAATTTACCATAAGAAGGAGCAGTGGGGAGATCCACTTCTGCCAGCCCACTCGTATGTACCCAAATCTGGATCGGAATGGGCTGGGGGGAACTGGATGTGGGGAGCACAGCCCTACTAGTTTTCCTGGACCTCTCAGTGGCTTTCGATACCATTGACCCATGTTATGCTTGTGGACCACCTGGTGGGGCTGGGCCTTAGAGGCACTAGGTTGCAGTGGTTCCAATCCTTCCTGTCAGGTCATGTCCAGAATGTGGTGTTGAGGGACTACTGTTTGGCACTGTGTCTATGATGTCCCACAGGTTCTGTTCTGTCCTATCCCCTATGCTATTAACATCTACATGAAACCACTGGGAGTGGTCATCCAGAGCTTTGTAGTGATCAGCGAAAGAGGCCCTTCTCATTTGTCCACCTGTGAGAGCAATTAGGTGGGTGACCACATGAGAGAGGGCCTTTTCTGCAGTGGCCCCACACCTCTGGAAGAAGCTGCCATCAGGGGTCCTCCTGGACCTATCATTGCAGGTTTTGGGAAGGCCCTGGAAAACATACTACTTCACTCTGGCCTTCCCTGATTATGTTTCTTGGACTGAGTTGTGGCTGCAATTGTCTGTTGTAAGTTTTATTTTATGCCAGTGTTTGCTTCTTCTTTTTTTTTAGAAGTTTTGCTCCTGTTGCTATTTTTATTGTGTTTTCCCTGTTTTTATTGTGTTTTTACCTGTTTTTATATCAGATTAGTTTTTTTAAAAGTGTCTTATTGTTGTAAGCTACCTTGGGAGTGCTTCTGCCCTGAAAGGTGGCCAAGAAATATTTTAAATAAATAAATAAATAAATATCAGTTCTATTGCTCTTTGTTACCTATCTCCAAATAATAAGATACTGATGTTTGATGGGCATTTGTCAGATATACTAAAGATCACATAATAATGGATTTTTGTAATAGATTTTCTGTAAAACTCCCTGGAGAATTTCTGCCGACAACTTAAGACCCATCTGTTTGCCCTGGCATTTTCCTGACTTTTTCCATTGCCAACTACCTTGGTTATTTTAAAGGAGATATTTGATTGTTTTATGAGTTTTATTGATTGGCTTTATTGTATTTTATCATGATTTTATTTTCTGAACCACTTTGAATTTTTAAATTTTTTTTGAAAAGCAGTATAAACTTTGGAGGCGCTATGAAAATTGTCTCTGGCCCCATTCACACATGCAAGTCTTATTTGACCTGGGTGCTTCCAGATGAGGCTTGTAACACATCATTACCTTGCCTCATTCACGGAATTTCCCAGGGTGGGGGGAGATGACATATTTCACTCATAACCCTCCTGCATTTCTCCACGACTTTTTTCTTACTGCAGAAACAGTCACAACTTTGTAAGCTGCCACCATCTGGCTCCTGGTAGTGGCCCCTCCCTCCCCCAAGAGCCACTGGAAAAGCCGCTATGAAAACATCTTGCACTGAAGAGATGGGAGAAGAAGAAGATTAGGCTTGAACTCAAAAGAAGAGAAACTGCAGAAGGGAAGAAAGAAAAGAGGAACAGGCTGGCAAAGAGCAGGCCAGCCCAGAAAGTCAATAGATGCAGTGCAAACCTGAGTTCCATTTTTATGTGTTCCCATCCATCTGGGCAATTGAATCAAGCATGGCCATCATGCTTTTCTTTTTCCTCCTCCCTCCTAAACCTTGTGCCCTTTTAGACTGTGAGCAGGGGCTGTCAGATGGTTGATCCTTGGAAGCCACTGTGGGCATCTTTTGACTGAAGAGCTTTGAATGAATGAATAATAAATAATACTAAAATCCATTAAGGAAAAAAAAAGAGGCAGAATAGCTACACAATGCCTTCTAACTGGTAGCACTGGGGGCCCTCTGTATGGAAGCATCCAAAGTCATCAAGCAATGACTATGCATGCATATTGAACCATACAGGGGAAAGTGCTCTCAATCAGAAACAAAAAAAAAAAAGTGACAGGACAGAGGTGATGAAATTTTCCTATAAACAGTAGAATGAAATTGCTTATGGACAGCTGTGGAGCTTTGTGGAAGGATCTTTGGAAGAACTGAGGATTGTTAGGAGCTAGAAAGTTTTGCTTCATGGCGTGCTACTGTATGGAACAAAGGCGTTCTGAAATAGACATGAAGCATATCCTACAAGTCACACTTAGGAGATCTGAAAATACATGCACTTGCAGGCAATTCCAAAAGAAAAAAGAACATATGGTGAGATAAGAGGTTTTCTAGGGCATGGAGGGACAACTTAAACAACCCTGAGCGATTGGCACTTGAGAAGTATATATCCAAGGCCTCTGGCCTATGAAAAGTGTGTCTGACCCATTTCTTTTTTCCAAAAAGAGTCCATAAATGTTGTTTACATTATAAATGTGTTGTAGACATGACTGATGTGTACTATAAATGCTTATAAGTATATTATTTATAAGGAATCATTTATGAGGATTATAAGTAGTAAGTGCTTGTCAGCTCCTTCTGGACCCAACAGTGGGTGTCGTAGATGGCAGTATATCATGGTTATACGCCTCCTAATAGTCTGCAGAGCCCTGAGTCAGAAGCAAATAGCCATTTAATTAATGATGGATAGTCACTTAAACAAACCTTTTACAAACTGTTCATTATTGCACATTTTATAACTCACATTGCCTTTATTGCTTTAATAATTGATTCATTGATTCTAGAGCGTACAAAAAAGTGGATCTATGGAAGTAACATACGGTACATTCACTCCCTACAATGTAAAACAGACTTCTCCAATTGGGCGCCCTCCAGATGTGTTGGACTACAACCTTCAGCACCCTCAGCCACCATGGCTGGCTGCGGGATGCTGGGTGTTGTAGTCCAACAGATCTGTAGGGTGCCCAGTTGGGAAAGACTGATGTCAAACCGGGCCTTTGAGGTCTTTATATGGAAGAAATGGAATAACAACAGATTATTGATTGGTTGGACTTTTTCAGGAAATTAAAATGAGAGACTAGTTGGAGAAGAATAACATCATGTGAGTGGGATAGTGGGGCCCACTCATGCAATTGGGTCCCCTGCCTTCCATCCACACAGGCTCTCCCTGTGATTCCCAGTAATGGGGGAACTTATGCGCATAGAGCAGACTATCCTTTTCAGACCTTGACCCAACATGTAGATGGCAGCAGGAGATGTGATGATGGAGGCAGGGCCAGTGTGTGTGTGGCCACTTTCCCCTCTTATGCAACGTTAGTCACATGAGGGCATCATCATGTTCAAACAGGACTTGTATGTAGCAGTAATCGAGAAAGATGTATGTGTGAATGAGCTCTTACAAACCAACAGGCTCATTTGAAATCAGTGGAACTTACTTCTTATTAATAGATGCATTTACAATTGGGGTAGTAGCCATTGGTCAGCTCTCTTACAATGACCAATTCATAGTAAATTAAAGTGTTGCCCGCTACTGCTCTCCTCCACCACCACGACCCATTTTCATCTACTAGTAAGCATTCTCAGACAAAAGAAATAACTTTCTTTTAGACATTTCACAAAATACCCTGAAACAATCAAGGTACTGGGGAAGCTGCCTTTTCACAGGACTTAAGAGAAGGCTCAGACAGACTTCAGGCTTGCCAGATGTGCTTTGTTTTTGACTTGAAAAAGATACTAGGAGAGGTATTGTGGAGTAATATCCTTCCTATCTCACGTTAGTGAGATCAGCAGAGTAGAGTCCCTTTCCAGCTTAAAAGAAGCTTAGATTTGGCTAGTGTTAGCCAGTTAGCATTTGGTAATCCAGGATGCTTTAAGGCAGACTGGATTTCCCTGGTTTTGCCCCCTTTTCTCTCCCTCAGAACAATAATCAGAGACACAGTCTTGTAAAAGTTAAAAGTAACATTTACTCACTCAGATTATGCAGTTTCATTCAGGCAGGCTTAAAAGCGTTTCTTACAGTTGGTTACAAGTTCATTTGGAAATACTTGGGGTCTGAACTTGTGGAGTTCAGACCAGCAACTCTGGCTACATGCTGCTACAAGGACCACGTGGAGACAACAGCCTGGTGGTGCCACGCTCACTAGAGTCTGAACAGAAAAAGGAAGAAGGTGGGAGCAACGCCCACTTCCTGTTCAGGCTGTTAATAATTCACTGAGTACCTTCTAGGAAAACCACCCTAGAAGGTATCAGTGATCTTAACCATTTCACCCAGTTACCTGGTGAAACATTAGCCATAGGTTTTGACTGCAATTTTAATTATCCAACAGTTTTTTTTACTGGAACCTAACCCAAAGTGTCCCCAATTTGCACCAGATGGAAAATGATGGCTCAGGAAGCCAAACCACCAAATATCTACTGCATCCTTTGAGCAATGGGATAACCTGTACAAGGACAAATCTACATCTGAGTTACAGCAGATAAAGGTTTCTATTCTAATAGCCTCATTTAGTGGGAGGAGGGGAGAAGAAAAGCTTTTTCATTTCAAAGTTTCTGCCACAGTTCCAAAGTATCTTTCTTATTAATTTACTATTAATTTAATATTTATATACCATTTCTCACTTGAAACAAATCCTGGTGGTTTACAAGAGAATAAAAAACAAACAAAAACAAGACAAACAAAAAAGACTACACACAAAAAGACCACACAAACATACACACACTAGGATCATGAGGCTAGTACATGGCTGGGGGAAAGCCAAAACAAACAGGTTTCTTTTCAATACATGCCTAAAACTCGCTGCAGTGTGAGTAAAGCCAGCTTGCAGACTTCCATCTTTAAGATGGGCCATGATTTGCATATTCTTTTTTAACCGCCAATGGAATTTGTACAAACCAGCACCCAAAACCCATGTGGTTTTAATGCGACTTGCACAATTTGCACAAATTGCGCTAGAGCCACGTAATTTTCAGGTGTGTATTTGCTTTTTTGGTGTAAATCCTTACCTGAGTACCACATGGCTTTAGCGTGATTTGTGTAAATCATGTTAAAACCACATGGTTTTTAGGTGCTGGTTTGCGCAAATTCTGTTGGCGGTTAAAAAACAAACAAACGCAAATTGTGGTCCGTCTTACAGATGGAAATCTGTGGAAAAAACTCTACTCATCCAGCAAACTCAAGTGAGCCAGATTTCCATGTTTTGGTACATCCCTAGGAAGGAGATGTTCCTTGAGATAACCTGGTCCTGAGTTGTATAGGGTTTCCAAAATATCTGTGCACAGGTATCTTGGGCACAGTGCTGGGCCTAGAACCTAGATGCTAGCACTCGCGCTTGCTCTTCCCAGTAACTTCTGGAAAACACGGGGGCAATTGGATGGAGTTCTTAGCAGGGATGGGGACTCGGACTCTAGGACTCGACTCGTGAGTCGGACTGAGTCCCCCCTCTGACTCGAGTCCCACTCGAGTCCCAATATTTTTAATGGGACTTGAGACTCGACTCGGGACTCAAGACCAAGGATTCTTCAACATTCCTGGAGAAGGAGTGGAGAGAAGTGTGATCGCCGGCGAAGATTTTATTTTTTAAAATCATTTTCCTAAAATGCAACCTTTCAGACATTTTGGGTTTGGCTGCCTCTGCCTGCCTGTTTGGGGTTCCCTGCCTCCTCTGCCTGCCTGGTTATTTTGGGTTTGTCTGCCTGGTCTGTTCTTGTCAAAATCAGCTGCAGAGTTTTGAAATAAAAAGGCATACTTGTGCCTAGAATTTATTTAAGCCACACATCTGAAGTAGCCTTATTTTGTTGGGAAAAAACCCCATTGATTTTAATAGGGACTCATGGAGTCAGCTTTGGGAATGACTCGTGAGTCACCATTTTGGACCAAGGACTCGGGCTCGGGCTCGAGACTCGGGTCCAAAGACTCGTGACTTGACTCGAGACCAAGGACTCTTCAACATCCCTGGTTCTTAGGCAGCCAACTTCATGCTATTCCTACTCTTTTCTTTCCAGCAGTCCTAGAACAGGCCTCCAGCTACATTCCCTTTTTAGTGATGGAAGCCCTGGAAATCTGCCTGGACCATCAGCTGTTGGCATCTAGCTGGCTTGGAGATGACAGGTATGGAAGACCATAAAAACTGAATTATAAAGGAACGGTCACACAGCCTCCTAAGTAGCTTTAAGTGCTTGTTTTTTATTGCTTGAAGATCCAGCAGCAGCAAAAAGCAGATGCTTATTTGGTGACAGAAGAGTATAAACCATAACAATCTACCTCAACACTCAGACCACTCAGCTCTACCTAGGCTCCCACCCCCACCCCAAGAAACTAATAGGCATATGTGGAATCCACAGGTGGGATTCCATTTTACATTCTTTCTGGTTTCCTGGTTTCACAGAGTGGACACCCAGTTCTGCTTGCACTGCTGTTGCTTTTAATATTGCCACTCATTCATTTCAGTTAAAAATGGTAGATATTTTTTTTAACAGTGGGTTTTCTCATCTGAAGGTGGCTAAAACAAGCGTTTGCGGACATATGCATTTTGATTGTGAGAAAGAAGAATGCTTTGTTCAAAAGTCACTGAATATTACCAAAACGCAGATGGGGGGAGACTTGTTAAGTGATCTATCCAGTGAAGTGATTCTTTAGTAAATGCCACTGTAGACCAAGCATCTTCATCGATTCTTCATCATTCCTTCTTAGAGCATCAAGGACATTTTGCTGTTCTCTGGGATCAGTTGTATGAAATTCTATAATGATGCTCAACACAATTCTTCTATTTCTTTCATTGTACTATAGGAAACTATAAATTTAATTAAAAAGAGGACAAATAGTATAAATAAGGTAACAACAGTAATCTAGGTACAGTATCTGCTTTCCTCAAGACAAAAATGCACATTCCAGCTATTCATGTACATCTCTACTGCTTGAAATACAGTTCTCTTCGGCAAATGAGAAGAAGAGTAGCCTGACAAAGGCAGACAAAGGCAGTGGCAAACTGCCATTATTTAGTTGCATATAAATATAATGGCCACAATCCAGCACAAAGTTAAGAATGCCTAAGCCCGCAGATGTCATCATACCTAACTCTGTTGGATTGTGGTCAATACATGCCATGATACTATAGACAGACAGACAGACAGACAGACACAGACATATAATCTCAAGTCTTTTAGAAACTCCTTACAACACTTAAACAGACCAAGGCTGCAAGTCTCTGAACTGCAAGTCTCTGAGTTCAAGTGCCATTGAACTCAATGGGACTTACTTCTGAGTAGACGTGCATGGGATTGTGCTGGAAGGTTGCAATCCTGTACGCATTTACTTATGAGTAAGTCCCCTTGAAGTCAATGGGACCTACTTCTGAGTAGACATATAGGATTGTGCTTTAAGACTATCACATGACTCATTTAGCATTTTAGCAAGTGGTCTGAGCCATCTGCATTTACTCTTTTGAGAAGGTGTATTGAAGGTGTATCTGTGTGATTATATCCAATGCATTTTACAAGCTAATGCAACTATGTTCCACATTTCACATGAACATGACCTCACTTTTACAATACCACATGATCACATCTACACCATCCTTATGCAAGGACAATATTTGGTAGGGTGATAGCTTTACAACATATATGCCACTCCTTGTTAACCTCCCAAATACCCTGACAAGTGCACTACATGCACAAGTTAGTATGGGTGAGTATCTCGCAATGTGGTATAAAGAAATTCACAAAGAAATATAGAAATGGGTTTGAGTTGTTTGAAAAAGCACATTGATAATATCCTAAATAATAAAAGGACAGAAGCACATTCAGCTGATGCCTGGATGACAGAGCTCTGAAGTGGTGAAGTACAGAACTTCATATAAAATATTGAGATTTCATAAGGAAGCTTACATGGGAGCAAGAACAAACTGGAATAAGAGCATAAGAAGAGCCCTGCTGTATCAGACTAAACACCTATCTAGTCCAGTATACTGTTCACACAGTGGCCAACCAGATGCCTGTGGGAAGCCCACAAGCAGAACATGATCACAAAAGCATCCTCCCACTCGTGCTCCCCGGCAACTGGTAAGAGGCATCCTGATAGGGGTGGGTGATCTGCCAGGACCTGATCCACCTCCGGCTCGGTGGACGCCACTGCTGCACTGCTCACTGGACTTTCGGGCTCCCTTCCCAACAGGCTGCTGTTTACATAGTCAATGCCTTAAGATATGTCAAAAGTGGCTGCAATTTGTGCAGATTATGCAAATTACGGCCGCTTTAGGTGTATCTCAAGGCATTTTCTATGTAAACAGCGACCCACCAGGAACCTGGAAGTCGCTTCCCTGGCTCAACTCAGGAGAACGCGAGTCAACACCGGGGAAGAGGTAAGCAGGACAGAGTCGAGCCCAGCTAGTCCGCTGGATTTCCACCCCCCGAACAAAATCCTCGCACATCCCTAAATCCTGGAGGTAGCATATAGCCATCATGACTAGTAGCCATTGATAGTTTCATCTTCCATTATTTTGTCTATTCCCCTTTTAAAGCCATTGAGGTTGGTGGACATCACCACATCTTGTAGCAGCAAACTTCATAGTTTAACTATGTACTGCGTGAAGAATAGGGAAAGCATTTAAAAATACATGTTAAAGCCCTCCTTCCTGGTGTTCCCATGCGGCACCCTTGGACAGCTGCTAGGATCTGCCGTGGGCTCCCATGTAAAAACATTCCCAGCTCTCAGTGGTAGGGCAGCTGCCATTTTAATTTCCCAGAATGGTCAATACTAACGCTATGTTGGGGGCACTGTGGGAAATTGAAATGGCAGCCACCTAGCATTGCTCTGGAGTAATGCTGCTGCTGCCATCATCTGGTAAGCCCCAGGGGGTACAACTAACATAGGAGGAAGTCCGCCAAAGGGTACTATGCCACGGGTTCCCTAAAGTCTGGAGCCAACCCCCAAAACTCTAGATTATGAGACTTCATAAAAAAAATGTTTAAGATATTCTTGCATGGTAGGGTGTATGAACTTTGAAGAGCACAACTTTGTATAAAATATTGTAATTGCACGAAGAAGCTCAGAGGAAAAGTGTGGGAGTCCACAATCTCAAAAAACAAACAAACCACCCAACAACTCCTTTTAACTTTTCACTATAATAGCATGCTGTGTTTGAAAAGTATGCAACTGAGTGGAGCAACTTTGATGCTCTCTGTCACAAATAACAACAGCATAAACTATGCCCACAAAGTACTCATGATCAGACAATGACAGGGCACACCACCACTATTACAAAGGCTATGAATGCATAATATATATTTTTCTGTGATTGTTATGTTTTTATTGCATTTTAACATATTGTTTTAATCAATTGTAATTGGTTCTGTAAGCCGCCTTCAATCAGTTCTGTAATCCATCATTTTTTTTGGTAGAAAGGCGGGGTACAAATAAAATAAATAAATAAATAATCTTAGGAATCTATTGCATAGGCACTGTTACAGCTAACATTGACAGTGAAATCCAGTTTGAGCTCCGCAAGTGCCGCGTTTTCTCGAATGAAACATAGAGTGTTCGAGGATCGGGATATTTCTAAGAAGACCAAAACACTGGTTTATGAAGCCATTGTATTGCCAACTTTATTGTATGCCTGCGAAACATGGACTATCTATAAACGTCACTTCACCTCCTTGAAAGATTTCATCAACGTTGCCTCCGGAAAATCCTGCGAATTACTTGGGAAGATAGGCGAACAAATGTCAGTGTACTGGAAGAAGCAAAGACTACTAGCGTTGAAAAAATGATCCTTCAACGCCAACTTCAGTGGACCGGTCATGTTGTTCGAACGCCTGACTTCCGTCTCCCAAAGCAGTTACTTTATTCCCAACTCAAGGATGGAAAGCGGAATATCGGTGGTCAATATAAGAGGTTTAAAGATGTTCTTAAGGCTAATCTAAAAAAATGCAATATAAACATCGAAAACTGGGAAGCTCTGGCCCATGAACGATCTAACTGGAGGTTGGCCTTTCACAAAGGTTCTATGGACTTTGAAGAAGCCCGAGTGCAAGGTGAAAGGGAGAAACGTGCTAAGCGAAAAGCACGTCAAACGAATCCTTTGCAGGACCATCTTCCATCTAGTAACTTCTGTCCTCACTGTGGGAAACTGTGTGGATCTAGAATTAGCCTCCACAGTCACAGACCCATCGCTAGAGTCTACACAATTTTTCTTTGGAATTTCCTCCTTTTAAAATCTCCTTTTTGTAAATTTTTATCCTGGAAGACAATCTTACTCGGTCACGAGTGATCGCCTGATGATGATGATGATGATGATGATGATGATGATGATGATGATGATGATGGAAGTGGTAAGCAGCCATAGTGAATATGGACAAGCACTATAAATCAAACTCCAATGAACAATTGTAGTGCCAAAAAAAAATAATCCAGAAATGTCCAAAGTTCAACATGTACTCACCCACCTGCACTATGACTTTATAGCATGCTTGCGCGTGTAAGGGCGAGATAAAGAAGAGGCAGACACAGGGTATATGGTTTCAAATCAGGGCCACATTTATTGAATTGAAGATCTGTGAAGGGTGAAGTGCGGTTCTAACCTAGCCCGGCCCTTGGCCGGGAAAAAAGACCAATATTTGGCGAATGCATCCTAACTGAACTGGAGGCGGGATTGCCCGCCACCGGCCAGTTGCCCTCCATGTGGAGCTGGAGGGCCTTACCATCGTCACCTTACTTTGGCGCCTCCAGGCTCCCAAAATAGGTGAGAAAGGTAAAACCCCAAAGGCGTCCCAATCTCCCTCGTGCCAAGCCTCCTGGTGTTGGCGAGGGCAGCCTTGGGTAAACGTCAGTCACCTTGAAAGGTGCCACTGGATGATCACCATAACTCTAATTGTTCCTGCCTAAACCCGCACTTCCCGCCAATGCGACCAATTTAGCTAAGATCCCCCTGGCGGGATCACAATCGAATTCAAAAATTCCCATACCCTGCTTCACAGTGTAGAGTAGGCGAAACACGCCCAATGCCCCGGCCAATTGGGACAATGAGCCAAAATTCCTACTCGGCCCCCAGGAAACGGGCGGCCAGAGGAGCCTACACTGCTCAGAGGGCGGGAGTGGAGGGAGCTGGAAAAACACAGGAGCAAAGAGGCTGAAGGTGGGAACCCAGGAGCTTAAATAAGCTCTTACCTGGGTCCCCGCCCTTCTGAGCCATTGGCTCTTCCTGTGACCTACCAGACCAGGTGCCTGCCTCCTCTCTCCTCCCCCACGCGCAAGCCTTCTCCCTGTTTCCACATAGGGGCCATTGGAAGTTCTTTGCGTGTGTAAGGGCGAGATAAAGAAGAGGCAGACACAAGGTATATGGTTTCAAATCAGGGCCACATTTATTGAATTGAAGATCTGTGAAGGGTGAAGTGCGGTTCTAACCTAGCCCGGCCCTTGGCCGGGAAAAAAGACCAATATTTGGCGAATGCATCCTAACTGAACTGGAGGCGGGATTGCCCGCCACCGGCCAGTTGCCCTCCATGTGGAGCTGGAGGGCCTTACCATCGTCACCTTACTTTGGCGCCTCCAGGCTCCCAAAATAGGTGAGAAAGGTAAAACCCCAAAGGCGTCCCAATCTCCCTCGTGCCAAGCCTCCTGGCGTTGGCGAGGGCAGCCTTGGGTAAACGTCAGTCACCTTGAAAGGTGCCACTGGATGATCACCATAACTCTAATTGTTCCTGCCTAAACCCGCACTTCCCGCCACAGGGAGAGACAAGCTATCGCTTAGTCGAATCTCCCCCACCTGCACGATAAAAGAGCGAGCAGGGCCCTTCGCAGATCTCCAATAAATATATCATTGCCAATATCGGATAGGTGAACCCCATCCGGCCGATACAGCTCCCTCCGGGCCAAGGTTATATTGGGATGGGGAATACAAAACCCGATCCCACCTATGGCCCTACAAATTTCGCCGTTCACCTTCCTAACCGCCCTATTCAAGGCCTTAGGCCAACTGAGGCGCGGTATGATGAACGACCATAATATCCGAACCCCCGGCCACCGGTGTCGGATGGATGCTATGTCGCATAGCACCTAGAGAATCAGGGCCTTGCCTTTCAGCAAGCCCAAGTCATTCCCCCCCAAATGCAGTACCAGGACATCTGGGGGGGACGAAAACTGGTCAGTCCGGAACAAACTGTGGAGGAGGTGCTGCCATCTCATGCCTCGGCGACCCATCCAATGGACGTCCGCCGAACGCTCGACCGCCAGGTGAGACCCAAAGCCCGTATTGGCGGCTCGTTTTGCTGCCCAGTACACCATACTGTGCCCGCAAATCAGCACACGGACAGTCCTGCCTCCACTCCGGTGACCTGGAAGAAAAACACAGCCCACAGCAGTACCTTCAAGGCAACTCTCGCACATAGGCCCAGTAAGACCGGGACCTCCAACGACCCATTGCTTGAACCTTTTCCTGAGAAAACCCCAATTCTGCTGCAGTAGATGCAGCACCGATCCGGAAGGAGTGGGTTCCAAAGTGCAGATGGGCCCAACCTGCCGCCACCAGGGCGGACTTCGTTACTGACCAAAATTGAAACTTGGTTAATGGCGCACCATCTTGATGGCAAAACAAACTGCCATCAGCAATACCCCGTATAGCCACAAATGCATGTAGGGCCTTAACAGGACACAGCTCTGTCATTGATCCTGCGTGTAGCAATATGATAGACCCTTTACCCAACTGGTCAGTCTTGGATCTTCTCACTTTTATTGTCGCCCACAAGGCGTGTAGGGAAAGGTCCAAAAATTGTAGGGCGCGTGCAGATCCATCCAAGCGGGATTGCACCACCAATTCAGAGATGCGAAGAGCGCTGAAAAAAGCCGTCAAGGCTGTTGCATGAAATAAAACCACCTCATAAGGAGAACGGCAGACTGTAGGCCATTGTTCATGGAGCTTGAGTAAAACCTCGGGTGACACCGGGGTCCTCGAGTCAGGTGGACGAGGGCACACCCTGGACCATCCTGCCAGGATTCTTTTTACCCTAAAATCATTTGAGTTATCGTGAATACCCTGTGTCTTGGCCAAAAAGGACAAGGCAGCTAATTTCCCTTGAACAGTCTTAACTGATGACCCACTCTGCAATTTGGAAATGCAGAACTGCATAAGGTGTTCGACTGGCACCGGCCACAACATTGGGAGGCAGACAGCCGCTCTAAAGGCAGCGAAATCCCTACCTGAACGCATATAGGCCTCCTGCGTGCTTGGGGCTATTGAACACCAAATTGCTTGTGAAGCAGCTGTTCGCCAATCTGCCAAAGATAATCTGGCATCAAGACAGGGGACTGCTGGGCCCATGGGGCAAGGGCCCGAAATCTCTGCATCTGGTTCCTGGACAAGGCGTCTGCGATGCCATTGTCGAGGCCGGGTGTGTGTCGTGCCCTGAGCAAAATATTGCACTTCAAAGTATGCAGTATAAGTGCTCTGACTAAAGACATAACTCTGGGGTTCTTTGAAGACATAGTGTTCAATATCTGCACTGTAGCTTGATTGTCACACCAAAAATGTACAACTGAGTTACCCCAAAGGTCTGCCCATAGATGGACGGCCACGTAAATTGGAAACAGCTCTAGAAAAGTAATGTCTTTACATAACCCGGAACCCAGCCATGCCCCGGGCCATGGCGCTGCGCACCACTGATCTTGAAAAATAACTCCGAATCCCATAGCACCGGAAGCGTCTGACTGAACCTGAAAATTTGCCTGGAGCAACAGCTCTCGCCTCCAAAAAGAAACACCATTGAATTGAGTTAAAAATTGTAACCAAACATGAAGATCATCTCGCATTGCAGCCGATACACGAATTCTGTGGAATGGGCGTTTCAGACCCCGCATGGCTGCACATAAACGGCGTAAAAATGCCCGCCCTGGAGCGACCACTCTGCATGCAAAATTGAGATGACCAACAATGCTCTGTAAATTGCATAACGTAATTTTTGAATGTTGCAATACAACGGAAATGCGCTCAATTATATCGACTAGTTTTTCTCTTGGGAGGCGGGAACACTGCTGCACTGAATCTAATTCTATTCCAAGAAAACTGAGTGTGGAAACGGGACCCTCAGTCTTCTCGACTGCCAACGGAACACCCAGCTCAGAGGCCAAGTTATTAAACCGGTCCATCAAGAATGCACATTGCTCAGAGCAGGCTGGGCCTGCGAACAAAAAATCGTCCAAATAGTGGACAACCTGTTCGAGGCCTGTCCTGTTCTTCAAGGCCCAATCAAGAAAAGAGCTAAAACGTTCAAAGGCAGAGCACGATATGGAGCAGCCCATTGGCATGGCTCTATCGAAGTAAAATTTTCTTTGGAAACAAAACCCAAGAAGGTCAAAATCATCGGGGTGGACAGGCAGCAATCTAAATGCTGATTTAATATCGCACTTTCCCATGAGGGCTCCAGTACCGCAGGAACGAATCATATCAACTGCGGAATCAAATGACGCATACCGGACAGAACAAAGGTGTTCCGGTATAGCATCATTCACTGAGGCACCCATGGGAAAGGACAAGTTATGAATCATGCGAAACTCACCCGGGGCCTTCTTAGGAACTATTCCCAAAGGCGATATGCGTAGGGAGGGCGTGGGTAACGAAGAAAATGGGCCCAACACCCTCCCCGCACGCACTTCTTTATCAATTTTGGTTTGGACTATATACTCTGCCTCAATAACTGATTTTTGATTACGGGACATCATGTGCACATGAGGACCTTGATATGGAATTCTGAAACCATATCTGAAACCACTTAGCAAGTAATTGGCATCAGGCTTGTTGGGGTACGTAGACAGTAATGCAGCTAGCGTATGTAATCTAATTGGGCTGGGGCCCTTTTGTCGAAGGGGGTTGGCCAGTCCCGTGTTGCCGCTTGGGCCCTGCACCCTTGAAACCACCCCTTGAGCCCCGCAAACGAAAACAGGATACTGACGTGTGGGAGCCTCCACAGACTGCACATGCATGCTTGTATGGGCACTCCGTGCGCCCACAGTGCCCTTTGTAGGCATAATCCCAGCACGCCTGGCGGGGTTGAACCGCCTGCCCTGTGGAAGCACGGGGGTTGAAGGCAGGCGCTCCCTTGGACAAAACATGACCACTCTCAGACCTCTCACCTGAAATAGGCCTGGCAGGGATCATGTATTCTAACCACAAATCATGATCTTTCTTGTCCCATCTTATGTCATCATGAAAGGCAGCCTTTTTCCTAAACCCTTCATCGTATGCTAACCAAGCGCCACCCTCAAAGCCAGAATAAGCCCGATAAATTATATCTAGGTATTTGGTAATGGTAGCTGCTCGATCGGGAAACTGCTGCTGAATGATGCCCATATAAATGATAAACCCTGGCAACCAATTGGCCCAATTGCGGGCTGGTTTTTTGCGCTTTACTGCCTCTTGGTCTTTTTCACTGGTTTTATCATTATCAGCAGTTTCATTTTCTCTTGTCAGGAGGGAGAAAATATCAACATATTCACCACGGATTATTTTCTCCTTGGTTGCAGGGGCCAAATGGTATCCCAACAGAAAGGAGGGGGCGCCAGAGGGCATGGCGCCCGCTCCTACGCGAGGGTAATGATCTACCATATCAACTGTGGAGTGCATTTTAGACTCGGTCACAGTATGGCCCCGCGGGCCAGACCACACCTTTACACATGCCTTCTTCACCTGAGAAGACTCCCCGTCACTATCTACCCTGCATGCATGATGATTCTTTGGTGCTCTTCTGGAATGTGAGGGGGATCTTGTAGGTGAAGAAGGCGGCTGACCCCAATAATATGGCCACCCCGGTGGGGGTGGCACAGCTGGGCCTTGATAATAATGGTTGAATCCACGTGGTGGACTTGTGTGCCTATACGGCCATGATGCCCTGCCATTGTGTGGGTAATACTCACCCCTCTCTGGTGCATCTGTTTCATCAAATTCTTGGTCCCACGCACGTGGAGGTGATTCCACTGCATGCTCCCTAGAAAAACGGCTCGTGCTGGGCTTTGACGGGGCCATGGCATTAATAGTGGCTGCCATTTCTTCTAATTGAGCTGAAAAAGAATGCAGAACATTATCCTTTGATCTGCCATGCATAGAGAGGCCCTGCCCTGCCCTGCCCGCCCTTTCTTGGCAACCCTTGAAGCATCAAGGTCCTCTTCATCTGACGAGGAAACACGAGCCGGTGGCGGACGTTTTGCTGGTTGCCTAGGAGCACGTCCTTTGCCCTTCTTGCCACCCTGATTTTTCTTGGGAGGCATCTGGAGCGGACCCTCAACTGAAACACTAACAGAAATTGATGAATAACAACAAGATTAAAGTAAAATACTTATTTAATTCCACGCCCAGACCAGCTGTGCCAGCACCGCAGCGCACAGTAAATTAGGGAGGAAGAATCAAATAAATTAATTCAGCTAGTTGATCAGATTGATTCAGTTTATTTGAGTAGCAGGGAAAGAAAAAGAAAGGGGGAGAAAAAAATATATATATTTTTTTTAATTATTATTTTTTTTAATTTTTATTTTGGGGGGGGAGTAGTAAATCAATTGATTTAATAGATTGATCAAACTGATTAAAGTTTACTTAAATGAATCCAAAAATTGATTAAATTGATTATAACCAGGCTTGACCCTGCTTAGCTTTCCACGCTCAGACAAGCTGAGCCAGCATAAGCTACAGGATCTGTTTATTAATTAAATGTTGATTTAAATTGTTTATGACTAAATTGATTAGCTTCTTGCTAAACACAATGGAGCAGCAGCCCTTCTCAAAACAAAAGGCAGCTAAGCACCGTAAGCGAGAGGCACCAGGGACCAGCTGTTCCGTAGAAGGAAATAAACAAATTCCGTTGCTAAGCAACGCCGATAATCTACTGCGGCCTGCTGCTGTTCTAAAGCTAAGCCTCTGTAACAGCTGATCGGTAAAGTGATTAAAACAACTGAAAGAACTTTCAGGCAAGCAAGGCAAAAGCAACTAAAAGACTATAAGGCAAGTAAACTAAAGGTGTAGGGCAATAAAATAAAAGTAAAGGGCTGTGCCGAAGCCAGGCGGCGGAGCACGTGGCGCTGCAACGGTATCACCCCCTCCCACACAAAACAACCTTACAGCAACAGTAGGAACAAAAGCAGTAAGAACAAAACTTTACTTATAAATCCCCAGTATCTCCACTATTCAGCACTCTTTCAGCCAACAAACACACCCGATCCTTCCCAAAGCACCCATGCACACACACACACACAAACAAAGGAACGATACCAGATGACGATCGAGGAGGAGGACGATGTGATTCAGCTGGAAAAACACAGGAGCAAAGAGGCTGAAGGCGGGAACCCAGGAGCTTGAATAAGCTCTTACCTGGGTCCCCGCCCTTCTGAGCCATTGGCTCTTCCCGTGACCTACCAGACCAGGTGCCTGCCTCCTCTCTCCTCCCCCACGCGCAAGCCTTCTCCCTGTTTCCACATAGGGGCCATTGGAAGTTCTTTATGCACTCACATGATCATGTGAAGATCAGTTTGACTCAACTCATCATGCAAATGGGCCCTGATTTGCTGCAATTACAAATTGTGGCCAGGATCCAAAAAACAATTAAACCATTTCTTGTGAGTCCAAGGAGGTTGTTTCGTCCGATGCCACGTGCCAAGCTGCTTTTGAAATGGAGTGAAGTCTCAAACACAGTTTGCAATATAGTTCAAGTGAAGAAAAAAGGATACAACCCCCCACCAAAACATTCCACTGGGCTTGTATGAGCCAAATCAAATTTTTGGATCCTGGCCTTTAATGAGGAAGTTATGCACGTATTCATCTAATGTGAAGCTTTTGCCTACGTTTATTTTTTTCCCCCCTTTGTGTTGGCTCCCTTGGTTTCATAAATGACAAACACAGAATGAACAGCAACCAAATCAGTATAGAGCAAGACTAGGAAAGAAAAACTTTGTTTGCTTTGTTTAAAAAGGAAAGTCTAAACTTGTGCATTTAAGGCCAAAAGCCTGCTTTAAAAAAAAAAAAGGACACACAAATGAGCAGGGTCCCTTTGCTCACAGAGTGGCAGCTGGTGCCCTGAAATCAGATAGGATGCAGAGATTGCCCTACAAGCCACACAGAAAACCACCAACCACATTCAAATCAAGCTGCAAATACACACCCAGTATCCAGTGCATGAACACATAATAGAGTGAGTCACACACTAAGAGATTCGTCATAGACACAATCAGACAGATTTAGCTGACCTTGCTATTCTTGCTCCCTCTCCTTCCAACTTGAGGTAGGGTAGAGGATAATAATAATAATAATAATAAATTTTATTTCTTACCCGCCTCTCCGTCTAGATCGAGGCGGGGAACAACAAAAATATAAAATACACAATACATACTATTAAAACATCTTAAAACATATTAAAAACATCATAAACAACATCATTAAAACATCATTAAAACATCGTTAAAACATCTTAAAGGCAACCTAAAATTCTGCCGGATAGGCCTGCCGGAAGAGATCAGTCTTTATGGCTTTTTTAAATTCCAAAAGACTGGTGAGCTGACGAATCTCCTCCGGCAGGCCATTCCATAATCTGGGAGCAGCAGAAGAAAAGGTCCTCTGGGTAGTACCCGTCAGCCTAGTTTTGGCTGACTGAAGTAAATTCTTCCCAGAGGACCTGAGTGTGCGGGGTGGATTGTATGGGAGAAGGCGATCCCGTAGGTAGCCTGGACCCAAACCATGTAGGGCTTTAAAGGTAATAACCAACACTTTATACTTCGCCCGGAAACTGATTGGCAGCCAGTGGAGTGCTTTTAAAACTGGTGTGATGTGAGCACCCCTAGGTGTACCAGTAACCAGTCTGGCGGCCATATTTTGCACTAGTTGAAGTTTCCGGACTAGGTACAAAGGTAGCCCTATGTACAGCGCATTGCAGAAGTCGAGCCTCGAAGTTACCAGCGCGTGCACTACTGTCTTTAGGTCCTCCGGTTCTAGGAAGGGGCGCAGCTGGCGTATCAGCCGAAGCTGATAATAGGCACTCCTAGCCGTCACATCTATCTGAGATGTCATTTGGAGCGACGGATCTAGAAGACTAATGTATCAGTCTCATCATTCAAGAAGCTTAGAGGGGTCCTGTAGCCTCACAGCAACCTTGGGCTGGCTCCAGACTTGTCATGCTTAGAGTAGACCCAAGGAGATCCATTGAAATCAACAAGGCTTAATTTAGTAATGATTAACTTAAGTCCCATTGATTGCAATGGGTTTACCCTGAGTATGGCTAATTCTGGATCCAACCCTTTGTGTGGTAGGGCGGGTTGATTCTCAGTAACCCATCTAGTGAGCTTCACTACAGTGGTCCTTTCCATATCCCCGCATCACCACCACAGTTCCCTAACTCAGACTCCTCCCTCCATTCAGAGTTGCCAGATTATCCATTTGGAAGGGGGGGGGAGAGAGAATATTAAGTCTTGCAGCAGAGCTGGTGGAATGGCCCTGCTTCCCCCTCTCATCTCCCTCAGTACAGCCTGCTGGAATGGCGACTGGTGACTTATACAAGACATTAGCCCCATGGGAAACGTTAACCATGTACACTTGCCATGCACTTCTGGCCACCAATGAATACATCCATAATGTGCCCATCTGAATGCAGCAGGGTTCCTTACATAAGAAGAGCCATGCTGAATCATACCAAAGGCCTATGTTGTTACGAAGTAGCTTGATGTAACAATCTAGTCCAGCATTCTGTTCACACAGTGGCCAACCAGCCACCAGTTGGAAGCCCAGAAGTAGGACATGAGTCAGTGCAATAGCACCCTCCCACTCGTATTTCCCAGCAACTGGTATACAGAGGAATACTGCCTCTGATACTGGAGGTAATGCCTAGCCATCATGACTAGCAGCCTTACCCTCCAATATGTTCTTATTCTCCCACACTCTTGCTTGAGACTAGGGAATTTCCCAGCCAGTGCTACCTCAAGCAATTCTGAATTATTGTATATTTCTGTGCAAATGTACAAAGAGTCTCACACCTAATATGGAGGCCCATAATTCTTGTACATGTACGTACATAAAGATTATTACATGTCAGGCAACACTGCCACTTTGGTAATTATCAAATGTTCTGTTTTGATTCTGTCTAGTTTTAGTTTCAGAGGTATCAGGCTCAGAGCAGAAAGAGGTTATTTAGGGAATATTCAAGCAACAGTACTGTTTCCTTGGATTTACTGTATAAACATCTCCCCCAAAACCCACTTTAAACTGGTAACCATTCATCACTGGATGATGAGTTTTTCCTATAGGAATGTGTTCGTATGCTAGTCAAAACAAATAAAGACAAGGAAAAAAAGTACTACAATGGTTTCAATTTAAAATCTATCATTTCGGCTTAAACACCAATCCACTTACATTGTTGAGGTTTGGAGAGACACAAAGGAGGGCACACCAAAGCAGACTTCCCTGTATATTACTGCCATCTAGTGGACATATTCTCCTTCAGTGCTTGCTAATCTCATCCTTAGAATTTAAGCAGGAGCAAATAGATTGAGAGGATTTTCCTCAGTTTTAGCTAATGGCTAAGGTAGGGATGGGGGAGAAATAAGTTTTATTTTCTTTTTAATAAGAGGTGACCTAATTCACAGTTCCAAAACTAATACACAAAACAGAATGCAATTATCTTTGGGTTTTCACATTTCTCTGAAATTTGTGATGCAGTCCTCTGATCAAAAACTGTGTACAAAATTGCATAGGGAAAATAGCATTTAAAGGAGCATATGTTAAGGGAAGCAGCTTGCAAAAAATGCATATAGTTGGCAGAAATGTTTTCAAAAAAGCATACAAAGTTTTGTTCGCATGAACATGCACACAAAATGGTGTATAAATTTTCATTCAACTTTTAAAAGAAACATTTGTAAACTGATGCGGAAATGGAAAGGACAAGGGAACATGTGAAGTTACAAGTTGATCCCTAATGCAGTGTTCTCCCCAATAATGCTAGGGAGGATTTTCTTCTTCTCCACCTTTTTAATATGACCTTTAATCCTAGACAGATTTACTTGGGAGTAGTTTCTATTGAATTCAGTGGGGCTTACTTCTGAGTAGATATGATAAGATTGTGTTGTAAGTGGTTCATGTTTTTTTGGCATATGTTATATTAATTGTTGATATTCTGAGCAGAAAAGTTAAGAATTTTACATAATTAGGATTTTGTTTGTTTGTTTATATTTTGTAGAAAATTCATGAACATAAACATGAGAAGCACATTCAACTGTAATCATGGTCCCTCTTCAGTAATTTTCCCCTCATGCGATTGCCATAATTGATAGGGAAGGTGCCCCCCCCCCACTCCTGCCGTTGCAGCCCATGTCGGCCTCACCTAGGGATGGGTGACCCGCTTGGCACTCAACTCACGGCGCGCGTTCTCGACTCGTGAGCTGAGCATTCACGCCGCGTGAGCCAAGCCGAGCACGAGCGCCAACTGAGGCACTCACCAGACTTCCAGGTACCCGGCGCTACGTTGTTTATGTAGAAAACAGCCTAATTTGCACAAATTATGGCCGGAAGTCGCTTTCCCCAGCTTGGCTCTCAAGAACACGAGTCGAGCCGGGGAAAAGGTAGGGTGAGTAGAGCTCAGGGGGTCGAGCCCGGAGAGTTTGCAGGACTTCCACTCCATTTCCCACTCCCTCCCAGCCTCTAGCTGTGCTATTTCTCTCTCCCCCTCTTTACCTTGCTGTTTCTCCCCACTCCCAGCCCCCAGCTTTGCTCTTTCTCTCCCTTCTACCCCTTTGACCTCTATTTCCTCCTCCCTCCCAGCCTCCAGCATCACTACTTCTCTCCCCCGCCCCATCACCTCTTTAGTTCACTTTTGACTAGCCAGGCCCTCACTATATGACTAGCTACATCCTCCATGGGAGCTATTTTGTGGTGGTGCCCAGAGCAGTTTCTGAAATTCTCAAAGGTGCCCACGGCGTGTCCAAAAAGGTTGGGGACCCCTGGACTGGAGAGTTGTTCTTTTTTAATTTGAAAGCTGAGGATCTGGACTAGCTAGTGGCCCCCCTTAGCCCTGTGGTTAATGTAGCTATGCTAGTGCAGGCATTGCATAGGTGTAATATGATCCCATTGGCAAACACCCAGTAGCATCCTTGCTGCCACATTCTGGAACAACTGCAGTTTCAGAAAACTATTCAAAGGTACTAAGATTCAAAGGTACTGAGATTCAAAGGTATAGAGCAGGGCTCTCCAACCTTGGGTCCCCAGATGTTGCTGGCGTACAGCTTCCAGCATACCCAGCCAGCATGGCTAATGGCAAGGGATTCTGGGTGCTGTAATCCAGCAACATCTGGGGACCCAAGGTTGGAGAGCCCTGGTATAGAGTGACTGCAGTAATTGTGATGTAACTAAGGCATGTGTTACCATAGCCAGGACTGACTTCTTCAGGAATGGGCAAAACCTGCACATTAAAGAGAGGTATTTAATGTCTCATCTGATTTGACCCTAATGGTTTTGCTTTGATGGATCCAACCAATCAAAGTCTCCACATGACAGCTTTTAAGATGTGATTGCATCATGTGAATGGAATTCCCAAGTATCTCTAAGAAGGGGGATATTCTGCATTTGCTTAGTAAAATGTCATAGTGATTATCTCTGTGTAGCTTCATGTAAAAAAAAATAATAATCAGCCAATGCATGTTCACATCTGGCCCATCATTAACAATTCCCCTGTCTGACCAGATCAAAAGACTGACATTTCAAGTCCTTTTGTGGTCATAGATCTGGCAGGAGGTTGAGTGAATTTCAGCTCCATCTTTTTGTATTAAGATATGATAAAGGATCATGTTATGGACTTAGGGCATTGTTTGGGGGGCACATAATGCAGCCAACTTGCTGAAGCTAAAGCAGGTCTGAGTGTGGTCAATGTCTGGATGGAAGAGTGCTGGGGAACTCAAGGACTCCAATTTGAGTTCCATGATAGAAGAAAGTAGAATACAGTAATACCTTGGATTGCAAGCATAATTAGTTCCGGAACCATGCTTGTAATCCAAAACACTCTTATATCAAAGCTAGTCTCTGGCGGGTGTGAGCGGGGCCGATTTTGGCCCGCTCAAGGCGAGCGGTTATATCCCTACACTACTTGTATTGCAAGACGTCGCTCGTTTATCAAGTCAACATTTATTTTTTAAAATTGCTTGTCTTGCAAAACGTTCTCAGACCAAGTTACTTGCAATCCAAGGTATTACTGTATAAATGTAGGAATGGATGAATCTCTCAGGTTCACTTTCTTCTGTATTCCAGTTTTTAAAATCTCAAGTTCTTCCCATCCTGAATATGAAGATATCTGCATAGTTTGGTAAACTCTGATTGAAAGTGAACTGAAACTGAATTCTCAACAATCTGCACCAGCCAAATTCAATAGATACCGCTATTCCCAACCTGGAGAGGATCATGTTGTACCTCCCTACCATATAGCTGTTAAAGATGAGGAGCGTGTCAGAAAAAAAAAGGTTGGCAATCCAAATTCAGTGCTAACATGGTTGATTCAATCCTAGATGTTTAAGAGTGAAATATTCAAAGACCTGGGCCTGGATGGATGAATGTGGCAATTCTGATTTCTCACACATTCAGTTTTTTAAAATCTCAATTTCTTTGCATCCTCTTTATGAAGGAATTTGTGAATTTGGGTAAATTCTTATCAAAAACTAACTGAAACAAAATTCTTACCCATTCCTATATAAATCTGTTTAGATGTGGAGCAGTGTATAAATGTTGTAACTACCTAAATAAATGTATGAAATAAATACTCTGTCCACAGTAGCATTTATGCAATATTAGAAGGAAGGAGGAAATGGAAGTGTTGGGTGAATTAATCCATCCCCAACCCTCTAAACCTGCCTTTGCCAGCCTTGCTCCCCTGCAACTATGTATGCTACAGCCTTGCTCACTAACCAGCTCCCACTCACATGCACGCCTATGCACTACACATGCAGTGAGCTGCTGCTACTGGCATCAGTCCAACCAAACAATTGTGGGGTGGATGAAAGAGGAGACACAGGATGGGCTGTGGTGCTGAGGCCCATCTGAAAGTGGGCTGAGCCGCACTGGTGGTCCCCAGCCCACAGCTTGAAAAACAGTAGTGTAAGAGAAAGAAGCTGATAATACAGCAGACAGGTGAAAGTAATGCTCACAATATCTTAGCAGTAAACTTTGTCTTCATATCTTTATCTTCTGGGAGGTATTACACCATCAAGCATATCATTGAAAGTAATTTACAAGTTTGCAGTAAGGGCCAAAATAAAGGAACAGAACTACAGAGCTCCTAACAGAGAACCTCATAAAAGGTAAATTGGAAAAAAACAACCCACTCAGTGCTTTAAAGAGGCCGTTTTCTCAAGAGGTCATTGAAGACAAATAAATTTCGTAGGTCTTTCCTAAGCAATATTTAAGGTGCAGTTAATACATCCCAGAATGCCAGTAACAAGTGGATGCAGAGGTCAATTTATTAATATCTTTTTCAATGGAGTCTTTATTAAGCAGCAGACTCCTTGTTCAGGATCCAACTCAATGGAAAGAAGTCAGAACATCAATTCTGGGGAGGAACCTGCCCTGCAGATTCATACGTTTCGGACACCTGGCTAAGTAATATTTAGCTAGCCAAATGTACTTGGAAGCTATTTTACCTCAGCCTCCATAGCAAGCCAAAAATAACTTTGAGACCCAGTGGGAAGCAGGAAAGCCCCACGCCCTATCTAACAGTCATATGAAGTATGACTCCACAATCCATGGTTTAGTTCAATTTAAAACTCACTCTTTCCTTACCATTATGTGTTGCTCCTTTGTTTGGCCTAGCAATCACTATCCCAAGGAATGGAACAGGATCTCAAAAGTAGACTTGAAATGAAGACATACCTATTGTCACCTGACAAGCCACATGAATTTGTTGTGAAAAACATGCAAAATGGCTAATTCTCTTAAGATCAACTTTAGATTCACTTACTGTGCTTATGGCCCTTAAAAGAATAATTCTTTCCCGTGATGTTCCATATTTTTAGGAGCAGCCTGTGTAGAAGGACCTTGAAGCAGATCAGGAGGACCTTTCAACCTCAGGAGAAACAGCAATCAAACCTCTCCCCCCCCCCCGAGATGTCAAGAGGTCCCTAGTCATAGGGAGTGTAGCTGCCTAAAGGTGCAGACTCAGTCAGCCACCAGAAGCAGAAGTGCACACCTGAGGAATATGGACTCCTTGTGAGTAAAGGGATACTCATAAGCAAGATTTTCCTCATGAGCAGGCTATTCCTCAAGTGACACTGATGGCCTACAGCTGTGCTCTGGGTGATGCTCTGAAGGCTCAGATTTAAAAGCCTTCACTTCTAGAAACAGAAGTGCTAAAACAATGTCTGTGCATCAGTTCTCAGGCTCTAGTCTTGTGTATCCCCTGACTGCCTTCTCTCTCCCCTTTCCTGCACCTAGACTATCTTCAAAATGTGCTTCTGGTAGTTCTTCTTCTTGTTGTTCCTCTCCTACTGGAGGTTGGACATCATCATGGCTAAACAGTCTTTAGATATGGCTGCTCTGGACAATGATAATGTTTTTATTTATTTATTTATTATATTTATACCCCGCCTTTTTCCCCCGCAAGGAACCCAAGACGGCTTACATAGTCCTCCTCCTCTCCATGTTATCCTCACAACAACCCTGTGAGGTAGATTAGGCTGAGAGTCAGTGACTGGCCCAAAGTCACCCAGTGAGTTTCATGGCTGAGAGGGGACTAGAACCCGGATCTCCCGAGTCCCAGTCTAACACTCTAACCACTACGCCACACTGGCTCTAACCACTGGCACACTGCCCCCACCCAACCCATTCTTTAAGGTTTTCCAGCCAAGCTTCTTCCTACACTTCTTTTCCCATCTCTTTTACTTTGTATAATCAGCTGCAACAGTCTATATTTTTCATTTCTCTTTATATGAACAAAATATTCTAGTTTTCTGCATTTTATGTGTTTTATAATTTCTTATCTTTATACATTCTGGTACCGACCCCTGCTTATTCCTAGCTGCTCTGTTTTTGTGCTGCTGGAAACAGGACAAGAATGATGGCAGTGTAGAAGTAAGCAAGTCATTTTTGAAGCACAAAGCACCTCTCAAGAAAATGGTTAGAAATTACTCAGTGATGACCCTTTCTTTGAAAATGCATCACTGCCTATCCCTGTTAAAACTCACTCTTTCCTTGCCGTTATGTGTTTCTCCTTCACTTGGCCTCGCTATCACCATCCTAAGTTTATTTCTTACTGGATAGTCCAAGATGAAAGACCATTGTATCAAATCTGTATGGTTGCATGTATTGGCTGTGGCTTACACTGGCTCAGCTTGCCTGAGTATGGAAAGCTAAGCAGGGTCAGGCCTGGTTATTACTTGGATGGGAGACCCCTCCTCTAGTTTCCTGCATTGAGCAGGGGGTTGGACTCGATGGACTTGTAGGACCCTTCCAACTCTATGATCCTATGGTCCCATACCAGCTACAGAGCACCTAATTTCTAGTATCGCTGGTGACAGGGCTGGCATCAAGGGCAGGGACCCACCGAAAAGAGGCCCCTGGAATGGCTCCTCCTCTTCATCATTGCAACTTGCCAATTCACCTGCCTCTCACTTTGATCCAGACAATGGTGGTGATGAGAAGGAGGAACAGTAGATGCCAACTTGTTCGCTGGCTCTCTGCCTTTCAAGCAAGTAAGTGGAAGCAATGATGAGAAAGAGGATGAGGAGCAACAGCAGCTGGTGACAATGGCAGTAAGAAAGTAGACTCACTGAGGGAGGGTGGCCCATTGAGGGTGTCTGGCCCAAGCGCCTTCAGAGATGTGGAGCTGAGACTGGCTAGTGATAAGGAGAGAGGCGTAAAGTACATGTCTTTATTTTATGCTCCTTTCAGATTCACTGTTCTAATCTGGAATGACCACCTGAAGAGCTAAGTCCAAATATAACACCAAGTCTGACTGGGAAGGCCATATAAAGACACGTTTAGTGAATATCTTCCAACTTTGGAACTTTTCTCTAGGGCTGGAAAAGACAGAACCTGAATATCTTCCCAAACCAATTTAGGATATTTTGTCTGGACAGGAATGTTATGGCAGGCATTATCCGTAGTTTTTCTTTTTTTAAAAAAGGATTAAATTGAACAAAGAAATATCAAATATAGGATACAAACTACTGTTGTTTCACCTACGGTAATTCAATTCTTCATGCTCAAATGCCACTAACAGATTAGCTTATTTCATTCAGATTGTATTGCACCCAGAGCAGACAGCAGAAGCAATCAAGGTGTACAAGAGATGCATGCTTCTTTCACCAGGATTAAATAAACAGAACCCATGTAGGGTTTCAAAGGGAGCATACAGCACGCTTTAGAAGAAGGTGAAAAATAACACCCACCAATTCCTTCTCAACCTCAGGTCAGTTTGATCCTCATATGAAAGCAATCATCTTCCGTTAAGCCACCTCAACGATAAGAACTTCTAATGTGCAAAGTAGTTTTACAAAGTCTCTCAGTTTTGTCCTTGTAACATATCTGCAAGTTATATCATTATAATTCCCATTTTGCAGATGGGACAACTGCAGGTGATAGATCATTTGGCCAAGGCCTTCCAGTGAAATCATGGCTGAACAGGGATTGTGCAGCAGATGCCTCACTCTACCTAATGGTAGGGGCATCATATGGTTGCATAGTTTCACAGTGACTAGTGGAGGTTTCAGTGAGAGTTGCATGTGAATTTTGCTGAGAGTAAGGGTCTAACAGTAAAAAAAAACTTTGTACATGTACCTACAAAGCATATGAATACTGACCATGCCTGAACAGAATCTTGTGTTCCATTCTGAGCCAGGAAATAACTTCTCAGGGAAATGATACTTAATATGTAATATATTACAGCATTATAAGCTGAACAAATTTGTATTCTGAACCAAGTAATTACAAACATCACCAACTAAAGGAGGTAGTCTGCGATCTATATTAATCCATGCTGTTAAGGACTGTACATGTCAAAGCTATGGAGTGGCTTTTTTGCAAAAAGATCTACAAGATGCTTATTGGGAGTGTGTTGTACAAACAGATCTCCTAATAGTCCAGAAAGAAAAATTCAGTAGCCCTGTCAAACTGAATGCTGTTGTTGCTAAGCTCCCATAGAGATGTTTGTACAAACAGCTGTTCATCCTTGGTAAACCACACTGAGAGGCTGATATTTTAATAGAGTTTATTATTATTATTATTATTATTATTATTATTATTATTATTATTGCAGTTGTTGATGTCATTTACTCAAGAAATTTGGGCTTCTTTGTGAAACTTCAACTGAAGCAACCCGTGGATGCAAATTTGCAACATGTGATATGCTAACCCTTCAAAGGAAGCCTCTCTCCACAGGGTGCGCGGTTTGAGTCATATTGCCAGACATGTACTTCAAAAAGTGTGGAGAGTTGTGAATCAATAAAATGCTTATGTAGTTCAACAACTTGGAAATATTGCTCTTCTTCAGCAAAGTTTACTACTCTTAACTAAAAAGCCAACAACAGCGATTCCCCCGTCCCCAGTATTAAGACAAATTATTCTCAACATGCCACCTGGTATTTTATAACTTACTCGGTCAGTATTCCAAGGCTGTGCCAATGTGTGGAGGACTGACGAAACAAGCGTACAAAGGAAGTAGTGACTGCTGTGTGATGAGGAAGATTTGAAAATCTACAACAAAGTCCCCCTTCGTGCATTGTATGCATGAATAGGGCTCCAGGGACATTGGGGCTAAGCCGTAGGCCTCACCCCCAAGGATGCATTCTTCCCTGGCTCCCAACATCCACATATTGAGCATGGACGTCCAAGCAGGGAAGTCTATGCACATAGAGCCCTATGCATTTAAGCTTCCTTGCTCAGGTGTCCACACTTCATGCACGGACATCGGGATGGAGCTAGCAGCACAGCCTGCTGCCTCTTCCATGCATGGGGCTCTCTTCATCCATATTTATGATAGTCAAAGAGGATGTGTGTCCATCTGTCCGTTTGTCTGTCAGCACAATAGCACCAAGACGGTGACACCTAGAGACCTGAAACTTGACATACATACTAAGGGGACCTTAGTATGCATGTCATACTAAGGGATATTTAGCGTGTGTGTGTTGTTTTGTTGTTGTTGTTGTTGTTGTTGTTGTTGTTGTTTAAATGCATTAATTAAGTGTAATTAATTTAAATGTGTCCACATGGTTGAAGCCTGCAGTAACATTGTCAGCCACCAGGGGCAGACTTTCCTAAGCTTTGCAGTCCATACAGTTTGAAGCCAGGGAAGACTAGTAGGCTGAGGGACAGTTATATGCCTGCCATTTCCCCCTAATGTGGGGCAGCTCCCCATCCTCATGGGAATGGGGTACAAAAACCCCTTAACTCAGGGGGCTATAGAGGTACACCATGGCAGTGGCCATGCCTAGGGGTGCCAGAGGGCATGGCTTCACTCAGATGGGGCAGGCACCATGTGTCCCTGTTAGGGATGTGCAAGGATTTCATTCGGGGTATGGAAATCTGGTGGACTGGCCAGGCTCAACCCCCCCGAATTCCATCTCGCTTACCTCTTCCCCGGCTCAACTTGTGTTCTCCCAAGTTGAGCTGAGGAAGCAACTTCCAGGTTCCTGGCAGGCCACTGTTTACGTAGAAAATGCCTTAAAATATGCCCAAAGCGGCTGCAATCTGTGTAATTTGTGCAAATTGAAGCCGCTTTTGACTTATCTTAAGGCATTTTCTACGTAAACAGTGGCCCACCTGGAACCTGGAAGTCCCATGAGTGGCACGGCATGCACCTGGTTTTGGCCCGGTTCAGTGGGTGCAGCATCAGCGGCGGTGGCATCCAGCGAGCCAAAGGCAAGTCGGGTCCCGGAGGATCACCCACCCCTACTCCATGTCTTACAGCTGTTTTGGTTTGCTTGAAAGTTTTGCTGTATCAAACTAAGGGCTATTCCAACCCACGAGAAGCTAGGTCCATTCACTAGTAAACAATAATGTATGAAGGGGATTAAAGAGGCCACAACTTAAGTTCCAATAGACCTATCTTTCCTTCAAGCATGTGCCTTTCCTTCAAGTAGCCACAGGGGTCCAGCAATGACAGAGAAAGCTACTTGTCTGCGTGGGTGCTCTTAGGCAGGCAACCTCAGTGTCCAGATCTGCTTAATTTTGGCAGCACAATTCTAACATATGAATTTGAGAACCCCAGCTTCAGATCAGTATGGTGGAGAATTTTGTTCCGCTTGCATTTTGCTATGAACTTACCAAATTCACACTTCCAACATCAACATGTGAATTGGAATGTAGTTAACCTTTGGTATTCAACTTTCTCAGAATTTTGCGTTGCAGTTCTTCCAACAAAACATGTGTAAGTTATCCCCTGCAATCCTTATTTTAGTCGTATGGAGGCCAGTACCAGTAGTTGATCAGATTTTGGCAAGAGGTGGTGACTGTAGTGGTAGAAAGCTCTAATTCTCAAAGCCCCCAAAGTGGAATATGGGCTTTGTTTTTAACATTAGTTTTGCAGTATGTAGCTTTAGGAGAAGGGCTGTAGTTCAGTGGTAATGAATGTGCTTTATGTGCAAAATGTCCCAAATTCAATCTGTGTCATCTCCAGGTAGGGTTAGGAAAAACGCTTGCCTAAAACCCTGGAGAGCCACTTCAATATACACTGTAGAGCATGGGTTCTCAACCAGGGAGGAATTCCCCCCAGAGGGAGAATTTTAGGGTTTCAGGGGGGGAATTGGGACCACAGACTCAAACTCAATACTGATCTTTCTACAAATTACAATTCTACAGATTGTACATAATCTACAGGACATCACACCTTATTGTATGGCACAGATTAAATCAGACAATCTTGGAAAGGGGGGAATGACATTCTGACATATGGTGAAAAGGGTGCATGGGGCAAAAAAGGTTGAGAACCACTGCTGAAAAGAATACTGAGCTAGATAGACTAATGGGCTGACTTGGTATAAGGCAACTTCCTCTTTTCCCAAGATTTACATGCATACGTGCCTCTTCATATTGTGTGGCTACGCCATCAAACAGACCTGCACAATTCAGAAGCTTCTTCCAAGCTACAACTAGGATGCATAGCTTAAACACACATCTCATTGCTTAATAATAATAATAATAATAATAATAATAATAATAATAATAATAATAATTTTTATTTCTTACCCGCCTCTCCGTCTAGATCGAGGCAGGGAACAGCAAAAATATAAAATACATAAACTAAACAAACACAATACATACTATTAAAACATCTTAAAACATCTTTAAAACATCATTAAAACATCATTAAAACATCTTAAAATATCTTAAAAACATCTTAAAGGCCACCTATAATTCTGCTGGATAGGCCTGCCGGAAGAGATCAGTCTTTATGGCTTTTTTAAATTCCAAAAGACTGGTGAGTTGACGAATCTCCTCCGGCAGGCCATTCCATAATCTGGGAGCAGCAGAAGAAAAGGTCCTCTGGGTAGTACCCATCAGCCTAGTTTTGGCTGACTGAAGTAAATTCTTCCCAGAGGACCTGAGTGTGCGGGGTGGATTGTATGGGAGAAGGCGATCCCGTAGGTAGCCTGGACCCAAACCATGTAGGGCTTTAAAGGTAATAACCAACACTTTATACTTCGCCCGGAAACTGATTGGCAGCCAGTGGAGTGCTTTTAAAACTGGTGTGATGTGAGCACCCCTAGGTGTACCAGTAACCAGTCTGGCTGCCATATTTTGCACTAGTTGAAGTTTCTGGACTAGGTACAAAGGTAGCCCTATGTACAGCGCATTGCAGAAGTCGAGCCTCGAAGTTACCAGCGTGTGCACTACTGTCTTTAGGTCCTCCGACTCTAGGAAGGAGCGCAGCTGGCGTATCAGCCGAAGCTGATAATAGGCACTCCTAGCCGTCGCATCTATCTGAGATGTCATTTGGAGCGACGGATCTAGAAGCACCCCCAAGCTGCGAACACAGTCTTTCAGGGGGAGTGTAACCCCACCCAGAACTGGTTGACACACCTCCAGACCCAGGTTGTGGCCTTTTACAGCAAGCACCTCCGTCTTGTCTGGATTCAGTTTCAGTTTATTTTTCCTCATCCAGCCCATTACTGCCTCCAGGCATTCATTCAGAGGAGACACACTGTCCTTAGCTGACGCTGTTGCTGAAGGCACAGAGAAATATATTTGGGTGTCATCAGCATACTGATAGCACCCCGCCCCATGCCCCCGGATGATCTCTCCCAGCGGTTTCATGTAGATATTAAATAGCATTGGGGAAAGAATAGCTCCTTGTGGCATGCCACATAGCAGCTCTTTTTTGGAGGAGCAGCTATCCCCAAGCATCACCATCTGGAACCTACCCGAGAGGTAGGACTGGAACCACTGAAGCACAGTGCCCCCGATTCCCATTCCCCTCAGGCGTTCCAGAAGGATACCAGGGTCGATGGTATCGAAAGTCGCTGAGAGGTCCAAAAGCACCAACAGGGACACACTCCCCCTGTCGGTACTCAGGCGTAGATCATCTGCTAAGGCGACCATAGCAGTCTCAACTCCGTATCCTGCTCTGAAGCCAGTTTGAAATGGGTCTAGAAAATTGGTGTCATCCAAAACTGCTTGGAGTTGGAAGGCAACTGCCCTCTCAATCACCTTGCCCAAAAATGGAAGATTTGACACTGGTCTGTAATTGTTAAGGTCCAAGGGATCCAGGGAAGGCTTTTTTAGAAGCGGCTGTACCACCGCTTCTTTCAAACATGATGGAAAATTCCCTCCCTGGAGAGATGCATTAACAATATGTTGTAGTTGTAATCCAACTGCATCTCCTCCTTGGACAATCAACCAGGAAGGACAGGGATCGAGAGGGCAAGTAGTCCTCTTCACTCGACCAAGCAGTTTGTCCATGTCCTCGGTACTCACCAACTGAAACTGATCCAGTGTAATCCTACTTGCGGAGTTACTGGACACTCTATTGTCTGCCTCAGCTACAATGAGGGCATCTAAGTCGACTCTATTATCCGAGAGATTTTATCTGTGAAATGATCGTTAAAGGCATCACAGCGAGCAACTGTAGGCTCTAAAATTGGGTTCAGGGAGGAAGGTGTCTGCGTTAGACCCCTCACCACCCTGAACAGTTCTGCTGGACGCGAATTCACAGATGCAATGCGTGCAGAAAAGAAAGCTTTCTTTGCTGCACATATTGCCACCCCATAGGAGCGAAGATGCTCTCTATGACGTGTCTTATCGGATATGAGTCAAGTTTTCCGCCATCTGCGCTCCAGTCATCGTCCTTTCCGCTTCAGCTCCCTGAGATCTTCTGTATACCAGGGTGCCCGGTTAGAAGCGGGCCGGAGAGGACGTTTGGGGGCGATCATGTCGATAGCCCTGGTTAGGTCTTGATTCCATCTTATTCTGTCAACCAGGGCTTCAACAGGTTCGTCGATGGTACCAGCCATAGACCCCTCTAAGGCTTCCCGGAATCCAAGAGGATCCATCAGCCTTCGAGGGCGGACCATCTTAATAGGTCCACCACCCCTGCAGGGGCGAATAGTAGCTGCGATACTAACCATAACCAGAAAATGATCTGTCCATGACAATGCAGAGGTATTGATCACCTCCGCCCACAGATCTGTCTGTTCAGAACTGAAAACAGCATCGAGGGTGTGACCTGCTGAATGGGTGGTTCCAAAGACCAATTGGGATAGGCCCATATTTGTCATGGATGCCATGAACTCCCGAGCTGCACCTGACAAACTGGTCCCAAATGGGATGTTGAAGTCACCCAGGACCAAAAGCCTGGGCGAGTCCAACATCAGCTCCAAGACCAGCTCCGTGAGCTCGGCCAGGGACTCTGTTAGGCAGCGGGGTGGCCGGTACACCAACAGAATCCCTAGTCTATCCTTGGTCTTCAGACTCAGGTACACACACTCAATTGTGATTCAATTCCCGAACAGGAAGTCTGGTCAGGTTGAGATTGTCTTTATAGACCACAGCTACTCCACCACCCCCGCCCACTTTCCCTCACCTGCTCACTAACACAGTACCCAGCTGGGAGGGCCTGGGCCCATGTCGGGCCACTGTTATCTCCCAGCCAGGTTTCTGTGAAGCACGCCAGGTCAGCCTCCTCATCGTGAAGGAGGTCATAGATGATACTTGCTTTGTTTTTAACTGACCTGGCGTTACATAGGAGCAAGGAGAGGTTCTGTGGGTGGTCTGGTTCGTTCTCCAAGTTCCCCAGGTTGACAGGGCGATTGGAAGGTAAGATGGGTATTATATATCTATCTCTCCTTCCCCTGTAATGGCATTTTGCCCTGCCATAACCCAGAGGGATTGCCATATCTCCCTCTGCCCCGCACAACACATATCGCTGCTCCCTTACACATTATGCTCTGCTGGCTGCAGGTTGCCTTCAAGTCTCTCAGAGGGCGGGGTGGAGGTGGCATTCAGGAACGTTCTTCCAAGCACAGGCCCCACTCTTCAGGCTGCCCCTTCCCGGTCTTATGTACCTGCGGCTGCAGTAGAGGGTGGGGGAGGAGGGTGGAGTGAAGGCTCCCAGCAGCTCGAGGATGGAACACAGCTGCTGCCCAAACACAGCGTTCTTCCAGCACAGGCCCCTTAAAGTTGTTGAGCAGGAGAGTGATTCAATTACTAAAGGTATGACAAACAGAGTTGAATGGCATTAATGACCGTTTCAGTTTAGACTTTAGATGGCCCCTCACAAATAAATGCCACACAAGGAGACTGTCTCAGATATACGTTCTGGGCATTTATATCAGGTCCTGCTGGGTAATGGGAGGGGGACACTGGAAGTGGGTATGGGGGGGCACTGGGGGAGGTTCTCTTTGTGCCCTACTTGTGCACTTTCCAGAAGCATCTGACTGCCCACTGTTGGAAGATGAATGTTGGACTAGATGGACCCTTGGCTTTTTCTGATCCAATGGGGTGGTCTTACATTCTTAGGTTTTGATTCAAATAAATTAAGACAGTTCTCCAGAGCAAGTTACATACAATTTAATTCATATAAAATCACTGTAATGCCTTCCTTTCACCATGAAATTTAACAAAGCATAGAAGCATTTCTTTAGTGTTTACAGTTCGTTACATGGCCTGCAATTCATTCTTTCGTGCAGTTCAGTAGGACAGTTCAAGCCAAGCAGACAATGTTATCATTTTAGTGAAATCATGCCATACTTTTCCATAAGGAAATCTATAGGGATAATATCTCTTTCTTTCTGCTGATGTTTAGGGTGAGGCAGGTATGCAGGCAGCCGAGTCTCCCTTATTTGCTTTGGAAGGTCAGCTCTTTCGTTCAGCCTATACTATATGGTTCCTCCATTATAATTATGAAGCATGTCTGAATTCTTCAATGGTGGGTGGACCATTTCACATGTCAAAACTTTCATTTCAGGTAATAACAAAACTGCATGAATAGCAAATACGCTCCATGAACCTTCAAATTAAATACCCCTACAATCATATTGGTTGTTCAGCTGAAATAACCTGCTAGGTGCTGTTCATAGAAAGGACCCCAGGAAGAGAAAGACTTCTTGAGTCGGACAAGTATGGAGGCTTTCAAGCCAGTAAAGCTCACTTGGGCACCTGAACGATGCCGGAGGGGGAAACAGCCAGGGGAGGGGATAATAGCCATTTTGTGAAAGTATTGCTTAAAGAAAGAGAGAAAAGTATAAAGTCTTCCCTCCCCTCTACAAATGGCCATTCCTTATGTATTTTGATTTTTGTTCTAAAAAGAGATTGTGTAGTCTGCAAAAATCAACATGAAATAATACTGGGGACTTCATCTGAGCCAAGGGCTCCCTTTTTGTGCCAAGACTCAGCTCCTATACTAGTGAAGTAAGATAGAAAAAAAATGATTGGCTATTTCTTTTTAAAGGACATGGAATAATGGGCTCAAGTTACAGGAAGCCAGATTCTGCCTGGACATCAGGAAAAATTTCCTGACTGTTAGAGCAATAATACAATGGAACCAACTACCTAGGGAGGTGGTGGGCTCTCCCACTCTGGAGGCATTCAAGGGGCAGCTGGACAGCCATCTGTCAGGGATGCTTTGACTTGAATTCCTGCATTGAGCAGGGGGTTGGACTCGATGGCCTGGTAGGCCCCTTCCAACTCTACCTATGATTCTACGATAAGCTAACAAAGTAATCCTATAGAAGACAACAGGATTTTTCAGAGTCCCAGCTCTGATGTTGGGAAACAACACCGATGTCAGAGTTGGGACTCCACGCTCCGAGCGCCCTCCCCCCCCCATTGCAGCCAGTGCGCAAAGAACTATGCTGGCTGTCTATCCGAGATCATAATGGCAACCTCAGAGATGGGGTTTAGGGTGTGTTCTGGGGGGCAGGGAGGGGAAGAGACTGGTGCCACCAAGATACGAGGTATCCTGGCAATGCCTCAGCCTCCTTCCTTCCCCCTCTGGAGCACGACAGTTAGACAGCTGAAATTGACTGTCTAGCAGCTTTGCAGGGTGGGAGGAGCACAGAGGCCCTGCATAGGATTACTGTAATTTTCGGACTTCGGAGGGTTACGGGCGTCCCCATAGGATTGCACCCTAAGTGAGAAATGAAATGAACGACCTGCTTGGCAGGTTTGTATCCTCAAGACAGGTATGTGTTTCCAGCATAGGCATCCACAGGAAGCAGCAAGGGGAGTCAGTTGCCCCCCCCCACTGCCCAGGTGAGGCATAATCCCCAGATTCCCATCTTTCGTTAAAAAAAATAATAATAAAAGCAAGTCTCTAGCCCTTGTAGAACCTGAGATAGGAGGCAAAATGCACAGCCACTCTTCTACCCATTTATTTTGTAAGCAAAAATAGGTGTCTCCTGCCTTACAGAGTTTTTAGCCAATGAATGAAGTCATAGCAATGTTTGACACCCGGTGTCGGGAGAAGGAACTTCTTGGTTCATTGTAAAACCATTTTGAGGGCCTTTCTAGGTGGAAAGTGATTGCTGCCTCAAAAAATCAATTCAGAAATCCAGGATTTTAGAATTTTTGGAATGGGGGGTGGAATGGTCCTAAGAAAGGTTTTGCCCTACTGTGGATTTTTGATATTTTTCTCATGGACCAGCACAGCTACTTTTGCTTTTTGCTTTTGTTTTCTTTTTATATATACAAAATGTGCACCGAAAACATGTGCAGTTCTAGGGGGGAAATATTATCCAATTAAAAAAGAATGTTCCTGTTGATGTAAAAATTGGCTGATAATAATGTGAAAAGTAAGGTAAGGCTCCTAAACCCTAATCAATCATACCCATTTCTACTCCCCCTGCCAGAGTCACTCTCAACAGTGTTCACCAATGTTTCCAAAATGAAGGAAATCATTCTATGACAACTCATATACAGTTATTAATGTAATTTGCCTCCGTTTCTCAGACTCCCTTTCTGAAAACATCAGTTCACAGGTATCTGTCCTATGTCTTCTGCAGTGAAGACAGATGAAAAGCAGCTTCTCCACAATCTCCTTATTCTCCTTTAGTACTCCTTTAACTCTGTTGACTGGACAATGGTCCAGTTGCCTCCCTAGTGGTTTCCTGCTTCTGCTATTTTCAAATAATTATTCTTGGCTTTGATGTTATTAGCAATATGCTCCTTAAACTGCTTTTTTGCATCTCTTATTGTCTGCTTGCATTTCTTTTGAGCAAGTTTGTGCTCCCTTTTGTTCTCCTCATTTGGGCAAGACTTCCATTTTCTGAATATTTTCTATTCATCACTTGATGTGGTTAAGAGTATGTGTAATTTGCCACTGGAGCCAACTAAAGGTGTGAACCATCTCTACTGAGATGTTTTGAGGTGATATAAAAGCTTTCTATGTGGTGTTTCATCTGTGAAGGCTGTTTCACGCATGCAAGTCATCACTTAAATATTTCAGAGAAGAACAATATATTACAAGAATTACTGAACTGATGCTAAAGCACTGTGCATTCTCTCACTGTGGCATCCAGCGTTATAGAGAGGTGGTGGGAATAACGCTCAGCATGATGACAAAAGGACACAGGGTAAGGTTCATATATGTTCTCTAAAGGGAGGGGAAGCATTCCAAATGGGGCTTCCATTCCAACCATAATTACCAAAGGATAGATATGAATGTTTGAACTCACTCTTAGTAGTGGCTTTCCAGAGAACTATTCTAGCATACTAATGGCAACGAAGAGCTGGGTTGTGCTGGTACTGTCTGATTGCTGATAGCTACATGCAAAAAATCCATCATAAAGTTAAGCATGCTTGCATTCCATTGATTTTAATGCAATTTACTTGCATTCAACTGTACTGGATGTGGGGGGGGGGATCTACATGTTGGGTTTGGTCCAGAATAAGTGAGTTACACTTTACTCTCATTGAAATCAATGGGGCAATTTAGCTATGATTAACTTACATCCCATTGATTTTGGTGGGACTAAACCATGACTAATTGGCTCTGGATCCAACCCACTGAAATTAAGAGATTTAAAAATCCTTTGTACTGCTTCCCAGAAACCAGAAAGTGCAGGAGTTTCATTTGTTCTCTACTTTAGTATGAGAAACTCACATAAAGTAAAATAAGTGCACATATTTTCATATGCTGAAAATGCTGAAAGGTATGGTCTTGGCCAGAGACCAGGGTTTAGAAGAAATTGATGAGAGGTTTCAGCTTATGGTGCCTAAATTATCAAGATACAAAAGGCTTGTGTTTATTCAAGATTAATAAGGAAATTAATGGGGAAACAAGAAGTCTACATTTCTGCCACTGACAAGAAAATTGAGCTTTAAATAGCTCTTCTGCATTGAGTTAATGTGTTTGTCATAATACAGGCAGGGTGGAATTAAATCAAGCAAGTGAGTATTTCTTCTTCAAAATGAAATTGGGGTCTGTTACCATTGTAAAAACATTGGAAAATGAATGAATAGTCAGATAGAAAAGGAACTAAAAGATTGCCCAAGGCCATAAGGAGCTCTGGGTTCCATATAAGGTGATTAAATGCACACAGGGCACAATATAATTTATTTAGCATTCATCTAAATGTATTACATTATGCAGGAATCGTTAAGATAATAAAGGAATTCTTAATAAAGAATATTTAAGGTGTGTGGGTTTTTTTTTTGTAATTTCTTCTGTAATAATGTCACACACCTCTGCAAGTCTGTCTGTCCAACTTTTCCTCCTGAAATACTATGTTTGCAAAAGTGATTAAGATTTATCTGAAAACAGAAAGGTAGGGGAAAGTAGCAGATTTGTTTGGGAAACCCACAACATCATCTGCCAATGAGCCTGTTTCCAGTGTCCTTTTGCTGGAGGAAATGCATGGGGAAATATTTATTATTTATTTGCTATATGGATTCATACCCAAGCCTTCAACCAAAAATCCACATTACAATAAAACAATTTAAACAGAAAAACATTAAATGCTTGCCTCTGTTTTATTCCAATCTTCCTCCTCATCTCAGACCTACTTCCATGTCTAGCTATCAATATACTTCACCAACTGCCATGTTAAGCTTGACCACAGTCTACAGCTGAATAGTACTGAAGAGAAAAGGGAAGAAGGCAACCCTTGCCATCAGACTTACAGTTGAAAAGGCATAATACAAAAGGAAAACTGGGATGAGAAAGGAAGAAGGCAAAAAAGCAAACTCAGGCATCAATTCTTAAAGTTACAAAATTCTTGGGCAGATCAATCCCATGGCCCCAAGACAGCATCTAGATGGCCATAGGATTGGCTAGAT
The DNA here is from genome assembly GCA_021292165.1 of Shinisaurus crocodilurus. NCBI lineage: Eukaryota > Metazoa > Chordata > Lepidosauria > Squamata > Shinisauridae > Shinisaurus > Shinisaurus crocodilurus. The sequence continues at coordinate 46,354,438 of CM037876.1, forward strand.
TCCCAGCTCCAAAGCTGGAAAATTTCTCTGACCTCCGACCTCCCCCTCCTCACAGCTGGCGTGGATGAACCATGCCGGCTTCTTCTCCAAGGTCTCAAAAGCAACCCCGGAGAGGGCGTTTAGTGGGCGTTCCAGTGGGTGGGGAGGGGAGGAGACTGGTGCCGCCAAGATATGATGTATCCTGGTGGTGCCTCCACCTTCTCCCCTCCTGCTCCGAAGCACCGCAGTTACACAGCCAAAATCATCCATCTAGCTGTTTTGCAGAGCGGGAGGAGTGCAGAGGTGACCTTTGCCTCTGTGCTCCTCCCACTCTGAATAGGATGCCCATAATCCTCCAAGTTCAGAGGGTTATTGGCATCCTCATAGGATTGCAACCTAAAATTATGTTTATGAAAGTGGGTCCAAGTGTCAGGAATGTTTATATCTGCCACCATGCAAATAATACCAGAATTCGCAGGATAAATGCCTTGGAGGGCCTTAATGACGCACAGAGGGTCAATTTCCTGCAGAAAAGGCACTCCTCTGGAGTGTATCTGATGCTGCCATCCCTTCCCATGCTCTAAAAGTAGGTACTGGCAGTGGAATCACGATTAGCATGGTGCTGTTCAAAGCAGGCTGTGAGTTGGCCCATGCTCGCTCTCCTTGATCCTGCTCACTAGCATTTGAGTAGGGGCACTCGCTTTTGCAAATGCCCCTACTGAAATGCTTGCAACACCTCTAGACTCACCTCAACTGGTTCTGATATGTATTTTATTCAAAAATAAAGAGTTCTGATATGTATTTTATTCAAGTTCCCCAAGTTCTGATATGTATTTTATTCAAAAATAAAGAGAGAATACCAAGTAGCATGTAGCCACCTTCTAATCTTTAGCTTCCATTGATGTAACATCAATCAACCATCTTGTTGGACTGTTATTACATGGAATGCATTCAACAATATGTAAAACCAACATATCTTAACAGACTTTATGAACATTACTATTTCAGAAATATTCCTTTCAGATAAAGGAGTACATTTTAGTTATCCCCTTTTAAAACTTTTCTACAATCTACTTCATAGAAGGACCATCTCATACAGTTCATGGTATGTATAAAGCTTCAATGTATTTCCAAATGATGTTCTGACATGAAGCTGTTACACACACCAAAAAAAACCCCAACAACACCCCATGATCACTTCAAACCATTAAGTTTCTACTGACAGAACATCAACATTTAAAAGTCCATTCAGATAAAAGATGTTGGTTTACATAATATTGGATGTATTGTGCTGAAACTACAGTCATGCCTTGGATTGAGAGCATAATTTGTTCCAGAAACTTGCTTGTAATCCAAAACACTTGTATATCAAAACGAAATCCCCCCCCCAAATTGTACAGAGATCTTTTGATACAGCAAACTAAGGATAAAATCCTATGCCCAGTTATTTGTAAGTAAGTCCCATTAACATAGTGAGCCTTGGATCCAAGTAAACATGCAAAGGATTGCATCGCACATGAAACTTAGATATAATATTGTCATCATGATAATTAATACCACATCTTTCCTGTAAAATGGCATTTTTAAGAAAATCACAGAAGTACCCCCTCAACCCCCAAAAGCTGCATTTCTGTTTTCTCCAAAGCACCATTGCAATAAATCTACTGTCTGGAGTGCAGATTTGTAGAATTTCAGTTTACAAGAACTAAAGTTTTTGTTTGTGACCTTTATAACGTCTTCCCAATTTTAACTGGCAAAGTAATGCTATAGCTGAATGGCCAGAAGGGATTGTAAGTGAAATGCGTGTCTTTTACTATGGTATCATGAACTGTGCTGCTATAATATTATTGCTGTAGGTTAATGTGATCCTTTAAACATCCTTCCCCCACACCACCCACTTTCCTTCCACAGTAGCCTATTTTCAGGAAGCAAAATGGTGTCATTTGAATTGCAAATCCTATCACATATATGGTTTTATTCTTTCGGCTCAGGATGAGTGACAGTGGTATATTAGATTTAACAAACCTTACCCACTTTTAAATACATTTCTGGTATTGAAAGCTAACAGAGCTGAAAACTGAATGGGTAAATGCTCTGTTCTGGTATTAATTCCTTTATAGGACTTTGAAAGGACCGTATGGAGGGAACCTGATAGAAAGTTTGTGGCGTCGCTAAATAGAACTGAGTCCAAGGTAGTAAAATAAAAGGTTAGCTCAGCTGTCTTTTATACCATTTCATTAGTGGGTAGCCAGCTCTTTCAAAACCAAGGCCAGGGGCTGTATAGACTGTTTGATTCAGCTGGGCCCAGAACTTAATGGAGTACAGGCCTCAAAGGATCACTGAACCAAGCCTTTTGAAAGGTTCTGTGTTTCAAGAGAGCAACTCCTTTACAGCTCAGGGAAGCAACAGCAGATGAAAGAGTTGTAAGAATGTACAGCATGCACCATGTAATACTTACTCAGGCAGCTTCCTACAGACGTTTGTTGTGGCAGAAAATACCCAAACACTCCCACAGCCACCTCTCTTTTACTATTTAAATCTCATTGAATTTTCGCTGGGACATTACAGATACCCATCCCATGGAAAACATGTAGAAAGCATCGGAAAACATCCATCTCCATGGTTTGCTTGGGGTGAGTCTGAGAGCATCTCATTCCAAAGAACATCCCTCTCCTTTTTCAGTAGAAGGGCATCCTTTCCTCTAGTATAGTGAAATCGTTTCAGTCTGGTCAGTCATCTAGTCCCAACATCTGTGTAATGGCTCTAGTTGAAAGTATGTGTCAGTTTTAGCTTCTCTCCATTTCTCATTTTTCTAATCTTACGTTCATTTATCCTGAACTTTAAGTTTTAAAAAAAACATTTGCAGAAAAAATTGTGCCTATTTTTGTGCACCTTTCTCCTAATGCTGGCAAGGAACCACAAGTTATGTCTTTGTTTCAAAGTGAAGAAATGAACCGTTACTAATAATAACAATAACAATAGGCAACCACCACCACCTGCATGGAGCACAATTCCAAATATTTTTAGGGAACATGCTTAATTTTGTATTTTAAAAACTCTCCTATTAGATGCTACAGGATAAAAAGCTGCACTGGCAAATTACAACGTTAGCATTCATTACCATTCAGAAAGATGTAATACAGATACGCAGATGCTCTGTCTCATCAACCACATATTTATGGAGGGAAAATATTCCTAATGATTGCGTGAGAAGTGCATGAATATATTCCATGCAATTTCTGTATTGCCCAAGAAGTGTTCCCTGAAATATTGCAGGAACTTTGGATCTACTTCCTGAAAGCATTCCTATGGCATCTGTCAGTTATACAGCATCAGTTGCCTTGCTGTTTGGCATCAAACTAAACTCGAGACAATAAAATATATCTTAGATTGCACATTAAGATGCCTGGGAGCGGGGGAAGTCAGTATTACCCATGTCATGGCTAAATGAGAGAATGGGAAAAATATAATATAAATTGATTCATGGAGAGCTATATTGTATTGTTGAGGACTCTGTAGAAATTAAAAATCAGTCTAGGAAAAAAAATATTGCAGAGCTCTTGAAATAAGGGCTTTAATGTGTTACACTTTTGTTCCACCATTTGACTTCCTGAGCTGATAGTCAATGTCAATATCTTTATCTTCTAAGTAAAAAATGAAAGACTGCAGGCATTTGTCTCTTTCTTGTCTGAGATTTACCTTTATGCTTCTGAACATTTTCACTGAACATCAGTGCAGAGCAGTCATAAACCAAGACTGGTTAAGTGGGATGATTTCTTTTTTGCTTCATCAGAGTGGCAGACTATAGCTCAAAGCAGCCAAGTTTCGTGATAAATCTGCTCCCAGAAAATGAAAATCAGACCATTGCTACAAGGCAGCCTTTCCAAACTGGCTGCATCTAAACTAGAGTTTTAGAAGTCTAGATAATGGGGCCGATTATTTATTTATTTATTTATTACATTTCTATACTGCCCAACAGTCGAAGCTCTCTGGGCGGTTCACAATGATTAAAACCATAAAATACAAGATAAAATACACTATAAAAGTTTAAAACTACAGTATAAAACAGAAATAAAAGCCAAAGTAAAACCTAGCAGCAGTACAAAGATTTAAAAATACAGCAAAAGATTTTAAAACAATAGAGACTGAAATACTAAAATTCCTGGGGAAATAGAAGGTTTTCACCTGGCGCCAGAAAGATCACAATGCGACAATCTTACAGGTCTGGACAGGTATATATGGGAGGAGATGATCCTTCAGGGAACCTGGACCCAAGCCATTTAGGGCTTTGAATGTTAATACCAGCACTTTGGACTAGCTGAAGTTTCCTGACCATTTTCAAAGGCAGCCCCATGTGTAATGCATTGCAGTAATCCAGCTGAGAGGTTACCAGAACAAGGATAACTGCAGCTTCCTGCCCATCAGTGTCGACAATACTGGGCTAGACGGACCAATGGTCTGTGCTGATATAAGGCAACTTCCTATGTTCCTAAACAAATTATAGCAAGACTACATGAATGGAAACATTTAATAATGATCAGCAGTACAAAGCGGACACCTGCCATTTTAATTTAAAGAACCTTCATGGTTTCAACATTAATAATCATGTACTTGCAAGGGTATTACTGACTTCAGCGGCCTGATGCAGAATATCTACCAGTGTGGTGGGAGGGAACAGCTATCAGAAGCACCCGGGGATACATGTAGGGGAAGGGGCAATTATTCCAGATAAAATAAAGGTACTTCCCCAACTCAAATACAGTGGCCTCAGTTCTAGGTGAACACAGCCCCCCTCAAGCAGGCCCACCATCAATTGGGTCCATGCCCAACCTCTGTCACTCTCTGCCTTTCTGCCACTCCCCCTTTCCCCAGGATAAAAAAACATTAGATGGAAGGAGGAGAGCTTCCATCAGGGGAAAGTGTTGTATGAAGCATCTTTTTCCTACAGGAATCATGGGGCTGATTCCTGAGCAGCATATCATGCCCTGAGTATTCCTTTCTACGAAGGATCATGGAGCTTATAATCAAGAATAGGGCCAGTGTGAAGAGTAGGCATAGTTGGGCACCTGCTGAGGGACCCATTGACAAGAGGCCCCTGGAGTTGCTCCTCCTCTTCAGCGTTGCAACCTGCTTGTTCACCTGCCTCTCCCTCTGGCCCAGACAATGGTGGTGGTGAGAAGGAGCAGTAGATGCTGCTTACTTGCACACTAGCTCTCTGCCGGTCAAGCAAGCAAGTGGTAGCAATGATGAGAAAGAGGATGAGGAGCAATAGCAGCTGGTGATAATGGTCAGGGCTGGTCCTCCCATGAGGTGGGGTGAATCCCCTGCCTCAGGCAGAGGAGCAGGAGGAGCTCAGAATTGCCAGGCAAGTGCCACCAAGAGGGCAAGTGCTGCCAGGTGGGCAGATGCTATGGAGAGCCCTGCCAGCTGCTCTCCCACTGTGGCATGTGTGTCACAGTGGAAGAGTAGAGCTGACAGGGCTCTGTGGAGCTACTGCCCACCAGCACTACAGTTCATGCTCCAGAGAGCTGGCCTTGCTCTTTCACTATGGCAGAGGGGGAGAGCAGCCACTGAGGCTCTCCAGAGCAGCCACCCACCCTCTGGCTTTCTCTGAGGATTATCTCTATGGACACCACTCCCACAATGCCTAGCTCTGAGGAAGGACCCACTCTGAGCCAGGCATTTGGGCCTGGCCAGCTCTCTGTGAGTGAGCCACATCAGCCACTTTTTCTGGCCAACACAGTTCTTCAGAGATCTCGTCCACCTGCCCACTGGTGCATGGCAGTGGTAATGGGGGTGGGAGACACTGTGAAAATGGAAGGGGTGGGGATGGGAGATGTGGTGGTGGCAATAGGGGGGAGATGTGATGGCAGTGGACAGCAGCTGTCAGCAGGTGGCACACGTGCTCTCCCACCTCAGGCAGCAGGAGAGCTTGCACCGGCCCTGACAATGGTGGTGGTGAGAAGGTGGACTTACTGAGGAGGGGGCATTGGGTGCCTTCCTTGTCCAAGGGCACTCAAAAACCTGGAACAGGCGCTGCTATAGAACACAGTCCAAAGCAGCTCTTTGGCTCACAACTGCACACTAGAGCTCCTCTACCTTGAAACTCCATTGGGGTTGGAAGGGCACATTATGTGACACTTTGGATCAGCCCACAATCTTTTGTCACACAACCAAACAAGCCTTTCTACACATAGAGGAAGCTCTGTAACACCACCACCCCATTTATGATTGATGTAGCATTTAATTACTTTGCAAAAGCTTTTACAATGCCCTTACGTACTGTTAGCCTTGTACTCAAGAAAGCTCAGCCCCAACCCAAGACTAAATATTCATTCATTCATTCATTCATTCAACTCCAATAACAATAGCTCTGGGTAACATACCCATCCAGATCCAACCGGTTTTATAAAAAACAGTAACTAGTATCTGACACATTCACTTGCCGAAGAATGTAGTTGATGGTGTTGGACTCTTACTATGGTATGTTTGCCATTTGTTTTATATTGTATGTTTGTACTTTTTCTTTTCAAAGGTCACTTGCTCTGCACCTTTGGAAACATGGCAAGTTAAAACTCAAATAAGAATATGTCTGCTTGGCTATGCTACTACAAAATATTAATATTTCTGTTCATAGGAAACACATAATCCTAGCTATATTTGTTTTTTGTGATTTTTTAAAATCTGGTTCCAAAGTTCTGTGGAAAGAAAAGTTATTTCCTGTAGCCACACTCCATGTCTCCTCTTACATAGCTACTGTTGATGGCGCTTTCCCTGGGTAGGAAGTGATCCATATAAAAATCAGTCTCTGCTTAGGATTTTAAAAATAACATTCTCCTCCCCTTTAATGAGCACCAATCACTTTGCTCTGTTGAAAGGTAAGTGAAAACTTTCCCAACCTTTCATTCTCTTTCCTATACTTAACATTTTACCTGTCCCAGTTGACCTGACAGACGTGCAAAATTATGAATGACTTTACTTGAATGAAAGTGGCCTTCTTGTGAAGGAGGAACATGTAGTTTGCTTGTCTTTACTTGGTGAAGAGAAATAGCCAGCTTCCTCTATGGAAAAATGAATGAAAGAAAGAAAGATGGATATGGAGAAAGGGAAATTTTAGATGGGAGAAAATGAAGACAAAAATGTTTTACACGAGAAAAAGTGGACTCTGTTAATAAGCATAGAGGAAAGAATGGACTATATTATTACCCTAAAAATAGTCAAAGCTTTCACAGCAAAAGGGGGCTGTTCATGAATCTGTTTATTTTGAACACCAAATTTCGATCCAGAACAAAGGATGGAACAAACACTGAGTAGAAGTGCTCAAAGTACTTCACTTTCATTATCTCACTAATATTTAGAACTACCATGTAGAGCAGGCTAGCAATATTATTCTTAGATTATTGATGGGGAAACTGAGGTGGAGAGGTAGTGGCTTGCATGAGGGACTGAGTGAGCTCTAACTTGTGGTTTAAATGGGAATTATCAACACCTGCTTTTCACTACACAACTACAACAAAGAAGTGATCATTTCTACCAGGTACAGGAATAGAACTGCTGCCCGCTCCCATGCCACACAGCATCCCCCCACCTGGGGCAGCCACCTCACTCTGCCTAATGGTAGTGTCAGCCCTGTATCTCTGGCCCAGTTCAGATGTAACAATTCCAGTTGGATAAACCATGGATTATCAGCCCAGGAAGGAGATGTGTGCTTGAGCCCTCCCTCCTCACCCCTCCCTTCTTCCCATCTCATGTCTGACTTCAGTGAAGCTATCATGCTTTACTAAACCACAGTTTCCTATGACATCTAATCCAGGGAACTGTGGTTTAAGGGCTCCCTCCAACCAGCATATGAAACTTGGATCAGAGCCTGGTTTAATATCATGGTTTGGAAGGAGACCTTAAACTACAGTTTCACAATTTGAACATCATGGAAGACTGTGGTTTAGTTTCACTGAAGCCATGTGCAAGGTGAGGAGGGAGCATGATGGCACACAGCTTGTACCTGGGCAGATAAACCATGGTTTATTGGACTGGGCTTGTTATGTCTGAACAATTATGTCTTTTTTTTACACACACACACACACACACACACACACAGGATCATTTTGTAAGTTTCCGTGTACAGTACAGTACAAGTCCCTTAAGTCATGGAGTACTTCTGTGGAATAAGAATACAAAGCATCTCCTAGAAAAATATTTGCAAGGAGTGAGAAATACCCTCAGGAAGTTAGGCTGACACACTTGGAATGCAAAGATCAAGGGTCTGTTTTCAGTATTTTCATTCTAAACAAAAAGAGCCAAATGCAATGGCCGGTCTGGGGGAGGGTGGCGTACAGATAGTATTTGATAGCTTTTCGCTAGATTCTGCTTTTTCCTCTTCCCATCCTCCTGATAACATGACTTCAGACTTATTTTAAAGGATGTTATTACCTCCCCTGCTTGGAGACAAGTAAATTAAATAGTAAAATGAATCCCTTTGCATGACAAAGCAAACCAAAAGTCTGCTATTATGAACTTTCCAAGCACCACCCAGATTTGATTCTGACACCTCCCTATGCAAACATATACAAACTCCTTCTTCTTTATCTTTATGCATCTATTAGAAGTTCCCAACAGCTGCCACCGTGAGTTCACTTGTCCTTCTCTATACTCGAGGACTTATTTACCAACATAAGCTTATTGATGTCCCAAGAGGAAAGTCAAAGTGCATGTTTGTCCCCTCAAAGGCCTGATAGCACAAGAGCAGAGCAGCCATCAGGCCCACAATGCCTGCTCTTTCAGAGCGGTCCATCAAGAGATTTCCCCAAGACCATCAACCAGGGCAAGGAAGTGAAGCAATTTTGCATGCCGCTTCAGACCTAACCCCTTTCCCATATCTCTCAATCTGACATGGGCCAAATGGGGGACAAAAGATGCAAAATGTGGGACACAAGCTCCGAGCTGTGCAGGCATCTTGAAATGTCACAAGGTTAATGTCTTTTGCACATAGGTTATTGTCTGGATTCATGGTGTAGGATTTCAGACAAATGATTTGCTGTACTAAAAGCACAGAGTGTTTCAAAAGAAAGAAAATACACTTGGGTGTAAAATGAGGCCTACTCTAAATAAGCCCATCAGAATAATGATGAACCAGTGTTTTTGTTCTTCAGAAAGGGCTCAGCAAAGAAAGGGAAGGCAGAAGTTGTTTCCCTGGTACTTTAATAAAGTAAACTTATCCCAGTGCTATGTACCACAAAAAGAAAATCAAATTACAGAGTAAGTCTGACAGCCTTAAACTACCGGTATATATCAGCTATAACTAGGTATCAGCTATCTCTGTGAGAACAAAAATGTTCGCCATAATGTCTGGAAACTTAATATGGTGTGATTGGGGGTGGGGGTGTTTCATCCTTTCATCAACAATCCTTTCTTAGGCAGATTGCTGGTTAATGGCCCAGTATCTTTGCTTGATGTTTTATCAATGGAATGTGATGGTGGGACATCATCTGACTTAGGGATAGGCTCTCTATGTCATCACACCCTGGAGAAGGTGACACACACTCCTCCAAAGATTTAAGGTGTATGCAAGAGAGAGAGGAACTGACAGTTTGGGAAAGAGGGACAGAGCAGAGGCAGGGGGAAAAAAAGAAAATTAAGCTTTTCACCAGGGCTGGTGCAAGACCTCCTGATGCCTGAGGTGGAAAGTTGCACCACTTCCCTCTCTTGTCCCCACCCCCATGAAGACAACACCCTTCCCCTGCCACAGCAGCACAGGCGATCTCCAGGGCCACCTCCCTGCCAATGCCTCGTTCTGTGGAAGGCCCCCTCACAGTGAGGCATTTGAGCCATGCTGGCCACTCTCTCTTCTGAGTGGCTGGCAGGGCTTCCCAGAGAGTCTGCCTGCCTGATGCCACACTCTGAGGGGTCTTCAGAGCGAGGCATTGGGCAGGTAGCACTCCAGAGAGCTAAGGCATTTCCGCAGCAAGAGAGTGGCTTGCACAGCTTTCAGGAATGCCGGGCAGGGTGCACAGTTCTCCTGGCAGCAGCAGCTTGGGGCACACAGGATCTCTCAAGCTGCTGCTGCTTTTTTTTTTTTTTTTGTACCTCTTCCTAGAATGTTTATGGTTTTCAAACATCAGTTGCTTTAGTTGCTTTTAAAAAATTTTATCTCTCTCAATTATAATGTGTTGTATTTTGATGCTGTCAACTGGGATGTCACAGTCTATGTTTAAAACAGCAATTATTTCATTAATTTCCAGCTTCTTTTAAAAAGGAGAACACTTAATTAATACCTTTCAGCTCTTCGCATTTACGAGGGGGAAACCCAGTTTGCTGATACTATACCCTATTAAATTACTTTCACTGTTTTGTCCCATTTTTGCCTTTTGGGAATACTTGGTTAAAGTTTTGATATTGTGAGTTGCTGAAGTTGTTTAGCACCTTCCCCCACATCTCTAGAGCAGCCTTTTCTAATTGGATGCCTCCAAATGTCTTGGAATACAATTCCCATCATCCCCAGCCAACATGTGGAGGATGACTGCATTCTTGGCAGAAAAATGGCAGCCATTGGCAAGTGATGGTAGAAAGCAACTCTGTCACCATTAGAAGTAAGTTTACCTCCTTCCTACCCACAAAAGTTTTCCCCAGTTGCGCCCCCAAATTTTGCTCCTCACAAGAGGGTCAGCAAAATATCGCATTTTGCCCCCAGGGGACATTTTGGCTCAGCCTTTTTTCTTTTTCTTTTTTAAGTTTATCTTGAATGAATAATTAATTACCTTGTTTGCTACAGCATAGTAACTGAGGCGAGTACAGGATAACTAGGTGGTGAAGTGCATTCACCAAAGTATAATCACTGCAGGAGGATGGGCTCGGGTGGTGACTTCCTTGATATGAGAATAGCTTGTTCCTGGTTTCATCCATGAAATATTGGAAAATGTGTTAATTGGAGTCTGCTCTTCTCTGAAACGGTGTCCAGCTCCTGTTAGATCAGTGTTCTCCAACCTTGGGTCCCCAGATGCTTTTGGCCTACAACTGGCTGGGGCATGCTGGGAGTTGTAGGCCAAAAACATCTGGGGAACATTGTGTTAGATAGACTGTGGACTAACGTACCCACTCACCTTACCTGGTATTTCTATATTCCAGTATCTGCAATATTTAAGTTCCTTCTAAGCAATTTACCATGCCAGACAGGAAGAAAAACAACTTAAATCTACGGAGGGAAGGGCCTAACTGTCTCCATAGGAACTGTAATTTCAGGAAGTGCCATTGTCTGTCCAACTAAGTTTTTGACAGTGACGTGTAACCTCTGTCATTGACCCGATAAGTCTGAACTACATTTTAATTGTTTCGTCTGCAGAACTATGAAGAATTTCTCCTTGTGTACTGTAAAATAAAATATATACATTTCATGCAGCTGGGAAACAGAATATCTTCTATTCAGAGCTGCTGGCAGCACAATAGAACATTTTCCTCATTAAATACTCTGAAGCCATCCCACTTTTTCCAGCCTCAAATTCAGGTGTGCCGAGGAAGCCAAAAGTATAAAAGTAAACATTATGAGGAAAGCATAATCACTGGCAAGTTTGAAATACATAAATCATTCTTTGCAGAAGTGCAAAGTTGGGTGGAAATATTGCTACCCTGACCGGTTTCGTTCTCTCTCTCTCAAAGCAAGCATTGACCAATGGACTGGGCATAAGACTTAGATATGAATTCCTACTGCCATTAAAAATAAAATTAAAAAATCTTGGCTTACAGAATTATTTTAACTTTTCTACTGTAGATATTGTTCATCAAAAACTATAGCAAGGGATTAAACAAACTCCCAGAATTAGTTCATCATATAAATTTCAACACCACAAATGGCTCCTCCCACTGTGGAAAAAACATTGTAGAAAAAATAACTGTAAAAATATACTAAATCTACTTCCCCTCTGCTGTGGTTCACCAAACTGCTTGCCACCTGAGGTAACAATCATATCATTTACTCAACATGGTCTGTCGAACTTCCCAGAAACTTGGTGTTTACGTTGTTAGACATTGAAATGTGTCTTTGGGATAAATAATATTTATGTCAATAACAACAGAACCATATTTAAGAATAAAATGAAACAAACATTGCTAGTGGACATACATACATACATACATTAATTAATTACATTGATTACATTTCTGTACTATTGATTAGCTGACGCTCTCTGGGCAGTTCACAAAACATATATCTACGCACTGCTTAGCACAATTTCTGATTTAATGACAGGGTTATGTGGCCCTTTAGCAATATAACATATAAGTACCTACCTTATTTGCCCTCTCACACTTTGAGTTTGAATGGGATCTTGAACTCATGCAGACTGGTATGGTAACATCTGAAAACAAGTCTCCCAAAGCTGGAGAAGATCATTCCTGTCCATCTCATTATTTATACTAAGAACATGCAAACATCCTTCCTTTCTGGTTCAGAACAAATAGTCCAGCATCATGTCTCCAGCATCCAACCAGATTCCTTTGGGAAGCTGTATAACGTGGCTACTCAATAAGTTTATAAAATCTCATATGATAGTATGCCTTTTTGTGTTTTATTTGCAATCCATTACTGGATGGGCAGGCCAAAAGCTTGCACAATGCTCACAAGTAGGGCATGATGGCAGTAACTGCCTTGCAGCTGTTGCTCTCAACTCCATCAACTGGAGTGGACAAGTCCAGAGGCAGATGTCAGCCCACTGGTTCCCACGCCTAGAGAAGCAGGATGCATTGGGCTTGTCCTTAGATTACTACTATCGTTCTGTTTACAGAGGGGGAATGACAGCACAAGTCTTATCTGAGCATGGGATATTGGGGAGACGTGTGACATGGGTAGAGAAGTAGAGTTGTTTTGGGACAGTTTGGTTTTAGACAAAACTAAACTTGGAAGCATAGCCACCTTCCTCCAAGGTCGCTCAATGCAGATAAGAACAGTTTGGGTGCATGCAAAAAAAGCATGATGCCACTATTGTGGGAAGTGCCAAACTACAGGAGGAAGTAGGGAGGTGGGATGAACCTTCTTGCAGTTGTTGCCAGGAAAACTTTGATGGCTGGGAAATAGCCAGCAAGCGGAGCGGTTGGCTTTTTTTGCCACTCTTGCCAAATGACTCTGTAGCCTTTTGGAACAAGCCATGCACAAGCCATGGTACCAGGGTTTGCATGACATGACAGCCCATGGCTTAAACTAAAGAAACCACGGCCAACAGCCCAACAATAAGCCATGGGTTGTTCATGCTTAACAACCTTGACTTAAGCCATCAAGCCACCGTGGGTTGTTTTATTGTGGGTTGTTGTGTCATGAGAACCAGGTCAATCTTTAAGCTGTTCTGGTTCCATTTCATATTTTAAAAGTAATTTAGGGTGCAATCCAGCTGAGATGCCAGTAAGCCCCCAAACTAGCAAGATTACAGCATCCTATGCAGAGAGGGAGGAGTGGTGGAGGTGATCTCCTGCTCTGCATTTTTGCTAGACAGCCATTTTCAGCCATCTAGCTGGGGTGCTTCTTAGGGGGAGGGAAGGAGGCTGGAGCAGCTTCAGGATACCTCTTATTCTGGCTGCTCCAGTCTCTTCCCCTCTCCCAAACTGCCTCCTTTAACCCCTCTCCAAAGTCACTTACCCAACCTCTGAGAGCAGCCAGTGCAGTTCTTTCTGTGCCAGCTGTGAGGGGGCAGGGGAGCGGAATCGGTGCCCCAGTCTCCAGCTCCAAGATCAGAGCACTGTCTCTGACCTTGGAGCTGGAAATCCAAACAATCCTATGCCCCACCCCCCAGGTGATGTCTAAGGGCCATAGGATCATTCCCTTATAGATCATAGATCATAGATATTCTTTATGCCTCATTATCAGTTGCTCAGACTCTGTCATATCACTTGGCAGTTGGTTCAATTTAAGATATTCAGTGATAATTTATCAGATTTGAAAAAAATTCAAACCATGGATGAGAAAAACCATTTAGGGCACAATCCTATGGGAATGCCCATAACCCTCTGAACTCAGAGGGTTGCAGGCATCCTATGCAGGGCAGGAGGAGTGTGGAGACAAAAGCCACTTCTACACTACTCCTGCCCTGCAAAACAGTGAGACAGACAATTTCGCCTTTCTAACTGCAGCACTTTGGAGCAGGAGGGAAGGAGGTTGAGGTGCCACCAGGATACCTCATATCTTGGTGATGCCAGTTTCCTCCCCTCCACCCCCTGGAACACCCCCTAAGCCCCTCTTCCAAGGTCACTCTCGTGACCTAGGAGAAGCAGCTGGCATGGTTCTTCCACGCTGGCTGGGTTGAGGGGAAAGGTACTCCGAGTGCAGAGTCCTAGTTCCGACATTGGGGCTGTTTGTCGACATCGGAGCTAGGGCTCCAAAAACTCCTATGGCACTCTAGATGCTGTCTAGGGGCCATAGGATTGCGCTATTAATTTCTATTTTATTTCTGAAAACAATAGTATATCATTCTGTCCTCCAAAATCCTTATACCTAAAAAGGTTCTTTTCCTTCCAGGTTTTAAAATTTAAGCTTACTCCTGCTTCTAATTTTTTCTGTCACTGATCTCAAAGGAGATACAGGTGGGCTCAACAAATTCATCTATCAATCCCATACTCTTAATAAATTTGAAATTAACACATTTTTACATCCATTATTCTACAAGTATTATACCCCCATAATGTTTCATGCAAAGGAGCCTTTATCAGAGCTCTTTCAAACAAGGAAATAAAAGAACTAGTTTCTAATAACCAATTTACAATCCAATTAATACACCTTGTAATACAGAACAATTTCAAATTTGAAATTTGGTCCAGGATATAAATTACTTTTCCTTTTTTAAAAAAAAAATCTCCTGCAGGTTCGGATTTCAGTAAGTAAACAGGTGGGGTGGAAGGTTTAATCCTTCCCTGCTAGTGCATGCTGGTTTTGGTCCAAATTTGGGTCACACACTTATGAGTTAAACACAACAACACCAAAACACCACTATGCCATTAACATATCATGTAGTTTGACCCTCAATTTCATTGGGGAAGCCAGAGTTCTAATGTTATAAGGGTGTAATCCTATGCATGTTTAGACAGAAAAAGGACAGAAAAAAGTCCTCCAACTCCCAGCATTCCCCAGCTAGCATTGTGCCCTAAGAAAGGGAGGGGACCTTTTCTCTGCCCACTGTACTGTGCATAATGTTATAAACCTCTATCATACCCCTCAACTCTCTCCTTTTTTCTTACTAAAAGCTCCAGATACATTAGTCTTTCCTCATAACTTCATGCTGGGTGCTGAGGTCAGACATCTGGAATTTCCATGGTTTATGTACAGTAGTTGCCCTTAAAACCCTTAGACTTGCGTGCTGTGGGGATGTGCTATGTCTTCCCTCAAACTTTCTGTTTAATAGTATAAGCAATCTCTCTAAACAAAGAGTAGAAATTTCTGAGGCTATTTAGGGCGTGCACAGGAGAATCTCCTTGCAGCTTGTCCCCTTCAATTGTAGCCTTTGATAGACCAAAGAGACAGACAATTGGGTAGCAACTGCCCTTGGGGAAGAATCCATCTAGATTATAAAAATATGCAGAACACAAACTGCAAATGTAGTCTTAATTATAGTGAAAATAAAACAGGTGAGGATAACACTATCTTGCTGCTTGCTGCAATTCATTTTCTACTGTCTAATATACAGGTGTAAATAATTTAAACTTATGTACCAGTTCGTAGTAATTGAGAAAAGAAATACATCCTTCTATTCTTCACCATGGCATGATATTAATTGGATACAGGATTCAAAAGTAAACTTGAAAATGGGTTTAGTTTTTTGAGCAAAAAAAAATTACCTCCCAAAGTACCTGGAACTATATTTTCCCATTTGCTTTGTTGTATCAATTACAAAGCCAGCTGTTGTAGCCAGATGTCAATGAATTGTTTTACATAAGCCATGTTTTACAATTATGTATTCTCCATTTATCACCTCAGATGGGAACACTTAATTTGACTGTGAGTGTTTTGGTTATTAGCCAGTTCTAGCATTAGCACTTGGTTTGAAGATCAGATGTTTGACAAAACAGCCTACAGTGAGAAAGCTGTGATTTACTTCTACACCTCAGAACTTACAAGTCTTCTACACATGCTACACACTTCTGTGAATGCATTTTATACATATGGTCTGAGATATTAATATTTTAATGTACTTCTACAACAGACAGAAAGTTGAACTTTGGAGCATACATAGCCCAACTTACCCCAATTATATAAAGTCTGAAAACTGAACTTTTAAAACCTCTTTCCCTTGAAACTTGGGATCTGAAGCCACACAAGGGTGGAATGTTAGATTGTGGGAGTTCCCAACTCACACTACTGAGGCAGCTTGAGATTGGGGAAAGTAACATTTCCAGTGGTGGCCAACAAATTAAACCTGAAAATGGGACATTCCACACTATCTTTTGTTTGGGTCAGGGGATATGAATTAGCAATGGCAGCAAGGAGGGTATTCCTGTGGGGAGAACATACCTATGCATGCAATTATATTTACTTGTGTGTGTTATCTTATAGCGGACCTAATATGGGTATTACTACATAGCCATTCTTTATACTATAGACAGAAAAATATTATTTTGCAACAAACTACTGGGGCAGGGTGGGATCACCTGCCATTTTGGCTTCAGATGAGCTTTGAACCTGGCTGTTCCAGCAGAGCCAAGATTCAGAGTTAAGGCAGGAGCAGGACAAGAAAATGTGGGATCTTACAGAGACAGAAGCCTGGGCTACACATAGAGCCCAAGGAGCTGGTAGAATGGTGAGATGGTATACTGAACTGCACAACTTCAGACCATAGGTAGAGGCTCACATTTATAAATATTCCCCAGCATTAAAAACTCTTTACAGATAGGGGGAAAAAACTTGTACTCTGGCAAAATTATGAACCTTCCTTGCTGGTGTGCTAGTTTTCTCTTTTCGGGACATTTATTTTGTGGGGGACCATTCAAAAGTGGTATTCCCCACACACACACCTGCAGTCTGAAGTGGCACAGTACGTCCTACCAGCGCAGGGCAATCCCACCTCATTCTGCTGCATGTGTAGACCAGGTTGAGTCTTCTGTAAGGCTAGGTTGACATCACAAACACAGGAAGTCTTCCTGGCAAATTGTGGAATGGATCCTAGTTGACAGTTTGCCATTGCAGGGTCCTCACAGCTAAAAACCAAGTATAGGACTTAACAGAACATGGCCAAAACTTTTTCCATTTTGTTGGAACAATGCAAACATTTTCATTGAATTTGTAATGTAAGAATGCAGGAGACAGCTGAAGTGTAATTTCTGCAAAGCCGTGCTTCATCATTGTAAAAAATATCAGCTTGTACATTCACCTGATTCCCTCCAAATGTCACATGATTATTTGGGATTGGGAATTGCATTGTCCTCAGGGTCATCAGTTTCACAGCCCCATGAAGGCAGTTGCTACACCAGTGACGTTTCCATAGCCAAAGGAATGTGTAAATTATATTCACAGAGAATAATGGAATCACCAATCTAGAGGTTCCAGAGACATCTGGGGTTACAATTTTTCCAAGAATATTAGTTCATGGGCAAGTAGCAGATTCACCATCCTCCTTAACAACTGTAGCTGAAGGAAAGGGGGAAAGTGACTTACATACTGGAGGAGGTAGTGGTTATGTTTCATTATCGTCTAGCAGGCTTACATTATGTGAGGACATGTGGAATTCTTCCAAACTAAATTTACATTATATTACCAAGTTTACGTAGACTTGGTAACCCCTTCATTAAAATAGTACTTTGTTACTAGTGTCTGGAGTACCTTTTACAAACTAAAAGGCATGCCAGAGACTTTCAGAAAAGCAAAGGAATTTTGAATGGGTAAATTAATGTTACCATGAAGGGCTCTCGGAGTTTGTTTATTGGAAGCATTCAAAACATATTTCTGCGATTAACATAATTATCACTTGTTTATTCCCCTCCCCATTGCCCCCCCAGCAATTTACCTTCTATAGACTGAAAGCATGATGTCTGACGTGATGTTTTCTCCATAAACCTTTTATGCAGAACTTACAGAGTGATGGCTATAGTTAAAATTTTAAAAGAAAATATTCACTTTGGATAGAGCAACTGAGTGACGTTCACATAAGTACCCATTCGACTCATCTGAAGTCTTTAAATACAATTCTTAGGGTGCAATTTAGAGCCTGTCAAAGGCCCAGCTGAGGGACCACTGGATGTGACATAAGTGTCATAGTGCCAAAGGAGATGGAAGCCTGCTGCTGGGACAGCCCACCACCCCAGCCCAGTACACCCATGGAAAATTCTGTGGTTGTAGATGTCCTCCTGGCAGTGTTCTAACACTGGTGATGGGAAAATAGGGTATTTCAGGGATGCTTTGGATGTGTGTCCAGGGCTGTTGAGGATTTGCAGGATCCTTAGCCCTCTCCTTCCCGCAACACTCCTGCATAAGGAGCCTTCAACATGCCGGTCCAACATGAGCACAATGGGAGGGGACCTCACACACACACACACACACACACACACAAAGTAAGAAAAAGCCACTCCCACATCCCACTCTGACCACAGCAAGCTGGCAGGGTTTAGGAAGTAGTGGAAGCTCCATCACTAAATCTCTCCAGCGCTGTCAGTGATTGCTTTGCTCATGATCCCCCCACCCCACAAATTAGTTTATAAGGATATACAGAATCCATGGAGAAATTTCACTAGCCTTGTTAAAAAAAAATTCTTTTCTTTTTTCTATTTCTTCAAAGTTCCGTGGATGTTTTGTCCATGAAGGAACTTCCCAAAATTCAGTTTAGGTGGAACTTGATGGCAACTTAAGAATGTGCAGCACCATGGGCTAGTAAGATGGAGAATAATTCACATATAATACAACATCCTGTAGAAAATTTGCCACTTTGGTGCCATCTGTAGCAGACGGGACCCCTCCTCCAAAGCCCACACCCTCAATGTGTACTTCGCTCTCACCAAGTGCCACCTTGTATTGGTCACTTCAGACTTTAAGCTGTCTTCTTAAGTTGCATTAACTGATTATATGTCTTAGGTCTTATATGTAGCTGTTCACCCACGTTTGTTTGTCTTTATTAAGAGCAGTTTGTTTTATTTGATTACTTGAAGTAGGGTGCCCCCTCCGTTAATTCACTTCTTACTTTCACCAGTCAGACTCTGGAGAATTAGAACTTTGAATAAAAAGAATTTATTGTTCTAACAAAGTCTCTAAACTGATATTCAACTCAGGCACAGATAAGTTGGATTTTCAACAGTTAATTCAAACTTGTTCTTTGCTTAGATTCAGGTTAAAGGCAGGCAGATGTTATACAGTGCTCTTTGTATCAACTTGGCTTGGTTACTTGAAAGTTACAGTATCAGACCAGGGAACTTAACTGTCCCTCTCACTAATCCAAAGCTTCACCTTCTTCCTCAGACAGAAGGGCCTTCACTCCCTAAGTAGAAACTCCTGTGAACTGTTCTCTACTAACACCTTCATGTTTGCTTTCTCACAACTTAGTTGCTAGATTTCCTGTCTGAACTCTTCTCTTCAGTACCACCTTTCCCTGCCTACTCTACTAGCCTTCCACTCCCTCTCTCACTCCAACCCACTCTCTTCTTCAACTGACAGCCGACTCCCCTTAACTGCCAACTCCCTGGGGTTCTATGCTCTCTGCTTCAACCAATCAGAGCCTCTGGAGCCTCTGGAATGTTCAGGTTGGCCCCTCCCCGGGCTTCTGCCTGTCACTCCGCCACACCATCTGCATCAGTGCAGCTTTGCATTTATTTATTTATTTGTATTTCAAAATTCATAACCCACCTTCCTTTGGGGGGGGGAGTCAAAATTCCTTAAAACAATGTTTAAATGCTTGCAGTAAATACAACCAGGATTTCCCAGCAGGAAAGGTTTAAAAGTCACCATATACCAGTGCTTCTCAAATAGTGGGGCGGGGCCCCCAGGGGGCGCGCGAGGCTCCGTAAAGGGGGGCTCGTTTGACCTCAGTTAAAAGTTTTTTTAAATATTGTGTTCCTTTAAATCCTGTGCTCCTTTAAATCTTTTCTGCTACAGTTAATAAAGCTATTCTTTGTTGTAAATTGATCCACATTTCTTTCTTTTTTTGTTCTCTTATACGTTAATAAGGATACAGTGTTATGCAGAGGTGTACTTATAACAATTTTATAGACAAATGATACTATTTACAGTCGCGCGGGGGGCGCGAAATGTTTTCTTCTTCCTAGGGGGGGGCATGACAGAAAATAATTGAGAAGCACTGCCATATACTGTCAAATGACTATATTTATTTATTTATTTATTATATTTATGAATCGCCCATCTGGCCAGACATCCAGCCACTCTGAGCGATGTACAATCCAATAAAATACAAGAGGGGGGGAACACACACACACAGTATAAAACACAATTAAAAACAGTACAAAACTTAAAAACCCTAACCCACCCCATATTCCCGCCTGAAAAGCCACATTTTTAATGCACGGCGGAAGCTAATCAAGGAAGGGGCATGGCGGAGCTCACTGGGGAGAGAGTTTCATAAATTGGGGGCTGGCACAGAAAAGGCCCTCCTCCTAGTCCCCACCAGCCTGGTTTCTCTGGCTGATGGGACAGGGAGAAGGCCGTAGGGATGTAGCCGAGCAGCCCGCAGACAGGAGCAAGGCCCGAACTGGGCCTGCTCGCGTCCGACGGGTTGCTCAGCCACAGCGCACGAGCCTTACCTGGGCTTTCCGCCGAGCGGAGAGCCTGTCTTCCCTGTCCGCAGGGTCCCGTCGCGTCACTTCCGGCATGGAGGAAGTGACGCGACAGGACCCTGCGCTCTGTTTTTGGCAGGGGGGAACCATGGCATGGCTCTGCAGGCAGCGGAGGCGGCGGAGGCGCGCCGGAGCGCAGGACCAGGTAGGTCGATGGCGGTGGGGGGCGGGGGGGGTCCTCCGGCGGCGGCAGCAGCGGGGAGGGCTGGAGGGTGTTCCGGCAGCGGCAGCAATGCAAGCGGCGCAGACATGCTCCACGCTGCTCTGAAGAGCGGGATCGGGCCGCCGCCACTCGTGGGGGGGGCGAGCCTGGAACGAGCCTCAGTCGGCTCCAGCTCAGCCCCACCACTAGAAGGCCATCCATGGCAGATCTTGTTGAGCAGCCTACTTGATGTTGCTGGAGGCGCTCCTTGAGATAAACTGGACCGGAGCCATACAGGGTTTTAAAGGTCAACGCCAACACCTTGAATTTGGCTCGGCAAACAACTGGTAGCCAGTGCAACTCTTTGAGCACTGGAGTGATGTGATCACGCCAGCGGCAGCCTACATAACATTGATTTTTGGCATGATGTCTTTCTTTTTTTGTCTTTTTTTATTTTTTGCTTCATTGTTTTGAAGTGAAAAAGTATTTGGACTCTAACTAGTTTTTAAGGAGGTAGTTCCAAAGAACATTATATATATATATATATATATATATATATATAACATTATAATATATATATATATATATATATATATACACGCTGTGCAACAAATGTGCAATTGGCTTGCATTAGAGATACAAGGTTGCTGAGCGCTATCTTTTAATTGAGCAAGTTCAGTTGTCATACAGGTGAATTGCCAATAGCATTACATAGGAAATTTCACTAAATGAGAAACTGACCTGAATGAAGGCAGCATTGGGTCCAATTTCAAAGTGTGCGGGAGATCAGCCTTAGAATCATTTCCCTTTCACTAATAGCAACGTACTTGACATGTCTGTAAATGATCTAGCTGCTTGAAGTTATATATAAAACCAAGCACACATTTCTCTCAGACCAGACGCCATTAAAAAAAAGGAACAATAAGCTTAGTGTGTCCATACTAGAAAGTACTTGAGCTATGCATAATTTCAAACATGTGGAGTTATCAATGACATCAATAGGAAAATTCAATGGTCGCAATTCACCTCTCATTGGAGTCAATAAAACTCCCATTGATAATTACAGACATGGACTGCACTCAAATTCTAGAGACACAGTACGGTATTTTGCTAGTCCGTGTCCTAATGCACATTGCGCGCACAAAGGTGAAATAACAACTCAGACACAGTACTCAGTAGGGTACAAATGGTGGTAAACAGAGGGCCACATTTATTGAATACATCAATTGGGGATCTACGAAGGGAGAAAACTGTGGGTGCTAATTACACCGGTCACCAATGCTGTAGGGCAAAACATCCGGCACACACAGGAGGATGACGCTATCAAACGTCATCCCCCCAATGCTTAACACCACACGGTGCTGGGAGGTGATTCCAGCATTCAGCCTCATACAGGCCGTGAGGCGCCGATACAGGTGAAGAAGGAAGACCTCAGAGACATGCCTTATCTCCCCAAAACCGAGCCGTGAGGCATCGGCGGCGGCGGGAGCCTCGGGCATGCCTCTCACATGAAAGGTGCAATAGGATGATCACCAAGCCCCTAAAACTGCCTAATCCCGCACTTGACCGCCACAGAGAGAGACAAGGCTACTTAGTCTCCTCTCCCCCACCTGCCAGAAGAAATTCAAGCAGGGCCCTTTGTAGATCCTCCAAGAAGATGTCCAGCCCAACAATTGACAAGTGAACCCCGTCCTCTCTATACATCTCCCTCGGAGGCAGCAGATAGGGGGTGCAAGCCTAATAATGGCTCTGCCACCCCGCCCACTCTGACTCCTGATTGGTAGGTAAGGATCAGACCACTATGGTCTGATCGTTATTCCCCAACGCGCGCAAATTTCCCCCACACACACAGCTGCGCGTGGTTATGGAGGGGCATTTGTGCTGGTATATTGTGACCACAGTGAAGAGAGGTAAAAATGGAAGACTGCAATGTTTAATCCAAAATTGTGCTACTTAATAGCACTGAGAAGGAAAAATATTTATTTTAGTAATAAAAATCCAAAGAACTTTGCAATTGGGGGGGGGGGAATCTACCAACAACAATAAAAATGAAAAGTCTGTAAAATATTTCTCCCCTTCTTTTCTTTTATTTTCATGGAAGACAGACATATAGATGTTTGAACAGTTGCCAAAGAAAAGGCTGGAAATCTCAACTTTACTATCAGGCCCAGTACAAAAATTAGTTCTGATTACATGCAGAAAAAAGTAATCAAAAAAGATAAAAGCTGCTTTTTTAATATTAACCTAACTTCAAAGACAAATCTATGTCAAATGCATCAGACATCCGCTAGTTTATGAAACATTTACCCAGCCACATGGTACTTTAAATAATAAAAAAAATCTAGTTAGCATAGCTCTTGTCTTGCAGTGCATTATAGCAAAGCTAGTTCCATATAGAACAGACTTCCACTGGCCCCTCATCTGGGGCCAGGGAGAAGATTTGCGGGTGGGGGAGGAGAGAAGAGTCAGGTAACAGGTCAGGTTGGTCACAGATACTGAGCCAATGGCTCAACTAGGGCGGGGACACAGGAAAAGGCTTATTTAGGCACCTGGGTTCCCGCCCACAGTCTCTTTTGCTGGAAGTGCGGGATTAGGCAGTATGGCTTAGGCTTATGGTGATCATCCAGTGGCACCTTTCAAGGTGACTGACGTTTACCCAAGGCTGCCCTCGCTAATGCCCTGAGGCTTGGCAGGAGGGAGATTGAGACGTCTTTAGGGTTTTGCCTTTCTCGCCCTCATTGGGTGCCTGGAGGCGTCAAAGTAAGGCGACGATGGTAAAGCCTTCCAGCTCCAAATGGAGGGCAACTGGCCGGGGGCGGACCAACCCGCCTCTGGTGCGGTTAGGATGTATTCGCCAAAATATTAGTTTTTTCCCGGCCAATGGCCGGGCTAGGTTAGTACCGCACTTCGCCCTTCACAGATCTTCAATTCAATAAATGTGGCCCTGATTTGAAACCATATACTTTGTGTCTGACTCTTCTTTATCTCACCCATACACTCGCAATTATAGATAGCTACTAAATGAATATGAGTAAAATGTAGAATTGCTTAAGATGTTTGCAGTTTCCTAAGGCAACATTTGCATGCCTTAGATTTTATAGGATCCTGTTATAATTCAACATTCCCGTTCATCATGTACTGTACTTCTACGATTTGATCCAACCAGGAACTGGATACATAAGCAGAAGCAGGATTTCTCATGCATAACTGTCGCTGGATGAGAAATGTTGTGTGCAAATCGTGCTGCACATGCCTTCCCCTGCCCAATCCATCAGCTGGAGCTTAGCCAAGATGATTAGTGATAACATGCACTAGCTCATACAGGCTACTTCCTACACTGAAATGTTATTACCTCCAATATCAGAGGCAGCATGCCTCTGTGTACCAGTTGGTCCTACTTGTGGGCTTCTCATAGGCAGCTGATTGGCCACTGTATGAACAGAATGTGGGACTCGATAGGCCTTTGGTCTGACCCAGCATGGCTCTTATTTTCTTATGTCCCTTCATGTCACCAGAACACCTAAGCACAATATAAATAAAAGGTTCAGAGTATGTTCTTGTATTTATTTTATTTTATTCATTCGAAATATTTGTATACCATTCTTTATCCAATAGATTTCAGGCCAATGCACAGAAAAATATGAGTAATAAATAAGTTCTATCAAGACACTAAAATATACCATAAAAACCATAACATTAATCATAAAGTGAGGCAGCAAGTTAGAACACAGAGCAGACTAAGGCAGTTCTCAGTTAAAATGCCTGGGAAGATAAAATGCCTGTCTCAAAAAAAAAACAAAAAAAAAAAAGTATTGCAGGAGCTCTTTATAAATGGAATTCCACAACTGGGGCAACACCACCAAAAAAAGCCCTGTCTTTGTTGTTACATAGTTCACTTCTGGTAAGGAAGGCACTTGGACAACAGCTTCACCGGAACAGCTCAAAATGTGTGCTAGCTGGTTCTTCAGTCTGCTGTCACAATTGAACCAACCAATACATGAGCATGTCATTGAATTAAACACTGGTGGATGCCCATTAGGCTTGCCCCCTCTGTCCATCTCTTCCCACAAATTTACAAAAAAAAAAAACCCACCTCACTACCTCCTTCTCCGCCTTCCTCTGATCTAGCTCAGGGAAGCAGGTGACTGCAGGTGATTTCGGGAAAGGGGAAAGACAGTGAGGAGGGCTGAGCGCAAGCTCCCCTGGGTGTGGCCATTTTAGATTTTCTAAAAAAAAAAAAAGCTGTCAAAGACACACGCCCCCCAAAAAAACACTTTTTCTGAGAATCCTACAAGAAAGCTCAGAAAAACCAAGCTTGTTACAAGGTGAGTGGGGAGGAGGGAAGCTCATCCATCACTAAAGTAAGCAATCCACAGGGAAATGTACAACATAATCCTCCCCTTTTCTCAGCAAGTGAGGGAGAATCATGCTACACATCATGTTGCAGATCAGAGATCACCTCCTTGAAAGGAAATTGGCAATACAATACCCAGATTCCACCTCCTTCCCTCCCCACCACAGGCTTTTCTACACAAGGCTGTTAATCCACTGCATCTACTTTCAGTTTCGGTGCAGAATTGAGATCCGAGCACTACACGAGGAGTGATTCCTTTCCTGCTTTCCCACTACATAACTCATAGGTGGCACTGTGGTATAGTGGAATAGCGCAAATACAGAAGAGGAAATCACACTGTATTTTGCCATCAGAAATAATACCCCATTTCCCCTGCCCTAAAAAAATTCACGGAAAGTGCTGTTTACAAACAGATGCAAACTGGGAGGGTCATGACATGGTCTAAAGAACCCGTAAAGAACTGTGAGTAGGGAATGATGCGTGCACAACAAATGCCTCATGTAGAAAAGCTCCAAGAGAGTGGGATAAATTACAATAAACTTTAAAAATCTGTCAGTGACAAGCAGGAGGTTAGGGAGAGGGAAATGATTAATATAGAACAGTCTAAAATTCTTTCTTAGGGGATGATGATGATGATGATGATGATGATGATGATAATGATGATGATGGAACTTCCCTTTGGAATAAATGTGGGCTGTGTAAAAGCAGAAACTGTTTGGTTGTGCAATCCCATTCATTTCAATAGGGCTTGCAGACGTGGAAAATTTAGTGGATTGTGTCAGCTACACATCTCCTCTAGCAGCATTTGGAAATCTCATATGGAGGTGGTAAGACCCTCATCTTGGAGAACAGCAATGGTTATTCTATCTTTTGGGAGGCTTAAAGGGGCCTTTTTGGTAGGCCTGACACTGAAAAATCTGTACTACCAAGGTATTTTTTCAACTCCTATAGGGCGCTGAGATATGGGGGCTGAGACAGGTCTTTATAATTGAGATCATCCAGAACGGATTCCTAAAGGAACTGTTGTCTCTCCCTTCAGGAGTTCCTTCCTCCTTGCTGAGATTAGACGTTGGGCTCCCATCTGTTAAGGCAAGAATCCTTATGGCATCTATTTTGTATGGTAAAATATCACTGACGACAAGGAAGGAAACCTAGCCAAACATTGCTTTGTTGTGCAACTTGCCAAAGGCAGATGGGTGGGTCCATTATTGGCTAAGATTGTCACAGTTTTATTTTGGAGAGGCTCCAACTACCTAAGTTCGTAAGGATACATGGTTCATCAAAGACAGAATTTTTGAGGTAGATGGTTGTGAAAATGTATGTGCCAGCCAATTTCAAGCACTTCCCCCATGGTTCAGCCTTTTAAAAAGATGTTCTCTTAAAGATAATCCTTTCAACAGTACCTTCAGGATTTGACTTTTGTTGCCCTTAGAAAGGCATTTACTGTCCTCAGAATATTTGGGGGGGGATGTCTAAAGGGATGCCCTATGCACAGTGCTTATATATTTGTGGCACTGGGGAAGTTGAAGGTGCAGTGCGTTACCTGCTACATTGTCTTCTGTATCAGGAACCCAAGGCTCGTTTTCTGTGGGATCATTTGAAAATAAGAGCTGGATGGTCTCCAGCTAGGGATGTATGGATTTTGTTAAATAAATTCAATTGCATTTCATGGATTGTCAGGTGTCTTTTGTTCCATCATCTACTCATTGATGGAATCGGATTTTTTTGGACAAGAATTTTATTCATTTTCAAATGCACATTTTTGTGCTAATGCGGATTAGCACAAGTGTGAATTAGTGCCAGTGCGCACTTGCACTAATGTGCATTAGAACATATGTGCACTTGTGTTTGTGCGCACTTGCGGAAATCCCCCCAAAAGTAGAAAAACCAGTCTGGAAGTCCACAGAATCCACGCTACTCAGAAAAAGCCAGTCTGCTGCAAAATCTGCAGGTTGGTTTCACAGAAATCTGATCTCATTTAAATCCATTGGGGATTTCTCCGAAATCGTGACATCCAGCTGACATTACCTGTGACTTGTTGGAAGATTATAGCAATTTCATCACAAACAAGGCTTCTCTCTTTGCAGTAGCAACACACAAAAATCCTTCATAATTTTAAAAAGATGTCTGCAGTGTAAAGTAAATGATCTGTTATAGACATTTGTAAATGTGTGTCATTGTTTGGTTCACTTTCATTGGTATTTTGTATTCTGCATTGCTGTATTTTATATACTATTGTATTTTGTACTGGGCCTTTGTGCCACAAACAAATAAATTAAATTCAGTTCATAATGTATTGTGTCCAACCACAATAAAAGAAAGGCAGATGTGCTCCAAGATGCTTATGGTGGCCATTACCCTGCTCAGTTCCCCACCCTCTTTTTTTTTTTAGGCTGTTGTGTACCTTAGAACTAGATCTATTACACTTACTATTACCATGTCTTTCTCTCTAGTTAGGAAAAAGAATAGCATGCAGGAGGATACTGGGAGTAGAGGACAGAGACCATATTGTACTTGGCAGAGGCAGGCTACATTTCTTTAGAACACAGAGATTGTGGTAGGATGCATTAACATTCAGATCTGGGGATCTGTATGCTTAAAAAAATTATCCTCTAAAAAGACATTACCTCACAAGAATAAAATGTTGCACTGCATTCATGTTTCAGGGTTGAATTAAAGTGTTCTGCAATGAATGTGAAGTATCAGCAGTTTTGATCTGATGCATATGGCACTTTTTATTGTCTTAGAGGTGCCATCAGTGGATACTTGAAATCTTGCTGGCAGCAGAAGTCATTGGTGAGATTTACTGATGATTTGTCAAGAGCTGAATGGGTCCAAAGTGCCATATTGCTTCATTTTCTTGGGACATGTGGCTGCTGGAGTGATTCTGTAGTTGTTCTACCTGTTTTCTCTCTCTCTCTCTCTCTCTCTCTCTCTCTGTAACAGAGGTAGAGCTTATAATGAAGGACAACATTAAGGACAAACCTTAATAAGTCCTTTTCATACTCTTATGGTTCAGACAGTTCCTGCCAACTTCCTGTTTCAAAGTTATTTCCATTTTTTTAAAAAAAAAATCTGTGGGGTATGCATATGAAAAGCAGGAGCTTTCTTCTTATAATTACGCTTTTGGCATATCTTACGGCATTCGCTACATAAACAGTGCCGTGCCAGGATCCCAGATGTCACTTCCCTGGCTCAACTTGGGAGAATGTGAGTCAAGCCAGGGAAGGAGGTAAGCGGGACAGAGTTTGGGGAGTCGAACCCGGCCAGTTCGCCGGATTGCCACCTCCTGAACTAAATCCTCACATATCCCTAGCCCTGGCCCCTAGAGATCACTGAGTCCAGACTTTTCCTAGGGCTCCCCAAAACACCAGCTTCCACCACCTACTCATTTATAGAGAGCAGTTGGACTTTCCTATTTATATTGTTATGGGCTTGGAGTCAGTCTAAATTAACTTTCAGGGATCCCTTGTAACTCAGTGTCTCTGATTACAAAGTGATTCAGGATTCCCCCTCCTTCCCCCCCATTCTGTAGCTCTTGAACTGGTAGCTTTTGTTCTACTAGGCCAGGGCTCTCCTACCTTGGGTCCCCAGATGTTGCTGGCCTACAGCTCCCAGCATACCCAGCCAGCATGGCTAATGGCAAGGGATTCTGGGAGCTGTAGTCCAGCAACATCTGGGGACCCAGGGTTGGAGAGCCCTGTACTAGGCCAAGGGGTGAGCCAGTATCTGTAGGGGGATGGAGGAGATACCATCATCCAGTAAGAGGGAGGGCCAGCCGCTGCAGCTCCTTGCTGGCTGGCTTGCTGCCACCACCACCGCCACTACCAACAACAACAACACCGCCGCTCTGTTTCTGTGGACTTCTGCCTGACAGACTTACTTCTGGACTCCTATCTGGCAGACTACTACTCTCTGCAGGACCTGGGCCCCAGGTACTGAACTGGTGGTTGCTGACCACCTTCATCTGCCACCTCCCTGGAAGGGACATATAGACTGACTGGCTGAGGCAGTGGGCCTGCCGCTGCCAGGGTTGCCTTCAAAGGGGATGTCACCAAAGGGGGTATACCCCTTTGGGTCGCTCCTTCAGTGAGTGGCAAGGACAAGGGCACTATTCCCCTTTTCAAGCAATTGTGTGTAAGTGTGTGCATGTGTGTGTGTAAATGTTTTGGGTGAGTGAGTTATTAACACTATAGAATTGGGAGTTTTAATTCACGTTGACCTTACTGAGATATTTAGGTACAGTTTGAAGCATTTTATTTTTACTTGATTTTACTGTCACAAACATTTTTTATTCCCAAACATTTTATTGAACTTCCCTATTTTAATATTAATCCAATCTAACTCAGTCCATACTTGGAAACATTTTGCTGCTCTTTTAATATTAATTTTATTTCTAATTAAGTATAAATTCAATTTTTAGAGTCATTCCAGGTATTTACAGTTAATAACTGTGGTTTGCGGGGTATTAACTTTTAATAGGATAGCTCAGTGTCAATACGAAGAACATGGTATTTACCAGACAAGGTTAACTTAGGGCTACCAATGGAAGTGCTAACTGACAAATGGAATCCGAAACAGAGCTCTGATTCCCAGACTGTAATTACACAATTCTTCTCCCCTAGAAGAGAAGTAGTAGGAAAAGTTTCTACAACTAATTCTGTATTAGATAGGTCTATAGTTCCCAGGTGGGCCATGGGAGGAGCTGTTTCTGATGAGAATGTTAATGGTCTGGCATCTGAGCTGTCATTTGCTGATAATATTTTTCAGACAAGAGCACAAGTACACCAAATATCTTTAGATGAACTAATGGATAAGCAGGTATCTGAACTAGCAATGTGTTCCCCACTAGCTGCCGCAAAGGAGAATGTTCCCAGATATGGAGAGAGTAACCCAGAAATTAAGGGTGGACAACTGATAATTGAACAGTTATTTGAAATTGAGAAATGTGGGTGAACGACTTCATTAAGGACTTAGGCCTAGTCAAATCTTTCCTGGCAGAGTGTAATGGTCTGTTAACTACACTAGTGGAGCTATATAAAAGGGGGAATATTGTTATAGCTGAAACAGAAATAAAATCAGGGATTACCCAAAAGGCAAATGCGGATACCCATCCTGTAAGAGAGAACAAAATGTGTCCACACAACAAATCCAAAAAGAGTCAAACAAGAAAAGAAAAGGGGGATAGAGAGTAAAAGTTTAGGACTAATGGAAAATAAAAAAGGAAAGCTGGACCCCAAGGTAACACACCAGGATAAGAAAATGAAATATGAAAAATTATTTAAATTAATGGATAAGAAGCCTAAGGAGTACAGGTTAAAAAGTCTTCCAAGAGCAGAAAGCTCAACAAAGAGGAAAAGAACAAGACAAAGAAAGCAGAGATGAAGCCTCTATTTGAGCAGCTGAATGGAACATCAGCAGAATCCTCAATTAGTATTGATAGGAATAGTGAGGCCATTGAAGCAAATGACCCTTGGCAATACGTGCTTAAAAACTAGGAGGCAAGGTCCAAAACGCGGGTAGATTACTTAGCCCAAAATATAGAAGATATATTCGAGCAAGTAGAGATATTAGGGACCCAAACTGGAAATTGAGACTTTTGCAGTATAGATGTTTTCTCAAACTTTCCAAAACCTAAGGGCATATTAACGCAGTTACAACGTAAGCCTCATTTTATACTAATGCTTGAATCAATAGTTTCTGGGGAATTTACTTCTGCAGATATTACACATATTGAATACTTATTTTACAACTATGAACATGCATGGGCTGTAGTCACTTTCCAGGGATGTCAAATGACTAGGAACACATTTATAGCAGAAAATCTGATTTTGAAAAAATAGGAATATATGTTTCCAGATTTTTTTGAAAATATAGCCTCCCCCATGCCCCTCGTAAAGAGGAAGTTCAGAGAGGCTCAAAAGGAAAACTGCTTTTTAGAAGAAGAAATGAGAAGTGAGGAAGACCTTATTCAGTGGAACGATTTGGAAATCCCCTGTACTCCCCCCACCCGACTGTCAGGATAGAAAGTATTCAAAGAAATCAGAAAAAAGAAACCCCAAGTTATCGCAAGAGATCCAACAGGGGGAGATAACAATGACTTTCTCCCTAAGCAGAAGTGTCACACCGGGCTAGAGCAAAAGTGGCAACCATGCTCTGAGGGAAAGGCTTTTTATAATAATGAGGAAAATGCACTGCTAAATTATTTCAGTGCATTGCCAATAGAAACACAAAATGAAATCATTGAGAGATCAGAGTCCTTAAAGGAGCAATTGTTAAATAGGCAGGTAGACATAGGGAGACAAATAGGAAGTGAGGTTGTAGGGATGTGTGAGGATTTAGTTCGGGGGGTGTAAATCTGGCAAACTGGCCAGGCTTGACCCCCCCCCCGAACTCCATCCCGCTTACCTTCTTCCCCTGCTCGACTCATGTTCTCCCGAGCTGAGCTGGGGAAGCGACTTCCAGGTTCCCGGCAGGCCACTGTTTACATAGAAAATGCTGTAAGACACACCAAAAGCAACTGCAATTAGCATAACTTGTGCAAACTGCGGCCGCTTTTGATGTATCTTACAGCATTTTCTACATAAACAATGGCCTGCTGGAAACCCGGAAGTCCGACAAGCGGCGCACCGTGCATCCGCTTTCAGCCCGGCTCGGCAGGTGCAGCAGTGCCATCTGCTGAGCCAGAGGCAGGTTGGGTAGCGGAGCAGGAGTGGAGGATCACCCACCCCTATGAGGCTGTGCATCTGGTGGCAGCAGTTTGTGATCAAGATTGAAAGGTAAATGGGTTGAAGGAGGGGGTGGGGAATGTTCAAGTTCCCCCCAGTGTGAGGGGAGGCAAACAGAATTGCCTGGCTATCGAAGAGACAACTACTGAGCCAAGTAGCTCAGGAAATGGCATAGCCAGTGTGGCGTAGTGGTGAGAGTGTTGGACTGGGACTCCGGAGATCCGGGTTCTAGTCCCTGCTCAGCCATGAACTCAGCCAATATGAGTTTTATATTGGAACCTGGAGAAATAATTATATTTCCTAAGGAAGTGCCTATAGATGAATTCTGAATATCATTGAGTTTGTTTACTTTTACTTTTTGCCATTTCAACCTCCTCTCCCGCTGTATCGGCAGATTCTGTGCTAACCACTGATCTGAATAAGACAGTGGCCTCAAATCAGATTTGGCTGGATGACTTTGGGCCAGTCATGGACTCTCAGCCTAACCTACCTCACAGGCTTGTTGTGAGGATAAAATGGAGAGGAGGAGGAGGAGGAGGATTATATAAGCCGCAGGAAAAAAGGTGGGGTATAAATATAATAAATAAATAAATAAAGCTACTACAATATTAAATGCAAATTATACGACTTAAAATATAATCCATGGCCTGACATGAAATATTGTGAGGACGTAACCTGAGTCACCTGAAGAATCCTGGAGGAAAGGATCCCCATACAGTAAAGCCAAGGGTCCCTGTGTGTTATCAAATATCAGCAGGATATGTCCACAAATTGATGAGATCAAAATTATAGAGGAGGATGTGTTGTGTTAGGAACTCAGTGGAAGTAGAGATCACCCGCAGAACACTCAAATTGACTGTACAGTATAAACGGAAGGAGACAGAAGTATCTGACCAATAATCTATTACAGTAACAGCAGATTTTTCAAATAGGGCACATGAAACCCACAACAATCTGGAAGATAATTCCGTTGATATTTTATCATGGAATATTGCAGGGTGGAAGACATGATAGGGATGTTATCTCATTTCTATCCAAACATCCAGTTTTGGCTTTGCAAGAAACATGGCTTTCAAGCAAGGACAAGTTAGTAGTTCCAGGATTTAAAACATGGGTTAATTCTGCCCAGAAAAAAAAAAGAGAGAAAGGTAGAGCCATTGGCGGCCTAGGCTCACTGGCTAAGGAAGATCTGAGTTGGGATGGCAGTTTGGTCAATACAATGCACTCGAATAAGAACTATGTGGCAGTAAAGTTTATTTATTTTATTTATTTATTTAATACATTTAAATAAATGTATTAGCCGAAGCTCTCTGGGCGGTTTACAAACTCTCTGGGCGGTTTACAATACAATAGTTTATGGCACAGGATCTGTTGCTCATTGTGGTAAATATTTATATACCACCAACATCTTCTCAATATTATACAGCTGACATTTGGCTGCATTTAGAATACCTTTTGGAAGAGTTGAGTGCAAGATTCCCCAGTGCCTTGCTTATACTGTCGGGGGATTTCAATGCTAGAACAGGAGCATCCCTGTCAAAAGTTGCTGAGCAGTGCGAAATCTTGGAAGATAGCATGGCTCTTTAGACCTAAATTATTGGAAATCCCGGGACAAGAAGATAAATAATGTGGGTGCATATTTATTTGGGTTAACATGTAAGTTCGGACTACAGATTGTAGGCAACAACGATAAAAAGACACCCTATCATTTTACTTATTTTTCCCAACACACAGGCAATGTGCTTGATTATGTCTGTATCCCCAGAGGAAGAGCTCATCTATTTTCTGGGATAACAGTACTCCCGAAGGAAGATAGTGATCATCAGCATAGCATTGAAAATAGTCGCCAAATCTGATTTGAGGCCACTGTCTTATTCAGATCAGTGGTTAGCACAGAATCTGCCGATACAGCGGGAGAGGAGGTTGAAATGGCAAAAAGTAAAAGTAAACAAACTCAATGATATTCAGAATTCATCTATAGGCACTTCCTTAGGAAATATAATTATTTCTCCAGGTTCCAATATAAAACTCATATTGGAAGCATATCAGGAGATATGTGATAACATGAGGCCTTTAAAAAAAAAATTGTGTAAATTCTAACCAGCCAATGCCCATGAAGACCCTATGGTTTGATAGAAAGAGCATTAAGAAAGAAGCTGAGGAGGAGTCAGATGCGGAGAGCGCAAGCTGCAGTTAATCAGGAAGCACAAATTAGGGATGTGTGAGGATTTTGTTTGGGGGGTGGAAGTCCGGTGAAATCACCGGGCTCGACCCCCCAAACTCCGTTCGACCTACCTGCTTCCCTGTCTTGACTCGTGTTCTCCTGAGTTGATCCAGGGAAGCGACTTTTGGGTTCCCGGGGAGTGCTTTTTATGTAGAAAATGGCATAAAACACGTTAAAAACAGCCACCAGGTGAGGTGGGTCACACACTGCTGGCTGGATTATTTACTCTCATAAATAACACAGGCTGTATCCCAAAGGGCTGGAACCTTTGTATAATTGTACCTATATTAAAGAAGGCAACCAGCAGTATCCCGGTAACTACAGGCCTATCAGTCTGATTGACATCCCAGCAAAAATTTATGCTAAGCACCTCTTACAAAAAGTAGAGGACTGGGTGGAGGAAAATGCCATTTTTGCAGAAGAACAATCTGGCTTCAGGAAGGGAAGATCCACTCTGGACAATTATTTCATTTTACATCATCTTATAACCAAGTATACTGCCATGGGTGGACAACTCTTTGCAGCTTTCATAGACCTAAGCGTGGCATTTGATTCTATTAATAGATGTTGCCTTTGGGAAAAGTTGGCAAACACATATATAAACCTGAGGCTATTATTATTATTAATAAAAGCTCTTTATTCAGAAACCCATCTAAGGGTGAGAACAGGCTCAAACTTTGCCCTCACAAAGCATATTCCAGTACAAAAAGGTGTCTGGCAAGGCTGTATACTAGCACCATTTCTATTTAATTTTTATATTAACAATGTGGTGGCATATATACATAAGCAGAGTTATCATATGTCCAAAATTTCAAATAGAGTGGTAAATATATTACAGTACGTGAATGTGATGACATGATTCTGCTCTCAACATCCCAAGTGGGCTTAAGAAGACTTCTGAGACAGTTCAGTGCTTACTGTAAAGAAAATGACCTACATATTAATAATAACAAATCTAAAGTATTTAATATTTGGAAAAAAGAAAAAAAATCACAGATGGACTATTAACTCTAAAGAGTTAGAGCAGGTGAAACATTACTGCTACCTTGGTCTTAACTTCTCAGCTTCAGGATCTTGGGCATCACAAGTAAAGAAAAATGAAATAAAAACAGTAGCTTGCCTACAATCCTTAGATAGATTGCTAAACCACAGTTACCCTGGCACATTAAGTTCTATTTAAAAAAATTTAAGAGTAAAAGTGATACTTACTCTCATCTTTAGCACAGAAATTTGGGGGCTTGCAGAATTTTCAAAAATAGAAAACGTTCAAAGTCACTTTTTGCGTCTGATTCTGAGGGTATCTAACTCTACCCCAGCAGATATAATTAGAGCTGAATTGGGTATGGAAAAGATCTCAGGGCTGATATATGTAAAGATGGTAAATTATTGGTGCAGAATAAGTAATTTAACGGAAGAAAGACTTCCTAAGATCTGTTTGGAGGAACGGAAGGCTTTTGTACAAGGAAATTCCTGGCTGCAAAAACTGTTTAAACTGCTCCCAAATTTTGGATTTTCAGCCCATGCACTTTTAATCCAACGTTGAAAGCTTCCAGTAATATCTTCAAAGAGTATCTGATGTTGGAGCACAAACAGATACAGCTCAGGTACAGCAAAATGGCTAGCTAATACAAAACATCTGCACTGACAGGAGAAATATTTGTCAGTCCCTATGAAAATGGAACAGCGAAAAGCTTTTACACGCCTACGATTCGAACAAATAGACACTATGATGAAATGGGCATTCTATGGCATTCCATTAGAGGATAGGTTGTGTGTCTGTAGAGACCCAGTCCTAGAGGACTTGGCACATTATATACTTGAGTGCCCACTATATAGAATCATAAGAGAGAGCCACTTAGAGCCTCTCTTACAGAAAGCAAATCTTAGGGGTGTCAAGGAGAAATTAAGATACTTCCTATGTTTAACCACCCCATATGTAATTCAGGGAGTCACACTATTTGCGGTGAAAGCTACTAAATGTAGAGCAAAGTTTATGCATATGGTGGGTGTGAAGTATCATAGAGACATGAATGTGTTGAGATCAGCAGGATATCAAAGATTCCTTTATGTTTTATCCCTGTCACTCCCCCACCGTATTTTTTTTTTTAAAAATAGTTAAGGCTTGCTATGTATTTTAAGTTGTGTTATTTTAATCTTCTGTGCTATTTTAACTCTATGCATTGTTTTAATTCTATGTAATATGCCCGATACTGTACAACAGTATCTTTCTGTTACAGCTAACATTGACACTGAAATCCAGCATCGTTTGAGCTCCGCAAGTGCCGCATTTTCTCGAATGAAACGTAGAGTGTTCGAGGATCGGGATTATGCATGTATCACGTACCTTGGGGGGGCTCGCTGCTCTCTGCGGCTCGGTTCTCCATGCTGGCGGTGACCCAATCTCGCTGTTCTAAGCGGCGCAGAGCGTTCTCCGTGCCACTCGAGCCACCGCCACCGGAGCTGCCGCCGGAGCCGCCGTCAGAGCCGGAGCTGCCACCAGAGCCGCCACCGCCGCGTCCTGCTGCTCCGGCGTGCTGCTGGACCCCCGTGCTATGTTTTTGGCAGGGAGAACCAGGCAACAGGGCTTAAACAGCCCTGTTGTCCTGGTTTCCCCCGCCAAAAACATAGCACGGGGGTCAAGCGCACTGGAGCAGGGTCCTGTCGCGTCACTTCCACCGCGCTGGAAGTGACGCGGCGGGACCAGCACGGGCGCCGCGGGCGGCTCGCCACGGAACATGAGGAGCCAGGTAGGCCCGCGCTCGCTGCAGAGAGCCCGCACGGGCACGAAGGCCAGTTTGGGCCTCACTCGTGCCCGTGCGGGCAAAAGTGACATCCCTAATCGGGATATCTGTAAGGAGACCAAAACTCTGGTTTATAAAGCCATTGTATAGTATTACCAACTTTATTGTATGCCTGCAAAACATGGACTATCTATAAACGTCATTTGTACCTCCTTGAAAGATTTTATCAACGTTGCCTCTGGAAAATCCTGCGAATTACTTGGGAAGATAGGTGAACAAATGTCAGTGTCCTGGAAGAAGCAAAGACTACTAGCGTTGAAAAAATGATCCTTCAATGCCAACTTCAATGGACTGGTCATGTTGTTCAAATGTCTGACTGCTGTCTCCCAAAGCAGTTACTTTATTCCCAACTCAAGGATGGAAAGCGGAATATCGGTGGTCAGTATAAGAGGTTTAAAGATGTTCTTAAGGCTAATCTAAAAAAATGCAATATAAATATCGAAAACTGGGAAGCTGTGGCCCATGAACGATCTAACTGGAGGTTGGCCTTTCACAAAGGTTCTATGGACTTTGAAGACGCCCGAGTGCAAGGTGAAAGGGAGAAACGTGCTAAGCGAAAAGCACATCAAACGAATCCTTTATAGGACCATCTTCCATCTGGTAACCTTGTTAGAATATGGGTTTCACATATTCAGGTTTTGCCTTCGGGCAGGAAGGTAACAGAAACCAACAGGCCTGATCAAGGTCAGGACTGAACAAAGTGTCACCTTTGGCCCAGTAACGGAACGGTGCAGTTTTTTGTGTCCAGGGAAACTGGAGCAAGGGTCGAGCTAAATTGTGTGCAGCTGGGGTGACATCATGCCTTGATGCAGCTGGCATTACCTCATTTAGCATGTGACTGTACCATAATGTATATAAGGTGTGTAAAGTCTTTGCAATCTTGTTGGGAGAAAAGGAGTATAGGTGAATATTGGTAAGAGAGCATTCTGTAAGATAAGAGTTTGTTTGTGTGTCATGACTGTAACTGTTTTGTCTGACATGCTATTCTCTTTTGCACTTTTGTAATATATCACTCTGTAATCTGTTCATGTTTTTACAAGTCATAGTTTAGTAAAACTCTGTGTTTAAAAGAAACTGACTTGTTGTTTTGCTTTTTCGCCTACTGGCCTAGCACACGTTTTTCTCTACTACCCTAACATCACAGCACGATTCTGCAGCCACTGGACAAAGTTGCTTAGCTTTGTTTTTCCCCCAGTGGTTCAGTTTTCCAACAAACCTGTGTCCTCATTGTGGGAAGCTGTGTGGATCTAGAATTGGCCTCCACAGTCACTTACAGACCCATCGCTAGAGTCTACACAATTTTTTAGAATTTCCTCTTATTATAATTTTCTTTTTGTAATTTGATCCTGGAAGCCAATCTTACTCGGTCACAAGTGATCACCTACTTCTACTACAACAGTTTTTATAAATTTTAAATTTGTATATTTTGCAATGATATCTGGATTGAGCAATAAATGTTATTGATTGATACTAGGCCAAGGGGAGGGGCCAAGTGAGGCCTAGGCAGTAGCAGGGAGGCAGGCTGGAGTTTTTGGGAGGGAAGAGAGAGAAGAGAGCTGATTGGGGATCTCTGGAGAAAAATCTGTAGGCAGTTGACAGGGGAGAGAGAGATCTGTTGGACTGGGAAACGCCACAAGCCTCCAGTGTCATCGTCCTTGTGAAACTGAAGCCTGAGTAAGTGCTGGAGCCCCTGAAACTCCTCACCTCTCAGAAGCGGGGTGCAGGAGTGTGACAATATCCTTAGCACATGTGGTGAGATGCCAACCTTCAAATCCACCCAGAACAGAAGATAGGTATTCAAAACAATAAATATATCTTTAGGGTGAAATATGACAGGTTGTGCCCTCAGTGATTGTAAGCCCCCAAACTCGGAGTGGCAGAGGTGATTACGCCCCTGTCCTCACACCCCAAACTCGGAGGCAGCTGGTGTGGTACTTTCCACGCCGGCTGCAAGGGGGAGGGGAAGGGGCGGTTCTCCAATTCCCTGCTCCATGGTTGGAGCACTGTCTCTGTCCTTGGATTGGGGAATGTGAACTCAGATGCTGTCTAGGGGCCATGGGATTGCTCCCTTATTCATAAAATAGGTCAACATTCAGAAGAAACAATAACTGATAAATACTAATAATAATTGTTAACACAGCACCTCTGCTTTCTGTAACTTATCTCCCTCTGTTCTCATTCACACTCTGTCTGAGATTCTACTCGGTAACTAATTTAGGGCTGGGGAATGCTGGGAGTTTTAGGACTATTATCTCTCTAAACATGCATAGGATTGCACCCTTAGCTAACTAACTCTAGATCCTAATTCATCTCACTGTCTCTCTCCATCTTAACTCAACACACTCACCCTGACCTCTCACTAACTGTCTCCACCTTCTAACTGGCTATCTCCAACTGCCACTAACTTCACCCACCATTCTATTCTGGCCTTGGCTGACTATCAGTCCCCCCACTCACTCTTCTGTTACGGGGCCTTTCTTCACCACCTTGCTAGATTTTCTCAATTCCAAGTATGCCTTTTAAGATATGCAATAGCAGACAACTGTTTGTGCAAAGCCAAGCAGGACCACAGCTGGAGCTGTGTGAGGTATTGTTATGAAGGATGACCTTTGAACAGAATTCCATTATGCCCCAAATAAACTAAAAATTCCACCCCATTGGTTTAATCTATATCCCGACTTGCCTTGGTTCTTTCAGAAAATGGCCAAAGCTAATGGAGAAAGACCAGAGCTCCATGCTACTTGCTTTTGTATTATTATTTTTTAATTGGGCATGCCCGGCTGCATTTCTCAGCATATTTCTTGTCTGGATTTATTTCTGATATACCTCTGGAATTTCTAGATCCAAACTCTTATTGGCTGTTGCACTCTTCGTAGATTTTTACAGTTTTGCTTTGGCTCAACTTTTGTTAAGGTTTTGCTAAGTTTTGCTTTTGCAAAGGTTCTGCTTAGGGAGGTATGAAACATTTGGGAAGGAAAAATGCAGTTCAGATAAACTTGAACAGGTTTGTGTTGCTGAAATGAAATCAAACATCACCCTACTTGATTCAGAACAGTTTCCTTCAGCTGTCTGCAACT
This sequence comes from Shinisaurus crocodilurus, assembly GCA_021292165.1. Lineage (NCBI taxonomy): Eukaryota > Metazoa > Chordata > Lepidosauria > Squamata > Shinisauridae > Shinisaurus > Shinisaurus crocodilurus. Next base: position 46,394,482 of record CM037876.1, read on the forward strand.
TCTGTAGTCTATATTCGCTTCTGTGAAGGCTATTCAATCACGTTCATTAATCTTGGTAGTTTCTACACCAAGTCTGGGTTCATATGTTCAAAAATCACCCATGCAAAGGTACTCTATTGCCAGAGAAGTAATGTATGAGGCAGAGAATCCATGCCAATGCTTGATCTCCTGGAATCAGAGGAGAGGGGAAGAAAACACATGAGTATGGCCTCCCAGGGAATGGGTGATTGCATGGAAAGGAAACCCCATCTCATATGTCACTTCCCCAACAAGACTGGTAGCAATGGAGCAGCGGTACATGGGGAATATTTAAACATATGAATGAGAGCTTTAAACTATGGTTTCCAACTTCCAACTATCAGAGCTAACAACTCCTTGGCTCCAGGGTAACCAAGGGCAATAGAACATACTATGCAGTATCATCAAGAATGGTGGAGAGAGAACATTAAGATGCATAACGTTAATATTCAATGAAAGCTGCATAATATAAGACTGTAAAGCAAGCATTAACAAGCTGTAGGCTACCGAGCTGACTCAGCACACCATCCATATATGGTGGCTTAATAGACTTCCTGGTTATTGTTGTTTTTCTAGGACTTTTGTTTTTCCTTTAAACAAGGGCAAGCTGCTGCAGAGAGCAGAGAGCTGCTGGTTGCATTAAAAAAAATCTGTTTTAAGAATGGTGTTAATATTGCTGTTTTCCAGTATGATTTCCAGCAACATTGTATGCAAGAAAATGTGGCTGCCCCTATTAAGCCTATGAGGGCAGCCATCTTTTTTTCTTACTATGGTACACAAACCATGCTACATGATGTAGCAACATTCCCAATGAGATTCTTTAAAAGATTTTTTAACATGACCAGCAGCCATCCTTGTTGAAAGATTTAAAAAGCACAAACAAACTAAAAACGGGGGGGGGGGAGAGACAGAGGCCACTTAGCCACCTTGTCAAGTAGTAAGAAGCCTACTACCACCCCAATGTCACTCATCCCTTCTGACCTTTGGGAGCAATTTCGCTCCCCACCCCTTTTGCCTTCTGGTCTGTTCTAAGGTCTGCTACATGCACTACAGTTTTCCTCCATAGGAAATACTGTCATGTAGTTAAGTGTGAAGCCTCTTATGCAAATCATCACATGTGAGAATCATACACAAGTTACATGTATAGGACAATAATGAGTGGTGGTCGGCTTCTCAACATGAAGCTTTTAAACCAGTCACTTTACCACGGTTTCTGCTTCCGGATTCTTTGTGTGCTTAAAACTGGCTCCTTTACACATGATTTTTTCTGGGGAGTTTTCTTTCTCTGCCTTTCTACATGTTCTATTACACAACCACAAGGTGGCACTGCAGTGTAGCAGAATTGTGCAAATACATGAGCCTCTCATTCCGGTTCATTCTGCCATTTCCAGTTCCAGATAATACCACACTGTCCTCAATCTTAAACAAGCTGCAGAAATGCTTGGAAAGCACGGGAGAGGCCCTGGAGGATGATGACATCCTGTAAAACACCCACAAACTACCATGAGTGAGGAATCACAAGCGCACAATAAATACCTCGTGTAGAGAAGCCCCCAGTCATCTAGAGAAGTTACATCTTTTGGTAAGTAATAAAGAGAGATAAGAGGGAAACCATATCATTGCACTGGTGCAGTAAAGAAATAGACCAGGCAGGACACAATGCCATTGTATCCCATTTATACTGTGAATGGGTTGACAAAGAACTAATGAACTTGATGCTAGTTCTCCAGCTTCCTGAGTAGATAAATGGTTCTGAATAGAGACAAAATTAGCACCTTGTCCGCATCATTTGTAAATGATGTCCTGTAATAAAAGTGGGAGATGTCCCCACAAGTCTCCTGCTCTTGCAATGGAAAACATGAAGCTTTAAGTTTGGGACATCTTAAGGAGGTAACCTAATGACCATATATAAAAAGGCAGATCCTCCTTATTGTAACAGGTGTGCTTGGCTAAACCCTTTCAATCATTGTTGACAGATACTAAGGCCATGAAACAAAACCTAGGATCCAAAAACCCCAATGGCTTGGATATGCCCAATGGGACTTCCTCTTTGACTTTAAATGGCAGCTCCCTGCAATATTACGAACTGCTTCTGAAATTCCCCTCAGTTTCAAAAGACATTTGTCATAGAGATTGGGAGCGGGGGCTCTGCTGTTCAAGAACCACAAGTCCAAAGTGCCCTTGGGGCATGCAGAAGTAGTTACTCAGTTTGTTGAGCCAAGCCAGAAGCTCCAGTAGACGTGTCCTTCAGAAACTGCCTCACTTTAGTCCTGTCTACAGAACAGAACCAAGTGTCTCTCTGCTGTAGTCTCAGTGACTGAAACACAATGCTACACTTGATTTCACAGGAACAATATGAACTGAGGAGAAATACCAGACTGGCTTTTCCAGTGAATGTTTGAAATGGCTTCCAAATACGTCACTTGAAACACAAAATGACAAATGTTCTTATTTATATGCATGCTGTCGCAAAGAAATTGTGGTTCACAATGTACCCTTTGGAGTAGCTGGAGTGAAACATGGAAAGTGCTGAGAATCAGCTTGAACCAATCATATATAGGGAGGGTCTTCATTGTTTCAAGAAGAGGTTTGAGTGAATGGCAGGAGGATTTAAAGTTACTATGATCTTTGGATGACCCAAAGATGAATTCCAGCTACCAAAGAATAAAATGTCACCCTCTTGCTTTCACTGATCTTAATCCTGTCTGGATAATTCTATTGTTCTCGGGGAGTGCGACTGATGAGAAAAATCTTAGTTGAAGACATGCAAATAACTCTTCCAATAGACTTCAGAGCCAAAATTATAAAAAACAGCCATGAATATGGCTTGTCTTGGCCCATCTCTGTAACATCACTTTAGACACCCACCATGCCAAAGTATGTCTGCTTGACATTAACTGCATAAGCATTTGATTTGTCATATTTCAACAATGACTAGGGCATTTAAGCATTTTTGAGCAGGTCAATCTACAGTAGAGAAAAATGGCTAATTTGAGCAGGTTGTATTTCCAATAATCATCTATAATACTGCCCACAAGTCTGTGAGTCTGTCTGTCTGTCTTCCCCTTCTAAACTACCTGAAGTGTGAGCTGAAGCACAGAAGCAGGGAGGGAAGGAAAAGAAATTGTATTTGGAGAACTTGCAACATTTCGCTTACGAGAGAGCTCCACAAATGCCACTTCTCCATATGAAACCATAGGGGAAGATTTTCCCTCATTTACAGTGCAATCCTATGTATGTCTGTTTAGAAGGAAAGCTTCATTGAGGTAAATATGTCTCAGATTGTAGCTTTAAGGACCTATTGATACCTTTGTGAAATCAGAGAACAGTGCTAGATGTGGGAAAACAGGAGGAGACTCATTAAGGTTTGGAATAAACAAACAACTAAAAGCACTGCTTATTATCCAAAGACTTGCCCACACATTACTTTTGAAGGGCGTCTCGCCCATGACAGCCAGAGGGATGGGTTGCAGCTCAAGGAAAAAGGAAAAGGAAGCAAGGATCTGAAGTATGAATGCTGATGAGGGAGGAAATGGGGGGGGCAAAGCCATGTAGGAATAGAAACTGGGGCTGGCACTCACTCAGCTAAACCCAACCTTTATGGCCAAACGTCAGTAGCGTTGTGAAGGCAGAATAGAGAGGAGCACAGTTCTACTGCATTGTTCAGTGCAGGAGTGATGAAGTCATGTGCTGGAGCACCAGGCCAGGGTAATTGAAGTAAACAAAACAAAACAAAACTGCTATTTGTGGATTTCCCATGACAGTCGATGGGAGGCATGAAGCTTAAGGTTTCCAAAGCTTGCTTTGTATGTAGGCCTCGAGTCAAATCAGGTGACCTCCAAATCGGTCTGAGTCAAATCGGGCTATTTTCCGAATTGGGGTCTGAACCAAATTTATTTATTTATTTCATTTTTATACCGCCCAATAGCCGAAGCAATCTGGGTGGTTTACAGCAATTAACAAGACAGTCCCTGCCCGCAGGCTTACAATCTAAAAAGACACGACACACAAGGAAAAAGGAATGGGGAGGGAAGAAGGGGGAATATTAATTATTACTCCTGGCAGGGCTGGTGGAATGGCCCTGCGCTCCCTCTCTTCTCCCTCTGCACAGCCTGCTGAATGGTGACAGTTGAGGGAGGAGGAGCCATCATGAGGGAGGCCTTTCAGCAGGGCTGGTGGACACCCAGCACACCCCATACCAATCTTGTGCACACCCCTACCAATGCTACAGAGGTACAATGTATGTACTAGTACGGTTTCCCCAAGTAGGCCCGAACAAAAACAGAGCAAGAGCAGAGAAAGAGACCAGTGGAGCCAGGCATGGGAAAAAGTAGATCATAGTGGAAGGCCTGTCTCTCCTCTTTTTTCTTCACTACCACTTGTTAGTTTCTGGGTGGCAGGCCAGTCTACTGATAACCACTGAATGGCAACCACCTACAAGGCATCAGATCCTGATAAATACCTCTAGAGTAGGGAATGGGGATAGAGCAAGTGGACTGACTGATCACCCTTGGAGAAAAGTCAATCTCCCGAAGCAATTCCATGGCCAAATCACCTTTTAGAGTTTGAGTGAAGTTGACACGCAATAACAAACAAACCATCGGTTTATAAATTGCCTGTTTGTAACAATATAAATATTTTGCTTTAAAGTCAATATATTATTCAAACTGTCTCTTAGATAAAGAGGAGGGGGGAAATATGTATTTCCAGTACAGATAGCACACACTCATGATTAAATAATAGCCTGATTAATTTTATGTCATACAATTGCCAGGCAAAACCCAGTTTTATTGTCATCAACCCTTTAAGGTCCACTGACCAATCCAATACAGAGTGCATAGATGGTAATTCATCCTGAGCAGACTTACACAGCACATTCTCGGTCTCCTTCTTTTGCCACCTGAGCTTTTTAAGGATAATGTTGATTGGTGGGCCACTGAATTTGCTGGCTTGTTTACCCATATAAATAACACAGGACGTATTCCTAACGGCTGGAAACTCAGTATAGTAGTCCCACTTTTTAAAAAGGGTGACCGGGGGATCCCAGAAATTATAGGCCAATCAGCTTAATTGATATTCCTGCAAAAATCTATTCCAAGCTTCTTTTCCAGAAATTAGGGGATTGGGCTGAACAAAACTCTATCCTAGCAGAAGAGCAAGCAGGCTTTAGACAAGAAGGTCAGTTATTGATAATTGTTTTACTTTGTCTCACCTTATAACAAAATATACCGCGAAGGGTGGACAGCTCTACACTGCATTTATTGATTTAAGTGCTGCATTTGATTCAATAAATAGGAATCTTCTATGGGAAAAACTGTTGAAAACAAGTATAGACCGGAGACTCCTTTTTCTCATAAAAGCTCTTTATACAGATACAAGCCTAAAGGTTAGAACTGGTGTAGATTTTGTGCTAACAAATAGGATCTCCACAGATAAAGGGGTTCGTCAGGGCTGCATCCTTGCTCCGTTTCTTTTTAATTTTTATATCAATGATGTAGTTGCACAAATTTGCAGTCAAGACTTTCATATGCCAAAGGTCTTGGATAGATATGTAAATATCCTTCTTTACGCAGATGATATGATTTTGCTATCTACTACACAGGTAGGCCTGCGTAGACAATTAAGAAAGTTCAGCGACTACTGTCAGGAAAACCACTTAGTAATTAATAACAGGAAATCAAAAGTGGTGATCTTTGGCAAGAAAAAGAAGCAATACAAGTGGTTTTTAGATATTAAAGAAATAGAGCAGGTGGGCTCTTTTACTTATTTGGGTATATCCTTTTCATCTGTGGGATCCTGGACATTACAAACGAGAAGAAATGAACTGAAAGCAATTGCCTGTGCTCAAACTTTGAACAGGCTATTCAACTACAGATATCCTGGCTCACTCCAACCAGTATTGAGAGTTTATAGGGCCAAGGTGTTGTCAGTTCTGACCTACGGTGCAGAAATCTGGGGGTTTGCCAACAATGAGAAAATTGAACGGGTTCAGAATCGTTTCATCCGTTTGGTTTTAGGCGTGTCTAGGGCTACCCCGGCTCACATAGTTAGAACAGAACTTTAGCTGTATGTATTAAGCATCATGTTTTAACTTTCTGCTATTTTAATGCTCCTTTTTAACTGTTTCCAGTGTGTGGTTACTATGTGTGAAATGGTCTGAGGACTTGTTCAATAAATTTGTTGTTGTTGTTGTTGTTGTTGTTGTTGTTGTTGTTGTTGTCATCAACCCTGCATGATTAAACTGGCTTTGTAAAATCCAAGATGTTTTCTGCTTTCATACATCATTGCTGATAACAGGCAGATAATGGAAACCATGTTCTATTTCCCCAGTGGTTGTTTTTCATGTCAACCATAAATAGGAAATAGTAAACAGAACAATAACCAAATCAAATTCTATAAATGTAAAGAACCCTGCAGGGTAACAAGGCCAATGTATGTTTTGACTACACAATCTATTAAACTGAACATAGAGTAAAATATAATGAAAGGCACAACATTCAAGCGGAGTTATTTCTAAAGCATATCTCATCATTACAAGATAAAATACCAGAGTATTATTATTATTATTATTATTATTATTATTATTATTATTATTATTATTAAAGATCATTCACTGGTTTCCCCACTTCCTTTTGTGTGCTTTTTTTGGTTCTGTAATTGCATGTCTGTAATACTCATTAGCATTCATGAAGTCTAGAGAGCCACATTCACCCTTTTGTAGCTACAAAAGAAGCTCCATAAGCTTTGATATAACTAAATGTCAGCACACACATTACATACATAACTGGTTCTGGTCCATTTCTTTATTCTAATGTCCTTAAATTGGAATTGAGGCATCACAAAAAGGAACCAATGTTTGAGGCTGTTTAGCTTACAAAAAAAAAAAAAAAAGACTACAAGGGGACATGATAGAGGTATATAACATTATGCATGGTGTGGAGGAAGTGAATAGTAATAGAACCTGGGTCATCATAGTACTAGAACTTGGGGTCGTTCAGTGAAGGCAAATGGTGGGAGATTCAGGACAGATAAAAGGCAGGATTTTTGCACACATTGCATTGTTAAACTATGGAATTCCCTTCCACAGGATGTAGTGATTGCCACCAACTTGGATAGCTTTAAAGGGGGATTAGACAAATTCATTGAGGATAAGGCTATCAATTGCTACTAATTGTGATGCTTATGTATTGCTTCCAGTATATAGGAACATGGGAGGCAGTACTAGGAACATGGGAACATAGGAAGCTGCCTTATACTGAGTCAGACCTGGGAACATAGGAAACTGCCTTAAACTGAGTCAGACCATACTAGCCCAGTATTGTTGACACTGACTGGCAGCAGCTCTCCAGGGTTTCAGGCAGGATTCTTTCCAAGCCCTACCTAGAGATACTGGAGATCAAACCTGGGACCTTTCCATGCAAAGCATGTGCTCTGTCACACTGAGCTATGGTCCCTCCCTACAGCACCTGGTATTCCAAGGCAGTCACCCATCCAAGCACTAACCAGGCCCGACCCTGCTTAGCTTCCAAGATCAGACAAGATCAGGCTGTTCAGTGTCACTTTGGAATTAGAACTCAAATGTTCTCTCTCATTACCAGTTGCTGGGGAACAAGCACTGATCACCCATCTATTACATTGCTAGTGTGCAGCATGCTTACAACTAAAATAACACACAGCTAGAACTGGTACAATCATTTTGAGCTTATCTCGCTAACCATGAAGACTTGTTAGAAATATAAATCTTCAGCCATTTTTGCAGTAGCATAAGTTGATACCAATTGTATTATGGAACACGCTGGAGATCCGCTGCCTTGTGAAACTATCCTATGTCTCTCCTATATGACCTGTATACCTAAGTAGAGGGCAATCAGGGTGGATTCCGTTATATCCAGTTATTAAATAACTGGATGTAAGGTACCAAGAGGGTCTCAAGGTGGGACTCTAGAAGGGGGACCTAGCCAGTATACTCTTTCTGACACCTTGACAGAGGAGGGAACTGGTGGCCCACCCTCTGCTGTGCTTTCACACCACCACTGCAGAAAGTGGTCCTATGAAGCTGCCAAATCTGGTCTGGCTTCACAGTCTGAACAACTTGTTGCTCAGGCCTGCCGTTTTGCCATGTCTATGGATTTGGACATGAAACCTGAAGGTTCCATATCCAGGTAGTCTTCATGACTAGTAGCCTCCATTCATTTGTCCAATTCCCTTTTAAAGCCAGCTAAACTAGTCACCATCACCACATCGGGTGGCAGGGAATTCTATAAATTAAGTCATGTCATATCAAGTTTATTATTATTTATATTTATTTCATTTCTATGCTGCCCAATAGCCAAAGCTCTCTGGGCAGTTCACAACAATTCACAAAATACAATACAATAAAAAAAAGCATAAAAAACAACATAAAAATGAGTTCATTGTTCAGTCACATAATTTAAAAGTATCCTTTGTTCACCTCCAAAATTATAACCTCCTGAGTTCAGCAAAGTTAATGGGAGCTTTGCTATAATGTCAAATGAATGAGGAGTTTGTCCTAATACTCATGGTGTCTATGCAGTGTCTGAAATATCTGTTAAAGCTCTAATATTCTTGCATCATAATCAATGATTACAAAAACATAGTAGTTCAAACTACTGCAAGTATATGAGCATGAACAATTAATTTTTTAAAAAATTAATGGTGCTAAACAAATGTGAAGTTAGAAATGAATCCCAATGCAGTATATTCAGGGAAATTGATTTATTGCTCAACAATTAGACTGAAACATTAGAAGGCTGCACTTGATTTAAAAAAGAGGCTTAAGTGAAATATAAAAGACATCCATGTCTATTACTCACCTAGACAGAGCCAGTATAAGATGCCAGATCAGATCTTGCATATTACCATGGCCCTGGGAAATACATATCTTTTTCTGAATTTTGAACAATATATATTCAAAATGAGCATGTCTGGGTCTGGAATTTTCATGCAAACCCACTGCAGCTAGGAAAGATGAAATGTTTGGATTCAGATTCAGTTTCAAATTCCAAATCTCTTTGATGTTTGAAAGTATTGAGGGCTTGGTGCAGCCACAGACATAATGCAAATTCAGTAACTGACAGCAGAAATAAATAAGTAGTTTGTTTGTTCGTATATTTATTTATTTATTTTACTAAAGACATCATTAGTCTTATACCACAGCAGTAAGGCTGTTTTCTATTATTGCCTTTTAAATAGTCAGTTTATTGTTTAAATTCAATGTATCAATCATCATAGTGAGATTGTTTTTCCCTCTACTGTCCCATTTTTACTCCTTTTTCTCTTTTTTGTGTTCTGTACCTTTCCTTTGCTTAGTTTCTGCTGAGATGACATTTATATATGAATTCAAGGAATACACATGTGCAGAACTGGTATCCTTCACTCAATATTACTTTTACAGCTGATTTACACATTGGGCCGGTTTGCATGTAATGCTAACCCATCATGGGTTAATTAACCCGTGAGACTTTGTGGTGTGTGCTGGCCACCATTTTGAATATGCAAACTGCAGCGGCTGGGTACTGTGGCTTGTCATGTGTGAACCTGGGTAACATGGGTTATGCAAGGGTTAAACAACCCTAAGATAACTCTAGAACAACCCATGAGTTATCCAAGGGTTGTTTAATCCTCACATAACCCAACCCACCCAGGGTTCACAAGCCACCATGCATGTCTGTCATGGCTTACATATTCAAAATGGCATCCGGCACATGCCATGAAGCCCTGCTGGTTAATTAACCAATGGTAGCATAATGTTATGTGTGAACCAACTCAATTCTCTGCAATTCAGTGACAGCAATTCATGTATAGAAGCATGCCATCTTGCCTTGCTGTGCTGCAGTGCATGCAAACACTTCTGCCTTCAGTCACTAGCTTGATACATTATCTTGTATTACCAAGAGGTACGGGAATGCAGAATGCACCTAAGCTCTTGTAGGGCCCATGGGGGTGATATGTGCCACTGCTTTATGTCTGGGTATCCCCTTTCCATCTCTTATCCACCTGGGTGAGAAATTGGAAGGAGAACATAAGAGTCCTGCTAGATCAGACCAAAGGTCCATCTAGTCCAGCATGCTGTTTCCCACAGTGGCCAAACAGATGCCTATAGGAACCCACAAGCAGGACATGAGCATAACAGCCCTGTCCCTTTGTTATTTCCCAGCAACTGGTATTCAGTGGCATACCTGAAGCTTTCACACAGCCATCATGACTAGGAGCAGTTGATAGACTTATCCTCCATGAATTTGTCCAATACCCCTTTAAAACAATCTAATGGGTGTCCATTAATGCAAGTTGTGACAGTTAATTCCATACATAAATTACATATTGTAAACTAAATCTCCTGGCATATTTTTTTTTAATGCTAGGGATGGGTGAATGAGTTATTTGCTTCAGTTTGTTTTTGACCAGAATTTACCCATCTCACATTTCCCAGAGCTGAATGCGGACCCAAACTCAATCTGCTGCCTGAAGTCTGTACATTTCCGAGCTTGAAATGTGATTCATTAAACAACAAAAATGCATTCAAAAATGTGTACGTTTGAAAAATTTGCACAAACACACTTGAGTCCATGTGATAAAAATGCATACATTTCAAAAATGTGCACAATTGATGCATGCATTTGGAAAAATGCACATGAAAATGTATATGAACTTTCATATCATTCCCCTGCCACTTCCCCTGAACACGCAATCTGGTATGGGCGTGAGCTGGAATGAGCTTCAAGATGGAAATCAGAGAACCTCAATGTGCTTGAATTTTACTGAGTCACACATCCCTCTTTTTTACAGTGCACGGCCCTCAGGGCCTAACCAGAAGATATATTAATGTGTGGTTGCATTTTTAATATGCCTAGAGGGCTTTTCCCCATCACTATAACAAAGAAAGACAATCTGATTATATTTCTCTATGCTCAGGAAGGGCAAACCTTCATAGGAAGAGTTCCAAAAACTTCTGGGGATATAGTTCTTATTCAGAATAGAAATGTGTTGGTGTCTGTGTTGACAGTACATCGGTTTCTTTGTCTGAAATATCCTACTACCCAACAGCAAGTAACCAGTCATGATGTGTGTATTCCAACAGCCTATCCTTTACAGGCAGAATCTTTGGTAATCCCCCCCATCCCACCCCATGACTGCTTGTTGTCATTGGCTTCAGTCATCAAACCACATACTCCTATTGACTGAATTAGAAGTATATCAGAGTATCTGGTTTGAGGATTTATAAGCAACATAATAACTACGTTTTCCCTCTGTTTCTGTGTGATGTCAGTAACTTATTGCAATTCCTCACAGCCCATGGAAACCTAAATGTGTCCTACATGGAACAGTTGTTTGTTAGACGCTACAACTCTTGCTATGCCTTTTCTTTGCCAGTACTCTCTCAGTATGTTTTTGATCAGGCCTAACTCCTGACACTTTTATGATTTTTCCCTGAGCTGGTTTATTTTCGCCACAATTAATCTTCCTTTTCTTGGAGTTTCTAAGACTCCCACCATTCAGTAAAATTGATGGCATCCTCTACTTCCAAGCTGATATTGATCTGAAGGATTCTCCATTTACTTGCCAGATGTTTTTCACCAAATTGCTACCTAATCAGGTTATGCTTTTTATATCCAGCCAAAACCTTTTATTAAAGGGAATCATTTCGGCAGAAAACATTGGCAGGTAACCTTGAGATTTCTAGGGGTTTTTTGTACATAATCTTTGTCAGCTGGAGATGCTGTGTTAGTCAAAATAAGATACTTAGTCTTATATAGGCACTGGGTCTTCAGCTTGTGACTCAAGGGCACATTTTACAAGCAATTTATTTTTAAGTTCACACCAGAGGTTACATATACAGAGTCTATGGAATTAGGGGGCCTATCCTAGGATGTTGTCTTGAAGGCACGGGCATTTATTCCTCTTCTGCCATCTCAGTAGTGATGCTCAAAGAATTTGACATTTGCAAATTCCAATATCAACTAACCTCATCTGCACCTCTCAGAATGTAGTTATCCTTTGGATTTTGCACCTCTCAAAATTTATCTGTAGGTTGAGATATAATACATTAAGTCTGGAAACCTATTCCTACTTGCCTGCGAGATTTACTTCTGAGTAGACTTGTATAGGATTGCGCTATTAGAAATGCATATTTTGAGAGGTTTTGAAATGTGTATTTCATGAGAACATACATTCAAAATATTTAAATGTCAATTTTCATACAGATTTTTTTAAAAAAAAATATTGCAGTTTCATGTGGAAAGAGAAGAGAATTGACATGCAAAAGTCACACAGAGTACAAACCATCCATCCCTACATCTGAAGGGCTTATCAAAAATCAAAGTGCCTGTGGAAGACAACCATTTGTGTGGATCGATGCAGATATCAGAATGATTGTGGAGAAACTTTGAGGAATAAGATTCAAGGAACAAGAGCAATAATGAACCCATAAAGACTCATGAAAAGCTAAGCCAAATAAAAACATCTTCACTGGTCACCAAAAGGTAAACAATGAGAGAGCCAATCTAATTCCCCTGCAAGGGGAGTTCCACAGATGGGGTGCCACCACAGAAAAGGACTTGTCCCATGTTCCCACCAATCTCACTTCATTTGGTGGTGGGACATAGAGCAGGGCATGTCATATGATGATCGTAAGATGCAGGTGAGCATGCTACCAATGTAAATGGTAAATGTATTTAACTCCTAGGGAATGATCCAACCCAAGTGCTTTAAAACTGCAATTCTATTCAGAATTAAGGATGCTTAAGCCCATTGATTTCAATTGTCTTAGGCGTGGCTAGTTTTGCATAGGGTCAGGTTGCATGTCCCTTGATTTCAGTGAAAGATATATAGACTGTAATCCTATACTCATATTTCTGTGTACACATGTATACGATTGCACTGTCAAATACATTTTTAACTGTTCCAATGAAATCAGTGGGATTTACAAGTTGTTAAATTCTGCTGAATTCTGCATCTGATTTATTTATGAAAAGACTTTGTGAATGGCATCCCCTTATTTAGGCAATATGAGTTTTTCAAATAATTCAAAGCGAATTGTTTAAGCTTTAAAGTTTTGAACATATTGTGCTGCATTGGTAGTCTGTAATATTTTTTTTTCAGTGGTTAGAACATTTTAATGTTCTGCCATGCCTATAATGAACTGTAATAAAAGATTACAAGGCAGTTTTTGTTGATGCTTGGAAGTTGTATAAGCAGTAAGGAGAGAATTTCCTTTTCCTTTCAACCAAGACTTGGAAACCTGAGGCCTTCCAGCTAGTTAATAAAGAATGTTTATCTCCCACCTTTTTATTCCCATAGCCATTCTGATGCTGCATGCAGAAAAATCAGCTTCCTAGCCCACATATTTCAATTAAGCATTTTTGGTTGTGGGGTCTTAAGAGCATTGAGCATATTTAAATTAATCACACAGGGCCTCCTTGGTATAAAGGGAACATGGTTGGTGTTCTATTATAAATCATTTATGTTGAGACGGAGGGGGGAGTCAAAAGCAAAATGAGTGAGCCTGGGAGCAATCTCTGCTGTGCACAAAAAAAATATCATGTGAACCTTTAGACACACAGAAGTTTGAAAACTGATTCATTACAATGTGGTGTACATTTGTCCTGTCTTGGTCTGAGCAAGGTAAGCAATGAAACACCACTTAGCCTTCCAATGCAAAGGCTGCCTTAAGAACAAGAACACCTGCAGCTGGTGAAATTAGTATTGTTTCTAATCGAAAAAGTCTGCTAGGAGATAGCGCCCAGTGGGATGGACACAACTGATGGCTGCACAAAGGCAGCAAGCTTATGCCAGGTTTCCACTGAAACAGGGGAGTCCAGTTGAAGTTCCAGCCTGCGGAGATGCAGGGCCATGGACTTCCGGGAGAGCTGGCAGGGTAGGGAGGCATGTAACCCTGGGACCAAGACATGGGAGGAATCCAGCGGTCATAGGAAAAAGAGCTAGGAAGGTATGTTCAATCCTGACAGCAGAGATGGGGGAGATATTAATTTGGCCCTAGTTTTGCCATTTTGAACCACTTCACAGACTGAAGCTCAGTTATCCGTAGAAACATGCACTTCTCTGAATTTTGCCATGGGGTTCTCCCATCAAAGAATACATGCAAAATTGCATAAACTAGGGGGAAATGCACACAAAAATGTGTATGTTAATGAAAATATTATTGTATTAGGAAAATTGCTTGCCCAAAAAATGTGTATGTTTGGCAAAAATGCATGTATTAGGGGAAATGCACACAAATGTGAGTATGATTTTTCATGTGCATTTAATTTTTGGTTTTTTTAAGCAAAGTTTGTGATGAACCAAAATTAAGATTAGAAAAATGAGCAGTGGAGAGAAACCAAAATTGACAGATTCGTGCATCCATACTAGCGCTACCCAGGAGTGAATAACATGCAAGCTGCTTCCCAGCATGTGTCAGTTGAGACTGGTGGCTCCAATGTCAGTGGGGGTTTATCCACTCTGGATTTCAGTCTGAGCTTTGAAGGAACTGTCCATTGTGCTGAACCCTACCCCCCCCCATTTCCCCAAATGGGTTCAGGACCATGGATAGCTCCTTAAAAGTTCAGACTACAACCTGGAGTGAATATACTGCCCCACTGCCATTGGCGCCACCAACCTCCACCGATCTGTGTGTGTGTGGGGGGGTTTGCCTTGGTGTATGTCAGAACCTGAACTCAGTTTGAGAATTGCATAGCCTGCTGGAGGATGTGGGAGCATAACTGCTGCATGGGAAAGCCATATCTTTTCTCCTTCAAGCTATACAATTCTGTGAAATGTAGTTTCCCATGCTGAGGTGCAAATGCAGATGGCTGAACTGGTGGTAATCTTTGGATAAACACACAGTGCCATTCTTTGTTTATTATGGGGGTGGGGGGTACAATTACTATGTTTCTTCAAGAACTAATTGGTAATTTAATAGTTTTGTCCACACATCTCACTTATTTCCTGCAGAATAGGAGCACAAGATAAAGGTCACAATGGAGAATACAGTGGATAACAAAACAAGAGGAAAATGAATGGATTTTGTCCGACCAGAAATGCATGTTTATGACACAAAATGTGCATTTGAGGTCAGGCACTTTTTCTACAGATCATAATATTGTCTATTCCACTTTGGAATGGAAACAGTGTTCTAAAAAGCCATGCTAAATGGCAACAAGGGGTTTAAAAAGAACTTGCAAACAAAGGAAATTGAAAGTTTGGTTGATGATATTGTTGGCCGAGGAATAAAGCTTTATGGCTATCCTAAGTTTGTTTTGGGTTTTTCTCTTTCAGTTTGGAATTATAATATTGAGTGGTGTGCTAAGCCTGGAAAAGTAACAGAAAAATGATACTAAAATTTCCTCTATGTAGCAACATTGGAATTTAAGTCTGGGATATTATTTTATATGTTTTTTTTAACTAAGATGATAAATATTGTTGTTGTTGGGAGCACTGGATATTGAAATACATTTCAGTACTTCTGCAAACCTGCTCCTCCGATGATGTATCATTTTCTATAGATGAACACACCAGTGTCTATTTGGCAAATTGTAAAAGCAAACAAACTTTGAGTCAGTGGTGGTTTTTTTAAGGATTTAGAGGGAGGACATATAAATACCAGAACAAGTTCTTACATTATTTTTGTTCAGTGTGTAAGTATATGGATGTGTGCATAAGGCTGCCTGTCAGTGTTCAAAAACACCTCCCAATTCTACGCTTCCTCAGTAAGCTACGGAGCTGACCTACAGGAAATGGTAGACACATGCAATACATTTCATTGATTCAATGTTGGTTTGGGGTCAAGTTTACCTGGGAAGGGCCATAGTTCAGTAGCAGAGCACTGTCCTCTGCACACAGCTGGAGCAGAGACCTATTAAACCAGCAAAGGCCTGGTAGCAGACTGAGGGCTTCTATACTTGCTGTCCCTGATTTACCACTTGTAGCTGGATCTTCTTCTTCTTCATTGAATACATCTGGGTCTTCCTCCTCCCTAGCAGACCCTTCCTCCTGAGTAAACCTTGGGTGAAAAGCTCTTCTAGTAGCCAGGTGGGTGCTCAAACAACTCTGAGCATCCCACTTGATCCATCACTTCTGGTGCTCCAGAAAGTTGTGGGATGAGGGAGGAGAGTCAGGAACCATGGCAGGGCCTTGGGTGGAGTCAAAGGGGTTCTTTGGGACCTCAGGTAAGGCATCCCTGTGACAGAACTCTCCAGGTTGCTTCATGTCTTCTGTGGGAGTGGGGTTTCTGAGGAATCTGAATCCTTCTCCTCCTCTGGAAAGGTCTCTCCTGGGCTTGGGTTGTCCAGGAGCCTGACAATCTCATGATTTGCATGCCAAAGGTCCCAGGTTCAATCCCTGGCATCTCCAGATAGGCCTGAGAAATAAGACTCCTGTCTGAATCTCCCCAGAGAGCTGCTGACAGTCAGTGTAGAGAATAGTCACCTAGATGGACAAATGGTCTGTCTCAGTATAAGGCAGCTTCATATGTTACTACGCAGATTTTACCTCACAGAAGAGGAAGGGAGGTTAGAGAACAGGGGAGAGGTTCAGCAGCCACATCCTCATTTAGTGTGTCAAATATATAAAGACATAGACATAGGCATAATATGTAGGCATGGCCCTGGCAAACGTAGTGTCTACATAACAAAAATAAACTGGCTAAACTGCCATACCTGTTATGTTGTATTTTTGGGATGTAATATTTTTAAGTGCACAGAGAGCTTTGGCTGTTAAGCAGTATGGAAATGAAATAAATTAATGAAATTAAAATGAAATATTTCTGTCAAGAACCCTGTATATGGTAGTTTTGGTGAAAGAATGATCAATCTTAGCTCCCTCCCCAAAGTATAGTTCCTTGAATAGCAATGTTTTCATTCCAGCCATTTTCTTTGCACCATATTTAATTTTGGAGGAGCGGACATGCTTGTTATAGTATCTGACCCTATGAAAGAGTTAAAATATGCTGAATGAATATTAACTTCTTCTTTTAAAAAGCTGACATGGAGACATTCTCATTGCCCGCTTATTCCATTCAATAATAAGAAACCTTGGTGGTTTCCCCTGGAGTGTGTGTGTTGGCTCTCAGATCTGACAGGTATATTTCACAGATCATGTGGACTCTTTGGTCACTTCTGGATTAAACGGAAGATGTATTGACTGCATGTATTTGATACCATAAGGTCACTGGAAGAATATTGCAGACTGGTTCGTGAATGATTGATGCTACTTTAGTTTCACTGTGTTCCTGCGAAATGAAAAATTGTTTGATGCTGGTTTGCTCCAAAATAAAATAGTAAAATAAAAATCTTTCAGTGGCTAGTGAAAACTCAATGAAACTTTCTAGTAAGCTGATATAGCAATTAGCAGAAAATGTGAATATGATCTTGAAACTTGTCAAATAATGTAATTTTGCAGTGTTATTACATAGATGTTTCAACAGGCAATTCTAGTTCTGTTTACAGTTCATGTGGTCATTTGCCTTTTTAACACTTGGGTGTGGGAGACCAAAACTGCAATTTAAAAACAAATATATGGAGAAGAAGAATTAAATTATATTTTACTAACTAAAATTTGGACTAGGGTGCATTGGGTGAAGACACATTTCCCAGTTTTGTTTTCCACTATGCTGACATATGCCTTTTTACCCAGTCTTTTCTAAATGATTTGGGGATGCTAGCTTGTGTTTATTTTCTCCTTCTTGCCCACTGTGGATTCCCAGTGGATTTTTTTTTCCAGATTGACCTTTCTCTTCTAAAAATACATTGTTTGACAAAGATAGATTGTTTGTCAATCTACCCACAAATATATGGAGAAGAAGAATTAAATCATATTTTATACTAACTAAATTTGGACTAGGTAGGGAGTATTGCCTAAAAGACACATTTTCCAGTTTTGTGGATTATTTATGTGGATTTTGTCACATCAGCAATCCTCTTGGGTGCCTGTAGCCAGTCATGTGCTTGGATAGTGGTAACTGAGGCAATCTCTGCCTCCGTTGCCACCTCCCAGCAGTTATCAGTAAGCCTAGAAATTTCCCTTCTGAACAACCTGCACATGTTACATTTTAAATCTGCTTTCATTTCCTCCATGCACTTAAGGTTCTTCACCACCCTGTCCTTGCTATACCTCTTTTTCATATCTCCCCTTATTGTCCTTCAGGTATCCTTCATTCCAGCCACCCTTACCTACTAATAGCCTAATAGCACCTTTTGTGTCACCGACTATGCTTGCAACAGCACACTGGCTGGGGAATGCTGGGAGCTGTAGGACTTTTTTTCTGTCTAAACATGCATAGGATTGCACCTTTAATCAACTGCAGAAGTCCTGTTTATAAAGGTTTATTTAAATTCCATATAAGAGAGAAATAAATTTTAAAAGTTGCATCAAAGGGTGGGGATGGAGTGGGGGGAAATAAGACCAGAGATTTTCTAACTGGTCCAAGGCCGAAACAACTTGGGACCAGGTTACCTGAGAGAGTGCCTCCTCCCATACCAACCTGCCCGGTCTCTGAGGTCATCAGATGGCATGCTCTGGGTGGTTCCTCATGGATCTTTGGCCCGAATGGAGTCCACCAGGAGAAGAGCCTTCAGTGTGGCAGTTTCATTTCTGTGGAACTCCCTACCTCTGGAGGTCATGCAGGCTCCGACATTGTGTTGCTTTCAGTGCCTGCTGAAGACCTCCTTCTTCTAAGATGGCTTCTCTGTGTTGTCCAACCACCATTTTAATGTTACCTTGTTTTCAATGTATTGTTTTTGTTTCTTTTATCTGATCTTATCTTTTTATGGTTCACCGCTCTGGAATCTACTTAGATATGGAGCGGTATACAAATACTGATGTTGATTATGATGATAATATAACCCAACTGTAGCTTCAGTAAGTCACATATGAAAGTGAAGCATATTTCTTCAACTGGCATGCAAAACCAGCATGGGTCATTCCAGAGAAGGCATTGAAGGGAGAAATGAAAGCCTTGGGGAAAACATTTTCTTTTTATCTCTGGAGATTCAGGAGAATAATCAGGTAGAGAGCTGGGCCTCCAAGGAACACTGGAAGTTTCTCTCATACACAGAATAATCAGCCATTAACTCTGAACAGCAACAAGCCAGGTGGTCTAAGCAGTGTGAATAGGAACTGTCTCCTTCTGTTTTTTCCTGCCAGATTTAGGGGGACAGCATCCCCTGTGGATTTGAGGTAGATGCTTCAGGCATGACTTGCTCTTAGATAATGGTGTGGAGAGTTTCTAGGTACAGATAGTTTCTGGGACAAAAAAGGGGACAGAAAGAAGGGGGCTGTTTTTCTTACACAGGTAAACTGCACAAAGCTATCTGGAGAGCAAACTAGCTCAAACAAGAGCACAACAATCCAGCCACACACTACAGAAAAGACCAAAGCAACCCTTTGATCTATATCTATATCTATATTTGGCCCAGAGGAATAGTCCCTGCCAAACCCAAATGGGAAACTCTGTCTGACCCCAACAATGAGCAAAACCCATCAATGAGGCAGAGGAAAGGGCTTGGCACAGTTTAAGAATACCTATCATCTTGGCGCCAATCCACAGAAAATGAGTGGTGCTTAGATTCCATCAAAATTAATTTCTAGATTGGCACCCCTTTTGCTAATTGTTAGAGGCCTAATATTGTCTCATAGGATAGTGGTGAGTCCCTGCTGCACTTAGAGAGCAGTTATCTTCTTGCATGTTCCATTTCATGTAACTTGTACAGATATTATAATAGTTCTTGTTTTTACTTCTTTTCACTGAGAAAGCCAATTGTAGAATAAGGGTGCGCTAAATTGTATGCCTACATTGTGCATCTTTGAAATTCAGAAAGATATCCATTTCACCTGTTTATTCAAACAGTAAAAAAAAAAAAAAATGTTGAGTAATATCTAAAATGTGGAAGGGGGTTGGCTTTTTAGATGCACCAAATGTGAGGCATACTTTTCAGTAGTTCCTTGAACTGTATTCCCTGTCTCCTTTTTAATCAAAACAACCTCCACCCACTCACACCATTAAAAGCCACTCTGGTTTATAATGTATCTTTGGCAATGCAAATCTAACAACTGATGCAACATTTGCATCAGGATAGGAAATGGGCACTTTGTGAACATAAAGGCTACATTGTCACCCTAGCACGACATCATGTTCAATGTCATGAATCTGAGGTAATAAAACCCTTATAAATGGCATTTTCATCTGGAATTAGGACCATACATGCCAAACCATCATGTGGTTCCCAGTTTTCATATTTGTTCAAAGTAGTAATCCAGCAGCATGATTGCCTCTTTGTAAGAAGCAGCTACAATCAAATAATTTATGACTTTAATTAGGAAGGATTCTCATTTCTTTTGCGCTAGAGGCACAGAGTCTTTAAGGGAATTATAGCTAGTGATGCTTTATGACCAGATTCGTTAATACAACTTCATTTAGCAAGGAAAGGAAGATAATGTAGACTTAACCCCTTCCATCTGCATGACAATTCATACCAAATGAAATTAGAGGTTTTTCTGAGTGTGGGAGGACCTCAGGCAGAGTCCCAGCCCAAACAGGAAGCCTTCTATAGCCCTTCCTGTTGAGGGGTGCCCAATGGCCACCTTGGGTCGGAGAATACTTCACTGCCAAGAAGTTACCATGAACTACAGTTCTGGTTACCACATGGAGCGGCTGCATGGAGAGCCAAAGGTTCCTAGTTCAATCCCTGATGGCTCCTGATACCTCTGTAGGTTTATATGTAGATTCTGAGACCCTCATTTGGGCAATTTTATTTTACTTATTTATTACATTTATATCCTACTTTTCTTCCATCATGGAACTCAAGGTGGCTACATGCGGTTCCCAGGCGGTCTCCCCTCCAAGACTGACCAGACCCTGACCTGCATAGCTTCAGCATGCTGGCTGCCTCTGTGCCTTCAAAACATATCTTGGGACCAATCTCAATAACTGCCAGCTTTCAGGATCACTTTAGATCAGGGAGGAAGTGCCTCAGGCCCAGGAGCCAAGTTTGGCCTTTCTGTTGGGTCCCAATCTGGCCCTCCAGGGTTCCCAAGATAGCGCAGCCCCCTTTCCCTCAACCACCGATCATTAATTGGGTGGTTTCCAAGCTTCTGTGCATCCCCCCCCCCATTCTGTGAGATTGTGAGAAAGGATTGGAATTCCTTTCCTAAGGCTTATTTACTTGCAGTAACAGGATAACAGCTTTAGCATACTACAGTATACTGGTAGGTTTTGTAATTTGGCCCCACCCCTTTGTCTTTGGCCCCACCCCCTTTGTCTTCAGTCCCCCACCCACCCCTGGAATGCAGCCCCTGAGGGCTTCTCTGACATGGAATTTGGTCCTCAGGCTTAAAAAGAGATTCCTCATCCCTGCTTTAGATTCTATTATTTATTTATTTATTTATTAACATTTATATACCACCTCATAGTCTCTAAGGGCCCTGAAAATGCCGGGGACCATCACGAAAACCATTGAGCCATCACGGCTTCTCACTTTATTATGCAGAGTCCCAAATACCCCTGCCTCCCACAAGCTACTTTAAACTGCTCTTAAAGGGGCCATGGGCAAAATTGCAGCTAAGCTAAAACTTTTAGCTTAGCTGCAATTTTGCCCATGGCCCCTTTAAGAGTAGCTCTGCTTAGGCTCCAATGGCCACCACTGGAGAGACAGTAAGCAGGAAGGGAACAGACATGAGGATGTGTGTGTGCGCGCACGTGCGCGTGCACATGTTCTACCTGCTGCCTCTGCTGGGTGAAAACAAAAGGAGATGGAGGCTGCACCCGCTGGCCTGGACCTAGGGAGAGGTGAATGAGGGAATTTATCACATGATTCCTATCTTTAGATTGCCAAAGATTTTATTTCCTAACAGAGCTGACTCTGTGCCTCTAACAGGTGAGGTACAGCATCAGAAGTAAATGCAAGAAACTTCCCCTTCTCTCTGAAGCTCCATGTTTGGGGGTGTGGGGTGGGTTGGTAACCTTCACCTGTTCAATTTGTGCCAATTCTGACAATTTTAAAACAAAAAGATTGCCCTGCAAGCACTGACCTCCACCCATGAAAAATGCCAGATATCAACAATTGTTTAAGTAAGGTTAAAACAATTTACAAAAGCCACTTATAAAATATTATAAAATAATATATAATATAATGATGTAATAATTATAATATGTAAGATATTAGAAAATATAATTTTGGAAAAATTATCCTAGCACTGGCACTGCTGCTGCTACCTCTTCTTCTAGCAAGGAACAGCATTTCACAATTATCCCTCAATTACACAATACTTCTTCACACAATGCATAATCAATTCACTGCCACAAGATTGTTGTAGATTGCTTTAAAATATACACACTTTCCTGTGAGCAAGTCCCATTGCACATAATAGGACTTACTTCTGAGTACACATGCATGGATTGCACTGTTTCTCTGTTTTCAGAGCAGTGGTAAATTTTACTTGGCTCTACCTGTGTATCCCATGTGGCAGCCTTTTTATGCTGAAATGCAATGGAGAAAGTGCTCTACAGCAATGATTAGGATTATTCTGCAGGGATTATGGACTGTTTTCTTTTAAAATGCATTAGAAGGGAGTTAGCAGAAAACACACCCTCCTCAAGAGGAAAGAAAAAAAAATCCCAACTACCTCAAATAGCAGCAACAAACATCATCATTCCATTTTGGCATTATTGTGCAATCACATTGTTGTTGTTCTTGTTTTTTTTTTAATAAGCACCATGCACATTGATGGTATAATAATAATAATAATGACACAACAACACCAATCACCATTATCACCATCGGTCTGGAGATCAAAGTGGCCTCAGAGTGGTCAGAGCCCTTAAACGGTTAGAGCATCCTGGGGTGGGTGGCTAGGGTGTTTTTCTGTTTTCTTTTGTCTTCCAGCTAAAATTCAGCCCACCCAGATCAGGGCCATGGCATTGGGGAGACTTCTGGTCTCCACGTTTCTGTCTCTGTGATCTGTTATGGGTTATTAGCTGTTTCAGGTTGATGATTGACAAGCCAAGTTGATACAAATATACATCAAATGAATAAATAGGCATGCCTAGATGTTCAGTCTTAATTACTAACACATTGAATTAAAGGATGCATTTCTGCACAAAGAGAAAATTTGTAGTTCGGCCAAATATTATAACATCATGGCAAATACTGACAATATAATAAGAGATAAGGATAAGCACTTAATAACTATAGCCTTTTACCTATTATTGCAGGGAAATTTAAGGAGAGGCAGAACATAAGGAGGATTAGAAAAGGAGCATCTAGATCTAGCATCAGAAAGAAAGTAGTACATCAAACAGTAGAGTGAAGTTTGAAGACCTGAGTACAGGATACAGGAGAACAAAGAAAAATACTGAGGGTTCAGCACCAGTCAAGGTTTTCAATTTTGAGATCCAAACCCTGAAAGGGGGGAGAGTCATGGTTACATGACTGTTGGTTTGTAATGAAGACTTTTCACCCATGTTGTATTTATTTATTTATTTTATACTAATGTTGATTTTTATAATAATGTTGTATTTATTGTTAATGGTGTGTGTGTGTGTGTGTGTGTGTGTGTGTGTTTATACACACACACATACACACATATAATTAGTTGTATTTATTGATTTGGGGTTTTCTTTTTCCCTCAGGCTTCCCTAAATGTAATACATATATTCAAAGATCTCTGTGCTTCAAATACTGCAGTTCTGTGTGTTTCCTCTAATAACTTTTGTTCCTGACCATGCCCTTTGGTTGCCTGGCCACACCCTTGGCCATGCATGCCTTCATGTTGCCTGGCCACGCCCTCTTTATCACACCTTCATGTTGCTTAACCATACCTCTTACAAATTCACATGTGTGTCCCTATTTTCATCTGTGAAATGTTGGAGGGTATGCCACCTTATCTGCCAAAAAAGCCATCAAGGTGGTGTACAACAATTTAAAACACAATAAAAAGTTTAAAAGACAAAAAAAAAAATGGAACAACACTCGGTTAAAACAGGATATCAATAAAAATAGTGGCTGGTCAACCAAGGGAGGCCTCCTAAAATAAAGCCGTTTTCAGGAAGTGCCGGAAACAACATAGCAGGTGCCTGCCTGACCTCCAGAGGCAGAGAGTTCCAGAAAAATGGAGCGGCCACTAGAGATGTATCCGAGAGTCTCGAAGGGTCTGAAAGTGGGCCGAAATCGGCCTGCTTGGCCCACTTTCAGCCCCCTCAAGACTCGCGTGCCTTACCTGGCCGCCGCTCGTCTCATCGCTCCACGCCGCACCGGCAGCACGGGGTCCAGTCGCATCATTTCCGGCTGCCAGGAAGTGACGCTACGGGACTCCGCACTGCGTTTTTGGTGTAAAAACCAGGGCAACCTAGCTCAAAACAGCTGTGAATAGCAAATTGGAGATGTTTTAAGCTAGGTTGCCCTGGTTTTTATGTCAAAAACGCAGTGCAGAGTCCCGTCGCATCACTTCCTGGCAGCCGGAAATGACGCGACAGGACCCCGCACTGCCGGCGAGGCGGATCAAGTGGCACGGGGATTCAGGGCCTTCTGGGGGGCTACTCGCCGAGAAAAGGCGAGCAAAGGCGAGCACCCCACCCCCCGAAGGTAGGATTAACACCCCTAGCTGCCACACTGAAGGTTCTTCTCCAATCAGGCCACAGGTCCATGTTTAACCACCAAGAGCATGCCATTGTATGATCTCACTCAGTGACTAGGCAGGTTGATAAGGGAGAAGGTGCTCCCTAAAGTATCATGGTCCCAAGTTGTTTACTGCTTCTTCCTAAAACAGTTTCAAACCAAAGTGAAAAGAAAAACCATCCAAATTAGAATACCAAGTGGCAGGTATTGTAATGTAACAGAAATTGACTTTGCCACCTAAATAACTCCATGCTGTTTTACTCATTGAGCTCTATGTTTTTGCTTGGTTTCCCCACAGATTTATTGCATGAGCATGAACACTGCTGTGCAGACTTTATCATGTTTTCATATTATTCCAGTATGGGGATGGAGAAGAAATTACTTTTGAACCACTATGTAACCTGAAATGCAGTTATCCTTCAAAATTTGCACTTCTTGGAATTTTGCAATGCAGTTCTCTAAATTTTAAAAAAATGCATACATAAATCTATGAAATCTATGAAATGTGTATATTGTGTAAAATAATGATCAATAATGTATCATAATAGGAAACTGCTTGCAAAAAAAGGCATATATTAGGCAAGCATGCCTATAAAAGTGCATGTATTAATAAAAATGTACACAAAAATGCTTATGAATTTTCATCCAAACTTTTTTTAAAAAAAGGTTTGGGATGAACCAAACTTATGACTGGAGAAATTTTCCAAGTTTGAGAACAGAAGTTAAGCTTGGAAAAATGAGAAACTGGGAGAAAACCAAAAATGACAGATTTGTCCATCCCTGACCTGGATGACTGATAGATCATTGCCTGAGCCAGAGCGCCTTAGCATGTGCTTCCACTCATATCTAGGAGTTTCTGCCAGTGCTTCTGAGCCCTTCGTCCCACTATAGCCTCCTCCAAAGACAGCCCGGAAGGTCTGGAGACCATATAGAACAGCCTGTAATACAATACAAGGAGACAGAACTGAAAGGTAAAATCTAGAAAGCTTCAGTGGAAGTATTTGGCCTTTGGATTTCAGCTCAGGGATGCAGGTTACATTCTCCAAAGTAGTGGGACATTCTCCAAGCAGGCTCTATACAAGCAGTTCCAAGGATGGAGGGTATGGAAGAGTATGGTGTCATAGAGAAAATATGTTTATTTATAAATCAGCAGGTGGAAGAATGATAGGAGCATGGCTCCTATTCAACCCAAAGCAGAGTCAGTGCAGATAGCAGAGATTTTCAAGTGCAGAGCACTTTTTCTAGAGCTGGATATGCTAGAGAGGCAAGATGGGATGACTAAGGAGAAAGATGTCTGGTTTTCTCCAAACCCAACCATCCTGCAAAGTTTTCCTGGAACATTTTTTTTGCTACCAGTCAGTCACTGCCCCTGCTTCCCAATTTCATCTTTTGCTATGCCTTTATCAAAACCACTCTCTGCACTGTCTTCTGTCCATCCTTTTAAAGATTATATACCCTATGACATGACATCATGTAATTTCTGGGTTCTTTATGGTCCCTAGCACATTTCTGCTGCAGCAGCAAGAAACAGGAATATGAAGAGAAGTAAAGCAATGAAGACTCATGATGACTTATGAAACAAAGTTGTCAGGAAATGAGGCACTTTATCTCATGTGAATGCTGATCCCTGCATTCCTAGGGCGGTATCCGACAGTGTCATTCCATCAGCGCAAATGATGTTGCACTATCAGAAACTAGGTTCCAAACTATGCGCAAGAGGAGAATCCAACTAAAGTTACATTTGTGCAAGCACAATTGTGCAAGCAATTGTGCATTCCACTTGTGCAACCACTTGTGCATAACTTTTGTGCAAACAGTTTGTGCGCATTCCCCTTGTGCAACCCATTGTGCAAGAGGTTGCACAACTGCTTGCATAACCACTAGCACTATTTGAATTTGTGGAGTGACAGAGTTACCCTAGCATAAAAAGCCTATGGACACTGTGACTGTGCCACTGCTGGATGTATTGTAGTATTTGCTTTCAGAAATATCTCCCTTTAGAATACAAATAATTTGTGTCGTCGTTATGAGGAAAGAAAGGGAGGGAGAGTGAAGGAAACTGAATATAGGAGATGAGGTGCTGATCTGAAAAGGGGTATGTATAGAAGGAAAAAGATCAATTAGTGGGGAAAGCATATGAGGAAAAGTACATTTTAAGATGTTTTTAAAGGAGTTTATAAAAGATTCAGTGTGGATATAAGAGGGAAGGAAATTCCAGGCATCAGGGGCTACAATAGAAAATAGAGCAGTATGGGAAAGAGATTGTAAAAGAAGATGAATACCAGAAGAACAAAGGGAGTGCGAAGGAATGTAGAAAGAAATTGAAAGACAGAAGAGAAGTTGGAGGTGGCAAGTGAGGTATGAAAAGAAACAACAATATGGGGAAAACTGGAGTCTGTTGTTTTTAAAGTTGTTTCTTTCTACCCTGCATGCCCTCACAAGGTGGGTTATAGTAAAATTGTTAAAAGCAAAATAATGAAATAAATAATATGTAATAAAAACATATAATAAACATGTAACAAAAGACTTAATTTATGTGTCATTTATTTTAAGTCAAATACTCTGTTAAGATTCATTTGCTTTACTTCAAATTGCCCTCATGTAATTTAGCAGAAATGTTTACAGAATTATAATTCAAAGCCGTTTTTGCTACTGTGTTTCCATTAAGTTTTAGCCCTTTTCATTATGGAATTTGTTTAATACATTTTTTAGGCTTCTAAAACATTTTTAGTATATATAAAAAAGTGGCCAAAACCATAAGCCTTGTGAGACCTCTAAGCAATCTTAACCAAGCACTAGAAAATTTACTGTGGGGAGTATAGGGAGTAATCTAATACTGGCAGGGAGAGTGACTGGATGACCTAATAACTTTTTCTCACTACTTTCTGTGAGACTATGAATAAGGCCCAACCCTTTTAATACATTTCTGCATAGACAGAAAACCATCCAACTGCTTCTCAGCTGGCTTCAGTAAATGTCAAGGTAATCCTATATAGTAATAGCAAACTAATTCTCTGAGTGTAGATCCTTATGTAGTCAAAACAGCACCATCCACCACAAGGATTGCAGTTTTTTTAAAAAATGTTTTTAATCCTAAATATGTGGGCAGGGAGTGGGGGGACAACCCAAAAATAATCCAATGAGTACTAAGCATGCTCAGTGACCATGGAATGCTGAGTGACTGTGGAGTAGCAGGAGGGATAGAGAACTAGAGGAAGGAGAAATGGAATGGAGTATCTTGGACGGGAGCATGCCTGGATGGCTGGAACCCTGAACAGGAGCATACCACATTGCAACATTTTGTTGAAGGTCTCACTTAATATCTAATATTGTGTTCCTTCTGTCTATTTTGATTACATGCTTGTGTGTATAATAGACATGCACACAAATGATACTAATTAAAGCACATTTGTTCAGGAAGAGGTTACTTTCCCAAGTACCAAAAATGGCCACAATCCAGAAAATGCTTCAATGAACTCAGCATATCTAGTGTGCAACTTTTGAGTTTTCTCTTTTGAATTACACACCTCCTCTCTTCCCAGGAAGCCAGTTTTGAGACTTGAGAAAGAGAAGATGCAAACCCACTTTGTTGTGTGGTAGGGACTTGGTCAGCTGTTATTGAAAGAAAATGTTGCAAGGAATGGATTCTGTAGAACATAAATTAGTTGTTGACTTGTGACTAATTAGTCCCACTGATTTAAGCATAACTAATTTTTCTGGATTAGGTTGGATCCAGGGTTTTCATGAGCAGAACTCCACTTATAGGATGCTCCAACTGGAGGGAGGGAAGAAGCAATTTTGGCTAATTCTTCCTTCCCCCTGCAGTCCCCTGAAAGCTGCTCCAGAGTCTTGGGGGTACCCTTCAGAACAGTATGGGAAGTGGTGTGGAGACTTCAAAGGAATAGGGAAATGGTAAAAATTGCCTCTCTCCCCCTTCTTTTCTAGTGCAGGGGTGCACAGCCTGAGGATCGCATATGATGCTGTTTAGGAGCTCAGGGGCCACACATGCACCCCAGCAATCCTAATACAAATGGCTCTTTCCTTACCTTTAAGGAGTACTGGGGGAGGAAATTCAGCCCCGATGGGGGGGTCAGGGTAGCCATGGGGGCACAATCCAGGCCTTGTGGAGCTGCAGGTTGTGCATGCCTGAAGGAGCATCTGCTGGATCTCAGACCCCTCCACAAGTGGATGGAATGGAAGGAACTCTTCCATTTGCAGAAGGGATACTGGATTCAAGCCAATAACCAGAACATTGGGGAGGCTAGGTTTGTTCCCTCTCTGCTGTTCTTCCGCTGGCAGACAAAGACTACTTTACTCCTTCAGCCCAACACCCTTTCTGATCCTAAGGATTTCTTGCATTTAAATCTAAAATTGTTTTGTTGTTTTATTTGTAAGTGGGTCTGTTGGGCTGGGTGCTTTTTAATTTTCTATTCTGTAGTTGTTATGTTTTTATTGTATTTTAATATATTTTATTGTTTTAATCAATTTTAATGATGCCTGTAAGCTACCTTGAGTGCTATTTTTTGGTAGAAAGGTGGGGTACAAATCAAATAAATACATAATAAACATGGGAAAAACAGAGAAGTGAGACTGAGAGGAACAGACTAAATCAAATGGGAATGTAAGAGAGGGCAAGGAAAATGAAAACAAATTCATGACCATCACAGCAAATTTTGAAACATAGCAGGAAGGCATTGATGAAATAAATGGATTGTCTATGGAAAGCTCACAAAACCACGGGTTTTTGACAACTCCGTCCAACTTGGAATTGTCTATCCCTATTAGGATGAGTTTTCCTTAATAGTGTGTGTATTACCTTTACACCCCATGCGTCAGTTAACCCACTTCCTGGAGGAAAGCAGCTCCTTCAGCCCAACACCCTTTCTGATTCCAAGGATTTAAATCTAAAATTGTTTTCTTGTTTTATTTGGAAGATTCCTGAATAAGCCATCATAGTCTTGTCCCATTTGAGACTCAGTATTGATTCCTTATGACCACAAAGAGTGACCAAATGTCTTCCACAAGCTGCCCTTGGCACAAGCAGCTGTTTCACCAAATGGACAGAGGGGGGGATTAAACTGAATAACAGAATTCAGAATACAGAATTTCCTCAGCTATCCATTGATTATTACCACTGTGTTTCTAAGTGAAAACAGACAGAGAAATCCCCCTGAAGATTGCAGGATGTGAGGCTGAAATGTATTGAACTGTACAAAAACCATAAAACAGGGAGAGTTGGTTAACAGGAAGAGCACTTTTATGAATTGATTATGCTTTTTAGTTTAAAAAAACATTGAGAAGGGGGAAAGGAAAACTCTTCCAAGATTAATTTCCAAATTACAGTATGAATTTTATCCAGTGCTGGCCCACCACTGATGGAAGGTGCATTGATCCAGTTTAGGTTTCCATCAGTGGAATGAGGAGCAGATATAATTTTTGCTGATTTCCCACTCCCCCGTGCAAGCCCCATGCCACCACACACATTGTTCTGAAGGGCCACCCAGTCCTCTGGAGCAGATTTGTGTGGGGCTGCAGTGGGGGAGGAGGGACCTGTGAAAATTGCCTCACTTCCCACTTTGCTGAGAGACACTTCTGCCTGATCAAGGAGCCTTCCGTCAGTGGAGGGGCAGGATTGGATATGACCCTTATTCACAGATTTCCGCTTGATTTCCTTTCAGGTCTCATAACCACTTTGTTTTCACCCAGAGATTATGGATGATTTTCACATTCTCATAACTAACACAAGGTAGTTAAACATAAGTAAAATGTATTTGATGCAAGCCAGGTAAAGATAAGCATGCATAAGTCAAGGAAAATTATTTATTTATTTTATTTGTACCCCAGCTTTCAACCAAGAAAATGCCATTTAAGGCAGCTTACAATCATACAAACTATAAAAAAAACATCAAATAAAAACTTGATTAAAACAATAATAAAACAAATACATTAAAAACACAACAACAGGATTTAAACAGCACCCAACCTAACATACCAGCTTACAAACCAAAGGCCTGCTTGAATAAACACATCTTGGCCTGCTGGCGAAAGGACAGCAGAGAGTGAGCAATCCTAGCCTCCCTTGGCAGAGGGTTCCACAGCCTGGGAACAGCCACCAAGAAGGCCTTCTGTTGTGTTACAGCCAAATGGACCTCTGAAGGCAGTGGTACCAAAAGAAGGGCCTCTCCCAAAGATCTTAAAACCCAGGCAGGCTCATATGGTGGAAAGTGGTCTTTCAAGTAGCCTGGTCCCAAGCCTTATGATTGCCATGTTTATAGTAATCCAGGTTAGAATTTACTAACTCACAAACTGGTGGTCCTCTATCTGTTTTAACTGTCAATTGATAAGTATGTAAATAGAATAAATAGAATAAAATTATAATAGATTATTTAGAATAAAATCATGGATTTCAAAACAAAGGATTGGTCATTTACAGTGCAATCCAATGTGGCTGTCCATAACCCTCTGAGCTTGGAGATTTATGGGCATCCGATGGAGGGCAGAAGACTCCTGCCCTGCAAAAGACTTCAGTTTCAGCTGTCTAAGTCTTCTGCTCCTGCTCACGAGGAGGAGAGGCTGAGGTGCCGCCAGGATACATATCATGACAGAGCCTTACTCCTCCACTCCCCACCCCCCTCCATGCCCACAACCTCTGGCTCCAAGCTCAGTCTTGCGACCTCAGAGCCACAGCCGGCGCAGTTCTTTCTACACTGGCTGTGAGGGGAGAGGGAGGGCGATCCGAGGTCGGAGTCCCTGCTGCTGCAGCTTCTCCTTCTGCACCAAATCAAAACATTCCTGTTTGCCCAGGCATTTTAGATTTTAATGTTTTTGTTTTTAATCAATTCATCCATTGTTTGTTTGCTGGTTGAATACTTTGTATGCCTTTTATCTTGTAATTGTATCATTGTTAATATATTGAATTTGGTTTTGTGTGTGTGTGTGTGTGTGTGTGTGTACATATACATATACATATACATACACACACACACACACACACACACACACATATATATATATATATATATATATATATAGAGAGAGAGAGAGAGAGAGAGAGAGAGAGAGCATCATTTGGGGGAGAAATGTGGGGTATAAATGTAATAAATAATGTTATGTACACCACCTAGGATACTTTGTGGATGAAGGACAATTTATAAATTTTAAAAATAAATACATAAATCTCTCAAGAAAGAACCTGCACTACAAGGTACTTCATCCTGAGCCAGTTCACAGTTTTTTTTCTCTTTCTTTCTTTCTTTCTTTCTTTCTGTCTCTGAATTTAAAAACTCTTAGCTGCTGTCTCTTCTGCATCCCATTTGATAATGTGGTGTCTGCTACTCAAAGTTCTGATGGGTATCTCATTTGAAAACATCAGGAGGTCATTTCTTAAGCCACTGAGAAAATATTGACCCACAACAATCCGGGTCTAATAACCAGCAATCTACCTAACAAAGGAATATTAAGCCAGCAGCTTAATCAACATGCACAAATCCACAGATGAACAGAAGATGTTAGCTTTAAATATCAAGCCCATATTCACTGGACCTTACTGGATCTCAAGACATAATACAGAAAGTGTATCAATATTTATTCAATGAGATTTATTAAATCTCATTACTTTAAACCCCTATTTCACCTGATAAAATCTTAGATATGTGAGCCAAGATATGCAAGGTACTGATCTCATATGTGTGTGTGTGTGTGTGACAGTCAAGTGTATAATGTGCGGTACTGCTTGGAATTTGCAGATCACTCAAGGTCAGTTCCCATTGTCTGTGATACAAACAATATGGTGTGGTCCTCTATTTCCTTGCATACCAGACTACCATATGTCTATAAAATGCTTTCAAAATCACCTGTTTCTCATTTATTTTACCTGATTGTATTAAAATGTGTATTAAAAAGCAAACATGTTGCTTAAAATATATCTCACTGCACAGTTCCTGTCATTACTGTTGCTTTATTTCCCCATAAGCTGTTTGGTTTGTGCTTCAAATTAATGTGGAGTACATGATGTGGGCTGTATTATAATGGATGTGGAGTAATCGCTGAGAGATCATTTCTATTGCAGTAAAATCCTAGAATAATCTCAGCAGTGTTGGAGTAGTTCCAGAAAGATCTCCTTGTGAACAAGCTCTTTTTTTTTAAAAACAAACAGATTTCTTTTGAAGTTTATCAGACCATTGTCTGATGTGTAAGCCAGCATGGTGCTCTTCAACATTTTTATTAATGACTTGGATGAGGAGGTACAGGGAATGCTTATCAAATTTGCAGATGACACAAAGTTGGGTGGAACGGCTAATACTCTGGAAGACAGAAACAAAATTCAAAGTGACCTCGATAGGCTGGAGCGCTGGGCCGAAATCAACAGAATGAAATTTAATAGGGATAAATGCCAAGTGCTGCACCTAGGGAGAGGAAACCAAATGCAGAGTTACAGAATGGGGGACACTTGGCTCAACAATACTACAAGTGAGAAGGATCTTGGAATTGTGGTACATCACAAACTGAATATGAGCCAGCAATGCGATGTGGCTGCAAAGAAGGCAAATGCAATTTTGGGCTGTATTAATAGAACTATAGCTTCCAAATCGCGGGAAGTGATAATTCCCCTTTACTCGGCACTGGTTAGGCCTCATCTTGAGTACTGCGTCCAGTTCTGGGCACCTCACTTTAAGAAGGACATAGACAAACTGGAGAGGGTTCAGAGGAGGGCAACAAGGATGATAAAGGGACTGGAAACAAGGCCCTATGAGGAGAGACTGAAAGAACTGGGCATGTTTAGCCTTCAGAAGAGGAGACTGAGGGGAGATATGATCGCACTCTTCCAGTATTTGAAGGGATGTCACACAGAGGAGGGCAAAGATCTCTTCTCGGTCATCCCAGTTTGCAGGACACGGAATAATGGGCTCAAGTTACAGGAACCTAGATTCCACCTAAACATCAGGAAAAATTTCCTGACTGTCAGAGCAATAAGACAATGGAATCAACTACCTAGGGAGGTGGTGGGCTCTCCCACTCTGGAGGCATTCAAGGTGCAGCTGGACAGACATCTGTCAGAGATGCTTTGACCTAGATTCCTGCATTGAGCAGGGGGTTGGACTCGATGGCCTTGTAGGCCCCTTCCAACTCTACTTTTCTATGATTCTATGATGGACTTGTTTCAAACCACTTAACAATATGGTGAGAAAAGAACAAAAAAAGGGAGGGAAGAGAAACTGATATGACTTTCCAGCAATCTGTGAACTGGTGACCTAAAGGCTGGACTTGGAAATGTTCTACCTTCTACACAGGACTGTTATGATAATCAACTAGTGTCTGTGTGTGCAGCTCATGAGATGACAATAGTCCTGTTCAAGCAACATGGGGTGTAGAATTATCAAGTGAATGGGAGAGGAACCTGGATTGTGCCTTCTGGCTATACCACTGACCCCAGAGCAGGCCAGTGGCAGATTCTGGCATACTTCAGAAGCTGCCTCAAGCACCCTGGCAGGACTCACTGGTGCTGCTGTTTGGTCCTCCTGCCTGTCGGGTCCCTTAGATGCAAGCTTATGGTGTCTGTAGGAACAGCAGGTAGAAATCTGTTCTCCATTTTTCATTGGTGAGTTTACCACAGCACAGGACATAGCGTCAATCTGAAACATAGTTGGACATTTTAAATGGCTGACAGCTTCACAGACCCAACTGCTGCTCCCAAGTAAGCCCACAGCTGGAAGAATATGTGGTTAGTCAGGCAGACCAGCCTAGCTGTGTGGGCCCACCCCATGACACTTTGCCAGGGCCCCCTACTAATCTGGGCTGGCCCTGCTACGGTGGCCATATGTCCTACTTTACGGAGGACTGTTCTCTACTGGAAGAGCTATCAGAGGACACTCCTCTATTTGAATTGCAGTTCACTGCTTGAAGGGTTGACCAGTCAAAGTTTGATTTAAAAATAAAGAACCATAAGAAGGGAGAGGAGCAGGGACCTTGAACTTACCCAACAACACTTAGGACCTGAATAGAAAACTAAGCAGGCACACCTGGTCACAATCTTCCCTACTATGGTCAGAACGGTTGTATTTTTGTTTAAACTATAGTCATCATTTCTAAATTTGCATGCATACAAACGCACGCACATACACACTGTATTATATATGTATTATGTTATACTGCTTAGAAATTTTAGCATTTTAAGGGGTATAATAGTAGTATAAATAAATTAGATAATTCAGCGTATGCCAATTTTTTGCAAACCTGTATCTTCTTCTGTCCTCTTTTTTTGGTGATATATTTCCTCTTCTATGGTGATGCATAAATGGCCACCCTACGAGTCCATTCAGCAGAGCATCTGAACAGAGCCTATGTGATCTGTATCCTGTAAAAAACAACCAGCTACAGATTGTGCAAACAGAACATATGTGCATACAGTGGGCGGGATTGCATGTCATGCTGAGCCACCCTGTGAATAAGCCATGGTGGGTGTGTTGTGTGCTGACCAACCCATGATGCGCCTGGCAGATGACCGGGCTTACTGTGGGTTGTTCTCCCCCTCCTTCCCCATCAGTCCTCCAGCCAGCTCTCGCATATTTCCCAGTGTCCTTCATGGCAGAATCCGCCTTGTCTCCCTCTCCCCACTCTGTTCACTACCCCTTTTCATTCGCTGCCATTTCTTTTCTCTTTTTTTGGAGCCTCAAAAATGTGCAATCGGGATTGTATTTTTTTCCCCTGGCCCCTGAAAATTGTGCAACTGTGGTCATAACTTTTTTAAAAAATATATTATTATTATTATTGTCAGGCTTCGCAACTTTGTAAGTGCACTCTTATGGCTGTCCTATATGTGTAGTCTTGCCTGGACAATTTCCTTGTCTGTTTCAGCTGTCAAAGGGAGCAGCTAAGTGGAGTAGGTAACGGACAAAGAAACTGACACGGCAAGACTGCATATAGGCTAATTTGCGCACAGTTGCAGGGACCAATTGCCAAGTTGTCAATTGAAAAGCACCGGTGGGGGGGGGGGAGCGGCAAAAGAAAGTGAACCAAAAGGGGGGGCAATATCTCCTCCTTAACAATGTAATCCTCTTGATTTTAAGTGTTGAACTGACAGTTCTCATCTTTTCAACACTTCCCCAAGTCACCAGCTACTCCAGAAAGGGGAAATATTAAGTCCCCCCACCTTTTCACAGGTCCTTTTTAAAGCAGTTACTACAGGTATGTGAATTTGTGTATTTTTTGTGCCTCCGTTTTCTCCTTCTGTGGTATGGGTTGCTGACTGTTGGGGATCCAAAGACTGTTTCACCTCTCGTGATCCCTTGGTTCCACCTCTCGTGATCCCTTGGATCCACCTCTGCTGACCTCTGCCCCATTTGTCAGACTGGTCACCAGCCTCCACTGACCTCATGTAAACAGGGCTGATTTACATGCAATATGGTTAACCATAATTAGAGGACTCCAGGAGATTCCAGAAAGTTTTATCCAAAGTTTTTTGTTTGTTTAACTTATAAATCAGCTATAAGAGTTACTATCCAGATCAGACATTATCAAAGGAGGACAGGTTTATCTGATTCCCTGCAACTAGTTTTCCTTCTCAAAATCACCCTCTCATCCTGCTTTTGCCCTGTGGGAGGGGGGGAAGGTAGAGGAACTTGTAGCGTTTGCCCCATGGGGCAAAAAGCAGATTCAATGGGACAGTTTTGATAAAGGAAACCGCCTGCAGGGAAAGAGGTAAGCACCCCCTTCTTTGCCTTCTCCACCCCACCCCCGGCACATGAACTTCTGATTTGCAGCTTCCCACAGCTGCTTTAAGTTAAAAATATCTACAAAAGAAAACTGTGACTCTTTCAGGGGAGGGGGCGAATCATGACCAAGAGACTGTCAGATATTGTTGACTCTGCATACATAACTACCCAGAAAGAATCTTTATAAATCTGGAGCTCATAAAGAAAACATTAGCTTAGCTACCAAATGCTGAAACCACTGAAATTGGCAATAACATTTCCCCCCTTGCAGAATCAAGGATAATATTTAACCCCAGCCATTCAGAATATAGGGCTATGAATATAAGCATAATGCTCATATTAAGCACAACATTAATGCTTCCCTATTCCCGAAGAGACAAGTACATCAAATGACAAATACCAGGAGTTTTCTAGGCATGGGTGAGAATTTCAGTACAGTTCAGTTCTGATAAGAATGTATCAAAAGTCACAATGTTCTTCACATTGAGGACAATTAAAGAACTTGAGATTAAAAAATAAATAAATGAGGGAGAAACCAAAACTGACAGATTTCCTCATCAAGGCTTTGAGTGCTTAGCTCATAAAGGTCTGGGTTTGAATCCCTGTGTATTCAACCATGTTAGTGCTGAATTAGGGTTGCCTTGTTGCCACCTCTTTCTTTTTCTCACAGGGTCCTCATCTTTAACAGGTGTATGGCAGGCAGGTCCATCATAGTCCTCTCCATGCTGAGAATAACTGTACCTATAGATGCAGTTGGGTGAGATTTTTATTTCAGTTCATTTTTTATAAGAATTTACCACAATTCACAAAGCTCTTCATATTGGGGAGAAAAAGAACTTGAGATCTAAAAAACTTTGAATAGGGGAGAAAGCAAAACTGGGATGTTCACACATCTCTATTTTTACCTCCTGCCCACTAGATGCTTGAGCTCTTGTTTGGTAACTTGATGTCTGATCCTAGCCATTCTTAGTAGACCAAGCTGTTTGATAACAGGATGATACTCCAGACTTCTTTGCATTCCTCTCTAGGCAGACATGATCACAACATTTCCATTTGTAACAGTCTCTCTTTAAACCCAATGTAAGCTCTTCAAAATATATACATAGTCATGCAACCATTTTGAAACTGTTGGGTGTTGGGAGAAAGAGCTGAGGGGGTCACCTTGGAACGCGGACTGCAGGGCTACAGCTGGAACCTCATCACAGCAGACAGGTTGTAGCTGGGACTTTGCTTTTCTATCCTTCCAGGCGGGAATATCACCCCCCCCCTTTTCCTATTCAGGCTTATCAGGGCAAAAGGGACTCTTTCTCCTCTCCAGAATACAGGGTGTGTTTGAACCATAGCGTAAGGATATTTTGCTGCCTGACATCACTAGGTTTGCTTTACCAACAAGTAAGACGCTGTACCTACTCTGTATTCTTCTTCCACCCTTTTGTTTCTAGAGTCTATGTGTGTGTGTGTAGGTTTGTTTAAGTATAAAAGGAGCAAAGCGCACACTTTCCACCCCAGCAGCGCAGGTTTTACCCCAGCCAAAGATCCTAAACCTTTCGTAAGAGTGTGGGGTTAGAGGGAATCTAGCGCCCAGAATTATCTGTCGTAACAAAACTATTTCATTCTTTAACAGCAATGCAACTTTTTGAGTTAATATGTGGTTTTGGAGATGGAGTTAGTCCATGAGGATGAACATGTGGCCCCTGCTGGTCCCCACCATGACTTCAGGGGAAATGCAGCCCCCTCCAGAACAGGTTGAATCCCACTCATCTGCACCAAAGAACCACTTACCAACAGTGCCTAGGTCTTGTTTGGGTTGATCCTCTGTTTTGTTAGCCTCATTACTGCAACCAAGCACTGGTTTAGCACACCCACAGGCTCACCTGGCTCCAAAGATAAGGAGAAGTAGCATTGTGTGTCATCAACATACTGATAACAACACACTCCAAATCTTCACGCTCAACAGTTTCATGTAGCTATGCAGATATACCTTTATTAGAATTAGTACAGCAGCCTCTCTCAAAGGCTAAAGGTAAGATAAAACATATTCAGTGACATTGCTAAATTAATCTCACAGAGGAACACCAACATGCTGAGTATCTATGGAGATCATATTTACAGGGGAAAAATGTTATTTTTGGGTAGTAGCAACATAACAAATTGATAAGAGATTGTTCCAAAAAGGCAAGGTTCTGACATTTCCTTTTGGCTGACTCCTTTTGGTT
Source organism: Shinisaurus crocodilurus (assembly GCA_021292165.1). NCBI lineage: Eukaryota > Metazoa > Chordata > Lepidosauria > Squamata > Shinisauridae > Shinisaurus > Shinisaurus crocodilurus. The sequence continues at coordinate 46,433,053 of CM037876.1, forward strand.
GTGCAAAGTGATACATAAATGCAATAAACTAAACTAAGTCTTCATTTTACCAAAGTACTTTTAAGATGTAGGATGTTAGCCAACAAAGTAGGATTTTTAAAAAAAAACTAGGAACAGTAATATATAACAGTCACTATCTGAAGGGTCATACTTTTTTCCAATCCAGAATCAGCAGCATTCTTAATTCCCACTGTGAACAACCAATTTTTATCCTGGTCTTGATTTCCAGTACACTCTAGTTGCACGAAAACAAAAACAAAAAAACCCTCAGAGTCACCTCAACCAAAGGGAAACTTGTTATTCTTGCTAGCCAACTAATGTTAGCTTTCCTCCAAGTGAAGGCTATATCCTACATCTGTGATTTGGTCAAACCAAAAATCTGTATTAGGAATTTGTATTAGGAAAGATTGAAGTGTTTGGGTGAAGAAAATACAGGAGAAGCAGGACACAGGATGAAACGGGATGACTGCAGGAGACTAACAAGGTCATGTGGGCAGCCCAAAAAATCCCACAAACAAGGCAAGCTGATAGTACCTTAAAACCTCTATCTGGAAGAGTCCTTTATACTAGAATGTGCAAAATGGTATAGAATTTTACACACTCATAATACATACATACTCGTGTAGATAGCATTGGATGCACTAAGGCTGGATTCAGACTTATTTATTTATTATTACATTTATACCCCGCCTTTTTTCCTGCAAGGAACCCAAGGCAGCTTACATAGTCCTCCTCCTCTCCATATTATCCTCACAACAAGCCTGTGAGGTAGGTTAGGCTAAGAGTCAGTGACTGGCCCAAAGTCACCCAGTGAGTTTCATGGCCGAGCGGGGACTAGAACCTGGATCTCCTGAGTCCCAGTCCAACACTCTAACCACTACACCACACTGGCTTAGTCTTAGACTTAGTCTTAGACTTAGTCATACCTTGAATAGTCCCACTGATTTTAATGGGGCTACTCTAAGTCTGATTAAATCTCTTAAAGCACAATCCTATGCAGCATATTTAGACAGAGAAAAGGACTACAACTCCCAGTATGTCCCAGACAGCTATGGCTGGCTGAGGCATGCTGGGAGTTGTAGTCCTTTTCTCTGTCTAAACATGCATAGGATTGTGCACTTAAGTACCATTGATTTCAGTGGGTTTACTTTCAGTATGGCGAAGTCTGGATCTAACCCATAGGCTACAATTCCACATATTTTGAAGCTGAAAAAAAATTGATCTAAGACTTCTCATGTTATATATTCTAATCTTAAACTGTAGTTTTTGTAAAACAGAAGTCGCTTTTCTTAATTTGCAAACAAGCTGTTGTCTTACAAAAAGTTCTAGTTTAAAGTAACAGCTCAGCTCTTGTAAAGTTTGCCTTCCTTTCCTTAACATTCAGTGGATTTTTAATAAACACATAAGCACTTAAGATAACGCTGCCAAGAAGGAATGCAAGCTACCAAGTGGTAGACTAGTTCTAATAGGTCTGCTTGACCTGCCAAATGAGCATCTTGTTCTCTTATTCCCCTTGATCATGCCAAGCTGCAATCTATAATGTTGCCTAATTCGTTAATAATGTTTGAGTGTAGGAGATCGTGCCTCAATACACAGGCATAGATTGATGGTCTTCAGGTTCTAAAATTCCATGATTGCATGAAAGGCACACACACAAACCAGAGAGAGAGAGAGAGAGAGAGAGAGAGAAACTAAATTTATTGTTTTCATAGCATGTGCCAGCTAAGATTTATTGTGGAGCCATGAAAATATAAAATCATGCTTTGCAATTGCACCTTCCCAGATGATGAGACAAGGGGTTATGGCAAGCAGAGCGAGTAAGATTTCCCGATAGCATAAACTTTACTCATTGGCCAAAGATGAGCAAAAATCTGCTTAGCGACTCTTCCAAATAAAACTCTTTGCTTTTTAAAACAGCATGACATGTAACAGCATTTTTTCCCCACTGCAACGTTCCCTATAAGAAATCTCCATTGTTGAATAATAATTGATCCCAGCATTCCATCTTACAAGCAAGCCAAATACTTGAAGCCTTCCCTGTTCAAAATTAATTGCAGACCAAGCAGAGCTGAAGTCCAGTTGTCCAGGATATTTTATTGCAAAAAACATGCTGTAACAGTTTTGTAGTCCTGCTTTTTGGCTGGCTGGCCAAGTGGATGGAAATCTATCATTATGTGTATCTGTTCCCGGATCTTAGTTATGAAGTCCTGCAAAATATACATCGTCATTATCACACTAATCATCAAGAAGCCTATCAGTATCCTAGGGAAAGCAATATCTATGTTGGAGTCTTCTGTGGAGTTGGGGAGGGGGAGAGAGAGAGAGAACTCTGATTTTAAAAAAAGTCGGGTGTTTCTGTCATGATTTTCTTTTAATGAGCTGTTTAATTGAGCCGCTGTTTTAGAAAAAGCAGCTTTGAATTAAATGGAGTTGCTGAGGTTGGCTTTTTTGGTTTTCTCTGCAGCTTGAGAGAACACTGCAAGTGTTTATGCATGCTCCGAATTATCTGAGCACATGCTTTGCAGTTACTGTCAGGAAGCGTCTTGAGGGTATTTGGAAAGGCAATGGAAATGAAGGCACCAAAAGCAACAACTAGGAAAAACAGCCGGAGGAAGCAAGCAAGCAAGGGACAATTCCCCTGAATATTATATCATGCAAAAGAAGGGGTCCTGCCCAGTGCTGGGAGCTATGATCTTGTTCCAGAAAAGCACTTAAGAACATAATCAACTTTAATCATATGCCTAGTCCCATTTGGTACAATTTTCAAAAGCCATATGGCTCTGATCTTAAAAGCATTCTTACAGCTTCCTTTCAATGGGGCCTGAACTGGAGCACTTTGAGGACTGGTTTGTTTGTGATTTAGGAGTCCATGTGTGATTAATTGTTGGCAGAATTAAGAGCTATGCTGGAACTCAGCCCTGGGGATGGGGATGGAGTGCCCATGTCCATTGCTCCTTGTGTGTGAAAGGAATGTGAGACTAGCTCTGGTGAGGAACAAAGATGGTATAAACAAGAGGGCAGAATTAAGGTCGAAGGGTCATGAACCACCAAACACCTCCACAGGTAGATGTCTGATGGACAGACCTAGATTTCCCTCAATCTCAAAGGGAAAGACTATCTGTGCTCTAAGTCTTAGTAAGAGCTACTTGCACCCACAATTTAGAAAATACCCTGTAGCATATGTCACATCCTTGACAGCTTCAGTTCCCTTTTCGTTTGTCGGTGTAAAGAATTAGTGGCTGGAACTTCAACCAAAAATTTCAAATTAGTGTGTGGCATTTAGTTCTCTCAGCCAACCTTCAGCCATATACCATCTTCTTGCCTTCTCTGGCCTGCAGCCCTCCTGTCCCTCTGCCAAACGGGGGCATAGCATCCACCCTTTTCTATCCCTAGCCTAGAACCCTTTGTCAGATGTTTCTCCTTGCCCCCCCCAATTGCATCCTTCCTCTTCCCGTCTTCATTTCATCTCTTTATCTTCTCTACCACACTTCACCTCAGCCGCTGCTTATCTACCTCCCCTAGCTCACTTCTTATTCTGTCTCCCTCACTTCAAAGACACCTTGCTTTCAGGTTCTCTTGTTCTTTCAGTCTGTCTCTACTCTGCCATTCCCAGAGTACCCTGTCTCTCTCCCTACCCTTTCTGAGAACAGTACGTGGATCCCTAAGCCCTGTGTGATATTTCTGCTCCTTCTCGCAAGTCGCAACTGACTTCTCATATTTCATATTACCATTTCTGCCTGGTTTGTCAATAGGTCATGATTGACCCTTCTCCCTTGGTAGTTAAAATGTTGCTAAACATTCCAAAACATTGCAGCTGCTCAAGGGCTATGTGAGGCAAGGTTATAATTATCATTCCCAGGTCCAGGTATTATTAAGTTTCTGAACGGCTTTAAGTTTTCTGTCATCAGGAGTAAGGAGCCTTCTTTCAGGAATAGAAAATTAGCAAAGAAGTTCCCCCACCCCCAGATGGATTTTTCTCATTCTTTCTTCCTTAAGTGATTAGCTTCCTATTAGATATTATTTCCCATCCTCCATATATCTTCAGTAGTTTGCATTATTCAGATGTTTAAATACTGTGACATATTATTTACCTTATCTGAGAGTTTTGAGACTTTTCTATAGCTTTCCCCTCTGCTAGTAAAGTAACAAATCATTCCCATAACCTATAGCTTAAGGAGACCTGTAGATCATGGAGACAGTGTTTTCAATTAATCTTTTGTGGAAAAAATGTCGCAGTAACCACATTGCTTATTCAGTCACATACTCTTCTAGCTGTAAATGTCTACTGCAAAACAGCATGTGACACCAAAATCCAGATGTGGAATTTCACTACCACAGGAACTATTTCAAATAAGTGCAGTATCAACATCTTTAAAATTCCAAAGCCGTATCCAGGACCCTGATTGCTTCTGACACGTGATATATGAAGACACCAAAACCATTTCGGAGAACATTCGTTGTTCCATTTACTTTGCTGCCACCATTGTCATTGTTGCTCAGGAGGGTGGGGATGAAGACACATATTTGCTTCTGCTTTTTCAGTCTCTTGCCTATGTCAGAATATCTGCAAAAATGTACAATGTTCAACTTACAGCAGGGTAGGCTGGGGACTCCTGTGTCAGTGGGGCTCCTTATCCAATGTATTTTTTTTTTGTTTGAGCTTTATGGGAGATATCCATGGTGCTGAACTCCATCCCCAAAATAGGTTCATCACCACGGAGCACAGTGGATTGTTCCTATAAAGCTCAAACAAAAAGATGCAGTGGATAAGGAGCCCCACTGATACAGGAGTCACCAGCCTCCATTGACTTACAGAACTGAGGTTGTCACTATCACCTGGCCAAAAAATGAAGCAGTGCCAGCTCCAGGTTTTGGAGGACCCTTGGGCAAGACGCCCTCAATGGGCTCCCTTCCTCACTGAGTCTACCTTCCCATTGCCATTGTCACCAGCTGCTATTGCACCTCATCCTATTTCCCATCATGGGCACCACTTGCTTTCTTGACAGGCAGAGACCCAATGAGCAAGTAGGCAGGGGGATCTACTGCTCCTCCTCCTCACCACCACTGTTGTCTAGGCCAGAGCGAGAGACAGGAGAACAAGCAGGTGAAGAGGAGCAACTCCAGGAGCTCTTATCAACGGGCACCTGCTGGGTTGTGGGTCCCCCGCAAGTGCCCAACCACACATCCCCTTAACACCAGCTCTGAAATTATGCTTATTTCTATAGTATTATCCATCAACCAAAGTAAAAACTCAGTAAGTAGAAATGGAATTAAGGCACATGCTGTGGTGATGCTCACTGCCCTAGTTTACTACTTAGATATAAATGCACTAGACTACAAATGGCCAGAACAAAAATATGAACATCTCCAAAACAAGATGTATCTCTAGTGAAGTAAGAAGCACCAGGACTGTGTCTTCTTTAGCTTAGTTTCTAATCTTCCGTTAAAGCATTATTTCCCCAACCTTGCTCAATGTTCTGCACCTTCAGTCTGTAATATGTGTGTTCCAACAGGTTGTGTGAGAATCAGCTTCAGCAGCATGCCTAAAGCAGAAGCTGCCAGCTTACCTGTGGTGCTGAATTTAACTTCAGCCACCCCAATGGCCAAATTCACTTCTGCCTTTATTTATGCTTGATCCCACTTCTCTATAACTTTGATCTGACTTTCTGCCTGTGGCTTCCAAATAGATTTGCCTCCATACTGTAGTTCTGTCTCTGCCACTCAGAACTTGCTTTTGGTCTAAGCTCAGCCTGAACTTCATCTTAGCAATTATATTACTTAAAAGTAAGTAAATATCCCAGAAAAGAGGTCAATGTACTGACATTTGAAGTGTGGCATGTGGGCATGAGGGACATGACTTTTTCTGTGATGGCACCCAGATGCAGGAACAACCTACCAAAACAAGTGCAACTTCACTGCTCACCTTCCCATCACTGCTCTTCTTGTAGTGGGAAGCCAAGGCCTATATCTTTCAGGAGGCATTTTTAGGTATGGCTTTTTAATCTAGATAGATCCTAATTGCTACAGCTGGAAATGTAAATGTGGTTTTAATAATTTTAACTTAATAATTTTGGCTATTCTTTTAATTTATTTGCCACCCTGAATATTCTTACAGAGGAGTAGATTACAGACATTGAAAACAAATTTTAAAAGGAAATAAATAACTGACAAATCTACAGTTGAAAATAATTGTTGTTGTTGAATTCAACCTTTTTTAAAAATATATAGTATTTCTTTGTTAAATTACTATTACTTTAACTGCTTCATTTAACAGGGCAGTATCCAATGCTGCTGTGCTAGCAGGAATGACCACTAGTGTGAAAAACTAACACTAGCTAGCACCGCCAGAAACTAGCTGAAAGTACCACTTCTGGGATGGGGCAAGTCAGCGAAGCTTGTGGAAGGGAGCTCCTATGACCTGTCCCATTCCAGAGATAGCGGTTTCGGCTAGTTCCTGGGTTGTGCTAGCAAACACTCATTCCCTGTTGTGCTAGTGGTCATTCCCATTAGCACAACATGATTAGAGCTGGTGGATTGCCCACATTGGATACTGCTCAATAATACCCCTCTTATTGTCCTACCTCTCTTTTTTTTACTTTAGAATGATTTCTACGGAGCCAATTAGGAATCATAAAGGAAAAGAAGGGAAGATTCTAAAACCATAGACTTTCATTTTTTAAAATTTCAGATTTAATATGCTGCAACTCTGGAGCTTGACTGGGTCATGTGTAACTTACTTGATTTGTTCTGCATATCATTTATTTAAATACTTCTTAAATGAAAACTTGGACACAAGCAGTTGGCAGAAACTAAGGCATGAAGATATGGGATACGAAGCAATCAAAAACTCTTTCCCCCCCCCTCCCGCTAGTGTGCATTACAATAAACATTGATGCTAAGATTTGCACCACACTATATGATTTTGAAGTAGGGCCAATTTAGACATTGTACTTTGCGTCAATACAGTCTGTCCCGGCTGTCCCTGAGAACGTACTCTTGTGAACGGCCATAATGTATGAACCAGATGATCACGTTCATTGACAAGCAGAAACTTCTAAGATCACAGTAGACTGTGATCAAATGCTTCCATGATCATAGCAGTTGCTTCTAGCCTATAACACAATCTCCTGATCCATGCATTACAGTTGCACACACAAATAATGCCAAGGTGGCTTGTGTGGGCAACAAATGTAATGTCTGAGTCTATAGTCACCTCTATTTCAAAAGAGGGAAGCATTTTCACATCAGGAGGATCACATTTAGAGGGGTGGGGTTCCCTCATCTGCCAAACAAATGTTTCTGCTATGGTTATGAAGCATATCTCACCAAGTTGCAATTTCCAGAAAAGTAGAGAAAACCTAACTTAGATTTCTTTGAGGCAACAATGGCCAACCCTTTTGGCACAAGTCAAAGTCCAGCTTAGGAAAGCTTGAGGAATTCAATCTTGGTAAGTTTCAGTATGAACTGACCTGATCAGCACCTCTGAGACTAATTTGCTGATCAGAACTTAGTTGTCCATGGGTTTCACACTTCCAGAATCTTCTGATATAGTTCTCACCTCAGTTTAAAATACTCTTAAAATACTCTCAAAATGCATACTGTACTTGGGTGGGGGAATATTATTTATTTATTATTTAATATTTTTTAAAATATATTTTGACCTGTCTTGTACTCCACAAGGACCCACAACAAAGCAATATTTTAAAACTAATAATATACCTCAAAACCACTAATGAAAACAAAATTATTATTTTTAAAAGTCAGATTGGAATTTAAAGGCCATCAAAAGCCAAGCAGAACAAAAAGTCTTCCTAAAGCTTGGCAGAGATGAGCCAATCTAGCTGCCCCCCTCTCCAGTGAGGGAGTTCAACAACAGGGGCACTGCTACAGAAAAGGGGTTTATCACTTTATCAACCATCCTTTTGCTACTATTATTATTTACATTTATTAATCGCCCATCTGGCCGGCAACCGGCCACCCTAGGACCTCATCTTGCTTCCCAGTTACATAGGATACATACATCTTGCACCAAGAATCATATAAAATAAAAATAGCTCTGTTTCCCAACTTACAACACCTTTCAAGTATGTTACTAGATAAATTCTTGAATCAGTGGGGAAATTAACATCTAGTATCTTGTTAATTATCACTCCCTTAATTTCAGTGGCCCATGCATTTCGTCCCATACCCATGCATCAGTGGCCCATTGAATCACTTTGTAGCCAAACTGGGGACACCCACAAATAAAATATAGGTAGCGGCATGCTTGGGTGAATCTTGAGAAGTACACATTTCATCTGAAAAATACCTCCCCAAAGGAAGCAATCCTCTCCTCCTCCTCCAAAAATGTTTCTTACTGCTGCACGTGCATGTGACTATCTCTAGGTGACATCCATAATAATGTGTATAATAATCTATATATATAAAAGAAGTCCTGACTGACTGACTGACTCATCAACGCCCAGCTCAAACCGTTTAATCTAGGAACGTGAAATTTTGAAGGAACATACCGTAGTTTTTATGACGTAGACATCCAGTAAGAAGGGATTTTTGGAAATTCTGTCCCTAAGGGGGTGAAAAAAGGGGGCAAAATCACCCCACTCTCATATCTCCTATGGGCAAAACAACAGGGGAGCAGTTATGCAAATCGGCCTCACCTCATAATTGCTGCAGGAGCCAATAGGAGCAGTTATGCAAATAGCCCATACGACACTTAGAATGTTCATATGAATTCCTGCAGGGGCAATACGAGTGGGTATGCAAATCTCCCCTAGGCCATTTAGAATGTTCTCTGAGGGGTGAAAAGGGAGGGAAACTTTTAAAATGACTGAATGACTGTTGTGTGTGGGGCGTCGTCACATAGGCTCTGTCATGTTTTGACGGATCTACCCCAAACATGGCACGGTCATTCTTCATTACCTGTAGACTCTCAGGATTCACCTGATTTTTCTTTAAGATCAAATATTTCTGTCAGATACTTATGAACTGCCACAGGGGCTCAATCAGGAGTGGATATGCAAATCTCTCCTACGTCCAAACAGAATGTTCATATGAACTGCAGCCGGGGCCTACATGGGGGGGGGGAGCTGGGATTTCATTGTTGGGTAGTCCCGGGGGGGGGAGGGAGCAGGGATTTCATTGTGTAGTCTCAGGGGGGAGCAGGGATTTCATTGTGTGGTCCGGGGGGCAGGGCTTTCATTATTGTGTAGTCCTGGGGGGGGGAGCAGGGATTTCATTGTTGTGTAGTCCCGGGGGGGGAGCTGGGATTTCATTGTGCAGTCCCGGGGGGGGGGAAGCAGGAATTTGATTGTGTAGTCCCAGGGGGGAGCAGGGATAGGGATTTCATTGTGCAGTACCTCCTGGGGAAGAAGGGATTTCATTGTGTAGTCCGGGGGGGAGCAGAGATTTCATTGTGCAGTCCGGGGGGGGGCAGGGATTTCACTGTGTAGTTCTGGGAGAGCTGGGATTTCATTGTGTAGTCCAGGGAGGGAAGCAGGGATTTCATTGTGTAGTCCTGGGGGAGCAGGTAGTCCTGGGGAAACTGGGATTTCATTGTGCAGTCCCGGGGGAGATGGGATTCTATTATGTAGTCTCGGGGGACCTTTCCTATGGAGTGATTCAAAATAGCAGTCAGCTACCTTAAAGAATTTCGAACAAATAGTGCCTATAGGAAAATGACGAGCCGTGCAACGCCGGATAAAAAAAGCTAGTATCTTATAAGGGAGAAATCCTAAGTTCCCAGAGAGGGCAGTTGAGGGGCCACTGGGTGCTGTGCACCTCCTTCTCCACAGTGGAGAGGGATCTGCCACCAGAGGTGCCCCTGGTGAAATGGGGGAAAGCTTTTCTTCCCATTTCCCACCCACAGAGTGCTGAAAACAGGGTGTGTCAATGCATGTCAGGGGAGGCCTTCGACCTGCTATATATTATGGGGTTAACAGCCCCATCTTATGTGGGTGCCTGTAACCACCCAGAAGATTACGGGTATCCTATTGAAGGCGAGAGAAGCGCAGCAGATAGGATTGCTGATGTGCTCCCCTCGCCCTCAAAAGCATTTAGATGGCTGGTTTCAGCTGTCTAAATGTTTTACCCCTCCTCGTGAGGAGGAGAGGCTGAGACACCACCTGGATTCTTCATATGACGGCGGTGCCTCGCTCCTCCCCTCCCCTCCCCCCAGGAATGCCCTCCTCCATGCCAGAACCAAAGACGGTCTTCCATCTTTGGTTCCCAGCCAGCACGGAAAGAACTGCGACGGCTGTGACATGGGTGGGGAGGGCGCCCCACGATCGGACTCCCTGCTGAAACCTCAGAAGGAATTTTTGAGGTTGCAGCGGGGGAGTCTGACTTATCCTATGGCCCCACACGCAAGGTCAGGGGGCCACAGGACTGCAAGCCATAGGACTGCACCGTAAAACTGTTTTTTGTTTTGTTTTGTTTTGTTTTGTCTGTGCTAGTCATTTTCAGACAAAAGGTTCAATAGTTTAGAGGTCAAATGTTTGGTTAGAATGTCATGTTTTTGCTGAGGAAGCCAGGGGATTATACAATGCAGCAGAAGCTCAGAAGAAGAAGGTGGGGCGAGGTGGCGGGGGGGGGGGAGAGAGGAAGTTTTACCACAGGAAATCAAAACTTAGTTTGCAGAAATGAACAAGAAACTATCCTCCTGATAGGTTGCAGTTGGAGAGAGAAAATACTATTGAAGATACTAATTTTAAGCGATAAAAAGCAGAGGATGAGAGAAGAAAAGAGAGAGAAGGAAGGAAGGAAGGAAGGAAGGAAGGCCAGAATACTAGAGGAAAGAAAGAGTCAGAGCTGCTGGAATTGGAGTGGAGAAGTGATTGAGAGAGCTGGACTAGTGACAGTAATACATTTCTTGGATAAGGGATCTGGCTAAAACAGGAACACAGTCTAATTAGGTTGGCAGGATGAGTTCATCCCTGGTTGTTATTATTAACCAATTGCTCATATGTTCTATTTGTGTTTGTGTGTATATCCATTCAGATTTTAAATCTTTTTCCTATTGGCATTTCCCCTCAATGAGATGTAAACTTTGATATTTAAAACTCTGTGGTATTTGCAGGGGTTACTCACCCCACCTCTAACAGCCAACCTCCACACTACCTAATGTAGATACATGAGACTCGGAGACTTTTAAGACTGGTTTGGTGGAGACAGCAGGAGCGGGAGAGATTTCCACCTGGTGGCAGCGTAAAAGGCCACAGGAAGGGGAAAGCGAAAAGGAGCATGAGAGCCCTGTTTAGCCTCTTTTTCCTTCTATTCATGTAACAGGGCATTGCTGGTCCATGACAGTCCCATTGATTTCACTGGCTCTACTGTAAGTATGACTAAGTCCGGATTTAACCCCATGTAGGTAGATAGTACAGCTACATGAGTGTGTAGAAGACTGGGGCATACCGTAATTAGGAAGGCTTTCAAGTTGTTTTCCCAGATGTACTTCGCAGTGTAAGAAGTGTGATAGATTGTAAAGAACAAGCAAACCAAAATGTTAGTCCACAGTACATCACCATTTAATACTGGTTAGTTTAGGGCATCCCATGTGTTTTGTTATTTTATTCACAATGAGGGAAGCTCCAGTCACAGCAACAACAAAAACACTATAGTCTAGTCCTGTTTGGGATGGATAACACACATTCTTTTAACTAAAAATAAAAATGCAACCTAGACAGTTAGTGACAACAATCCATTCTGCATCATTGAAAACAATTAAGGACATATCTTTTATGTTGGTCTGATGAACTTCAAGTAACTAGATAACAAGCAGTCGAGCCTTGCAACTTTCTACTGCAGCAAAGCACATATATATTCACAGCTGCATGGAGAAAGAAAACAAGTATGGGTAACTTCCCCCCCCAAAAAAAAAATTAAAAAAATAAATCAGTATCTGGGATCAGAGACAAATGTCAATTTCAAATCCCAGACACCATCCTAATAAAAATGACCTAAACTTCAGTCTTTTCCATGTGTACTTTTCAACTCTGTCTCCTCCCTGCAGTGCCCTGGAAATGGCTAGCATATAGCACAAATAAACATCAACCTCCTCTGAAGTGATTGCCATGAAAACCTCCACATGGCTGGGATATTTTCTCCACAGATCACAAAGCAGCAGGCATCTCCATTGGTCGACAGTGCAGTTTGTTTCCAAATCGCTCAGCATGCTTCTTTTCCAGCCACTTGTTCTTGAAACGTGAACCAGAAACTAGTGCATGCAATTAATTTTAAAAGGGTGTGCCGATTGGTTGGGAAGCAGTTGATGGCGGTTCCTCAGTGTTATTGACACCATGTGTGATGTGCTAAGTGAAACCTCTAGGCTTTCAGAAACAAGATATTTTCGCTTATTAACAATTTTGCACAACCAACTGGGTGGCCACGTGTATAGCTATGTTCCTTCGCATTCAGGAGGGCTGCACCCGGTGTCTTCTCCACGAATTGAAATTAGAGGGGTGGGGGTGTTGCATTTTCAGGGAGGTGAGGGGGTGAAACCTTTCACCCTTGGCAAATGTGGATTCGGGCTGTATGGCTCCATAGTAAAACATGAAGTCACCACACTTAAGCTTTAATTTAGCTACAATTATGTCCTTCTCGCTTTCTAGTTATTTAGCACAACACTAGAAATGAACTCCTTGAATGCAGTCCTTCTAAATCACTTCTCATGCATCTGGTAGTTCCAGTCCTTTAACCTGTAAGCTCATTTACTGGTTCAGGCAGACAGCAACTTCTTTTAGAATATAAAACTATATCCAATTATGAAAAAGAACACTGAACATAGCAGTTTAGTTTGGAAATAGCCAGCGTTGGATTCCTCCTTCGTTTATGGAACAAATGAAACATGACACCAAGATTGGGTAAAATAATTGTGTGTTTTTTTCAACTAGAAAATGACAAAATCGAGTCCCCAGCTTACCTGGGGGCTCCGGTTTGCGCCATGGCATGAGTGGCCGTGGAAAGAAAGGGTAGGAGGTCTTGAAACGGCGGGAAGCCAGGCAGAGGGTGATCTGGCAGTTTCCCGCCGGCACTCTCTCCCTCCCAATCAGCTGTGTGGACTGGTGGGTGGAGTGCCCCCCCCCCAGGAGCGGGCTGATGGGAGTTTTCCTTCCGGTCCTCATCACAGCTACTTAAAAGGGGCCTCTGTCCGGGCTTGGCCTCTTCCCCCCACCTTTGCCACCGCCTTTTCTGTTTTGCCCCAACCCACCCTCCTCAGGAGCAAGGTCACATTGCTGCAGACAGCAGTCAGTCAGCCACCAGTTGTCGATGGGGCTGGGAAGGAACTTTACCTGATGAGGCTGATTGGCCTGACCTCAGGTTTTCACCTTTCTCACAGCAATGCAAGTTGGTCAGAAGTTGAATTGCCAAGCAAATCATCACAACTTTTCCAGGTAGATGGCGTTGGGCTGGATCCAAGTCAAATGGGGAAGGGGGTACGCCCCCCTCCCTAACAGGATGGGGGGTTCCTGGGGGGAGGCACAGGGCTATAGCCCAGCTTGGGGGCTGTGTGCCAGCACCACCCCTGGGGGAGCAGGGAAACATGGAAATGGCACAGGCCGTGGCAGGATCAACCCAGGCTCTGGTAAACCTCCCCTCCCTTAAAGGGGCCACCCAGCACACGGGCTGGGGTGCAAATTGGCTAGCAGGCGGACTGGCCAATTAACGGATCCTCCCATATGCCATGTCAGACTCTAGCTGTAGCCAATAAAGTTGTGGGCATGTTTAAACCCAGCAGCACTGTGTGGCATGATTTATGGTTGACTTTCCTGGAATGGCTACCCAATTAGGCACTCCAGGTGCAACACTGCCTATGACAAATTGATCTCAGGGGAGGGGATGCTCAGAGAATTCAGGGGGAGGGAAGGGGAGGGAATTCCCTGCCAAATATGCTCCAGTTTCCATTATTGAGTCAAAATTAGCATTTTAGGCTGCAATCCTATACACATTTACTTGGAAGTAAGTCAGTTGTTCAGACAGTACAATGCTAGGTATATCTAGATATGATGGAGCACTATTTGGCAATATTTATCTCAGGCATGGGGAAGGGGCTGATCAGGATTGGAACTGCAGTGGAGATGGGGACTACCCCCAAGTTAGGGTCCTATTCTGCTTCAGGACCTACGTGTTTACCCTAAAATAAAAATGTTACTTAGGAAAAAAAACATTTTTAAGTAAGCCGTGCCTTGGTTCTCAAAACATCAAAAATACCACAATTTTTGAAGATTTTGCCCAACAACTGTTTAGTGAATGGTCACTATATTAGTAAGGTAATTGTTGTCACTGTTCCTTCCCTTTAGCAAAAGCTTTGCTGCCACTTCAAGTAGCAGCCCAGAAATGTGCCAAAATCCTCCAAAATGGCTTAGTGACTCTATGTCATGATTTAGTGTTATTCCCATTGGGTCATTCTGAAGGAGGACTTTGCCATATAATAATAATAATAATAATAATAATAATAATAATAATAATAATAATAATAATAATTTATTTATTACCCGCCTCTCCATCTAGATCGAGGCGGGGAACAACAGAAAATATAAAATACCTAAACTAAAACAACACAATATATACTATTAAACATCTTAAAACATCCTAAAAACATCTTAAAACATCTTTAAAACATCTTAAAAACATCTTTAAAACATCCTAAAATTCCGCCAGATAGGCCTGCCGGAAAGGTTCAGTCTTTATGGCTTTTTTAAAGTCCAAAAGACTGACAAGTTGACGTATCTCCTCCGGCAGGCCATTCCATAATCTGGGAGCAGCAGAAGAGAAGGTCCTCTGGGTAATGCTAGTCAGCCTAGTTTTGGCTGACTGAAGCAGATTCTTCCCAGAGGACCTAAGTGTGCGGGGTGGATTGTACGGGAGAAGGCGATCCCGTAGGTAGCCTGGACCCAAACCATGTAGGGCTTTAAAGGTAATAACCAACACTTTATACTTCGCCCGGAAACTGATTGGCAGCCAGTGGAATGCTTTTAAAACTGGTGTGATATGGGCATCCCTAGGTGTACCAGCAACCAGTCTGGCTGCCATATTTTGCACTAATTGAAGTTTCCGGACTAGGTATAAAGGTAGCCCTATGTACAGCGCATTACAGAAGTCGAGCCTCGAAGTTACCAGTGCGTGCACTAGAATCATAGAATCATAGAAAAGTAGAGTTGGAAGGGGCCTACAAGGCCATCGAGTCCAACCCCCTGCTCAATGCAGGAATCCAGGTCAAAGCATCTCTGACAGATGTCTGTCCAGCCGCACCTTGAATGCCTCCAGACTGGGAGAGCCCACCACCTCCCTAGGTAGTTGATTCCATTGTCTTATTGCTCTGACAGTCAGGAAATTTTTCCTGATGTTTAGGTGGAATCTAGGTTCCTGTAACTTGAGCCCATTATTCCGTGTCCTGCAAACTGGGGTGAAGGAGAAGAGATCTTTGCCCTCCTCTGTGTGACATCCCTTCAAATACTGGAAGAGTGCGATCATATCTCCCCTCAGTCTCCTCTTCTGAAGGCTAAACATGCCCAGTTCTTTCAGTCTCTCCTCATAGGGCCTTGTTTCCAGTCCCTTTATCATCCTTGTTGCCCTCCTCTGAACCCTCTCCAGTTTGTCTATGTCCTTCTTAAAGTGAGGTGCCCAGAACTGGACGCAGTACTCAAGATGAGGCCTAACCAGTGCCGAGTAAAGGGGAATTATCACTTCCCGCGATTTGGAAGCTATACTTCTATTAATACAGCCCAAAATAGCATTTGCCTTCTTTGCAGCCACGTTGCATTGCTGGCTCATATTCAGTTTGTGATCTACCACAATTCCAAGATCCTTCTCACTTGTAGTATTGTTGAGCCAAGTGTCCCCCATTCTGTAACTCTGCATTTGGTTTCCTCTCCCTAGGTGCAGCACTTGGCATTTATCCCTGTTAAATTTCATTCTGTTGTTTTCGGCCCAGCGCTCCAGCCTATCGAGGTCACTTTGAATTTTGTTTCTGTCTTCCAGAGTATTAGCTGTTCCACCCAACTTTGTGTCATCTGCAAATTTGATAAGCATTCCCTGTACCTCCTCATCCAAGTCATTAATAGGAAGGGGCGCAGCTGGCGTATCAGCCGAAGCTGATAATAGGCACTCCTAGCCGTCGCATCTATCTGGGATGTCATTTGGAGCAACAGATCCAGGAGCACCCCTAAGCTGCGAACACAGTCTTTCAGGGGGTGTGTAACCCCATCCAGAACTGGTTGACATACCTCCAAACCCAGGTTGTGGCCTTTGATATCACTGGACTGCTAATTGCAGCTCTGCTACTACTCCTTGAAACAGGTGGCAGAGCTTTTGTTAATGAAAAGGAACTTGAAGAAATCCTCTGCTACCTCCTGTCATAAAACTTAATCCCCCCCCCCAAAAGAATAACATTCTCTTGACCCACACACATAGCTGGAAATTTCTTCTCCCAAATTGCCCCATGAAACTGGGGTGGGGTTGGTCCAGCCCAGATATATTCCTATGATCTTGATGCTCCTAAAAACTGCTAGACTCTGGAATGTTGGAGCATTACTGGTGGCAAGCATATTATTTTGCTATTTTGGAAGTCTGGTTTGTCTGAAAATTGGACTGATGATCTTTTAGATCTCTCCATTAGTGATGGGGTGGCCTCAGCTGATGTGACTTGGAATTGGGCTCAGACAGCCAAGCTGCCCGCCCCCCACCTCACCAGCTAGGCTGAGAGTCAGCGACTGGCCCAAAGTCACCCAGTGAGTTTCATGGCAGAGCGGGGACTAGAACCCGGATCTCCTGAGTCCCAGTCCAACACTCTCACCACTACGCCACACTGGCTCTCTATCTACCTCACCTGGCTTGGGCTGCTGCAGCAGTGGCATGGAGTAAAGGTTGGAAGCTTCCCCTCCCCCCCCCACACACACACCAGGGAAGTTGCTACCACTGCATGTAATGACGTTTTTCCAGCATTACAGATATCAGTAGCACTGGGGAAATTGCTATAGCAGCATGCCAGCAACTGGGGATTGGGAGAGAGACCTCCCTCCCGATGCCAGAATGTCAATGAAGGTTGGGAGGTCAGTGAATGTGAGGAAAGAGAGGGAGGATCTGATTACTTCCCCCAAGCAAATAAAATACGAATTGGAGAAGAACTCTTGTAGCCATAATACTCACCTTGCATTTGAGAGAAGCATTACAAATCACTGGGATTCATCTTTCCGAGCCAGGAAATACGAAACTCACTGATATCACAACTGTCCATAAAGAATGAATTATGTACTACAGGAAGGTTAAGCCAGAGACATTTAATGCAATCTGGCAAGCTTGTCTAGTAATGTTCTCTAACTGAATGTTGGGTTTTGTTGGAGTTTTATCCGTGCAGAAAAGTCCTTTTTGTTTCACTTTTTCTCTACTTCAGCATTTCCTTGTTGTGTTAAAAAATATCTTTATCCTTTTCAAAAGCATTTCTGTTTCACTGGATTCTGTTAGTAGGGTGGGGAATATTTGCTAACTGGGATATATTTTCCTGTCTCTAATGGCATTGCAGATCATTGTTGTTGTTGTTCTTGTTGTTGTTAATCTCATGCTAATATATTAGCAAAAAACAAAAACAACCCCCCCCCCAAAAAAAACTGCTGCTAGCAATGAAGGGGTAGCCTTTGTTTATGAAAATGTAAGTTATCTCACATTTCCTTTGATATCATTGATTTTTTTTATGGTTTGTTGGGTTTTCTTCTGGAGCTCAACAATGCATAGCGAAGTCAACACTGGTTCTAGATAGATATGCATAGTTGCAGTGCGGCATGGAATGGTATGCATGTGGATACAGTAGCATCTCATTCAACACAAGTGGGAGACAACAATCAGTTGCACATCAATTGCTATCCTATTGACAATGTACCGCCAGGACTGTGCAAAGATTCATGCCAATGCAGTTGGCTTTGTGATAGTAAACGCTATTAGGATAGTGCACAATCTGCACTATAATTCCTGCTGGGACAGGTGGCACATTTTGTAATTGCTGATGGGCTGTCCAAAGCTACAAAGGCTCTGGAATGCTATTTATTTATTTAAAATAGTTATACCCTGCAATTCTTCATATCATTCAAGATGGCATACAAAAGTAGTAAAATGCAGCAAATTACAATACATGTTCAAAATATCACCATATATCTATCACCTTTTCGCCCAGGATACTTCTGCTGGCTGTCCTGGATGGCAGGAAAAACCCAGCCATTAGAAAGGATCTTTTTGAGTGGCTAGAACTCAAATTGTTTTTAAATGGAAAAGCAAAAATCCACCTTCCCTTTGCGGTTGGTATAACTAAGTATGGGAAGTAGTTACCATGTACAAGAAATCAACTCAGCTAAAAGTAATATCCAGCCTTATCCAGTAATATCCAAAAATCTACAATGACATATTTTGGACAATGGGTCCTTCTCTTATTCAAAATGGACTTTGCAGAGTGGAAATAAAATGTCCAGATACATTTTTGTTGATTCTCCTGTAGTAATGCAACATTATTTCAGTTTTCTTGACTTGCTGTCCCTTTATTAAAACCTCATTCAAACTCATTGCTTCTGTAATTAAACTTTTAAGGCTTATCTAGTGGGCAATTGATGGCCCTCCAGATGTTTTGGACTACAACTCCCATCATCCCTCATCATTGGCTATGCTGGCTAGGGCTGATGGAAATTGTAAGCCAAAACATCTGGAGGTCCATAAGTTGCCCACCCCTGATGTAACTCCTTATCATCCAACACCCTTTTATCTCTTTTGTTTGATTTCAGTTGTTTATGTATTGCATAAAAATTAGGGATGGGTTGAATATACAACCCAGAGGGTGTTTCAGGGGGTTGATAGACAAAAACCCTCCTGAAGATCAGCAGGAGGGACAAATGCTTGCGAGGGGGGCAAACATTTTCAGGTGGTGGGGTACTTACAGGACTATGAGGCAAACAGGCTGGTTTTCCCCCTTAATAGTTTAAAATCTAAGGTGCACCTCTCCAAGCTACGTTCTTACATGTGTAAGTAACCTCTGAACATGTGATAAAGGTCCCCAATCCAATATGTGCATAGCTTGTATGTACACAGCTACTGATGAAGATGTGTGGGGCCAGCAGGTGAGATCCCATTGTTCTCCTCTTGCACAAAACCCCTGCACCAGTTCTTTTGACATGTTGCAGGTAACTTACATTGGGGCATCTCTACCTTATATGTCATGTTCATGCAAATTCCACATATCTGTCTCCAATCTGGCAGGCTTCATTCTATAAGAAGGGGCTAAATATCATCCAGTTTTGTCAAAAGAAAGAAAGAAAGAAAGAAAGAAGCATTTGTTGATGTTGCCACTGCAGAAAACAAAATGAAACAAAACCAAAACCAAAAAACCCCCAAACAAACCACATAGAGAATGTGGCTTAATTCTGAATTTTCAAATATGGACAAATCTGAGGTTTGGACAAATCCAGTCTTGGTTTCATTTATTAAACACAGCTTACCCCCCACCCTTCCCAAAAGCAAACCGGTCATATGGAAAGTACATCGTAAATCAGGACTTCTGGATGAAATACAGTACTAGAGCTATCAAGCAGAGCCCTTCTCCAAACCTCATATAAGGCATGAAGATAAAGAATGGTTTCATATTTATTCTCATGAATATCCATTGAATGTTTGTCAAGGAAGGGGGAAAGTGATGCGCAATTAATGTGTGGAAACGGTCATCTATACCCCTAATAAAAAATAGAATTCAGGCTTAATGACATCCTACCGAGTCAGACATGGTGACCACTTCATAACTGCCCATTAAAAACTTGATCCAATAACTATTACAAAAGGACATAATCTAATTAATTACTTTTGTCATTTAGTGAAAAGGTTTTCCCATGATCCCTGTTCAGAAACCACATCTGATTTTTTCCCCCAGTCATTTTGTCAACATGCCATTTTACTGGTGCTCCTCAAATAATCCTTTCACACTTCATTTAAATCTGTTTTAAAGGAGCATTGATTCACATCTGCCAATATTCAAGAACATGTACTTCAAACAGAAGTTGTTAAGATTTATGAAAGATGATGACTTTTTTACTGAACAATTACCTTGGATTTTTATGAGCTCATATTTATAGGTTAGCAAAAGCAGGTGTATTTTGAATTCTGAGGATTTTCTTTCAACTGGTAAATTTTAGTGCCATGTATAAAATTATAGATTCCTATGGAATTGCCAGGATAATTGGCATCTGTCTATCCCAAATTTCTTAACCACCTTTCAACACTCTTCACATAGTTGATTTATATAAGGGTGCCATTAACCTTCTCTGATTTTACTTACTAAAATATAGTAAAATCAATTCCAGGGTGGTTTGGAACTGGATATAGTCTGTATGACATTTTGTACTTATTGTCATTTTAAACTTAAATTTTGGCATATCATTTTCAATGCAATGAGCTTCTTTCTTTCTTTCTTTCTTTTTACTAAGCTTTTATGGTTTATGGAGTGAATTTTCTCAGTGCTGGAATTTCCATTTTTCATCTGCGCAATTATACTTTCATCTGATCCATTTCTGTTGAAGGCTGCACTTGAGCAAGCCCTTCATTTAAAAATGAATAGTTGACTTACATTACATCACCTTTTGAAACCATGCGGATCCTTATTCAGATAAGCTAAACTCCTGTGCAGAGTTACATGCTCTTGGTTCTGAATCAAAGTGAAGCATGCATAACTGGTTGCAGGACTGAAGCTATAAATAGTGCATATGTAGTCATGTTGAATTCAGTGTTCTTTCCCATATATTATAGACTGCATTGCAAAATTTGGAAAAGTGTGAATATCACTGTATAACTGTATTCTGATTTGGGAAGTGCACATTTGTCCAATGCATTTCTCACCCAACCCTACATATCTTGGGTAGGGTTGGGTGGGTGAGAAATGCATTGGGCAAATGTGCAGTTCCCAAATCAGAATGCAGTTATACAGTGATATTCACACTTTTCCAAATTTTGCAATGCAGTCTATAATTTTTTTAATGTACATAAAAGTACATATACTGGGGAAATGTGTGCACAAAAATGCATTACGGTATATATGAGGAAATCACTTGCAAAAGAAATGAATATATTTGGAAAAGTGCATACAAAAATGTGTATATTGGGAGAAATATGCATGAAAATATTATGAAGTTTTGTGTGGACTTTTAAACAATTCACAAACTGATGCAGAAACAGGATGGAACAAACTTAATGTTGGATAACTGAGAAACTGAGCAGAATCAAACTGGACAGATTTGTCCATCCCTATAATGGCAAGGTAAGTGTGCACCAATGAATAAATATATATTTACAAAGCCAACCCAGTATTGCAAATAGATTTTTTTCATGAAATGTACCTTTGAGGAAAGACTCTTCTCTCTTTTTTTCAATGATAATAATTCCTTGGAATTCCTTTCCAGCGACTCACTGACACTTTCTTCCCAATGTAGTAGGTTACTACTTGGAGGGAGTATTTTTCAACTCAAAAATATGATGCCCCCATCCACCTACTGTCCTATCATGACCCTGTCCCTAAGCAGCAGCTGGGATTTTAACACAGTGGAGGAGGAGCCAGCTGGCTTAGGAGGGCCACTGGTGCAAACTGCAAAGGAGCTGAACTCAGATGCAAGGCCTGACAGGAAGCCTGACCAAAACCTCTCAGCCAGAAGGCCCTTGAGCTAGGGACCCCTGAACTGGGACTCCCAGAGACAACACCCCTTCAGCAAGACTCTTTCAAAGGACTGGTACCCTATTCACCAAGGGCCTCTTCCTCCTCACCATTGCAGAAGACAGGAGTTGACTGAGAAGTGATGGTCAGGCAAGAGGAGTACCCTTTTAAGACTGTTTGACTGCAGGAAGAACAAGGACCTGGGAAGGCAGTCTTGCCCAAAGGCTTCAGTTGAGCTCCAGGCCTTGTTGGAGTAAGTTGTTTTCTTAGAGCAGGAGTGGTAAACCAGTGGCCCTCCAACTCCCATCACCCCAGCCAGTATGCCCAATGGCTCTGTATAGCAGTTGCTGAGGAACATTAGCAGGTTGGTGCTATTGCACTCATGTCCTACTTGTGGGTTTCCCACAGGCAGCTGAACTAGATAGACCCTTGGTCGGATCCAGCATGGCTCCTCTTATGTTGTTCTGATGATGGGAGTTCTGGTTCAACATCTGAAGGGCTACGGGTTCCGCACACCAGACTTATCTATCCAGGTTTTTTATCTTTTCCTCATAAGGCACAGCTGTTATTTCTATGCAATTTCAGCTACAACATTCACATATGTCAGCTTTCTGCTTGATGTATCATGCCTTCCTCTTCAAGTCCTTATGAAGAGATTTCATTTCTTTCTTTGCAAACAGAAAATACCGTATTTTTCCGTGTATAAGACGCCCCCATGTATAAGACGCCCCCACTGGGCAGTTTTGCAACTGCATGGTTCTCGCCTCGGCTTACTTCCGTGTATAAGACGGCTCTCAATTTTTAGTCTAACAATTTTAGGAAAAAGTATAGTCCTATACATGGGGAAAATACTGTAACAAGAAGCTGCTTCATTCTCAAAGAGTTTTGGAGATGAATGGGCAGGTAAGGATACCCTGACGGTGTTACAAGCAACTTAGAATGCCACCTGTAGTAGTATCATCATCTTCATGGTCAGTTATGCGGTTGTTACAGTCAGGGCCGGCGCTACCGCTAGGCCAACTAGGCGGTTGCCTAGGGCGCGCGGCTGAAGAGGGCGCGCGGCTGAAGAGGGCACGGAAACGCTGCGCTCCTCTTCGCTGCCGCTGCGCCGTCCCCGCCAGGCCTCCGCCTCCCCTGCCAGGCCTCCGCCTCCCCACCCTCCTGCCTGCCACCGCCGCCGTCGCGCCTCCGCCCACCTGCTCGCCCGCCGCTGCGCCTCCCACCGCCATCGCCACCCCCTCAACCCCCCCGTCACCCCCCATCACCTACCTTCGTTGCAGCAGCCGCAGCAGCAGCAGCAGCCGCCGCCGCCAGGGCGGGGGGGGGGAAGGTAGGGTGGTGGTGGCGGCGCAGGGGTTTTTTTTTTTTGCTTTGGAGAGGGGGGGGCGCTAAATATTTTTTCGCCTGGGGCGCCAAACTGCCCTGCACCGGTCCTGGTTACAGTAGTATCTAATCTATGTAATGTTCATACACAGAAAAAAGAGGTACAGTACTTCCCCATCCTAAAGGGGCTTAGAAGCTGAAACATATGTAGTGTGTCTATTGCTGATAATCAGAGTAGACTGAGTAGTCGACTCTGAGTAGTCTGAGTAGACTGAGGAGTGATAAAAGAGCTGGAGAGGTTCTCTGGGGGAGCGGGTGCTGGCTAGCAAGCAAAATGTTGCCCTCCAGAGTTGCAAATGAGAAAACTTATATGGGAGGCATCTTTTCTTCCTTTAGTTTCTACCAGCCTGCCAGAATCCTGAAATCATAGGAGGATTTTGAGAAACTCTCTGGGGTCATGACTGCTCCAGTACTTCATAAATTCACACACACACACACACACACACACACACCATTGCCTTAACCATGGAGTGCCTGACCATCAATATTCTCCTCTTTCTTGAGAAAACAGTCCTCCTTATATGTAAGACCCTATCAGAAATAAATACGTCACTACATTAAAAGTGGATGTGAGACAGACCATGCACTTGAAGACCAGCCTGTGACACAAGCCATGTCAGATGCTCCACTATAAAGCTGGAACTTTTTTTTCTCACTCCAACAGCATTTTGTTTCAAAACTATACTTTATACTTCTGCTCCTGATAAACTTCTATGGAAATGGGACCACTGGTAGGGATGTGCCAAGTCACATTGCATTGCCAAACGATGTGAAATGAAAGAGGATCAAGGAGCATCATCTCTCCAGTATGGTTAACCTAGATAACATCTTCCAGACATTTGCATGAAATTAAAAGGGAGTTAACCTAAACAGAGAGGAGCTGAATCATCTCCAACTTGCAGATATTCCTTGTGAAATGTCACGTGTGACCTACGAAGTCAGTGAAGCACTTAACCATAAAAACCCAAAGTGCAGAGAGCCGGTCTTCAACACACAATGAAAGATATGTTGAAATAATGCAAAGAAGATGCAGAGAAAGTACTGTCAGACTGTAAATAAATGCATGTGAGGTAAAAAGAAATCAAATGAAGGAATGATGAGTAAAGATGAGTCAACATACTAAGGATCATATTCAAAGAGCAAAAATATATCCCGAAGTATTGCTCTATGACAAAGTCACTGTGCTATTCCAAAGTTGCCATTCTAGTGTGATTATCTAGCCATGCTCTCAGAAGTCACAGCTTTCCTGGTGCTAGCAAAATTAATGTAATAACTATGTAAGACGATCAAAATTCCTGTTATTATGACTACCAGGTGTATATATGTTGAGGTGAGGCATCTTGAAAGTATCCGAATGGTCCAGCACTATGTACTCTGCATGTAGAGGTATGTTGCACACTTTCGTAGGATCCCTGTTACTGAGGTCAGGCCACCCAATGCCAGAGTTGGAAAGCAAAGGGGTTGGGGGTTTTTTTGCTCTCACTGCACCATTTTCACCCAAAGACAACATTTCACCCTTAAGTGAGTAAAAAGTATTCACTTCTAAGGGGAAAGTAAAGTGGTATGCTTGGGGACACAATTTGGTGGGGGCTAAAACTGCTGCTGGTGCCTCCAGCCATTGAGAATGAAGCATTGTTATTGATATTATTATCATTCTCGCTGCTGCTGCTGCTACTACTACTACTACTACTACATATGTATCCCACTCTTCCTCCAGGGAGCTGAGGCAGCAGCCCCATACCCATATTATTCTCACAACAACTCTGTAAGTGTCAAGGTTGTGTCATGGGCAGCAGTCAGAGGTGAGCAGGGAACCAGGAGCTATGGGGCCAGCCAGTAGTAACAACCGAAGAGTAAGTCAGGATGAAAGGACAACCAGGAAACAGGGTCAAGAAGCAGGCTAGTAGTCAGGGCCAAAGAGCGTCAGGACTGAAGGCCAAACCAGGTGGCAATAGCCAGAGGGAAAGTCAAGTCCAAAGGGCAAGTCTGAAATGGAGTCAGGAACAAGGAGCAGACCAGAAGTCAGGACCAAAAACTAACCAAGGATACAGGAACATGCCAAAACTCAGGAAGGACTTGTTGTTCAAGTACAGTTCAAATGGAACAGGAAGCTTTCTGATATCCCTTCATTCCAGAAGGATCCAATGGCCAGCCTGACCTGGGTGGGTAGTCAGCTCAGGACCTGAAGGTACTGAGAAGGTGCCACCTGCAGTTTAAACATTCACCACAGGGGAAGCTGTACATAGAACCAGTAGATCCTGACAAGAAGACAGGTTAGGCTGAGAGATTGTGATTGGCATGAGGTCACCCAGTGAGCTTAAAGACTGAGGAGTGGAGATTTGGATTTGGTTCTCAGTCCTAGTTCAACACATTAGCAACTATATCATTTCGGCTCTGTCCTAGGCTCAGTTCGTAATCACACTATAATGTGTCTGAATTTGGGGACTGTCATTCTTCTCTCTCTCTCTCTCTCTCTCTCTCTCCCACCATTTTACCTTATGATTATGTAGCCATCTATTGAAGTTGTTGAATACCATATTTAACACCCCTCCTCTTTCTCCCTAGCCCATGTTACCCATGTTCATGTTCATATTCACAAATAAGGATATCAAGCAGCAAGCTGTTCAGCCTGAAAAAGAACTAGGCTCCCTCAAGCAGTCTCCTTGAACATATAAACCCTTTCGGGGAGTTAATGTCTGATCAGCTTCTCAAAGGGGGCTGCTTCTGTTTATGCTGGCTGACCAGGAGGGCACTTTTTCCCAGTATAAAAATAGTGAAGTGATAGAGAAGCCATGGTACTAGAGAAGGCACACCTGGTGGGCACCAGTTTGGGGAAGGCTGGTGTATGCTCTATTATAAAGGCAGTAGGACGGCAGCACTGGAGAAAAGAAAATTACTCCAGTATTCCCTGTTGTGAGGAGGCCACACTTCAACAACAGTCTCATAGGAGCTGTCTTCGACACATCACTTGGAGCCATTTCCCTGGCTTCAAAATAGTCTGAACTCTGAAGGCAGGAATCGGTCATCTGCACTGACTATAGTTACATTCTCCATGAGTTTATTGCTTTGACTTTGGCTGATCTGAATAGTTGGAAGGTTGATAAAGACTCTGGAAACAGCAAAGTAATCTCTTTTTTTATTATTGACAGTTCTGGCAACAGCATAGGTGTGTGCTTGACAATACATAATGGAGGAAAAATATCCTGTCACAAAACGCAGTTCCAGCTCATCTGCAGGAGCGGTGATTGCTGTGATTTCTGGAACGCTTGTGGTTAACCTCATGGCACAAATACATTATTCTCCAAGTCCATCCTTCATTATGCCGCCCTTTTTATGAAACGTGTCCACCAAGTCAACATATGGCCAGCTACTAATCAGCAAGACGACAAGGCATCCTTGAATTGTGCTTTCGGGCCAAAAGGAAAGCTCAGTTACTCTCTTCCTATAATTTTCAGTTTTGAATGTTGTGTCCTGCCATGAGATAAGAACAACAATTCTTTTTCTAATTCAAACAGCCTGTATATACATGCATTAATAATATTAGACATCATGCAAATAACTCACAGTGCAAATAATCTACAAATCCCTGCAACAGCAATTTGCTGCACGCTACAACATGGATCACTGTACCTCACTTCAGAATTTGCAGAAACAACAACAAAAAAACAATTTCCTTAACAATGAAGCAATGCACCAAGGAAAATGAAACACTGAAAGCCACTGGAATATATTTAGTCTACCACAACTCAATGAAATACAAAGTAATAATTCAAATTGTGTACCAACATACACAACCAGAGGAGTAAAATGAGTGCTGTTGCTTCTCTCTTTTTGAGTGTATCTATACTACAAACTTATAAATATAATAAATAAATAAATAAATAAATAAAACCTTAACTGACATGACTTTTTCAAAAGAATCCTGGGAATTGGAGTTTGGTGACGATGAAGAGAACTTTGTTAGAGATTGCTAGCCTTCATCACAGAAATTAAGTTCCCAGAGTCTGGGAGAGATAAGTTTGTAGATTACCCTCTGAGTTTTATTCTCTTTCCTCCTGAACTTCTTCCACTTTTTATTGATTATTGAACATAAAACAAACTATATAAAATAAACCATTTTATGGAAGTGCATGTCATATCCTACTGTTTCCATCCTAAAATAAAGACATGACAAAGTAAATGCTGCAGTTATCCACATTAATGACCCTGCTACAGCATGGGATCATTAAAGTAAGCCTGAACCCTTTCACGAATTGATTTCCTATTGTGGGATGACTGGCACAGGTAAGTGGTTGCAGGATCAGGATCATCTGGGACTGGGCTTGTTGTAGAAGTCTTTTTCTGCTTGTTTGTTCTAGTGTTTTTCTGGCTGCTCCCACCTGAGCTGGGATGTTTGTCTTATGCCACAATCAATAGTCCACAATCAACAGAATTGCCTTCAGGAACTCCAGTATTCCTCAATAGGAGGGAATTGAGGAATACTGGAGTTCCTGAAGGCAATTCTGTCTCAGAGGCTGCTGTATGGTGTACTGGGATTGGTCCCCCACGTGACAGACTATCAAAGGCTTCTCCTCCTGTTTTTGCATCCACTCATCTACTACACTTCCTTTGGATTCTGGGCTTTGGCACCTCTGTTGGTTTCACTTGGCTTTTCCCCTTGCATTGCTTTTCTATCTCCTTCCAAGTTTGTCTCTTTAAGTCCTCCTAGTGAGCCAATTAGTGGGCAACTAGGGAACACAGGGGTGTGGATGGCAACTCCCAGTGGCTCCTCAAACCTGCCAATCAGTTGTGGGAAATTCCAATTCGTCTCCTCCCATATGTTCCAGCCTGGACACTAAGATCTGCATCAGCGGTCCTTCTCCGAGAGCCCCTGCCAAAGGAAGTGAGGCAGGTGGCTACCAGGAGGAGGGCCTTTTCTGCTGTGGCACCCCAGTTATGGAATGAGCTCCCCAAAGAGGTTCGCCTGGCACCTACTTTGTATTCTTTCTGGTGCCAGGTGAAAACCTTTTTGTTCTCCCAGGCATTTTAATCATTTTAATCATCTTAATCATTTTAATCTTGTAGTTGTTTTCAGTTGCATTATTGTAACTGCTGCTGCTAGCTCTGCTGTTTGTTTTTAACCTGTGGTTTTAAATTTTATATTTTATATTGTATTTTATGATTTTAACTGTTGTAAACCGCCCAGAGAGCTTCGGCTATTGGGCAGTATAAAAATGTATTAAATAAATAAAATAAATAAATAAATAAATAAGTTACATAAAAGAAGAGAAATGTTAAGTATGCCTCTAAGATGCCTCCGCATCTCATCACTCTTTAAATAGTTTTTTACCACTACATCAGCGTTAGCAGAGCAAGTGCTCCAAGGATCTCTAAGGCCACCTTGCCTGGCCTGGAAGCCTGCCTTTTGGGAAGTAGTCCTTCCTCATAGTGAGTCATTGTTGTCCAGGTAGCCCTGGAGAGTACCATAACTACCAACACTTCGGGGCAATGGTGGCAAATATTGTTTAAAGTTTAACCATCCACTGGACATCTGCAAGGGAACACTTTATGTATAAGAGGCGGCTCATATACAGGTGCTCTGTGTAATAGGGATGCCACCAGCATGACCTGGCTGGAATCCTGATCACATGGAGTGCCTAGGCATGGGCAGCTGTTCATGCTTAGGAACGCCTCTGCAGACATACATGTTCAAAGTTGTGTAATGCTGTGGCTAGACAGTGCGTCACCACTCACACATGAATTCAGTGCATAAGTAGAAAGGCCCAAAGGAGTCCACAATTTTCCCAATGTGAAAATAAGGGCATACTTGTATTTCCCCAATTTTCATCCCAAGGATCACTGCCTGAGTCCTACCATCACAACCACTATTGCTATGCTACATTGGTTGACTCGGCAATAATCTGTCCTCCATTGATATAAAATCCAAGAGGCTGA
This sequence comes from Shinisaurus crocodilurus, assembly GCA_021292165.1. Classification (NCBI taxonomy): domain Eukaryota; kingdom Metazoa; phylum Chordata; class Lepidosauria; order Squamata; family Shinisauridae; genus Shinisaurus; species Shinisaurus crocodilurus. The sequence goes on from CM037876.1 coordinate 46,462,034, forward strand.
TTAGCCAAAATAGCATAGTTGGGAAACATAATTATCCCAAAATGAGTTATCAATAGTTATGCCACTGAATTTTGTAATTAGTCAGTTCACTGGTCAAACCTTTCATGCGCTAATATTCACCTTCTTAATTAACCTGGACCAGCGTTTTACAAATTTGCTATTAAGTTTGGGATGCATTGTGGGCTTCTGAGCATGCCCAGTCTGTATCTAAACACCGCTATTTCCTCACATGCACTGGGTTGGTTAGATTAACCCTTTTCTTGCTTATGGTAAACTGTGATGATGTCACATCTCTCTCTTACTCTTGTTAGCTTGCATTTGGGTGGTTGTTGTTGTTCACACAGTACTTTCTTTTATCTTGTTCAATAAGTAAATATGTACTTTGGCAGCTATCTTTCTGTTACAGCTAACATCGACAGTGAAATCCAGCATCGTCTGAGCTCCGCAAGTGCCGCATTTTCTCGAATGAAACATAGAGTGTTCGAGGATCGGGATATTTGTAAGAAGACCAAAACACTGGTTTATGAAGCCATTGTATTACCAACTTTATTGTATGCCTGCGAAACATGGACTATCTATAAACGTCACTTCCACCTCCTTGAAAGGTTTCATCAACGTTGCCTCCGGAAAATCCTGCAAATTACTTGGGAAGATAGGCGAACAAATGTCAGTGTACTGGAAGAAGCAAAGACTACTAGCATTGAAAAAATGATCCTTCAACGCCAACTTCAGTGGACCGGTCATGTTGTTCGAATGCCTGACTGCCGTCTCCCAAAGCAGTTACTTTACTCCCAACTCAAGGATGGAAAGCGGAATATCGGTGGTCAATATAAGAGGTTTAAAGATGTTCATAAGGCTAATCTAAAAAAATGCAATATAAACATCGAAAACTGGGAAGCTCTGGCCCATGAACGATCTAAATGGAGGTTGGCCTTTCACAAAGGTTCCATGGACTTTGAAGAAGCCCGAGTGCAAGGTGAAAGGGAGAAACGTGCTAAGCGAAAAGCACGTCAAATGAATCCTTTACAGGACCATCTTCTATCTGGTAACCTGTGTCCTCACTGTGGGAAGCTGTGTGGATCTAGAATTGGCCTCCACAGTCACTTACGGACTCATCGCTAGAGTCTACACAATCTTCTTTAGAATTTCCTCCTTTTATCCCGGAAGACAATCTTACTCAGTCACGAGTGATCGCCTGATGATGACTTTACTTATTGCTGCTGTTGGATGGAGTGTTTCTGTGAGAGGCCACATGAAAACAACCAATGAGTAAGGGGATACTTAACATGGTGATGCATCACATCATGACACACTATGTGTTTCCCAACTACAGCTCCCATGATGCACCTTGATATTGCTCATGTACAAAACCTCATTAATGTGAAATGAGAGTTCACTTTAAGGAAGAGCCAGTGTGAGCCAGTGTGGCGTAGTGGTGAGAGTGTTGGACTGGGACTCGGGAGATCCGGGTTCTAGTCCCCACTCGGCCATGAAACTCACTGGGTGACTTTGGGCCAGTCTCTGACTCTCAGCCTAACCTACCTCACAGGGTTGTTGTGAGGATCAAATGGAGAGGAGGAGGATGATTTTGTAAGCCGCCTTGCATTCCTTTCAGGAAAAAAGGCGGGGTATAAATATAATAAATAAATAAAATAAATATCTGAGCTTACATGAGTGAGTTCGTTATTATCTGAGGAAATAACGAATTCACCCAGAGTAAGTTCATCCATCATTAGTTATCAGTAGTTCAAAATATACCACAGCAGCAGTAGATATGTAATGGTTTTCTAGAAGTCATGTATTTACATAACTATGTTTAAGATACATCTGTTCCACAAGTGGAGATTAACTTCTGGAGTTTATCCTCTCATGTAGCATTCTGAAATATTGATGTATTAAAGCTGAATGAATGCATAAAAACACACACAAAGATGAGGGAGCACTTTGGGATTATTATCCATTCTATGAAAAATAAAAATAAATGCATCTTATTTTTCAGCTTTGTTAATACTGGAACTAGCATGTTTGCTAGAGATGCTCTGAATGAAATTTGCCATTCTAATGCAATGTATTGTTATTTATATATTTTCACTCAATATTTCATACATCACATAATACATTCTGCCAACAAAATAAAATGTCTTTCAGAAAGCAATATTGGTTTTGTTTGTTTTTTTGTTTTTGCTGTACTTGTCTTTGACTGGAATCTTAACAGTTCATCCTCATAAGTGCATCTCAGTGTAGACAACAGGATGCATTCATTATAAGTATGCATTCATAAATTTTTGTTGATATCAGCTCTTATACTGTTCCATATATTCATTACTGGATCCAGGCTTTGTTTGGAAAAATAAATTGTATTCATAGGGCAGAGATATGCAAGGCATAGCATAATGAAAATTAAAGACAGATATTGATTATTGGACAAACTGTGTTGTTATGTATTCATCTCTCATTAATCCACATTACAGAATGTGACACAAAAAAATTGGAACTCTCAACTATTTCATTCAAATTATCTCCATAATTTCCAGCAGAAGCTAAATCCACTAAAGATTGGATTTAGTCAAATTTATGTTTGCCTTGCCTTCCCTGATATGAAGTTCCAGGACTCCTACATCCTGGCAAATGCTTCAGGAGACAGCAGGTCCAACCAAAAACAAAGAAAAAGAACTGAAGATGTTATTTTCACCTCATCGTAGATAATGCTATGAAGTATAGGAATTTAATTCCATCAAAATATCCTATGTCCCTTGATACTGACCTCCCATTTGAGCAATTCAGAAACATGCAGGAGAACTAAAAGCATCCAAATAGGATTTATGCAAACTGGCTGTATGGGAAACATGGGGGGGGGGGGACTACTATCACAAGTTCAACCTGCAGAACTAAGCCTTGGTTCATACATTTATCAGGTCCACACCTTTGCTTACATGGTGGAAAAGTAAAATCTCAATTCACCATGCAGATGCTATCTAGTGGGAACTGGGCACTCCACAGCAGTGGCCAATTGGAAAGAGACCCAGTTTTGTACAGTCTCCTTGCATTTTTTTAAATGATAATTTATGAAATGCCACAAAATCTTGGATTTTGACTTTAAGACCGAGGGTTGGAAACAGATTTAGACATGTGCATCTGGGCTGGTGGAAGTGGACTTCCTCACCCCCTCCTCACACAGCAGCCCCTCCACCCCACTAAAGATTCTACACAGAGGGTATGGGGACCCTGCTGAATGGGGTGAGCTGTGCTGTGGTGTGATTTGGAGGTGGGATTCCCCCAAATTGGGCAGCGTCCTTCCATTTATGGAAGGCAGAACCTGGATCTAATCCAAAGTTGTGTTTTTAGATTGAGAAATGTGTAAGAAATGGAAGTCTGGGGCAAATTTTGGGAAACATGTTGAAAGGGGAAATGAATGAGCCCTTGAAGTTAAGTTTTAATAATGCCTCTTCTTCTCAGGGCCAGCAATCTCAAGGTTTAGCTCAAAAACACATTTTGAATGCCAGATCTCAGAACTGGAAGTACGTAATTACAAAGGTGTCTTTTTCTTCACACCCCCAGAATGAAGACACAAAATGTTGTAGCTGGGTTGAATTATGGGCCACAACATTCTTATTTAGCGGTCTGAACTGCAGCATCTTAGCTAATTAAAGCCAACCATCCATAATTCAGTGTGGGTATACTAGCTACCAAGTTGAGAGCAAGAAGATAGTATCTCCTGCTGCTCATCTTGTGATGGTGATCCTGCCCTGGCTCCCAACATCAAATCAGTGATATAGTCTATCTTCATTCTTCTTTAACCATACACCTGAAAGCTGTGCCAAGGAGGTCTTGTCAGTATTTTCAGCCCCTGAGCCTTTGCCTTATATTTAAGAAATTAACCACTGGCTCTGCTGCACTGATGGTGCTTCAAGGAGGTACACCCATTTTCCACCCGATCTGTAATACAAAGAATTTAATCCTTTCCCACAAAGCCTTAATCCCCTCTATAGAAAGAAAAATGTTTCCATTCTTGGAATTGTTGGTATGCAGTTCTCTTGTTGGCACCATTCTGACAACACATTTTACATGGGAATCCATCCCAGTAATCATGGCAGGAATTGTCCAATGATGGGGAAAATATGTTTTTTGAAATGGGGCCCTAACAAAGTTTAACTAAAAATGATGCCAACTGGTATAAGATATTTTTTAGTGCCATCTATAGTTATTCATATTGCCTACAATGAAAATTGCCTATGGATTAATTAGAAAACAAGAATATTGTACTATATATATTTTAAAATTAATATACTTTGACAAAGTAAACATGTCCCCCATTTTCCTGTTCTGCTTTCAATTGTAACTGAAGTTATTTTACTTAATTTTTTTCATACAAGTCATAATTTCAGTAAAAACAAATGCACGCTTAAAGGAATTTTTCAGGCCAGTAGCTGGCATACAATCAAAACCTAAAATGCCACATGCCAATTTGTTCTTTAATATTGGGCATGTTTCAGATATGTACTTCAGCAAAATTTCTTTATTCCATCTTTCATTTCTAAATTAGAGAACACACCTAAACCCATGAACAAACAATGCCAGTTCTCCACATGAAAGACTGATCTTGCAATTGTTTAATCAGAAATTGCTGTTCTAGTTTTGAATTGCATTGTCCCTGTTTGCTCCCCTGTTTTATTATATTATCCTAGTGGGGGAGGTAAGTAATTAAACCCCTCAAAGGCTGCAATTCTATAAACACATGTACTAAGTAGGACTTAGAAGGATAGGACTACATGCCTTCTCCCTTACCCACCTGCCTGGTCAGTGAGGTCATCAGAGGGCATGCTCCCGTTGGTTTCACATGGACTTATGGCCCGCTTGGAGTCCACCAGGAGAAGAACCTTCAGCGTAGCAGCTTTATTTCTATGGAACTCCCTCGCTATGGAGATTAGGCATGCTCCAACAATGTGTTGTTTTCACCGCCTGCTGAAAATGAAAACATCTTTATTTTACCGTTTTAGCCATGGTTTTACTGTTTTACTGATAATCCTGTTTTTAATACATTGTTTATTCTTTTATCTGTTTTATCTTTTTTATTGTTCACCATTCTGGAATATGTTTAGATATGAAGTGGTATATAAATGTTGTAAATAAATGAATGAATGAATGAATGAATATAATAATGCAACCCTAAAGATGTTTACTCAGAATTAAACCCCACTGAGTTCAATGGTGCTTGCTCCCTGGTAGGTATACATAGGATTGCAGCCTCAGCAATTTATTATCAGTAATTTATAAACAATTTGGTCTGACCCTGCAGGACCATGTTACTCCCTCTATCTTGCTTAACATTTTCACATCTCACCTATTAAAAGCACGGACACAAACCAAACCCTTATTAAAAACTAGTATGAACAATTAGTTGTTCTTGAAGTAGAACAGAACCTGAACAAGAGTTTGCTATGCTAGTTCTGAACTTGGGAAAAATCAGGTTAGTAACATGGCATGAGCGTCTGACTAAAAGCTGATGGAGTACCCCCTTCTAAATGCCTTTTCTAGCCCCACTACAGACAGAAGCATGTTTTTCAGGCTTCTAGGCCTTCTTCTTGGTCTACTAAGAAATAAAGAAAAATATTACTGGTTGATTATAACATAGATAAATTTCTAATTTAAAAATATTCCACAACTCCAGAGCATCACATCCCATTACAAAAATACCACACAGCAATCGTAAAACTGGTCTACATGCAAACTTTATAATGTATAAGATGTTACCTGACCTCCATATGGTAGGTGGCATTCAGGCATACGGTAGTCATATTTTGAGTAGACCTGTTGAAATCAATGGGACTTAAGCTAATCATATTGTCCAAAGTATGACTAAGTCTGGATGCATCCCAGGGTCTTCCCCATGTCACGGCTCTAATATTAAGTTCAGGTCTACACACAGTCCTTCCATATCAAATAATGGGCGCATTCACACATCACGCTAACCCACCCTGGCAATAAGCCACGGTGGGTTAGTTGTTGGCCAAACAACCCATGGTGTGCCTGACAGACAACCGGGCTCACCATGGGTTGTTTGCCCACTCTGCCCCCTTTGGTCCTCCCGCAAGTATCCCAGGGGACCCCACGGCAGGACTGACTTGGCTGCTCCCCCACTCCCTTTTTTGCTAGCCATGGCTTTTTCCCTCTTTAACCTTTTTCTTCTTCTTTTTCTTTTTGTTGGGGGGGGGATTGTGATCTCCAGTTTGACAGCCAGTTTTTGGGATCTCTGTTTTGACAGCCAGTGACAGCCCCTTCATAGGGCCAAGCGGCACATTGGAGGTGCTGTCAGTGGTTGGCAAACCTCTTCTTTTTTGTACCCACAATATGTGCAAATATTTTTGTTGTGTTTTAACAAAAAAAAATCGCCTCAGTTGCGCAATTGTGAAGGTGCACAGTTCCACAAGTGCAAAAATGGGAAACAGGCTGGGCAATGTCCGGGTGGGGGGGTATCTGCTGTCAAAGTGCAGTAGGTACCAACTCTGGACATTGACCCAAAGAGGCTCCACATTGGGTTTACTTCATTTTGGTTTCTCTTGACAGCTGTCAAAAGGCAAGCTGTGAAGGGAAAGCAAAGGTGGAAGGGATCTTTGCCCCCCAAAAAAGGGGTGGCAAGATTTACACCTCCTTTGTGGGGAGATCCTCATCTTTTTCTCCCCCCCCCCGCCTGTCCTCAGAGTCCTGAGCAAGTGCAAAAGTTTATCCCACCCCATGTTGGGGGGAAGGAGTTTTGACAGCTAGCTGTCAAAATTCAGGGTCCCTTTTAAAACAGAGTTTTGACAGGATAATGGGGTTTTTTTGACAGGGACATATGGCTGTATATGGCTGTTCAGACTACATGACATCAACCCCAACCAGAAGCCATGGGTTGTCAGAGTGGCTTGCTGCCCACAAACAAGCCACCCTGTGGGAAACAGTCTAGGTTTGCATGACACGACAACCCACTGTGGCTTGTCACCCACAATGGGTTGTTGTGTCATGCAAACCCAGTCAATATCTTTTCACACCAGTGTCAGTCATCACCTGGAATATGAAACTCTGGTGAGGAAATGCCCCACACAGTGATGAGGAGCTGCCTCATAAGCCATCCCATACATCTTCGAAGCCACATGGAAGTAATTTTAAGTAGCATTTTTATGCTTAAGTAATGTTATTGCCATGGTAATTAGGTAAATAATGTTTTAAACTGAAGAAAGGGTTGGGTGAGAATTTTGTTTCAGTTCAGATTTGGTAGGAATTTCCCAAAAATTTGCAATGTTCTCCATAATCAGGCCAAAAATAACTTTTTTAAAAATTGAATGTGGGAGACACTCGAATTGATGGATCCATCCCTCCAGACCCAGGGCTTTGAGTGTTTAGCTCTTAAAGATCTGACTTGGTTCCCTGTGTATTCAACCATGTAAGTGCTGAATTAGGGTTGCCATCTCTTTTTTTCTGACAGGCCCTTTGTCTTTAACAGCTGTATGGCTGGCAGTGTTGACATATTTAACTGCCAGTCTGGTCAGCTTCTGTACATGGAATTCAAGGGGGTAAAGTTGCCATTTTGTCTTTGACTCAGGCAGCAAAATGGTTTGGGCAATCACATCTTGTAACAGTGAATTCCATAAATTAATTATGCATTTGTGTGATGAAATACATTTTTTTGTCTGCTTGAATCTCCTGCCAACCGGATTTATTGGGGGACTCCAAGTTTTAAGATTTATTTTTTTCTTTATGAGATTTATATTCCATCCAATAACCAAAAGATTTTTTTTCCTTGAGGGAGGGGATGTTTTCTATTTTTATTATAGGTCTCAATGCTTTTTTGAGAGAAATTTTGCTGTGCTGATGAAAGATGGATAATTACGCTTGGCAAGAGAAAGCATTTACTCAGATTTAGCTTGTTGGACACAATGGCTGTTTTCACTTCCAATGTCCACCTCAGGGCATATTGGAAACTATTGTGGTGGCAATACTGCTTTCTGTCTTTATATTGTAAAGATGGCAAGCAGTATAGCCACAGCAGTATGGGAGTCTGCCTTCTCCCATATGAGCCTGCCCAGTCCTTAAGATCTTCTGGAAAGGCCGTTCTTTCAAGACCACCACCTTCAGAAGTGTGTTTGGTGGCAACGTGAAAGAGGGCCTTCTTGGTGGCTGCTCCCAGACTGTGGAACTCCCAGCCAAGGGAAGCTAGGTTCCCCCCTCTCTGGTGTCCTCCCACCAGCAGGCAACAACCACTTTATACAAGCAGGTCTTTGGTGGGTAAGTGGGTCTGTTGGGTTGGATGCTGTTTTTACTCTGATATTGTTGTGTTTTCAGTTGTGTTTAATTGTGTTTAATGTATTTGTTTTATTATTGTTTTTATCAAGTTTTGTTAGTGATTGCAAGCCACCTTGCCATTTTTGGTAGAAGGTGGGGTACAAGTCAACTAAATAAACGAAGGCTGGGTGGTGAGTCAACAGAATTGAGGCAGGAGGCACACTTGAGGCCTGGGCCCAGTTTGGTAACTAGGGGCACTAGGTAAGATCAGAGGTACAGTAATACCTTGAATTGCAAGCATAATTCGTTCCGGAATCATGCTTGTAATCCAAAACACTCTTATATCAAAGCAAGTCTCTGGCGGGCATGAGCGGGGCTGATTTTGGCCCGCTACGCCCGCTTGAGATGAGCGGTTACATCCCTACAGTTACATCCCTACATTTGTCTTGCAAGACCTTGCTCGTTTATCAAGTAAAAAAAATTTTTTTTAATTGCTTGTCTTGCAAAACACTCTCAGACCAAGTTACTTGCAATCCAAGGTATTACTGTACTTACCTAGTTGAGCTGTCAGCTCCCCAGCTTCAAACATTTCCCTGTTATCCCTGTTCTATTATAAACATTTTGAGTGGTTTAATTTAGGACAGGCCTTCTTCATGGATAATTCTCTCCTTACAAGAGAAGAGACTAGTGGTAATCCTTGTCCTCACAGAAACTCAAGTTTTGAAACCTCTTTCCATGCTCATTTTGAGATGACCTGGCTAAGTTTATTTCCAGGCTGAAAATCATAGTATTCCCTCTGCGTGTTGGAATGGGGCAGGGACTGAACAGAAGACAGGAGCAGATCAATTTCTGAAAGGAATCTGGAACTGAGGTTTAACAGCTAGTATTCAGTTGCTTTTATCAATATCCATCCGAAGGGGTTTACCACAATATGTTTGTTGTATGTGTTTTCTATTTTTATTATAGGCCTCAATGCTTTTTTGAGAGGAATTTTGCTTTGATGCTGAAAGATAGATTATTACACTTGGCAAGAGGAAGCTGTTTACTCGAATTTAACTTGGAAGACATCAAGGCTGTTTTCACTTCCAACGTCTACCTCAGGGCATATTGGAAACTGCTGTGGCAATACTGCTTGCCATCTTTACAGTATAAGCACCATTTCACACCACTTTGCCTCAACATACAAACTCCAAAATACATTCATGGGGCTTACTGCATAGTAACCACCTCTCTAACTTATAGACTCAAGCCCAGTTCACATGATGTGACATGCAGGGCTTTTTTTCTGGTGGAACTCACCGGAACTGAGTTCCAGCACCTTTTCTTCTATTAATTGCATTACAATTTAATCGCCATCTACTCCCGAGGACATGTAATCCAAGAGTTCTGGTACCCTTTTCTCCAGAAAAAAAGCACTGGTGACATGGCTACACTCCACAGTGAAGCAGTAACACATGCCAGTGCAACAACACAGCAGTCACCCAGCTCCAAGGTTATTTCTCAAGCCAGCACTGAATCTGCATTATGGTCACTAGTTTGGGAAGTAGGCACATGATCCTGATGAAATGTGTGATCATTGCCACTGTGACATGGTGTTCTGACTGTACAAAAGTGGTTTGGGGGGCTGGGGTTTGCAGGCTTTCTTATTCTTATGTTCCCAGCCAAAACTGTAGTATCTGAATCATGCCTGATTGGTTGTCATATTTGGAGTTAGAGGGGTTTTCCCCCCTTCTCTCATACCATGGATCTTTTAGCTTCTTGCTTCAGATATCTAGAGCTACTTATTCTGTGGGCCATCATCTGTGGTGCTTGTAATACATTAAGGGCACAATCCTATGCATGTTTAGACAAAATAAGTCCTACAACTCCCAGCATTCCCCAGCCAGCATGGCAAGCAGAGGAATGCTGGGAGTTGTAGGACTTTTTTCAGTCTAAATATGAATAGGATTGTGCCTTAAGAAATTATGTAGTTTAATCTGTGTATGGGACTGATGCTGCTGCCTTGCAGCAGGAGATTGACTTAAATGGTCTTTGTATCTCTTTAAACTTCATCATATAAATGGCTGCATTCCCATCTATGTCAATGTACAAGAGTGGAGTTAGAACTATAGGTCCAGGGAGATACTCCTGCTGTAACTTCCATATCAGGGATGTAGTTTTTGTGATCATGAAAATTGCAGCAAAAAGATGCAACTCATACATTACATTTCTATAGATATCCCCATACCTGAGGCATTCAGGAGGAATAGTACAGGAGGTGTGGGGAAGGAATCTTGAATATCTGTCAACCAGCCATAAGACTATATGGAAGCATCCATCACAACCTCTTGTAACAAGGGATAATGGGACTTAATCTGGTCTTGTGCCGATAAGACCCATGCATTTATCTAGAAACCACTTAGCTGAAAGGAAGATCTGGAATTGCCACCTGCCTCAGAGCATTGAGACCAGTGTAGGTTGTATGCAGTGCTGCCCTTCCATTCACAGACATCTCTGCTGGATCAAAGAGCCTTCTGAGAACAGGACAATGTTAGATACAATTGTCTGACCATCTCATGCCTTATCCACAGTTCCATCAGGAAGTTTACAAAAACATTTAACTTCCTGACTGGTTGGGGGTCACCAGTATGGTGACTATATCATCTTGATATAGATGAAAGGCCTTTTCAGGCTATATTCCTTATTTTCTATCACAAGCCCTAACTACAGAGCCAAGTTACTCCTTCTCTATACCAGTTACACCATACAGGCCTGTGGCTCTCGCTGGCTCAGCTTGTCTGAGCGTGGAAGGCTAAGCAGGATCAGGCCTGGTTATTATTTGGATGGGAGACCCCTCCTCTAGTTACCTGCACTGAGCAGGGGGTTGGACTTGATGGCCTTGTAGGCCCCTTCCAACTCTATGATCCTATTATCCTATTAAAATACCAAGCCTTTGGTGGAGGATACTTCTGAGCTGGTAGACTATTTCTAGCCCATCCTCTTGCACTTACCTGGAAATAGTAAACTACTATTGTTTTCGTCAAGGCTGAAGAGATCTCAGGAAATGGCCTAGGAGGACTGATTGTTATAAAACATGTTGAAGAACTCTCCCAATAGTCACAGTCCTCTTCTTGAGAACTGTTATGCTGTTATGTTCAAAGGGTCATCTTTTCACACGGTTTCTTTGAGGAGTAAAGCACTCTCTATTGAAATGTTGTTTATAAAATACCTTGGAAAGAGTCAAGATGTTTTTGTTATGTGAAAGATTTAAAACAAATGAGTATGTTCAGGCAGACAGGAGTATTTCTGTGGATCTGCTATTGTATTTGTGTATATTGCAAAGAGTGAGTCTCTGCACATTGCCATTTAATGCATGAGGCTTCCATTCTGTTGCCTTCAGTGTTTTTGGAATCAACTGAAGCTGAAACATCCTGGAAGAAAAGTTCAGTTTTTGCACCCCCTGGTTTCAATTATCTTTAAATATGACGCACAAACACTGCTTCTAAAGATATGTGACTGAAGCGCCGTATAAGGATGTTTTGCTTTTTTGAAATACATGTGGTTGAAATCTGAGACCTGCAGGCTGCCAAGTTCCAATATTTGTAATAGAGTATTGGCACAAGAAAATAAGCCATTGTTCAGAATATAATTTTTTGGGGGGACTATCATACATAAGGGAAAATATATATTCTCATACTCTGGTTCATGGTTACTGGACAATCCAATAATCCTTCATTAAACTCTTTAAAGGTTGAAATAAACATTCTAGTTTTGTTTCTTCAAGCTCTCAGAGGTAATCTCTTGGTGTAACCTATGCCAAGCCATGCTTAGACTTGCCTACCTTAAAAAAATGGGGAAAGGACTAAAAAAATTACTGTGACATCACAAGGAGATATGTATGTGCATAATTTAAAAGCGTTTATTAAAGAGGTTATACTGTTTTAACAATCACACCTTGATGGTGAAACACTGAGCAAACTGGACATTGTATTGATGAGATAAATGGTCATTAAAACCTTCTCCTGCCAAGTAAGTGATACTTAGGTGGCAACATCTGAGGTGAATAAGCAAAGGCACAGGCAAAGGTTGGTTGAGGCAAGGTCAAGGCCAAGGCAGCAAGCTGCATTCATTTATTGCTCAGGTAAAAAAACTGCCCAGAAGCTCTTGCAACTTCTCATATGACCTGTTCTGGTAGAGGTTCTGTTCCTGTAGTTCCCTTCTTTGACCAGAGCACTATTGGTGGCACAACAATCAAATCTCCAAGGTTCCAGGATCTGCTATGGATTTTGAGTCCTGATATTCACATGGGATCTTGATATGGTACTACTCACTCTCAATGCACTTCCACAAGTGGAAATTCCAAAGAGTTCCTGAAGTAAAAGGGAGAGGTACAGAGAAGAGACTCTCACAAGGGCTTTCTCTAGTGTCTTCCATGGGCAATGCAGAGCCTGGAAAGGCTGTAGTTTGCAGTTATCATGGCATATCCCTGACCTGGACAAAAAAGAGTTGCTTCTTTCCAGTATGATATCTTGAAAGCCATATCATAAGCTAATCAATCAATGTTCTGCCATGCCCCCTTTTTATGCAGGTTTTCCATAGAGTTGCAATGTGTATCTATTTTTTTGCTTCTTCCTAGGTTGAGCAAATGTGTATAAACAAATGCATAAGACTTAGTGCTACATTTTTAAAAAAGTATGTTCCTACTGGGAAACTATGTGCAGCTTTAAGTAGTTAAATATTAGCTAATTAATAATATTACATCAATATTATGTTTTCCTGAAGAGACATTTCTGAAATTGCATCATTATATAAACACTACATACTTCTCCTTTACATCTTCTACTCTGATAAACTTTTGCTCCAAAACAGCAGCCAAGAGTCTCTCTAATGTCACCAATAACATTGCCCGCATTACGTGACGACATATGCTAGGAATGATTCAGATCTGTAGTGTCAACATGTATAGACAGTGTGGACAGAACTCACTCCATATAAATCATTAGCAACATTGTTTGCTCTGAAAAGAAACAACTGAATTAATGGTGACGCCTGTCATCTGGTTTCAAGTCTTCACTGTGTCAACACACAGAAGTAACCTCAATTAAAATGTTTACCCTTGAAATAAAAGACTCTTTAGCATATGGTACATACATTTTATCACTAAAAGTTTTTGACATTGGGTAGATTTAGAACATGTTATCCAAAAAAAGGTACGGGTAGGAGGGAGAGACCTAATACATGATGGAAGTCTCTGAGGTATCAATGTTTTCCAGGCTTTTTCTTCTTTAATAAATTCAGTTCCATGGTATTTTCTCCATAGTTTCCCTTCTTTTGTCTCCTTTTACATCAGGCATGAGTAGATTACATATGGGAAAGAAAGATCAGAGCTTACCAAGAGTACAAAATTCTGGTTAGATTTCATAGATTATAGAGTTGGAAGGAGCCTTCGAGGCTATCAAGTCCAACCCGCTGCTCAATGCAGGAAACTAGAGGAGGGGTCTCCCATCCAAGTAATAACCAGGCCTGACCCTGCTTAGCTTTCCACACTCAGACAAGCTGAGCCAGTGTAAGATTTGACTGGAGGTAAAAGCTTTGACATAGAAGGTTGTGGTTTTTTGTTTTGTTTTGTTTTTTTATTTAACCAAATTTCCCTGTGCAACATTTTCTTTACCTTAGGATATTGTTGAAGATTATTTGTCTTCCTGACTCTGCCTGCTCTTTCTGCTGCAATAATCACTTATCTAATTCTACATAAGATGGCTCTGGCCATACACTCTGCCACAAATTGTACTAATTACATCAGTACAATGTGGTGCAGAGGGGTGCAATTTCACGGGGGGGGGGGGGTGTAATGAGAAAATGCCACTAGGGAAACGATTCTTATGCATTTTTAAAGTGTAAATATGCCCTAGGTAAATCATTATATTAGATGAGCCATCCAATAAGAAAACATACTGTCTGTAGGCACAAAGAAAAAGTTCATTAAAAGAAATTCCTCAGACATGCATTTCTTTAAGAGTTATCTCCTTGCACTCCCCTGGTCCCAACATGGTACTAGTTCTCCTTTTCTAGACTTGTTTTCTCATGCATATGCAATGTATTGGGTAATGAAATAAAATACAACTGGAAAACTAAATTGTAGTTAAATGAGTCATCAAGCAGCTGGATATAGTAGATGAAATCAAGTCAATCAACATCAAAATCCTAATCAGAAAGCAACTGCAGATTGTACCTGCTATCCGTAAAGTGAGTGTGAATAAGGCCCATTTTGGTAATTAATTTAGCGTGAATATGACTGGTCTATCACCATATATTAGACATGAATGTCAGTACTTTCTATTGATGCCCTTGTGTAACTTACTGAAATGCACACCATGTGTACCCAAACCAATGTCTAAACATTCCGATGAAAAGAAATACAGTATGCCGTTCTCAGTGTCTCCTGACACTGATTGGTTTTGTAGGTCCCTCGTTTTCGATCCATGTGGTTTTGGGTTTTTTTGGCTCATCTCTCTTATTAGAAACATAAAATTGGATAAATATGAGTTTCATGAAATAGTTCTGTTTACTTGCAATGGAAAAAAGAAGAAGCAATCAACAAAAACATATGACTCTGTGAACACATATTTCACAATTTCAACCAGACAGTTTTTTTTATATCTTGCAGAAGTAGGATTGGACTCAGAGGCAGTTTAGAAGTATCCCTTCTAAACATGTTGATATAAGAATGTAACATGAGATAATGAGTTTTGTTTTCACCATTTTCATGATGGATAACTTTGGATAGATAATGGGCTATATAGTCCCCTCTATCACTCCACCATATAAATATTAAGGCCCATATATAAAGCTTAGAAATAGCACTCTCCCCAACAGTTCAGTGAGCTCTCTACGATGGAGCGTCTCTGTGCATCAACTATGAACAGTAAGGGCGTGAAGAATGATGCATTTTGGAGATACTTTTCATCTCCCTTCTTCTAGAGGTTTGCCAAGCTACAACCAGAAGCATGCATGAACTTTTTATTTGGGCATTCAGTAGCAAGGAGAACGTATGAGTAATTTTAGCTCCATATATAGTACTTGTAATATCTTCCACATTTTTATAAATGTTATTATCTACATTGTTGCCATCGTGGACCGCTCAGGTTAAAATCCTAAACAAATACATAAATAAAGCATGAACAGAGAGGCACGTGCTGTGGAGTTCTGGAAAGATAAGTTTCCATTTTATGATTTAATAATACTGAATTTAAGAAAATTGATTTATGATTAGAAATGTCTGTGTTGGGGGAGTGGGGGGGGGGTGATTGGCCAAATAAAGTGGAAGACTTGACATCCCAGATACAAACAAGTAAAGAAAAAAAATCCAACTGGCAAAAAAATCAGCAATTCAACATCCAATATGATGCGTAAGGACCCTTAAGAGGATGCAACAACAGAGCAATAATTCCATTTTTCACCCATAATTAAACCATCACTATTAAATTTGTATAGTTCTGTGTTGCAGCTTTAACTGGGACCCGATGTGCTCAATTGTTTCTTATCACGTTCATAAATGCATACGTTTTCCATCTCCCTCTTCTCAAATGCTTTCCAGCTGTGGGATCCTATATGTTAAGGTTTTCATTTCAAGTACTATAGAATCAGGAGACCATGAGATGAGTAAGTCTGGGCTGTGAAATGCAAAACCAAAAGCAACCTGTCAGTTTTATTGACAAGGAGTTTGGGTTTTCTTATTGAAATGAACAAAAATCAATAAGTTAGAATACATAAATTCCTTGATAGAGGTACAAAATGACTATACCACCCAACTCATTGTCCTCTCTACCTCTAGCCCTGGAAATCAAATTCTTACTTTTCATTTTTTGCATTTAAGTGCCTAGCAATAGAATTCCTATGGTATGATCCCATCTTCCCATGTGCACACACAGTAGAGATGAGAGGGGATCTTTAATGGTCTCCCTTCCCAGCTGGCCTTTAACCAGATATGAGTGTATAACAAGAGTCGTGGCCATTACATGATGAGGGGTTCATGTGCACTTCCCATATGTACATTCAACTGGCTTCTCTTCATCAGAACTATGCATACAGACATCTCTTGCTTGGAGCATGAGTAACCAGCATCCCTGCGTATCATACAATGGTAATGGAGGGAACACAACCTCATTCTCCTGACTCTAGTTCTTATTTATCATATTTTTATCCTGCCCTTCCTGCAAGGAGCTCATGGCAGTTACACGGTATTATCCTAATTTTTGATAGAACGCTCTTATAAAGATGGTTTAAGTTAATCTAAGAGATAAATACCCTATTTGCACATAAGACTGGTTGCATGCCGCTTCCCTTTGAATAACCAATCTGCAATAGGCCTGTTGATAGGTTGTTGTATGATGTGTGAACCCAGACACTTTGGGTTGTTTGTGGGTTAAATAACCCAAAGTTAACCTAAGAACTCAAAGTGTCCGGGTTTGCACATAACACAACAACCTATGATTGGGACAAATGGAGTTTGATTATGTTCATGCATGGCACACAACCTGGGAAATCATAGGTTAATTAACCCACAATTCACCACCATTACATGTGAACCAGGTCAGTGACTTGTTGTTCGAAGCCAATAAGTGAGTATCATGGCTGAACAGGATTTAAATCTAAATCTCCCTGGTCCAAGTCCATCAAAAACCAGCCCCACAAAGCACTACGCATTGGACACACAGAGAGACCAGCATGGAAAATGTATATTTGAATCCATCCCATTTTTTAGGTTTAGCCTACCATCGAGAATTTTCCCTTCTAGGGGGCACATAGCTCTGCCCTCTAGCATTTTGCTGCTGCTCCCCATCCCTAAGTAGCAGCTGCCTGAGAGAGACCACTGCCTCACTCTGCCTTACAGATGGCCAGCCTGGAACTCATACCTTAAGTGTCTACAAGTTGATGGTTTTTTTGCATTTGTCTTAACTCCATTTTCTTGGTTAAGTCCTGAAATCTCAGTTCTGTCTTTCCTTTCCTGAAACCTTGTGGTGATGCTCTAATATAGACTAAGGGCCTTATATAATACATGCTAGCTCCCGTCAGGGATGGGGACTCGGACTCGAGGACTCGACTCGTGAGTCGGACTGAGTCCCCCCTCTGACTCGAGTCGGACTCGAGTCATAATATTTTTAATGGGACTCGAGACTCGACTCGGGACTCGAGACCAAGGACTCGTCAACATCCCTGCTTGATGCCACCTGCAGGTGCTGTCTGGACCTACTTGCAGTAACAATCCAAGTTTATTTTTTAAAATCATTTTACTAATGTAACCTTTCAGACATTTTGGGTTTGGCTGCCTCTGCCTGCCTGTTTGGGGTTCCCTGCCTCCTCTGCCTGCCTGGTCTCTTCTTAACCAGTTCCACAGTTTGAATTGTCCAAGACAAAGGCCTCTGCCTCCTGTTTTGGGGTTCCCTGCCTGGTTATTTTGGGTTTGTCTGCCTGGTCTGTTCTTGTCAAAATCAGTGGCAGAGTTTTGAGATAAAAAGGCACACTTGTGCCTAGAATTTATTTAAGCCACACATCTGAAGTAGCCTTATTTTGTTGGGAAAACCCCCCATTGATTTTAATAGGGACTTGTGGAGTCAGCTTTGAGAGTGACTCGGGACTCGAGACTCGTGAGTCACCATTTTGGACCAAGGACTTGGACTCGGACTCGAGACTCGGGTCCAAAGACTCGTGACTCGACTCGTGATTCGAGACCAAGGACTCTTCAACATCCCTGGCTCCCGTTAAGTTAGCTAGGATAATAGTTTTCTGAGATGCCTCTACTATATAGATATCTGTCTATTCTCAGATGTGCATAGAGTAAGAGGCTGCAGAGAGAAGCAGTTCCCCTAGTACTGAACTAATTCCCACAATTATCCATTGCTCCTAAGGAAAGAACTCTCAGGACATGGAAGCAGGGTCCAAGGCTGGCCCAAGACATTCTGCTGCATGGGGTGGAGCAGCTGCATGGGGTGGAGTACCCCTCTTCCAAATCAAGGTGCATAGTGCCCAAAGACAGTCAAGTTATTTTGGTAACTGAGAGAGAAAATCTCACAAGCATCTCTTCTCCTCCCTGGCCATAAAAAAATTCAATAATAAATAAATAACAATTTGCTGGCTTTTCATGACACCCCAAAATCAGCTGCCTGAGGCAGCCACCTCACTCTGCCTAATGGTAGGGCCGGCCCAGTCAGGCCTCGACATGTGGCAGATGCACATGTGTCCGAAACAGTGTGCTAACATCTCTCTGGAGCCTGCACATCTCCCTGAAGTGTGCAGTCTTCTCAATATGTACAGAGCCCTCCTAGTCACCACTCCCTACTTCAAATTACTTCGTGGATGCGTTGAGAGCAGCAGAGAGGGGAACAAGCTCCAGCAGCGAGGGGCAGCTTGGATGCTCCTGTGCGTGTGCAGTGCATCCAAGGCAACTGGACACCATGGAGATTACATGCCTGGGCCTGGGCATTATCCTAATTATTCCACTTCAATGGATAAATTCTGAATCAGATTTTGCATAGTCCACCTGTTGTCCTGACAGAGACTCTTTTGTAGGAATGGATCAGATAAATGGGAGTGTGCACACAGTACTCAGTATTACTGTGCTTTACCTTCACCCATTTTATTCCAGATAAATCAATGTTTTGTAGATAGCTCAAAGTCAATGTAAAAGCTTTCAAGCATACTTAGACTAGCCTGCCCCAACCTGGTGCCCACCAGATGCTTTGGACTAAAACACCAGCCATAGCCAGCATGGCCAATGGTCAGGAATCCTGGGAGTTGTAGTCCAAAACATCTGGAGGGCATCAGGTAAGGTTGGAGGAGGCTGCCTTAGACAACGGCTCAGGTATTTTTTTTCTGGTTTCTACAGGTTAAGGGAGGACTTCCTCCCTTACCTTCCAACCCACTCCAGATATGACTCATGTTGGCTGCCTAGCAAAGACAACAATTTGACACATGTGAAACAGATACAGTATGTGCAGCTGCATACATGGCAATGTAACAGTTTACCACATGCTAGTTTCTTTTAATTAGGATCCGTTTTGGTGCAGGTAGGCATATCAGCAGGGATGGTTATTTCCATACCAATTCCTTCCTGCTGTTCTTACATTCCTAACATTCTAGCAGTTGGTCTTGTCATATTTTTTTTTATTCTTTCCTTCCTAATTATTTTAAGATACTTTACACTTTTTGTAACATTGACATTTTGCTGACTTATGAGAAGTTCAAAACAGATGCTTTCTATGAAAACAGCTGAGATTAAAAACATGCCTTTTGCCTAGTCCTAGGTGGCGTGCTTCTGGGAAGCCAGCTTATATGGCTCATCTGGTTACAGGATGTTGCTTTAGGGCTAGGGGTAATGGAACCATTTAGTATGTTTTTGGTTTCTGAACCCCCCCATCCCCCACTCCTGATGACCATTAAGAGATTTCCAAGAGATCAGATTCAGAACATACTGGATGTCAGCAAATGCTATCAGGAATAAATCATCTTTTAGAGATCATATTTGTAAAGTGTTTTCACTATCGTCCTATAAAAAGTTGCCCTTCTGTGGTAACTTAGGACATGATGCAGCCAAATGTCAGCACTTTTCAGTTTGTTTTCACATTTTCAGTTTGAAAAAGTGTTGGAAATTATGAAACCAATTCTCATTTCAGTGACTATGTGTTTCAAATGGGAGAAAATTAAGCCTGAGCTCGTCATCTCCTCCATTAAAACAAAAAAGGACTAAGTGCAGGTTCCATAGAGTTCAATGGGATGTACTACTCCCAGGTAGACAGAGTTGCAGCCTTACAGAGCACTCCTAATGGAGAGGGGAGGAGATCCACAGCAAAGCTACTGCCATTTTCTTAACCCTGCCAGCTCCAGCTGGCCAGGGCAGCAAATGGTGGGAAGAAATTAAGTACAGCGGTTCTCAGGCTGGAGTAGTTTCTAGCTCTGTGTGAAGGTGTGTCACTGTAAAGAGGGAGCCTAGAATCCTGTGGGTCTTTGGCCACCCCCAACACACATACACCCAAACCACCATGTTTTCAGCTCACAGCTGGTGGAATATCACTGGCAGAAAGCTCCATCATTGTCCAAGAAGGACCTCCAGCAACAGGGAGGTGTGCAGCAATCAATGGTCCCTCAGTAAAACTTGCAAGGGTGGTATGACTGCTCCTTTACACACTTAACTTTGGCAGGATCAATCTCTTACATTTTTATATTTTAGGATTTCTGAAACAGGCACTGGCATTTTATAATATTTTTTCCCTTTACTTCATATTGCCTGAAGCTAAGTGACACTATTCCTTGCCTCTTACTCTAATGTCCTTCACAACATTTAAAGATGGCCAGTTCCAGAAAAGCATACTAGCTCACTATAGAGCAGGGGTGGGCAACTTCAGGGTGTCCAGGCACCACTTTCCATCCGCCAAACACAGCCACAGCCCACCACACTCATGGCACTCAATTTGGTGGCCCAGCAACCAACAGGCCCATCAGTGGTTTGCCACCAAAATTGAGTGGCAAACTGCCAGATTTGATGGCATGGAGACAGGGGCAGCAGGGGGCACACAAGACGATTAACAAATATAATAAATAAATAAATAAATAAATGAGAAGTGCATGTGGTCCATGGGCTACATCATGTTGCCCTCCCTTGTTACAGAGCAACCTCTACAAGCACTTACATAGACCAGCCTCTATAAAACTGAGCCTCATCAGATGGAAAAGGACTCTTTGCATACCATTTCCCACACCATTTTCTCTCCTATCACCTTGTGGCAATTTCTGGTGGTAGGACTGTATGTTACCACACGAAAGCTATTTTAAACTAGTCACATGCTGCTGCAAATGACCATGTAATTGAAGGGGGGTTTCCACAGTGGCCTGGTTCTCACAGTCACCGTTGCGGTGCAGGCAGGTGGCCATTTTGAATATTCAACCCCTCACAAGGGGTTGTCATGGTTTGTTGTGTCATCTGCACCCAAGCAGCTGGGGTTGTTTCAGGGTTAAATAACCCTCAAATAACCCTGTAATAGGCCATGGGGTTAAACAACCACCCAACAACCCTACAAAAGACTGTGGGTTCTTGGTGGTTTGTTAACCATTCCACCCACCCACCCTCACCAGGCTGAGCTTCAATAGGCAACCTGGCACCTGCACACGCCACAATGGTGATCATGTGAACCAGGTCGCTGGCACAAATTTACCCAAATAGTCCGCACAAGGAAAAATTTAAAGGAGCTTCCATTTGGTGGTTCTGTTTTGTACACTGGTCCACAAAGATTGCCACAAAGGACAGGTGACAAAATGACAACACAAGGGTGGTTAATAAGCTATGGCGGCTTGTTAACCACCCCGTGCATGCTGGTCACTGCCAGCTGATTTCCCTATTTCCCCTCATCCGGTGCAGGTTGTTGTGAGGGTGGGTGTCTGGGGTGGTTAGCAAACCACCCAGCAGCCCTACAACAAACTTACCTCAGTAAACTTCCGTATTCACTTATGTATGAAAAATGATTCTGTGGCTGCAATCCTATGTACACTTTCCCGAGATGTACCACTGAGCACAGTAGGACTTCCTTGCAAATACATTTGAATAGATTTTTGGCTATTTAATACATGATTTCTCATACTCTAATATTTTTTTAAAAATACTAGAGGACTTCCCAATAATAATAATAATAATAATAATAATAATAATAATAATAATAATAATAATAATATATTTATTACCCGCCTCTCCATCTAGATTGAGGCGGGGAACAACAGAAAATATAAAATACCTAAACTAAAACAACACAATATATACTATTAAACATCTTAAAACATCTTTAAAACATCTTTAAAACATCTTAAAAACATCTTTAAAACATCCTAAAATTCCGCCGGGTAGGCCTGCCGGAAGAGTTCAGTCTTTATGGCTTTTTTAAAGTCCATAAGACTGACAAGTTGACGTATCTCCTCCGGCAGGCCATTCCATAATCTGGGAGCAGCAGAAGAGAAGGTCCTCTGGGTAATACCTGTCAGCCTAGTTTTGGCTGACTGAAGCAGATTCTTCCCAGAGGACCTAAGTGTGCGGGGTGGATTGTACGGGAGAAGGCGATCCCGTAGGTAGCCTGGACCCAAACCATGTAGGGCTTTAAAGGTAATAACCAACACTTTATACTTCGCCCGGAAACTGATTGGCAGCCAGTGGAGTGCTTTTAAAACTGGTGTGATATGGGCACCCCTAGGTATACCAGCAACCAGTCTGGCTGCCATATTTTGCACTAATTGAAGTTTCCGGACTAGGTATAAAGGTAGCCCTATGTACAGCGCATTACAGAAGTCGAGCCTCGAAGTTACCAGTGCGTGCACTACCGTCTTTAGGTCTTCCAACTCTAGGAAGGGGTGCAGCATATGAAACACTGTTAAAAGGCCATGTCTGTTTTTTGTCTTAAAATATATTGGGTTAGCTGTGGAGTAAAATTGGCTTGAGTCTTACAAGAATGGACATTTTCCAACAACTGGGGTTGGCCCTACCATTAGGCCGAGTGAGGTGATTGCCTCAGGCTGCAGATGGCGGAGGCAGTGGTGGCAGCCTCCTGCCTCTTCCTCCTGAACTCCCTGGCTGCTCCCCCCTTGCTAGGGAACAGAGCTTTATGTGCCACACAACCTGTCCTGGACCTCCTAGACTAGCCTGCTGCCTCCACTGTGATGGAGAATGCTATCCCATTGCCAGCGGTGAAGTAAGATTCAACTGGCAGTCCAGGCAGCTTTTGAACATGAACTAGGAAGGAGGCACCATCTTGTCCTTCAGTTCAGGCAGAAAAATGCCTTAGGCCAGCCCTGCTGACAACTTATTTAAACCAAATGTTATGGGGGAAAGCAACAGAGACAGACAGGTTTGTTCTTCCTGTTTCATTTGGTCTTCACATGTCTTCCCTGTCTATGTATAAAGTGGGGGGGGGGGTGAGGGACGCTAACTTTTACAACAAAATTTCCATATGGTTGAGGAGAACTGAACTCTCACCCTATCCTTTTCTGACTGAGCTTGCTGTGCTCCATTGCTTGAAGCACTTCTCTGCCTGACCCAGCTCTCACACAAGATGCGGTCTGGGCTGGGGGGGGGGGGGAGTGCTTCAAGCAACAGAGCACATTGTTGTAAGGTGAGGAAGAGGAAGGCTCTCAGGTCCCCACCCCTACTTTAGCTGTGACCAGGGCAGACATGTGTAAGCAAACAAGGCTGTTCTCCAAGCAAAATGTAAACACCCTGGAATGCCTGACATAGTTTGCAGGCAAAGTAATGGAAAGGTGGTAAGGATGGTTTAAATCTCTTGCATTAAAAGGATAAAGCTAAATACTGAGAGCTTTCAGGAAACTAAATATTTTTTTAAAGAGATATTAAAGGGCCTCAAACAAACAAACAAACACAACAGAGACCTCCCTGGTGCTAGAAGCAGATCCAGATAATGTCTGCTAATATTAATGATGTTATCAACCCTGAAGAATGACCTCTAGAAGAAAATATGAGGACAATATTTCTTTTCAATGTTCTTGGGTAAATGATGCCACGTAACAGGTCAATGAAGAATTACCAGATCTGAGGATGACATGAGGCAGGTATGGAAATACAAAAATAGCCCCATTTAATGTACTTGACTTTTTTGTACTTTTCTCTCCTCGGAGAGATCCAAGAAAAACTAGACCTACATGCCTATTCAAAATGTTTTGTTAGATGATTGATTTGCAGGTGTTTTAAAGCAATGATCTCATGGGTATGAGCTACCTTCTTTTCTTTATCCCACAGCAAGACACATGTCAATAGAATAAACCACCTAATACCACAATGAGCAAGATATAGTTTATATGTCACTGGATTAGTACTGAGTAGCCCAGTCCTACAGATATGTGTACAGTCATGCCTTGGATTGAGAGCATAATTCGTTCCGGAAACGTGCTTGTAATCCAACACACTCTTATATCAAAACGAAATCCCCCAAAAAAAAATTGTACAGAGATTTTTAATTTAAGCCATACTACAGTACTTGTATTACAAGACGTCGCTTGTATATCAAGTAAATAAATAAATATTTAAAAATTTGCTTGTCTTGCAAAACGCTCTCAAACCAAGTTACTTGCAATCCAAGGTATTACTGTAGTTGTTATGCTATAGAAAACAGCTGATTGTGAATTAAGTAGAGTACCATCCTATGTGTATCTACTATTAGCTATATTTCTAATCCTTAGGTTAGTAACAAATAATGCACCGAGCAAGGACTGTATAAAATATGCTAAAACAGTGTAAAGATTATTTAAAAAATACAATGACAGCTAAGCAGATAACTGTAACAACCCAATATTTATCTCCATTTGCAAAGTCATTGCAGAAAGAACAAGGTTTTACACAATTTCTGGATGATACCTAGACTTGCACTTTGACTTTGGTGACCTTCTGTGAAAGAAATTGCAAGTCAAGGGGTAGTGACTGAGAATACCTCCATATGTAACCCCCAACCTCCCCCTTTTAATGCAAGTAGATCATTACTGATCACATGGTAGTGGATCATAGGCTGAGGGCATAGTCCAAAGGCATGTGATGCAGCCATCTTCCAGAAGTTAAGCACATCTGGATCTAGTCAGTGCCTGGACAGAAGAACACCTGGGATCCCATAGTCTCCAACTGCCCCGAAAATGCTGGGACCATCACAAAAACCCTTAAGCCATCACGGCTTCTCACTTTGTTATGCAGAGTCCCAAACAGAAATGTATTTCGTACCTTTGGG
This sequence comes from Shinisaurus crocodilurus, assembly GCA_021292165.1. Classification (NCBI taxonomy): domain Eukaryota; kingdom Metazoa; phylum Chordata; class Lepidosauria; order Squamata; family Shinisauridae; genus Shinisaurus; species Shinisaurus crocodilurus. The sequence goes on from CM037876.1 coordinate 46,487,035, forward strand.
GGGGGCTCGCCTCGCAGCCCCCCCCCCGATGCCTGGATTCTCCGTGGCGCGTGGCGCGGAGCGATTCTCTGCGCTGCTCGAGCAGCCACGCTGGCAGCGCAGGGTCTCCTCGCGCCATTTCCGGCTGGATGGAAGTGACGTGACGGGACCCTGTGTCGACGCGAGGGAACCCCACGCCACATATTCTGCATGGAAACCAGGGCAACAGGGCTTAAAACAGCCATTTTAAGCCCTGTTGCCCTGGTTTCTACGCAAAAGACGCGGCGCGGGGTTCTGTTGCGTCGACGCAGGGTCCCATCACGTCACTTCCATCTAGCCGGAAATGGCGCAATGGGACCCCACGCTGGCAGTGCGGCAGCACAGCGGCTCACATGGAGAGGCGAGCGGGAACCGGGTAAGGCCCGCAAGTCTCGCAGGCGCAAGCAGGGCTGATTTCGGCCTCATTACTGCCCCCCGAGCCGAGCGGTAACATCCCTAGAAATTCCCCTGCCTCCCGCAAGCTACTGTAAGCTGCTCTTAAAGGGGCCATGGGCAAAATTGCAGCTAAGCTAAAACTTTTCACTTACCTGCAATTTTGCCCATGGTCCCTTTAAGAGTAGCTCTGTTTAGGCTCCAACGGCCGCCCATGGAGAGACAGTAAGCAGGGATGGAACAAATGTGAGGATGTGTGTGTGCGCATGCGCATGCTCTACCTGCTGCCTCTGCTGGGTGAAAAGAAAAAGAGATGGAGGCTGCACCCGCTGGCCTGGACCAAGGGAGAGGTGAATGAGGGAATTTATCTCATGATTCCTATCTTTAGATTGCCAAATATTTTATTTCCTAACAGAGCTGACTCTGTGCCTCTGACAGGAGAGATACAGTGTCAGAAATGCAAGAAATGTCCCCTTTTCTCGAAGCTCCATGTTTGGGGGTGTGGGGTGGGTAAGCTTCACCTGCTGAATCTGTGCCAATCCTGACAATGTTAAAACAAAAAGAGATTGCCCTGCAAGCACTGACCTCCCCCCTATGAAAAACACCAGATATCAACAATTAAGGGTTTAAGTAAGGTAAAAAAAGTATTTTAAAAGCCAGTTATAAAATAATATATAATATAATAATGTAATAATTATAATACATAAGATATTGGATAATAATATAATTCTGGAAAAGTCATCCTAGCACTGGCACTGCTGCTGCTACCTCTTCTTCTAGCAAGGAGCAGCATTTCACAATTATCCCTCAATTACACAATACTTCTTCACACAATGCATAATAAATTCGCTGCCACAAGATGTGATGGTCAGTGTTGTAGATTGCTTTAAAATATACACACTTTCCTGTGAGTAAGTCCCATTGCACATAATAGGACTTACTTCTAAGTACACATGCATAGGATTGCACTGTTATTCTGTTTTCAGAACAGTGGTAAATTTTACTTGGCTCTACCTGTGTACCCCATGTGGAAGTCTTTTTATGCTGAAATGAAATTGAGAAAGCTCTCTACAGTAATGATTAGGATTATTCTGCAGGGATTTTGGATTGTTTTCTTTTAAAATGTATTAGAAGGGAGTTAGCAGAAAACACACCCTCCTCAAGAGGAAAGAAGAAAAAACCCCAACTACCTCAAATAGCAGCAACAAACATCATCATTCCATTTTGGCATTATTGTTCAATTACATTGTTGTTGTTCTTGGTTTTTTTTAACAAAGTACAATAGAGCCCACGTGTGTGTGTTTTTCTGACTGGAGAAAATAGTAGCTTGCAGGGTGGGCCTGTGAAGCACTTTGCACACTCAGAGATATCTAACTGTTAAATATTAGTATTTCTTTGGCAAACTACTAATGAGAACAAAGCCACCATGGAGGGATCCATTTTTAAAGTGGGAGGGAGATCTTTAAAACAAGGAGTTTCCTGCACAACGTGGGGAAAGTAGGCTGAAAGTTATGTTTGACTGAAATAATGGCATATTCCTCCCCAGTTTACCCCTTCCTACCATTTGTTGTTGCCTCTATATTACATTTAGATTGTAAGCTCTTTGGGGCAGGGAACTGTTCTCTTATACTCGGTAAAGCACCATGCACATTGATGGTATAATAATAATAATGACAACAACAACAGCAATCACCATCATCGCCATGGGTCTGGAGATCAAAGTGGCTTCAGAGTGGTCAGAGCCCTTAAACGGTTAGAGCATCCTGGGGTGGGTAGCTAGGGTGTTTTTCTGTTTTCTTTTGTCTTCCAGCTAAAATTCAGCCCACCCAGATCAGGGCCATGGCATTGGGGAGACTTCTGGTTTCCACGTTTGTGTCTCTGTGATCTGTTATGGGTTATTAGCTGTTTCAGGTTGGTGATTGACAAGCCAAGTTGATACGAATATACATAAAATAAATGAATAGGCATGCCTAGATGTTCAGCCTTAGTTACTAACACATTGACTTAAAGGATGCATTTCTGCACAAAGAGAAAATTTGTAGTTCGGCCAAATATTATAACATGGCAAATACTGACAATCTCTTAAGTGTTTATCTTTAAGAGATAAGGATAAACACTTAATAACTATAGCCTTTTCCCTATTATTGCAGGGAAATTTAGGGAGAGGCAGAACATAAGGAGGATTAGAAAACTATACAACCATATAGTTGGTTGTATATATTGATTTGGGGTTTTCTTTTTCCCTCAGGCTTCCCTAAATGCAATACATAAATTCAAAGATTTCTGTGCTTCAAATACTGCAGTTTTGTGTGTTTCCTCTAATAACTTTTGTACCAGACCATGCCCTTTGGTTGCCTGGCCACACCCTTGGCCACACCCTCATGTTGCCTGGCCACACCATCTTGATCACACTTCCATGTTGCTTAGCCATACCTCTTACAAATTCACATGTGTGTCCCTATTTTCATCTGTGAAATGTTGGAGGGTATGGGATCCCTATATAGGCCATCTTGGAGCACAGAGCGGAAATGGGTCCTATTGGCCCAAATGATCCACTAGTAGTGAGCAGGGATGGCCGTTTCTTCACTCTGGAGGTCCATATCCTTCCCATTTAAGCTGCTTGGGGGCTGGATTCCTCTACAACCACTACATCAGACTCCTCACCACCACCACCACCACCTTATGCACATTTGTCAGTGAGGTTCCTCTTGGCCCCTAAATAGTAGAACACCATAGGTTTCAGCAATCAACCTCTTGGGTGTCCTCTCATTTAGCATAGGGAGGGAAGAAATCCCTAGCTTTCTCAATTAGCCCCAGGCAGGAGAGAAGAAAGCCTGAGAGTGGTGCTGCTTCTTGCTCAGTCAGTGCTGCTATGGGCTTCTTTCTTGGCTTGTCCTTCTGTCACTTCCCCTCCCAGCACTCCCCTATGTGGCACAATGAGAGAATACCCCAGAGCTTCTGTGATATATAATGGAGACCACTGGGGCATCCTGTCATTTCATCTGGGCTGCCGGATGATGGAGTAGTGCCAACTTGCATGCTGCAAAGCGCAGCACACAACACTGCTTCTGACCCAGAGAGTACACTGGATGCTCTGCATTTGTACTACCTGGGCTAGAAGTGGTGTCTCATATAAAATGGGAAGATACCTGAGAGGCCCCTGCAATAAACCAAGGTCTCTGAGGTGTGTGTGTGTGCACGCACACGTGCATGCATGTACACACACATTGCAGTGTGGGAGAAGCACTGGGAGACTACCAGGACTCCAGGAGTTGGGGGGGAAGTGATCCTGAGAGCAGCTCAGGCAGGCAAAAGGTAACACCACTTTAAGACGTCCATCTGAGATAGCCAGCACCAGTCTCAGGTGGTGTAAGATTGGGTGGGGCCCAAAGAACAGGTCCAGAGCTAGTTTTGAGAGGGTCCTGGACAAGGTGCCACTCCAGCATCACCCTAGCAGCTGGTGCATCCCCCAGAAAGCTTTCCATGTAGCAGCTGGGAGCCAGGAGTGGGAAAGGTGAGGAGCAGCAGCAATGTTTTCTTTTTTTTAACCCAGTGCTCAAGAAAGAAGCACCAGGCCAGGTGTTACTTGCAACAGTGCCGTTTTCATTCCCCCACAATGCTCTGGACCCTAACAGCATTGGTACACTGGGGACAGGGCCCAGTGGCATTGGGGCAAATAAAGATAGGGATGGCTCCAGCCATCTACAGCTGGCGCTTCTCTCCAAAGTTACAGCTACAAACGGAGCATTCCTTGATGCAAAAAAGCAACTTTGATGTCACTGGAACATACATGAAAAGTTTCCAGTAAGATCCAGTAAGTCCTTCAACGGCAGGAGTGCCTGAAACACATCAAGAGATGAGACGCTACTTTTTGTTGTTTCAATATGATCCTGTGTTAGATGACGGCCTGTTGCAAATACCTTGCATGTGGTGCTACTATTAAGAATAGAGGCACACAGAGGTTACATCCAGGACTGCTGAACATAAAGCACAAAGAAGAAAATCTAGGGCAAAGTAAAATTACACAGGATATAAAACTGAAACCCTGAAACCCATACTGTCATTCTCCTATACTCCAAGGTGAGAAAGGGGAAAGGTTCTGCAATGAAGGTCAGGCATTTATTTCTCCTCTTAAATTTCCTGTAAATTGCTTAGCCCATGCAAAAATCAAGTGAGGTTAATGTAACATCCATATGTTCTATGGTTAAGGAGGTTAACCTAGCTTTCACAGATTCTTGAGTTCAACTATGGTCTGCCTGCCTGCATCTGGGCTTTGTCAAGATTTATTTGCAGTTTGGAAGAAAAGTCTCCTAAATTATGTTCTAGTGTCACAAAGATCATGCAACATACAAGCATTCTAAAATAAAATATGGTTTCCAAAATGATTCAACATTTTATGAGGTTCTCATTCTGTAAGGGCTGGACAAACCACTTGAAAGTATACAAAGGTACACCAATGAATGCTAACACCCATAGTGTTGAAGTGCCCTTTTCTATTTCTAATACTGTTCACAGATAATATTATTCAAGTGTACGTCTCAAGTGGTTTTGAAGCTTAGTATGGAAATTTGAATGATTCACAACCAAGCTGGATTGTGTAGTGACTAAAAATGGCTCTTGGAAACCGTTATGTAATAGCACAAAAAACAAAATTAGTGGTCTCACTAATGTTTCTAGTTGACAGACCTCTTTGTAAACACACACACACACAGTGGGAACTAGGGAAAGACTGCTACCACAATAACAGGAACTTGGGGAATTACTTTGAAGATAATAAAAATAAAAGTGGTACTAGCTACTGATCTCTGGATAGGAACACACATAACATAAGTATCCTTGTTTTAACATTGTTAAAATATCATTGCTTTAACACCAGCAAAATTGTGTTCAAATACATTTTACCAATCCCAAGTTTAAAAAACACACTGAAAACGTAGATTACAGGTTGGATCCTGTATCTCATTACATGGAAGTAAACTCCATTGAAAGTTTACTTCAATGGGGCTTACTTCTGAGTAGTCATGCATTGGATTGCACTGTTGGTCATACTTAGAGTAGAAAAAGGGACAAGTAAGTCATGACTAACTTAAGTCCCATTGATTTCAATGGGTCTGTTCTATGTATTAAATCTGGATTCAAGCCAATGCTGTAAAACTCAAACTAGTTAATCTGGAGTAAACCCTTAGATGTGAGGAGAACAAAGTTGGAGTGCTTTGGCCTAAATGTTTTTTTTTTCTTGATAATGATGATATCCTGATTAGTTATGCTGAGTACAAAATCAGTACCCAGGCTTTGTCTGGACTCATGGAAATCTACACTATGTTTTTCTATGCCATAGTTTTTATGGGATGTATAACCGCTGTATACAATTAGCACTGCATCAAAATTGTTTCTATATGACCTCCACTAGAGTGGAGAGAAATAGTTGATGTGATCATGTTGTATAGCAGGGGTGGACTACATGTGTCCCTTCAGCCCTAGCCAGGATAGCCGATGATGAAGGATCCTGGAAGTTGCAGTCCTACAACATCTGGAGGGTCACAAGTTGCCCACCACTGTTGCATAGGATTGCTTTTTGCCACCTTTATTTTCTGGCAGGGTTCTTTCATATTTTGAAGGTTGCCCAAGAGGCAGAAATTCAAAAGGTAATCCTTTTTCTCTTACAGACACAACAACAGGAAATGCTTCAGGTGATGAATTTCTAGCAGCCATACATTTATTAATGACACAGAAGTCCTGCTAGTAACAAAGGTGCAGTACAAGTGGTTTTTATTGCAAATTTTATCCAAGAAGTTCAAATGTGGTTCAAACTATAACTGTTCTTCATCAGGGGAACTGACTCCTTTAATTTTTATTTTTATTTTTTTTAAAAACCACCTCTATTTATCCTCTCCAAGGATGGCCAGGTGTCCTACATTACACTGGTCACCTATTCAGTCTTTCCACTATGCTGAGATGTCTTGTATTTCTATTTAAATAATAGATATTTCTAAATGTGCAGCTATACTTATAAATCAGTATATGCACATGTTATGCAAATTGGTGTGCTCTTTTTTGTGTGATGCATTTTCTCCTTTTTGACTGTGTGTTAGTGGCCTTTCTATCAGACAATCTGCATAATACCTATTTTCTGTAAGAAAGAAAAGGTGACAATCCTAATCATGAAGTCCAATAGGTCAAAATTTAAGTTGTGCTACATTGTACCTGGAGAGGGGTCGTGATAGGTCAGTAGCAAAGCATATGCTTTGCATTAAGTCCAAGATTCAGCCCCCTGCCTCTCAGGTTAAAAGGACAGCAGGGAACAGGGCTGGGGAAGACTTCTGCCTGAAGCCTTGGGCAGCTGCTACCTGTCAAGACAGTACTAGTAGAAGGCAACTTCGTAAGTTCAGGTACATCCTGTAGTGCAGACTTCCCCATCCTGGTGCCCCCTAGAACTCTTACTCAGGGCCAGCCCTATCATTGGGCAGAGTGAGGCACTCACCTCAGGCAGCAGATGCTGGGAGGTGGCAGCAAGGTGTTGGAGGAGAGATCTGTGTGCCCTGTGGCCTGCCCTGCACCCTCTAAGCTACTGTGCTGCCTTGAGGTGCAGGGAAGGGCACTGTCCCATCCCCAGTATTGAGGTAACATTCAACTGCCAGCCCAGTCAGCTTTTGCACATGGAATGGGAGGGGGGGCATCTTATTTTTCACCTCAGGCAGCAAAATGTCTTGGGTTGGCCCTGCTCTTACTGCTAGTAATTAACCTTAAGAGAGGCATTTCAACCTTTTAGAACGGGCAGGGGTGTTGGGAAAGCCAGGAAGCCAGCATGGGAAGTCAGCGGGGGAAGTCAGCAAAAGTTCAGTGGTCAGTGGAAAGGAATGGGGCCAGGGGAAGGGGGCATTATTATTTGGGGAACCCAGGGGGGTTAGATTGGGACCCCAGAAGGGCCAGATTAGGCCCGTATGCCTGAGTTTCTGCACCCCTGATGTAGATGCATATATGCATTCAGCTGCATGTGTGTTGACTTCCTTTTTGCAGATGTTGCACTCAGCATGTGGACATCCAGGGGGCAGGGGCACTGGGGTGCATAACCTCAGTAGAAGAGCTAGGGGGCCTGATCCCATTCCACATCCATGAGTTTAGCCTTATACATGGAGAACCAGATCTGCAAAGTGCTAGTAAATTGTTCAGTCCCAGAGGAAATCCTAGGTAATTCTCAAAACACAACCACAGCCAGTCCCCTTAATACCATGATTAACACTTTTCTGGCCTCCCCCAGATATAATGGTGTGTTTCTCACTGTCCCTCAAGAAACACGCATCTCAAGTTTTTCCTATGTGCTGTGCCAGTGTTCAGTTTATAATTTCCCTCATCCCACAGTAGGGATGTTCACAAACCTGGTGGGGGGGTGCCCCACCTCGCCCCTCCGCAGCGGGGGGGCCCTGCCACTTGATCCTCGATTCTCCGCACCGCTCGAGCCGGCCACACCGGGACCCTGCGCAGGCGCGCCGGGACCACAATTCTATTTATTTTCTGTAGAAACCAGGGCAACAGGGCTTAACAGCCAGAAGTGAAGCAGTGGGACCAGCGTGTGCGGCATGGCCGCGTCGCCGCAGAGAGTTGAGCAGCCGCTGGAATCCGGTAACTGAGCACAGGGGAAAAGATAGATGGGGAAAAACCGGGCACAGTCCAACTAACGTTATGCTGGAATCTCACCCAGTGAAATCAGTGGGACTTCAAAATGTTTAGCTGTAGTGCTCTGCTTAATTACCTAAAGTCAGAGTAGGCTCAGAGGAATGGGAGTAAAAGAAACAAAAGAGGAGTCAAAAACAAAAGGAAGCTTCAACAAATTGTGCAGTGGGGAATTCATATTTCTTCTCATTCAAGTGATGGATATTCAGCCACCAAACCAAAAGCTCAGCATTCTTCAGGTGGTGGGCAAACTGCATCGATACTAGTGATGGGCAAACTTACCCCAAATGGATTCATTATTTCCTCAGAAATAACAAATTCATACTATACATGTAAGCTCAAACAAGAGTTCTCCTTTAATATCTCATTCCATGTATACAGGTTTTTGCACATGCACAGTATCTTGGGAGCTGAAGTTTGGAATCACATAGTGCGGCATGACGTCATCCATCACCATGTTATGTACCCCCTTCCTGATTGGTTGTTGTTGTTTGGCCTACCTGCATGATGTGATGTTCACTCTCTGTCACCTATTGCTGGTATATGGAGCAGAGACGAAGATGGTGGACCTGCAGAGTGCTCCTCTCATGGAACCCAAGTTGTGGCAGTGACAATGACGAGGCAAGCAGCAGCAGTGGAGGCATGGGATCATTCAAGGGTTAGACCAACCAACTCAGTACATGTGCAGAAACGTGGCATTGTTCAGATGCAGACTGTGCATGCTCCAAAACTCGCCATCAATTCCAAACTTAATAGTGAACTCATAATACATCGACCCAGGCTCGCCACCATAGTAGGCATTACAAATGGATGAATTTCAACCAACGAGCCAACTAATTGGGAAATTCAGAAGCATCACTAATCAATACAGTGATTTCTCAACAGAAAGTCAGTCTATGAACTGTGGAATATTATTTACATTATCAATAATTATCTTACTGAACAATTCCACAAATAATGCTAGCTCAGAGTGCTAACTATACATTATGTTAAAAATAGCATGGCTTGCAGCCACATCAGGAAATATTGAAGACTTAATCCTAGTCTCAGGGGTCCCAATTTCCATTAGGACTGCAGCACGTGTGGAGGGGAGGTGAAAGTAATAATCACTGAACTGTCTTGATAGTTCCTTTTAGAGGTGTCAGCCAGCAACTTGCCTGGTGGCATTTGAACTGATGCTTCCTCTCATACTAGAAACTGGTGGCTTGTCTGCATTGTTAGCACTGATCTATGTCTTTTAGTGGCCTTGATATTAAGCATCATATCAAAGGAGTTGAGGTAGGAGATTGCAGTGGAGTTTCTGGCATCAGTATTGCAGTTAGAAAACAAAGCATAATGATTCAAGGGAGACCTAATTTCGGGGGGTAGGGAATAGAGCTCGGAGCAACTGGCATATACAGTATATGTGTTTTTTTATGCTATCATCTGCTGAATGCATCCCAGCCTTTTTATTTTGTTATTGACAACAAGAACAACAACAAAACAGTGAGAAAGCAATGACTGCATTTGTTCTGGCTTATCTTCAACAGTAGTCCAAGCAGAAAAATAATTGGCTTGCTCAGCTTTCCTGTTGCACAAAACAAACTGGAAATTTACTTTCAGCAGCACTCCCACGCCTCTCTCAATTGAGCAAGGAAGGGAACTCTAGAAATCCTGTAGCATTGCTGCCACTTGCTAGCTTTGCAACTATTTACTTTTCTAGTATTTATTCTTCTTGTCCAGCATTTATCACAGACTGTGACCCTCATAGGCTGAGGCTGGGTCATAGCCTGGTGGGCTACCTTGGATTGAAGGCATTGGATCCAGATTTAGAGTAGACCCACTGAAATCAATGGGACTTAAGTTAGTCATGACTAAATTGAATCCCATTGATTTCAGTGGGTCTACTCTAAGTATGACCAACTCTGGATCCAACCCAGTATGTTTGGACCTTAGAGCAGTCTTTCTCAACCTGGTACCCTCAGGGTGGTTAGGACTACAACTCTCATCATCCCTGAGCACTGGTCATGCTGGCTTGTGTGCTAATGGGACATGTAGTCCAAAACATCTGGAGGGTGCCAGGGGGGACCACTGCCTTAGAGTGTTCTTGAGGCACAAAAGGGAACAGGAGTGCACAACTTCTGCACTCAGTAGACAGCATGACAATCCAGATTAAGCAGGACTAGTATAAATACTAGGAGCCTGAGTGCCTGACCTTCTGCCCTTGCTTGGTCAATAGAGCAGTACAGTATACCTTTTTCTGAACTTCTAGCCCCACCTTCCTTGGCTTTCTCTATATCCAGCCTCCTGCTCAAGCTCTAGCAACTGAATTCAGAAATCCTGAGCTGAACAATAAACCTTGGGGACCAGGTATAGCTCGGTGGTAGAGCACATGCTTTGCATGCAGAAGGTCCCGGGTTCAATCTCTGGCATCTAGGCAAGGAAAAACACCTGCCTGAATCCTGGACAGCTGATGACAGTGAATGTCAACAATACTGGGTTATATGGACCAATGGTCTGGCTCAGTATAAGGCAGCTTCCCATCCCATGTTCCTACGTTCTGTGTCCCAGGCCTAGTTACAAGTATGTCTCAAGGATGGATGAGAATTTCATTTTAGTTAAAGTTCTCCATATCTAGGATGAAAAGAACTTGAGATTAAAAAGATTCAAATGTGAGAGAAACTAACACTGACAAATTCATCCATCCAGGCCCAGGGCTTTGAGAGCAGTGCTATTAAAAGTCTGGGTTTGAATCCCTATGTTTTCAGCCGTGTTAGTGTTGAATTAGGGCTTCTACCTTTTTTTTTTCATCTTTAACAGGCAGGTACAGGAAGGTACATCATGGACCTCTCTATGCTCACAAAAGCTGTACCTGTTGGATTTGGCCAGGGCAGACAGGTGAGAATTTTGTTTCGGTTCATTTTCATGAACATTCTCTTCTTTCCCTCCAGACCCTGTCTTCCCTTGTCCCAAAGCCCCAAGGGAGGAAAAGGTGTAGGTGAAGAAAAGAATAACTTAAATAATCTTTAAAAATCAGAAATGGAGTTTAGAAGAGCTCCGTGGAAGGAAGAAAAGACAACCTGTGATCTGTGCAGAAGATAAAGCCAGTCTAGGAAGACTTCCCTTGGTAAAGTCAGAAGTCAACCCAGCATTCTTCTAGGAGGAAGCATTTCCTCAAAAGCAGAGGCTGCCCTCTGGCCTTCTACATGCTCCCAAACATGTATTTACATCAAACAAAATAAAATGACCACAAATAAAATAAATGTAATTTGATTAAATATATTTGTTAAGCAGAATGCTGTTTGTTAAGAGTTGCTTTGCAGTAACTGAGTTCCTGTGAACCACAAGTCACTCAAGGAATACTAATGTAACTGTCCTAATACTACATTTTTTAAAAAGAAGCGTAAAATCAGGTGTCATAAACCACTAGGATTTTTTTTAAAAAGAAAAAAAGCAATGCACTCTGGAGGACCTAATTTGTCCTGTATCCTGTCCAAAGTTCTTGAACCTGGACCTCAGTGGTGCCTTGTGAGTACTGAAGACAGGCTGCTTATTTTTATTTAGGTCCTGCTTTTCCAATTATATGTCCATAGTAACTGCATGTGTAAGCCAATGGTTTCATTCCATCAGAGAAGCTGAAAATCTTCCCAGCCAGAAGTAAACAAGAACTGGCCATATGTCCATGGCTGCAATATATCTAATTCGGGACATTACAGGCAGTTTGCAGGGTGCTCAACAGCAGAGGAGGAGGTTCACCTTGCCAATGCAGAGCAAGCCTATTATTATTATTATTATTATTATTATTATTATTATTATTATTATTTACAGTATTTGTATACCACTCCACATCTAAGCAGATTCTAGAGCGGTGAACAATAAAAAGATACAAACAGATAAAACAAACACACTGAGAGCCAGTGTGGCGTAGTGGTGAGAGTGTTGGGCTGGGACTCGGGAGATCCGGGTTCTAGTCCCCGCTCGGCCATGAAAATCACTGGGTGACTCTGGGCCAGTCACTGTCTCTCAGCCTAACCTACCTCACAGGGTTGTTGTGAGGATAAAATGGAGAGGAGGAGGAAGATTATGTAAGCCGCCTTGGGTTTCTTGCAGGAAAAAAGGCGGGGTAAAAATATAATAAATAAATAAATAAATACAATACAATACATTGAAAACAAAGTAACATTACAATGGTGGCTGGACAGCAGAAAAGGCTTCCTGGAACGAGGTGATCTTCAACAGGTGCTGAAAGCAGCCCAATATTGGAGCCTGCACAACTTCCAGAGGCAGGCAGGTAATTTTATGGATCAGACCTTGCCTAAACTGGTTTGTTATAGCATGAACCTTCATAAGTATGTCATCTGATGCAAGGAGTCTAAGATTAGATTATACAGACACAGAGGTTCAGGCAGATGCATGGACAAAGCAAGTAATTCAGGTCAAAACTAAAGACAATGGAATGCATAAGGCAAAGTTAGAAAGCTGAACATGAATACAATGTTTTATTTATTTCCTTAACTGCAGATTCAAATAGCCTAATACATAGCCTACCATATTCTCATGGTACAGCTATTCTTCTATACATGGATCGTACATAAAGTACAGGCAGTCCCCAGGTTAAGAACGTCCAACTTACAGACAACCCATACTTAAGAACGGACTTCTGGGTTCCCCGGCGCTATGTCATTTACAGAGAGTACATAGCGTAGTATACTACGCAATTCGCGTAACTTATGCAATTTGCGTAAATGCCGATTTTAACGTATAGAACGCTATGCTGTTCTGACTTACATACAAATTTAACTTAGAGACATTCTTAAGAACAGAACTCGTTCATAACCCGGGGACTGCCTGTATTACAAATGGGTTATCTTTCTTTCTGTCTGTGAAGGACCGCCACCAGTCCTTTGCGCGAGTTTGGGAGTTAATGGCTTAACCAGCACCGAGAAAATTCCCTTTAAGCGGTTCCCGGCTGAACGGAAGGCAGCCACTACCAATTATGGGGGTTACACATACCTGTAGTCAGCTCAATGTTCTCCGCAGCCCGTCTTTCCGCGGCGGCCCGATCTCGCTCTTCTGAATGACATGGAGCGTTCTCCACGCTGCTCGAGCCGCCGCTGCCGCAGGAGCTGCCACAGGAGCCACCGCCACTGCCGCTGGAGCCGCAACCGCTGCTGGAGCCGCTGCCGGAACCGCCGCCGCTGGTCACATCCTGCTGCTCCCGCACGCTGCTGGACCGCCGTGCTATGTTTTTGGTGGGGGGAACCAGGGCAATAGGGCTTAAAAAGCCCTGTTGCCCTGGATTCCCCCGCCAAAAACATAGCGCGGGGGTCCAGCGCTCCGGAGCAGGGTCCCGTCGCGTCACTTCTGCTGCGCCGGAAGTGACGCGATGGGACCAGTGTGGGCGGCGCGGATGGCTCGGTGCAGACGGCGGGGAGCAAGGTAGGCCCACGCTCACCAAGGAGAGCCCGCGCAGACACGAGCAGGCTGAGTTCGGGCCTCACTCATGCCCGCGCGGGCAAAAGTAACATCCCTACAGTACCAATAGGCACTGAGCAAAAGCTTAAAGCAGCAGGCAAAAGGTATTTGTTTATATAAGCCAGTGTGGCATAGTGGTGAGAGTGTTGTACTGGGACTCGGGAAATCCGGGTTCTAGTCCCCGCTCAGCCATGAAACTCACTGGGTGACTTTGGGTCAGTCACTGACTCTCAGCCTAACCTACCTCACAGGGTTGTTGTGAGGATAAAATGGAGAGCAGGAGGAGGAGGATTATGTAAGCCACCTTCGGTTCCTTTCAGGAAAAAAGGTGGGGTATAAATATAATAAATAAATAAATAAATAAATAAATAAATAAATAAATAGCAAAACATACAGATAAGAACTCCACCGTAAACAAGAACAGTCTATAAAACTTAATGGAGCGTGCAGCTCCAATCCACATTCAGCTTAAAGGAGGTTTGCAGAAAGGCATAGACAGTATTGACCTTAAAGGACCCAAGTTCCTAGAAAGAGTATCACCGCAAGTTGTTCAGACTTACAGCTGGTTACCGAGAGCCCTGCTCGGGGTGGAATTTCTTCGTCCTGACCAGAGTCACAGACCAGTTCCGTGCAGTCCTGCTGCACCTTGTTTCCAACAACCTACCGGGGCTCAGTGCCCCTCTTTTACCCCCTCTCTTCGCTCCCCCCTCCCTTCCTGCTGACAGGCAGAACCTGCTTTTCCTGCCAGGCTCCTGGTGCCCCTGGGTGCTTGAGGGTACTTGGCAGCTCTTTGAGACTGCCAGGGAATCCTAGCGCCCCTCAGGTGCTTGAGGGTGTGTTTTGCAGCTCTTTGAGACTGCCGGGGAAACCACTGGGGTGTATGTAGATGTGCCCCATTGAGGTGAATGCAAATGTAGGCTGATGCAAATGGCTGCTCGGAACTGAACTGCCTCTGCCCTAGGCAGAGGTCATGCAGGTGGCGGTGTGTGTGTGGGGGTGTCTGGTCCAGCTTTCTCTCCACACTGTCTGTTTTTCTTTCTTTTAATGCCATAGAGTTTGGTAGTTTTAATAAAGTTTAGTAATTTAATAAGGTTTAAAATTTATTATCTCATCTTTAGATGAGAGCCAGTGTGGTGTAGTGGTTAGTGTGGAACTAGGACTGGGGAGAACCGGGTTCTAGTCCCCACTCAGCCATGAAGCTCACTGAGTGACTTTGGGCCAGTCACTGACACTCAGCCTAACCTACCTCACAGGCTTGTTGTGAGGATAAAATGGAGAGGAAGAGAATCATGTATATGGCCTTGGGCTTCTTGGAGGAAAGGTGGGATGTAAACGTAACAAAATAAATAAATGAATTTAAGAATAAATATTGTCAAGATGTAGATCCCATGAAGCCCCAAAGAAATCAAAAGATATAACTGCTCCAAGATATGTCTGGCTGGGTAAGAACAAAAAGTGACCCTTTCCCTTCAAACATCCAGGCTACACCCCCCACCCTTAACTTTAATATGCCTCTGAGTAAAAACATCTAAATGCTACCATTTTGAATTTTTGTATATTTAAACACTTCCTTCCAACATATTTGTTTTTGTATATTTAAACTCTTCCTTCCAACATATTTGTTTTCACCAATCAAACAACACTGTTCATATCTTCTTTCCAACTCAACTGTTACTGCAACTTTCAGCTGATCTGAAAAGAAAGGGTGAAATTTGCTTCAAAAAGCATTCAAATAAAGTAAAATCATATGTTACTCCCCCCCCCCAAAAAAAAAATTTGCTCATATTCATGTATGGTGAATTAAAATTCATCCCCATAAGTCTTCGTTATTCTGGCATCTAATCATATGGAAAATGTGGTAATTTAATTAAAAACAAGTAACATAGGTTGGATGTCCCTTGGGATGGAAACCAAGGGAAAATGATCTAATCCATCAGGTTTCCATTTTGAAAATGTATTAATATTAGACCACAAGACCACAGCAAAAAAAGAAAAGAAAAAAAAGCTGTTCATTTGCAATGCTGTAATCTGATGCTGAAACAATTTCAGTAGAGGAAGCCAAAATTACACTGTTCTGTCTCATTGTCTGCACCAGGTGTTTGTCAAAGTGTAATGTGACCTAGTAAAATCTTATAAGAATCCTTCAGTAAAGCATTTGATCAATTGTATGCTTCATTTTTAAGCAAAACTCATGGAGGGCAGTAAGAAACACAGGTGATGGGTGGGTGGGGAATCCCAGAGTCAGATTTTATCTAGGATTCTTGCAAATAGCTAGATTTCTTTCCAAGATATGACATATTGTCTTGCATTAAAGCAGTGCTTCTCAAATAGTGGGGCGGGCCCCCCAGGGGGGGCGCGAGGCTCCGTAAAGGGGGGCTCGTTTGACCTCAGTTAAAAGTTTTTTTTAATATTGTGTTCCTTTAAATCCTGTGCTCCTTTAAATCTTTTCTGCTACAGTTAATAAAGCTATTCTTTGTTGTAAATTGATCCACATTTCTTTCTTTTTTTATTCTCTTATACGTTAATAAGGATACAGTGTTATGCAGAGGTGTACTTATAACAATTTTATAGACAAATGATACTATTTACAGTCGCGCGGGGGGCGCGAAATGTTTTCTTCTTCCTAGGGGGGGCATGACAGAAAATAATTGAGAAGCACTGCATTAAAGGAAGTCATAGTAACATAATATTGGAGGGTTTTAAAAAAAAAAACCCTCTTCGGTGTTCTGCTCCTGCTGAATTTACATATTCTACAAAATTTGAGAGGCATTTGCTAAACTACTACTAGCTGGGGATCTATACATGTTCAAAGTGGCTGCTTTGACCATCCCATTGAACAAATACTTTCCTGTCACAAACCCCAAATCCTCAGATTCTGAATTAGATATACCCCTTTGTTAAAAAATAAAAAAATAAAAACCCTGAAAGCATCTTCCATAAACAGAAATCATATGAACTACTTTAGTAGAGAAAGTGATAGCTACAGTCACAGTCCTCCATAGATAGATCATGACAAAATTTTCATCTCATCCCTATGATATCATTGTCAAGTGCTGAGTAAGCTGGTGATGAATATTGGAAATCAAGTGACATGCATCTGTGTAGGAACTGTACCATACAGCTAGTGTTCCATAATGACTAGAGTTGAGCCAAAATTTCTCAGAAGACATTTTTCTGGGGAAATTTCTGATATTTTTATTTTTCTTGCCCCCAGGGGGGGAAAGGCCACTTTGCTGAATTTTCTCAGGATAGTAATACCTTTTTTTAATGGCAGCTGCCATTTTTCCCCCACAATGCCCCAGAACAATGCTGGGGCATTGTGAATGATGCAAAATGGTGGCCAGCAGTAAAACAAACAAACAAACAAACAATAAGCACAGGGGAAAGGAAGAGGCTGTGTAATTGGCAAGCCTAATGGTGAGTCTCACCCCAGAGAGACTGTTGGAGAATTTCTCCTCCCACAGGACAAAGTTGGTGAAATCAACCCCCACCCCAAGTTCCCTGCTGACAAATAGGATGGAGAATTTTGAGAAGTCATTTATGCACAGCTCTAAATTGACAGGTAGAGTGATCCTCTGGCCCCTATACAGCATCTAGAGAGCCATAGGATGCTTCAGATTTCCAGATCTGAGGTTGGAAAAGAGCTCTGACCTTGTAGCTGGGGATCCGCGCTCGGAAAGAACCACACTGGCTGCTTCTCCAAGGTTGCAAGAGAGACCTCAGAGAAGGGGTAAAGAGGGTGGGGAGGGGAGGAGACTGGGTCCACCAGGGCATCTAGCTGATTTGCAGGGCAGGAGGAGCGGGGAGGTAAAGATCACCTCCGTGCCCCTCCTACACTGCACAGGATTCCCATAATCCTCCAAGTTCAGAGGCTTATGGGCATCCATCCCCATTGGATTGTGTGCTAACAATTGTTACAAATGTACATAATGTGTGCTAGAAATGGGTTCTCTGAACATCAGGGTTACATCTTCACCATATGTCGGAGAGAGTTGTACATAAATATCTCAGCTTTGTATGCCTCTATGGAGCAAAAATTTTTCTCTTCTCAGGCCCTGCTGTTGTGTCTGTATTCTCACCCAAATTTGGCAGAGAAAATGCTCAGTTTTGCTAATGTCAACTTGCATGGATTAATTCCAATTAAAATGCTCCTCAGTCCAATTTTGTGATGCGAAGAAGAAGAAGAAGAAGAAGAAGAAGAAGAAGAAGAAGAAGAAGAAGAAGAAGAAGATCTTTCTTTTAAAGATATAGAAACAACAAGAGGAGGGAAGTCAGGTAAAATATACAATAGAAAAAAATTAATTCCACAAGGTAGAAGAAAATCAATGTACTCCTTCTTAACAGAAGGAAGAACACACACCTTTGCACAGTCAGCACAATACGAAGCATACATGATGCTTTAATTGGCTCCACGGGTGCATAAACCCGGCAACCATAGTCCCCACCCCTCAATCAAGCAGGGAAGCCAACACAGCTTAGCAAGTTACTGACAGAGTAAGGCAGAGTCTATTTTTAGAGGCTGGTGTACCAGATGGTGAGCAAAGAAGAAATGATGAAACTTCAGCAAATTCAGATTCGTTAGGGCTGAGCTGAATATTTGTCAGTTTCGCACTAAACATTTCCCTTTCAACAAGGTACAACTTTATAAAAAAAATACTGGAGGCAACATATGCAAAAAAGCAGCACTTTACAGGCAGTTTCAAGGGAAGATGCTTCCCAGCCTTGGAACTTCAAAGTTCCCAAGGCAAGCCCTATAGGGGGGCATCCCTAGGGAAGCTCTACAGGCTGCAGTTAGGCTGCATTCCTATACACACTTATCTGAGAGTAAGTCCCGTTGTACTCAATGGGTCTTACTTCCAAATATATGGGCACAGAATTGCACTCTTAAAGGAGATGTGAAATCCATGCAGAGCCTTAAAAGAACGAGTCTGTGGAAACTCCACTAGCCTCAGCTGAAAGGTTATGTAATCGTCAGTGATGGCCAAAAACAGTGGAGGATACCACCCCTGCTTTTAAGGAAAAGCAGATCAGTTCCTCTCCTAGACAGGGCTACCTCAAGGGGGGCAAAAGGGCAGTTGCCAGGGTGCCAGGTTCTCGGGGGGGGGGGCAATGATTCCCTGAAGGTGGCAGTGGTGGCTGTGTGGTACAAGCAACTGCAGCAGAGTTCCAACTCCTCCTCCTAGCCCAGGGCTCTCCAACCTTGGGTTCACAGATGTTGCTGGACTACAGCTCCCAGAATCCCTTGCCATTAGCCATGCTGGCTGGGTATGCTGGGAGCTGTAGGCCAGCAACATCTGGGGACCCAAGGTTGGAGAGCCCTGTCCTAGCCCATATCTGGTGCTGGGGAGGGGGCTACTGTGCATCCACATGCCCCTCCACTAATATTCAGCAGCTTCACCCTTGCCTTTGGCTCCACCCACAGTTAAAACATTTTAGGGCGCAATCCTATGCATGTTTAGACAGAAAAAAAGTTCTATGACTCCGATGCTGGCTGGGGAATGCTGGGAATTGTAAGACTTTTTCTGTCTAACATGAATTGATTGGGCCCTTAAAGAATGTTTCTAAAATACGACAGAGAGAGTATAACATGTTATAAGCAAAAATAATGACTCATAGATTATTATCTATGGTTATATACAAGACAATCATACTTGCACTATATCTTTGAATATGTTTTCCCCATTTAAATTTGCAGGATTATCCTGTCAGAATTTCCTAGCAGGACCTGAATTTCACAGCATTTTAAACTTTTCATGTGTCACCATCCACAGCTAAAATAATATTAATTCTTCCCTGCCTCAGGGTAGCTTCTGCTTTTTTAAAGAGAGACATTTATACAGAAGGAAAAGGAAAACAAATTGAGTTCTAGATTTCAAGAAAAGAATATCCTAAATTTATAATATAACCTATGTAACCCAAAACCATCAAAACTTTACTGTATATTAAATATCACTCATGGCTTAATCAGTTCAAATATATTCACCTATGTCGTGGTCAAGAAGCACCATTCACTCTGAAGCACCCATTTCTGCCAATCAAGAAAGACACCTGCAGTCCAAGAACATAAGCAGAATCTTGTGGGAGGATACACCACGGTTCAAACTGCCAATCTGGGATTTCTTCTGTACGACTACAGCTAAAAATAAATATAACCGCTAATGAAGTCTACTCAACTGCAGACAGTAGAAGTAAGTGACTTCCTTCATTTTAATTTAATTAGAGTAAGGGAAGAAGTGATCCAAGAACCTCATTTATATTATGACTATGCCAAAGTATCTGGCCCCTTGTCTTATGTGACGTTGACAATGCAATATTAAAGCTTGCAAACATTTAAACCAAGGGTGGGCAACATATGGCCTTCCAGATGTTACTGGACTGCAACTCCCATCATCCCTCACCATTGGCTGTGCTAGCTAGGCCTGATGGGAATTACAGTCCAACAACATCTGGGGCCCAGAAGTTGCCCACCTGATTTAAACCAATCAGTAGGATCCTTATATCTTCCCAACCGTTCAGTAAATATTTAGAATCATATGAAAGACTTCCAAACATAAGAAGAGCTCCGTTGGATCAGACCAATATTCCATCTAGCCCAGTATCTGGTTTCCCACTTTGGTCAACCAGATACATCTGTAAAGCCCACAAGCAGGAAATGAAGGCTGCAGCTTCTGTTGTTGCTCTGAGACACTGGTTTTCAGTGCCATACTGTTGCTGAACCTAGATATTGCATATAGCCCTTGAAAATAGTTTAGAAGCTCCAGCTAATACAAAAATTCAGCTGCTAGAATTCTTGATGGCTTGCCTAGCTATGGGTATGTAAATGTTACATAATTCTGAAGGAGCTACATTCACTACCTATTCGCTACCAAGCCCAATTCAAGGTGCTGGTGCTTACCTTTAAAGCCCAAATAGCTTGGGGCTGAAATATCTGAAGAAGCACCTCTTCCCACATCAGCCTGTCCATAGATTAAGATCAGAGGAGGCCCCTTTCAGTGTCCCATTTATAAGAGAAGTACTTATTTCATCGACAGAAGAGATGGCTTTCTCTGTGGTGGCACCCCAACTTTGGAATAACCTGCTATATGCAATTTATCACAAGGACAACACATGTGGATTTTCCATGCCCTCTTGATAGCTAAAAGACTGATATTACAACACTGGAAAGATAAACGTTCACCTCCTATAACACAGTGGATTGAGGACCTAATAACACTTTCAACATTTTTGAGTGGGTGGTACGTAGATGCCACCTGCAGATGGATAAATGCATGGATATTTGGTCTGCTTTTTCTGAAGTTTATGCATAACTGTCATTACGGATAGTTGTATTACTACATACTTATTGATATATACCGGTATTTCATACATATTTAATGTAAGTGATTCAATTTAAATACTGTAAGATTTTTTCCCCATTTTTATATGGTTTTTGTTTTATTTTGGTGTAATTCACATTTTAAAAACTAATTAATTAAAAAAAAAAAACCTTCTGTGGGAGGTATGCCGACATTGTACTCTTTTCAGCACCAGGTTAGACCCTTTTTATTTTACCAGGAATGTTAAATTTAAATTTGTATTTTTTTAGCTGGTTGAAACAGATGTTATGCATCTCCATTTTATTGTATTGATGTTTAATGTGATAAGAGCTGGGAGGACTCCTTCAGTTCTACTGAAAGGATTAAGGTACATTGGTTAGAGCAACAATGGGGAGTGATAAAAGGAGGGCTACTTCAGTTGCCTGCAGGAAACACAGGCAGAAATTCAACTGGGATAGTTGGTAGTCCCATCTCTGTATGTGATGTTTGGGATGCAGCAGGTGAACAACTGCCTACATTGATAGAAGCTGAGAAGAGTCCTTACATTCTACTGAACGGAGTAAGCTACAGTGGTTAGAGTCATACATGTTTACTCAAAAGGAAAACCCATTGTGTTCTGTGGGGCTTACTCACAAGTAACTTTAGTTTTGGAATAGTAACAAGGAACTTGGTGGGTCTGATTTCCTTCATCAAGTCTTTTTAATTTTATCTTGCTTGTGGAAAAGTGAAAAATCAGATTTATATAGACTCTAGTTCCTACTCATTTGTTATTTTGTGAGAACGTGTGTGGGGGTAGGATCCTCACATGTGTTGTATCTCTATGAGCACACAAGGAAACTTCTAGACTAGAGCCAGTAATAGCTGAGAAAACAACAGCAAATCATAGAATCATAGAATCATAGAAAAGTAGAGTTGGAAGGGGCCTACATGGCCATCAAGTCCAACCCCCTGCTCAATGCATCCCTGACAGATGGGTCAAAGCATCCCTGACAGATGGCTGTCCAGCTGCACCTTGAATGCCTCCAGATTGGGAGAGCCCACCACCTCCCTAGGTAGTTGATTCCATTGTCTTATTGCTCTGACAGTCAGGAAATTTTTCCTGATGTTTAGGTGGAATCTAGGTTCATTTGTTGCCATGGCAACTAACAGAGTTTCATTCAGTTTTTCTCTTTGCACCATGTTTCTATGTTCACCGTTTCACTTTTACCTTCACCAAAAGAAATGGAAACCCATCATCATCATCATCATCATCATCATCATCATCATCATCATCTCCTGCAGTGCACTTGGTGCATACGGCCTGAATAGTCAGCTCCCATGTCTTCCATCTCTGTCTAAACTGCCTGCTAAAAACTCATACTTTCAGCCAGCTTGCAGTGCTGTAGAAGAGCTAGCAAACTGCAGTTTCTTCCATTCTGCCAACTCCTCTTAAGCCACTGCAAAAGTCTTAACCTGCCTTCATCTTTCTCTTTGGGTGGTAATTCTTCCCATATTGGAAAACTTATTTCCGAAATCCTTCCCGAACTTCCCTGTTAGTGTAACAATTAGCATTATCGAAGGTTCAGAAGGAAGTGATTATGGAAATGTTTTACTGTTAAAGGAGGGGATCCCAATCCTCTAAGAACTATGATGGTGTAAATCCCAACTCAATGCATCAGACTTTGCAATATTAGAATGGTGATTCGAGCTCCACCACAGCTTTTGTCCTGATCTGTAGTCCATATTTGGTGTTTGGCTTATGACATCATCATTGCCTCTAGACTGCGTAGTCATACATTATTTATAGATTAACTGACTAATCCCCTCTGTTTTTATATGGGTAAATAAAAAGCAAAATATAAACATTCAGGTCTGGCTGAATTTCAATAATTATTTTCGTCCTCCACAAAAGTATAACTAGAACCAGGTGATGAAGTTCATCAAGCATTCTCTTCTCTTCAAGTAAAGACAAACAAGGAAGGATTCAAGAGATGGTTTTTCCCAGAGCTGTAGTGTCATTGTATAACAACACCTGGGTTTTTAAGAGGCCCAGTGTTTTGTAAAAGGTACATTAATTTTCAGTTATTTTCCAAGATCAAATTAAATTAGAGCACATGGTTCAGTCACTATTTTCCAGATGCTGTGCACTAAAAATTGCAATACAAATCAAACAGACTGCACAAAGAAAAAAAAAACTTTAGCCAATAAAAAGCACTTTTATAAAAGCAAAGCTATGCATATTTTACTCAAGCCAATGTGTGCAATGCAATAAAGTAGCTTTTTCTACAGGGGGAGTGGGGGAAATAACCTTTATAGAAATGCACAGTGTATGTCTATACATGTCTACTCAAAAGGATATCCCATTGGGTTCAGTGGAGATTACTCCTGGGAAAGTGGTTACAGAATTGCAGCCTTAGACATGATTGAAGGCCAAGGCCTCTGGTGAAGATGTGGGGCCTGTTTGACAGGAGTCTGATTGGCGAGTGTGCAACATCTACCAAATGCTGCTCTTAGTGCATACAGTGTAGTAAAAAGCCTTTATCAACTGATTAGGGCATGTGGGGTTGAACATCTGCTGATATATGTAAGAGACATGATAGTGTATAAAATTATGCATGATGAGGAGAGTAGCAGTGTATGGTAGATTCCTATCACAAATTTCCTGCAAAATCTTCAAGAGATTGAGCTCCACTAAGAAAGAAGTAGTTCATTCAATAGGGCAACCTTGCCAATCAGACAGAAATTAACTAGATCAGAAATTAGCCTCTTGAAATGTTTTTTTAAATACTTCTTTTGGGAAAGTTTGAATATTTAATGGAATCCTTTTTTTTTAACCCAGTAGAAAACATGAGCTAAAAAGGCAGGTCACGAGAGTAGACTGTAACCTCTTTCCTGAAATAGTCATATTGGCTTCATTAGGACTGTTCCTAGTAACTGGTTTGAGGATCACAAATCCCCAAGCCCAGTTCTACTTGCAGGAAATGAAAGCTCCCACTTCCAAGTGGGGACAGGATTGGGGAGGGGAGGGAAATGGGCATCATTTGTCTGGGGCACTGAAGCCCTCTGCAGGCTTTCTATTTCTACATGCCATTGAGGAAGAGCATGGGGGATGCTGCCAAGCCCCACACTATTCATCCCATGAATGAATGAGCCTTTGCCTCATTTGCATTTAGAACCTGCATAATCAAGGTTCTAAATCATACAAGGACCTACAACAATGGGGTTTTAATAACACCTGACTCTCTCAGCTACCTATACCAGGGTTTTCCTTGAGAATTGTTTGATATACACACACACCTCCAAAGAATACCCATAACATTCTTCATTGAGTGCATGGTTGCTGCTTTTATACTTCTTGAAATAAGCCCACAGTGCACTTCAACTGGCATTCAGCTGTGCACTTCAACTTGAACCCATTCGTATCATTTAACAACAGTGGCAGAACAAAACATTTGTGAAAGAAAATAGTAGCGGATTGCACCAAACACAGACTCTTGGAAAAGCAAAAGCGGAGATAAGCAAGTCACAGCATGACGGAGCTTGATATAAGATTTCTTTGACAAAAAACCTCGCATGAACGCCTTTAGATCCCCCAAGCTATGAGAAGATGTAATATAATTAATGTTGCATGATGGAAGGCACAGTGCTCATCATACATACAAAGAGAAAGCAAGTGAAGAACAGTGAGCAATTGGAAATGTTTAGGAGAAATAAATTTAAAACAAATGCCTCTTTCTAATAATTGGTAAACATATCAGCATAGCAGTGTCCCATGCATGCAATGAACAAGATGCACCATTTAAAGATGAAATACATGTCTGAGGAAACACAAATATGTTTGATAAAGAAAAATACTTTCAGGTCCTCAGAAATTCTGCACACTCAGTTCTTTATTACAAGCTAACTTAAAACCTAGCAGTAAGAGTTCAAAAGCCCCTTGGACACAGAACTTTCAATTACAACTAAGTAATTATAACTGAAATGTGAAACAAGAAAGCACAATTCATTTTGAATGCCGTTTTTATTATAAACCCTGTTGCCAGCAAACCACAGCTCACATGCTTGTAAAACCCTAAACTGCTATCCTCACATTTCCAAAACTGCTCTGGCTTTTGCCACCTGGGAATGCCATGTTAAAATGCCATGAATACCATTATGATTTCTTGGAACCAAGATCCAGGATACATATGAAGAGCTACTCTAGATGAACCTTGTGCGTCCCCAGTAGGTTTTTGTTTTGTTTTTTTCTTTTGAAGAGCAGACCCAACATCCCCCCACCCCCAAGTACCATATCATAAACTGGTGCTTTGGAAAGTGCTGCTCAGTTTCAAAAATGGTCTGTCTTGTTTTGCAGGGGGCTGTTGCTCCAGATTCCAGAAACACATGTGCCCTTGGGCACATCAATCCAGTTGCACAGTCCTTTGGAGCCAATTAAAGTGATGGAAGATGGCCAGCATATACCCACAAAAGCATTTCTGAGAAAACGGGGGGAATTAAACCATAAGAAGTTTGAAATTTGCAGCTTCATCAAATGCCTTAATTGTCTCTCAATTATCACTCAAACATGTTTGTAAATTTAGAAAACCTAACGTGTTTCACAAATTAACACTAAGGCTTCTTCCTAATACTGTATTAGAGTATATAAAGCTTGTCATAGTTAACAACAACAAAAACAACAACAACAAAGACAAACCTTTGTCTAGTACGGGGTGCAGAACCTCAGGCCCAGGGCCAAATCTGGAGAGAGCCACACTGGAGAGTCAGTGTGGAGTAGTGGTTAGAGTGTTGGACTGGGACTTGGGAGATCTGGGTTCTAGTCCCCACTTGACCATGAAGTTCACTGGATGTCTTTGGGCCAGTCACTGACTCTCAGCCTAACCTACCTCCCAGGATTGTTGTGAGCATAAAATGGAGAAGGAGGAAGAATATGTAAGTTGCCTTGGGTTCCTTGCAAGTGGGAAAAAAAAAGGTGGGATATGAATATATTAAATAAATAAATAATCCTGCCTGCCTGGCTGCCTGCCTGGGATCCCAATCTGGCCCTCTGGGATTGCCCAGATGGGCACACTCCCTTTTCCCCAACTGCTGATTGCTTAGTGATTTGTGCAGTTGTTTCCCCATTCCGAAAGCATAATGTGCCTCTCAGAAGCCTTAGTTGCTGGCAGTAAGTGCTTTAAATTAAAGGTGCTGGTCTTTTTTTTATATATTGGCACTGCCCCCTTTTGCCTTCAGCCCCACCCAGCACTGGAATGTGGTCCTTGAGAGCTTCTCCAAAATGGAATTTGGCCCCTGAGCTTAAAAGGTTCTGCATCCCTGCTACAGCACCGTCAAGTGTTCAAAAAGTGCTTCACGTAGATTATCAAGTTGAATCCTTTCAACTACCGTGTAAGGTAAATCATTAGTATTATCCCCCACGCTGCAGATGTAGGAAGGGGGGGGTCTGAGAGAGGTACTAAGTGCCCTAAGTCTACCTAGTGAGTTCATAAGCAGAGGCAAGATTCAAACCAGTGATTATATTTTGCATCAGTTCAGGCAGAAACTGGAACAAACTCTGTTCAAACATGTTAACTAATCCAAAAAGATAATATGATTAGCATACGCCACTATATCCTTTATATGTAGGCACTTTCTGTGTTAGAACAATGTTATGTTCTAACAATGTTACAACAATGATATGATCGCACTCTTCTAGTACTTGAAGGGTTGTCACACAGAGGAGGGCCAGGATCTCTTCTCAATCATCCCAGTTTGCAGGACACGGAATAATGGGCTCAAGTTACAGGAACCTAGATTCCACCTAAACATCAGGAAAAATTTCCTGACTGTCAGAGCAATAAGACAATGGAATCAACTACCTAGGGAGGTGGTGGGCTCTCCCAATCTGGAGGCATTCAAGGTGCAGCTGGACAGCCATCTGTCAGGGATGCTTTGACCTGGATTCCTGCATCGAGCAGGGGGTTGGACTCGATGGCCATGTAGGCCCCTTCCAACTCTACTTTTCTATGATTCTATGATTCCAGAGATAAGTCTTCTAACACATGGGGATTTTCCATAGACAGTTCCTGTGCTCTAACACAGACGTATGTACAGTATAATGGTCCCAGATCACAATCCTTGCCTCTAATTGCCCAGCATTTCTCACTCCTGATGGGGTTTACAAGCCATATTATATTTTTCCACCTCTTGATTTAGCTTGATTCAGCCTCCTGATTCAGCTCAATTCAAACAACCATTCTTTATTAGTAGAAGTCAACAAGAGTTAAGGAATTCTGTATAGACTCTTGCAAGTGTTTGGGACCTTAAAATTGTCCTGATCATCTGGATGCTTGTGTTGATATCTATCATCTATCATTGCATCAGCATTTCATGTCTTCCCTGATATAAAGAGCAAACCAGAACTCTGCAGAACCATCCGATTAACAGAAAGAGAACCTGCATGCTTATTGCCCAGTACATCCATTACTGTTCATACAGGAGGTGCAGGAAAGCTTTGGGGCATTGATCAGCCTGAAGAGAGGAAATATAGGTAAGTAGGCTTTCTACCGTGGACCTTGACCATTATTCAAGAGTTGAAGGCCAGCATAAAATATGAACAAAAAGAACATTTCGCTCTATTTCAGTAACAGAGAGACATAAATAACATGCCAAAGGATAAAAAAGGAAACTAGATATTTGTGGCTCAGATGTCAGAAGAACACCAAAAAAATAAAATAAATAACTTTCAGCTCAGACACCATCGAGGAAGTCCCTTGAAGGATAAAAGAGCACTTTAACAAAGTGGGATGCTTAACTGATCATCAGTCCTGCTTTGTCACTTTCATCTTAGCAATACACAGAAGAGACCAGACTTCCGTGCCAGCCCTTGGCATGAGGAGCCTGCACTAAAAGAAAGGGAGTCGGTCAGCCTGAGGACAAAAGGGGAAGCTGTTGAAGGCTGCAGCCAACTCTGCAAAGACAAAGCAGCTGGCAAGAGAGAGTGACAAGGAAGAGGCTTGTGCTATGTTTGCAATGGAGAACAGTGACAGAGTAATCATAAACCAAAAAAGACCTGACCAAGGAGAGCTGCCTGTAAAGGAAACAAAAAAACCCGCCTCCAATTACTGCCTGAGGCAGTTCTATTAATCTGTAGGAGAACTCCTGACAGAATGCCTATTCAGTCTTCACCCGATGTATTCTGCCTAATGGGAACTTTATTATGTTTGACACTGGGAGTAATTACCTCATGAGAATTTTGCATACGAGAGGAATGAGAGGCTTTAATTTTCTGCAGGTGTCTTGGACACGTTCAGTGCCCAAAAGAATGAGGTGCACATTCTTGTTTTGCCACAACGCTTTAAGTCTGGGACACTTCATGCTTGAGAGAAATGTGTTTATCGTGTCCATCGGGGAAGCAGCAGAACTTATTATTTGTCCAGTGAAGTAGCTTGAGCCAGGAAATTGCACTGACAAAACTCAGTGGGAAAAAAGTCAATAATAGCCATTTCGTTACCAGGAGAACCTGAACAGTCATCCTTCTCAAAAGTACTGCTTATGAATACTCCTTGTTCCATTAGCGCTAGTTTCCAGATTGATTAGTCCTGTCATTTTTACTCAAATCAGCTACTACCAGGGCTAATTATTGGTGGTCATTTTTATCCAATATTAATTACATGACAAAAATAGATAAAACTTATGAATTACTTTGTTCCTAGAACTAAAGCATTAATAAAAAGGAAACAAAATAGAGGCAACCAGCAAAGCATCTTTTGTAATTTTTCTTTAAAATGGACTCAGGGGGCGGGGGGTGGGTAGATTAAAAAGAGGACAAAGTATTGTGTTCCATGATAAAGTAAGTGAATTTCCAGCTGAAACAGATGGTGCAACATTTTAGGACTAGCATCAATTGGCAACTAGATAATATAAGAATCCCCTGAAAATCTAACCAACTAGATGTAAAATAAGGCAAAACTTCATATTTTAAATCAAGTTATTATTTCTTGCTTTTTCAGTTGGAGGACTTACGGTGCAATCCTATATATGTCTACTGAGAAGTAAGCCCCACTGAGTTCAATGGGACTTACTCCCAGGTAAGTGAGTATAGGTGCAACCATATAGGATTAAACTACCAAGCATATATCACTCCTGATATTAGAGAAATGGGTTTCTCTAATATGCCCATACGTTGACATACTTGAGACCTAAATAAGACAGAGGGTAGGAGAGGGTCTTTGTCAGTGGTAGAGACCCCCTAGCCTTGCATGCACGCTTCCCTCATGCCACCAGTGAATATTCCTGGCAGCAGAGTGCAGTGAACAGGCGCAACCCCTCAGCCTAGAGAGGGTGGGCAATCGTGTTTGCATTGTTCACTTTCCACTCAGCCAACATAAGAAGCTACTTGGTGGGATGACACCGGGTCATCTTCCTCCCATACTAATTTCCGACCATCCATAATCCTGTGGACTTCAAACCACCTTTGCTGCCAAAGGGTTCCCATGGAGAGGGGTTCAAGTAAGCATATCCCCTGGTGCATGTCCTCGAAGTTCAGTTTCCTCCCCACCTCCTGTAAAGATCTTTATACTAGCAAAGGCAGAATACAGCTCACCTTCACTCTGACAAGAATTCTAAAAGGAGGCCCCAAGGAAGCACACCCTTTGGGGCATTCCTCAGAGCCCAACCTTGAAAAAAGCAAGTTTGCATTCCCCATCACATGATGTGGGGGTACGCATGACAGCTGTTCATCCAGTGTCTGAGTGGGAAATGGGATCATATTTGCTGGTAGCTCCCCCACTCCATGCACTAACTTAATGTCTGATAAAGGCTTGAGAGAACTTCAGTCCTGTGTTCTATTGCTAGCAAAGGGCTTGACTTCCAAACTGCAGTACAATTCATTTTCCCAGAATACTCTAGCAATGTGAAGCATCACGTTCTAAACAAACAATTACCCCTCAGTGTAGGGCTGCCTTAAATAATTGTCATGTAACAGACTGAGGCCCACACAGCATAAACATTTGCTGTTTGGAGGTTGCTTTAAATTTGGTGGCACACGTCTCGTCTTCCAGTTCATGACACATTCACACATTCCCAATTTAGTAAAAACAACCTCTGCACATGCTCCATGAAAAATACATTGAAACTAATTGTTTCCAATGAAAGTCCTTGATTGTTTTTCAACTGAGGACCATGCACATGGCAAGGATTTTCTTTCAAACCTTGAGCTTTTGCTGGGTAAGGTCTAGAACTACATTTTCACATGCCCCCATGAGAAATATGGATAATTGGATTGTATCAAGTGGTGTCTCTTCACCACCAGAATGGTTGGGGACCCTCCAGTGCAGATTTGTGGGGTGCACTGGGAGGAGAAGGGGAAAGGAAAATCCCACTGCAAAAGTAGAAGCCCACTAATGTAACACTGGATATAGCCCAGCATCATGTGATGTTCTGTGTATTTATTGTTGTTCAGTCAGTATCCAGATAAGATGCAATTCTTCAAACAAAATTGCACACAGGACTGAATAGAAATCATTTGGAGAATGCCCCTCCCCCCACACGTAGCTGTGGCGGGGGGAACAATTTGCGCACTGGGGAGTGGACAAGTCAGACCACAGTGGTCTAATATTTGATCTACCAATCAGAGGGAGGGGCGGTAGAGCCGTTATTAGGCTCGCACGCCTCTCCCCCTAAGTCTTAATTGCTTTCGGTGCTAGTGTGTGTGTGTGTGTGTGTGTGGTTGAGAGTGAGAGGGAGTGCTCTATTTTCTTATTCTGATTATTGTGCTGGTGTGTGTGAGAGAGAAGGGGAGTGGGTTTCTAATTTGTTCCCCCCCCCCCGTTGGGGGCCGTTAACCCTGACACTCAGTTCTTTCGATCCGCCTCCCTCTCATTCTCTGGACTCACTGGGAGTAGAGCCTCTCAACATGTTCCCAGGCCTCCCCCACGGTGGGCCTCTCCTCGCTGGGAGCATATTTCCAGCGATTCTGGCCTCTGACGGCGACTGGGCTTTCCATCCTCGTCCTTGCTCCGCGCCACACCCCGCTCATTGTTGTCCCAGGGACATGTTTGGAGCTTCGCTGCGATCCCAGGCGCTTCCCAGCTGATTGAGCACGCTCCTCACGTCGTGGGTGCGCGCTCCTGGTCGCCGGCGCCTGCGGCGTGCATGGCCCATTTGGGGCTCCCGATGGAGCCTGGTGCTTTCTGCCCTTGCCCCTGATCGACACTCCGCCTCCCTCTCACTGTGTGGCCCGGTTTCAGCTAGCGCAGCCCCACTCAGGTGTTCCCGCTGGGGCTTTGGGTCTTCCTAGGCCTGGCCCGGCGCCCTGCCTCCTTCTCATTGCTCGACGCTTTGCTTGCCAGCGATTTCCAGCCGCCCCTGCTGCAGCTTGTGTAACTGGTGGAAGTTCAATGCTTCTTCCTTGCCATTAATTGCCATAATAGCCACACTTTCTTGGTTATCCTTGTGCCAGTTGCAATTTCTTCCCTTTTCTTATAAGTACAGTTTGATTTAATTTTATTTTCTGTCATTTTCTGGGCTGTAGCTCTATTCTTTCTCTAGGTCACGATGCGGAAAGCACCATCCCTCAGGTCCCTGCCCCGGCTTCTTCTTTTCCTATGGCAGTTTCGGACACTGGTTCTCCAGTCCAGCAGTCGGCCATTTCACCTGTGCATGCAGTTCCATCAATGCCGGTTCCTCTTTCAAGTGGTGAGTCCATCCCGGCTACGCCTTGGGGTATGCCTTGGCACCACACACAGTGGGGGTGGGGGGTTACGCATGGGCCTACTTTCCTGGGTTGCTTGTGCCCAGTATGGTGAACCCGGTGGGTACCTTCCTGCTGTCTCCACACAATGCACCGGGACTGGCCATGTTCGGTGGTCTGTCCGCTTCTCAGGGGCCCCTGCAGACGCCTCTTCCATCTTCTAGTGGGGTTTCGTCAGGCATAGGGCTGCCGGTCCCTCCTGGGGTGGCTTCAGGTGTGGCGGTAGCCCCGCCAGTGTCTATTGTAACTTCAGGAGTGGAAGTAGTTACTTCAGCCTCAGTGTCCAGTCCTTCCACTCCTACTATGGTGTCCACTGCAGTACAGGCCTGTGCTTCAGTATGGTCAGGCCCAGCAGAACGGGTGGCTGCCGCCGCCCCGGGCTCCTTGGCTTCGGCCAAGGTGGACAATTACCCGGAGGCAGGACCTAATGCCATTCTGCATGGGGCTACATCATTCCCCCTCGGATACCATCTGGCTCCTTCTACCCAGGAAAAAAATTTAAAGGGGGAATTTATTGACTTATTTGTCCTCCTGAATCGAGAGGTAGAGGAGGTCAAAGAGAAGTCCAAGGATAAAGATAGGGATAAGCCAAGGCACAGGAAGCCAGCCCAGCCCGTACTTGGGCAAACTGGCTTCCTAGTTACCTCATTTGCATGGGAATTATCCAACAGGAGTTCCCTGAATGGGGCATTGTGTTGACTAATTACTTAGATATAGTCTACCGTGCTTATTCTAGTTTCGATGGGAGTGCTTGGCTCATGTACAACAAGGCCTTCCGCAGGAAGGCTGCATTCGACCACTTCCTTCGATGGGATTTTACGGATAATGAACTTTGGATGGAGTCCATGATGCCGGCGCGTCCAGTGGCCGGCGGTCGGTCAGATAGCGACCATCTCTTATTGCGTACTCCACCTACTCCCGCACCTAAGGCTGGGGTGGGCCAGCCGGTTCAACCCCGATCGGCTTGCTGGGAGTTCTTGTCCAAAGGGGCCTGCAGTAGACAGGACTGTACTTACAGGCACACCTGCATGATCTGTAATGGGGATCACCACTCTGCCTCATGCAACTGGGTGTGAGGATCCAGGGGTCGCCCCAGAACTGGGCCCGGGGCCAGGAATACACGGGGAGCTTCTAACTCAGCTCCAACAAAAGGGGCCCACACTGATTAAATTGCCTTATTTGGATCAATTGTTGGCAAAATACCCACGTCACGAAGATGCAGAGTATCTTCACGATGGGTTCCATTTTGGTTTTCGTATTCCTTATCAGGGCCCCAGAGTGCGCAGGATGGCTCGGAACCAGTCTTCTGTGGCTGCCTTACACTCCGTGGTCCTTCAAAAAATTTCTAAGGAGGTGGAGGCCAGCAGCGTCCTGGGACCCTTTCCGGCTTTGCCTCTCCCCAATCTTAGGGTTTCTCCCCTGGGTGTTGTTCCAAAGAAGGCACCTGGTGAATTCCGCCTTATACATAATTTGTCCTTCCCTGGGGGCGAGTCAGTCAATGATGCTATTCCTGAGCATCTTTGCTCAGTGCGTTACGCATCATTTGATACGGCTGTTGCTATGGTACGCAACTGCGGGCCTGGCGCACTCATGGGGAAGTGCGATATCAAGGCGGCATTCCGTCTTCTTCCAGTTCATCCGGATGATGTAGATTTGCTTGGTTTTGTCTTTCAAGGACAATTCTATGTCGACAGGGCGATGCCGATGGGATGCTCAATTTCCTGTTTGACATTTGAGCGTTTTAGCATATTTTTGGATTGGGCCCGCAGTGCAAGGACTGGGCTTTCCCATGTTGTGCATTACTTAGATGATTTCTTGTTTGCTGGAGCCTCCCCGTCGGGTCATTGTAGATACCTGATGGACCAATTTCAAGCCCTGGCTGATGAGTTAGGTGTCCCTTTGGCCGGGGAGAAGACCGAAGGTCCATCCACTCGGCTAACATTTTTGGGAATAGAGATAGATTCTGTGACCAAAACTTCCCGTTTACCTTTCTCTAAGTTGAAGGCTCTGCAGGAATTAGTCCAGCAGACACTGCTGTTGAAGAAAATTTATTTGCTTCAACTGCAGCAGTTAGCAGGTCATTTGAATTTTGCCTGCCGGGTGATAGCCCCTGGGAGAGCCTTTTTGCGGCGTCTTTCTGCCACCATGCGGGGCCTTCGCAGGCCTCAGCATTGCATGCGTGTCACAGCCGCTATGCAGTTGGATCTGCACGTCTGGTCTCAGTTTTTGGCCAAATTCAATGGGGTCTCATTTTGGCGCCAGGATTTATTTCTCGCTGCAGAATTCCAGGTTTCCTCTGACACTTCTGGGTCCTTTGGATTTGGAGTAATGTTTCGTGACCAGTGGTGTTTGGCGCCCTGGCCACCATCTTGGATGGCGGATGGTGTTTGTAGGGATCTTACATTCTCAGAATTCTTCCCTATTTATGTGGCCGTCCATCTATGGACGCAAGAGCTTTCGAATGCCGTGGTGCACTTTTGGTGCGACAATCAGGCCATGGTTGAGGTAGTAAATGCTCTGTCTTCTCAAAATGACAGAGTCATGAGGCTTGTTTGCATTATAACTCTGTTGTGCCTCCGCCATAACATTTTGTTCAGGGCACGTCACGTCCCTGGTATGGACAACAGCATCACTGATGCTTTGTCTCGTAACCAACTGGATAGATTTCATGCCCTGGTGCCTTGGGCATGCCAGCATCAGGTAGTGATGCTGGATTGTCTTTGGCAGATTGGTGACTGGCAGCTGACCAAGCCATCTGGCAGTCTTTAGCCCCTACTACGCGCCTAGCCTACACAAGAGCAGGTAGGGAATTCTCTGATTTCCGTTTGGCTAGTGAGCTGCCTGCCGTATGGCCAGTCCCGGTGGAGCATCTCCTCCATTATTGTGTCTTTTCCCACGAGCAGGGAAGGTCAGTCAGGGCCATTCGTGGTAAATTGGCTGCATTGGTCTTTTTGTCCAAGGCCAAGGGTTGCATGGAATTTACGGGAGATTTCAGGATCCGGCGAATGTTGTTGGGCTGGGAACGTGACCACCCACCCATTCCCGATTCCTGCGCTCCCGCATCGCCTGACATTTTGCTGGGTCTTCGCAACCAATGGCCTGTGGTCTGCCATACGGCATATGAGGCGGTTTTGTTTCATGCGGCCGCGTTGACGGCCTTTTGGGGGGCATTTTGGTTATCTGAGCTAGTGGCGAGATCGAAGTCTGATCGGTCTGGCCATGCCCTCCAATTTTCTGATCTGTCTCTGTTACCTGCCACAGCTTCATTGTGTCTGCGACAGTCCAAGTCTGACCAGGCTGCCCGGGGCTCTTTGGTCTCTTTCACCACGGCAGCGATGGAAGAGTTGTGCCCTGTGTCGGCTCTGAACACTGATGTGAGGTTGTGAGGGTCCGCTCCCAGCCTCTTATTCGTTCATGAGGATGCGTCCCCTCTTACGAAATTCCAGTTCTGGACTGTGACAGCGGGTGCATTGAAAGCCTTGGGCTTGGGGCACTTACACTTTGGGACTGCATTCCTTCAGGATAGGAGCTGCTTCCACGGCGGTTGCCTTGGGTTTGCCTGTGACGCAGGTCCTAGGCGGTGGGAAGGTGGCGTTTACGAGCATATCGAGCTTATGTCCAAAAGCTGCCATGAGTGGTACTGCTGCTTCCTTCCTTGTCTTTTCAGGTGCCAACTGGGGACGGAGATGTGCTCGAATCTTGGTCTGTAGACACAGCTTCGTCTTCTGGGCGGCCCGGAGAGCAGCTACGTCCGGTTTCGGACCGAACTTGGCCATCAGTCACATGGCCGACATCCAATGGCTGGGTCAGCGTGGCTTGCGGTGGCACGGCCTCCTTCCGCTGCTGTTTGGCTCGGGCGTGGTACGCCAGCCCCCTCATGTACTGGTCGTACATTTGGGAGGAAATTATTTAGGCTTGCTGAAGAGCAAGGCCTTGATTGAGCAAGTGTTGTTTGACCTTGCTGTGGTGCAGCATTGTTGGCCAGGAGTCCAGGTGCTCTGGTCTAACATGCTGCCACGTTTTAATTGGTGTTATGCCATGTCTCACCAGCGGCTGCACAAGGCAGTGTGCAATGTGAATGGGCAGATAGGCAGGGGCCTTGGAGGGAGAGGCTTTATGATACCTCACCCTGGCATTTCCTTGGCCAGGAGGGAGCTGTATAGAGAGGATGGGGTTCACCTGTCATCCCTTGGGCTGGACATCTATTTGGAGGATCTGCGAAGGGCCCTGCTGGGATTTCTTCCAGCAGGTAGGGGAGAGGTCAGGAGACTAAGTAACCTTGTCTCTCTCTGTGGCTGGTTAAGTGTGGGATTAGGCAGTTTTAGGGGCTCAGTGATCATTCTATGGCACCTTTCAGGTGGGGAAATGGGGGAATTCATAGTGTTGCGACTTCAGGAATTATCTACTTAATCTGCCGGTTTGGTGAAAATGTGTTAGAGAATTTTACAGACAGCATAGTCACAATGTTCTACCAGCATATGTGGCCTTATGCTACATTGCACCTCCCCCCCCACATAGCTTGTGGGGGGGGGACAATTTGAATTTGCGCACGGGGAAGTGGACGAGTCAGACCACAATGGTCCGATATTTGAGCTACCAGAGAGCAGAAGGGGAGGGGTGGTAGAGCCGTTATTAGGTTCGCACACCTCTCCCTCTGCCTCCTTTCTTACGCGGCTCGCTCCCTCCCATCCCTGTTTGCAGTGTAGGTTTTGCTGGTCGCCTGTTTCTAGGGGCCGAGTAGGGAATTTTGGTTCATTGTCCTAATTGGTCGGGGGCAATGTTCGTGTTTCGCCTACTCTACACTGTATTTCAGAGTTTGGGTGCTTAGTGGCATTTTCAATTCGGTCACATTGGCGGTTAAGTGCAGGATTAGGCAGTTTTGGGGGCTCGGTGATCATCCTATGGCACCTTTCAGGTGAGAGGCGTGCCCGAGGCTCCTTCTGCTGACTGCCTCACGGCTCGGGACTGCAGGAGATAAGGCCATCTCAGAGGTCCTCCTGCTTCACCTACCAGTACCTCACAGTCTGGTCGAGGCTGACTGCAAGAACGACCTTCCAGCACCGTGTGGTGTTAAGCAAGGAGGGGATGACTTGGATGCCGTCACCCTCCTTGCTGGATGTTTCGCCCTATAGCAATGGTGACCGGCTGATAGCCGGTGTAATTAGTACCTGCACTTTTTTCCCTTCGTAGATCTCCTATTGATGATTCAATAAATGTGGCCCATTACTTTTACCACAATTTGTACCCTACAATTGTGTCTGAGTCATTATTTCTCCTCTACGCGCGCAAATGGTAGTCAAAATGCCACCAGGAGCTATTACAAAAACACACACAAAACTAGTTAGGATCACACCTCCAAAAATGCCAACATTGGAACTGTTCAATATGTGATTAAAATATAGTATTAATTATAATGAGGGGGGAGAGAAGTTCATACATTTCAAGACAGAACCAGAACCAGTTTATGATATGAGGATAAAGCACTTTCAAAATCCATTTTTGCTGGACATATATGCCCAGTTCAAAATCCAGCAATACAGAACCACACTGATTGAAACTGAAACAATTTTTCAAGACGCCAAGGAAACCAACGCCATCCAACTTTTGCACAGCTTGTTAAAATGACATTATCAGAGCTGGGGCTATTTAGGAACACTTACGTCATGGCGAAAAACATGTTTAGACAAGAGAGCAAAGAATATGTTCAAGCTAGTTTGGAAGCGTAAAACAAGCCTAATTAACATTTTGGACAATCTAAGTGATGTTAATTTGTTGTTCTGGGAAGGTACCTTGTGGCTGATTTTTTAAAATGCATCCTCATTCCTTTAAAAGTCTTTCCTACGATGAACTGATAATAATTTGCCTTACTGTTGGGATATTTAATAGGATTTTAAAGGGATCTAATAAATAAAGATATAGAAAGCATAATCAAGCTGTTCAGAACTCCGAAGGACAAGAGTGAAGGGGACCGGTAAAGCACTAAATAAAAGATAAAGGCAATTAACCTCTTTGTATTAGTTTGTGTAGTGGGTTGTTTTGTCAAAGAATGGATGCACCCCCAGACAGGCTGGCTCTGCAGTAGGATCAAGTCCAGATGGAGTTTATAAAAAATACATAAAACCCTACATGATATGGATAATGTCTGCTCAAGAGCTATTTTCAGTTTAACAAAGATGATGGAACAAGAGGGTATACATGAAAATTAAAGAAAATCTGATTGAAAACAGATGTTAGGGAAGCCCATTTTCATGCACAGAAAGAAACATGAGTGTTTTGAATAGACAAGGAAGCAAAGTTGTTCAGGTAAAAACACTAGTCTCATTCACAAACAATTGAAAAGCAACCTAGGGTGGAACAGAGTATGAATGACTAATGGGTCTCATTTAGGCAAACATACTAACTATGCAATTGCCGTGTAATATGTTCAAAAGTAGATTATAGAGGAATTCATGGGCTGAGATGATTGAATTCTTTCCAGTCAGCATTTGTTTAGTCAGATTTAGACTTTTTGTCTCTGGTTGTAAATAGCTTCTTTATGAGTTTTCAAAACTTTACTGAAAATTAATTAAATTAAATAAACAGTGTTTGATATTGTTTCATCCTTTGCATCTTTTTGTATGTTTGCTGAACAGTGCAATCCTATACCCATTCACCTGGGAGTAAGCCCCATTGAACTCAATGGGACTTACTTCTGCGTAGTTGTGTATAGGATCATGCTGTTCATATTTTAAATTATCAACAGCCTAGAGTGCCTTGGCAGAAAACCACTACAAATTAAACACAGTAAGTAAATATTTATATACAATTTAGGCCATTGATTTAACAGAATCAGCATTTTATCTTTTTTGGTTCCCTACTTGAAAATTACAGCTGCAAGATTATGTGCATTTAATAACTCCTGAGTAAGCATGTGTAGGATCAGGGTAAGGCAGAAATCAATACATTTCTTTAGCACATGATAGAGAAGTAAAACAAAACACATGAAATAAAATATCAAAAGATTCAGAGAACGTCAGGCTTAAAAGGGTCCCAGTTCTAGTGGGAGAACAAATCTCCTGAAAATTTAAATATAGAAATTATTGCCATTCTTGCTGGGTATGGCAGTATGGCTATTGTATTGATTTCATTGGTAATCTGCTCTTACTCCAAGGAAATTGGAACAACCGTTTATCTTCTCCTATTAAATAGATTAGGTTGAGACTGCAGCCCTGTTTAGGCATCCACACAGTGAACAATGAATGATGAGAGCAGGGCTTCACACGCTGGCCTCTACCACCTATTCACGAGGGGGCACATCTATAGAGGGGGGGCCTATTCTATGCACGCAGGCTCCCCTGTGATGTAGAAACCCACGCAAGCTCCCCCTAGAGATGTTTTGCCCCCCAAAGTAGGTGTGGTGGGCCTGGGTCCAGTGGTAATGTAATAGTGGGGGATGGGGTTATCAGGTGCGGCCCCTAACCCATCCTGTTTTATCAGGGTTCCCAATCACACTGAGAGTTTGAGTCGCATTCAAGAGAACAGCCCTGTGGGCCTTTCAGCATGGCAAGGTCAGGGTACTGAGAGCGTGGGGCTAGCATCGATCCCTGGCTGTAATCACCACATCCACATCACCAGTTTAAGCCCTCATGCATTCAGGAGAAAATGAGAAGAAGGCTCTTCTAACTGACATGATTCAGGGTAAGTGGGGTGCAGTGCCATCTATTTACAGCTTGGAGGAAGCTCTCATATACATGCCAACGCTGATTTGCACGGATTCTTTGACCACATTGCTTTCCATGCTCTAGGATCTATTTTTGTTTCTTGATCTTTCTCCCATACTATGTTCAGACCATCCATGTTTCCTGTGAACTTCTAAACCTTTAGATTCATTATCAAAGAGCATCTATTTTCAAATTTTGGCATATTCATGTCTTAACCATGGGTAAGGCCACTACTGTCATCCACTGTGCAGGGTCTCACCTTTAAACAAAAAGGTTACCGTTTCCGAGAGAAAAAAAAACTGGAGCCGCAAAACCATCAGAGGGCCCAGCAAATTGACAATCTGCCCCTACATAAAAATACCCCATCCGTGCCCACATTAAAGTAAATTCCCCTACCTATGCACCCAACATAATCCACCAGCGAGAGCTGGTGGATTATGTTGGGTGCATAGGTAGGGGAAATTATCAGCTGACGGATGATGGGGGTGTTGCTGGTGGATGATGGGATGCCACCAGCAACATCCCCCCCCCCAAGCAGTAGCATCCCGTCATCAGCACCATCCAGCAGTAACACCCTCATCATCCACCAGAAACACCCTCCATGTGGTAATAGCACCCCTCATCATCCATCAGCAGGATTTGCTGGTGGATGATGGGGGTGCTACTGCTGGGGGGAGGGTGTTGCTGGTGGATGATGGGGGTGCTACTCAGGCCTGTCTTTAATGTGGGGCAAAAGGGGCAGCTGCAACAGCTGGAGGCACCCTGATTGGGAAACAGAGCACTTCCCCCTACCCTGGGGCTCTTTAGCTGTTGCACAACTACAACTCCCAGCAAGCCCGGATAGCCAAAGGCTGTCCGGGCATGCTGGGAGTTGTAGTTTTGCAACAGCTGGAGGCACTCTGATTGTAATCCCCCCCAGCCAATTTAATTCTCCCCTGATCCATTTGTGCCCTGATTAGAGGGGGGGGGAAGAATCTCAATGAAAATACCACAAGGGGATCAGGGGGGTTCAATCCTGGGCCGGCCATACATTTACCAAATTACCCCCGGTGACTCCCCCGCCCACAGCCACTCATGAAAATCTCTCCCCCCGAGTCCCCCGGCCCCTCATGATACCCCGGTCCCGACCCACTCCTTCATTTTGGCACCCGCTCCCATCCCCGCAGCGATATTGTAATTTGTGTTTTATTCTTCTTTATAACCTGTTTTGGATTGTTTTTAAGAAATGCAGGGTTAAAAAAGCAGTTAATAAATAAATAAATTTATGGAGATATTATTTTGTTCTATTGCTATTAGTTTTCCAATAATTTGTACATGAATCTTTTCCCCCTTGTTTTCTGATAACTATTACTGCTTTCACGCAGGCCTACCTGCCTCCTCGCCTGCTTGTGCTCTCCGCGGCGAGCCGGCCGCGCTGGTCCCTCGACACGCTGGACCCCGCGCTATGTTTTTGGCGGGGGGGGAACTTTGGCGCGTGCAGGAGCCCTCCTCTCTTCTGCCGCTCACCCGCTCGCGTCCCTGCTGCCCGGGGGGGGGTGTGCTGCCGCCGCGCCAAAGTTCCCCCGCCCTGCCAAAGTTCCCCCGCCAAAATCATAGCGCAGGGGTCCAGCGCGCCGAAGCAGCTGGATGTGACGCGGTGGCGGCGGCGGCTTCAGCGGCTCCGGCATTGACTCCAGCGGCGGCGGCGGCAGCTAGAGCGGCGCGGAGAACGCTCCGCGTCGCTCAGAAGAGCGAAATCGGGCTGCCCCCGCCAACA
Organism: Shinisaurus crocodilurus; assembly: GCA_021292165.1. Lineage (NCBI taxonomy): Eukaryota > Metazoa > Chordata > Lepidosauria > Squamata > Shinisauridae > Shinisaurus > Shinisaurus crocodilurus. The sequence continues at coordinate 46,528,051 of CM037876.1, forward strand.
GAATCAGGCCATATGTGAGGCGGCGGCAAAGTTTTTTGTGGAGCAGGCAGCCTTGTCCTGCTCTCCTCTCTTCCGCTGCCTGCCTGCTCGAGTCCCTGCTTCCAGGGGGGGGGGCAAAGTTTTTTGTGGAGCAGGCAGCCTTGTCCTGCTCTCCTCTCTCGCCTGCCTGCTCGAGTCCCTGCTTCCGGGGGGGGGCAAAGTTTTTTGCGGAGCAGGCAGCCTTGTCCTGCTCTCCTCTCTTCCGCTGCCTGCCTGCTCGAGTCCCTGCTTCCGGGGGGGGGGTGCTGCTGCCGCTGCCAAGTTTTTTTCCCTGCAGGAGCCCTCCTCCTGTCTTCCACTGGACCGGTTGGAGGCACGCAGAGGGGAAAAATATTTGGTTTTTTTTCCCAGCATTCCAGCGGAGTCTCAGACCGGAGCGGAGCCGCGGCAAAGGTTTGAAAGAGCCGCATGCGGCTCCGGAGCCGCGGGTTGCAGACCCCTGCACTAGTGGAAGGGAAACTGCTAGCAGAATGAATTTACTCTCTCCCCTGAAGCCCCCCACATGCACCCCAAATCTGCTCTGAAGGGTCCCCCAACTCCTCAGAGCATATCTGGGGGGGGACCCTTCAGAGCAGATGGGGGCTGTAGGGGGAGGGAAAATCCATTCCGTTAGTGGAAGAGGGCAGGGAAGCACTAATCTGGCAACAGAAGTCACATTGCCCCAGTGGACGTCTGCTCTCATGTTGGTTGGATCCAACCCAAAATGTACAACTGATGGACCTGAAGCTAGCTCACCCTTTTGTTTTGCATCAACTCACATATTTGGGTCCCAGGAAGCAATATCCCCACTTATCAAGGGCCTTGAGTCTGTAGAATCCCTTCTCCTTCCTACTCTCTAAACTGTTCCTATTTATTTGCATTTAAACAAAAAACAACAAAAAGAGGGATGGTCCCGTATTGGGATTAGCAGGGACATGGCCAGTGCCAGTTTTGTATATCATGGTTTCCACACTTTAAAGGGGGATTTCCAATTCCATCCAAGTTCTTAAGAGCATCTGGTAAAAAGGAACAAACATTGTTCTTATATAACTCAGGAGATCTGATCAATGGTCTGGCTTTAGACTCTAATTAGTTCATATTCGCAGGGCTAGAGTGAAGGAGTATATATCCATATGGTCTGCAGATGGTGCAGAAAGGGAATGATAGCTTCTTAAACTATCCAATAGACTCATCCTAGAAAACCATTATACCTGTAATAAATGAACACTAGGGCCAATCACCTACTCTCAAAACAGGAAGCATAACAATATTTTGCCAGATTTTATTCCAGCTATATATATATTTTATAATGATAGCTATATTCCACATCAGCTACCTCATAAAGACATAGTTATGGCACTGGGTCTGCAGCTGAGTGTCTGACAATGATCAGCAAGATCACATTCAGACCACCCCTTTAAGAGAAAGAACAACATCCTTGTTTATGAGTGCAAAAGCTGTTGGATGCTCTTAGCTGAGCTTCAGTAAGACAATGGATATATACTTGTATACTTTGCATCATTGATTGTTCCCCAAAGATTTGACCTGTAGGACAATCAGACCACAAGTATTTTCAAATGCCTCCAACAGAGCACCACTAATATAAATCTATTATAATTTCCACTTTTTAATATATAACATTTGTTGTGTCAAATATAAACTGTGCAGGGTTGGGTTGGCACCAATCCTATTTGCATCCAGCCAGGAAAAATATGAAATCTTTGCCAAAGAATCTAAAAAACTTTCATCATAAACACCCTGGCCCATCCAATCTTGCTTGGAAAGCTCTGGTACTTTCACACTGAGGAAATAGGTCCTAGATCATTGATGGCGAACCTTTTTGAGCCCGAGTGCCCAAACACAAAACCAACTTATTTATTTCAAAGTGCCAACACTGCAATTAAACCTGAATACCGAGGTTTTAGTTTTAGAAAAACAACTCATACAGTTTTCCGATCTAATTAACATCTTTTGTCTTAAAAGAAAAACACAATAACAGAGCTTTCAATGATACAAACAGTTTTTTGTTGGAAAAAAAATCAACTCAAAAAATTATTATAGTACTACATTGTACACATAGCCTGAAGGGAATTTATACAAACTTTTTAAATAATTAGGCACATGTATTTTTGGATAAGGGATTCTCAACTTGTAATATGATTATATGCCAGACTGAAATTGTATGGGCAAGCTTTACCCCGGGTCCGTTCCCTGCTTCTACAGGTGTCGGATTAGTAAAAGTAAAAGTCAACCTGTACTAGGATGAGCAAGATAAACAAGAAAACTAAATGTGCTTAACACATTTTAAACACTTTATGTCTTGGACTGCAAACACTGCATTAGGTAAAAGTTTGCATTGGGCATGCTTTTGCACAATTAATGTGATTTTTGCTATTGCATGCATGCTGATAATTTGTCAAACCTTGGCTCATACTCCATTAGTTTGAGAGCAACACATGCAGCACTCAGGTCAACTGTTAGGGCTTTACATCCAAGCCATGCTCTGTGCATCATTCTTCAAAATCTTTTAAATGTGATAACAATGTAGAAAACAATTCTGTAACAGGAATTCTAGAATAAAATCATTCTGTTCCACACTGTGAAAAAGAACAAAATCATTAGTGTTTTGCAGAAGGCGACAGTCTTTTCGCGATCTGGTGACCAATGGCTCGAGTGCCCACAGAGAGGTCTCTGCGTGCCAGCTGTGGCACCCGTGCCATAGGTTCGCCATCACTGTCCTAGATTGACCCATTTTTTAACCAAGTACTGTCTCTGACATATGCAATCCTGGTGAATGTAAGCAAAAATCTGGAACAAATCAAGACCATCCACCCATTTGTCAACGTACCATGTGTTTGTCATATCATTCATGAACATGCATGGTATGTAAGCTGCTACTACTCAATACATCCTTACTTTGGACCAGCTTAGCCCAAAAGTAACATTTGGCTGCATGGTGGTCTACAGTTTGGTCCTGGGCAATCTCAAGATCAGATATCAGAAATCGTCAATTGTATTTTGAACTTATTTTGATCTCCAACTGTCCAACAGATATACCATGCCATTCTGTGGAATATAGATCTTCTCTGTTACTGTTGTATGGTGGGTAGCACATGGCTTGGTTGTTATTCCAAGTGTAGTGAGCTCTGAAAACTGATTGGTAGATAGTATAAAAACCCTAAAGATAAGCTATATAGGGATCAGCCTTCCGCCCACAACCTGACACCCTCCAGCATGGCTGGAAGTGATGGGAGCTGTAGTCCAACACATCTGGAGGGTTCCAGGCTGAGGAAGGCTGCTATAGATGAGGTGAAAGTGATGTACCGAGAAAAGAACAGGGAAGCACAAGGCTGAGGTGTGGGGAAGGAGTGGAAGCTGGGAAGAAAGAGGAGGATAGGCCAGCGCATTCCTCTCTTTACTCACGTCCTCCGCTTGCCAGCCACACAGCTACAGTACCAAGGAATGGCAGATAGGGATGGGAAAATCAGTGACGCTTAAGCTGCTGGCCAAGATTCTCTGAGCTTCAACTTGAAGCTCAGAGAGAGACCTCCTCGCTCCCATCTTCAATTGCAATCTGTTTTTCTTTTCATCCAAATGCTAAAAAAAATGCACATTTCGGTATGCTTTAAAAAAAAAAAAAAAAGTGCACACCAGATTCATACTTTCCCCCTATAGACTAAAGCATGGAAATGCTTCTTTTTTAAATAAAAATGAGGATTTTTCAAGTGCACATTTTTCTAAAGTACGCTGTGTGAACATGATCGCAAGCTTTGGACAATGTGAGCTTTTTCCAAAAACTGCACTCTTGTTCACATGTGGGGTTGTGAATGCGGAATTCGAGCTAAAAATGAAATGAAACAAAATCCAACATACATTCCTAGTGGCAGTTAAAGATAAGATGCAGGAAGGAGGGGAAGTACCCCATTTTCCCAGCTTGTCAAGAAACCAGCTTCTGCTCCTATCAATCTTCCTGAGAGCCTGGGATGCTATACGCCCCAATGGAAGGAGTAGAGGGCTTCAGTTGCAACACTGGTGCTTGGTTCTGTTGCCCATGAAGCATGGTAGAACTTAGAAGCCTGTACAGCCTTCCATCCATACTAAGAGAGAAGAATTGCACCTCTAAAGTGTCCAACATCATGTTGCATAATTAAAATAAATAAAGCATCTAATTAGTATCATGTAGTTCTGGAATTCCTCTTGGAAGTGTTCCTAACATAGTGATTCGTGGAACATCTTTTGTTGATTCAAACTGTGAAATATCAAACCAGATGTAGAAAGTTTCACTTGGAGGCGTCAAGAGAAGGAAGGAGACAGTTTTCATTAACAAAGATTACAACAATGGAAGTGCAGCTTTATATTTATTGAATAGATTTGTCTTTCATTTATTTCCTCTTTTAGACATGTGCCTGAGTATTATTTCATTCTTTCTTATTCTCTGCTGTATTTATTTTCTCCCTGACATTATATCACATTTTTGTTCTATCCCATGTGTATGCATTTTGATCCCCCTCTCTCCAGTTTGTTAAAAGGTTGAAACACTAGTCCACAGCATGGTAATGTGACTGAAATCCCATCATGACTAGTCTGGTTTTCCATGCATGCTGTCATTTTAGAGCATTATGCAGGTTGTGTGCATAGTGGTGTCCGTTCACAAGGCACTAGGACAGTCAACAAATTACAACTGTAAGTGAATGGTCTAACTAAATTTCCATTGGGGTTTCATCAGATTTTAACCTTTGATGAAATATATGATAGGGTTCTAGATTAGCACGATCCTATACATGTCTATTCAAAAGTAAATCCCACTGAATTCAATTAGACTTACTCCAAGTAAATATTCATAGGACTGCAGTCTTAATTTTGACCATTGGCGTTATTCAGGACAAGACTATAACCTTTCCTCTCTGATGGATATAGAACACATAGGGCAGTATCCAACATTCCCAGTCTGCTTATGCTGTTGATGTACCACTGACGTAAGTAACCTTTAGCAGTATGGCAATAGTGTATGCTGGCACAATGGGTTTACCAGTGAAACCCATCACACCAGCTTACGCTATTGGTGTACTGCTAGAGCAGGGTTCTCCAACCTTGGGTCCCCAGATGTTGCTGGCCTACAGCTCCCAGCATACCCAGCCAGCATGGCTAATGGCAAGGGATTCTGGGAGCTGTAGTCCAGCAACATCTGGGGACCCAAGGTTGGAGAGCCCTGTGCTAGAGGTTGCTTATGCTTGTAGTATGTCAATAGCATAAGCAGACCAGCAGTGCTAGATACTGCCCATAGTGTGTGTATGTGTAGTTTTACTGAGGTCACATGTCAGCATAGCTGGGAAAATGGTAACACCAAATGGTAACCAATAACCCCATTTTATCTTCATTTGGACAAACAAGATGTTCCTTAAAACCAACTACATAGACATGAGCGGTCTACAGTACATTTTTGGGAAGAAATTACTACTGGCTTTAGTTAATTGCTACTTTGAAAATAACTACAGTGATCTTGAAAGACAATCAGAATGTTCAAACTGTGTCCAGCTACATATTCTTTGCCTGCTAAAGATACAGACAATATGCTTGTGGTTAAAGTACAACTGGCAGGGCATCCTGGCACCCCGTTGGGACTCCTGCGGAAGTCCGTGGATTCAAGCAATAACAGTGGCCCTTGCAGCGGAAAAGCTACTGAGTAAGATTTCAGGGCTGTATTTTCTGCTGTACTTCTGAATGAGAATCGTATACATACAAAGGAGCAGTGAAGCATTCATTACCAAACCACAATGACTGCTGCTTCTGAAAGCCAGATGTTGTCTTGAGTCATAAGTAATCCAAATGACTAAAGTAATATCAGATAGCTTCTCCATGCTACACAAATAATTTTTTGACCTGTTACACCCTCTGTATAAATATGAGGGAAAGAGATAAAGGAATGAAATATGCAGCAATCATCAAGGTTGAAGGTTAAATTTGAACTATTTTTTTCCATATAAGAAGAAAGTTGGAGTTTAATTCTATGAATGTAATGTGTTATTTACTGATTATTTACTGATTATTTATTCACTATACAAATAAATAATTTGTTGTGTTTTTCTTTACATTCTTCCAAATCCCTTGAGGCCAATGTATCAACTTTATTATCTCTTGATAAGATCAGGACTCTGAGTGGATTACCCATAACACATGACTGTGCAACTGGTCATAGTTCCCCCATTTTCTCATTATTGGGAGGAGGGGGACCATCTAGCTTCTGTGGAATCATGTGCCTTTAATTCTATGTTTCACTTTCAGAACAACAAAAGGCAAGTTGCCAGTCCTCATGGTTTCAGAGAAAAGCTTGAACATTTCTGGGACTACATTTAGAGAATACAGGAAGCTGCTTTATACTAGGTCAGGCTATTTGTTGATCTAGTCCAATATTGTCTACTCCAGGGTAAAGCAACATGGTACCTGTGGCACCCAGACACCCTTTTTGGTGCCTGCCAATGTGCCCTACCCCTCTTTTAAAAAAAAATCAACACATTTTCTTACTGGCAGCTGAGATCGCTGTGAAATTGGTTTCTGCTGGTGCTGAAAACCGTGGGTTCAAAGGAGTTGTTTAGTGTGTTGGGGCTCAGACCCCACCTCTACCTTCTACTCAGTCATTTGGGCAGGTTGCTTCTCCTTTGCCATGGCTCCCATGGCAGCCATATTGTGATAGTGCCCAGGACAGTTTCTCAAATTGCCAGATGTGTCCACAGTCCAAAAAGTTTGCCTAACTTTGGTGTACTCTGACTCGCAGTTCTTCTGCATAAGAGAGATCTTTTATTTCACCTGATTTTTTAACTTCCTTTTTTAACTGGAGATGCCATGGACCGAACTTGGAAATTTCTTCATGCAGACCACTGTGCTCTACTGGTGAACTACAGTATTTCCCTTAACTTACTAAAATTTCAAGCACCAGAGAGCCACCACTAGCTAAATTGTGGACTTTGAATACTCTGTAAAGATTCATTCATTCATTTCATTTCATTTCCAATAGCCGAAGCTCTTCTTACTGCTGTTTTTCACCCTCTTATGTCTATGTGTCTAGCAATCCAGGCTCAACTGCCAATATTAAGCAGTCAGTCCATGTACTTTCGCCTTCCAGACTCAGCACTGTCCTCATCAATCACTTAAATATATATTCTATTTTACTATGCACTTGTTATTTTCAAGAGGTTTCACAGCATTTTCTTTAAGAAAATTATCTCTACAAGTACCAGCTTTAATAACCTCACAAAACATAAATAAGATCACATAGAAAAAGCAGTTGAAAGTGCTATGCATGTACATTCTATGGATGAAAACTTGAAAAAAAAAATTAAGCCTCATAGATTCCAGTGCAATTATATGCAATTGTAACCACTACACAGAATACAATAGTTCATCTAGAAGAAGCATATTATTATTATTATTATTATTATTATTATTATTATTATTAATATTTATTTATCGCCCATCTGGCCGGCAACCGGCCACCCTGGGCGATGTACACACAATAAAATACATAAATACAATAAAATACATTAAAACAATATAAAAATTTTAAAATCTTAACCCACCCCATATTCCCGCCTGAACAACCAGGTTTTTAATGAGCGACGGAAGCTCATCAGAGAGGGGGCATGGCGGAGGTCACTCGGGAGAGAGTTCCACAGTACGGGGGCCGCCACAGAAAAGGCCCTCTTCCTCGTCCCCACCAGTCTAGCTGCTCTGGCTGAAGGGACAAGGAGAAGGCCATCCGTGGCAGATCTTGTTGAGCGGCCCACTTGGTGTGCGCATTACAGTAGTCTAGGCGAGAGGAGACCAAGGCATGAACCACTGATGGGAGCAGGTGATTAGGAAGGTAGGGGCGCAGCTGCCGTATCAGATGGAGTTGATACAGCGCCGCCCGGCTCACAGCTGACACCTGAGCCTCCATGGACAGCTGGGAGTCTAGAATGACCCCCAAGCTGCGGACCTGGTCCTTCAGGGGTAGATGTACCCCATTCAGCACCAGGTCAACATCCCCTAACCTCCCCTTGTCCCCCACCAGCAGTACCTCGGTCTTGTCGGGGTTCAGCTTCAAGGGCGGTATGGTATGCAACAGAAAAAAGAAACACATAGTATTCATCAGATATGCTTCATAACGAAAGAGATTTAATGCAACAAATGCAATATATCTATCCCAATCAAATTTCAGAACTGTTCCAAGCTTTAGATGTCTGGTTTGCACAGCTAGATATCCCAACTATATTTTACGGTATCTGAAAAGGCAGACACCTGTAAGGATTGTCTCTAGAATTTCATTACCGTAACCAAGGTGGAGTGCACTATAACAGCTTTTCTGGAACAGACAGTATTTACATAATATAGAATGTTGGACTGGGACTCGGAAGATCCGGGTTCAAATCCCCGCTCGGCCATGAAACTCACTGGGTGACTTTGGGCCAGTCACTGACTCTCAGCCTAACCTACCTCACAGCAGGGATGTTGAAGAGTCCTTGGTCTCGAGTCACGAGTCGAGTCACGAGTCTTTGGACCCGAGTCTCGAGTCCGAGTCCAAGTCCTTGGTCCAAAATGGTGACTCACGAGTCACGAGTCACGAGTCACGAGTCACGAGTCACTCCCAAAGCTGACTCCATGAGTCCCTATTAAAATCAATGGGGGTTTTCCCCAACAAAATAAGGCTACTTCAGATGTGTGGCGTAAATAAATTCTAGGCACAAGTGTGCCTTTTTATCTCAAAACTCTGCCACTGATTTTGACAAGAACAGACCAGGCAGACAAACCCAAAATAACCAGGCAGGCAGAGGAGGCAGGGAACCCCAAAGCAGGCAGGCAGAGGCATTTGTCTTGGACAATTCAAACTGTGGAACTGGTTAAGAAGAGACCAGGCAGGCAGAGGAGGCAGGGAACCCCAAACAGGCAGGCAGAGGCAGCTAAACCCAAAATGTCTGAAAGGTTGCATTAGGAAAATGATTTTAAAAAATAAACTTGGATTGTTACTGCAACTAGGTCCAGACAGCACCTGCAGGTGGCATCAAACAGGGATGTTGACGAGTCCTTGGTCTCGAGTCCCGAGTCGAGTCTCGAGTCCCATTAAAAATATTGGGACTCGAGTGCGACTCGAGTCAGAGGGGGGACTCAGTCCAACTCACAAGTCGAGTCCTCGAGTCCGAGTCCCCATCCCTGCCTCACAGGGTTGTTGTGAGGGTAAAATGGAGAGGAGGAGGAGGATTATGTAAGCCGCCTTGGGTTTCTTTCAGGAAAAAAGGCGGGGTATAAATATAATAAATAAATAAATAAATATACAGAAGCATTACTTGAGCAAGACTGTGCTGTGCTGATTTCCACATTAATTCTTATTTTTATTTTTTTACTTTACAAATCTGTAGTCATTGCAAGAGAAGTGCATTCTTCCTTTCTCTAATACACTACAGAATTGTCCCAATATGGCTAAAGTTAGTCATGACCAAGTCCCATGGAAACCAATAGAACAAGTTAGTCAATATTAACTTAAATCCCATTGCTTTCAACACTCATGACTTTGGTTTAGTTGGATTAAGGCCCAATTATTTTGATAATCTAACCATTACACCATTAAGTAGCATAAATAAGCCAAGGTAACAATTTCACATTTCAAAAGCCATCTGTTGTAGCTTGACATTACTCTGCTGAGTAGGCCCCACCCCTTTTGCCTTCAGCCCTGCTGAATGGAAAGTGCCCCCCAAGAGTTTCTCCAAAATGGAATTCAGCCCTTGGGCTGAAAGACGGTCTACAGCCCTGCTCTACTCTTGTATGTCCATACAAATTCTAAGAGTCCTCAAGAATGTTCTTCAATTATACTCTTTGTGGCTTGTGCCTGAACTTCCTTCTCAAAGGCACAATTGGCTTCTTTGCTGCCTCTTTTCATCAGAAAGTGAGGACCATTCTTTTCTGCAAAGGAGGCACAATAGCTACTTATAAATCAAGGGTTAGTGTTCATACCATACATTTCAGAAAAAGAAGACTAGGACAATAGAAACTGAATAATACCCACCCACCCCTGGAGAAGGCCTCCAAACAATTCAATACATATGCCATGTGTTCTTCACTGCAAGGCCAGTAGGCTAGTGTCAGCTCCTAATCACCCCAAGTGGGACTCCACTTGTCACTGAGCAGTGAGCAGCCAGTGGGAATCACCACTTTGCCAGCTCTCCTTCCGATGCTGGTCTCCCTTTTCCTTTCGCTCCCCCTCCCTGCCTCGCTCCTCACCACGAGAGCTTACTGCCACCATCCCAAACTGGCCGCAAGCACTTTCCACCTCCTGGAGTGTCTGTAAGAGCCAGCACCTGCTTCTGATGTCATATGCACGTGCCAAGCACTCGCGCATACTCATCCAAAGGAGACAAGGAGGAAACAAGCCCTCTAGAATTCCAGGATTCTGTGTGCTCTGCACTGTGTGGCTGTGAAAGTTTTGTGTGTTTGTTGTGGGCTCTGTTTTGCTCCATCAAGTTGCTGTGAAGCCTTGTCAGGGCAGGGTGACTGGCTAGCTTTCTTATTGGTGGCAGCAGGTGTGCATAAATTTGGGGCAGGAATGGAGAAGGAGCAAGTGAGCATGAACCTCTCTCACATATGCAGCAAAGTTGGCAGTACAGGAGCATGAGAAGAGGGTTTTCACTTCCTTGCAACTCTGACACGTGGGATCATTCATTGGCATGTTCCTAAACTAATGTCTGATCTGGCTGCATACTGCTCCACTAGCATGAGATGGAACTTTTGTATAGTAACTGCTGTCTTTTGAGGGGGCAGAAGGGAAAATACATGAAAGCATAAGTAAGCCAGTGATAAACAAACAACAGGACTGTGATGACGAAGTACAAATACAGTATGAACCAAGTCAAGGAGCAACTGGAACACTTTTGCACATCCAAAGTAAGTTGTTCATTATTCTGTGTTAATTTGGTTACCTAGTAGTTAATGTAGCATTCAGATTGAAGTTTTTTGTTTCTTTGCCAAAGTGGCTCCCACTTGAAAAATAGTGAAGTTCACTGACTTATGGGCATAGTACATGTACATGTACTACAGGAAGATTGATAGGAGCAGATGTATATTTGCAGATTTGCTGAAAGGAATATCAGCAGTAAACAATGCATAAACCCACAGTATAGGAATGGTCTTCTTTCTTTTTTTTTCTTAATATGCTAGTGCAGGGGTAGACATCCCATGGGGCTTCTAAGCACATGTGGCGATTTGACTTGAGAAACTGTCCTGGGCACCACCACAAAATGGGAGCACTGCAGATGAAAGCATCGGCCAGCAGCCACCTGCCATCTTCATTTCCTAAGAATGACATTTCTCTCCCTCTCTCATAATGCTAGAACCCAGGGTCATGCCATGATGCTGATTGGTGGGAGATTCAGGACACATAAAAGGAAATATTTCTTCACACAGCACATAGTTAAACTAAACTAAAAATAAATGTGTTATTTAAAACAATAAGAAGTAATAGGAGGGTAGGGCAACTCAGTCGGCTCCAAGAAAGGTGGCTGAGAGTGCAGTGGTGCCCACATACATTCATGTTGCCTACCCTGTGCTGGTGTGTATCTGCTCTGTTCTCTTAGAGTATATGACCTGCTTATTTAAAAAAACAGTAGGTATTAAGTTAACTTTTCGATGGCAGTTTTCTATATCCCCCACTCCTTGTCTGGGGGTGGTGCAGTAAGCCTGGCCAGCAAGAGCACTATGTTGTTCTTCCCCGCCCGCCCCCCACAACATGTGCAGCCTCCCCCACAACCGCTGTGAATATTTCCCCACCTCACCCCAAGATCATACCCCCAGATTCGCCCCCTCCCCAAATGGTCAAAATGGCCTGTTCCAGTGAACTGGGTACAGCACTACTATGTATGCATATTATGAAACAATATTTCTTATTTGCTGAGATATCGTTTCAGATGCCTGCCTTACCATCCTGCCCAGTCACGGAGGTCATTGGATGGCATGCTTCTGGTGGTTCCACATGGACCTCTGGCTCGATTGGAGTCCACCTATAGAAGAGCCTTCAGTGTGGTGGCTCCATTTCTCTGGAACTCCCTGCCTCTGGAGGTCAGGCAGGCGCCAACATTGTGTTGTTTTCAGTGTCTCCTGAAAACACTTTTATTTCACGAAACCTTCCTGAGCGAACCAGCCACGGTTTTATTGATTTTGCTTTTAACATATTGTTTTATTATTTTATCTGTTTCATCTTTTATTGTTCACTGCTTCAGAATTTCCATACTGGAATATGGAACAGTATATAAATCTTGTAAAATAAATAAATAAATGTCATGGAGAATTCACAGCGAGGATCACACTTACATATATATTCGACAGTGTACAAAAGTGTACAAAATCAGTATATTTTTAAAACAGTTGCTGTGGTTAAATTTTTTCATATTTATTTGTTACATTTCTATCCGGCCTTTCCTCCAAGGAGTCCAAGGTGGCATACATTATCCTCCTCCTCTCTATTTTATCCTCTCAACAACCCTCTGAGGTAAGTTAAGCTGAGAGTCAGTGAGCTTCATGGCTACGTGAGAACCAGAACCTGGGTCTCCCGAGTCCCAGTCCAACACCCGTAAGCACTACACAACTGGCTCTCATCTAAAGATGAGATAATAAATTTAAAACTACCAACTCCATGGCATTAAACAAAGAAAGAACTATAACCCCATTTGTACTGCTTTCTGTAAGATCTATCTGTGGAAAAAGAGCTGTGCCAGGAGAATATTGTAGGCTGTCTATTAGGCCAGTGTTCTCCAACCTTGGGTCCCCAGATGTTTTTGGCCTACTACTCCCAGCATGCCCCAGCCAGCTATGCCAAAAACATCTGGGGACCCAAGGTTGGAGAACACTGTATTAGGCTATTTGAGTCTGCAGTTAAGGAAATAAATAAAATATTGTATTCCTAACAAGCTGAGATATATGTGCTTCTAAAGAATAGTATTATGAAGCAATTGGACCCCTCCCCCCACCAGTACCTAACCCATCTTATTGGTCGTGCTGCGGCTAATAGAATGTAATCATTAACTTGACTGTACTCGTGAGCCAGTGTGGTGTAGTGGTGAGAGTGTTGGACTGGAACTCGGGAGATCTGGGTTCTAGTCCCCACTTGGCCATGAAACTCACTGGGTGACTTTGGGCCAGTCATTGGCTCTCACCCTAACCTACCTTGCAGGGTTGTTGTGAGGATAAAATGGGAAGGAGGAGGATCATTTAAGCCACCTTGGGTTCCTTGGAGGAAAAAAGGCAGGATATAAATGTAATAATAAATGCATGTAATCATAGAGTGGCCGGATGTCTGGCCAGATGGGCGATTCATAAATATAATAAATAAATAAATAAATAAATTTAAAAATATTTCTTCACAAAATGCATACCAGAAGGAGGGACACACAGTGACAAAGGCTACATATCCTGGGAGAACAAGAATGAGATTGCAGTCCTTTAACTGGGGAGAGGGTAAGGGGTGAAAGAATCCAAAGTGGTGCTGCTCAGTGAGAATACATATATAATCCCCAGATTCAAGAGACGCGTGTGGGTTTGTCTAAGATCCAAACTATTCACAAAACCTAGAGCCAGAAGACACTGCACTGCATATTTTACCATAAACTCCAGAAGAAGTTTCACAGACGCTCTCCAAGTACATCCAGATGACCATTCTCCCTCCCATTATGTGGTAATTGTTGCGTTGTGATGGATTCCATGTGAAGATGGATTTTATGAAGGGATTCAATGCACAAGGGACTCTGTGGCCACCATCCCTTCCCACCCACACTGTGGCCTCGTTTGCCAGGAGCCAGCCTTTGCACATGGCCCACAAGGAAATGCCAGTTATCAGCTTGTCAGCCAAGGATAGATGGTCAATAATGCTAAACAGATCACCAGGCGCCACAGCAGGTAGGTGGGAAGTGGCAATAAGACTGCAATTATGTAACTAAATACCATGGCTGCAGGCTGCAGCAAGATAGCAACACTGCTGTAAGCAGCAAGAAGGACCTGTTGACAGGCAGTAGGGCCTTCCGCTCATCCGGTTGGTGTTCTTAGATTTACAGCTGGCAATTCTGTTATTGCCCTGGAGGAATTATAAAGACAGGTTATAATCACATCAAGGTTTTTTGGGTGTGGGGCAGGGGGGAACAGATGCAGAGGGGTTCCCCCTCCAACCTCTTACCCTGCACCTCCCAATCCATTTCTTAAAATATAAACATCTGCAACCTATAAAAACCTTGGTGCCCTACTACCACCTATCTGTTCTAGTCACTAGAATAGCTTAAAAATCTTCTTACAAAAAGAAGTCAAAAGGAGTAAATACAGGAGAGTGTACAAAATGTAAGAAATTGTTTACATCCTGCAGGGGGTGATGGGAAGCATACAAAGAGATGTACAATGACCTGCATACATGTTTCACAGATTCTACTACGGAGCCACAAAATTTGAGCTCTATACAGCTAATGTTAAGCTGTACGTGTAAATATGAATATGTGTGTGTATATTATATCCCACCTTTCCTTTAACAGCAGCTAACAGCAATAAGTTAAAAACGAATGAAACCAAAGTTACTAAATTACTAAAAGCAGCAAAGCACAGAAAGAAACAACTAAAAAATTAAACATCCTCCAGCAATAAAAACAATTCACTGCAGCAAGTTAAAACGCACATCAGCGCAGGAGCTGAAATGCCTAAATGCCTTGCTAAGCAGGAAGGTGTTTAGCTTTGCAGCAGAAGATGATTAAAGAGGGGGGAGAGTGAGCTGCCCCCCTTGGGAGGGAGTTCTGCACGTAACTAAACAATAAACTGAGTTGTTCATTTGAGTTCATTTTTAATTTGGTAGGTAATAGATGTTACTAGGTCTTTCTTCCTTTATTACAAAGGCCTCAAAGTGCCACTGTTCTATTGAAAAAGATGTTTTTCATCCCAAAAGCTCCTTCCAGACCCTGAAATTTCTATATCCTCAATTTTGATTGAGTTATAGTGGCATTTATTCTTTCACGCGTTAACCAGGGGTGGGCAAAAAGTAGATCTCCAGGTGTTTGGGACTTCAACTCCTGAAAGCCCCTGCCAACATGGCCCATGGTATGAGTGCTGGGAACTGAAGTTCAAAACATCTGGAAATCTACTTTCTGCCTACGCCTGTGTTAAGCACATCAAATAATAAATACTAACTACATCAACATAATAAATATTAGCAATGACGTATCATTAATTTTACAAAGATATAATTAGGAGTGGGAAATTCTGTCAAGTTCGCTTTCACTCAGCTCATCAGATTTCCACAGTTACATTTGTTCCATCCTGTTTCCATTGCAACTGGCTAATTTTGCCTCTAAAAGTTCATGCAAAAATGCATACAGTTTTGAATGCTCATTTCTCCTAATATACACATTTTGTGTGCACACTTTTTCAAATGTACACATTTCCCCCATAGCATGCAGTGATTTATGCACATTTTTCCTAATATGTGTATTTTGTGTGTATTTTAAAATCAGTGTTGCTCACAACATTCAGAAAAGTGCGGAGTTTACAGTGCAACTGTGTTCGGGTTTGCATAGAGGTTCAATGAGTGCAAATGACATAAGTTTGCATTACAAAACTGCGAACCAAATGAAATTCTTACCCATCCCTACGATGATAAGAGTGAAATTACAATATTATGCTACACATCATTGTACTAAATACAAATACATAGCCTCCATTTCTGTGCTGGGACTTTGTTCTTGAACTGGAACACCTTCTAATTTTGTGAAAGTGTAGAGATCTTCCAACTTACAAGTGCCTTGAGGTGAATGGTTCCATGGGTCGAGACACTCCCCCATGTTCACTACACTCAACCTCACCTGGTGACTCTGGAAGTAGTTCAGCCTAATCTAGCAAAAAGCTTTTAGCAAGGTAAGTTGACTGCTCAGAGAACAAA
Source organism: Shinisaurus crocodilurus (assembly GCA_021292165.1). Taxonomy (NCBI): domain Eukaryota; kingdom Metazoa; phylum Chordata; class Lepidosauria; order Squamata; family Shinisauridae; genus Shinisaurus; species Shinisaurus crocodilurus. The sequence goes on from CM037876.1 coordinate 46,543,994, forward strand.
ATGGTCTTTTTCTGCTATGGCCCTAGATCGGGAGTATGAATAAAACAAGTGTTAGAATAGTCTGTGGCCTATCTCAGTAAAGATCTGAAATGCCATCAGTCTTTCTTTGCCATCCACCAATTGATCCTTTGATACAGAAGTTCAGACGTTTTGTAATGTTGTGAATGAGATGGGAAGAATCAAGTGCTCAAATTGCTTTAGAGATTAAAAGCAAAGCCAATGAGTTTGTCATCAAGACTGTTGGAGTGTTCATAACATCAGTGAGAAAGTATATATCAATGAGTGGTGAAAGAAAGACTGGTAGACTGTACTGCACATCACTACTGGAAACACTCAATAAATACAAACTTTCTCTGTTCAAAACACAAAAAGCTGGATCATATACAAAGGTTAAAGCCCATCTTGCCTCCATTAGGAATGATTGCACCCTCTTTTCACAGCTGTACATCAGCTGTCTCATAAGTCCAGGAAACCTGGATACCTTTTTTTGCACATAAAAACCATTCTGAGTGGCCATTCTCAATATCTCTTGTGGGAAATGGGAAAATCCAATTTGGAATGAAGTGTGATCTCCCTGGCTACTTCAAAAAATGTGTAACAATGTGGTTGTCATGACTCCCATAGATGTTTCATGGTATGATGACCAGCAGTTGTGCAGTTTTTGTAACATGGAACTTTGAAGAATTACTTCCAACATTAAGACAACTTGAACAGCTAAGCAGTTGGATGTAGCATGAGATTGTTACTTAGAGAACAGTCTAAAAACAGTAGTGAGAGAGAAAAGGGGGGTCACATGACAAGTGACACATACTTCCATTCATTCTATCCCACTGTTCTGGGTGCATAAGAATAAGGAGGAGTTTTATCAATATCTGTTTAAATAGATGGTTTTAGCCACATAACTAACATTGCCGACACCAATGTATTAACAGCCAACCAAACCAGTAATACAGTATAGCATTCCTAGAAACTTTGTACCCATACGGAGACACTCCCCCATGTTCACTACACTCAACCTCACCTGGTGACTCTGGAAGTAGTTCAGCCTAATCTAGCAAAAAGCTTTTAGCAAGGTAAGTTGACTGCTCAGAGAACAAAATGGCTGCTTCTACATATTCTTGATCCTACTCATCAAGGACTTTCTCTGTTCAAAACACAAAAAGCTGGATCATATACAAAGGTTAAAGCCCATCTTGCCTCCATTAGGAATGATTGCACCCTCTTTTCACAGCTGCACATCAGCTCATAGAGAAATTGCTTCTATGAACTCATAGAGAAATTGACCCCTATGTATTCATTATAGCAACTACCTCATTTCATTGTGGGCAGCAAACTGGGTATTACCAAAGGAGTAAGCTTCACCACCATTTGCAAGTGTCTCTCAGTCTCCAGTACCTTAACAGTACCTAGTTAAGTTATTATTTAGCCAAAACACTAAGTCAAGCTGAGACTTCGTTGCCCAGGGCAAGGTAGCTTTGTAAATGTACACCAATGTTTTTCTAATGACATGGCAAAAATGAGTGTTTCATACCCTCTATTTAACAGGCATGGGGCCTCCATAATTTGCAACTGCCCTACTCCCTATCCTGTTCCAGTCTAAACAAGCCATGCAGGTACACCCATTGAACTAGTTGGGAGAGCCCTCAGAGATAGAGCACTGGAGGGACAGACTGGAAAAGATATCATAGGTACTCAGCCTCCCATCAGCACCCATTTAGGTTAGAAACCTATATCCAAAATATGCACACAACTTCCTCTTGAACTCTGCAGCTTTTTACACTAATCACCCATGCTGGGAAAACCAAAACCCATCACCCTCATCTACTTCCTTTCATATTCCTTTTGTATGAAGAGAAGCCCTCTCTGTTGTATGTACTAATTAAAAGGTACAATACAGTCATATCTCTTTCATGTCTATTTAGTTACATGAATAATCAATTTGTCTCTGAGCACTGAATTTAGACTACCTGTGTCTTTTATTGTAAGCAGTAAGCATTTTATCTTGTCTGTAGATAAGTATGCAGCAGACATGAATCCCTAAAGCACTGCCTTACCAGCTCAAGAATATCTGGTTCCATTCTTCAACAAACAAAACTGTACATATCCACAAGGTTTTATGTTTGTTTCACTGCTTGAACAACCTTTGTGCTATGCTGCTACACTAGTATTATCTGAATATTAATCTGGTATATATGACTATAGCAGTGGAGAAGTAGGTGTGTCTTGAAAAGGCACAGAAGTATAATTGAGTAAAATTGAATTTATTTATTTATTAAATTCAGAGTTTACATGGTAATTCCTTTACATTTAAAATGAAGGAAATATTTCTAAAAGTGACAAAAGCACAAAAACCTAGGAAATACACGATTCCATAAGGAATCTTTCTCTACACTGCCTGGCTCCAGCTATTACATCATCAGGGTCCCAAAACTGTACATAGTTCCTTTTCTTTCAAAAGGGAGTCTGCCCCATGTTATCTGGGCTCTGGGCAGCTCTAGGCAGCCATTAGCTGCACTTGGCATCAAGAAGAAATAAGCTGCCTGACACAAAAGAACAACATGGGTGTGCCAAGAGGCTCTTTTTTGAATCGAATGGGTTCCTTCCCTGGTTTTGAAAGCATATCATATCAGGATTGGCAGAAAAGACTCCTTGACCAGCGAAGTCAAGGGCTGTGAACTAGCCAGTTATATAACACTGCTAGGCAAATAAGGTTTACAAAATTCATGCAGATGAAGGGGAAGTAGTTACTTCCGCTTGTTCATATGACAAAGAACCCACACAACTGGCTCCTTGGGTGAGAAAGAATTCATATGCAAGAGACTGAACATACACTCAGATTGTTTTTGGCTGTAGAAACACAGAGCTGTCCAGGTCCAGCTTAAAAAGCCAGATAATTTTGCATATGCAATTTATTTTCTTCTTGAATGAAGATCCAGTTGCATGGTGTGGGAAGGAGGGACAAGAACATGATCAATTGTGTTCGACATCTCTGCCAAGATAGAAAAACTGAATCCTAACTTCAGGAACCAATTCAAAACTGACATTACTCTATGTTGGGACAGAGACTTGATGTCACATACGCTGGAGAATAATCAAAGCCGAGTCAGGAAGTCTTGGATAGATGAATTCTATAAGGACAACCCTAGGGAGAATGATTACCGGTCATTTTTTCTAAAGAACAGCCCATGCTGCTTCAGATTCAGTAGATATGGCACGAGCTGAAATATTTTATCTGAGTTAAGAGAAAGAATTTCTAATAAGGCTTGGCTCATTGTGGAGATGAGGCCCAGTTGTCAAATCTGAATACATGCTTAAGCTCTCTATCCCAGATTCAAAGAATTCATTTCAGGCCCATATGTTGTGTGAGTTACTCACGCATCAAATCATAAATCTCATATATGTTCCCTTGAAGAACCAGGCTGTGCTTCTAAGGATGCATGCTTCTGAGTCTGAGATTGCTATGCCCTTAACAAATCTCACCATCTTTCTTGCCATGGGCAATGTATAGTGTTCTCTGTGTTTGCTCTCACTGTTTGGTTCTGTCATGGTCGGTGGCAAATAAACCAAACAACAACAATGGTGTTGCCCTTGCATTGTACTGCCTAATGGTATGTGCACTTCCCCAAGAGGATTCATCTGCTGCAACCTTGCCTATATTATGGGGGGGGGGGATTAGAATAGGGGTGGGGAATCAATGGAAGCTTTTGAGCAAATGCCTAATTGCCGCATGGGGGCACAGCCAAGGAGGGGATGGCGCAGGCTAGATAGGGAGACTCTGTGGGCCAGAGGTTCTCCAACCCTGACCTCAAGAATGGGAAGTAGGGTTGCCCAAGTCCCACTGGAATTAGTGGAATTTACACATGTGGTTAACTACGTAAGGCTGCAATCCTATGCACGTTTAGACAGGGGAAAAAAGTGCTGCAACTCCCAGTATTCCCCAGCCAGCCATGCTGGCTGGGGAATGCTGGTAGTTGTCGAACTTTTTTCAGTCTAAACATGCATAAGACTGCAGCCTAAATCCAACTGATTTCAACAGATTTGGGGGGCCTAACTTATATGGCAGGGCTGTTGAATCTCCTGCAGCTTGAGACCCAAACTCCATTGCAGAGAAGCTCTCGGGGATCACATCCCAGCAGTGGGCGGGGCCAAGTGCAAAAGGGGGCGGGGCCACAAATACCAGCATGTTCTAGCTTAAAGGGCTTCCTGCCAGGAACTAAGCCTTAGGACAGGCGTTTCAGCCTTTTAGAATGGCAAGGAAACCATACAAAAGCTGGGAACCCAACAATCAGTGGTTGGGGGAGAAGGGTTGGCACCAGGGAAAGGGGACCTGGCCTTCTGGGGAACCCCAAAGGGCTAGATTGGGATTCCAGGCAGGCTGGATTGAGCCCACAGGCCTGAGGTTCAACACCCCTGCTAATATGGATTGAAGCCTCTTGCATCGGTTGATCCTCACTCCAAAGCATTGTGATATACAGCTGCCCCACGTTGCTTCAGTATCACCCATACATTGATAGAAATACACACAGCAATCATGGTGTGCTGCCAAGTTATCTCATAGTAAGCTGTACATGTTTAAAAGGGGGCACATTTTCCAGAAAGCAAGCACAATTGCCATATGCTTCACCAATGAGACACTGGCTAGGCTCACACATAATGCTAACCCATCATATGAGCTGTTAAATTCTGGGTTTTGGTGTTGAGTGAAGTCAGCCGCACTAACAAACCATGGTTTGTTAACCACAAACAACCCAGACAGATCCATGGTTTGTTGTTGGGTTGTGAACTCTGGGTTGTTTGAACCATGGGTTGTTGTTATGTGTGAACCCAGAACGGTGGGTTGTTCCTGGGTTGCTTCACCAGGCTACAGAGGCAACAGGCAAGAGTGGTAAAAAAAAAACAAAAAAACAACAACACCCAACCACTCTACATGCCAGTACTACAGCACTGCAAAAGCATTTGGGATACAGGAAGTGGGTGAAGGAGGAGGGAAACAACCCAGGGATTGAAAAAACAGACCATGGTTTGTTCAGTCATCTGCCAGACAAACTTTGGGTAGAGCAAAAAGCAACCATGTGTTCAATAAACCATGGGTTAGTGTTATGTGTGAACCAGGTCAGTATATTAATGTTATTAAGTGTAAAGTTAGATGCTAAGTAAGGGTGAGGGGCTGAAACAAGAATAATCCAAGAGCCTGCAGTACCTGGCAATAAGCCGAGTGGGAACAAGTGTTAGCTGGAGTACATCATAAAACTATCACACAAGCGTTGATGAAACCAGCATTTTTTGCATCTCTGAGACTGAATGGTAGTTTGACTTGCAAGCCAATTCATCCTAAATATTTGGGGTTGAAGCCCAGATATTTAGTTTCATTGGGTGGTGGTGGGTTGGGCTGGTTACTTCATATATTGTAGACCTCAGCATATTAGATAAGATTGAGCTCCATTTAAATAAAAGTAGGAAGAAGAAGAAGAAGAAGAAGAAGAAGAAGAAGAAGAAGAAGAAGAAGAAGAAGAAGAAGAAGAAGAAGAAGAAGAAGAAGAAGAAGAAGGGCCCATATCTCTTTGCAAATCCATTTTATTATTGCATTTTTGCTATCTCTTATTCAATTAAATGGGACATGGAGCAAGGATAACAATGTTAGTCAAGTATTTAACTATTACATCATTAACTTCTCTTGCGATTATTCTGGAGGTCTACAGTGTGTGAAAGACTGATAAAAATGGTCAGTGGGGGGGAGTGTATTTGGCAGCTTATTCAAGTGTAAATATAAATTCAACATCAGCCAGAATCTACAGGACAGAATGGATTTCTTTTTAAGACAAAACATTACCCTCAAACATATAATTTAGTCCTCCTTTCCATTCATGAAATGCACCACCTGCAAAAATCCCAATGATTAGAAGAATCAGGCAAATATAATTTTGTTGCATTGTTACTATATCCTCTGTAAAACAACTGATTATCAGTTGGATATTTATTTTAAGTTGTAGATACTTGAAGTATCATGTCATCCATAAGCAGAGGTGTGCACACAAAGGGCACATATTAGGGTAGCCAACTTGAAACTACCCAAATATGATACACATTCATGTTAAAAGTTGGGATATGTGATAGCCAGAAATGACTGGGACTAAGTTGGGTTAATAAAATAAACTACATACATCTGGGACAAATTTATATCCACATTTTGGAGACATGATGACAGAGAAAGATTAGGATAAAGTTGGGCAAATAAAAAAAAAAGTAATGTGTAAATCAGATCCTCTCTCCTGGCATGCACTTGTTTTTCAATTTTACTTCTGAAAGAAGCTCCTAAAGAAGCTCCTCCATGTTCTGGACCAAAGAATCCAAGCCATATGATTTCAAGCTCCTTTGTGGATCATCTTAGGGCACAATCCAATGGGGATGTTCATAAGCCTCCGAACTCAGAGGATTATAGGCATCCTATGCAGGGTGCCAGGAGCGCAGAGGTGATCTTTGCCTCCCCGTGTCTCCCACCCTTCAAATCAACTAGATGGACAATTTCAGTCATCTAGGTGCAGCGCTTCGGATGGGGAGGGAAGGAGGCTGGAGTGCCGCCAGGATACATCGTATCCTGGCAGACCCAGTCTCCTCCCCTTCCCGCCCCCTTCCTGCCCTCTTCACCCCTTCTCTGAGTTTGCTGTTATGACCTCAGAGAAGCAGCCAGCACTGTTCTTTCCACACCAGTTGTGAGGGGAGGGATCCAAGTGTAGAGGTCTTTTCTGACCTCGGATCTGGGAATATGGAGCATCCTATGGCCCTCTAGATGCTGTCTAGGGGCCATAGGATTGCTCTGTTACTTTCTCAATTTAAACAAATAGAAAATCAAGCATCAAATTTAATGGGTTGGATTCAGAGTTTGCTTCCACTGGCAGAAACAATCCAAGTAGAGTTCCATTCAGAATGCTACTACTGCTGAAAAAGGGGAGGTGATTTTTCCCAATTTCCCCCTTTCTCTGTAGTCCCCACTTTCGCTTCCCAACCATTCCAGAGGTCCCCCAACCATCCAGAGTAAATTTTCAGGGGGCATAGGTGGCTACAGAAGGGAATTTATGAAAACTGCATTTCCCCCTCTCCCCATCTTGCTAGTGGGATTCCTCCACTGGATCAGAAGTTTTCTATGGATGGAATGGGCCCTTCCATTTGTAGGAGGAAAAGTGTGGATCCAACCCTATGTGATTTAGAGTGTTTCTACACAATGCATTTATTGTGTGCTCATGATTCCTTTCTCACAGTGATTTATAGGTTGTTTAGATGATGTTGTGATCCTCTAGTTTCACTTGTTGTTTTTTAAGAACACTTTCCTGTGTTTTTTTTAGAGTGGGGAAAATGGGGTATTAGTTCTGAAAGTGAAAGAAAAAGTACTTTCCAGCTTGAGTATTTGCACTATTCTGCTATAGCACAGTGCCACCTAGAGGTTATGTAGCAGAAAAGCAGAACAGGAAAAGTTCTTTGTGCAGAGCTCAGATCTCAATTCTGCAACGAAACCAGTAGTAGATACAGAGATTAACAGCCTCGTGTAGAAAAGCTCTTACATGGAACTATAAGGGAAATGTGAAGATCCATCTATAACAGTTGTGTATGACAGTGGCAACTTTGGTTTCATATATTATTCAGAGGCTGATCTATTACACCATATCTCCTTTCCAGATGCTGTAATTGAGTATGAACCTAAAAGTATCCTGATAATATGGAGAAATGAGGATGGAAGGACAGGTATGGAGGAGGAAGACCAAAGGATCCTTTGGTCTTCCTCCTCCATATCTGTCCTTCCATCCTCATTTCTGATATGAGAGATGGCCCTACAATCATGCAGATCCCTGACAATTGCTGTTTCTTTGCCTGTCCTGAGGCTGTAAAGAGAAGCAGAAAAGAAAATGCTGCATAGACAAGATGGGACAGAGATCTTGATCTAAAATCGTCTCTCTCCCACAATCCTTGCGAAGGCAAACTGTGCAGATAAAGCCAGTTTATGAAGTCAAAGGTTGTACTCCTTACAGATGTCATAAACAGTCCCTATAACTCAGTGATTACAATGCCCACTGGACAGGGGCCATTAAGAATATTCTAGAGGGAATGACCTTGCATTGGCAGACTGCAGAACTAGATGATCTAATAGGTCTTTTCCATCTTTAATTTTATTACCCTATGAACTACATGGTATTTCTGTTTAATGTTAAGACAGGGTGAAGTGCATGACAGGCCTTTACTGCATTGCACTGTGCACATGTGAAGCTAAACAGCATTTGAAGTGGAGCGGTTTTTTGTTTGTTTTTTAACATAAAGCCCCCTGTCACACAATCATCTGTGGACGTCTGTTTCCTTAGCATGTGGACTCTGTTTGTTTAAATTAAGATTTCAGCCAGAATGTATGACATTGTATCTAGAGTGTTTGCAGCTGATGGGAGCTGGGAAAAGACAGACACATCCTACAGTTTGGGGGAGCATGCAGAATTGTAACCAGGAGTGGGCTAGACCACTTGACCTTTTGAGTTTAGTTTTTTGCTTGATATGTAAGTTCTTCTGCCTAATCAATGTATACCTTGCCAAACCAATAGAATATGAAATGTGACTTACAATCACAGTAACTGGATACAACCATCAACACACTCATGCAGTCTAACTAAAGCAAACTAGAAAACTTGTAAACAATTTAAAAAATCAGATACCATGAAATTTTATAATTCCTGCACTTAGGATATCTTAGAATTATTTTTTAAAAAATCACACACACCACAAAACAGAATACACATCTCATTAAAACCAGTGATGTTGCCAATTTCATATTTCCCTGGTTCAGAATGTGAATTTGCCTAGCTCATAATGCTTGAATGCAATCTGAATCAAACATTACTCCATTTTGAAGTTCTTCTATAGCTCGGAATGTAACACATTGGTCTGCAAGTGCATAGAGTGTGTAGCTCTGTTTTTTATCCAAGTACTGGGCATTAATAATTGCAGCTCAGACACAGCTATGCAAACTCCCCCAAAGGGGGGGGGGGTTAAGACCATGTAACTGTGGGAAAACCACAAGAAGCTCTGGACTCTAGGGCAACCATCTCCAACCTGCCACCGTCCAGATGGGTTGGACTATAACCCCCATCATCCTCAGTCAGCATGGCTGCCTGTGGATGATGGGAGTGGCTGTCCAATGCATCTGGAGGGTGGCAGGCTGGGGAAGGCTACTTTTGAGCCTTGGGACAAAGGACACCATTGGCACCAAACAACACTGAGATTTCTGGGAGGAAAGCTTTTCGAGCTTGCCATGAGCTGTAAAAGTCTGGGGCGTAGCTGACAGAGAATCTGTTACAAAGCCTTCGCAAAAGCTTCAGGTTGTTTGGGTTGGGAAGCCTCCCAGGGTTTGGTCAGGGAAGCTCAGGGATTGCACTACTCCTTTGTCCCAAGGTTGCAAGTTCTCTTGGCTTTGCTCATAATTGCCGGGAGTTTTAAAAGTCTTCCCTTTGGTGTGTTTACTGATCTCTGTCCAAGCAACTCATGACTCTACTCCTTGAACTGCACTGCCCGTTTGATCCTGCTAGCCTTTACATGGTTCTTCAGCTCTGCCGGTAGTGCTAGCTGGTCTTATCTCCACACCCATGTTACGACCGGTCATGTTGTTCGAATGTCTGACTGCCGTCTCCCAAAGCGGTTACTTTATTCCCAACTCAAGGATGGAAAGCGGAATATCGGTGGTCAGTATAAGAGGCTTAAAGATGTTCTTAAGGCTAATCTAAAAAAATGCAATATAAACATCGAGAACTGGGAAGCTCTGGCCCATGAACGCTTTAACTGGAGGTTGGCCTTTCACAAAGGTTCTATGGACTTTGAAGAAGCCTGGGTGCAAGGTGAAAGGGAGAAACGTGCTAAGCGAAAAGCACGTCAAACGAATCCTTTACAGGACCATCTTCCATCTGGTAACCTGTGTCCTCACTGTGGGAAGCTGTGTGGATCTAGAATTGGCCTCCACAGTCCCTTACGGACCCATCGCTAGAGTCTACACAATTTTATACAATTTCCTCTTTATATAATTTTTTTTGTAATTTTATCCTGGAAGACAATCTTATTCAGTCACAAGTGATCGCCTACTACTACCTGTCCGGAATACCTTTTGGGAACCAACCTCCACAACTTATGCTTTTGTTTGCTGTATCCCTCTCAGTAAGACTCCGCAGCCCAACCTAATCTCTGAAGAAAGGCCAATCTTTCTGAGATGTAGATTTTTCTTCTCTCACCCCGAGAGGTCCTACAGGGAGACACATGCTTCTGTGCACAACGGTATTTGGTATTTCTTCCAGCTAAACTGAACTTTGATTTCCATCATAAAACCTTAATATTGTTGCTTAATAATCTACGTGTACCTCAGGAGTCCTGAATCTCTTTTAGCCTGAGGGCCAAATTCCATTTCAGAGAAGTTCTCATGGGCTGCAATCCAGTGGTGGGCAGGGCTGAAGGCAAAAAGCACATGCCTTAGCTCAGTGTTCTCCAACCTTGGGTCCCCAGGTGTTTTTGGCCTACAACTCCCAGCATGCCCCAGCCAGCTATGCTGGCTGGGGCATGCTGGGAATTGTAGGCCAAAAACACCTGGGGACCCGAGGTTGGAGAACACTGCCTTAGCTTAAAGCTCTTCCTGCCAGTAACTAAGCCTTAGGAGGTGCACCTTTTAGAAAGTGTGGGAGGGAGGGGACCACCACAAAAGCCAGGAAACCACTAAATGATTGTTGGTTGGGGCAAAGTGGGTGGGGCCAGGGAAGGAGGCAGTGAGTCTGGAGAACCAGTGAGCTGGATTGGGCTTCCAGGTGGGCTGGATTTGTCCACTGGATCTGAGGTTCTGCACCCCTAGTGTACATCTAGGGAGGGCCAGGATCTCTTCTCGATCATCCCAGTTTGCAGGACACGGAATAATGGGCTCAAGTTACAGGAACCCAGATTCCACCTAAACATCAGGACAAAATTCCTGACTGTCAGAGCAATAAGACATGAAGCCAACTACCTAGGGAGGTGGTGGCTCTCCCACTCTGGAGGCATTCAAGGTGCAGCTGGACAGCCATCTGTCAGGAATGCTTTGACCAGGATTCCTGCATTGAGCAGGGAGTTGAACTCGATGGCCTTGTAGGCCCCTTCCAACTCTACTTTTCTATGATTCTATGATCTTATCCCTTAGTTATTAGAATGTCCATGACTATTCTGAAAGCACAGGTAACTTCTATTGAACTGGCAACATTTTCAATAGAGAATTATGTATACTATTGTATCATGCCCACAGGTGAAAGGACTTAATCTATCAGCTATATAACTTTTATTAAAATGCGCATCATAATATTACATGCATACCAAACAAAGCTCATCTTTCCTCATTATTCCTCTTTAGTAGTAATGGCTTTGACTTGAGCACAGACACAGGTTATGTTGAAAAAAAGTGGTTAAAGTTAAGTATATATAATAGGATTGTGTTTAATTCCCCCAGAGGTTTGGTCTGTGGCTGAGTATTCTGTTTAAGTTGCTTTTCAAAAACAAAAGAACTGGGTGAACCAGAATGTTCTGGCTAATAAAGTATTAATGACTTCCTAAGCCAAATTAATATAATTAGTAAAGCATATGCTGCTGAGAATCCCCCAGTAATGTATGTACCACGTTCAATTTTTTACTGCATATGACAATGAAAGGGTAAACGAGAAGGAGGAACGCTAGAGACAGGTTTTCTTTTTAATGTTATTTTGGGAATGTATAACCTTTGTAAATCCTCAGAATCTTTAAATAGGTTTAAAGCAACAACATCCCAAACAAAAACAAAAGTAGCTCTAAACAATCTATCTCATTACTAAAAATCTGACTTGCAGGGTGGGGAGGGGGAATCAAAATGTTGGACCATTTTCCTTCAATCTGTTCTCTGTTGAAACATCACCCAACATAGATCTGCAGCCCCTTGGAAAGATTTGCAGATTTAGTAAACAGGTGCTTAGGATGGAGCATGCCCCCAGGGCTTGATTTCTAAAGAGAGCAGTGGGCTGCTCAGGTTTTCTTGAAAGCCACACCACCTGCCCTGCATGTCGTGCCACTTGTCCTGATGTACACCTTAATTCTTACTGCATGGGAACATGTAGTAGTTATTTGGTGGTGATGAGGATTGTGAACAGCAACAGGCTTTCCCACTCTGGGGCTTCGCTACACGAGGCATTTATTGTGCTCTCGTGATTCCTCACCCATGGTAATTTGCGGGTGCTTTACACGATGTCGTCATCCTCCAGGGCCTCTTCTGTGTTTTCTAGCCATTTCTGAGGCTTTTTTTTAGAATGAGGGAAATGAGCTATTAAAGGGCTAGCACGCTATGATACTACAAAATGGCCGTGTATTTTCGCAATTCCGCTATAGCACAGCGCCACTTTGTGGTTGTGCCATGGAACATATAGAAAAGCAGAGAAAGAAAAACTCCAGAAAAAAACACATGTAAAGGAGCCAGTCTTAATCCTGCAAAGAATCTGGAAGCAGAAACCTTGGTAAAGTGGCAGGTTAAAAGCCTCATGTAGAGAAGCCCTCTCTCCTCTCCCTCTGCACCCCTCCACCACATGAAAATCTGCTCAGGGGACCCTCCAGAATGATGTGGGATGGGATGGGGGACATGGGGTTGCAGTGGGATGGGGGAATCAACAGGATTGTGGGGGCAACTTGTGCAAGCAGAAGTGCCTTTCCACTCATGCAAGGCACCTTTGCATCCAACCCTCTGGCTATACTCAGAGGAGCTTAGTGCAATGACTATTACACAGATTCCAGCATTAGAGTCAGACCAGGTATTGAAAAGGGATTTCAGCAAGTGTGAGCTTTGGCACAAATTAAGTCTTCTTGGAGCATATTCACTTCCATGCTGCTTGCAATTGTTGGAAACCAAGTGTTATCCCGGCATCACCAGCACAATATGTGAACTTTGGCTTTTCTTATATGTGTGGTCCCTGGCCATTTCCAGCACTCCCTTTTGCCCATTTTCTCCAGTTTGCCTTCCTCTCTCAGGCTCTCCCCTCTGGCTTTCCCCTTTTGCCCTTGTTCCTTTGGATCACTCCCTGTTTCAAACCTCCTTCTTTATCCTTGCCCTTCTTCCTGAAACCTGCTTCATGCTTAATCTTAAGCATCTTCAAATTCCTTGCCTGACCTAGCCTTCTGTAAGGCCAGAGCAGCTCAGCCAATAGCAGCCAGAAGCCCTTCTATTACATCAGAACAGCTCATCCATTCACTGCCAAAGGTTCACCACCAAATCCCTTAGTGCATTACAATGTAAATTATAACTGTATACCTTGGAGCCACTCAATTCAGGAAAGAGTGCTATATTTGAACCTTGGAGACCAAGACCCAAATCCCAGCTCTACAATCACTGTCTTTCAGTCTTCATCAACAAACATTTGATAAGGAATAATGAGAAACTTCAGCTGGTCCAAAATAGGGCAGCAAGATTGCTAACAGGGACTGGCCAGTGTGATCATATTAGGCCAGTACTTTACCACCTGCACAGGCTGCCAGTCCATGTCCAGGCCCGATTCAAAGTGCTGGTATTAACATTCAAAGCCCTAAATGGCTTGAAGGATTGTCTCCTCCCATATATTCCTGCCCGAACCCTAAAATCGTCCTCTGCTGTCTTTCTGCAGGAGCCCCTGCCAAAGGAAATGAGGTGGGTGGCTACTAAGAAGAAGGCCTTTTCTGCTGTGGCACCCTAGTTGCAGAATTAACTTCCAGAGAGGCTCACCTGGCACCTACATACGTTGTGCTCTTTCCCAGGACAGTTTGGAGGGTTACGGTCAGCCACACTGGATGGCACCCTTACTGTATTTTAAATCTTTGCACTGCTGCTAGGTTTCACTTTGGCTTTTACTTCTATCTTATACTGTAGTTTTAAACTTTTAAATGTTTATAGTGCGTTTTATGTTGTATTTTATGGTTTAAATGGTTGTGAACCATCCAGAGAGCTTCAGCTATTGGGCAGTATAAAAGTGTATTAAATAAATAAATAACATGAATAAACAGCTAGGGGCAAAATAGTGTGTTCAGGGGCTCTGATCCAAAGCTCCCAGTGCAGTGCATGCAAATATCTATGTGACTGGACTTCCCTACAGAGCAGAATCGGAGGCAACTCCACGTACAAAGATGGCATTGCTCTGGGCCTTGGAAACAATGGGGAAGCTTTCTGGCAAGTGTGGGAACTCTCTGTGAACATCAGTGGTGTGGTGGATCCAGGGTTCACAGGGACACAGCACCAGCACTTTTTTTATTAGCAGGGATACTGACATCATTTGTCCCTCCTCCCCTCCCTCTCCCCCCCCCCCCAAATTCCTTGTTTCATCAGAGCTTAGCTGCAATCCTCACAGTACCTGGAATGAATTTTCCCTTCCACAATGTCTTTTTCTCTGTTGTAATACAAAGTATATTGGGGTGGCTTAATCTGGAATGGTCAATGAAGACCCATTTGCTTTACAAAAGACCTGCTGCTGGTGGAGATGGATGGCACCCTTACTGTATTTTACTGCTAGAACTGGTTTGTGGATATGGATCAACATAGCAGGCTGAAGTTTTGGACTTTCTTGGGGGCAGTGGCTATGGGGATTGTCATGAGGAGTGCCTGCACTTCAAAATTTACCCCCTACAACACTGCATCGTGTCCCCCCCCCTTCCCAAGAGTAGATGAGTACAAAAACTAGCATTCATGGGGGTGGGGTGGGGTGAAATGTTGCTATCTGGTGTTCCCTATTAATGTAATATGTCTTTTAAACTGAAAAGATTAAAAGAGAACTCCTGAAACATGTTGGCAACAGTTGGTTAGTGGAAACAAATACACATCCCCCAGAATGCCATTCCACTAAGTAAAGTTCCATGCACAGCACACTTTTACGTGCAAATTTCTCCCCGTTCCTTATGGAGAACACTAACAAATGCCACAGATATGCAGGAAACAGTTTGCAGCTGAGACAAGCTTAGCACATTTCCTACAGGTTCAGCCAGAGGGAGAATCTTTCCTGGCTGTCTTGATAGAAGTTATGCCTTTGAACCACAAGGGTTTCCTCTCACATCTTGGCTGAGGACGCACAGGGCCAAAGTCCAGCCACACCCACCAGACAGGGGACTCTGCTAATTGGTTAAGACCTCTTTAATGTCTGGCCACCATTTGGCAGACCCAAGAGGCAGCTGCAGCGCTCATCTCAATTTATGAGACACTCTTGATTAACACCATATTTTAATACAAGGCCAAATGAAGTTTCACTAGAGCCAAACATCTGTATTTGTGCATTCCTTTGGAGGAACCCCCTCCTCTCCGTTGCAGTGTTCGCTCTCATGCTCTTTTGGAGAACACATGCCGTAACCTGGCTTTTGTTCTCTTCCACAAAAATACTCCACCATGAATGCTAGGTTATGTAGCTCCAGATTCTCATTGGTACCTTCCAGCTGTTCAGCTCTGATCCAGCAAACCACTTTGTGTAGGAGCAGTTCCAGTCACTTCAGTGGGATTCTCTTTCAACTTTGTCCACAGCCATAAATGTTTCACAGAACACAGTCAAGCTTCACTAACTTTCCCCTTTTTATGCCATTATCTCTCTCTGCTCCATACTAAACAGACTATTTTTCCCCATTTAGCACAGGCCGGCCTGGTATGCCTATTAGCCATCATTTTATTGATTTATTTGAATGTTTATATCCCACCTCTCCATGATGAATAATTTATCAATGTGGTGAACAAACTCCAAATGAAAATATAAAACACCAGAACAATAATTCCACCAAAAAAAATCCATGAAAGCATATTTTAAAATATAGAATAAAAAGTGGATCAGAAATACCACTAAAAAATGCAGACCGAAAATACCAATAAAAGATACTGCTACTTAGTATTAAAAGTTCAGGTGAACAAGATGGACTCAGCCTAGGCTGCAATCCTATGCAAACCTTCCTCTGAGTAAGCCCCACTGAACTCAGTGAGACATGCATAGGATTGCTCCAGTGCTAGGTACTGAAAAGATCCAGGACTCAGACCCACAAGACAAAAAAAAATGCACCAATATGCAGATGTTAATTTACCTATGCTCTAAAGCACTATTTGTAAAAAAGAAAAAAGGGGAAAAAGGGAGGTATGGACAGGGAAGAGGAGGGCATTTGATTTCGGGGGGGGGGGAACTCAGGCAGAAAGATTTGGGGGACAGCAGGAAGTGAAGCACATGTGGGCAAAAAGCCAGCTAATCCAGGGGGATCAGATGCAACAGAGATCCTCAGGGCCCCTGTACCTTTCTTTCAGCAAGTGCCCCAGGGAAGCAGGGTGGTGGGGCAGATGGCCTCCCAGAGATTCGGGGCTCCAAATGAAAGACTCAGGGCTCCAGCCCTAGTGGGCCACTCCCTAACACCGCTTCTGGCTCCTTCAGTGTCTAAAAGATAGTTATGTTGGTGCCAGGTACAAGAGCCAGCTCCAGATTTTATTATTTATTTATTATTTATTTATTTAATTACATCCCACCTTCCCACAGGAAATGGAGCTCAAGGCAGCTAACAATAAGAAAATACAGGTTAAAAACAAAATCTTAATTAAAACATAACATAAAACAGACCCATAAACACAATTAAAAACACAACAATGAAAGAAATAGGCATCACCCAACCAATTAAAATCTCCTCCACAACAGACCAGCCTACATACCAAAGACCTACCTGAATAAAATCATCATTGCCTGCTGCCAGAAGGACAACAAAGAGAGGGGGAAACCTAGCCTCTCTTGGCACAGAGTTCCAGAGCCTGGGAGCAGCCACTGAGAAGGCCCTCTCTCGCGTCACCACCAAGCATGCCTCTGATGGCAGCAGGACCAAGAGAAGGGCTTTCTCTGAAGATCTTAAAACCCAGGTAGGCTCATATGGGAGAAAGCGGTCTTTTGGTCCCAAGTTATCCAGGGCTTTATAGGTCATAATTAGCACTTTGAATTGTGCCCAGAAACAGACCAGTAGCCAGTGAAGCTGTTGGAACAAGAGAGTCATGTGCTCCCTGTAACCAGCCCCAGTCAACAGTCTGCCCATAGCATTCTGACCAGCTTAAGTTTCTGAACACTTTTCAAATGCAGCCCTACATAGAGCATGTTACACTGGTCGAAATGGGATGAAACTAAAGCATGTGTGGCCAGATCAGACATCTCTATGAACGGTTGCAGTTAGCACACTAGCCCCTGCTGTGCAAATGCGTTCCTAGCCACCACCAAAACCTGGGCATCCAAGTTCAGGCCTGAATCCAGGAGTACACCCAAATGGCAATCCTGAGTCTTCAAGGGGTGTGTAACCCCATCCAACAATATTCCCTGATCTGCCTTTCAACTAACCAGGAGCACCTCTGTCTTGTCTGGAAGAAGCTTCAATTTGTTCACCCTCGTCCAGTCCATTACCAACACTGATTTAGAACTAGAACAGCTTCGATTTAGAACTAAAACAGGTTTTCCCAGGTGAAGGGTCATCTAGTGGTCTCTCGTGACATCTGTGTCCTCCACACCCAAACCCACCCCAGCCAGTGGGCAGAATCAGTGCCAATTTTCATTTCCCACACTGCTTCAGTGTAGTGTAGCTCACAGCCTTCTGCTGTGAGGTGAAACTGATGGAGGGAGAGATGGGTGTGGGGGCCCAATCCTGAATAGGCACCAGCACTCATGAGCCTCTGCTAGCTGCTCTTCCACTTCCCCGCCACACGCTTTCAACAAAATGTGCCAAGAGTCTTTAAGGAGTGCATTTGAGCTTCTCTCTTTTTGCGTCACATATGAATGTTATTCATGCAAGAAAGAAAATCAAATGTATATATATTATAAGCCAATGAAAAAATTGCATTCACATTAAGAGCCTGTTTAAAATAAAGTTGATTATTTATAGATGATGATGATGATGATGATGATTTGCTGTTTTAATGGATGATAGTATTCAGTTTCAATCCCAGCACAATAAGCTCTTGAGAGTTGAGATCAAAGGTGCCCTCTATGCTTCAGTATCAGCCTAAACATTGTCAGCTGACCCTAAAAGCCAATCAGAACTCTCCAGATTGTATATAACCTCACACAGATCCTCAGTTTGAGCAACTTGTCATTGGGGCAAGTTGCTGAACAGACTCACCTTGTCTGAACAGACTCACTCAGGCCTGTGGCTTACGCTGGCTCAGCTTGTCTGAGTGTGGAAAGCTAAGCAGGGTCAGGCCTGGTTATTACTTGGATGGGAGACCCCTCCTCTAGTTTCCTGCATTGAGCAGTGGGTTGGACTCGATAGCCTTGTAGGCTCCTTCCAACTCTATAATCCTATGAACCCTGTTTGCTTGCTCCAAAACCCAACCATCAGTCCGTTTTAAACCATATTATCTTTCACTGACACTTTGGATCTCAGTCTGCCCATGCAGGACAGACCACCAGCCATAGTGTGTCTTTGAGCTTTGCCAAGGCCTGCCAAATAGTATAGGAAGAAACATAGGAAGCTGACTTAAACTGAGTCAGACCATTGTTCCATCCTTCTCAGTATTGTCTACACTGACTGGCAATAGCTCTTCGGGATTTCAGACAGGATCCCCCCCCCTCCTATCTGGGGATGCCTGAAAATTTGGCCTGGGACCTTATGCATACAGTACATGTGCTCTGCCACTGAGCTACAATCCTTGCCCACAGAACAGCCTTCCTCAACCTGGTGCTCTCCAAGACTTTTGGACTACAACTCCAAGCATTCCTGACCATTGCCCATGCTGGCTGGGACTGATGGGAACTGAAGTCTGAAACCCAGTTGGGGAAGGTTGTTATAGAACATACAAGCTAGGCTAGTTTGTTCCTTGCAATTTGGCCTAAAGCTAAGAGAGAGAAGGATTTCATTTGGAATATCACCCAAATATGCGGAAATGTTCATGTACAAGAAGAGACAATCCTTTGCTCCTTAATCAGCTTAAACTGCCATTGTCTCTTTCTAGTCCTGCTAATCAGTTTAAAGGGCTTACATGATGATTAACTCTAATGTAATTATGTTTATCACTAATAACTGTAATAACAGGATCTAAATTAAGGATTAATAAACCTTAATTGAATCAGATTAAATAGTTATATCTACTGAAGTCTAATCTTTTTTTTTGTTGTTCCCAGAAGGTAATCTCACAGTATAAGCAGTCTTTAAATAATGAGATCTAAACTTATTTCCAGGCAAGAGATTTGCAGGTTCTGGCTTTAAGAAATTAACCCTTACATCTTCAGTTGGGTAGCTGTGTTAGTCTGTTGCAGCAAAAACAACAAAGAGTCTTCTGGCTGTAGTCCACGAACACTTACCCTTACATCCTGAGCTTTGAAATGTCTCCTTCAGTGCACTGCAATCCAGCATGTGTTGGCAGATTGTAGCTTAAACAGACAGCAAAACCTTAGGACATATATGGGCAACCCACAGTCCTTGGCCTCTCTCTGTCTGGCCCAGAGAGCCACGGGATGCCCTGCTCACATTCCCCCACTGTTGAGCTGATCAGCCATGGTGGGGGCTGATGGCACTGGTGGCGGGGGCACTGATCTCCGTTACCCTGCTGCTAATACCTGCTGGAAAACAGAGATCTGCATCAAGATTGCCGCAGGGCGGGGGAGTATAAACAATCTATATCAGGATCGCTTGGGGGAGGGGGAGACTTTATGCTCACCTTCCTCCCAGCAAACCTGGTGCTGATTTCTATTTCCTCACTGCTAACAGCAGTGAGGAACCCATAACCTGAACACACGTACCCATCTCATCCCCTGATCTCAACAGGCAGGGTGGGGAGACTTAAACCTTCCCATCCCTGCTTGCTGAGATGTCTGTCTTTATACGTGTGTGCATCCCCTTCTCCACTATCCACCATAACATGTGGCCCTTGGAGCTGAAAAGGTTGCCCACCCCTGCTTTCACAGATATATGTGAAACTGCTTTATAGGAAGTCCACCAAGCCCAGTATGGTCTTCTCCAACTGCCCCAGCTTTCCAAGTTTCAGGTCAAGATTTCTACCACCCCTGTTACCCAAGACAGATTAAAGAGAGATTCCAAAGATTCCATCTGCTACTTTGTATGTGCAGAGTATGCGTTCTACCACTGAGACATGGGCCCTCCCACTATCACTTACATGTACACTATAGCCACTGCTTCAGGTATCATACGCAGTTTTAGTTCACAGAAATGGTTCTGTGTACACAGGAAACTTTCGTTTCCTTTAAACTAAAGGAAAGCTTATCAGAAAGCTTATATTCAATAGATCATCCTTGACCAACCTGGTACCACACCAGCTATATCAGGCTATAGCTCCCATCATCCCCAACTAGCATGCCTGGGAATGATGGGAATTGTAATCTGACACTGCCGGGGGACACCAGGTTGGGGAAAGCTGCAATAGCTTCTATTCACATTCTTTGTGTGATTTTCACTGAATTTTGCCAAGCACTGTTTTAAAAGTGGCAGAAAAGTGGCAGAAAATTCATCACACTGGACATTTGCTTAATCTAAAGGAGTGTTCAGTACATTTGTTCATATATATATATATATATATATATATATATATTCTCAAATCTAACTGCAAAGTAATCTCTACTCAGTGAATCAGATGTGACGCCTTTCAGGAAAGTGGCAACATCTGTTCTCTAAAAAGACATCTGTTGGGGAAGTGAAGAAAGCTGCTTGTAGATAATGAAGAAATAATTAATTACAAGGGGGAAAATAGAATAAGATTAGAATCTGCACGTAATTAGCTGTACTTAAGATGCCAAAACATGGCTTGAGAAACATAATTAATGAGTTAGTAAGAATTCTTGGCGATTCCTTATAATGCAGGCGTAAGAAGGTATTACCATCTGCTTGGAACTTCTGCTGGGCAAGGGGCTGTAGAGTCCATCCTTGCCAAGAAAATGCTGGAAATGCTTTTCTGCTCTACCCAAATCCTGTGTCAACCTGAGGGAAAATGGAAGATAGATATATAGAGATGTGAAGATTATATATATATATATATATATATATATATAATGTACACGCACACACATATATACGTGTGTGTGTGTGTGTGTGTGAGGATGAACTCTGCAAAATTTAAAAGTGGCATCACAGAATGTGCCAACATGGAAGAGTTCTCACCTTTTGCACAATGGTAAGTTATTGCAGGGCTCCCTGTTAAAACAGTTAGCAAGGTGCATAGTTCTCCACTTAGACAGGAAAGATTATTTATTTAAGGCCGAGGTGGGCAGAAGATAGATTGGGGCCTACTGGTAGATCTTCAGGGGATTTGCAGTAGATCATCCAGGGTTTCTGACTCCCACTTGTCTAACAATAACAACAACTTGAAAGCTTCCCTCACCCCACCCTAAATTGGGTTGCTGAAAAAAAGAATGCTACGGAGAAAACCAGGAGTGGGTTTTTGTGTGAAAGGACTAGTGAGCTTGGTTCTGGTACTGATTACAAATTTCTGGGCTGAATATATGCTCAGAGTCACTCTGGCCCTCCATTCCTAGCATATGTCCAGCCAACTAAGCCAATATTTTGCATCTGGCACCCACTTGTGGATCTCAGGGTTCTAGTAATAATATTAAAAAGTAAATCTTGGAAGCCCGAAGTCTGCCCACTAGCATTTTAACTCACATGTAGAACATATTATAAGAATTATAAATAACGACATGTCATTACCAGACTAGGAATCATTAATGTACCATTTCTGTATATCAGAAGTGGGCAACTTGTGGCCCTCCAGATGCTTTGGCCTACAACTCCCATTGGCACTAGCCAACATAGCTAATGGTGAGGGATAATGGGAGTTATTATAGCCAAAATATCTGGAGGACCACAAGCTGCCCACTCCTGCTGCATGTGCTAGTCGTGGCAATGTTATGTGCTCTTGATTTTGGTTGCATTTGTTTTATTACCATTATTTTTATTGTATGTTTGTGTTTCAGTTTGGAAGCTGCCTGGGAGGTGAGGGTGCACTTAGAGGGTAGACATTTCTAAATAAGGGTGCAGTCCTATCGCAATGCATGTAAGTGCCCGAACTCGGAGGCTTACAGGCATCAAGTGCAGAGCGGGAGAAGCAGCAGAGCCAATCTTCACCTCACCATCCTCCCTCTCCACATTGTCACTAGATGGGCTGTTTTGCCCATCTAGCTGGGGCTTTTCAGAGGGGGAGGGAAAGAGGCTGGAGTGGTTTCAGGATAGCTCATATCCTGGCCGCTCCAGTCTCCCCACTGCCCCTGAAATGCACCCTTTAACCCCTCTCTGAGGTCGCTTTCCTGACCTTGGAGAGCACGCAGAGTGGTTCTTTCTGTGCCAGCTGCGAGGGGGCAGGGAGGGGGGGTGGAGCTCCGATTTCTAGCTCCGAGGTCGGACCTGCTGTCTCTGACCTTGAAGCTGAAAATCCAGACTATCCTATGGCCCCTCTGACAATGTCTAGGGGGCATAGGATCATTCCCTAAATCAATAAACATGCTTTTTTAAAAATTAAAACTTTCTACGTAGCTGCTATAATTGTTAGATTAACATAGTTATAGGAACATACCCTTCCTAGACACTTACATAGTTATAGGAACATACCCTTCCTACTAGACACTTGAACTCAATGGGACTTACTTCTGACTAGACATGTATAGGGTTGCGTGCTCAATTATCTAAAGATGGATAAAGATGAATGAAATCATAAGCATTTTGGTGCAGGTCCCATCAGAGCCAGGTCTAGTCCTATGTTCTGAATATTTCTATTGATTTTATTGTTTTGTTTACCTGCTATGAACTTGCAAGATGAATTGGGCTAAAATATAAATAAGATTACGTATTTACATCAGAATATTTCTCCTCAGTTGGGCAAAACACTTCAAACTCAACATGATGTTTGATTCATTTTTGCATTACATGAAAACAACTGGTCACTCCTCTTCTGAAGTCATTAAAAAATAAACCAGCCTGACATTTGTTGTACTGGAGAGTGGAGACAAGAAGGCTGTGAAGAAGGCTGCTGACTGAAATATGGAAACATTACTCGTCCTCTAGAGTGTAGAAGCTGCTGAAAGGATATGCCAGCTGACTGATATCTAGCATATAAAATTGTAATCCTGAGCATAAGAAAATGGGTCAGATTGCTTCTAGTTTCGCTCCTGGATATATAAAGTAAGGCTTAGCAAGAAGCAGAGCAACCTTACCTGCACAACTTCATTAATGCACAGCTCTATTCTCTCTGCTGTTAGGTTATTGGGGGGCGGAGGGCAGAGGGGCATATAAATAGTATTAGTAGGTTTGATCAGATTTGCTCAAAAATGAAGGAGAAACCAGAAAGATATTTACATGTTATCAATAATAATAATAATAATAATAATAATAATAAATTTTATTTCTTACCCGCCTCTCCGTCTAGATCGAGGCGGGGAACAACAAAAATATAAAATACACAATACATACTATTAAAACATCTTAAAACATATTAAAAACATCATAAAAAACTCCATTAAAACACCATTAAAACATCATTAAAACATCTTAAAAACATCTTAAATAAGCTTTTTGTGAACAAAGATAGACATTCTAAGTTCTAACATTGTTTATGAGCCCACCAAAGCATACTGTAAGTTGCACAGGTGTGTCATTATAATCATTCTTGTTGCTGATATTTCTGCCTCTCTCACTTATACACAGTTGTATCACTATGCTAAACTCATCCAGGTGAATGCAGTCCAGGGCTGGCTCCAGGTTTGGGAAGGGGTACTGGGCAAAGTACCCTCTGGTTGGCCTTCTCTTATGTCAGTGAGCTTCCTCTGCCTTGCCTGATGGCAGCGCCAGAGAGCTGGGTCCAGGAGGCACCATTTTAATTTCCCCAAGTGCCTCCAATGCACTATCACTCCAGGGCATCGTGGGAAATTAAAATGGCAACTCTCGGACCCAAACACTTTTCAAAGGGGAGAACAACACAGGCATAATTGGCATCTGCTCAAAGATACTGTGTGCTGATGCCACGCCTGACACAGTCCACCAGCCATGCATTGCAGCCTGCCAAGGGCTCAACATACCTGTTTTGGCTGCCCTGCAGGGACTTCAAAACTAGGAGGACTACCAAGCACTGGAAGGCTACTCTACATGGCCAGTGGGCTACATTCAGCTAACTCCACTAGCTCTCAATTCAGGCCTCTATCCTTATTCATGCTATTCCCAGATCTGAACAGTGCTGCTTTGGTGTTGTTTTTAGATTATTCTATCTTGTACGCTGTCCATCTCAGGAACTTTTCTCACTTTCCATATAAGATCTTCATGGAGATACACTCATTGGGCATTCAAACAAGACTCTGTTAGCATAACTGAGCTTTCATGGGTTAAGCCAGGCTAGCAACGAAGCATGTCTTTAAGACTAGTGTGCCAGGCTAGAACTAGGGAAACCTAGGTTCCAATCCTGACTCACTTTGCACAAGTTATTCTCTTGGCATCCATTCACCTTCTATAAAATGTACACAGTAATCACCTATATGAGTGTTTTGGGGATAAGTGAGGTAAAGGTTATAAAGCACTTTGTACATTAAAAATGCTATATACAGATTAACAATGTTATGCAGTTATCCCATAACCAGTCATTTATTGTACAGCTACAGTCCTACAGTCTCCATTCCCACAAAGGCTCTTTCATCAACAGTGCATTTAGGATCCCAGCCTATATTTCATTCTCAGGTTTGGGATAATCTGTCCCAAGTCGTGTGTGTGCGTGTGTGTGTGTGTGTGTATGTATGCATATGCATATGCATATGCTTATGTATGGCTCTGTAATCAATGAAAAGGGAGATCACTTTTTAAGAAAGCACATGTAGATGAGAAGAAAACATGGTTGACCATAAAATGAAATGGCTGTGATTGTGCATCTAAAACAACATGAAAAAAGCAGTTGCAATGGGACCCTTTCTTGTTTCTTCCAAGTCAAGTGTCATGGATTGGGACCTCTGTTGACTTGCTTATATACATTTCAACTTTTAAAATGAGTTCAAATTAAAATAGTATGTGTGCCCAGCAGGATGGGAAGAAGCCATCCATTTGTTATTTTTGTAAAAAGCCCAAGAGCATGGGATAGGCACATTGACGAAGTGAAAATAAGTAACTAAATAAGTCTAGCCATTTCTAAAAATAGCCTTCAAGCCAGCCATGGAAAACAGAGCTATTTCACACATAGTCGCCTTGAACGTCTCAGACCATAAGAAGCAGGGATGGCGGAGAAAGCTACTCTCCAAATTCCATTTCCCATAAACCACAAGCACTAAAAATTTGGCATGCCTACACGTGTCTTATCTCTTCAATCGGCACCAAATGATTCAAGCTGTGAGCTTTTTCAAATTGCCCGGCTTTGTAAGTAACTACAACCCAAACTAAAGTCTTCTAGGCAGTGGTGTTCTTGTTGTGCATAACATATACAAAACAGATACCTACGAGAAAGATTCCACCTGAAGTTGCTAGGAGAGCTGTGTTTCTTTGGCTGTTCCTGTCTCATGCAGATGTCAACAATTTACACCTAAGCTTGCCTGAACATCCTTGTGAGGATCTATAGTAAGGCTGCAGCTATAAGATGTGATCCAAAAATGCCATTATTAGGCCAATCTACAAATTCAGAAAAGGCATAGTGTACAGTCCTGTGTACAGACTATCTTAGTACACAATACGAGTTGTAGGGAAGGCTGACCGCAGGGGTGTTAAACCTCTTTCAGCCTGAGAGCTAAATTCAATTTCAGAGAAGCTCTCAGGGGGCACATTCCAGTAGTGCGTGAGGCAAAAGGCTGTGTGGGTGTGTGTGGGTGTGTAAGAGAGTGTATGGGGGGTGGTGATCCAGAGTGAGAGAGAAAAAAGAGATGGGGGGAATGAGTTGGTTGGCAGAGGGACAGGGAGAGAAAAAGAGCTTGACTTCTGTGGAATAGGTTTCTGTTGGTACTGAACACTGTGAGTTCAAAGGAGTGGTTTAGTGTGTTGGAGCTCAGACCTCTACTTTGTACTCAGTCCTTTGGGCGAGTTACTTCTCCATTTTGGGAGCATGGCTGGCTGGCTGGAGAATGCTGGGAGCTGTAGGACTTTTTTTCTGTCTAAACATGCAATCCAATGGGGTTGGCCTTTGATGCTCGCTCGTAAGCCTCAGAATTCCGAGGCTTGCAAGCATCCTATGCAGAGCGGGGGAAGTGGTGGAGGCGATCTCCACCTCCCTACTCCTCCCACTCTGCAAGTCCGCTAGATGGCCAGTTTTGGCCATCTAGCTGTGGCACTTCGGATGGGGAGGGAAGGAGACTGGAGCACGGCCAGGATACCTCGTATCCTGGCAGGCCCGGTCTCCTCCCCTCCCCGCCTCCCAGAACGCCCCCCATACCATTTTTCTGAGGTTGCTTCCCCTACCTCAGAGAGGCAGCTAGCACAGTTCTTTCCGTGCTAGCTGCAAGGGTGGGGAAGGGGATCTGAGCATGGATCCCCAACACCAAGGTCGGAGCTCTGTTTCCAACCTTGGATCTGGGGATCCAAAGAATCCTATCTCCCCCCCCCCCCCCGATGCTGTCTGGGGGCCATAGGATAGCTCTGTACATTCGTTTTGATTTTTGCAAGAAGCAAATATTTCTAAAACAAATTCTTATTGACACATAATGCGTTCGATAGATTGGGTCAAAGTCTTCATTCTCTTCTTTCTCTTTATTTTTACATTTCAGCAAATTGGGGTGGGGAGGCCGAGGGAGACACTTATTGCAGCACTTCTCCAGAACGGAGGTCCCTTTCTTCAGAGCTCCAGCCTCTACAAACATCAACAGCTTGGCTTTAGAGCAGATCCTATTATAAGATTTAATCATAGGGTAGGAGGGATCAAGTTATCATATCGTTTGGATATTAATCTGGCTAGACGTTCACCCTGTGTTTTCACCAGATTAAAAAAAAACACAATGGCTTTGTTTAAGCCACTGTGCCTTCTCCAGCATGAGGAAAAATCCGAATGCAGCTACAATAGTACCCCATGCCTTGCTTAAGCTCCACTGAATGAGCAATGCTGTAAAATATCAGCAGCTCCCAGCCGGGGATTGCCCTTTGTTCAGTTTTGCCTGTGGCAGCCCTCAAGAAAACCCTTTTGCTCCTTGCTGCCTGTAGGCTCACGATGAATTTCACCTCTTTAGGTTTTCGTTTCACAGCACGTGGATTACTGCACGAAGTCAGAACCCATTTCTTGGCTCTGTAAAAGGCTTCCCCTCATACTTTATTTTAGGACATTGTTTTCTATGCTGTTTACATTTTTCTAAATAACAGAACTCCACCCTGTTTACTTTGTTTCCCATAGAATTCTGTTTAGCCAACAGCATCATGCTTAAGTGGAAATCCTAGTGGGAGGCAGCAATTGCAAAATAGGACCAATTAATGGAAAACAGACACTATTTACAGATTAGTCTGCATAAAGCACCAGTAAAAGGGTAAGCTCCATTGCTAATGCTGTTTTTCCCTCAATGTGCATCCTGAAAGGGCATGGTCACCTTATGACACATGTAAGGTTTTCTTATATCATTGTACAGTAGTAACATATCACTGTATATCACTAAATGCTCATTATGTTAAAGTTTATGTGCAGTCTGTCCCTTTCTGAACACCTGCCTTCTACAAATATATATATATATATATATATATATATATAATACATGTCAGTGTCTGATTTAGATTTGGGAGGATAACTAGATGACAGATAGCATATTCTAAAGCAAAGGATACGTTTTGTTTTGTTTTTTAAAAATGTCTTCTTGTCTTCTTTCCGCTGCATTTTTTTGGTCCACAGTTCAGGGAACAATAATAAAATGGCATATTTATTTGGCGAATACATGAAACATTTTGGAACATGCAGTATAAGCTGAGAAATGCTTTTGATCATTATCTTTAGAACGATAGATTCAAAAACAGTATAAAACTGAACATTCCTGTGATCTACCCACACGACATCCAAGCCTTCCGTACCCATGACAGGATCATCATGACAGCTGGATATTGTACTAGCAGTTAATTTTATTATATCCATATACATTAGCCAATTTTATTTATACCACAAAAGGTATACACAGATAATACAACTATACAAGCATCGTGTAAAAGAGAAATCACTGTATTTTGCAAATATGAAAGGTATTACGCTTGGCCCCGGAAGGATTCAGATTGTCAAGGGAAAAGGTCAAGTTAATCAGAAATAGCCACTCCAGAGACTTGATAACAGTCTTCTAAATTTGCTTATTTGTAGTCTCATACAGCTTAAAGACACATACACACACAAGTCCTTAAGCCATGCACCCATCTTTCATTTTTACCGGTCTGGTGCCATCTAGTGTTTCCAAGTTGCTACTGAAAATTTTAAAGTCAGTGAGCCAATCCGCCCTCTTCTAAACAGACAGGCTAGGCAGAGAAACAAAAACAAACAAAAAAATACTGGAAAGGCGAATCTGAGTAATGAGAGAGCAAAACAACGCTTTAAACAGTCAAATCTGTAAAAGTTTTACACTTTAAACGAGTCTGCGGGGCACTGCCGTGGTGAAGTTGCTTAAGGGAATAATTTGATCCTATTAGGAGCAAGTTGCATAGAGTATAATACTCACAAAATTTTAAACCCACTCCATACGTCTGAATGGGGAAAGGCAGGCGAATCCAGCAGCAGGATAGAGGATACCATAGGGCATAGGCTATCACAGGGCTGGTTCATGCACTCACCC
Organism: Shinisaurus crocodilurus; assembly: GCA_021292165.1. Taxonomy (NCBI): domain Eukaryota; kingdom Metazoa; phylum Chordata; class Lepidosauria; order Squamata; family Shinisauridae; genus Shinisaurus; species Shinisaurus crocodilurus. The sequence continues at coordinate 46,572,685 of CM037876.1, forward strand.
AGCCATTAATCCGGCTTGCCATGGTGGAGAAGTGTGGTAGCGGACACCCCACTCCAGCCTGCATATGAGTGAACGACTGAGACGAAGATTTCACGTGTACTACTGCAGTGTGTTGTATTTGTAGGCCTGATTCATACAAAGCTTTCCCCTCCAAAACCATGGGGCAAATGCTACCTATATGCATGTGGCTGGCAGCACACAGAGCGGGTTCCTGTCACGCTTGATCTTACTGATTTTATTTTGAAATACTTTGCTGCCACAGCTGATCAAAAGGCTTTTGTAGCAATTCACAACATCACCAAAATAAACAGAACAGAAACCCCAGTTAAAGAATAAAACAGCAGCAAGTCAAAAAGCAGTACAATAAGAAAAAATCAAAAGTATGGTAAGGGATAGCGATAGTCAGTCAGTCCGCAGATCTCAATCAACAGCTTTCAAAGGTATTCTGATTTAAAAAATAAATCAGTTTTTATGCTCCTAAGCAATTCAATAGAGGGTAGGCTATGCAGATCTCTTTCCGACCCCAACTACATGTTACTTTGAAGACACAGCTAGCAGCTGTTTCTTTTTTACTCTAAAGTAAGTACATGGGGCCTAATCTGGATTGGGACCATGGCATAGGGGTAGGGGACTTTAACCCTTTGCCCTCTGCTGTAGTCCCAATCTGAATCAGGGGCCCTGCAGTTTATTTATTTATATTTATTTCATTTTTATACCGCCCAAGAGCCGAAGCTCTCTGGGCGGTTTACAGCAATTAACAAGACAGTCCCTGCCCGCAGTCTTACAATCTAAAAAGACACGACACACAAGGAAAAAGGAATGGGGAGGGAAGAAGGGGGAATATTAATTAATACTTCCGGCAGGGCTGGTGGAATGGCCCTGCACTCCCTCTCTTCTCCCCCTGCACAGCCTGCTGGAATGGCTGGCGGTGGTGGCAGTTGAGGGAGGAGGAGCCTCCAGGAGGGCGGCCTTTCAGCAGGGCTGGTGGAATGGCCCTGCGCTCCCTCTCATCTCCCTCCTCTCAGCCTGGAAGTTGCTGGAAGTTGTAATGTCCATTACGCAAAAGTAATGTATTAAAACAAATTTATCACTTTTGACATTGAAAATTACAGTCACGGGGTGGGGGGCATGATCCAGATTGGGACCACAGCAGGGGGCAATGGGTTAAAGCCCCCTATCCCTGATCCAGGATCCTGATCCAGTTAGGGCTGCCTGCACTTACTTACTTACTTACTTAAGAATGACATTGCTACTAGCTATGTCTTCAAAGAAACATGTATCCTGGCCCTCAGAAGTCCGTTCCAGAGTATTGGGCTGCTACTGAGAAGGCCCTGCTCCTACTGCAGGGCAATCGAGCCTCCAGATAAGAGGGAACTCAGAGCAGGACCGCATCAAAAGACCTTAACTAATGGGGAGGTCAAACAGGAGATACTCGGGAGGGGGACCCAAGCTACATAGAGTCCTTGTACGCACAGTGGAGTGGGAGCACACACCGTGCAATCTGAATTGCTGGCAGGATGAATGTATGAACTGTCCCATAGTCTGTGAGGAGTTGGCTCTCTTCATATCTCTCTCTCTCATCTAAAAAAGCTTCTCTCTGCCCCTCTGCAGCGCCAAACTACAAATGCCAGTTGTGTGGAGTTTGTTCCCAACTTCTTTCTTTTCATTTCTTTTTACAAAGTGCAGCCATGGAGGCTTCAATTTTAAGCAGAAAACCAGCACCCCTTATGCCATTTTCCCACTAAAAATGCCCCCCACACAGTTGTTTGTTGCCTGTGAGGGAAAACATATAGGTAAAGAAAGACCTTCACCTGAAATCTGGGAGAGATTTCCACTGCCAGTTGGAAGTATACAGTCCTGGGCTTTCTGAATCAATGATCTGGTTTAGTATAAGGTAACTTCATACATTCGTATGCCATGTTCCCCACTTACCGGGGAGCCAAGAGTTGGGGGGGCAGGTCCGACTGTGAGAGTGGCAGGAGGCTGATGAGAAAGCAGCTGCTCAGCAACTTGTAAGGGAGAGATCCACCAAGCCAATCAGGGCTCTGGTAGGCTTGATGGAGGCGAGGCCAAAAGGGGCGGACCAAAGTGAGAACTTTCCCCTTCGTTCTCACTGTGGTCCGCCTGAGGCCTATATAAGCTTGCCTGCTGCGACACAGCTTCAGCATTGCCATCGCTGACTTCCCCACATGCGCGCACACACTCTCCTGATAGCAATATGTCTTGCAGTAGACAGAAGTTAGTCCCTGGTTAATGAGGCTTACCTACATTTTAAAAAATTGGCAAAAAAAAACAGTGAAGGGTTTTTGCCTTCCTCATTGCAAGATTATCTCCGTTATAAATAAGTTGTTCTGTAATGTCTGCACATTCTTGTGATTGCTTCAGTAGATAATGTTTATGTCACAACTATTGTGGTGTGATAGGCACTGGCCTATATCCATTGTGAGGGGAAGCAGGATTGGGGGGGTCACTCCCCCATGGTGGGGATCACCATAAGGAACCGTGGGGATGTGGCACCAAAACCAACCCAGCATGGAGGCGAGGTGGCCACATCCTGGGTGGTGGAAAGGGGGTTTGCATTAGTGGCTTGCACCGCCACAATCCCCTGGCCCTGCCATCCGCGACTAATACTCTTGGCAGGCGGCAGGCAGGCTGTCTGATGGCGGGAGCTGTGCCCTATGCCTCCACCGATCCTCTTTCAATAAAGTTGAGGCCAATTTATTATGCCACATAAGACTGTGTGTATAATTTGTTCCCTCCCCTTCGCTGCCTGGACCCAATTAGGCGCTGCACCACACAAACTGACACCACAGTTTAATTTATCTTTCCCTAGCCACTGAAACTGACTATAGACAATGGCTAAATTCATCACAAATGGAACCAATCAAGAACTGCACTGGATGTTTTTTTACAGTATATCTACTACCACAAAGATGCAGCTTAAATCGGTGCATTCCTGCTTCATCTGTTACAGTGTTTAGTCTTTTTGCACCTCTAGAGAATGATCTGGGGCCATTACAAATAAACAAAAGGAGAACACTATGCATTATGTTCTCTTTCTGTGAAACAGAAATGTGGTGTTTTCACATGAGAAGTTACCCCAAATATCCTTTGTAGTACAGTATTGGTATTTATGATCAGACAGTGGAGGCCTAATCCATGATCAACTCCTCTGGAAAAATGTATCGAGTATGAAGAGACCAAAAGAGGTCACAGTCACACATAGGTCCACCCCACACAATCCAAATCATGGTGGCTTCTTTTCCCTGCCCCCACACATGCTGGTTGCCTAATTAACTTCGCGGTGCGTGGCTTCTGTGTTATCCGAACTAAGCAAGGTGCATGGTGGGAGGTGGCTGCCAAACCCCAGAACCCTACAACAAACCCCAGAACCCTACAACAAACCCCAGAACCCTACAACAAACCCCAGAACCCTACAACAAACCCCAGAACCCTACAACAAACTATGCGTTCCGGCGTGGTTTGGAAGCCATCCCTGCCACACACCTCACCGGGTGACACGGCAAGCTGCGCACCACGAGGGTAATTAGGCAAATCGCACAGCACACATGGGGGTGGGGAAAAGAAGCCACCATAGCTTCTTTTCCCCGGTGATCATGTGCGAACCCAGCCTCTGTGTCAAAATATTAAAGCAGATGCACTGCAATCAGTGTCAGGCTCAGCAGAGTAGTCAGTTGCTGATGACTCAAGAAAGCAAGCCCAGCAATAAGCTGAAAGGGAAGGCAAAGCAAAACACAGGCTCACTAACCAATCTGACCTACAGGAAACCCCTTCCCCTTGCTGCCTCCTTCCCTTGCTCAGTAATGTGATCAGTAAGAGCCTGTGTAAAATTTGTTATTGTATGGAGAGTTCTTGCATTTAAATTACGAACTTGCATTTTTCAATATCTGGTAGAAGCAAATGTAATCTTTTTAGAAATCAAAAAAATGTCCATAAAGATATGAGCGGACCGGAGATTATTTAAAATGTATTTATCCCATTTTAACCCTTGGGAAACCATTTATTCACACCCAACACCATATGGAAAAGAGTAACATCTATTGTGTGAACAACCCCCTTGCACATATTTGGCTTGGATCCTAAATTGCTCTTCTGCTCAAGCAAGGAGAGGTGATTTGTGCTGACGTCCCTCCATCCGCAACCCCTTGCACCTTATCCCACACCATTCCCAAGGGTCCCCCCCAACCCACAGGAGCAGATGCTCAGGGTGCACCGAGAGAAGTGGGAGGGAGGAAAGCCCCATTCCATGAACAGAACTCTGTTCCATTCACAGAGGGGAAGTTAAATCAAATGGATCACTTTTTGGCAATAGAGATCACAGGCATGGGGGGATGCATCTAGATCAGGATCCCAGGCATCTAGATCGGGATCACAGTGGGGACCAAAGGGTTAAAGCCCCTTACTCCCCATGTTAATCCAGATCAAAGTAACATATAGCTCGGCTCTTAGCTTCCAAGCCATAGTGTCTATCCGCGAACACCAGTGCATCATGTCTACGTGAAGCTGCTATACATCATAGGGGCTGTGTAGAGTGTTGGACTGGGACTCCTAGTCCCTGCTCAGCCATGAAGCTCACTGAGTTTATTTCTTTCTTTTAAAGCACTTTGTGGAAGGCAAAGACTATGCCACAACATCTCTCTCTCTCTCTATTTTAAGGTAACAACACTTAATGGTTTAGCAACTTCTGAAACACCAGTAACATAAGCCCTTTTCACATGTTCTAATTGGGTATAATGAATGTGTGTGAAGGAGGAGGCTGCCAGCTCTGTCCCTGACCTATGGTCATGTTCACTAGAATATCTGTAGGGGGTGCCTCACTCAAATGTATGATGGTGGCCCACCATTGGCATTCATTGGTTCAAATCCAGATTTAGAATTCTACTCACAGAAGGGGCCTCCACCCAGTTTTCAGGGATCACACACACCACAGCCAACCCTATTCAGCATGAGTCCCCCACAATTTTTGGGAGCTGGAGGAACTGCCATAGGGAAAAGGGGGTGGGGAACTCCACTTCTGCCAGCCCAGTTGCATATGCCAAAATCTAGATCCAACTCATTGGCCTGGCTCACACATAATGCAAACCCATGATGTATTTAAGCCATGGTTATCCCATGGTTTGTTGCCCTACCCAGGATTTGTCTGGCAGATGATACAACAAACCATGGTTTGTTTTCTCAATCCCTGGGATGTTTGTTTCCCTCCTCCTTTGCCTGCTCCCTCTCTGTATCCCAAACGCCTTTGTGGTGTTGTAGTACTGGCATGTAGAGTGGCTGGATTTTTTACTGCACTTGCACTCCAGCTTTGTAGCCTGGTAAAAAAAACCATGAACAACCCATGGTTCTGTGTTCGCATGTAACAACAACCCATGGTTTAAACAACCCAGAGTTTACAACCCAACAACAAACCATGGATTCTCTTTCTGGGTTGTTCATGGTTAAGTAAGCATGGCTTGTTAGCAAGGCTGCAGTCACACATTAGGACAACCCAGAATTCAACAACCCATACCATAGCATGGGTTAGCTTTATGTGTGAACCCAATCAATGTAGCTATTTAAAATGTCTGGAAAGGTCTCTTGATACACAGAGTACTGCCATCTCTAGTTCTGAAACACACAGTTATGCTGTGATGATTAATAACCCCATGTAAAGTCTGTAATATTTGTTAATTGCACGGAAAGACACAGTATGGCCTGAAACTGAAAGCCCCTATGCCAAAACTTCAGATCAACTTCCAAGCCTCCCAGAAGTTTATTTTTTTATGGCTTTCTCCCCTTCCCCATCAGATGGCCAAAGTAATCCTTAGCCAAATTAAACTTTTAAAAATGGATTCTTTTTTTGTTCAACTAAAACCACACAAGTTTAGAGAATCTCAAACAAACAGACATGTGAGAAGCATTGGTAAAGTTTCACACAACTATTCTAATTGTCATCCTTTTGGAAAATCTATATAGAGAGATTTGTTTTTCTTAAAGTTCATTCTTCTCTTCTAAATTTGGGAGCTTCCATTTCCTCCCTGGAAGCACTGATACAAGGATTCCCCACACATGCTAACCAAAGGATGCATTCAGGCCTTACACATTTTTGTGACTTTCTTTGCTAAGCACAGAGTTGCTCTAGGAGAAACACAGATTGGCTGTCTGTAGCAGATAGAGAGCCAGTCAGTATGCTCAGCTTTTCTAAGAGCTTAAAATTAACCCAGAATTCAGTTTCACCCTTCCCAAGGCCTACATTAATCACAGTATAATCAATCTGTCCACCCCATCCATTTATTTTATTAACCTCCAACTGAAGACTGGATGCTCCCTATATTCTTTTCCATTGCAGATGCTGTATGTTGTTTCATACATCCCAATTACAAGTCAATTTAGTCGCATTGATTATAGTTTCCTCATCTACCAACCAACCTTCATCCAACTTCGTACTAGTAGGTGACTGACTCCAGAGAAACTGAATCCTACTCAGACTGGAATACAGTATAATATACATGCAGTCACTTCCTGAACGGAGACTTTGTAAGTAGATATCATTTCCTGGTGCCTGAGGTGGGGATTAGAATACTTTGGAACACGCTGCACTGTAATTGGCTGCAGGAGGCTTGGAGAGTCCCCATATCTAATCTAGCACATATGTGTCTTTTACTAATAGCTATCTGACCACAATGTCACCAAGAGCCTTACATAACATTCACTATCCAAATTCAGAAGTGCCAGAAATAACCAGTATGGACAGAGAGAGATGTCTATATGCACAGTAGTTTAAACTTTAATTCATATCTACAGAGATCACATTGCAAACTGTTTTAGCAGCTTCTCTGATAACATAGTACGTAGTATGTTTGCTAGTTTGTACAGCTGACAGTTTCTCTTTCTTGGTATGGGTTTCACACTAGGCCTTCAGACTCAAGCCTAATCCTTAAATAAAGTTTCTGCTTTGAGCCAAAATCCCAAGTACTTGTACTTGTACCTCAGAGTTCCCACAGAATTCTCTGTATCATATGTAAGAGTGTAGCCCTGGACAGATGTTATATACATAAACAGCGAATACGTATGGGGTGGAAGCAGGATCATACCCAATCCCTCCCCCCAAAAAACATGCAGCATAAGGTCTGAACAAGAGCACACACATCTACAAATCATACATACATTGGTTCTGTATGAATGATTGGGAACCCTGTTGTTGTTATTTTGTTTGTTTGTTGTTTTGCAGTTTGTACATGTAACCTTCTCTGGTATTTTCTATAGTGCCAGGGAGCAATGGCAGGGTAGACTAAGATGCAAATGTTTTCCAAATGATCCCTACGCAGCTTTATATAATCAACAACTAGACACTCTTTGCATTACATTTTCTCCTTCAAACATTCAGAAGCAACAGTACAAGATAAAGCTTTACTTGCAAGACCAGAATCTCAATACCTGAAGCAGTCCTCTTCTCATGGTATCAGCAAAGATTTTGTACAAACATGTCCTTAGAGCAAACAGCCCAAGAAATTTGGAGAAGGTAGGGACTGCCTACAACAATTAACCATACATTTGACTGTGTGTGTACATGAGGGCTGGGAGATGGGCAGAAATCTCAGAAGATTCAGGAACCAGGAGGAGCCAAGCCCAAAGAGTAAGGCAGAACTGAAGGACAAATCAGGAGGCAGGATCCAGAAGCAAGCCAGAAGTCAGGATCAAAAGATAATGAAGAGATACTAGGGCACACCAGAGCTCAGGAAGACCTGGTTGTTTAAGAAAAATGTAACTGGAACAGGAAGCCCGCTTCCTGCCTGGGAGAATCCAATAGCCAGCCTGGGTGGGCAACATTAATCCATGAGGATACTAAACTGTCTACTATGCAGTCTGCAGCTTGTAGATCCATGGCTCACCACATGGGGCAGCCACACACAAACCCAAAGCCTTGGCAGATCCTGCCAATGTGTCAAATCAAGGAGGCAAAAATATTGTAGAGCCCCCTTTGTGTTTCTTAACTTTATCTTACCTGAATCAAGCTGTTCAGGGTTTAAAAGATCTCACCTAGAAGAGAATATTCCTTGTACTCTCTAGGTTGTCTCTCAAGAAACAGGCCTGCAGCTCCACCAGCCACATGTACGAGATAGAAACCAGAAAGCCATAAAACAAGGAAGGCCCTACTGAGCACATCCCAGGGAGTGCGGGCATCTGAAAAGTCTCAGCCAGCTGCCAGATACAGAAGTGCCCACCTGAGGAGGAGGGACTGCTCATGAGTAAAGGTATACTCATGAGGAGTCCATGCTCATGAGTAGACCTTTCGTCAGGTGGCACTAATGACCTACAGCTGTACTCTGGGTGGGGCTCTGAAAGCTCAGCCTTAGAAGTCTTGCGTTCCAGACACTGGATACTGTAAGAATATCTGTGCACCAGCTCCCAAATGCCTGTCTTTCCCCAGCTAACCTTGCCTTTGCTCCTCTCGGGACCTCCCTGTGTTTTGACCTTGAAATGCCTACTGACCCTGGTTTAATCCCTGGAGCTCTGTACTTGTGCCACTGTAAACCAGACACCTTTGTGCTTGCTCAGTGCAAACACACAGGTAACAACTGCACAGTGCTTGGGATCTGACTGTGCTCATCCATGGCAATGGGCCTTGCTTCTAATCCCACTGTGCAGCAGCCCTTCTTTTTAACTTGGAGTGTTTATCTCTGCTGCTTACATTAAATGTCGTTAGCCATTTTGTTCACTCAGTTTGGAGAGTTCCTTTTGCAGCTCTTCACAGAATGCTTGGGCTTCTACCATCTTGAATGACTGAGTGCCATCTGCGAATGTGGTAACCTCACTGCTCATCCCTGACTCCAAACCAGAGGGCTTGACTCCAATTTGTTTATTTATGAACAAATAAAATAGCACTGGTCCTAAATCAAATATTTGGGGGAAGGAACTCTCTTCTTACTTTCCTTCTTCCAATATAAGAAATGGAGGAAAGGAGAGGATTTCACCCTTGAAAGCGGGTGGAAGTTTCCACCTTTAAGGCTGGTGTAAAAATGAATAAAATGCCCATTTATTCCTTCTTTCTGCTTCCTGTTCTTAACCAGTTACCAAACTTTTTTTTTAATCCTCTTATCCTGTGACTGCTAGGTTTATTGAGGAGCTTTGGATGAGTGGTTTTTAGTCCAAATGGGCATCTCACCTCAACAACCTTTTCGGGTGCAATCCTATCAATGGCGCCCTTGCTGCTCGGAAGCCTCCAAACTCGGAGGATTCAAATATTCCTATGCCCTGTCAGGCTGAAGCTGGCAAGACAGATGGAGTGGCAGAGGTGATGTTTGCCTCCCCGTCCTCCATGTCTGGTGATTTTTGCTAGACAGGTTTTTCAGTGCTTTGGAGTGGGAGGGAAGGAGGCTGGACGGGGCTCAGAGTATCTCCTATCTCTGGTCTCCGCCCCTCCCCACCCACAAGAATGCCCCCTTTCCTCCTTCTCTGAGGTTGTTTTTCTGACCTTGGAGAGGCAGCCAGTGCAGTTCTCTCCATGCTGGCTGTGAGCGGGTGGAGTAGAATCATAGAATAGTAGAGCTGGAATGGGCCTATAAGGCTATCAAGTCCAACCCCCTGCTCAATGCAGGAATCCAAATTAAAGCATCCCTGACAGATGGCTGTCCAGCTGCATCTTGAATGCCCCTAGTGTGGGAGAGCCCACTACCCCCCTAGGTAGTTGGTTCCATTGTCGTATTGCTCTAACAGGAAGTTTTTCCTGATATATAGCCAGAATCTGGCTTCCTGCAACTTGAGCCCATTATTCTGTGTCCTGCACTCTGGGATGGTCGAGAAGAGATCCTGGCCCTCCTCTATGTGACAACCTTTCAAGTACTGGAAGAGTGTCATCATATCTCCCCTCAGTCTCCTCTTCTGAAGGCTAAACATGCCCAGTTCTTTCAGTCTCTCCTCATAGGGCCTTGTTTCCAGTCCCCTAATAATCTTTGTTGCCCTCCTCTGAACCCTTTCCAGTTTGTCTGCATCCTTCTTAAAGTGTGGTGCCCAGAACTGGACACAATACTCAAGATGAGGCCTAACCAGTGCTGAGTAGAGGGGAACTAGTACTTCATAATTGGGGTCAGATCTCAGGACTCCCCCTTCCAAGGTCAATGTGGTGTCTCCAACCACAGAGGGGTTTTCTGAGCAATCCTTCTGGTCCCTGGGACATTCTCCCAGGGACCATAGGATTGCTCTCTTAGAGTTCTTTGAGACTGTCATCAAGCATGTGTTCAAGGGGTGAGCCAGACATCACATCTTTGACCTTTTGACAAGCTTTTGACAAAAGTCCTCTCCTGCAACACGGGTAGGGCTAAACTGAGGAGGTGGGCATGGGCACAAACCAACCCTAATGGCCCTATGTGCCTGGCTGCTTTATAGATCTTTGTGCACTTGGCATGAAGATCTGAAAGGGAGCTGTGACTGCATTCAGCTGCAAATGCTTACAACTCTACACATGATCAGGAAACCTGATAATGCAAGGTTCTGAAATGCAGATGCTTCATAAAATTTATAATTTTGCCTATCCTCTGGAATGGAGACTGGTTTTATGAACAAGTTGCATATTTTGGTTAGAAGACCATCAATTTCACATTTAAATTATTTAAGAAGACAGGTAGATGCCATCCAGGCCCAGTAGTTTGTCAATAAACCCTAGAACTTCATCTCTTCTATTTCACTGAGTTCTTCAGGCTCCTAAGAAGGTCAGTTTAGGCACATTAAGTCCTAAATCTCCTACATCATCTTCATGCAGTATCTTTATGCAGTATCTTTGCAATGTCCCTGTTCTCCTGTAAAACACTTTTAATTACATTGTCATCTGTTAGTTACATTGTCATTTAATTACATTGTCATACACCTCTCTTCTGGTGTATTTAAAAATGTTTTTATTGTTGGTCTCTTTTTTTTTCTTATTTAGCAATATGCTCCTATGGCGGTGGGGGGGAGGCTTTCTGTGGTGTAACCCCACAATTCAGTTCCCTGGTGTATGTCTACTTTAGTATGTTTAGTGAATATAGAATGTTGAACTGAGTGGGTGTGGTTTGTGATGTCTTGGAGAGGGTGGGGGGAGGAGTATATAAGGAGTGTTTGAGTGATGTCAGAGTTAGAGTGTGTGGGTGTGTGGGGAGTTGGGTTAGTCGGGTCATTGTCTGTCAGGAGTTTTGAGAGAAATCAGTGCTTGTCTGAAGAGTGAAAGTATTAGGAGTTATAGGGACTTAGGTTAATTACAAAGTGTTTGGTGTGTAGGCAGATTTAAAGTTATTTTCTGGAACTAAGATTTTGAGAATTAAAATAAACTTATTTTTATGTTGTTTGTTACCCAAATCCTACGTGTCAGCTTGGCGTTATTAATCTGCATTACTGTTAAATCTACATACACACACACCTTTGTACCCACAGTATCATAGATTTAAAATAGATCCTTAATAACCAGTATTAATCTTTTCCTTCATTGGTAGGGGAAAGGTTTCATTTGACCCTCCCCTCAGGTTTTAAGTGTTGGTGCTTAGCCTGAGAAGGGTTTATGCGCCTGGTCCTAGTGTAAAGGGAATGTGTCATCGCACTTTCTTTATCATTAATCTGCAATTGTTTTGCAAGACTTTGTATTCCTTTTTGTTCTCCATATTTTGTTCTCCATTTCTGAAGGAAGTCTTGCCTTTTATAGCTTCTTCCTTGACCCTGCTCACTAACCATGCTGGCATCTTCTTGGATTTGTTATCTTTCCTAATCCATGGTATATATTCCATTAGAGTTTATATTATTGTGGTTTTAAATAGCTTCCAAGCAACTTGAAGAGACTTGCCTCTCCTGACTCCCTCCTTCAACTTCCTTTAAACTATCCCCTCCCCCACTGCACCATTTTTTTAAATGTTCCTCTTTTGAAATAAAATGTGATTTTGTTGGACTTCCTGGGCAAATTTCTTCTCACATCCATGTTGAATTTGATAGCACTAAGGTCACTGTTCCCAAATCAGCTCAACACCTACAGCTTGCTAGGCAACACTCAAAATTTAGGCTGCAAGCCTATAGCCACTTAGCTGGGAGTAAGCCCCATTTAAATCAGTGGGACTTACTTCTGAGTAAGTAGTAACTGTGCATAAGATTGCACAGTCTATGGTCATGTCTAGTTAGTTTCATGATTTCATATTCCATGTGTGATGTTCTAAGGCAAGATCATTTATCACATATAGAAATTGTGTATAATTTGAATGTACATTTCCCCCACTCAGTGTAGGGTATTTTCTCCTCTGACTCCCTTTGTTGACTCCATTTCAAAATCATTCTTATGCTTGTGGGATTATGGTTATAGAATTTAGGTGTACTCAGGCTACTCAGTTACTATGGTGCAGCACAATCCTACATGTCTACTCAGAACATAAGCATCATTGAGTTCAATGGAACTTACTCTCATGTAAGTGACTACAGAAATGCAGTCTCAGTCAGTTGAGATTGCCATTTGGTTAGCTTGCTGGGCCTCATCAGTGCACCTTGCTTGTAGCTAACAAAAGGGGCAATCCTATGCAAGTTTAGACAGAAAAAAAGGCCTACAACTCCCAGCATGCCCCATGCCCTGGCTGGGGTGTGCTAGGAGTTGTAGGCCTTTTTTTCTGTCTAAACTTGCATAGGATTGTGCCCTAAAGCATTTGGGCACTGATTTGTGTCCTCATCCAGCAACTTTAGGAAGAGGAGATTCACAGATGTGCAGACTACAAGTAGGCAGATTTGAGCCTGTTATATCTACACAATTACAGGGCTGGAAGATCTTATACCAGACTAACAGAAAGAAAAATAATGAATTCTTTGATCATCCATCATGTTCATTTTGTGTTCCAGCATTATACTTTGTCCAATAATGCATATCAAGCAGGAATTGCTAAACACTGACAGCTCTGACTAAATGCCTTTATAAAAAAAATCAGAGCCAGGACTGTTATAATTGATGTTGCATGAGGTGTTATGTGCTACTAATGCCAAATTGGCCTTAGATTGCATCTTTTTTTCCCAGTTTGCATAGTCCCTAATTTGCCAATCCTACTGGTGACATGAACGTCTAATGGAGATGTTGACAATAAAATAGTCTAGTTAACACATCGTGATTTATTGCTTTATTCCCCACATCCTTGCATCTCGGTAAAAGAATAGATTTTTTCGTATCCGGGTATGTTTTCGTGGGCTTTTTACCAACATAGACTCTACACAATGAAACCACCATCTTGGATTATATAATTCTCCAGTTAAAATAGTTTCCAACAATGAACACTTTTGAAAGCTGTGAGAAAAGAAGCCCATTAAGGCAGCTAAAAATCCATTCAAGCAAATGTGAACAGTCTGATTTGTATTTGTCATAAGACAGCTTTATTTAAAAATATGTCTAGTATCATCCCTAAGAAATATGAGAATGGAGATATTAAACATAGAACAGGAAATGAAGAGAAGAGAACTCCACTGCCAAGTTCACTGACTACTGCTCAAGGTGGAATCCATTTCACAACCACTCTCAGAGTTTAAGGAACAGAATACTCCATTATTGAATCAAGCTAGTGTCCTGTCTTCACAAGGCAACTTTCATCCAAGTCTAATGCATATAAATAAAGTGTTCTAAAATGTCTACAAACACTCTTATTTAGCTTAGAAAAAAAGGCAATTATGGAAAGACATGATAGAAGTGTACAAAATTATGCACAGTGTGGAGAAAGAAGTGGATAGGGAGATGTTTTTCTCCCATTTCCATAATACTAGAACTTGGGGTCATCCCATGAAGCTGAATGGTGGGAGATTCAGGACAAATAAAAAGAACTACTTCTTCATACCATGTTATCCTTATGTGTTTTTTTAAAAAAAAAACATGGTAAGTATAAATATATTGTGACTATATATAATAGCCCCATCCAGTTACACTTGAGCTTCTGTTCCCCAACCACTTTGCGTATCAACCACCAGACAAATCATGGGGAGCTGGCCAGCGCAACACGCACACGCACACACCCTACATAGTGGGCTCCTTGTAAGTGTGTGAACCATCTCTAAGCCAACTTTCTTTGCAGTTGGACTCCTCAGCTGACTGTTGCCATATTTACTAAGGCAGACCAGCTCAGGGATAGGACTGGATATCTGTGAAATTGTTGACAGCATTGTCAAGCAGTTTGTATCCTCAGAGGAATTTTAAAAGTTTCAGTTTCGTTTCCCAGATGAGTGGTTGAGACCTCTGCCCATAACCCAAGTTTTGACCCCATGGTTACCAGCACCTACAGTACTGATCAATAGAAAGAAGGCTGATGTGAAACACCTTGAGCAGCTGCACTAGTCTGACTACTATGTATTTTATCTTTAGGTATGTACATATAGCCAGTGCGTAGTGGTTAGAGTGTTGGACTGGGACTCGGGAGATCCGGGTTCTAGTCCCCGCTCGGCCATGAAACTCACTGGGTGACTTTGGGCCAGTCACTGACTCTCAGCCTAACCTACCTCACAGGGTTGTTGTGAGGATAAAATCGAGAGGAGGAGGATTATGTAACCTGCCTTGGGTTCCTTTCAGGAAAAAAGGTGGGGTATAAATATAATAAAATAAATAAATAAACGTAGTGGACAGAATGCCAAACACTGATATCACAGACCTAGGCTCAAATCTTCACTCCGCCAGCAAACTACTGGGTGGCCTTTGAGCACATCTCTGTCTCTCTTCCTAAACTACTGTATAGGATTGTTGTGGAAATAAAGTGGGATAACTCATGGATCCTACCCTGAGCATTTTAGTGGAAGGCTGGGATACAAATGTGGTAAAGAAAATAAACAAGCTGAAAAATGCCATTTACTGTTTTGTGCTAGTGACAAGTATGTGATTGACAGACCTAGGGAAAGAAGACGCTTGTTTAACCACAGCTGTTTTAGCTGTCTTATATTGCCATAAAATACTGATTGTTTTCAATTATACATAAGCTGCTCCAGGAGCCTTCCTTTCTTTTTTCACTGGTAGCTAAAATGTTAGCAAAAAGCAGCACTGATCATGCACAAATACCCATTAATGTCAGCTGAAGGGAGAGATGCAAACAGCAACTTGGTCTCATCCACCAGTTTCCCACAACATATAATCTCACCAGAAATACGTATTTGAAAAAGACAAGTGACGCATGAACAAATTCCCCTGTTTGCCATTCTTCAGAGTACCAACCAAAGCATGTGCTGACATCTGTTTTTTGGAGCTTGATTCTATATAGTGCAAATAATATGCCAGGTATAATATTCTCACTGAACAACTAGGAAGCTATCTGCAGCAGGTTCATGTGTGTAAAAATAAAGTAATAATTCAAACTTTACCAAGTACCCAGTGTTGGCTCCAATCAATATTCCACACCTCTAGTGGATGTTGGCAAAATGCTGTTCCTGGCTCAGGTTTTAGATCACCATCTATATGTGAGAGCTGGACTGATCCGGGTTCAAAAACTTACCTAGCCAGTGACCCTCAGTCCCAGTCACGCAGACAGAAGGAGGAGATAACAGCAGTTAATAAAGATTAAAGAGTTTATTTGCAAGACCCAATTACATGGGATTAAGGCAGGGATGTTGAAGAGTCCTTGGTCTCGAGTCACGAGTCGAGTCATGAGTCTTTGGGACCCAAGTCTCGAGTCCGAGTCCTTGGTCCAATATGGTGACTCACGAGTCACAAGTCATGAGTCACTCCCAAAGCTGACTCCACGAGTCCCTATTAAAATCAATGGGGGGGTTTCCCAACAAAATAAGGCTACTTCAGATGTGTGGTTTAAATAAATTCTAGGCACAAGTGTGCCTTTTTATTTCAAAACTCTGCAACTGATTTTGGCAAGAACAGACCAGGCAGACAAACCCAAACTAACCAGGCAGGCAGAGGAGGCAGGGAACCCCAAAGCAGGCAGGCAGAGGCCTTTGTCTTGAACAATTCAACTGTTGAACTGGTCAAGAAGAGACCAGGCAGGCAGAGGAGGCTGGGAACCCCAGCCAGGCAGGCAGAGGCAGCCAAACCCAAAATGTCTGAAAGGTTGCATTTTAGAAAAATGAGTTTAAAAAATAAACTTGCTGTACTTCCTAAAACTTATCCATGTTGCATTTGAGGAACATGATTTTTTCTAAATGTTTGGCCCCCATTCTGGAACGGTGAGGTCTCATCACAATTCCACCCTCACTGAACACCCGCTCCACTAGTGATGAACTTGCTGGAACCAGAAACACACTCAGAGCAGCCACACAGAGTAATCTCAGGTCCTTCTTCTGCCTCTCCCAAGTACGCAACACATCAATCAAAATAAATCTTGACACACTGTTCGGGCTGCACTCCTGTTAGCCGTCCATAGTGGCTGAGCAGCGGCACACCTCGCTTCCCTGCGCTCTTCACCGGCAATCACGCTCCTCTCCACTCCTTCTGGCACAGCCCAGGGATGTTGAAGAGTCCTTAGTCTCGAGTCCCGAGTCGAGTCTCGAGTCCCATTAAAAATATTGGGACTCAAGTCCGAGTCGAGTCAGAGGGGGGACTCAGTCCGACTCACGAGTCGAGTCCTCGAGTCCGAGTCCCCATCCCTGGATTAAGGCAAGCAATGTAAGCTTCTCTTACACAGAAGAGAAGACCCCCCTCTCACTACATGATTGCAGGTACAAGTCCTAGACCCAAGTCCAAGTGAGAAGAGACAAGGCTGAGATGAAGTGAAGTGACTGACTTGAAGTAGAAGTCTGAAGTCCAGAAGTCTGGAAGTGTGAGCAGTGAGGGGATGTGTGACTTACCCCAACTTATATAGGAAGACCCTATTTATAGTATCTATAAATAGGATATTACTCACCAGTTATATAACCTATTCTTCACAACATGTTTACTACAATTGTCCACATGATTCTGAGTCATAGACCTTGACATTATGTCTGGTGACTATTTGCACACCACCTCAGGAGACATCCATGTCAGGTGACAATCTCGTTCTGCCCACCATGCAAAACCTAACACTATATAGCTCTTCTAACACAAGATGTAGGAAGCTGCTACATATCAAGTCAGTATTGTACTCTACACTGACCTGCAGCAGCTCTCCAGGGTTTCAGACAGGGGTCTTTTCTTGAACCTGGAACCTTTTGTATGCAACATAGGTGTAACATAGGAAGCTGCCGTATACTGAGTCAGACCATTGGTCCATCTAGCCCAGTACTGTTGTCACTGACTGGCAGTGGCTCTCCAGGGTTTCAGGCAGGATTTTTTCCAGCCCTACCTGGAGATCTTGTTCTCTACTACAGAGCTACAGCGCTCCCCCTGCCTTGCTACAAAAAAACCATTCTCTTAAGACTGCATACTATATCCACTTTTCATGTATCAAAGGCCAAATGGCCTACACACTCTTTTCTAGCCCTTTCAGCTTGACATTTCTTGAATTACTTTGGGTTCAACTCAACTTTAACTGCACAATTTTAATACTGCTATTGAAATAGTAGCTACAAATATCTTTCCAAGTGGACTGAAACATTGTCTGGCTTTCTTGTCATCTCTTTCTCAGAGAAAGAAAATCTTCATTTGCGCTAGAGTTGTTTATTGTTCTATGCTTATTTTCTAGTGGTGTCTAATTTCTGGTTTGTGAGTTTCCAGAACTCAATTTCCAAATTTTGCTCCGTAACTGGGAAGTGTAAGAATTTTGTTTCAACTCTAGTGAAGCAGAAACCCATTATCCATACTTGGTTATATAAACATGCTGATTATCTGAATTCACTGTGGGTTCCTGTGGACACAACACTGTGTGAATAGAATACTACCTCTGTACATATGTTTTGATTCCACTTCCCAGCTGCTGCCATCATTTGGAGAAATGAGATTGTGCTGTATTTCTATGCAAAATAACTAGTTCAAGAGCTGGGATTTTAAAATAGCAAGCTCAGAAGCATTGCTGAGAGAATTAAAAATATCATATGGACTACCATACAATGCTTACTACAGTTTGATAATATCCTGATGAGATATGCTCTTACAACATCATAAGAGACTATTCATGCATCTAGTAGTATGCACCCCTTTGGGTTCATCTTTATAAATTAATAATCTAATAAATCTAAATATATGAAAAGAGATGTGACAAGATTAGTCGGTGAACCTCTGTATAATGAACAGTAAGGAAAGTTTCACAATTTAGATTTCCAGATGGAATTTGCTACTTCAGAAGTGTGTATATTAAAGCACAATTCACAAGCATGATTCCCACACATGGTTTACTCTACTATATTTGTATCATTTAATTTCTTATTTTCAAAGCCAGGTGATTCTAGCAGTGAATGGCCAACCTTTACAGAAGAAGCCAGTTCCCCTGCCGCAGTTACAGTAAATAAATGGAATAGGCAAAGCAGATACAGCCGCCGCTACAATTTCTTGTATAAGCAATAACACACAGCAGGGAGCTATGTCAATTTTGAAGGCTACTGTTCCTAAATACAGTACCAAGCTGCCAAGGTAATATCCTGTCAAAGAGGAAATCTCATCGGTAGAACAGGAGAGCCTTTGAGCAGTTCCTGGGGAGTAGACTAAGAACTTTAAAAAGGGATGGGGGGGTGCACAGCTTGCCTGCAGACCATATTTAGTGGCTAATTTGTATTAATTTAATTTGATATCCTCTTGTAGATCTGTGCTTTAGACAAGATAAACACTTATTGTATTAATTTATTACATTTATATCCCACCTTTCTTCCATCATGGAACTCAAGGTGGCTACATGTGGCTCCCAGGTGGTCTCCCCTCCAAGCACTGACCAGACCCAGGCCGGCTTAGCTTCGGCAAGGTGGCTGCCTCACGTGCCTTCAGACCAAGCCCTGGGATCATTGCCAACCGAATAGAATACAGTATAACCATTTTCTGACTAGTACAATAGTTGAGAATGAAACATGTGCCTAAATGGACTGTTAAAATGATTGATTAATTCATGGCCTGTCAGTGGTTACTGGCTATGCATAATAGTTGAGGTACAAGAGTAGATGGTTAAAAAAACAAAAATGAACTTGTACTTTGTGATAAAAAGATCTACTTTTGAAGGATTGCAGTCTAATTTGGATGTGGAGCCATCTTGACAAATTCAAAAGCGATTTAAAAATGGCAGCTTTTCTTTGTTCTTTTTGTTTTTAAACCTTTCCATATCATATAAGCATATAGTGTTTTTTCTGTAGCTTTTCAGGTTGAGAAATTTCTTTGTGTACACTAAATATATATTTTTAATCATACCTAATTTTAAAATTCATAGTTTATTCTTAGCATCTAACTTTTATGTTTCTTTTTCAAGTGTGCTAGCTGATGTTATATTATAATCCTCCCAATTGAAGGAACTAATGCCAAAACCTCAAATGGGTTAGTGAGTCATAGGGTGGCCAGGTGTCCTCTTTTACAGAGGATAGTCCTCTATTTCCAGTGTCCTTGACAATGTGGTTGAAGGAAAATAAGAACTCTTTACAAAATAATGCACTCCAAAATCGGTCACCCACATGTATCACATTATAACCAATATCTACAATCCTATCAAAGAGGAACTTTTGTCACAATTTGCAGTTGTATCATGGTCAACATAGGGAAATGGAGAACAAACTCAGTCCCAAAGTCAACCAATAGCTGGAATTTATTATTATGTCCTACTACGCAGAACTTGCTGGGGCTCTTCTGCCTTATCTGGCTATCTGACCTGGCTCAGGTTGTGCTTCTCTCTAACCACCCACCAGTATGACAACAGCCTGGATAAAGAAGCAAAAGGACCCAACACAATAATGTCCATGGATATAGTTTTTGTGTTATACATGGGGCACATACAAAAACTTGGAAAGTTCAGCTCAACAACACAGTGTCCTAATTCTTTATTATTATTATTATTGTACAAAAGCACAGTAAATATAGAGCATTTTGTCAATAATCTAAAAGGTACTGAGAAAGATGCATACATTGAGAATCACCTTAAATTCAAAGCATAGGGTGGTATCCAATGTTAGTCCTACTTGGAGTAGACACATTCAAATGAATAGGCCTTAAGTTAGACTAACATTGGATATAGCTCATAGGAATAATCCCAAATCCAAATTTTCTTCTTATCTTTATAAAAGTACATGACTCAGAGTTACAAGATTTTAGTGACCCAAGCAGAATCCTGACAGAGCATAAATATGGTTTTACTCAGTGTGTGTGTGCATTTCTAACAAGTTACTTCTATCAGACCCCATGAAAGCCTTAAGCATATATAAACCATAGATGTCCATTGGCATGTCCTTGTGTTATACTTATACGTCCTGAAATTAGTTACCAATCCCTTGATACCGCAATTTAGCAAAATTGTAAAGGCTAAATAGAAATCTGATTTTAGCTTCTGGAAGAAAGCCATCCTTGCTAAGACCTCAGAAAGAGACCATTTCAGGATTCTGGATCAGGTGTGGCATAGGGGAAAATAGAGTGATCCAACTGATAGCTAAACCTTTTCATTCATTAAGGAATAGTGCATAGCCCTTTTGACTGTACATTAAGAAGTCCAGTCATACATGTGCTTGACGGCAAAAAAGAAAAACGAGCAGATTTGTCTGAAAAATTGTTTCAGTCTTTCCCACTCTCTGGGTGGGCAGGAGAACCTTGGCAAAAGAGTTCACATTAATAAGAATGAATAGCTAAAGCTAATCTTTGAGCAAACTATTATGAGGCTCCACTTCCCCCGTAAAATCTTGTCTGTGCCTGCTGTCAGGACTTGGAACAGGTAGTGGAAGAGCTATATAACATTTCTGCCAAAGCCGCCCCCTTATGGGGCCTACCTCTGCCATTTAATTTCCCATTTACTGCAGCACCTGTTCCACGGCTACACCTCTGCCTCTTTATACAGGAAGGGTTCTGAAATGGCCAAGTTTTTATGTAGAGCGCAAAACAATTACTCAGACTTGTGTGTCATACACATAATGCAAAAAACTATTAAAGCTCATAAATGGGACTTTTGATATCCCAATGAAATAGTTGAATTTTCCCATTGGACAGCTGAGCTGATCTAATGCCATATCCCACTTCTCTTGAACCTCCTCTCCACCCCACTCCCAGGTTCAAAAGTAGTATGCCATACAGCAGAGGGAATATAGTTTAAGAGAAACAAGTCTAAAGTCCCCTTGAGTTCATGGAAGCAGTTTTGAGGGCTTGAGGACCCTGGACATTCTCATTATTTTGCATGCCCAGCAAAGGTGTTTATAATAGTGGCCATTTCTTACACTGAAACAGATACAGCTGCAAGAAGGAAACTTTCTTAATTTTAAAATGTGCTACTGCCATCAGGGCTAACCATAAACCAAATGGCACCCTAGGTAAAGGATGTCTTTAGCACCCGCTCCTCCACTTTTTCAACACTTGAATATCTTATTTGCAGCACATTCATGGCCTTTTTCATGACCATGATGCACAGGTAGCATCCATGATTGATCAACAAATCATGGATGCATGTATAACAATATGAGACAATACATATTACAGGTGCATGGTAGGACCTGTAAGATATGTATTTATTTTATTCATGCCATATGAATTGTTCATACTATCTATTTCAGTTATTGAATGATCAGGAGCTGGTAACCCCTTTCAGCCTGAAAGCCAAATTCAATTTTGAAGAAGCTCGGGGGGGGCACATTCCACTTCTTGTATCTTTTTTCTTACAACAGAAAATTCATTAAGAAGGAAAAGATGGAATAGCTTCACAATGTCTTTTGATTGGTAACACAAGGAGTCATCCATCTGGAAGCACCCTGTGGTTTAATTTAGGACCCAGCTGTTCTCATACATACATTTTTACTCGCAAACACATCATGTTATGGATTTTATGCTCCTGAAGTTTAATCCTAAGTGGTGTCCCCCAGGACCTAGTATGAGATGCAAATGTTGTTGAACCACTTGGAAACACTGACCACAGCACTATCAGATTTAATGTATATTTAAGTGGAATATTGCCAAGGAAGTCCCACACAGTCACATTTGACTTCAAGAGAGGAAACTTCTCTAAAATTAGAGACCTGGCAAAAGGAAGTTGAAAGGGGAGTCAAGAGCGTTAAATTCCTTCAAAATGTTTGAAGGTCACTCAAAACCACAATAATAGAAGCTCAGCTAGAATGTATACCACAGGTTAGGAAAGGTAGCACCAAGTCCGAGAGGTCACTAGCATGGTTAACGAGCAAGGTCAAGGAAGCTATTAGAGAAAATAAGGCTTCCTTCAGAAAATGAAAGTCTTGCCCAAATGAGGCAAACAAAAGGGAGCACGAGCTTGCACAGAGGAGATTCAAGCAGACAGTAAGAGATGCCAAAAAGCATTTTGAGGAACATATTGCTAACAACATCAAAACCAACAATAAAGAATTCTTCAAATATATCAGAAGCAGGAAACCAGCTGGGAGGCAGTTGGACCATTGGATGACAATGGAGTTAAAGGAGTGCTAAAAGAGGATAAAGAAATTGTGGAGAAGCTGAATGAATTATTTTCACCTGTCTTCACTGCAGAAGATATAGGACAGATACCTGAGCCTGAACTGATGTTTTCAGGAAGTGAGTCTGAGGAACTGAGGCAAATAATGGTGACAAAAGATGAAGTTCCCAACCTTACTGACAAATTTAAAGTTAATAAATCACCACGCCCAGATGGTATTCTTCCTAGAATTCTTAAAGAACTCAAATATGTAATTGTTGATCTTCTATACCAGAGGATGGAGAATGGCCAGTGTAACACCAATTTTTAATAAGGGATTCAGGAATTATAGGCCAGTTAGCTTAACATCTGCTCCAGGTAATGGTTGAAAGTATTATTCAAGATAAAATTAGTAAGCATATAGAGGGACAAACCCTGCTGAGAAAGAAGCAGCATGGCTTCCGCAAAGGTTAGTCCTGTCTCACTAACCTTTTAGAATTCTTTGAGAGTGTCAATAAACATGTGGACAGGGGTGATCCGGTAGACATTGTTTAAATGGACTTCCAAAAGGCTTTTGACCAAGTCCTTCACCAAAGACTGTTGAGCAAACTTAGCAGTCATGGAATAGGAGGAGAGGTTCTCTTGTGGATCAGTAACTGCTTAAAGAACAGAAAGCAAAGAATGGGAATAAATGATAAATTCTCTCAATGGAGGAATTTAAACAGTGGGGTCCTGCACAGATCTGTATTGGGACCAATGCTTTTCAATTAATTCATAAATGATCTGGAATTAGGAGTGAGCAATGAAGTGTCCAGGTTTGCTGACAACACCAACTTATTTAGGCTGGTTAAAACAAAAAGGGATTATGAGGAGCTCCAAAAAGATATCTCCAGATTGGGAGAATGGGCATCAAAATGGCAAATTTGGTTCAGCGTAAGCAAGTGTAAAGTGATGCCCATTGGGGCAAAAAATCCCAACTTCAAGTATAATTGGATGGAAACTGAGCTAGCTGTAAATGACCAAGAAAGAAATCTTGGGGCTGTGGTGGACAGCTTGATGAAACTGTCAACCCAGTGTGCAGCAGCTGTGAAAAAAGCAAAGTCCATGTTGGGCATAATTAGGAAAGGAACTGAAAATAAAACTGCCAAGATCATCCTGCCCTTATACAAATCTATGGTGTAACCACGCTAAGAATACTGTGCACTGCACCGAAAAATGGTTATTGTAGAGTTGGAAAAACAGCAGAAAGGGATAACTAAAATGATCAAGGGGCTGAAGCAACTTGTTTAGCTTAGAAAAAAGGTGAGTAAGGGGAGACATGATAGAGGTGTACAAAATTATGCATGGTGTGGAGCAAGTGGATAGGGAGACATTTTTCTCCTCTCATAATACTAGAACCCAGGATCATCCCATGAAGCTGATTGGTGGGAGATTCAGGACAGATAAAAGGAAGTACTTCATCACACAGCGCATAGTTAAATATGGAATTCACTTCCACAAGATGTAGTGATGACCACCAATCTGGATGGCTTTAAAAGAGGATTGGACAAATTCATTGAAGAGAAGGCTATAGAATGGCTACAAGTCCTGATGGCTATATGCTGCCTCCAGTATCAGAGGCAGTATGCCTATGCACACCAGTTGCTGGAGAACACTGGTGGGAGGGTGCTGTTGCACTCATGTCCTGCTTGTGGGTTTCCCTTGGGCAGCTGTTTGGCCACTGTTTGAACAGAATGCTGGACTAGATTGACCCTTGGTCTGATCCACCGTGGATCTTCTTATGTTCTTATGTAAACATTTCAGATTTCTCAGAGAAACATTTCAAAGCAGCACTGCATTTTGGGTTCTGTAGTCTTAAAGCTTGTGTTCTTTTCTGGGAAGAGAATAAAGATGAACTGGAGAGGCAATGTTCAAATTTTAAATGGGCCATGCAAATGTAAATTGCAAAAAAAATTACAAAATACGATTACAAGAGAATTCCAGAGCTGTTTGACATGAAACAGTGAAGATGACACAAATATTGGAAGAATATAGAATTCGCGTTGCTGTGCTCCTGCATAATTTTTTTTAATTGTCCTAAGGAGAAAAGTGTATGTATGCTAAGTATAAAGCTAATGTTTCCAAGGAGGTCCAAATTATACAAAAATAACATGCACCGTCTGTAGTATATTTGCTTAGAAAAAGAGCTTCCTTTCGACATGTGTTGAGATGCAGCTTTCTTAGAATTTTGAAAATGTATTCAAGGTTTTTGAATTAACATGAGCTTTAATATTGTTTCTCTGTTCTTTTAGCCTTGGATAATCATGTGTCATAATGTCAGTCCCAAAGAATATAAGAGTTTGTTTCCATAACATGCTCATGATAGGTTTTATCACACTTATTTCAGTCCTTCTCTTTGGGGATGAGAACATGATAAAAAAGAATAATTCATAATAGAACTATGCTATGTCATGAACTGAAGCATCCAAGTTGTATTTACAGTTCATCATATGTGCTATCCTGTCATGTCAGCTGATATACAGAACTGAATATGAAGGTCCCCATTGATGCAAAGAATGATACAAGTCTATTACATTGAGGAAATCTTTCCACTGTTGTCATGCTGTAGACCAGGGGTGGGCAGAAAGTAGGTCTCTAGATGTTTTGGACTTCAGCTCCCAGCATTCCTGACCATTGGCCATGCTGGCAGAGCCTTCTGGGAGCGGAAGTTCAAAACATCTGGAGATCTACCTTATGCCCACCCCTGCTGTGAACCAGGAGTGGGGAACCGATGTAGTAAACACAGCCTACCCATCCAGCCTACCAGCCTTTTCTGCCAAACCCAACTTCCCTCTATGGGCCCTTTCCCAATCCCCCCCCCCTTCCCACACTGCTTAGCTCTTTCTGTGCTGCTCAGCTCAGTGGCATGAAACAGGTGAGCTGTGGGGAAAAGGGGTCTGTGGGGTCATGTTTGATCAGCTGAGCAGTGGGATTCTGCAGGCCCCTTTCCCCCACTGTTCAGCTGTTTCCCAGTGATCACCTGAGCAGGATGCTGGGGGAAAGGGGTGGGGAGATCATGAGAAAGATGAGGTTTAAACCTCAACTTTTCTGTGATCTCTCCCCTCCCACATTGCTCAACTGATGGCTGGAAAACAGCTCGAGCACAGGAGATTGTGTGTGTGTGTGTGTGTGTGTGTGTATGAGAGAGAGAGAGAGAGAGAGAGAGAGAGAGAGAGAGAGAGCAAGAGTATGTGTGAAGGGCTGTATGTGTGACGATGGACTGTGTATGTGTTTATGTGTATGTACTTTTGGCTTGTCCTGCACACCAGAGGCTCCAGCTCTTCCCACCACTGCTGTGCAGCCCCAACCACTTTCCCCCATGGGAACGCAGTCCTCGGCAGGGGGCAGGAAAAACAGCTAAAGCTGCATACAGTATACTCAGGGAAAGAATAAACACAAAAATGACGATCTTTTAAGTTAATTTTTCATAGTTTTAGCTATGAAATACAATGATTGAGAGACAATAACCCTGATTTATTTGATGGATTACTTTATCAGCCTTACACATGCAACTGTTTCATTACTTTGCCTTAAATTTGTCAAAGAAAAGCTCCAAATATTGCAACTGGCACGTTCTTCCTTGACAATGAGGTAAAAGTTTAACTCTAAAGAGCTTACTCTTACTAATAGTGGCTTTGTTGTTGCTATATACGAGCCCAAGAGACTGCTATAAGTCACCTCTGCCAGCAAATGCCTTGGAATTATTATACTGTTCCTTAGGCCTCCCTATGAAAGAAAGACACATAAAGTTCAACCATTCTATCAAGCAAATCATTAGTGGTTGTTGTTGTTGTTGTTGTTGTTATTTACTATTATGGGTTTTGTTTTTGTTTTTAAAATGTATTATTATAGCCAGCCGGGGCAAACTAATCAAATTGTGTTTGTTTGTTTGTTTGTTTGTTTTTGCGTGTTGGAAAAGGAGTGGTAGGACAAAATGGAGAATTAACAGCCAAAAGTGTCAAAGTGAGTAAATAAGGAATGGGGATCTTGAGGGGGCTCCACCAATGTGATTAGCTAGCCATAATTGCTTTATCTGGAATAACCTTTGTAAATGAGTGAAGTTTCAGAGAAAGCAATTTTGTGGGTCTTGTTTTCACTGGCAATGAAAGTAGATTAAACTGCTCCATGACTTCATCCTGGATTTATGCTATCATAACATGTTATTTTTGCATTTCTACCTTGAAAAATGAACGTGCATGATGCTTACGGATAGATCCCCTGATAGAGCCCCTGCAAGCTAATAACGCTACTTGTTGTTTCTGCCATTTGAGAAGGTCTCTCTCTCTCTCTCTCTCTCTCTCTCTTGAAAGCCTTAGGATGTTTACTTTCAGCGTCTTTCCAAAATAAAACAAAGCACAGTAAACCTGTTTATTAGTTAGCACTTAAGAATATTCACCATCACCATTTCAATGCCTTTCTCAAGCAAGATTTTTTTTAAAGCTGCCAGCCACATGCCAAATATTGTTTTCTGATGTCTAAAAATAAATAAATCCCACTTGCTGTTATATAAGAAAAGAAAAGAAAACAGCTGCCCTTTTTTATGTTTGGTGCTTTTCAATGACTGGTGCCACACACACAGGGTAGCCGGAAAAGTAGAATTAGGGAAGAATTTTCTAAATACGGTTAGGTCAACTCACTCACATTTGTATAGCACAAATTTCAGTTATGTCAACCTATTTGCACATTTGAAAACTGCCAAAGAAATAGCCATGTGAGCCTGTTGTAGCAAAAGCAACTAAAGGCACAACCCTATAATCTGTTCAGACAGAAAAAAAATCCCTACAACTCCCAGCATTCCCCAGCCAGAATGACTGCCTGAGGAATGCTGGGAGTTGTAGGACTTTTTTGGGCTTCTCTACAAGAGGCATTTATTGTGTGCTCATTATTCCTCACTCGCGGTAGTTTGAGGGTGCTTTGCACAACATCCTCCTCCTCCAGGGCCTCTCCCATACTTTCCAGGGCTTTTTTTAGAGTGAGGAAAGTCTGGTATTATCTGAAAACCAGGAAAAAAAGCTTGTGTATTATCACAATTCCGTTATACTGCAGCACCATCTTGTGGTTGTGTAATGGAACATATAGAAAGGCAGAGAAAGAAAAGACTCTCGGGGGTGGGGGAACATGTGGAAAGGAGCCAATCTTGATCCCACAAAGGATCTGGTAGCAGAAGCCTCAGTAAAATGGCAGGTTAAAAGCCTCATGTAGAGAAGCCCTTTCTG
The DNA here is from genome assembly GCA_021292165.1 of Shinisaurus crocodilurus. NCBI lineage: Eukaryota > Metazoa > Chordata > Lepidosauria > Squamata > Shinisauridae > Shinisaurus > Shinisaurus crocodilurus. Next base: position 46,600,328 of record CM037876.1, read on the forward strand.
TCTAAACATGCATAGGATTGTGCCCTAAGGTTGCAATCCAGTACACACTTTCCTGAAAGTAAGCCCTGCTAAACTCAACGGGACACAATGGATTGTACCACCAGAGTCCTGTGGCAATTTAAAGACTAATAAATATACTGTGGCATACGCTTTGGTGGGCCAAATGAGTCAAAGGGACACACAGTACAAAAATACTTGAACATTCTGGAGAAGAGTTTACATGAATCTCTCCTATGAGAAATAGATAAGGCAGTTGGCGCTTTTTACTTTAGTGGAGAAAATGCCTAAAATGAGAGGAGGGAAAACATTAAAGAGATTTCTATAATTATGCATGGTGTGGAGAAAGCAAAGAAGGGGATTTCTTTCTCCTTGCACTAGAATTTGGAGTCATCTAATTAAATTGATTGGCAGTAGATTCAAGAAAGACAACAGCCCCATGCAGGCATTTGCTTGCAAATGCATAGGGCCAAAGTGGGGAGGGGATGTGAGCGTGCACATAAGCACCAACCAACCCACCCCCCCAACCCAACCCACACACACACACCCTTATGTCCTTGGCTTCTGTTTAGATGGTCTGTAAAGGGTTCTTATAAGGATGTTTGGCTGAATGCAGATATGGAGTTCCTATGATCAGAAACCCTGATCAGGTTTACGTCAGGCTAAGGTAGAGCACTTCTTCATGCAACACGTAGTCAATTTATGAAATTCAGTGCCACAAGATGTGGGGATAGCAGCTGGCTTAGATGGTTTTATAGGGAGATTAGATAAATTCATGGAGGTTAAGCTTGTTAACTGCAGTTGGCTGCAATTCTATACATAGTAACCTGGGGATAAGTCTCATTGAAATCAGTGGGAGTTATGTCTGAGTAGACATGTAGAGGATTGCAGTTAGTCATCATGGCTGCATCTGAAGATGCCCTACACCCATACAGAAGTATACATGTAGAGCTCCTCACACAATTGGCCCAGGATTCCCCCTTGCATAGAGAAGCAGCACACATGTAGGGTCCATTCTCACTGCTGTCAAATGTGTGGCTAGTAGGGCATGTGACCAATGAGTGTGTCAGTGGTGGGGCAGGGCTAGCTGGTGCGGTCCTGTGGCTCCCTCACTTGTTGGGTGAATGTGTGAGGGGGTCGTGTGTACTCCACACCCATGAAACTTACAGAGATGCTGAAATTGCCTTGACTAACTGAAGAATAAGAATTATACATCGAATCCATTTTGAACATGTTAATGACATGGTTTTGGAGAAGAGAGAAGAACCTTTTTTAATTAAAAGGTCCTTTAAAGGAAATTATTTTCTTTCCTTCTTAGAAAAGTAGCTGAAATAAAACTATTTTATTGGGACAAGCACTAGTTCCTTAGACTCAGCATTCTTGAGGTTTGCTCTGAAAAACAGAATGTTAAGTGTTTGCATCTCTTCCTAACCCTTTCTGCTTTTTCTTAAAAAAAAAAAAAAAAAAGCTATGATCTATAATCTTTAAACTATGGGCCCACATTTAATGTGGGTTCATTGTTAAACCTTATCATCAAAGAACTTGTATTCTTTTATTATACATTGAATTATTGCTCAAACAAAGTTTGTCAGTGTTCTAATGACATTGCTCCCCCTCCAAACTATTCTAACAGAGCTGCAATGAGGAGAAGGCAGAGGGACATGTGGATATGTAGGATCTTATTATAGAGATTCTGTGCTAAAGCTCCATTGGATGTGCTGAATTCAGGCTCGATTACATTACATGCTAACTAACAAGGAAAATAACTACAGGCAAGTGTATGTAGCACTTCTTTAGCCAACATCTTGCATTGGTAAGAGACAAGGCTGGTATGAAAACATCACAACAGATAACTTTGCAGAATAATCCAGCCACTGGCTAAACAAGAATGAAACAATTGGGACATCTTTGGGGTTTTGCCTTTCTCGCCTACATTGGGTGCCTGGAGGCGTCAAAGTAAGGCGACGATGGTAAAGCCCTCCAGCTCCACATGGAGGGCAACTGGCCGGGGGCGGACTAACCCGCCTCCGGTGCGGTTAGGATGTATTCGCCAAAATATTGGTTTTTTTCCCGGCCAATGGCACTTCGCCCTTCACAGATCTTCAATTCAATAAATGTGGCCCTGATTTGAAACCATATACTCTGTGTCTGACTCTTCTTTATCTCACCCATACACTCGCAACAGACTTCCACTGGCCACTCACCTAGGGACCAGGGAGAAGATTTGCGAGTGGGGGAGGAGAGAGGAGTCAGGTAACAGGTCAGGTTGGTCACAGATACTGAGCCAATGGCTCAACTAGGGCAGGAACACAGGAAAGGGCTTATTTAGGCACCTGGGTTCCCGCCCACGGTCTCTTTTGCTGCTGTTTTCCAGCTCCCTCCCATCCCGCCCTGTTAGCAGTGTAGGCTCCTCTGGTCGCCCATCAACGGGGGCCGAGTAGAAATTTTGGCTCATTGTCTCAATTGGCCGGGGCAATGGGCGGGTTTCGCCTACTCTACACTGTGAATCAGGGTAGGGAAATTTTTGAATTCGATCTTGATCCCACCAGGGGGATCATAGCTAAATTGGTCGCATTTGTGGGAACTGTGGGATTAGGCAGTATGGCTTAAGCTTATGGTGATCATCCAGTGGCACCTTTCAAGGTGACTGACGTTTACCCAAGGCTGCCCTCGCTAATGCCCTGAGGCTTGCCAGGAGGGAGATTGGGACGTCTTTGGGGTTTTGCCTTTCTCACCTACATTGGGTGCCTGGAGGCGTCAAAGTAAGGCGACGATGGTAAAGCCTTCCAGCTCCAAATGGAGGGCAACTGGCCGGGGGCGGACCAACCCGCCTCTGGTGCGGTTAGGATGTATTCGCCAAAATATTGGTTTTTTCCCGGCCAATGGCCGGGCTAGGTTAGTACCGCACTTCGCCCTTCACAGATCTTCAATTCAATAAATGTGGCCCTGATTTGAAAACATATACTCTGTGTCTGACTCTTCTTTATCTCACCCATACACTCGCAATAATCCAGCCACTGGCTAAACAAGAATGAAACAAGAGGAGCCTCTTAAACAAGCAGCAGAGTTCATTCATTCTGAGCCTTCTATTTCTGTTCTTTGTTCAATAGAGTCAATAATATTCTACTTTCTATTGCTATATATTTTTCTTGAGAGAGTGATCTAAGTGATTTTGCTCTTTATTCTCACTTTTAATCTCAGTGGTTTTATAAGCAACAAGGTATTGTTTGCCTCATTTCAGCCTGCATAGTGCTGGGTAATTACTCTACCTTATCTTTGGAATATTGCCTGTGTTGGTTAGTAGCCCAGAGAGAATGGCAGAGTAGCCAAGACCCTGCTCTAATTCAGTGCAGTAATTTCTTCCTTTCTTCTGTAACACAGCTGGCCAAAATGTGTGTGTGGGGGGGGGGACACCCAACAGCAGAAAACAGAAAGAAAGATATCTGGGGACTAGGCTGGGACGCGATGTTCTGAGGTGCTGCTGCCCACACATTCACGTATATTGTTTTGGGGGGGGGGGTTGAACAATTGTCAAAGCCTGAGAGTTGAAATTAATATCTTAATTAATTAATATGGCGATATCTTAGCCAATGTTGATTTGATTTTATGTACAATAAGATCTACAAAATCAAACCCTCTCAGCTATGGACTACTTAGTCCAATAGTATGTTTGGCAACATACAGGGGAAATTTGAGGTAATAAGTTGCAGGAGTTAGGTAAAATAAAGTCATAGTCATTTCTCTGTTCATCTTTGTTCAACTCACTGTTTGATTAACCCTTTTTCGGAAGCTATGTTTCCACCTATCAACTCAGCCTGTTTCTTTGGAAGCAAATCTTATTGGTAGGTATCAATGAGAATTCTGAGCAAATGTGATTAGGATGGTAACCTAAACTGCAGCATTTACTCTGGGTCAGGGACAAGACATTTTGCTACCTGAAGTAGAGAAGCACATGGCGCACACCCACCTAGTCAAGTTGCACTAGAAACCAAGGCTAGCCCAGGCATTTTTGCACCTAAGGCAGAAAATACCACAAGTGCCCCTTCCTGCAGTAAAGGTATGAGAATAATGTCTGCCCTTTGACTTGCCTTTCATGACACCTCAGATCAGCTGCACGAGTTAGCTGCCTCACTCTGCCTAGTGGTAGGGGTGGCCCTGCACCTGGGTTGCTACCTTTCTTCTAACAGAGACTCTCCACCTTTAGCAGAAACTTGGCAGGCAGAAATGTAAACACTTTCAGTTCATTCAAAACATAGCTTTATTTAAATCAGATTCATTCAGCCATATTCCCACTAAGCAACCACAAGCTGGCCAATGATTGACATCAGGGTTCTGTTCTTTTAAAGCAGTGTTCTGGCTGGGGCATGCTGGGAGTTGTAGGCCAAAAACATCTGGGGACCCAAGGCTGGAGAACAGTGTTTTAAAGTATGGATTTCATCAGACGCTGCTTTTCTGACCCCCTGGAAGCCTGTGACATAACAAGACTACCTGCTGCAATTCTAAGTGACTGTAAAAGGCATGGGAGCATTATGCTGAAACTCAGACCCTAGCACACCCACAGTAAACACATGGCAGAATGCCCTCTCCAATTTTTGTCTCCATTTGGGCAACAGTTACTGCATTTTGTGGAGAGTGCAACAAAAAAAGAATTGGCAATGCATCTCTTGGTTTTCGGTTATGATTCACCTCCCGGCCTCAGTTCCCACTCGGTATTGAAGATGTACTGAATCATTGTTTAGAGCAGCCATATCTAAAGACTGTTAAGCCATGATGATGTCCAGCTTCCAGTAGGAGAGGAACAAGAAGGAGAAGAAGAGTGAAGAGGGTCAAGCGACAACTTGTCAACCTAAAGGTGCTCCTAGAAAGCTCCATGAGGAGAATGTACTCTGATCTCCACCCCCAGATTACTTCCACCTCCCAGACTCTTTTGGGGCCATACATGTGCTACCAGCATGGCCACAGAACTGTACCACAATTTGATGGATAGTGTCCCTGGGTTTGTGGCCATCCATCTTCTTTGGGACATCATCAAAGCACTGGCCTCATCCTGAACAAAAGCCTTGTCCTATCCTTTCTTATATTTTCCAGGCAATCACCATCAATCCTGGAAGCTAAAGAAAGGGGCAGGCCTGTCTGCAAAAGTTACCTGTTTAATGCTGGCTCAGCTTGTCTGAGCATGGAAAGCTAAGCAGGGTCAGGCCTGGTTATCACTTGGATGCGAGACCCCTCCTCTAGTTTCCTGCATTGAGCAGGGGGTTGGACCCGATAGCCTTGTAGGCTCCTTCCAACTCTGTGATCTATGAAATCTATAAGCTTTAAACCTTGACCACACTAAGCCCCTACCCTATTTTCTTGGTTTTGGTTTTAATGAAACTGCCCCTTCTCGTTTTCCATCAACTATCCCTTCCCCCAGGGTGAATTCAGGGCCCTAATTTGCATTGCATAATGATAAAAACAACGGTATGCTTATGGCTTAAACAAGTCATAGAGATGCATCGAATATTTGAAGTAAGAAAGCTTTGTTCTCTTTACCACTTGCAAAACTATTTAAACAAATTTTTATGGTTGTTGTTGATAATAATAATAATAATAATAATAATAATAATAATAATAATAATAATGGTTTAAAGCTAGTCTTAATTTCCAGGATTTTATGAACCAGTAAAGTCCTCTTGGGGTTGCGGTCTGATCTTACAAGAGATCAAAGGAGTGTAAATTAGCATCCAGTATAATAATTATGCCAGTGATTAGAATTACAGAAAAATTGAAGGCAATTAGAGCTGGCAAAGAAGAGAACAAGCTGCAGAAACTCATAAAATAAAACCCTCATTAAATGAGTAACATACTTTTTGCTTCACTGGCCCCAGCTGGCAGGCATGGAGGGATAAATTAATTGACGCCACCAGAAAGAGATGGCAATGCAGTATCCAAAACAGATTTGGCAAAGAAAAGGTGTGAGCTTTATGAGTTATCATCCACTGTCCCAAAAGGCTGTTCTGTTCTTTGAAAATTCTTGTAAATATGGTGCTTTCAGACATAGGAACATTGGAAGCTGTCTTAAACCAACTCAGACCATCGATCTATCTCATGCCCTTCTCCAGATATTCCTATTGTCTCAGCTGCAACTAAGAAATAGCATATATTCACAAGTTCTCAGACAGCACAGTCCAGTGTTGCTGCCCATAACCCCCTGAATTCAGAGGATTACGGGCATCCAATTGTTGCAAAAATGCTCTGAGTCCTTTCTCCAAAGAAACTCAATTGCTCAGAGAAAGGGAAGCAGCACACACCAGCAGTGAGTTTTCAAAGTTTTATTACTGCGCAAAAAGGACCAGCTGGGGCGCGTGCCCAAATCAAAGCTGGACAAGGATCAGTGAGGCATACAAGCCTTCTTATACATTTTTACAGCCATGGGTGTTTCTACTTTCTTTCAGTGAATCAAATACAACCATTAAACCGTGCCAACCAGTCAAATTCCATTCCTCCTTTATGACGACAGCCAGCCAGATGTGTTCCTCTGAACATGGCAAGTTTTAATCTCTAATTAGATAGATGGCCACCTGGCCATCTTCTTGACTAAAGACGTGGTTTCTCATGACCTCTTAGGTCACCTAAGATATCGGGCCTTGCTACTTTGAGTGGTACATCTTATCACTCAAAGGGACCTTTCTCTCGCTTGTATTCTGGGATTTGGCACCCAGGAATAGGCTTTTGGGACTAGATAACAACTAAAGGCGAAGACATGGTGGCTAAACATACAATTCAACAAAGAATACAATACAATCAAAACAGATCTTCAAGGTTCTCTGTCTGGAACAACAACACAGATAAACAAAGCAGGTGCAGTGGCACATGGTATGCAGGCAGAATCTAGGTCAACTAACGGGGTGCAAAACAGTTCATGAGGCTTTTGGACCTTTTGTCTTAACAAATCCCTATTGACAGCAAAGTGGTCTTTCAGGGATCTTTGGCCTGTGTGAGGACTGTTCCCTAATGTCACTCTTGCTGGCCAGGGGATGCTGGGTCTTGCAGGACCTTTCTGTTTGTCTAAACATGCAGGGACTGGGTCTTCTGTGCAGCTTTTTAACTCAGACTTTTGTCATGGTAGGTTACTCTGGTCCTTTGGCATTTCAGACATGATACTGGGACCTTTCTGCTGTGAGGCATGTGACCTTTGTGTGTAAGGCAGGTGCCTTGTTGCTAAGCTTCTGTGTTACTTATGTGAATGGCCAATGCCTCTCTCACCTGGGGTCTTAGGTGTTTTGGGCCTGGCTGGGTCATTATTAGAATGGATCTTAAGAGTCCATTCTGTGTCTTTCTCTTAATTTTGCCTGGAGACTGCTCTTCTGCATCTTGTTTACCGCTAGTGGTGAAGCATGAAGGCCCCATTGTTCTCTTGTTCATCTTGAAAGTATCTTTTTAGGGTTACTTCGGACAGACCAGACTTCTGGGCGTTCGGCCAACTATACTGATAACACATTTTTTGTAGGCAAGAGGCCAAAGGTATGTGTGCGTATGTGTGTCTGACTACCTGTTTTTAAAATGAGGTTTGTGTTTTCTTCTGATGCAAGCTATGTACTTGGACCTGTTTAATACACGTGAAAGCTAGGCAGGAACTTTCTGTACATGCTTTGGGTCTATTTTTCTCTAACACAATCGAGGACAGAAGGAGTGTGGAGGTGAAGGTCGCCTCTGCCCTTCTCCTGCCCTGCAAAAGACTTAGATCACCAATTTCAGCTAAGTCTTTTGTGCCTGCTCGCAAGGAGGACAGGCTGAGGCACCGCTGGAATGCATCATATCCTGGCAGAGCCCCACTCCTCCCCGGCCCCCGGAATGCCCACCCAGCATCTATTCTAAGGTCGGTCTTGCAACCTCAGAGCCGCAGCTGGTGCAATATGTGTGTGTGTGTGTGTGTGTGTGTGTGTGTGTGTGTATATATATATATATATATATATAATTATATTCCACCTTTTTTCCTGCAAGGAACCCAAGGCAGGTTACATAATCCTTCTCTCCATTTTATCCATTTATATATACATTTCATATGCATGCAATGAAATTGATAAATTCAAATTCATGTAGCTACAATTTTTTTCTTTTCCTCTTTTTTGTTTTGATTTGTTGAAATTTCACAATAAAAATTTAATTAAAAATAAAAAACATTGATCAATCACTAGTTTAACATGGTTATCTACCATGTTTCCCCAACAACCTGGAGAAAAATCTCTGGAACAACAACTACTGTGCGGAGTTCTCCCACCATCTTTTATTCAGAGTATAAACAATGAAATAAAATAGTTTAGTTGTGGGGGATGCTAACTATGATTATATTCTAGTTAATATTTGTATATTAGTAGTTTTTAAATGTAACATGTTAATAAATCAAATTTTAAACACTGGGGAGAAGAAATAATAACCAAAAAGTTTTCAACAGTAAGACAAAATTCTACAGCATTGGGCTTCCTGAAGATGAGTGCATTGCAGCTCTGTTTTTAAGCCATGTGGCTCCGCAATCATGAACAGACACATACCGTAATATCAGTTGTTTGCCTCACTCACTGGTTTACTTTTGGCCTGCATATACATAGCCATGCGGTGGATTCACACTGTTCTTCCAGTTAAAGCAGATCCTTTTCAGTGACAGATCTTCAGGCGCCCCGCGGCTTGTGATAATGAGAAACATGAGTTTCAAATCAAGGCATCAAAAGAATGATTTTCTTAGAACATTATTGTGTAAAAGGGAAGGGGGCTTGAAAGCTGTTTTTTTCCTATGGATTTTTTTTTTTAAGCCCAGCAGAAAGCACAATCTTTCTCATTAGCTTGACGATGCATTTTTTAAAAGCTCCATTTTCCATTTTGTATAAACCTCATGAATGATGTTAAACATAACTTGAGCACAGATAATAGCTTTTTCCTCTAGCTAATGTGATGTTTCCTCCATAATGCTGCACAATTAGCTAGATCATCTTCAGGAACGTTTGTGGATGATCCAACAGCTAAGCATTCAAACTGCATTTCACTCTTCACATTCCCTTATGAAGATAGCATCCCTCTATTTGGAGCCAATTCTAAAACAATCCCTGACATTCAGATGCTGCCTCTGATTTTTCTAGATCAGAGAAATTTATCTGATTTCTGTGCATTTCTTGAATAATCTTTCCGCTCCAGTTTTAAATGGCAAAACATGGTTCATCATTAACCTGACTAACTTAACCAGGTTAAGTCATATCAAATGCCAACGATAATGATGAGCTGAACAGTCTGCCTCTGCCAGGGGAATTTTTCTTTTCATATTTGGAAAAAATATATACATCAAGGACTAAGTGAAAAATGAAGGCTAGGAAACCAAACTGAATTTTTAATCAGTTCCCTTCTTGACCAGGGGCTGGAGGCTAACCTCAGTCTTGCTGTGCTGGATATTTTGATTCTTCCATTTTTGGCAATTCATGGGTGGTGGTGGGGAAAGAAAAACTGGCAAAAGGGGCTGGGGAGGTGAGAATTTTGAATAATATTTTCCTTGGGGAGGGGGCAGGGATTCTGTTTACCTTTCTAAGTGTAGGAGGTGGCCAAAGGGTCTTCTTCCTATTTCATTCTAAAATTTGAAAATGCCCTGTGCACTTGCAGCAATGTGGGACTATTTACAGAGAGGCTTCTCTAGCCCAGCAGCTCTTCCTGAATGCCTACGAGAGCACATGTTATCATGTCTTCTCATGGGAGTTCAGGAAGAGCTGCTAGGCTGAAAGCCTTTGTGCAAAGAGCCTGGCAATGCTGTGACAGTGCATGGTGCATTTTCCAAAGTTAAAAATAAAATAGAAAGAAGACTCCTCAGCCAAGGAGAAAATTATTTTAAATTCTCCCCCTCACCGTGAAAGAGGCAGAAAAAATAATGCCTCTTACACAGGGAGAGAAAAAAAATGATGAAAATAGAGGGCAGGATTCAGCACAGTATCTGGCCCAACTCACACATCAGCAACTATACTCCATTCATTCGCATGGTGCACCTGTCTCTTCTTCAATGTCTATTTTAAGAATGTAAGAACATAAGAAGACCAAAGTCCTACGTAGTCCAACATTCTGTTCACACAATAGCCAACCAAATGGAATTATGATTTCCAGGTAAATGAAAGAGGAAGAAGAGGGAGATGTTTGACTCTACACAGGACCGGTGCAAGGCAGTTTGGTGCCCTAGGCAAGATCAGATATTTAGCGCCCCCCCTTCCCACTTGAGAGCGCTGTATTTTTTTTCAAGGCGTTTCTGGCGCCCCCTTTAGCCCTGCACCCTAGGCAGCTGCCTAGTTGGCCTAATGGTAGCACCGGCCCTGACTCTACAGTAGGTGGATGTGTTTCAGTGCCAATTGGAAGGTCACACAAGAACTTGGGGCTCTCATAAGAAGAGCCATGTTGGATCATACCAAGCGCCTATCTAGTCCAGGATTCTGTTTACACAGTAGCCAATCAGATGGCTGTGGGAAGCCCACAAGCAGGACATGAGTGCAATAGTAGCTTCCTGCTCAAGTTCCCTAGCAATTGGTATTGAGAAGCATGCTGCCTCTGATCCTGCAGGCAATATAGGCCTCATGATAAGTAGCCATTGATAGCCTTATCCTCCATGAATTTGTCTAATCCCCTTTTAAAGCCATCCAAATCGGTGGTCAACATCACTACATCTTATTGTAAATGTGTTCCACAGTTTAACGATGTGCTCTATGAAGGATTACTTACTTTTATCTGTCCTGAATTTCCCACCATTCAGCCTCATAAGATGACCCCAGTTTCTAGCATTATGAGGGAGAGAGAAAACAATCATATCTACTTTGTCCCTACCAAGCACAATTTTATATATCTCTATAATGTGTGGATCAGACTTGAGCAAGTACACTGTCTCAGGCTCTGAAGATAGTAAATAATTATGGATTAAGGGCCAAACTAAACATTCTTCTAAACTTGCATTCCAGAGCTATTCAGGTTTTTTTCAGTGGAGGCTTCCCCCCTTTTTTTAACCCCTCCCCCTGTGGACGGCATGGAAATTCAGGATGAAAGGTGTAGGGGAAAGCTTTATGTTTATATTATATTTATATTATATTTATACCCCACCTTTTTTCCTGCAAGGAACCCAAGGCAGCTTACATAATCCTCCTCCTCCTCTCCATTTTATCCTCACAACAACCCTGTGAGGTAGGTTAGGCTGAGAGTCAGTGACTGGCCCAAAGTCACCCAGTGAGTTTCATGGCCAAGTGGGGACTTGAACCCGGATCTCCTGAGTCCCAGTCCAGCACTCTCACCACTACGCCACACTGGCTTTAAAAACAAATCAAAACAAAACAAAAAAACCTGGAGCACCATGGTCCCAATCTGAATTGAGGGGTGCACACTTGTTCTGAAGTAAATAAACCAATCATGCATAGGTCTGCTATGCATGATTAGAAGTTTAGTTTGGCCCTAAGATAGCTGTGAATGCTTTGAACTCCCATGCCCATAAGCAATTGCTGGATTTGAGTGACTATCTATGAAGGAGTATTTACAATAATACTATCAAACGCAGGGCAGGCAGTCTACATCAGCAACCTAGGATGGAGAGAAAAAGGCAACAAGCATTGATAAATTGTGTATGGTGCATACAACATCTGTTCTTCCTGGACAGAATTGATCTTTGTGGGAAGAAGCCTTGCTTTGTACTTCACTTTAGAATATGATCACATAGTAAGAGGCATTTTTCATTGAGAACGTATCTGGGAAATATTTGCCTTTGACTGACTTATGAAGACCTCATACCTGTAATCATTATTTAGGGGTCTCCTACTCCTTTGAACTGTGTGCCTGCTTCCCAGGCCAAAGCACAACATGTGTCTTAAGCTCTTACAGGCCTCTGAGCTTCAATTGGACTCTGAATATATGCTTATCTGGCCTGCCTTTGCCTTCACACGAAGTGCCTGCATGCTGCATTCTCCAATTACATTCATCTGGACACTTCAAGCATATGGGTTTTGAAATAATTTCCAAAAGGCTTTCTGTCCTACGCTTGTGAATTATGGTGAGGGGATGTTCTCTAGTTTTGAGTTATATTAACTGTTTTATGACAATAAAGAGCAGTGCCGTGGCAAAACGTATAAAACAAGTACTATATACTAAACCTATTTAGTGCTGGCAAATGCAGAGGTGGTATACAAACTGGCTTTGAGAGATGAGTCATATATCATTTGAAAGGAACTGCTGGCAAGAGGTAAAATGAACTTTGTCATAAGCACATCGGAGATTTACAGCGTTTTAGTAGAACTTGTGAACATATTGGCTTTGAACCTAAGGTCCTGATTCTACACATAGAAATGTAGAACCCTATGTGAACCCTAAAGGTTTTGTCTTAGCTGAGAGCACCTTGTTAGAGGTCAAGCATGACCTCTAACAAGGTGCTGTTTGTGTGGAGGCATATTGTCTGTTTGCTGGCTTGAGAGCTTCTAATGTATCAGTCAGTCAGTCAGTCAGGCGATCACTCGTGACCGAGTAAGATTGTCTTCCAGGATAAAAATTTACAAAAAGGAGATTTTAAAAGGAGGAAAATTCTAAAGAAAATTGTGTAGACTCTAGCGATGGGTCCGTAAGTGACTGTGGAGGCCAATTCTAGATCCACACAGCTTCCCACAGTGAGGACACAGGTTACCAGATGGAAGATAGTCCTGTAAAGGATTCATTTGACGTGCTTTTCGCTTAGCACGTTTCTCCCTTTCACCTTGCACTTGCGCTTCTTCAAAGTCCATAGAACCTTTGTGAAAGGCCAACTTCCAGTTAGATCATTCATGGGCCAGAGCTTCCCAGTTTTTGATGTTTATATTGCATTTTTTTAGATTAGCCTTAAGAACATCTTTAAACCTCTTATATTGACCACCGATATTCCGCTTTCCATCCTTGAGTTGGGAATAAAGTAACTGCTTTGGGAGACGGCAGTCAGGCATTCGAACAACATGACCGGTCCACTGAAGTTGGCGTTGAAGGATAATTTTTTCAATGCTAGTAGTCTTTGCTTCTTCCAGTACACTGACATTTGTCCGCCTATCTTCCCAAGTAATTCGCAGGATTTTCCGGAGGCAACGTTGATGAAATCTTTCAAGGAGTTGGAGGTGACGTTTATAGATAGTCCATGTTTCGCAGGCATACAATAAAGTTGGTAATACAATGGCTTCATAAACCAGTGTTTTGGTCTTCTTACAAATATCCTGATCCTCGAACACCCTATGTTTCATTCGAGAAAACGCGGCACTAGCGGAGCTCAGACAATGCTGGATTTCACTGTCGATGTTAGCTGTAACAGAAAGATAGCTGCCAAGATAGAGAAAATGATCGACATTTTCCAGTGTTGTCCCGCCAAGCTGGATAGATGGCATCACCAAAGGGTTAGCTTGCACTTGCTGATGAAGCACTTTGGTTTTTTTGATGTTAAGTGAGAGACCAAGTTTTCCGTATGCTTCTGCAAAAGCATTTAGGATAGTTTTGTGGTCATCCTCTGAATGTGCGGAGACCACATTATCATCAGCATACTGAAGTTCCACAACGGAGGTTGTAATTACCTTACTTTTTGCTTTCAGCCTGCTGAGATTAAAAAGCTTTCCATCTGTTCGATATATAATTCCCACACCAGTGGGAAGTTTCCCCTCAACAAGATAATGTATAACACGGTGGCCAAAACTTGGCATGTACGTGTGAATCTCTCCTCTCAAGCCCTCGGCTGGTAACCATTATACTTTACCCTTTTTTTGCTGTGGCATGTAGGGTCGCCACTTATGAATTGCAAAAGAAGAAACACATCGCCTAAAAAGATAACAAAAGGGGGTGTTGCTCTGCATAAAATTTGCATATGTTGATTTATATGTATAGATGCAAATTTAGAAATAATTATTATAATTTAAATAGAAGTACAGTACATCTCACCATAGTGTGGAAGAATGTGACCAACTGACCTATGTGCTCAGTCTGCTGTCCAGGTGCTGTTGATGGGCTCTTCCTTCTGATGGTTCTTTATCTTTAAACTGGACTTGGAGAGAACAGCCCTGCTGCAAATACAGGACTGTCCTCTGAGTATTCCAAGTACCTACATGCAGAGACTTGTCATTCCATATAACGCCCGGCAGGTTATAAAACGCCTGGCAGGTTACCTGCACATGAGGCTTTGCACACATACTGAAGGGGGTGGGGGGAAACAGGGATCTATTGAGGCCTAGGATAAGACTGGATCATGCCCTGTTTCTGCAAGGGTTCTTATATATGAATGTATACTTCTTACAACCAATAGGAGTTATGATGGAAATAAATCCGAGCACTTTTATTTTTATTTATTTTACCATAATTAAATATTTCTCAGTAAATTCGATAAAAACCAAAATACAGAAAGAAAGAAAGAAAGAAAGAAAGAAAGAAAGATCAATCCACAAAGCCACTCTTGGTTCTGTATTCACAGAACAAACATTTCTCTATTTGAGGTTTTTTTGTTGTTGTTTTTTAAACCCCATTAATTGAGCTGAATCTGGCTCTTCCCGTTGCCTGATCCCCTCCTTCTGTTCAGGCTGATCTATTCATGTTCTTTGGGGACTGCCAACTTGGAACATGCCTTGGACCTTGACAATTGGCAGATGCGATCAATCACATCATAAAACCCTGCATGTCAGCTAAAAACAAGTTTGGCACCTTATAAGCAAAACAGTCTGTTAAACAGCTTAAAACCTGAATCAATGCAAATGTTCTAAAAACAAAGCCATTCTGTAAAATCATATTTTATGACTTGATAGGCTGAAGAGGGGGGGGGAGCTGCTTCTCTTCACTTCTCCCATAATTCTCCTCTGTTCACTGTTAGGGCAAGGATGTCATCAACATTCAGCAGAAAGGTGGCTCACCTCCTCTTAGCAAAACTGACATGTAAATGAAAGGAAGCAGACTGGGCTTTAACCCAGGGGCGGTGAACCTCAGGCGCACTGGCCAACTCCAGCCCACCTGGGGTCCCAATCTGGCCTTCTGGGATTCTCCAGATGACCATGCCCCCTCCCTCCGATAGTTGGGTGGTTTCCCAACTTTTGTGCATTTTCCCCCCATTCTGAAAGGTTGAAATGCCTCTCCTAAGGCTTAGTTACTGGCAGAAAGAGCTTTAAGCTTAAATATCCTGGTATTTTGGGTATTTTGGCCCCACCCCTTTTGTCTTTGGCCCCACCCACCATTGGGATGTGATCCCGAGAGCTTCCCTCCAATTGTTTGTTGATATGGATCAACACAGCTGCCTGAATCTTTGGACTCTCCTTGGGGCATGGCAACAAAGACTATCGTGATGAGTGCCTGCACTTTAAAAATTTGCCACTGCTGTTGTTTTTCCTTCCCAAGAGAAGATGAGTACAAAACCCAATATTCATAAGGGGGGGGGATGTTGTCTGTTGTACCCTATTGATGTGTTATGTCCTTTAAATACAAAAGAAGAAAAATATTTAAAATCAAGTTATACTACTACAACCATGGCTGGTCATTCAGGAAAAGCTTGTTTAAATAAGAATGTCTTTAGCAGACACCAAAAGCAAAGGAAAGTTGGCACCTGCCTGACATCAACAGGCAGGGAATTCCACAGAGAGGGACTAGCACATTGAAAGCGGTACACCAAGTGGACTGCAAACAGACTGCTGGTCCATGCAGAACCACCAGGAGCACATCATCCGATGACCTCAGTAACCGGGCAGCTTGATACGAGAGAAGGCACTCTCTCAAATATCCTGCAAATAGAATTTTGACAGTTGGGAAGCAGGCCTGAATACTGAAGGATACTTAATGATATTCTTGTATCGTCAAATAAAGGATTTATTTAATGCATGGTTAACCTATGGAATTTGTAGTCACAAGATATGGCTCTTGGTCATGGGCTTCCCAGGAGGCATCTAGTTGGCCACAAGAAGCTAGACTTGGTAGGCCTCTGTTTTGATCCAGCAGGTCTCTTCTTATGTTCTTAACCATGACTTTTTATTACTGATGTCTTTCTGGATTTCTTTCTTACGTTCTCTTTTCTTTGTTTCTACTTGTACCTCTCCAAGCAACTTCCTGTGCCCCCTCAGAGGATCTCAGCTCACACCTTGACAAACATATGTTTATGATTTGCTTCTCCAATATTAAGATGGGATATAGTCACACCCTTTTTTAGAGTATGAAAATCCCACCATTCAAAACCACGTCCAGAGGCCAGATGGCTACATCATGAACAGTGTATTTTCCATCCCAAAAGGTGCATTTTATTTATGCCAACATAAACCTTTTTGTGAAGAAAAGTGTACCAAAACTCAAGTGTGCTTGACACATTTGTATAACTGTAGGCTTGAGACCAATTAAACTGACACTTGTGGTACAAGGAGTTCTTAAACTGCTTCTCCAGGATGTATGGATATAGTATATGTTGCATTCTTAGGAAGCCACAGATACCACAAACAAAATTACAGGTTTCTATAGAGAAAAAGAGTAAGGCAAAAGAAACAAAGGTTTAGGCATATGAGGTCAGCTTTGCTTTCTGATTTTTCAGTTTCCTTCAACAACCAAAAGGTTCTTGTTAGCAGAGAAAATGGGCAATTCTTTTTTACACAATTTCCTTGTGTCATACAAATACTATGATAGTAATTTGTGCCAATCAACAAGCAGACCCTGCCCCATATGTGGCACTGCAGCCTGCCAGGTGCTTGATAAATCCCTTGTATTTGCAATCCCAAGCCTTAGGGATGCAAGTTTGACAGCTCTGATCTACATCAAGATATCTTGGCAAGGGGAGACTCTGAAAGGCACTTAGCATAAGAGCCACTAACATTCTTTCCACATATATTAGGTATGGAGAGAGAGAGAGAGAGAGAGAGAGGTTGATTGCATGCACACACCAGAAATAATGAGATAAGACACAGAGATATGGGTAAATTTATTTATTTATTTATTTATTTTATTATATTTATATCCCGCCTTTTTTCCTGCAAGGAACCCAAGGCGGCTTACATAATCCTCCTCTCCATTTTCTCCTCACAACAACCCTGTGAGGTAGGTTAGGCTGAGAGTCAGTGACTGGCCCAAAGTCACCCAGTGAGTTTCATGGCAGAGCGGGGATTAGAACCCGGATCTCCCGAGTCCCAGCCCTACACTCTCACCACTATACCACACTGGTATACCACACTAGGGCCACAAGTATTTTAACTTATTCAAAGCAAGATCTGCAACTCTAATATCTGTGGGAAATTTGTTCTAACTCTGGAGCCGCAAGGCAACTTACTTGCAGTTAAGACAAGCTATCCAGACCTTAGGTTGGGGGCAGTACTTCTCGACACATTTCCCAGTTGCCCCACCTTTGCAGGTGTTGAGGGAGGTCTTCCTGCCTCATTCCTCCCCACTAGGCCCCACAGCTTTGGGTGGGTAAAAACAGATTAGCTTCAAAGGGAACCCATACCCACCAACCCTGGGTCCCATGGCCCTGAGTGGCAAGCCTGAGTCCATCCCCCTTCACTGTAAAGGTGCTCTGGATGCTCACCAAATCCTTACCTGTCATGTCTTAACTCTCACTGCCCTGCAAATTGTGACCAACGTATTCCTATTTAACCTGGCATCTCACCATAGCAACTGCCCACTGAACCACCACTCAAACCACAGGGTAGAGTAGGCCGAAAACCCTGCAAATTCGGCCTATCTGTTTGCTGAGCAAAAAATTCCTACTCATCCAGAAGCAATCCAGAAGCCAGGTTATACCCGGGGTGGACAAATTGTGGCCCCTGAAATGTTTTGGCCTACAACTCCCATCAGCCCTAGCCAGCATAGCCCATGGTGAGGGGTGAGGGGAGTCGTAAGCCAAAATATCTTAAGGGCCATAAGTTGCCCGCCCCTGCCTTACACTGTTGTTTAGACAGAGCGATGTCTTTAGGGATGTATGAGAAATTCATTTCAGTTCATTTTTTATCAGGATTTTACCCAGTTCTTACATTCCAGCCTGAACATGGACTTAGACACAATCTGCGGTCAAAGTCCATACATTTCCGAGCTTGCAATGTGATTTGTGGACCAAAATAAATGTGTTTGACAGCAGGCATACATTTGAAAGATGTGCATAAAAAATGCCTACTTTTGAAAAATGCACACAAATACACGTTAATCAAAGAGAAGAATGTGTACATTTCAAAATGTGCACAATTGATGTGTACATTTGGGGAAATACACACAAAAATATGCACGGATTTTCATGCAAAAAGAAAAAAACCAAAACTCGCAATCTGTTATGGACTCGAGTTGGAATGAGCTTCGAGTTAGAATTCAGATGACTTTGGTGAGCTCGGGTTTTGCTGATTCACATATCTCTACTGCAGATGTTTAGACTGCAACTTCCATCATTGCAGCCCAACACATCTGGAGGGCACAAGGTTGGGGAAGCCTAGTGTAGTGGGAGTTGGCAAAAGGAAAACAGACAAGAAAACCTGATACGCCTGGTTTGTAACAATTCTGTTTGCTCTCCTAGGGGCCTCTGTTGGAAAAGTACATCTCTATAAGAACTAGTACAATATCAGAGGGATGAATGAACACACATGACATGAGTAATTCTGACTTAATTTAGAGAGATGAATTAGATTGTATGATTTTTGTTCTCCTTGCTATTTCCATAATATTAAAATCCAGAAAGACCACTCTCCTATTTAGCCATTAAAAAATTAAAAAGTTCATGACCAGTTTGAACATCCATAGACTAGATGGGCCAACACTACCACAAAACTTTCCAAGCCACAGTCAAACATATTACTGGAAAATGGAAAATATTTATCAGTTACCCTTTCAGTAAGATTCTACCCATGAGGGCTTCATTTGTTAAAGCCAGCTTTTCTTCGTCTTGTAAGATTTTACTTCGTCGTCCCAAATGTACTCCATGAACATTGAATCATTTCTTTTCCCCACCAAATACATAGCACTTTACCTTTTCAAAATATATTTCTTACTCATGGTCAGAGTAATTGGGGTTGTTGGGGGGTGGGAAAGAGAGAGAGAGAGAGAGAGGTCTGAAGACTAAATGAAATATTAGAGATTATTTAATTCTGGAAGAAGTTCAGTCTCATCTTTCATGACACACACACCCCACCCAGCAAATTGAAGCAGTTTGCCATTGTAATTGCTCATGTAACCTAAGTCCAATAAAACACTCACCTCCATCTTCATTAAACTTTAAAACTGGCTGTGAATGTGCTTTGCTCAAGCACTGCTGATGGGTGGAACTAATGTCCCACTGTAATATGGGGGGTGGTTTGTTTGTTTTTGCCAGATACCACTTAGGGTTCCTCCTTACCATCTCAGCAGCAGACATACATCTGGACACAGGCTGTATGATAACAGCACCTAGCAGAGATTTTAATAGTTTTGTATTGTGATCACTTACACCAAGGTAAACTAGCAAAGTAATTAAACCCTGGGCAAATTAGCAAGCACCCTATTTCAGGTATTAACTTATATAGGTTGGAAAGTTCAGGGACATTGTGTACTGAGATTTGTCTGTCTGTTTGTTTGTTTTCCTTTTTCAAACATACTTATCAGAACCATGCCAATGGAGTAACAGGTATCCAAGGTCAGAAGTTGATATCCATCTCAAGTTTTATTGTATTATGGCCTTGTTTTAGGCACTGTTGTAAACCGCCCAGAGAGCTTCAGCTACTGGGTGGTATAGAAATGAAATAAAAATAAATAAATAAATAAATTCTTTCTAGCTGTTTGCATAGTGCACAAAAAGGCTCCTAATTAGGTAGTTTGATAAGCATAAAATGCACTGCTAACTACAAGGCCAGCCCTCCCATGATGCAGGGTGAGGTGCCCACATCAGGCAGTGGAGTGGGGGGAGCGGTAAATTGCACTGCTCCCCCCCGCCGCCCAAGCTGCCCTGTTCTATGGAGAGTCATGCGGCCGGAAGAAGTGGCTTTGGGGTCTCACGAGAGCTTGCCCAGGATTTTCTTCCAGCTGTGTGGCTCTCCATAGAGCTGATGTGGTGGCAAAGGTTGGCTAGCTATCAGCAGCACTTCTGTGCAACTTTCTTATTTCAGAGGGAGAACATTATACCTTGGTGGTACGAGGCAGGATTTTTTTTAGGCTAAGATTATTTTATGGCTCAATAAAATTACTAGATATGTTTAATCATGGACCAAAACTTTTTTTTTAAATACAGAAATGCTTTTGGGGACATTTTTCTACCCCAAGCCAAATTCCAGTATATCTAGGGAAGTAACATGTCCCAAAACAAACCTATATGTGTGATATCAGAAGAAGGACACTTACGTCTGCTTCCCTGGATCAATTTTTGTTTGAAAAAACACATGGGACATTTTTATTTACCCCAATTTTCAATTCTTAAACAGGGACACAAAAATAACATAAATGATTTGGGGGACATTTTTCTATCCCAAGCCAAATTCCAATGTATTTTGGGGCTATAAAATGTCCCAAAACAAAGTCATGTGTGTTGTATCAGAAGAAAGGCACTTACATCTGCTTTTCTGGATCAGTTTTTGTTTGGAAAAACCTCTGGGGAATCTCAGCAGCATTTCTGAGACCACCTCCATCAGCTCAGGTAGAGAGACTGTTGGGCAGCAGGGTAAGCAGTACACCAGTAGAATCCCCAGTCTCTCCCTCTGGCCCAGCACAAGGTGTAAACACTCCAGGCCATTAATCAGATATAGAGGGAGCCTGGAGAGAGAGATGGAATTCCTATAGACACATCAAGTCCTGATGTTCAGCATCAAGTCCTTATTCCTGATCCTGATGCTGAACCAAATATGCCGGTGGGCACATCTGGGAGAGACTAACTGCTCCCTGCTCACCCAATTGGGAGAGGCTAACTCCTCCCTGCTTCTACAACAAGAAAACTATTTGCCAACCCTGATTTAAAAAAAAAAAAACAACTCTGATCATATGCAGTTTTGCATTCTAAACTCACTTAAATCATAGTACCATTATGATTACAGGAATAAAATGGAGCTTTACTTCTCTGCACCTGCTGCTCTTGGGGGTCCTCCTAGTCCCAAGGTCCAGCCCTAGCTGCACCACTGTGTATAAAATCCCTAGAAGTGAGTTGTTAGGGACTTCGTTTGAAAAGATGCATAGCTGGACAGCACACTGGACGTTTGATCTTTTTTTAATTGAATGATGATGATAGATATGCTCATTAGAGCCCTCATTCTGCATTCTTCTGAAACCTAGCATTCGTCATATTCCAGGGTCCAGAAAATCCCCAAAACAAATACCTCAGGCAAGGCAAATTGTGCATATGAAAGGCTTTTGTCTTACTGAATGTTTCCCCCAGGCTGATAGGATCAGAATAGGAATAGATTTCAGGTTTCAGTTACTTAAGGTAACTAAAGACTTAATCTTTCCTGAGGCAATGTAAATCCAGGCAATTAACATAACAAAAAGTGAGGCCTAGTGGAGGTCAATTAGTAGTACAAAAGCCTGAAAAAAGGCCTGAGGCCTATAAAGTTTAAATAAGCATAACAAAGTTTTTCCTCAATGGATATCTTTTCTGTTTGAAGAATGTGTTTGCTATTGTTCTTAACTATCAAAAGAGACTAAGATGACTTGTAGATGGCCTCCTTTTGTCCCCCCTAACTATTTCAGTTGTTAGGGGTCCAAAATATCCCATAAAATGGACTCCTATGGGAATTTTCAGACCCCTACAGTACTTTTGGATGTTTGGTTTATAGAAAGAAAACTGTAAAAGGCACTTGCTGGTAGGTCTTCTTATGTGTAAATTACACAACAGAATGTGAGTTGAGGGGTCCAGAAAAGACCCAAAAGCAGGATGAGGGTTTTAAGGTTGCACAATTCAGCCTCTTTCAGATCTTCTCTTACATGCAATCACTTTACAGGGCCGGCGCTACCATTAGGCCAACTAGGCAGCTGCCTAGAGCGCAGGGCTAAAGGGGACGCCACTGGCCGTTTCTGGCTGAGCTGCGGCGGCGGCTAATAACAGCCTCCGCCACCACCGCCGCAGCTCAGCCAGAAAGGGCGAGTTCAATGGTTCTGAAACTTCTTTAATAATCTCCATCGCCCTGGCCGCCAAAACCTACCCTCCCTAAAAGAACAAAACAAAACAAACCTGCTAACAACAGCACTGTCGTTCTTTCGGGTTTTGAGCGATCTTTTTAAGTAACAGCAGATCTTAGAAGATGGACGTAGGATGAGAGAGAAAGGAAAGAGGCTGCTGGATTAAAAATGTTCTGGTAACGATCTCGCAGCCACCTTAGCAAAAGCGGCCAGAAAGGAAGCCGAGTGAAAGAAAATAAAAACTCCCCCCCCACGGGTCATTTGCCGGTTGAGGAGAACGGGGGGGAGCGAGAGCATGGGGAGGAGGTTTGTGTGGGCATGGGTTGTGAGCAGGCATCGCGCCTGAACGGACAGCTTTCCCATCTGAGTTTCACCCTGGTTGTTGTGCTTCTTTTTGTGTTGTGCCGGGGAACAGGGGGAAGGAAGGGGGGGCAAAGCAAGCCGTCCTTGCAGGCAACTTGCCTGGGGCAAGGAAACGCATCAGGAAAGGAGATCCTCACCTCGGCGGGAGAGGGGAGCGCCCTCGGCGGCGACATGAACGTGTCCCAAGAGCCGGCTTGGTTTGCCCCTCGCCTGGCCCTCTCACAGCAGCCGCAGCAGTGAGGGGAACAGAGAGGAGAGGAGCCCCATGTTTATAGCCCTCCTCTTCGGCTGCATTGTCCGGGAGCAGCAGGGGGAGGAGATTGAGAAGCGGCCTGAACTCCTTCTTATGCCAATGTAATGCATCGCTGCTAGCTTTCCCCTCTAAGGAGGGAGGGAGGAGCACAGAACGACAGCTGTGCACGGAAGGGGCTGCTGCAGCAAACAACATACACAGCAGCAGCAGCAGCAGCGCCACCGCCGCTGCCTCAATGGCTTCTCTTGTCTGGGTTCCTTCCATTCATTCACCCACGCAGGGCAGGGCCTCCAGGCCGCTGACCTTTCACCTCCAGCCTCTTTCCCGTCTCCTCCTCCCCCCACTTGGTGTTTCCTTTTTGACGCTCAACCACTTGCTTACCCAGAATCCGCTGCAACGGGCGCACTCGTGCCGAGCTCAAGCCTCTCGTAATAGCCCCTCTCGGTCCCGCCCACTTCGCTTCTACCTAGCAGCCCCCGGGCATCCTTTCTATGGATGATGATGATGGTGGTGGTGATGGTGACGATAATCATCATCATCATCATCATCATCATCATCTTTTTGTGCTTCTCAGAAAAGCACTTAGGCGCACCGGGAACTGCCTTGCCCTGAGTCAGACCCCCCCCCCCGTCCATCTAGCCCAGCATTGTCGACACGGACGGGCAGCAGCGGCTCTCCAGGCTTTCAGGCAGGATCACTTCCAAGCCCTGCTGGAGATGCGGGGGGGCACTGAACCTGGGACCTTCTGCATGCAAACCGGGGGCTTTACCCATGAGCCCCCCACCCCCCACATGAAGCGAGGGAGCACAGAGGGTGGAGGGGGTTGAGCTCCTCTCACCAGCCCACTCCTTTCTGTGTATAAATAAATAGTAATTGACCCTTTTGGGTGGGCGGGGCAGTCATGTGCATAAATCTGGCTGGGTGACCGGCCAGATGGGCGATTAACGGGGGGGGGCACTAGATATCTGATCTTGCCTAGGGCACCAAACTGCCTTGCACCGGCCCTGTCACTTTATGTGTAAAAGAGGGAGCAGGAAACCCTGCTGTTGTCCCCACCTCTAACATTGCTTTGCCCCCAATGTCCTCACACATCCGTGGTCCTGCTCCCAGCCTTTGCATATACAGTAGAGACAAATGTCTAAAAAGAGGCACCTTTGCCTACTCACATACAGTTGAATGTGTCTTGGTGCTCTACACAGTTGGGAACCTTGTGCAATTGGGGTTCCCAGTTGCATGGAGCACCTACTCATGTACAGCTGTGTGTGCATAAGAACCTTTTTCTAGGCGTTCACTTTATATGTAGAATTCAGGGAATGACAGCAATGTCACAGTGGGCACAGGGGTGGGTGACGTGGGAGTGTTCTTGTGTTTCCTCTATCCTCTTACACAGATAGAGTGAATGCGTAGAGATGAAAGTCTGAAAGGGTCATAAATCACAACACAAAAAGAAATCAACACAATCAAGCAATTGCCCCAAGATTATTTTTTACTGTGTTTTAATCAAATAAATAATACAGTAATACCTTGGATTACAAGTAACTTGGTTTGAGAGCGTTTTGCAAGACAAGCAAAATTTTTAATATTTATTTAATTTTTTTTGACTTGATATACAAGCGTCGTCTTGCAATACAAGTACTGTAGTACGGCTTAAATTAAAAATCTCTGTACAAATTTTTTGGGGGGGTTTCGTTTTGATATAAGAGTGTTTTGGATTACAAGCACGTTTCTGGAACGAATTATGCTCTCAATCCAAGGCATGACTGTAATTTATTTTTATTTTATTCTATTTATACCCCGTCTTTTTTCCTGAAAGGAACCCAAGGTGGCTTACATAATCCTCCTCCTCCTCCTCTCCATTTTATCCTCACAACAACCCTGTGAGGTAGGTTAGGCTGAGAGTCAGTGACTGGCCCAAAGTCACCCAGTGAAATGGCATGAAACTGCACATCTGCTACAGTCTGAACAAACTATGTAAATCAAAAAAGAATCGAATATAAGAACATAAGAAGAGCCATGCTGAATCAGGCCAAAGGCCTACCTAGTCCAACATTCTGTTCACACAATAGCCAACCAAGTGGGGTGATGATTTTCAGGTAAATGATTTCCAGATAATCAAAAGAGGAAGAAGAGGGAGATGGTTCCTTCTCAAACTGGGGAGAGGTAACGAGCGGGGTACCACAGGGCTCGGTCCTGGGCCCGGTGCTCTTCAACATTTTTATTAATGACTTGGATGAGGAGGTACAGGGAATGCTTATCAAATTTGCAGATGACACAAAGTTGGGTGGAACAGCTAATACTCTGGAAGACAGAAACAAAATTCAAAGTGACCTCGATAGGCTGGAGCGCTGGGCCGAAAACAACAGAATGAAATTTAATAGGGATAAATGCCAAGTGCTGCACCTAGGGAGAGGAAACCAAATGCAGAGTTACAGAATGGGGGACACTTGGCTCAACAATACTACAAGTGAGAAGGATCTTGGAATTGTGGTAGATCACAAACTGAATATGAGCCAGCAATGCGATGTGGCTGCAAAGAAGGCAAATGCTATTTTGGGCTGTATTAATAGAACTATAGCTTCCAAATCGCGGGAAGTGATAATTCCCCTTTACTCGGCACTGGTTAGGCCTCATCTTGAGTACTGCGTCCAGTTCTGGGCACCTCACTTTAAGAAGGACATAGACAAACTGGAGAGGGTTCAGAGGAGGGCAACAAGGATGATAAAGGGACTGGAAACAAGGCCCTATGAGGAGAGACTGAAAGAACTGGGCATGTTTAGCCTTCAGAAGAGGAGACTGAGGGGAGATATGATCGCACTCTTCCAGTATTTGAAGGGATGTCACACAGAGGAGGGCAAAGATCTCTTCTCGTTCATCCCAGTTTGCAGGACACGGAATAATGGGCTCAAGTTACAGGAACCTAGATTCCACCTAAACATCAGGAAAAATTTCCTGACTGTCAGAGCAATAAGACAATGGAATCAACTACCTAGGGAGGTGGTGGGCTCTCCCAGTCTGGAGGCATTCAAGGTGCAGCTGGACAGACATCTGTCAGAGATGCTTTGACCTGGATTCCTGCATTGAGCAGGGGGTTGGACTCGATGGCCTTGTAGGCCCCTTCCAACTCTACTTTTCTATGATTCTATGCTTGACTCTAGGTGGATGTGTTTCAGTACCAACTGGAAAGACACATAAGAACTTGGAGATCTCATAAGAAGAACAATGTTGGATCAGACCAAAGGCCTATCTAGTCCAGGATTCTGTTCCCATATTAGCTACCCGGATGCCTATGGGAAGCCCACAAGCAGGACATGAGCATAATAACACCCTTCTGCATGTGCTCACCAGAAACTGGTAGTGAGAGGCATATTACCTCTGATACTGAAGGTAATATATAGTCTTCATGACTAGTAGTCATTGATAGCTTCACCCCCCTTAAAATGGAAAAATGGCAGATCATTAGTTTGGTGCTGCTGCACAAACAAGATCAGGTACCGTAACTGGAATAAACCAAAGCTGGGGGGGGGGGGATTTGGATCAGGAGCACTTTGTAAGCATCTCTATCATGATATGTAAGTTAAGGGCAGTAAGGCAGTATAGTGTGGCAGCTAGAGTGTTGGACTACAACTGGGGAGACCCAGGTTCAAATTCCTATTCAACCATGATGTGTTCACTGGGTGACCTTGGCTACACACTCTTTCTTAATCTAACATACCTGATAGGGTTGTTGTGAGGATAAAATAGGAAGGAACCACTCTGAGCTCCTTGGAGGAAGGATGGAATATAAATATAACAACTAAATTATTACCTCCTTTTTTACAAATGGACTGGTTACAACAACTGCCCTCTGTCTTGAATGGTTGCCTTATATAGAAGATTTGTACCTTTATGTTATAGCAATGAAGTAAAATCGCTGTCAAGAAAACTTGTATAGGCCAAGAAAACTTGTATAGCCCACACATTAAAATATCTCATTATATATTCACACAGTACTGTAAATCAGAGAGTGCACCACTTAAATGGATGGTGTTTCAGGACTATGCTAAGTGGGACTGAAATCAGCCATGCTATATGTTCTGGAACATTGAAAGTAGTTACCTTGAAATCAATGGGACTATTCATGTGCCTAAAATAAAGCCTGTGTGTGCAAATGTTCCCACACATAGATGAAATATTTAAATGCTCTCAGTCAAGCTATCAAACAGCCATTCTAATAATTCAAAATGTAACCAATAGGAAGGTAACAAAACCAAAAACCATTTTTAATGCAATAACTAGCAAAAATCCAAAAACATCTTTAGTACATTAAAAACAACAGAGGCTAAGATGGTGTTGGTTTTTATTTCTTTGTAATTGATTTACCACATGTGTTGCATAACAATTTATTTAAACTATTCGACTTTTATTTTATGTTTCAGCTGTTGCTGCTTGGCTTGCTCATAGCTGTTCCCTAAACTGCTACACAATGTTTATCAGAATCCTTTTGCTAGCTAAGAAACAAATGGAATGATCATTTGAAAGCCTCGTGCCAAAAGCCATCATTTCCTGTAATAAGAGACAAAATTTGCCCGTTAGCACCACAGTAAACCTATCTAGCACATCTATGCAGCGGGTCATGAAAAGGATTGATTTTGTTGTCGGCTCATTGAATCAAATAGTCTTCTTGGCAAAGGGGCACAGATTAATTTGTCATAATTATTTATGTCCAAACTTTAGGGGCACTAAATATTTTACCCTACAGGCATAGGTACCTATGTTTTTATCCTTAAATCGAGCTCTTTAGCAAGGCCATTTGCCCTTCGCAAAATATATTGTAGGCATTATCTCCTAAAGAAAGACACAGTTGGGGTCTTCAGCCAAACATACCCCTTGTTCTACTCCAAGGGTTATCGTTTTAGTGTAGAGTAGACTGTTGGCCTCTTCCATCACACACAGAAAAGCAAAAGGTCACTTAAAAATAAAGACAAAACACTGAAATTCTGTGACCTCTTGTAAGCCCCAAGTCTCAGGAAAACAGACTTTTTTGCTACACAGATTGTGTCCATGATGCTCCTTGATAAAATAAAGCCAAAGTCTGTGACCACTGTGACCTTTAAGTAACTTGGGAGCAATTCCAGAGAGATTTTAGTAAGCACTAAAGGGCAACATTGATAACCCAGCATAAATGTTATTGCACTCTGAGCAAGCAGGCTGTAGATTATCTCTTGTAAATTACAAGACAAAGGTGAATGGATGCCAGATTCTATATTAATTTTTGGCAAGTCATTTCATCTCAAAAATACATAATCCCTCTTTAATCTTGTTTACAACTTTATTCATCTCTGTGGAGCCACAAAAAGTGAACAAGCTTTGTTTCCTGATTCCTGTTTGCCATCTCATGGAAGCCAAAATGGCACAGAAGCTACCCCACACAAAACTTGACAACTGCACTTTATTCTGGGCATTTCTCCTTTCTTCTCCTAGAAAACTGATTCTCCAGATGTGTCCAACCAAATTACAGAGCTGTTGAATTGTCTTTTTCTTTCTTCTGTCAGAGAACCAGCAATACAGACTGTTTAAAGCAAGAGCATTTTCAAAAATTCTGCTGGAAGGTTGAGTCAAAGCCAAAACTACCCCTTCTTCAGCCATTCTCATATATTACATCATTTTCACTTTACTTGAACACTTTACTCCATTTTCCCTCTAAAACATAAAGAATCTTTAGTCGTAAAATAATTTCACTCCCTTTAACTTGTTCTTTAATTTACCCATAGATTACTTGGGGTAGGAAAAAGTAGCAGGATTATTGAAACATCATCATTTAGCTTACCTGAGATTGGGAAAATGTCAACATCACATGTTTTTGACTCCTATTTCTCCCAGGAATTCTAGCCAATTCAATTGCACAGTTGAAACAAAAATACCCAGAGATCAAGTTTTCCCTATAGTCTACACTTTCTTTCCCACAATATGTTTGCCTTAGAGCAAACATTTGGTCCAGTGATGCACTGAGTAAGGGGACAGGTCTACAATCATGGCAACCAATGAGGTAGGGATGATAATAATTGCCCCTGCTCCTAATTCAGAGTCCAGGGAAGTGAGCCTCCTATGTGGATAGTGTGATTATACAGTTTAGTCACTAGGTGACACTGGACTTAGTTGTGTCTGGGTGGAGTCCGGAGTTTCTGATGCTTTTCTGTTCTTCTTGGAGAAAGACTAGTAAGTTCTTGGTCTAGCTTTGTGGCTGGTATGTCCTCTAAGCCTTCTGTGAGACCTCCCATCAATGATTACCTGGTATTTTACTATATTATGCTAGGTTTCTTCCCAGTCTTCCTGCCATGCTTGGTGAGGTGAGCAAGGTGTCCTTTGATCTGCTGCTGCTAGCTAGCCTGGGAGATATATGACACTGCCATCTAGGGAGGGTTATGGAGAACAGTGGTCAGTTTAGCATTTGGCACCTGACATAGACTAAGATATGGTCAAACAGTGACTACAGCCAGATCACTATTGAGAATGCAGCTGCTTGTGCCCAATCTGAAGAGCTGTTAAGGCTTCCTATTGCACACAAGCAGTAATGGTTGATGTGCAAGCTGTTGGGAACTGCTGTGGGTGTGACTGATTTGGACAATCAGTATACCTATGTTATTCTGGCAAAGACCACTGCAGCCCTAATTTTCCTTAACAGACCCCCTCATTACTTACAAACAGAAGGGAAACATCCCCCACAGGGGAGCCCCGAGACATGCAGTTTGCAGCTTGCCTGACATCCATACTAAAGAGTCAAATACTCTGGGGAAATCACGTTTCCCAGGGACCCTGGCACCTGGGATGCTGTATTAGCTTCACAGAGGTAGGCTTTACAGAGTTCTCTCATAAGACTTCCCTTCTTGCTCTTGCGAAGTATGAGAGATGGGAAGGGAGGGGCAGCAGTAGGCTAGAGGGCTCACTGGAAGTAGGGAAGTCATTTCAGACCCCATGGCACTTCCAGTGATGTCACTGGGAACATGATGACATCCAAATTTTCATATTGGCCTTGGGGAATGGAAATAACTACCGTATTTTCCAGTGGGAAAGTAGCTCAGTTTGCAGAGTCCAATTCCAAATCAAATCAGGATCTAATGATCAGACTCAGTAGAAAGCAGCTCCTCAGGTTCATATGCAAATTAACAGGGGAATTCTACCTACAGTTGATCCACCTGTGGGTTCCATATGAGTTGATGGGGCAGGGGGAGAAATTAATGACCAGTGCATATGAGCCGTTTTAGCTCTCTCAGGGTCACAAACAGCATCTGTTTCAGAGTTGTGGTGTGTGTGGCATGTCTCCTGAAACTAATACAGAGAGCCTTAATCTCATCATCACTATTAGGGCTGCGGCATAAATTACAAACAGTACTAGTCATTCGACCAGCCTTGCATTCTACGGCCTGAACTTGAAGAACAGCCTGCCACTGACAAAGCCCCTCTTTCTTTTTCTTTCTTTCTTTCTTTGTAGTGAGAGAACTGCTTGCCAGCAACTTTAAACTTAGACATAAAAAAGAGCAATTACACCCTTCCTGATCCTTCAGACCATTTAAAAGATATGTCCAAATTTCAAACACAATAAACCTGTCAGAATCCGTCTCCCACTCTGATTTCCTAATTTTCTCACTCAGGCTTCTAAGGTCTATGTTTCAAAATGCTGTATTGTAGTCTCACTTAGGCGTGCCTAAGGCCTGAGTCAAATATTCTCTCAGCCATGTGGCTACCACTGAAAATTGCTTCTGTGTGGTTGGGACTCCATGTGGCTGCAAGTATGTGTGAATTCCCTTCCCGTGGGGGTGTATCAGATTGGGAGGGAAGACTTTGGCCACTGGCTCCCACGGAGGTGTGGGGCTGGCAACGGTACTTGCCACATCATCCAGAAGAGCCACATGCACAGGGGATTCAATGTTTCTCAGCCATGTGGATCTCCAGCTATGCGCACAGGATATGCTTGGCAGCATTCATGCCACTGAGATGAATTGAACCAAGCCTGTGTGTGTGTGTGTGCGCGCGCACACGCACACATGTATATGTATACAGTAATACAGTATGTATATGTGAGGTGAGGTGAGTGGCTACGAAGGAGAGGGCATTTTCAGTGATGGCACCCTGGCTGTGGAATGTCCTTACCTGAGGGGCTCACCTTGTGCCTCTGTTGTGGTCTTTTCAGCACCAGGCAAAGACCTTTTTATTTTCTGAGGCTTTTTAGTTTTTCAGTTAAAAATAAATGCATTCATGCATTTTTGGATCTTTACCTTGGTTTTTACTTTGCTTTTATTGTGTTTTCAGCTTAAGGCTTCTGTTTCACTGTATTACCGTATTTTATGGTTTTAAGTTTTGTTTTGTGAACAACTTGGAGAGCTTCAGCTGTTGGGCAATATAGAAATTAATTAATAAAATAAAATAAAATATGTGTACATGTGAATGTATATTAATGTGTGTATATATATCAATCATACCAAGATATAAAAAGTATGAAGGAGATCTAATAAATAGAGAGAAATAGAGATTAAACTGAATCTATCAGGGGAAAGCCAGTAATTTTTGGACCCAAAAGAAAAAAACATTCTGTGATTTTTCTTTATTGTTGCTATCAGCACAGATGACAACAAGGGAGACAGTGAGAAGATGGTTCTTCTCCTTCATTATTGCATCCTTTCAGTGTCACCCAGCCAGCGGTGCTTTTCCGAATGGTCTAGAGTCTTTGGCAATCTAGCCGTGGTGTTGGTGCTAGAACTCTTGGGAGCACACTTTGAGAGCAAAGTCACCTGTATCCATCATGACTTGGACTCCATAATTAATGCAGTGGCATTAGTGGAGGTGCCTGTTGCACCATCTGGTCCAGTTTTGTTGAATGACTTCTGAGAGAGTGATGGCCAGCCAACTCCAGTCTGGGGGATGCTTATTGATCCAGCATTGTCATTAGAGACTCCAGTGGCCTCTGTGCCTCGAAGCACCTTTTACTGGCTTCAGCTGATACATAAGCTGTGACTTGTCCTGGATGGCGCTGGCTGGGCCACAATTCCCCATACTCTAGTAACCTTCTGTTGAGACTACTGCAATGTATTGTACATGAGGCTGCCTTTAAAAATGGTTCATAAACTGCAGTTGGTCCAGAACAAGGTGAAATGATTATTAACTGGTGCTGCATATATAAAATGTTGTATTTTTAATTGTGTTTAAATTGTTGTTTTTATTGTTTCATATTGTATTTTAATGTTATATTTGCTTGTGAGCCATGCAAAGAATGTATGTTTGGGGGTGGCTATATATATTAAGACAGACAGATAAATGAATAAAAATAAATAAAGTGTGGTGCTGGAAAGATCATAGTTGTTGTTGCACATTCCTCCCTGGGAGAGCATTCCATGGGACCAGGGTGCCATTTCCAAGCATGCCTTTGCTCTTGTTCTCATCTACCTCACATCAGATGGTGGGGGCACCTGGAGGTAGGGATATATGAGAAATTTGTTTCGGTTCATTTTTTATAAGGATTTACCCAGTTCACACCTTCCAGACTGAACACTGACTCAGATACAATCTGGAGTCAAAGACCGTACATTTCTGAGCTTGCAATGGGATTCATGCCCCCCACCAAAAAAAAAATGTGTTCGACAGCATGTGTACATTTGAAAAATGCTCATGAAAAAATGTGTGAATTTCAAAAATATGCACAAACACACTTTAATCAACGGGAGATGGATGTGTACGTTTCAAAGATGCGCGCAATTGATGCATACATTCGGGGGAAATTCGCATGGATTTTCATGCCAAAATAAAAAAAATAAACAAAGTTCGCAATCTGATATGGACTCAAGTCGGAACAAGCTTCGAGATGGAATTCGAAGACTCACGGTTTGCTGATTTTGCACATCCCTACCTGGAGGAGGGCCTTTAAAAAAAAAATGTATGGAAACATAACCACTGTGTTGCGACACAAGGACATCTGTATTCATGTGGAGCAGATTTTTTAAATGTGAAAAGCTTTAGTCTCTTTAGTTGACCCACTGAAGAGCTTGTTTTCATTCTTGTTGAGATTCTTAGAGGAAAAAACCAACCCAGTTTCAGTGTATCTATGTTGAACCGATCAACTTTGTGGCCTTATCACAAGCTCTGGTTGTTTGTGATGAGCACTGTGGATTTTTCATTTCTCCATCAGTGCAAAATTCCTGCCTGAAACCCTGGAGAGCTGCTGCCAATCAGTGTTGACCTAACTAGGCTAGATGAACCAATAGTCTGATGCAATATAAGGCAGCTTCCTATGTTCCTTATGTTCCAATCTATAAGCCAGATTTCATTGCACAGCATATCTTTATACTGAATAGCGACATTTAATGTAGGCTGTAGTTAAATATGGATGTTAAAAGGGGATAGCCGTTTTAAAGATCAGTCGGTTAAGAGCAATAGCTGACAATGGCTGATAAAGAGGTGCCTACTCCCAAGCCAACCTGACTTCTGTTTCTGCTTCTTTTTGTCTGCTGCCTCTGTCCCACTTTCATCTATTCACGTCCGCAAAACTTAAAGGAGTGGGAGGCACTCATATGCTGCAGTTGCATCAACAAAATCGGATGTTTTGAACTCAGAGGCTCCTCCCTAAGGGCTAAGCTTATGGCTTCACTCTAAATCCAAATGCCGATGCTGCTCACTATACTTAGCATTCAGGGTGGCTGAGTCTGTAACTGAGCTACACCAACATGGCGCAGCAAGAATTCAGGGATTTATTGTATGCTACCGGCACTCACAAAACCCTTTTCTAGTTCATTCGATCTCAAAGTGCTTTTGAAAGCAATTAACTGCATGCTGTACCTACAGTGCAGTTCCACTCAAGTCATTTATAGCAGCCTCTGTGCCCTCCACTAAATCTAACACTTAATTCTCACTTGATTAAAGAACAGTTAGGACTTCCTAAATCCTAGCCCGAACCCTGAAGATTATCCTTTTATATATCTTTTCTTCCCCCCTCCATCCTCACCACATGGGCACATGCATTACAATGCACTTTCTATTGGATGTTTCAAGTTGTACATCTATTATGTGTGTTTTGGGCCCCTTCCTCCAAGTGATGCCATTCTTTTTCACCGTTGTTTTTAGGCTCTATTGTGACTCTATAGTTTTGTACCAAAATTGTCCTGAAATGTTGGTTGCTTTACATGACCAACTTATCTATGGGGAAATTCAGACAAATCAGTCCACACTGAATAGTTGTGCTTACTTTCAGAGCATTAGTGGCTCTGACTGTGAGAATGTAATAGTCATTAAAAAAAACCCTTGTCTTACTGCCTAATCCTGTGTATGTTTACTCTCAGAAGAATGCATGTCTTCAAAGGGACTCACTCCCAGGTAAGTCTGCAGAGGCTACATTTTTATTTCAATTATTATTACATTCACACAAAAGGATGGTAAAATAATGTTTGCCTGAGTTAAAAGGTGTGTAAGAGAAAAATGCATCAGAAGGTTATTTGTTTATTGATTAAAATACTTTTATCCCATCTTTTTGTCTGCATATGGGATCCTCAAGGTGGCTAAGAATCACAATAGATTCAGATTTTTTTATAAAATAAAATGAAAAAAATGTGTTTAAATAACAGTGATAATAGGAGGAGGAGCAGCAGCAGCAGGAGGAGGAGCAGAAAGAAGGAGAAAGAGGAAGAGGAGGAGGAAGAAGAAGAAGAAGAAGAAGAAGAAGAAGAAGAAGAAGAAGAAGAAGAAGAAGAAGAAGAAGCCGCCGCCAATGGCAGTACAGCCAACATAAGAATTATTTTTAAAAACTCAGATCAGAAGATAAAAAACAAAAATAAAAAAGCATTAGCAATATAACAACCAGCAGAGAACCTATAAAGAGCCACAAGCATTCAGCTACTAAGGTCAAGTGCATGTTGAAACAATAATGGTTTACTTGGCATCTGAAGGCAAGCAGGGAGGCAGCTAGATGATTCATAGATTCATGAGACTGAGGGCAGTGAATTTCCAAGTCTGGGTACCACCAACAAAAAGGCCCTATCCCATGTGACTACCCAACATACTTCAAAGAGTGATGGGAACAGAGCAGAGCTTCAGTTGATGACCTAAGTGCATAGGCATGTTCATATATGACAACATAGTCCTTTAGCCATAGTCGTGTAATACTTTTATTAGGCCAACCAAAAGATCACAAAAAATATGTAAGCTTTCAAAGTCAATTAAAGCCAAATGGGATAGCTTTCCTTAATAGCTAGAGGGGATGAACCCTCAGAAAATAAAGTCCCAGCTTCAGGTGGTGTAAAATCCTCTTTCTCCAGTGTAGGGTCCTGCTGCAGAATGGCTAAATTAAACTAGAGATAGCCGTGTTCATTGTAAGAAAAATTCTAAAAACCATATTAGTGTAATACCTTTATTAGGCCAACCAAAAGATCACAAAAATGTGCAAGCTTTCAGGATCTCTTCATCAGGCAAGATGTTACAAAACAACACGTCTGAGGGGGCAGTGGGAACAAGGGGGGGGAATCTCACTTGATGGTAAATTCAGTCTCCGTATTTTTAGTCTCTAGATAAAATGGGGGAAGAGGTGTCTGCAGACATTCAAATTAGGCTCTGCAGGTCATAAGATGGTTAGAGGTTGGACCTGCAGCTGCCCCCAGGATTTCTGGGAACCAGAAAGGGGGAAATGTTGGAGCCCCCATTCTGGAAATATAAAATCTAACTTCAGCATTCTGAACTGGGACTAGAAACAAATTGAAAGCCAAAGAAATAATATAATATTGGAGTTTTGCGATCTGAAAAATGCTTAAATTCTGCACCAACTGAAATCTCCAAATGCTTTCCAAAGGCAGCCCCATGTAAAGTGTCTTGTCTGCATGTAAACAAGATATGTGTGACAGAGGCCAGATCCAATTAAATTGTACAGCTGGGGCAAAAATGTTCCTAGCTACAGCCACTCCCTGGCCATCCATCAGCAGTGACTGATCTAGGAGTACTCCCAAGGTGAGAATCTGATAGGAGGAGGAGGAGGAGGAGGAGGAGGAGGAGGAGGAGGAGGAGGAGGAGGAGGAGGAGATTTAACTCTGGGGTCTGGATGGATCAGTTATTCCACTGACTATCTTTGCCTGGATCAAGCTTCAGTTTGTTAGTCCACTTCCAGTCCACCACTGAGAATAGGCACTAGTTCAGGACTTCCAGTATAGAATTGTGTTGTAATGGTTATTAGAACAAATCAAAGGGAAGAGGGGAAAGAAAAAGGTATAACAACTGTTAGATCTGATAACAGAATGAGCAAAATCATTTTTAATCCTGAATGCTGAAGCTATCTTACATCGGTTCTGAAGAAACGATATTGGCTGCCAAGTCCAATTTAATGTGCTGATCCATACCGTAAAGGCTCTAAACAGCTTGAGGCCCAAATATCTGAAGAAGCACATGTGCACTAAGATGGTTAGAGAAGGCCCATCTCCGTATTCTATCTATTTCCCATGAACAAAGAGAGGGCTTTCTCTGTGATAATGCCCTAACTTTGGAAAGCCCTGCCAAGGGAAATACACTTGGCACCAACACTGTTTCCCTTTCAACACTAGGTTAAAAACTTTTTATTTGCCCAAGGATTTTAAATTATTTTATTTTTAGCTGGTAGAATAGTTTGTATTGCTCTCAATGTTATTGTATTGCTTTTGGGGGTGCAATCCTTTGACTGCTAGACACTGTCTAGACTGCCATAGGAAAAGTCGGAGTTCCAGCTCTGACCTTGGAAATGCATTCTGAGGTCAAAGTTGGGGCTCCGACTTTGTAGTGCCCTCCCCCCGCCCTTGCAGCCTGCATGGTTCTTTCCACACCAGCTGCGGCTCCTAAGATAGAAGTCCAATTTAGGAGCTGGCTCTGGGAGGCTGTTCCAGGGGCTGAGGAGGGGAGGAGTGAAGCACTGCTGTCCTATGAGGAATCCTGGTGGTGCCTCTAGCTCCTCTCCTTGTGAGCTGGTGTAAAACACTTAGACGGCCGAAACTAGCCATCTAAGTGCTAAGTGGCGGGCGAGGAAAGCACAGAGGCAATCCTTGCCTCCGTGCTCCTCCAGCCCTCAATGGGATGCCTGTAATCCTCCAAGTTCAGAGGGTTACGGGGCAGCCACATTGGATCGCTCTGTTAATGTTTTATGTTGTTTCAACATCATATTGATTTCAAATGTTTATACTGCCCTGAAATCCATTTTTGGACAAAGGGTTGGTTTATACATTCTTTAAATTAAAAACAACAATATTGGTGATGCGGTTTTTTATGTGTTTGTTTTGTTGTATTAATTATGATATATATTGTGGAGAAAAAGAGCCTCTGAGGGTTCCTACACACACTCACACGCCTGCACACACACACACACACACACACACCTCCTCATGTGTAAACCAAGAAAAACCGGTTGGGGGCTGGGAGGAGGCGAAGTGTGCATAGTTCCTCTGGATGGCGCCTGAAAGTCCTGAAAAGCCGAAGACCCGGCTTTCAGATGCAAAAGTCATGAGTCATGAGTTCCCCTCTCCTGCCTGGCCAGGTGAAGTTCATCCTGATTGGCTAGAAGCAGGGGGGAGGGGGGGAAAGGTATATTTCCCAAAGTGTAGGTTTTGTTCTTTGTCTTTGTCATCGCGTGGTTGCTGGCTGTTGGAGTAATGGCGGCAAGCCAAGCAGAGGCCCAAGCCTTCGGGTGGCCTCAGGATCCGACCCCAGGTAGCTCCTGGTGAAATTAGCTGAATGAGGGCTTTGGCAAGGCAAGCCTTGTGGAGGGCTACCCATCTTGGACCTTCGGGTAGGTGTGTAGTCTTCCCGGGCAGCAAGGCTATGCTAGATCCAACCCTGGAAGAGAACTGACCCCCAGGTAACTGTGTGCCTGGGAGATATAAGGAATCAGGTTTTGTTATTTTGTAGCTCTATTACTTTGTACCAAAGTGTCTCTCTATTTTGTGCTTCTCTCATTTCCCTATTCTTGTTGTAAAATGCTACCTGAATAAACCTGCTTAGGTTTTTACCCCACATGGTGTTTGTAGTTGCTCTGTGGCTTCAGTATCTAAATCCAGGTTACAGACAAAGGGCAAGTCCCTGAACAGAGATTCAAGTAGGATTGCAGACAGCTGAGGCTGGCAATCTGGTACCTTGAGATCTCTGGGGGTCTTGGGTCCTTTGGGGTAGGAAAGGGTGGGGGTGTGGCGGGTCAGCCAGCCCCCCCTTCCTCCACATATATATATATATATATATATATATATATATATGGCAACAAAGATTCAAATGTGATTAACAAGTTCTCTGTATTCAACCCTTCATGTGTTATGATGAGCTCACATGCTGGTGTCTAATAATCTCATTCTAACATTCCTTCCCAGCATGTAAAATAAAAATTAAATCCATAGGTGATGTCAGTTTTGATCTGGACCCAGAAAAGCTAAGTATCTCATGTACTTTGCCAACACCAATGTTTTAACATTCTATTCTCGATTACAGGAAAGAGTGATCCCAAAAATTCAAGAGCAGGAGGCGAAATCTCTTCCATAAACATATCCCTTCTAAATTCAGAACTCTCTCACCTATTTCAGAAGTCAACATGGCCACCCATCCTGATGCTAAATTGCCCATGACTAATTATCAGTGCTGGTTTTTGTTTTTCCCCAATTCTCAATTCTTTTACTATCCTCAAGTGAGCAGTTTGGTTCATCTTTCCTCAACAACCTCAAACGCTGAAGCATTCAGGCTACTGATACAACACAGCAAACTTTCCTCATAGCAAACTTTGCTGCAGCTTCAAGATTCAGGCCTTGTACTTCAACCTCCTTTCACCCAAGCCCTTTGATGTTAAAAAAAAAAAAAAAAAGGCAGTCTAAAATCATGCAAATGTGATGAAGGAAGGAGCCAAAGAAGGAAACAGCTAGCAGATTTATTAAGAGGATAATAGAGTTGTTAAAGGGAATGAAAGGTCAGTGGCACAAAAGTGTGGTGTTAACTCAAGCTTTTTGGTGAGGGGGGGAGGGAGTTAAAGCATGATTTAATATAAAGGAAAATTACATGCTTCCTCTGTGCATGAATGGCCAGTATTCAGTCACTGGATCGTACAACCTTGTTTGCAGTTGTGTGACAAAGAAAACATTTTCTGATGCCAACACTTTATCCATAAAGTTGAAGGAAACTCAAGAGCATTGGTGGTCTCCACTAGGAGAAGGATCTAAGAGGACTATTAATTCGGCTTTTGTCTGGCCATACCAAGGAGAGTTCCAAATAGTGTAATTAATGGTCAAGTAGAACAGCATATCTTCCCCTCCTCCCTCCCTTCCTGCCTTGGCATACTTTTCGCATTGTCCCAGTGTCCTCACCATATGCAAACAGACTTTCACATTAGGAGACTCAGCACTTCTGAAATCACTCTCACCTCCATTTAAGTATTATTAATTCTGTTTATTTACTTGGCACCATGATGTGTGCAGCAGTTCGGAGTCATTTCAAAAGAAACACTCCATGCCCCACAGAGTTTATAATCTATAACAGGTATAAAAAATAAACCATAGGACTTCGAAGTAATGTAAGGATTTGTGTGTGTTTTGTAAAAAAATATCTGTGAGAGAGCTCCTGGCTCCTTCGTGTTTACAGAGGGTAATCAAATAAATCATTCAGTCCTTGTTTCCATCCCACTTTCTCCTGAGGAGAAAATTCAGTTTTATATTTATCCTGAACTCACTCCATTTGCCAATAAACAAGGAATCGATGCACCGGTTTCAAACAGTTGGAACTTGCTAGGAGGAACATGTGTTATTTCAAGTTAAAAATGAAAAGTTTCATTTGATGGGGAAACTCTCAAGGCAAATGTATGTGACTGAATTTTCCATAAAGCCATAAACAACCACTAAAATGGGTCTGTGTTCAAACACATTTTGGCTCAACAGACTGTTTTTAAGCCACCACCCCACCCACTCCTTAAGGTATACATACTTTTGACTAGGTTACAATATAGTCCTCCTTGGTGACTCATCATGGCATTTTGGACTTTGGAGAGAGCATAGGAAGGTTCAGATTCAATTCTTCCACAGTCTGTGCAGCTGGACCATATCTGATCAGTCAATGTCCAGGCCCATCGATTGAGTGTGGCTGATATAGCTGAGTTTCACTGGGAAGACAAAGGAAAGGAGCCTTGAGATACACAAACATACTTTTTTAAAAATAACATTTCCAACTATCCACACATTCTTAAGAAAGTCTCACCTTTGTTGTATTACTCAGCATGTGGTTTCAATTGTAACAACAATGCTCATTTGTTCAACTGCACACTGGCTTCTAACGATACTATTTGCTGTGTTTCAAGTATGGCATGGCCGATGACTCGCCTTTGGAGGTCAAGTGTCTGGCATGTGCTCGCTCTGTTATTATGGTTATAATCTTAACTATTACTGGAACAACAGCATTAGACCCTTTGATGTCTAGAAAGCTTAGGTATACACAGTATTAAACATTCTCTAGGGGAAAAGAGGAGAAAGAGTAAGAGAGGGAAGAAAAATGTCTACACCATTTCCAGTATATGGTCATTTAAAAAAAAGAAAATACCAAGTGACAGTGTATTCAACAGCTCTCCACCAATAAATAGACTACATTTTACTCTACTGTTCACATGCAGACTTGTTACTTATATGACACTTAAGTCATTTGCCTTTCACAAGGGGGGAAAGCTGGCACTTTGCGTTCTTCCATGGAATGCCGCAGCAATACCCTATCCTGCTTGGTGGTGATCATAAATTATTTCCCTAGATTGAAAGACTGCAGAATTTTGACTTGGCTCACTTTTTAATTGAGCAGAACATTAAAGTTCATTCTAAGGTTTCTGTATAATATGGTTAAGGCAACAGTTTCTATTATTCATGTGTTAAATAACTTGTCCAGCACCACAGCCATTTGCCATTAGCATCCTGAATCCAATCTCGATAGTCTAATGTAAAAAAACAGTTATTTGCCAATAAAAATAAATAATATGATCTACTCAGAAATGTGTCATCACAACCGTTGGCCTAAATAAATATTTTCTTATTAAGATATGGGCAGCGCAATCCTATGGCTGCCATAGGGTTTTTTGGAGTCCCAGCTCCAACTTCAGAAACATGCTCTGAGATCGGAGATGGGACTCGGAACTTGGAGCACCCTCCCCACACCCTCGCACCCATGCAGACAGGCTTTTGGGGGTGGGGAGGAGTGGGTTTGGGAGGGGAGAAGACAGGCTCCACCAGCATACAAAGTATCTTGGCAGCGCCTCACATTCCTTCCCACCCACTCCGACACCAAACGCTTAAATGGCCAAAATCAGCCGTCTAAGTGTTTTGCATGGCAGGAGGAGCATGGAAGTGACCTTTGCCTCCATGCTCCTCCCACCATGCATAGGATGCCCGTAATCCACCGAGTTCAGAGGGTTACAGTCAGCCTCATTGGATTGCGCCCTTATTTACTTATTGTTCCTGTGTGCTTTTGGCTCAACCGTGAGACTACATTCATTAATATCACCAGTTAACATGAAAAAGAGATTACGCAGATCATATTTCTGTGATACTCTTCCCAGTCCTTTTTTATACTGCTGCTGATGGTTTGGATGATGATTTTAGTTGCAACACTATAGCAAAGTGGCAACTAGGGGTATCTTTCTTTTGCTATCCTCTGAAAATAATCTTTGAATAAATTGTACATAAAACCACATCCATGCACAAACCATGAGGGGGGGGGGATGTTAATGAACAAGCCAATTAACTAAAAGGCAACAAGAAAAAAAACCAAAATTCTATTTAAAGATATTATGTTGGTGTCTTCATAAAAACATAGCATCTCATTTGTTCTCTTAGGCTACAGGTCATCAATCTACCACAACAGCAGGACTGTGCCACACCCATGGCTTTTATTTGTACCACAAAGGTCTTGCCACAAAGAAGATACAGCAGTGTTCCACAGAAATTTGTGGAAATTGAAACACACATGAATGTTACAAATGGAAGATCCAAACCAGAAAAAGAAACTCAGATTTAAAGCTTTATATAAACCCCAAAAATGAAGGAAGATCATGATTTACTAAAGGACTATGACATGTCATCTTGAATACAATGGGAACTCTGCTTTTGCATGTACGATAATGTCACAGAACTGATTCATAGGCATTTTAGCATGTGAGATGTAGTTTCCTTGGCAAATGGTAAGTATCAAATTCACATCAAAGTAATAGTCTGCTTGCTGTTTCATGCAGGTAGATCATGGCTTACTTATAGCAGTGTAAACATTAAAAAGTGGCTTAAACAGTGGTGTGATGACCTACTATCTTGGCACATTTTATAGTAAATCTGATTACCACTTTGTTTTCTTACTCCTTTAGCATTCGCCATTTTCTCACTTATCTCTCACCACACATATATGATTCTGTAAATTAGCCATTTGTATTGTTTAAATAGAATTATATTTGACTTGTGATATGGCTCCCTATATAAAGCATTCCCCACACATTCCCCTCCCCCCTTCTGTAACAGATGCTTTTAGTGTTACAATTTTTTTGCCCAATTACATTTTGTTTACATTTTATAATTCAATTTTCCTCTTCAAAGTGGACCTTTTAGTCTTTGAAGCTTTGCAGATCTTATTTTTCTAAAGCTATAAAAGCAAAAACAAAGCAAAATGTGAAGGAGCTAGGACTGAATCATATTAGTAAGGCAAACACCATTCCCAGCTTACATTACATATCACTGATAAACTGAATGAGATGGAACCAATCCGTTGTGGCATGTGGTTGCT
Organism: Shinisaurus crocodilurus; assembly: GCA_021292165.1. Taxonomy (NCBI): domain Eukaryota; kingdom Metazoa; phylum Chordata; class Lepidosauria; order Squamata; family Shinisauridae; genus Shinisaurus; species Shinisaurus crocodilurus. The sequence goes on from CM037876.1 coordinate 46,642,728, forward strand.
ATCACAATCCTCCTGGTGCAGATTATTAGACACACATAATTTCTCTGTTGGATGTAGAGGCTAGAGCCCAATATTATGCACTAAATAATAATCTAAAAAAAGGAGCAACAGATTTATCCAACATGAGGTGAGGCAGAGTCCCTTCCTTCTTTTGAAAGTTGATAGCAGTAGTTTCTTCTATCTCTCATAAAATGAAAGGTGTTTTTTTTCCTGATGCCAAAACATATGCACCCAATTGTAATCCAATACTTGAGAAAGTAGATGTAGTAAAACTCAGTGTGAGTTCTTGAACTAATATTTCAATAGATTGCATACTTCATTGGCTCCAGAATACACCTGAAACGCTTACTGCAAGTGGTGAATAATTTTTCCCAATACCAGCATCATTCAAATGAGATGATCTTGCATATTGTGGCATATCTAGTAGTCTCTCCTTTGTCACTGTGGAAGAAAAAGCTTCGAGAGCATCATCTGCACCTAACCACATGGTCTCCTTTTGCATGCAACAGACCATCTGTAGCTTACCATGAAATGTTGGTGAAATATCAGTCCAGTATGTGTTTGTGTTATCCACAGTAAGTGTCAGATTGCAGGATTCAGAGACCTGGTTTGCATGACATGGCAGGCTCGCCGTGGGTTATTTAATCTCCATGACCTATGGCACACCAAGGTTAAAGAACCCTTGCATAACCCTCAGTTTGTAGTAGGGTTATATGAGGATTATTTAACCCTCAAATACCTTACGGTGGCCAGGTTTGTATGACACAACAACCCCCAATTGAGGGTTGCATATTTAAAATGGCACCCAGCATGCCTAAATAGCCTATAGTGAGCCCAGCATGTCATGTGAACTGGGCCAGAGTGTCAGGCTCAGAGTAGCTTAAGGGCTTACATTTTCTATTCCAGTTCCATTGTGTCTCATGTGCATTTTGCCTCAATGAATCAAGGCTGTAATGTGTCAGTTTGTAATATGGTCAAAATACAATTATTTGACTCAAATTTTGCTTAGAAATATAATCAGGAGGTATTCTAGCTCCATTAAAGCCAATTATTTCAAGAGAAACTGAATTGCATCTTTTATTTTCAACAATTGTACCTAATTTAAACTCATGTGTGCATATAGCTAGTCTACCCTTGCCACAACTAATACCACCCAAAGATGGCATCCCTGTGGTAAGTTCTCCCAGTCTTCAAGTTGGTTCAATATTATGTACTGAATAAACTCTTCTCCTACTATGACAAGGTTGGGCAACCTGTGGCCCTCCAGATGTTTTAGCCTACAACTCCCATCAGCCCTAGGTGGCAGAGCCAATGGTGAGAAATGATGGGAATTGTAGGCCAAAATATCTGGAGGACCATAACTTGCCCACCCTTGTACTACTTGAAGAAAAGAAATCACATAGTGAGTATCTTGACCAGCATCATTGGAAGCCAGAGATGTGGAACAATATTCATACATAGTGTCTGCTGTCCATGTAGTAAGAGCTTGTAAATGTTATAGTGGGGAGAGGGAAAATTCACCATGGCCACCTGGCAAGAGTAACATGTACACCCACTCCAATTCCAAGCGTTTGAGAATAGAAGTAAATTTATAAAAATATTGCTAACAATCTGGTTATACATATTGTAACTTTCACATTCCCTTCGGACAATTCAAAACATATTCATTTGTTTTTCATTCATAATACTTGGTATTCCCCTTAGAGCCAACAAGAGCAGAGAAGCCTTATGAAATATATGTGAAATGAGGCCAAAAAACTGAACACTGGGTGGAAATATATGAGAAATGTAATGCTGACAAAGCTCTGCTGATCATAAGTGCTTTCCTTTCTTTACAGAAGCTATGGGTGGTCCTCTTCTTTAAAAGGAGTCTAGCCGCGGTATGGCTAAGTGGCAAATACAAAATCAAATATCTGCCGTCAGGTGTGAAAGGAGTGAGACACTCCCAGTGCCCTAGGCCCTTAGCAGAATTTGCAGTTCAAGCAAGATTTCTCATCTCACACTTCCTTTGTTCAGCCTCATCACCTTCCCTGAAACGGTCTTGGCATTGAAGAAAATTATTCACCGCTCACAATAAGTGTTTCAGGCATATCTGAACCACCTCAGAGAGTGTGCAGCCCGGATGTATCACTTCAAGAACTCACACTGAGTTAGCTGGATATTCCTCTTCAAGCCCCGCTGAGGTAGAAATTGTGGATTACAACCAGGCATCTACATTTAGGCAACAGGAAAATAATCATACAATACGACCACCACTGTGCCCAAATTTTGCTATCAAAATACTTATGAATACTTATTTGCATAAAGTTTGTCTTCATTCATTCTAATTACCAAGTAGAGGATTGGGGCAGGGGGAGTTGAATGGACAGGTAAAGATGCAGGCAAAGGGATGCATGCAGCTCTTAGCAGAACAGGTGATTGCTCCAGTCCAGATATTGCTGTGGATGCAGATGTCCCAAAGTATACATGAAATGCCTCAGCCTACAAGGGTTCCTTCAGTTGTTTGCACTAGCTAGCACACCTCCTTTTGCATATGCAGCACTTCAACCTCCATCGAAATAAATAAGAGGCAGGGGCAAGGGGAGGCATGGTTGAACACTGGTCAAGGGGCCACACTCCAGTAGGGAGCCACTAACAAGAGCCTACTGGAAGTGGTGCTACACTCCATCTCTCACTCTGGCCCAGACAACAGTGTGGTGAAAAGGAGGAGGAGCAGATGCCACTGCCTACTAGCAATTATAGTAGCAATTATGAGAAAGAGGATGAGGAGCAATAGCAGCTGGTGGCAATGGTGGTGAGAAGGTAGACTCACTGAAGGAGGGGACCCATTGAGGGTGAACCTGGAACCAGCACTGATAAGAGGCATCCTGCATGTGCAGCAGGTCCGAATGGACCTTTGAGTGGGGAGGGGTCTAGTTTGGGTCAACTATGAATAGTAGCAGAGAAAACGGAGGTTTACAGTGTGTCACTGTGCATAGAACAAAGGGCCAAACTAGAGCTAAGAGTAGTGTTAATTCAGTGCATAACATTGGACTTCAACATTAAAGTAAATAGCTCTTAGAACACTGGGAGCAGCATCATATTATGAGAATCACAAGTGCTCATGCAAGTAGCATAGCCTCTGGTGAACCTCTGAGATACCAATGACAGAAGTGGCTGTTACACCACTATAGTCAAACAAATTGTCAATCCAGTTGAATGCTTCGCTGCATTGCAGGGATGTTGAAGAGTCCTTGGTCTCAAGTCATGAGTCGAGTCACGAGTCTTTGGACCCGAGTCCGAGGTCCAAAATGGTGACTCACAAGTCCCGAATCCCGAGTCACTCCCAAAGCGGCGGCCCATGGAGGGAATGGGAGGGTCTCCGTGAGAGGAAGAAGAGCTGCCCTTCCTCCCGTGGAAACCCTCCCGCTCCCTCCATGGGTCGCCACCGCCACTTACCGTCAGCGGGTCCTTCCCTCGTCCCTGCTCCAGCCGCCGCTGCCTTCACAACTCGGGACTCCTCGAGCTGGCCGACCTCTCACCCGCTCCTCCTCCTCCCGCTGCTGGCTCCGCCTGGCCCTGGGCGGGGAAGGCTATGAGGCTTCCTTCCTGGGCCAGGACTGAGCACTCTCTCCCTCTTCGTCCATCCGCCCAGCAGCGCCTCAGCCAGCTTGGAGCGGATCCGACGAGCGGGGTGTGTGTGTGTGAAGGCAGTCACCCCGCTCCCTAGAGTGCCTCAGCCCCTGCTGGATCCAGTACGCTGCATCGCCCCGCTCCCTAGAGCGCCTCAGCCTCTCCTGGATGCAGCACGCCGCATCGCACGTGCTGCATGGCCTCCTGGCTGTTCCGCGAATCCTCCCCTCAGCACGCCGCATCTCACAGAGGGGAGAATTCGCGGAACAGCCGGGAGGCCATTCGGCACGCACGACGTGGCGTGCTGCATCCAGGAGGGGCTGAGGCACTCTAGGGAGCGGGGCGATGCGGCGTACTGGATCCAGCAGGGGCTGAGGCACTCTAGGGAGCGGGGTGACTGCCTTCACACACACACACACCTGCTTGTCAGATCCGCTCCAAGCTGGCTGAGGCGCTGCTGGGCGGACAGACGAAGAGGGAGAGAGCGCTCAGTCCTGGCCCAGGCAGGAAGCCTCGTCGCCTTCCCTGCTCGGGGCCAGGCGGAGCCAGCAGCGGGAGGAGGAGGAGTGGGTGAGAGGTTGGCCAGCTCGAGGAGTCCCGAGTTGTGAAGGCGGCGGCGGCCGGAGCAGGGATGAGGGAAGGACCCGCCGATGGTAAGTGGCGGCAGCTGCGGCCCATGGAGGGAGTGGGAGGGTCTCCGTGGGAGGAAGAAGAGCTGCCCTTCCTCCTTCTCTGCCCCAGCCTTGTCGAGTCCCGAGTCGAGTCTCGAGTTCCATTAAAAATATTGGGACTCGAGTCTGACTCGAGTCAGAGGGGGGACTCAGTCCGACTGACGAGTCGAGTCCTCGAGTCCGAGTCCCCATCCCTGCTGCTGTGCTGCATTGACTCATTTTATACAGAATCCAGCACCAGGATCCCATCTTCTTCCTCTACTATGAGCTCAAATCCATCCCTTGCACAGGAGCAAGGTATCAGCACCAGTGGTGTAGTGGTTAATTTTGAAGTGCAGAGTCTCCCCAAGGAGAGTCCAAAATTTCAGGCAGCTGTGTTGATCCATATCAGCAAACCAGTTCTAGCAGTTTTCATCTCCAAAGGGAGCAGGTCTTTTGTAAAGCAAATGGGTCTTAATTGCCCATTCAAGGCTAACCCACCCCAATATACTATGCATTACAACAGGGAACAATATATCTTTGCTGAGAAAAATCATCTTTATCATTATGACATCATATTGACACTGTGAATCATGAGCTTTCATTGATAATCCCTGTAAAAAGCAGCACCTCCATGTAAATCATGATTCTCCAAGTGAGTCATAAGAAACAGCCTCCACAGACACATCAAACATTTCTGTCTCTCCACACATATCAGCTGCTTCAGAAACACCCATGTGGAAAACATTGAGGTTCACCTGGTGTGGAGGAAGGGGGGGCTGGCTGGCCCACCACACCCCCACCCTTTCCTATTCCAAAGGAACCAAGACCCTCAGAGATCTCAAGGTACCAGATTGCCAGCCTCAGCTGTCTGCAATCCTACTTGAATCTTTGTTGAGGGACTCGCCTTCAATTCTGTAACCTGGATTTAGATACTGAACTCACAGAGTACTACAAAACCCATGTGGGGTAAAACCAAGACAAGGTTTATTCTGGTAGCATTTTACAACAAGATTAGGGAAATGAGAGAAGGACACAAAATAAAGAGAGAGACACTTTAGTACACAGTAAAGCTGCAAAACAAGAAAACCTGATTCCTTAAGATCTCTCAGGCACACACCTGTTACCTGAGGGTGTTCTCTTCAAGGGTTAAATCCAACACAGCCTCACTGCCCGAGGGAGATTACCACACCTACCCGAAGGTCCGAGATGGGTAAAACTCCCAGGTAAGTGGGTATAGGACTGCAGCCTTAAATGACAGACACAACCTTAATCAGACAGCTCCAAAAGCATATTACTGGACAAAGAAATGATAGTTTTCTACAAGGGGCTGACAATATTTTTAACAACCATGTTACATAATTAATAGCAGTGTCCATTTAGACTGTTGAATCCATGGATAATGTGGTCCTTTCTGTATGTTTTACCGGCTAAATAGAAATGCCTTGCATAGGATTTGCGCATAGCATTATTATTTTCTCTTTCCTGTGCACATATGTTTAAGTGATCATGTAAAAAGATTCCTGCAGTGTGTCTTCAGTTCCTGCAGAGGATGACTCACTTGATTCATTCTCAGAACATACAGTCTGGCTTAACTGAACCTTCTTTTATATATTTAAGATGGACTATGACCAACTCAGGCCTCTTCAGGTACTAAATGGTTGGCTAATAATTGCTAACAGATAGACTCAAAATACAGTCACAGGGGAAAGGGAGGTAAGTGGGAAAGGGATTTGGCAGTTACTAGTTTGGGAAGAACAGAATGATCTGCTATTCCAGTTGGTTGGGTGCGTACTACAAAGGTAATGAAGTGAGCCCTGTTCATAAGTCCACAAACCACAAAGTGAATGCATGGAGACAACTCCTCTGCCACCAAACTCCGTATGTTCATCAGCTCTACTGTGAATAAGTTGTATATGTGTAGGCTCTTAAATAAGTTGTACATGTGCAGAAGACAAGGCCGGCCTGACCATTCAAAGTGAGATGGTTGCCTCAGGCGGCAAATGCTGAGAGCTGGCAGCAAGATGTTGTAGGAAAGAAATGTGTCCCATGTGGCCTTCCCTATGCCCCTGAAGCTAGTCTGCCGCCTTCAGGTGTGGTGTCCCATCATCGGTGCTGAAGAAAGATGTTCAGTCTTGAAGAAAGGCTTTTGTACATGGAATGGGAGGGGCGCCATCTTGTTCTTTGCCTCAGGCAGCAAAATGTCTTGGGCTGGCCCTGGCAGAAGAACTAGTGCGCACCTGGACGTTGGGACATGGCCTGCTGCAACAATCCTCTCCCCACTCCACTTTTACTCTTACCCTGTTGAGTCACATGAGCAGTGCTTTGGTAATCTGCCTTAGAAAGGCCACCTTCTATCCAACCTATAACCTAGACTTACCTTTCTTCTGTGATTAGGCTTCATGCTCCCCTCTTCACTCCAGAAAAAAGCACAAGGGACAACACTGGTCCCCAGAGCCGGTGCAAGACAGTTTGGTGCCCTAGGCAAGATCAGATATTTAGCGCCCGCCCGCCCCCCGCATACATACACACACACACACACACACACACACCCTTCCTCTCCAGTCCTAAACATGTTTCCAGCTCCATCGAGATCAAGGGGGTATACTTCCATGTAAGTTCTTTCCACGGGCTTCATTCAGCGGCCCCAGTCGGCTGCCGCCGCTGCCGCCACTCCTCCTCTCACGTGCGGCGGATCTCCTCTTTGCTGCAGTCCCCCTGTCGCTTCTCTTCCAGCTCTTTGCCAGCTTCACAGCCTGCCGCCGCCTATCTCCATGCTGCCTGCACGCTCACATCAAACTTTGTTTCCCCGTCCAGCCGCCTCTCTTTTCTCCTCTCCTGCCGTGTCACGGGGGGGGGGGCAGACATTATTAACTGCCTTCTCTTTCTCCTTTGTCTCGATCAATTTGCTTCAAAAGTGGGCTCAATTTCCAACTCTTAAGCGCTGTATATTTTTTTTCAAGGCATTTCTGGCAATTTCCAACTCTTAAGCGCTGTATTTTTTTTTTCAAGGCATTTCCCCTTTAGCCCGGCGTCCTAGGCAGCTGCCTAGTTGGCCTAATGGTAGCACCAGCCCTGTGGCCCCCCTCTTTTTAGGAGCCTTGGCAAGACACCCTCAATGAGCCCCCTCCCTCAGTGACTCTACCTTCTTGCCACCATTGTCGCCAGCTGTTATTGCTCCTCTTCCTCTTTCTCAGTCATCGCTACCACTTGCTGGCTTGACAGGCAGGCAGAGCAAGTTGTCTGGACCAGAGCAAGGGGCAGATGAACAAGCAGGCTGAAATGGAGAAGAGGAGGAGCAACTCTGGGAGAAAAGAAGGACACGTGAGTTTAACTCTGCAATCCCATACTCAGACGTACATCTCATTGTATTCAATGGGGTTTACTCCCAGCAGGTAAGTGGGTATAGGATTGTAGCCTAAATGTAAGTAGCAAGGTCTTCCTGTCACACTTTCCTGTATACACATAATGTATGACTATCATTACACATGTCAGCCTGTGTTCATGCAGGAAAGGTAGGATACACAAATTTTAAAATAAATCACATCCACTGGAGGAGCAAATCAATATATGTATATCAGATTTCATAACATGTCTTAACACTTTGGCCTGATTCCCATGTTACTTTTTGATCTGGTGCAAATGTGATGGTAAAATATTTCATGCGAGTAAAACTAGTGTGAATAGTTCATTCTGAGTTGGCATGACACAGTATGTTCATTTTTTATTTATTTATGTATTTCTTATTAACATTTATATACCGCCGTATTTGCTAAAAAGCCATCAAGATGCTATTCAAAGGGCCAGCCCCATCACACACACAAAACATGTGGTGGTGCCTTCAGTATGTGTAATTCTCACTCTGTCTGTGCCACAAATGTGCATCTGTAGTGTACCTATCCTACATAGGTAAGTTCCAGGGCTGGTCCCACTGCTAGCCAGAGTGAGATGACAGCCTCTGGCAGCTGATTTGGGTTGTCATGAAAGGACAACAAATTGATGGTTCTTTAATTAATTATTGTTGTATATTTACTGCCAGGGAGGGAGACAGGTGCTTCTGAGATTTTTCTGCCTCAGCTGCCAGAATAACGACCACCCTCGAATGCTACGTACCTTGACTTGGGAGGGGTGGGGTGGAGGTGCCCTTTGTTGCTCCATCTCAGGCAGCAAATATAATTTCCCTGATAGAATTTCTCCTGAACATTAGGTTGGCGGTGGCTAGGATGTCCACTTCTGAATCACCGAAAAAGAGGAAATGCATCAGCAAAAGGGGGGGCAATGGTTTGCATACACTTTTTATGTGCTAGTTTATATATATAGATGCAAATTTAGAAATAACTATTATAATTTAATCAGAAATACAGTGTATCTCACCATCGTGTAGAAAACTGTGACCAGGTGACCTGTGCCTGCCTGCTGTCCAAGTGCTAACTGTTGATGGACAACAGTTCTTAAGGTTCTTTATCTTTGAATCGGAATTGGACAAGGCAACCCTTCAGATAGAGGACAGTCCTCTGGTAGTCCTTCAAATAGAGGATTGTAAAATAGGACACATGGCCACCCTAGGAAAAAGATTCCAAACATGCACTAATTCACCACTGTACTTTTGCAATTAGTGGTGAGAGTGTTGGACTGGGAGTCAGGAGATCTGGGTTCTAGTCCCTACTCGGCCATGAAACTCACTGGGTGACTTTGGGCCAGTCACTGACTCTCAGCCTAACCTACCTCACAGGGTTATTGTGAGGATAAAATGGAGAGGAGGAGGAGGAGGATTATGTAAGCTGCCTTGGGTTCCTTGCAGGGAAAAAAGGTGGGGTATAAATATAACAAATAAATAAATAATCAAGGTGTATTCATATACGTATGGACCAAGTGATTCAGGAATCTATGAAACTCTGTGGAAGTCCCAGAAGGATCATCCGGAAATGTTCTTTTAACAGAACCAAAGGAATTATTGAGTCCTCATTAAAATAGCAAAACCTTTTCAATACAGGATGCTTTTTTCAGGAGGTTTATTAAGGGACCCAGGCATGATTGCCAAAGGAAATTAAATTAATTTTCCAAAAGCACCTGAAAATAATTTAAAATTACTTAAGGGCACATGCCTGCTTAGACAGAACAAAAGTCCTAAAACTCCCAGAATGCCCCAGCCAGTCCTAAATTATCACAACTGTCCTGTCCTCCTACCCCCACTGTAATCTGCATTTACTTCCATTTTGTGTCTGGAGGTCATTTCATACTGGATATTAACATTTCCCTCATGTGCAGACTAAGGTTGCTGGATGTTCCCCCCACCTGCCTGCCCACCCACCCCAAAAAACCTCATTACATTGCATAGACGTCGTCTTTCTGTGCATTATGGCCTAGTGTAATAGTGGACTCATATCGGGGTCTCAAATTCTATCTTTAGCTCTGGATTAAGCAGAGTTCTACCCTGAGACACCAGCAATTACCGGTACTGCTCTTTAATTTTCTTCCATCACCATGATCTTTGGTATGCTCCTCCTCACGGAACTTTTCACCAAAACCAATGGAAAGCCTTTCTTCTTTTCAGTACACCCTGCAGGCTTTCCCTAAATCACCACTCCTCCCTCTTTTATAGCAATTTGTCCCTAATTGGATTGTTTTGCACGCAGTCCTTACAACCATCAGCATTTCTCTTCCAAATGTAATCTTAACCCCAAACAGGAAGAAAATGGCTCATACATCTAGTATAATTACACTTTCAACTTTATTACTAGCTACCAGATGTTTTTAGATAACCATTTTGAACTAAGATTGCCACCTTCTTAAAGTGGCAAATTATGGTCAGACCAGCCATTCATTGTATCACTCAGGCAAAACAAATTCTGCATGAAGGGATCTACCAGTACCAACTATAAATATGAGTATGTATTAATCTCATTTATTTTATTTCTTAAATATGGAAAACACTATGAATTATATTTCCACAAAACAACTTTGAGTGCAATCCTATTGCTAGCTGAAGAGCCCTAGGACAGCGGCCCCCAAGCTTTGTGGACCTGTGGGCACATCTGTGAATTTGAGAAACTGCTGTGGGCACCACCACAAAATAGCTCCCAGGGAGCATGTGGCTAGTCACATAATGACTGCCGTGATGGGCTGGATAGTCAAAAGAGGTGGGGAGGAGAAATAGTGAGGCTAGAGACTGGGAGCAAGGAGGAAATAGCAAGGAAAAGGGATAGAAGGGAGAGAAAGTGTGAGGCTAGGAGTGGGGAGAAACTGCAAGGTAAGCAGGTGGCGGGGAGAGAAATAGCGAGGCTGGGAGTGGAGAGAAACAGCAAGATAAAAGGGCAAGTGGTAGAGAAAGAGCAAGGCTAGGGGAGGGAGAGAAAGAAGAAGGGCTAGGGATAGGGGAAGGGAGAGAAAGGGGTTGGGAGGAGAGAAATAGCTAGGCTAGAGGCTGGGAGGAGAGAGAGAGAGAGAGAGAGAGAGCAAAAGGAACAACTGATCAGAAGCAGGAAGGAGAACATGGCACCCTAACATTTTTATTAAAAATAATTTTTGAGGGGGGTATGGAGTGGAAAGTTTCATGGGCATCATGGCACCCATGGGTGCTGCGTTTGGGACTCTTGCCCTAGGATTTAGCAAATGGGCTGCTCCATCAGCAGAAAAGGAGACCTACTGGTAGAGTGTCACTCACACCACTGGAGGTCCCCCCAGTACACCTGCAGAAAGTTCTGCCACCTTAGATGTTCTCCTGGTGGAGCTCCACCAGCAGTATAGGGGAATCCTGGTCTGTTGGAAGTGTGCCAGTGGTGTCTTGGGGGCAGGCATAGATTCACCATATCCAAAGCCTCATCATTCCCTTGATGTCGAAAAAAAGGGCCAGACAATACACCGCTTCTATGCTTGCACCCCTCACAAGCCAGGATCACAAACCAGGGTTTATTCTGGGTTTACAATTCCTGGTTTGCCTAAAAGCAATGGAAATACTGTTAATGGGGAAAGACAGAAACAGTGAATTTTCTGTAATCATACAGTAAGCCAAAAATGCTTGGCCACATTACTTAATGGAAGTGGGGGAATTCAACCTTTCAAACATTCTGTCCTTTAATCTGTTTTTTAATTGACTTCCTGTATAATCCATTTCAGGTTCTAAATTCTCTGTACTACTTTCTGTCATTTAAATAATGAAGGGGTTGAGTACCACAAGAAAAATTAAAAGCTGGGGGAATTCGCGCACAGCAATAGCCCCCACAAGGATGAAAACTGCCCTGCGACACCAATATATTGTGCTGTGTGAATTAGGATTACAGGCCCTCAAATATAGACCCTACAAAGAATTGATGAATCTGTCTATTTCTCCCAGTCCATGTCACTTTCTAATGTGTTCACCCATAAGTCCATTCTGTCCTGTTTCCATATTACTTTTTATCCACATTTAAATTAATGTGTTTTCTCTCAAATATATCATCTCCCAAAATATTCATTTCTAAATGTATTTGGTCTCAAAATACGCATTTTAAAACATAGTTTGGTCATTTGTTTTGAGCTGGGAACAGTTTTGGACCATTCAAGATGTGTGAGAGCTGATGAATAACTAAGTTCTGATCCATACATTGACTAGAAGGTGTGGATCAGGTCAGTTTGTACTGGAATTCACAAAGACTGAATTCCTCTATACCTCTGTCACAAGCCGTTGGATCTGTGTGCAGCTGCCCCATGTGGTGATCCACTGAACTGCAAATGACAGCTTCTCAGTGAAGCACCTTCTGGACTGACTCTGGCTCACCCAGGCTGGCCACTGGATCCTCCTGCACAGGAAGGACTTCCTGTTCCAGTTGAGCCTTGCTTGAGCATCAAGATCTTCCTGATCTCTGGTTTGTTCCTGAATCCTTGGTTGATCCTGCTTCCTGGTTTGCTCTCCGGTTCTGTCTTACACTCCATTCCTGGCTACTGGCTTGCCCATGGTTCCTGGCTCACCTCAGACAGTTGCCAATGGCCAGCTCTGATAACCTTATCCACTTCCTACCCAGTTGCTCCAGTAAGCCCCAGCCAGTCTGAGTGACATGATGATGTCATGGGGCAGTATGAAAAAGGCTAATGAACCTGAAATTGTGGGTAATGTAATCATTTGTCCCACATTTTATTGTTTATTATTCATGCAATGGTTCAGTATTTAAGCTTTGAATACTAATCATAGATTATGTGCCGTATTTATGCTCAACTCCACAGCTATCATCAGCACATGTTCTTTGCATTATTTAGCATGAGATTCCCAACCCTTTGGGGCCGATGGACACATTTGGACTATTGAGGGAGTGCCATGGGTATTCCACAAAATGGCTGCCATGGTGAGCATGGCTGGTCACCAAATATTCATTTCCCAGAAGGCAAATGGTAAGACTAAAAGAAAGCTAACTTGCCCAAAACCCTAAGTACAAGGCAGAGGCAGGGTCTGAGCTCCAAAACACAAAACCATTCTTTTGAACCCAAATAAAGATGGCACTGGGGGGGCAGCACTTCACTTTACAGCATGCCAAGCTCCCAGTTATTATTTTATTACCAAAAAAACTTAAATAAAATAAAAATCAAGATGGACAGGCAGCATGGAGGTCACCAAGAGAGGTGTCTGCAAGCACATTGCTTCCCATAGGCACCATATTGGAAAGCCCAGCATTACTGTTGCCTTTAGTTCTCATAGCTTATCCTCCACTGTATTTCAACCTGCATACTCCATGTCATGTGGCCTATGAAGTAATCTTTATCAACAGGTCTTTATAAAGCCTTTGGCATCGGTTGCATTTTAATCTTGCTGAAATGTCCTTTAAATAGGTAACTATTTCCAGGGTAAGTACAGGTTGACGAGTGGTGTGATCATCTTGCATTTTTATGCAACCTAGCATTCCTTATATTCCAGGGTCCAGCCTAACCCCAAAAGCAAGTGCCTCAGGCAAGGCAAATTGTGCAGCTGAAAGGCTTTTGTTAGACTGAATGTTTCCCCCAGGCTGTTAGGATGAGAAAAAGAATGGATTACAAGTTTCAGCTACTTAAGGTAAGCAAAGACTTAATCTTTCCTGCAGCAATGTAAATCCAGGAAATCTGCATAACAAAGGGGAGGCCTAGTGGAAATCAATAGCAGTACAAAAGCCTGAAAAAGTCCTGAGGCCTATAAACTTTAAATCAGTGTAACAAAGCTTTCCCTCAATGGATTTCTTTTCTGTTTGACGGAGGTGTTTGCTATTGTTCTTAGCTATCAAAAGAGACTAAGATGACCTGTGGATGGGCTCCTATTGTTCCCCCATAATTGTTTCAGTTATTTGGGATAAAATGGACCCCATAAAGCCTATTCTTATGCAGATTCCTGGGATATTTTTTTTCTAGCCCAGGCATGTTTAGTTTATAGAATATAGAACTGTAAAATGCAGGTGGCTGAAATTTGGTAATATTTTTTACTACCCTGCCTTTGACAAATTCCTAGCAGCACTGGCTTGTAGATGTACTTATGTATAAATTACACAACAAAATGTGTGCCTGGGGTGAGGAAAAACCCCAGAATGCAGGTTGAGTAAAATATACTGGTGAGCAACCCAATGTATAACTTGGAGGATGAAGGGGTTTTCCCCACTCATAGCTTGAGGGAAGTGGAACCAGAACCACTTGGGCCTGCCCACTTTACCTTCCCAAGACTTAATGATTTGGTGGGGTGAGGGACTCAGCCATGTCTTCCTCAGCACCTTTTTTATATGTGAGTTCTTAGGAATCAGGAGCAGAACTGGATAGTATTCTAGGGTGTGGTTAGCCAGATATGGGAGTGAGGAAAGTGGAGAGTCACCACTGCCTCATCCGATGATGATTAGATACCAGCAGTGCTGATGAGAAACTGATATTAATAAAGATAATGCTTTCACTTATGGCAGATTATTTTCATAATTTAAAAAAAGGTGTGGTCTTTGCTTAATCCAATAACTTGTGTCTCATCTTTTCATTCCTGTCTCTGTGTGCAACCGCTGCCCTTTTAGGCAGCCAAAAGAATTGTGTAAGCTTCAAGAATTTCTCAAAATGGCCATCCACTGCTCCCGAAAATTTACCACAGCTGTTACAGAAAACTATTCCAGTTCCACAGGAAACCCACAGAACTGGCAACTTTTACTTGACACCAAGTTCTTCCAACAAGTTTGGTAGAACAAAGCAGACGCAGGGTATGTGGGAGAATATTGTGGTTCTTTATACACTGGCTTCATCAGTAACCGGTCCACTGAGCATATAATGATTACACAAGGAATCATAACAACTCTTCAAAATAAACTGAAAATGCAAAGCTACTTGCACAGAAATGGGGGGGGGGGGAGGGAGAGATTAAGTGAAGCTATTATAAAGCAATTCCATAGTGTAAAGGAGTCGTGCAGTTTCTTTGGAAAGAGACTCTGAGTCAAATAGTTGAGGATGTTCATATAATTAGGCAGGCATTTCACACTTCACCAAATTGATCTCAGATTACCTCAACCTGGGGGAATCCTCGGGATAATTTTTTATGGTTAAAAAAACAAATAAACATAGGCCAAGTTGCCAAGAGGGCCATCAGAAAGTGGGTGAATGCACTCCAACATATTTTTTGTCGTAATTCGTTCTTGAACCGTGTCGTAATCCAAAACACTCTTATATCAAAGCGAGTCTCTGCCAGGCGTAAGCGGGGCTGATTTCGGCCCGCTACGCCCGCTCGAGGCGGGCGGTTACATCCCTACTTGTCTTGCAAGACCTTGCTCGTTTATCAAGTAAAAAAATTTTTTTTAATTTGCTTGTCTTGCAAAACGCTCTCAGACCAAGTTACTTGCAATCCAAGGTATTACTGTAGTTGTTTTAATATTTTTCTGTAAGTTGCCTTGAGGGCCCTTGTGTTGGAAAGATGGGATTAAAATGGAAAAATAAAATTAATAGTTATAAAACTTTTTAAAATGAGGTTTGCATCTTCACACGCCTATCCAAAACCCAATGATAGTGGAAGCAGTTAGGGGTGTATTGTAAGAGCTGCCTAAATTTAAACTGGTGCCAGTACATGCATGCTATTTTCTCTACAGGGCTTCCCTATAAACATTCCAAACCCTGTAACTGTTGTTGCTCTTGTTGTTAAAAATGAAACTGTTTAAAAATCAGGTGAATATGAATGTTCTGTGTGGGCAGCTGCTGAGTAGACATGTAGAGGGGAAATTATTCAGGACCCATGTGCAGAGGGTTTTTTCCTGTATTAAAGCCAGAGCACCAGACAATTGGATCGCTGCCCATATAAAATTTACTTCAAGGGGTCCTAACTGATGGGTTTTGTTTCCTTCTCAGGGTCTCACTGCTTATCTGCATTAGTCAGAATTCCCCCCATGTCAGATTGAGCAAGTTGGTGCATTATTTATTTTGCTTGCTCATTGGAACACTTGGTCTTGTGGCACATTATGTTTGCTCCTATTCTGTACCTGTGACATCTTCCAGACTGGAGTGTGCAGGCAAGGCCAACCTCAAAGGTAGGCATAGCTGGGCACCTGCCAAGGCACCACACACCAGCAGGGTCCCACTGACAAGAGCCCCCTGGACTCGCTCCTCCTCTTCACCATTACAAGCTGCTTGCTCACCTGCCTCTCGCTCTGGCCTAGACAACGGTGGTGCTGAGAAGGAGGAGCTGTAGATGCCACTGCCTACTTGATCACTGGCTCTTTGCCTGTCGAGCAAGTAGGGGGAACCATGGAAGCAATAATGAAAATTAGGATGAGGGGCAATAGTAGCCGGTGACAATGCCAGTGAAAAGATAGACTCACTAAGGGAGGGGCCCCACTAAGGTGGGCTTGCTTAGGGGCCTGCATAAACCTGCGTGTGTGTTAATCAGTGAAAGTCTGATATGTCTTGTAATGGGGCTGAGGCTTGATGACTGTCCTCTCCACTCCTTCTAGCCCTACAATTCTATGGCATGTCTTATAGTAGATATTAATTGTAAGCCCACTAAATTACTTATGGATGTCCATCTTGAAAAATGAGTATGG
The DNA here is from genome assembly GCA_021292165.1 of Shinisaurus crocodilurus. Classification (NCBI taxonomy): domain Eukaryota; kingdom Metazoa; phylum Chordata; class Lepidosauria; order Squamata; family Shinisauridae; genus Shinisaurus; species Shinisaurus crocodilurus. The sequence continues at coordinate 46,658,980 of CM037876.1, forward strand.
GAAAATCAGTATTCATTACACATATGTACAGTACACAGATCCTTGTTTTGAGCTTCTTCAGACAGATTCTACATCTAAAACCAGTATTTGGATTTATAGACTTACACATTAGCCTTTTTGAAACTACTTGGAAGACTTTCTGTCTCTTTTTGCAACTTCAAATGATGACTAAAAATAAATTGCCTCTTAATGCAATACCATTAATTATTTGTTAGCAGAAGTGGCTGAATAAATTGAAGAGCTTGGCAAAATTTACTGAGTCATAAACAGATAGTCCCCCCTAGCTAAACAGCTAGAAGTATAAATCAGTGGAGAAATTAGGCCAGGCTTCTGAAAGAATGAAACCACTACCACTGCTACTATTTTTTATTCATTTATTTATTTAATCAATGTATATGCCGCTTACCATATCTAAAGATATCTCTAAGCAGTTTACAGAATGGGAGAATAAAATATATCATAATAAATACAAAAACTCATCAGTTGAAATGTTTAAAATATTTAAAACCAAAGCTAAAAGCACAATAATTAATAAACAAACAAGGCAGCACAATCATTCAGGGAAGGCTTGGGTACCACCACCACCACCACCACCACCACCACCACCACTACTACTACAAAACATAGTGGACATGCTAGTCTTTTTATACACAAGAAGCCGAGCTAAAAAGGAAACTTATTTAGCTCTGACTGCTAGGCAACCTCACTCACCTTCTGACCCCTGTGTGCACCCGCCTCTCTGATGCGGGTTACCTGTTATTTAAGAGCCGAACCAGACCTGTTATTTAAGAGCCGAACAAAACATTCTTCAAAGTTCTGCTATGCATGATTGAGTTATTTACTTTAGTGTACACATGTGCAACCCCAGTTTGGATGGGGACCATGATTCTCCAGGAGAAGAGGGGCTAAGCTCCCCCCACTTCTTGTTTTGATCCAAAAATTCCACCCCACTGCAGTGGGGTTAAAAAAAGGAAAATGCCTTCGGGGGGTGGTGGTGGAATTTCAGTATAAAAATGGGAGAGGGGAAAGCTTAAATCCCTCTATTGTCCCAATCCAAACTGGGGCTGCATGCACTTACACTAAAGTAGAATAGAATAGAATACGTTTATTGCTCAGTCTAAAGATCATTGCACTACAATATTAAAATACACATAAAGTTAAAACAGAAAAACTATAAAATACCATATTAAACCTTTAAAATAGGATAAAAGGATAAAGTACATTCAGTAAACATTTAGTTTGGCCCTAGGTCTGCACCCTGAGTGACTGCTGTCACTGCACGTAGAAACCACTTTAAAAACCCAAGAACAAATTAACTCTTAACTTGCACTCTTTTGGTGTAATCCCCACCAGTCCAACATTGTTCACAGTATTTTTGTTGGGGGGTTTTCATATCACTGAAGTTCCTTTGGTGATTGCAAGACTATTTAGCTCTACCTTTTGAGAAACTATTTATTAATGTTAATTTTGTTCTCATGTTCTCACCTATCCTTGGAAAAAAAAACTGTGAAGAACATAATACTTAAGTACTTTCTTCTTTGCCTTCCTATCCTCAATAGATATTTGGGCTTTTGTGGCTAAAGGAGAAGTAAATCTAAGGAATTCTCTTTTTGTTCCTTAAAAATAATAGATGCGTGTTATATCAATGAAGATTTTAAAATATTGATTGAAATCAGCTTCTGTTACAGCAATATTTGCCACTGATTAAGGGCTTGTGTACAGTCACTAAGGGTGCAATCCTGTGGCCCTCCAGCCTTGCCTGGGGGGCCATAGGATAATTCGGGCTCCCCACTGTGACCTCAGAAATCCCTTCTGAGGTTGCAGTGGGGAGTCAAAGTATGGAGCACCCGCCCCCCGCCCCCACCAGTAGCCAGTGTGGTTCTTTCTGCGCCTGCTGGGAAGTGAAGACGGAAGACTGTCTTCACTTCCCCCATGGGGGGGGGTGTTCCTGGGGCGGGGAGGGGAGGAGCGAGGCACCACCAGCTTCCATAGAATCCAGGCGGAGTCTCAGCCTCTCCTCCTTGGGAGGAGGTGTAAAGCATCTACAGTAATGCCTTGGATTGCAAGTAACTTGGTTTGAGAGCATTTTGCAAGACAAGCAAATTTTTAAATATTTATTTATTTATTTTTTACTTGATATACAAGCGATGTCTTGCAATACAAGTACTGTAGTACGGCTTAAATTAAAAATCTCTGTACAAATTTTTTTGGGGGGATTTCGTTTTGATATAAGAGTGTCTTGGATTACAAGCACGTTTCCGGAACGAATTATGCTCTCAATCCAAGGCATGACTGTAGATGGCCAAAATCGGCAGTCCAGATGTTTTTGAGGGCAAGGGGAGTGCAGTGGCAAGCCTATCCGCCATGCTCCAACCACATTCAATTGGATTCCCCGTAATCCTCCAGGTTCAGAGGGTTGCCAGCACCCACATAGGATGGGACTGTAATACAATCTTGTCAATTTTATTTGGTAAAGATGCATGCCAAGACACCAAGGCTGCAATGCTATATGTACTTACCTGGTGGGAACAAACCTCACTGAACTCAGTGGAACTTACTTCTGAGTAGACACGTACAGGATTGTGCTGTAAAAAGAATGCTTAGAAAGCAACCATCTGAGAAAAAGTGCAGTTCTTTGTGAAAAATATTTTTTTCGGCACCAGGTTAAGGCTTCCCTCTATGCCAAGGCATTCGATATTTAATCTGTTCAAAATAGCACATGGGAGGGGGAGGGGGTGACCTGTAGACTTAGTTGTATTAACCTTTAGCATTGTATATTTTAAACAGCGTTTTAATTTTTTGTTTTAATTTTTTAATTACAATGTTGTTTTTATTGTTGGTTTTATCTTGATTTTATTGTATGAACTGTTGTGAACCGCCCAGAGAGCTTCGGCTGTGGGGCGGGATAGAAATGAAATAAATAAGACATAAATAAATAAATAAATAAAATAGAGACGCTCATATGTACATACTTATTTTGTAGCTTTAATGACCACTGCGAACATGTGTGCAGTAAATAAATAGGCCGCAGTAAATATAGGCCGCTGTTGCAGCCTATATGCAGTAGCAGCCTATATGCAGTAAATATAGCAGCCTATATGCAGTAGTAGCCTATATGCAGTAAATATATGCAGTAAATATATGTAGCAGCCTATATGCAGTAAATATAGGCCACTGTAGCAGCGGTTCCAGGGCATGGTCTGAAGGCACATGATGCAACAACTTTGCTGATGCTAAGCCAGTCTGGGTTTGGCTATTGCCTAGGTGGGAGACAGCCAGGGAATCCTTTGTATGCTGCCTCGAGTTCCATGTAACAAAAGCAGGATATAAATGAAATTATTTAAGAACTTCAGACAATTCAAAAGAATGGAATACAGTCATGCCTTGGATTGAGAGCATAATTCGTTCCGGAAACGTGCTTGTAATCCAAAACACTCTTATATCAAAACGAAATCCCCCCAAAAAAATTTGTACAGAGATTTTTAATTTAAGCTTTACTACAGTACTTGTATTGCAAGACGTCGCTTGTATATCAAGTTTTAAAAAATTAAATAAATATTTTAAAAATTTGCTTGTCTTGCAAAATGCTCTCAAACCAAGTTACTTGCAATCCAAGGTATTACTGTATCACTGAATGGAGTTCCCATTGTTCACGTTTATTTATGCCTTTATTCAACAATATTTATGAATCCCTTACATTAATGGAAATTTCTAAGTGATGTACAAAACAATAGAGAATAAGATCATAATTAAATGCTATTTAATATTACTGTATTAGCCTCCTGGGAATGCTTGTTGGAAAAAAATATGTTTGCAACAGGCACCAGAAACCCAGAAGGGTTGGTGCCTTTCTAATCTGTGGTGCTAGGGAGTTCCAGAGAGTGTGCGCTACAACACTAAAGGCCCTGCTCCACACCATCATGGACTTGTCCTCCAAAATCTTGGGCACCACCAGAAGGGTATCTCCCAATGAGCACAGCAACTGAACAGGCAGGTACGGGGTCAGGCGACCTCTTAACATTTGCTTTTTATGTACCGGTACATCCCATTAACAACCAGTTAGTGCCAGTTAGAGGTGGAATACAAGCATTATGTATCCTGTGCTTGTCTCTGTTTCCCGACCTCATTTTCCCGACAAGCTTGTAAATTCTTTTATAGATAGTGCTGATGTAAATGTGAAAACCACCTACATCCCTTCAAACAGAAAATTACTTTTTGTCAGTCTCATAACTTTGAATATTGCAGCAATGGCTCATCTCAGCACAAAGCAACATTTCAACATTTTATTTTATTTTTACCACAGCTGTTGGCCCCTAAGTGCCAAAGGTGAACAATGCAGTATACAGCCTGCATGGGCTCTCCAACAGCCTTCAGACTCGGATTTCAAAACATATGGGACTAATTTCAAAGCTGTGGTGAAGCCCTAAATCAATAAGAAAAGAATGAATCATTTTAAATGATGCCTTTAACTGGCACAATGTGAGAAGCCATCAAACTACCCCCGGATTCTCTCACTGAGGTAAGAGCTAGACTCATGGTGGGCCAATAAAATCTGAAAGTAACATTTCTGTAGGTCAAATGGGCTCTCTTTCTGGTTACGTTGACATCTTCTTCTAAGTGCTCTGAATTCCTATGGACAGGCCTAAAAAGAAAACCCACTGAGTCTTTAGAAATGTAATCCCATCAACATGGAGGTAACTCTCTATTTCTATAAAATATTGTCTGCTTCTTTCAAAACTTGCTCAAGACTTTCTCTGCACTGGACTTGTCACTAGGACAAGGGAAGGAAGGTGAATATAAAATGTTGTGCTTCTTTGAATCAGGGCCCTGTGTGTGGAATGACATAGTAAAATGTTGGTGTTCCACCCGCCCAAGTTGAGTTGTTTTAAATTGGAAACTCATTTTGAAAGCATATCCCAATATTTCCACAGCACCTTTGAATATTAAACTCATTGCTGTTCTATAAAAAAAGTCTAGCTCTCCTGCTGCATGTGGGGTCCACTCAGAAACATTTCAGGACTAGATACAAATGATCATTTAGAAATAATCAATTATTTTTTCTTTCTGCCCTGATGTAATTACTTTGATTTCGGATCACAACAAAACAGGAGGAGAAAAAATGATGGGAAATTCATGAAAGAAACATTTTTGACAGGTATGACGAGGCATTTCCTTTGAACACAGGAAAACATATTATGGGGGGGGGGGGGCAATCAATCAAGAGAAAATCAAAACCAAAAGAAGAAGAACCAGAAGTTGGAAATCTGTCAAGAACCCTTTTCCCAAAAGAAAAGTACAAAATGGATTCACCCCACAAAATTAAATGCTGCACAAAGAGCTTAACAGTGAGCTAGTGGATCTTAAAGAAACCATAAATGAGCAGAAACATTTGTTTCTGTAACAGGGCAGGTCCATGGATCTCACAGAAGGGAGCTCCACTGACCTTTCCTATTCAATAAATGTTTCTGCTTGTTTCTGGGGTTGCTCTAGGAAGCACTAACTTCCTGTTATGCCAGCTTCCTGTTGTGCTAGTAGGTCCTACTGGCACAACAGAAACAGCAGAAACACATTGGCAGTATTGGATACTGCTCAATAACTAATTTGAGTATACAGAAATTTGGGGGTCTATAGTCAAAGTTGAATTAAAATACTCAGAAATTTAAATTCTTCCCATTTCTTCAGTTCCAAACTCCAAACGTGATCTATTCTCAGTAAAGCACTTCACTAGCTGTCATTTTTAACAATATTTTTCTGGGAGATCTGGGGAGGTTACAAGTGTCTCACATCCTGTCTCAACATTGCATCGCTGCTGTGCCACAGCCATTTCTGCCAGTAGCAGCTTTTCCCATCACTGTTTTCTTCCATTAAAAATAGATGACAATGCACACACTGGGGCTGAACATGTTAATGTCATCATGCAATGGCAGACAGCATAAAAATTTATACCACCTGATGAGCCTTTTAAAAAATGTCTGGAAACATCTGTACATCCTGTGAAAAACAGATGCCGTTTTTTGAAACCCCAGATGCTGCTCCAACAAATACTTCATTTGAATTGTGGGTAACAATTAGTGCAATCTTATGTGTCTGCTCAGAAGTAAGTCCTATTAAGTTCAGTGGGGCTTGTTCCCAGGTAAATGTACATATGGTTGCAGCTTAGGGCACAATCCTATGACCACTAGACACTGTCTAGGTGGCTATAGGATAATTCGGAGTCCCAGCTCCAACCTCAGAAAAGTACTCTGAGGTTGGAGCTGGGACTCCGAATTCAGAGCACCCTCCCTCCGCCCTTGCAACCGACGCAATTCTTTCCGCATTAGCTGCAGCTCCGAAGTCATAAGATCAACCTCGGAGCCAGCACTGGATTGGCATTCCGGGGGGGGGGAGTGAGGCTCCACCAGGATACGGTGTATCTCAGTGGCACCTCAGCCTGTCCTCCTCACAAGCAGGCACAAAAGACTTAGATGCCCATCTAAGTCTTCTGCAGGGCAGGAGAAGCGCGGAGGTGACCTTCACCTCCACATCCCTCCTTCTGTCCTCGATAGGATGCCCGTTATCCTCCAAGATCGGAGGGTTACAGGCAGCCACATTGGATCTTACTGTCCATAAACATAAAAATCTGAATAAAAGAAGATACCATCTACTCAGGGTAAAATACCATTAAAAATGCTTTGCATGCAGAAGGCCCTAGGTTCAGTCCCTGGCTTCTCCAGGTAGGGCTAGGAAAGAATCCAGCCTGAAACCCTGGAGAGCCACTGCTAGTCCGTATTGGCAATACTGGGTTGGATGGACCAATGGTCTGAGTCCAGGCACCTTCATATGTTCCTAAAGCAGCTTCCTATGTTCATATAGTATATAGTCCGTATGTGAGGGCAGTGATAAGAAGACATTCGGAAAGGGGAGCATTATTTAAGAGCAAACAATCAGATGGATGTTTTCAACACTGACTGAACCAAATGCTGTGAACTAATACTGCACAGTGACTACCAGCAAGCTGAGTTACAGTGCAGACAAGTCCCAAGTGTGAATAATTGCAAACACGTTTCAAAACAGCTCTACAGAGATTTTGCCAATTGCTAAACCATTTCCTTTTGTTACACTTGTTCCTCTAATATTAAATAGCTTCATGGAATAAAGGGATTTGTGTCTTGATAACAAGCTGCAAGCTTGGTATCCACCATTAATTTCCATAGGAGTCTCTAAATAAATAACACTGGCAAAAGGAATCTTACGCAGACTCAAGCCTTTGTGACCTATTCCAGATTATAAATTTAAAGGAAGAGTTGGAGCATAAGATCAGCAGAGAAAGAGTTACATCCCCTTGTGATCTGTGCATGATTGAAATCTGAGTTAACATGAAGCATCTGTTGTCTTCAAGATTTTTGAGTTTTATTCTATCTTCAGTCATGGCAAGGCATTCTTAGTATCAGGGAAAGTATAGTGTTGAGCCAGTGGGAAAGATTGCTGACTGTTTTCTATAAACAATAGGGAGAACATGAATTGCTGCAGGCTCTCATTTCTTTTCTGTCCTTTCATGCTACTCTGCAGCTTTTCCCAAATAAATACCCAGCCCATTGTGGAAGAACAGCCAGTTGGCAGTGCTATTTTGAAACCTATCCACCAGCTACCTTGTAATCATTTCAGTTCAGCTGGAAAGAAGGTTATTTCCTTTGGCTACTTCTGAAATGTAACCAACTTGTCTAGCCCTCTGGGGCTCCTCTGGGAAGACTCTAGCTGTGCCACTCTTTGAGGTTCTCCTAGGAGGCACAGCCCATAATTTGCTGAGTTAACTGGACCCCAACAAGAGTTCAGAGTGGCACTGCCAACCAAAAGCTAATTAGATGTAACGGAGACTGGTAAAGGACAGGCTTGTACTGACAAAAAGTCCGCACTGGGAGCTCTCACAAAATGAAAGTATCAGGCATGAAGTTTATTGACTTAGTGAGACCCTCATCCCCAGCGTACAAACACAGGAGATTCCTTTCTTCCACCGCACTGAGTTACATACTTGAAAACCACCTGTTCTTTCGCTCCAACTCAGCTGCTGTAAATCATGGCTTCCTTCATTTTCCACCCTCCTACTCACTTATCTACAGGCCTCTCTGAAATCTTTTCACTCACCTGTGCAGGCCAAAGTGTGCTATATGGAGATTGGTGTTTACAGACTAGTCCCTAGTGCAAAGAAGCAAGTACTAATGAAGAGGGTAGATAGACTGTTGGCCTAAAAGCTACTTCCCTCACTACCCACTGACTCTTAGACATACAGGCTCTCCTACTCTCTGCAAGGATGGGGAACCAGGTCAATCGGTCAACCTCAAGAGGCTGATGGCTTCGGATGGCTTCCCGCTTCCCTTCCTGTTGATATGTTTCCTTCCCGCACCATGAAGTTCCCTTCCTGCTGACATGGTTGGTGCTCCTCTAGAAGCCATGGCATGTTTCCAGGTGAGGCTTTTGATACACCATTGCCCTGCCCCATACACAGAATTTTACAGGGGGTGTCCGGACAATGATGTCTTCCATGCGTAACCCTCCCATGTTTCCCTACTGCTTCTTCTCTCTTTTTTCTTACTGCAGAAAATCCATTAAGGAAGAAAAGATGGAATAGCTGCACAGTGCCTTCAGGTAGTTAGTGCTAAGACCCCTCTGCCTGGAAGCACCCTAGGTCAACATCCAGAATATGCAGCAGTAGACATGATCAACCCTAGGTATCCTTTCCCACTGGCCTGACCTTGTTTAGGTCCCAGGAATACCAGAGAGCTTGGGACGATGAAGCAGCAGCCTACTAGAACAGGGATCTTATGATATTAAAACACTTCCAGCCCATTGATAATTAATTATGCATTTCTGGGTATGGCTCTGAGATGCCTACTTAGCAGGTGGTTGGGTGGTCCATTGAGTGGCAGCAGGCCCACTATGGGGGCTGAATAAACATTCAGCCACAAAGGCAAGGGACAAAATATGGCTCTTGGTTGTATGTAATAATTCTTATGCTGCATGCCCATGGTCATTCTTCTACACTACGGTCAATTTTGGGAGGTCCATTTTTGCCCCCCAGGGTAAAATGCAACCCACATGGGCTGCACCACCACCACCATGGGTGCTGAAAAGCAGGGGGGGAGAAAAAAATTTAAAGAATTAATAGAAAATGGCATCCCTAGCTGTTACAGAGTGCCAACGGGGTCAAAATTAGCTTGCAAACAAGCTAATTTTAACCCCTTTGGTGCTCTGTAGCAGCTCCTGATGGCATTTTGTTCGCCCCACCCCCCAAAAAATGTGGGGAAAATTGGGAGGGTCCTCCCAAATTCTGGGGGAAGTGGGGGCCACACTGGGGGGCTTCAGGGATATCACACTTGCAGCTTGTTATCAAGACATGGAATCCCTTCATATCTTGCTCAACTACATTTTAAAACTGACCAACATGTAAGTTTCACCTCTTTCTTTCAACAGCTGCAGCAGCATTTTTTACAGTGCATGTAAGGTGTTCAGAAGCACTTCACATACCTTGGTAATCTGTGCTGATCTCACTTTCTCCCACCATCCAAAAGAAGGAAATTCACCAGGGGATTGTGCAGGTGATATATATGGAAGGATGATCCAGCACTGATAGAATAGTTTAAGCAACAAAAATGCATTTGCTAGGTAGGAAAAATACAGTCAGAAATGACTTGGGATGTAATCAGCAATGAAATATTGCAACAGCCTTCCCAGCATGGCTTTGAAGGTTGTGTGTTTGATTCCCTGTGGGTGGCATTTAACATATTTCAGTGGTGAAGTTACTTTGCATCTGCAGAATTTCACATTAAATCACTGATGTGTTAAAATCTATCATTTTATTTTTACTGCCGAAATACACTCAATATTTGAGTGGATGGGCTTACAAATAAGTCAAGGCAAACATTAATATATATGTATATAATATTCAGTTAGAAACATCAGTTGTCAATGTTAATAGGAAAGCTTTTCCTTTTAAAAATAATAATAATAATGTATCTCCTTACTGTCATATTTCTGGCAAATCTCTTCTTTAAGACAGAAGCTTTCCATGTTTGGCCTCAGTCTAAGAGGTTCCTTTGCCAAGTATGACATCTTCAAAGTTACCAATACAAAGAGTTAGGAAAATTAGGCCTATGATTCCAAGTAAACATATTTGGAAGTAAGTTCCATTGAACATAAGACTTAATGCCAAGGTAACAGCCCATTCCTCCCCAAACATGTGTTGCAGAGAGAGATGGTGGGTGTATAAGATGTTGGAATTGCATGCAAGAAGGACTTATTATGAGAGAAAACTTGCCCTCTTTTCCCCCCTCCTCATCTTCCCAGTCTCCTCTTCTATCATGAAAAAAATCTACTCCTGTACTATCAGTGCAAACAGCTAGAAGTTGGGGGGGATCATTGACTCAAGGTGAAATACTCAAGTAACACTTAAGAATACACACATACTCTCAACGATCCAGGCTCTAAATTGTTTAGTAGCACAGCACCAGATTATCTTGTTGTTGCTGCTGCTGCTGCTGCTGCTGCTACGGTAGTTTTTATAGCTAAAGAGCATTTCATTCTGCCATTCAGAAACTCCAAGACATAGTAATAATAAGATGGAAATCATCAAAGCTCAAAGAAATAACCCATCTAGCTATAAGGTGAAAGATTTATACAATCTGAAGAGAAACCAGAGTATAACCCATCTATCTATCAGGTGATCTTGGCAACTGATCCAGACTTCGTTCTCACAAGTTAGAGGGGCTAAGCATATCTGCCAGCGATCACTTCAACAGCTCCATCTAGTGCTGCAAGCAACCCACTCCATCAGAGGTGTCCTGTTCCTGCTGACCTCAAGCAGAAGTTGTGCAGAGGGCACACAAGAAGGCAGCCTGCAGCTACAGGCCTCAGGTACCTGTTCAGCCTTTGAAAAGCTGAGCCAACCGTGCTATAGCACAGATTGCTTTTAAAATTCTCAGTCCCAAGAACAGTTTACAGTGAGAGTGAGACCCGCTGAAGTTGCTACTTGAGAATAATGCATTTATAGCTCACATATCTATATCTAAGTTGCATGACACTTTGGGTCCTGACCATGATTTTATGTATGTTTTTGCTGTGCTCCCCACAGTCCCAACTAATTAGAAGGTTCCAGTGGCAGCACTACCCAGGTTTGGCTTCCTTTGGAGGACAGCAAGCTCTGGAGATCTGTCGTATTTTTGTAACATTTCCTTTATTTACAAGCAGAGCAGAAATGGGGACAAGCAGCATGTACCAGGGATGGGGATTCTGACTCTAGGACTCGACTCGTGAGTCGGACTGAGTCCCCCCTCTGACTCGAGTCGGACTCGAGTCCCAATATTTTTAATGGGACTCGAGACTCGACTCGGGACTCAAGACCAAGGACTCTTCAATATCCCTGGGCTGTGCCAGAAGGAATGGAGAGAAGTGCGATCGCCAGCGAAGATTTTATTTTTTAAAATCATTTTCCTAAAATGCAACCTTTCAGACATTTTGGGTCTGGCTGCCTCTGCCTGCCTGCTTTGGGGTTCCCTGCCTCCTCTGCCTGCCTGGTTATTTTGGGTTTGTCTGCCTGGTCTGTTCTTGTCAAAATCAGTGGCAGAGTTTTGAAATAAAAAGGCACACTTGTGCCTAGAATTTAAGTCACACATGTGAAGTAGCCTTATTTTGTTGGGGGGGAAACCCATTGATTTTAATAGGGACTCGTGGAGTCAGCTTTGGGAGTGACTCGGGACTCGGGAGTCACCATTTTGGACCAAGGACTCGGACTCGAGACTCGGGTCCAAAGACTCGTGACTCGACTTGTGACTCGAGACCAAGGACTCTTCAACATCCCTGGCATGTACTGTCCTAAAAGCAGCAGTTCTGCTATCTTGGATCTCCACAGAGAGACACCCTGCACCCCAAGATGCTTCTAGTGTTCTAATTCTCAGTGCTCTCTCTGCTTCTGTCTCTGGCTGCTTCCCAACAGAAAGCTCCTAGTGGTAGCAATCAGAAGGCATTGTGCAGCTGTTCCTAGCGTTCCTTTTTCTCCTTAATGGATCTTTTGCATTATGGGGAAAGAAGGAGGAAGCTGTAAGGAAACATGGAATGTCACACAAGCAGAAAACGTCATCATCTGGACCCCCGGAAAACATCCATGAATGAAGCAGGGTAATAAGCACCCCCTGTCCCCCAAACTGCTTCTTTTGTTCCTTCACACACAAAGCCCCCTCCCTTTAGCATTGGTGGGGTGCAGTGTGTCACCTTCCAAGCTCTGACAACCTACCCAATTCAAAACAATCAAAAGAGGTCTCCAACTATTTCCTAACTGTTGAGGAAACATCTACCAAGGGCTGGTATCAAGGTTGGCATGGTTGGGCATTTGCCCAAGGCCCACACCCCAGCAGGGGCCCACTGGCAAGAGCCCTCTAGACTTGCTCCTCCCTCTTCACCATTGCAACCTGCTCATTCACCTGCCTCTCTCTCTGGCTCAGACAACAGAGATGGTGAGAAGGAGGAGCAGTAGATGCCACTGTTTACTTCCTCACTGGCTTTCTGCATGTCAGACAAGCAAGTGGTAGCAATGATGAGAAAGAGGAGCAGCAGGAATAGCTGCTGGTGAGAATGGCGCTACGTATTTTACGTAGAAAACAGTCTCACTGAGGGAGGGGGCCCGTTGAGGGCGTACTGGCCAAGGGCACTCAACAACTTGGTGCCTGCACTGCATCTACCAACCATCCTGGGCTATTAACAAGCAATTTCCTGAACAAAAGAAGCTTGCCCTGTTGCCGTACCAATATATTTTCTTTATGAAACTATGTTTACCCATTTTGAGCCATGGGGATATGCTAACAGAAAAACAGTCATCTCCATAAAAACCACCTTCTGTTGTAAATGTGCAAATAAATACATTCCTCACCATTTCAGTGGCACACTTCAAATGTCAACACTGAAGCTGAAATCCAGTATGTGATAGGATAGGGAAAAAAGCTCCCACAACTTTCCACTTGTTTGCAACACACATTCATTTGCCTTTCCAGACTGTTTCTTCTGGCTTTCTTGTTTTAATAGCTTTTTTAAATATTCCCATCAATCGGAGCTAATGTTATGAACTCTGAAAACCTATCTTGAAATCCAAAATGCAAGAAAATATGTGGGGGGGGGGGTTTCCCCCTTTTTACTAAATAATTGCTTCCATATTTTTGGCTCCCTCTGGATGCAATGTCAAATTGTTATGATTATTAGCTGATGAAAATGAGGAAAGTTCCTTTCTATTAAGCTTCCATGTGGATCTCACCTAATTAGAACAACTTCCTTGTTCATTATGATTCATATGTACCATTTAACCACTTCCTTGAAGGAATGGATTTAAAAACAAACAAACACACACACATGATTAGCCCAGCTACAAAAGACATCCACAGAGCTTCCATAGATATTTTTCACAAGGAAATCTAGCATGAATCTAAAAAGCATAAAAGTGAGAAACTGTCTCGAGAGATGTAATCAAAAAGTAGCTGCTACCCCCCCCCCCCCAATGATTCAGACTTTAGCTGTATGCAGAGTAGAAGAGAGTGTTCTATGACCGAAACCACAGCTCAAATCCTATCAAAGTACTGCTATTGTTCACCAGTCTCGGAAGAAAATCATTTCCTGGAACAGTGATTGAACACCACATCCAATTATGTAAATAGAACTTCCCGATGTTCAATATTTTTTACTTCAGTTTTCATCTGTGTTTCCGGCATAGTGCATATATTGCCGCTTATTAGCATATACATCTTTCATCACCTTTCAAAGCAGGAAGAGGCAATGTATGAAGTACATGGGCCAAATGCAGGCCCAGGGCATTTCTGTGCATTCCACAGGAGCTTCTTACTTATAATCCAGAGAATCCCAGCTTCCATTTTTAAAAGTGTGTTTCTATTAGTGCACTACATATAGACAAACTCGGGCGGCGGGGGTGTGAATTTACACTAGAGCCCCTTCCATGTATCAGGGAATGCAGTCACGTTATTATTATGCAAAATGCATTTACCACTGCTGGGGCACATGCTAATGAATACAGCACAGTTCCCACTGTGTTGAAAACATGATTTTGCGTCACACACAAATGCAATTGTGGGAGAAGTAGGAGGAGTTGGAAAGGTGATGTGTGCAGGGGAAATGACCCTTTAACTGTTCTCCTTTTTTAAAAAACATCCATTAAGCTTATGTGCACATTTGCTGGTGCGAAGGAGCAGAGCTTTTTTTTTAAAATAACTCACAGCTCCTCCTGCCCCCACAAACAATCATGGAGGAGAAGGAGCTGGGGAGAGAGAGGGGGAGGCTGTAGGGCTGCCTCACCATGGGGTGAAGCCAGCGGGACCAGCACCCCCTGTTGCCCCCCCACCCAAAGCAACCCCCCCCTTGCTGACTTTTGCAGGAGCAAGCACCACTGAAGACGATGTGATTTACTTCTGAGTATACATGTATATTGGGTGCGATTACAGGCTTACAGCTAGTTGTTCAGCAAGAAAATAAAAAGGACAAAGGAGACAATTGGGAAGGCTTGAAAAGACATTCCAAACTTTATTCTTTCAAAATAAAGAGAGGGAGAAGCCGTGGTGAGGGGAGAATGAGAGAGGTGGGAAAGCAACTGAAGGCTGATCGGGCTCCTCAGAGTTGCTGCTGTTTTGTCAAGGCTGCTCATCATGCCGAGCAGAGCCGTGAGCAGCCTTCTTCACCCGGCACTAGTTGAAGCAATATGAGAGGTTTGTGTTATTCTTAGATTCGCACCCCAGCCCTGCGCATTAGCAAATACATTTTTTTTTTAAAGGCCTGATAGGACCCTTCCTCATTACAGTGCCACTCCGCCCCAGCCCACCACCCCACTGAAGCCACTCCTCCTCCTCCCCCCAGAACAGTACCATAAGTTTAGCACACACTGAAATATATACCACGGAAACAAGGCAACATTAAAAAAAGTCGTGATATAACTGGTCTGAAGAAATGCAGGATATAATGGCAGAAATAGCATGAGGAGGTCAGTTTGGGGTGTGCCTCACATTGTGACACACCAATGAGTCAGGTATTACAATGCCAGTAAAAATCCCTAGTGTAGATCCACCCCTCCCGGGTTTGAGATTGAAACTCTGAAATGGTTTTTGAAACAGAATTTGCCCCTCTGTGCCACCAAGAAATAATGAGTGCTCCACTCCATTCATGCCCATTTCACCACATGCTGACATGTTTGAACTGGCAGCAGTGAAATATATAGTGTCCATGCATGTACACTGTGTTAAAATGGCTTACTTAGACATACTTAAGAGTAAGTAAATCCAATTGATTTCAAAGGGTTTACTCTAAGTCTGGATCCAACCCATTGTTTTTCAGCACTTGTAATTTCTATATTGGACCATACCTCAGTGCTAGAACACATGTGTTTTATATAAAGGCACTAGCTTCAATCCCTGGCATCTTCCTATTTAAAGGAATTTAAATAGCCTTGGGTTCCTTGCAAGAGGGAAAAAAAGATGGGATATCAATGTAATAAATAAATAAATAGCAAGGATGGGAAATAGCTCAGTTAGAAGCCTTGCTACTGTCAGGGCCATAGTTTAGTGGTAGAGCACATGCTTTGCATGCTGAAGGTCCCAGGTTCAGTCCTCAGCAGCTCCAGGTAAGACCAGGAAAGACTCTTGCCTGAAACTCTGGAGAGCCACTGCCAGTCAGTGTAGACAAGGCTAAGCTAGATGGACCAATTGTTGACTCATTATAAGGGAACTTCCTATGTCTCCTATGACTGAAGTTTATTCATTTTTGAGAATAACACTACAGCTTCAGAATAAATTCCGTGTGTCTACCAACTGCAATGTAGCATCTCTGCTACCTTAATGAAATAGCAAACAGTTGTGCATTGTTTGAGCAGCCAAGTTGCTGTGGAAACAGACTTATGTTGTACAAAAAAAAAATACAGTTCCCTGTCCAAGGCTGAGTTCAGTGGAAATCAATTCTGCTAGATTGCAGCTGAAGATATCTGTTGCACAATGCTGATTGGCTGACAGTTCTGAAGTCATCAGCCCAGCTCTTCCTCAGTGGTTTTCCAGCTCTTTTTAAATTGATTACCCTTTTTCTTTATTTTTTTAATTAAGCAACAAATGAACAATTAAATGAATAAATATTAATGCAGTACTTTATATTAATATATTAATGCAGTACAAAAAAAAGGTAGACAGCTCACCTGAAGGTTGGGAGGAGACTTAAGATAACCATGGGGTGTTGGCAGGAAGCTGGGTTTTGTTCTCTATATGAGAGAAAAAAGTCGTGGCAAGTCCTGTTCAAAGGTATATCTATATGCACCATTAATTGTACACAAACAAAATGTCAGGAACTGCTGACCGCTGGCCCACATGGTGAGCTGTGACACTACAGCTTCTCAGGGAAGAACCTTCTGAACTAACTCCATCCAGGTTGGCCATTGTCTCCTGCTGGGCAGGAGGGAGTGTTATACTCCTTGACCATGGCCTACCTCTGACAATAAGCATACACTGAAAATTTATGAAAATTGGGATTTTGGCAGATCGTTTTGGTTCCCTGAATTCTGATTAAAACCATAGCGAACTATGTTTTGATGTATCTGCTACACTTAAAGCAGGACGTTTTCATCATTGTTGTACAGGTATGATGTATTTTCATGATATCTGCATTCTCATAATATTTTAACGCTTTTGTGCAAAGCTACCTCCTGTAAGTTGTTTTCTACATGAGGCATTTATTGTACACTCATGATTCCTTACTCATGGTTGTTTACAGATTCTTTAGACAATGACATGATCCTCCAGTTTCGCATCCATTTTTTCAGAGCACTTTGTTTTTTTGTTTTTTGTTTAGAACTGGAGAAATGGGATGTTGTTTCTGAAAGCACTGTTTCTACTAGTGTATTTGCACTACTCTGCTATAGCACAGCTCCATCTAGAGCAGTGTTCTCC
Organism: Shinisaurus crocodilurus; assembly: GCA_021292165.1. Classification (NCBI taxonomy): domain Eukaryota; kingdom Metazoa; phylum Chordata; class Lepidosauria; order Squamata; family Shinisauridae; genus Shinisaurus; species Shinisaurus crocodilurus. Next base: position 46,675,926 of record CM037876.1, read on the forward strand.
AACCTTGGGTCCCCAGATGTTTTTGGCCTACAACTCCCAGCATGCCCCAGCCAGTGATCACTGATCTAGAGGTTATGTAGCAGAAAGGCAGGAAAGGAAAAGCTCTTAGTGTAGAGCTTGGATCTCAATTCTGCAATGAAACCGAAAGTAGATACAGTTATTAACAGCTCCATGAAGAAAAGCTCTGTATCAAACCCTGTGATATAAGCACTAATGTAGAGAAAAATATGCATGCAGAATGACAAAGTATTCACACTGTTAAAATTCAGACTACAAAATTCACAATGCAGTGTGACCTATAGTGAACTGGACATGCGTGGATGTTTTAAAGCAATGGAAGCATAACCCAGAACCTGCCAAAACTGAAAGGAGGCTATGGATTTCCACAGAATTTCACTGCTGGGGGCCCTAAATGGTATCTGCAAATGGAATCCTATTGTGGGTTTCACTGGTGACTAATATCAGCTCCTGCCCTCAAATTTACTTTGCATTTCTGATGTAGCCCTTGGATCAAAACAAGATGTTTTACATTCTGAGTCATATCCCCAACTGGCACAATTAAAAATTAGGCCAGTAGCAACACTTATTAGCCTATAAAGGAAACATACTGTGGGGATTCTTGAATGCATAAATGCACTTATTCTTTGATGCAGAGATATAATCCTGGCTGTCATTTCCACTATAATATTGCTCTCACTTGCTGTCTAAATGCCAACTAAAACTCAACAGTGTGTACCACTAATCACAGCAAGAGACAAAGAGGCCACCTAGCCTCTTCCATAGCAGCATGATTCAATAGGAATATTGAGATGATTGATGACAAAAGATTTGCGTCTCGCTTTTTTTGCTTGCCTGTAGGTAAGGCACCACAGTAACTGAGAAGCACAAAAACAAATAAGGGGACAAACAGGAGAAAAGCAGGGGGTGGAAATTTATGACAGTATATGTTGAAACTTTATGGAAAAAACATTTCCTCTGGGACAGTCGTGAACCCTAGGTTGTATCATGGCCAGATATTGTCTAAGTCATTGTTCCAAAAATGTTCCCACTGCTCTTACACTCAAAAAACACTTTATACCCTCTTCTCAGCTACTCCATTTCCTCTGTGAGTATGTAGTTTTTATTATGCATAGTTGCCACCTTTGCTCACTTTATGATGCATCACATTTGGGGGGAATTGTTCCCCAACACAGGGGTTTTTGTTGACGTATTATGTTCCATACATGTGTTAGTTCCATTTGGAAAGTAAGCCATTCACCAGAAAATATGGCTAACCTTCTTTTGCTTTTGGAGGGACAGAGACAATTCCAGAAGTGCCTCACAGGGACAACAGCTTGAAAAATGTCAAAACCATCTCATTGCTTTGTAGAGGAAAACTAACACAAAAGGATAAAATACAGGGGAAGTAACTGTGGTTTTCCATTGTCTTAAAATGTTTGCTTTCTCCTGTATGGTGCATATTTAAACTCACAGCTTAAATCTGCGGTAAACATTGTGGGCATACACAAGGGCATACACACCAAGAATGAATGAAGTTTCATCATTTCTTCTCCACATCATCATTTTGCCTCCAGTTCTGATTCTGTTCCGGCCATAAAACCTGGGCACAGTCACAGAAAAAATTTGAAATTTGGGACTGTGTGCATTCAGCATCCTGAGATTTCAGCAACAAGTTTTTACTTTTATGTCTACAATTATGCTGCCTGGGCACTGGAGGCAGTGGGGGTGGGGAAGGCTGAGCAGTGGGGTGGGGAAGGCTTTGCCTTCTAGTGAAAAGAACCAACAACAGGATGGAGTCATGAGAGTGTCCAGTGCATCAAGCCACAGGGGTCTCTCCCAATGAACCATGGGTGTGGCAACAAGTGCTTTCACTATAGTTAAATTTGCATAATTTAAACAGGTCTCAGAATTAAGTTTTGTTGGCACATTAGTAGTAGCAGTAGTAGTAGCAGTAGTAGTAGTAGTTACACACAACATTGAGTATGCCCCTCTCCTCCACCACCACCACCACCGCCACCTTACAATGGGTATCTTTGGATTCTCTTCATGGATATGTCCTCTATCACCATGTGAGGTGATGGGACCAAGCATGCAGAATGTTCTCCCTTTGCAGCTCTTGAGATACATCCGTGATGAGAAAGAAAAATCGGTAGTGAGCAGAGCCAAGTACACTTTTAATTCTGAGGAGCCTGAAAATCCAGTAGGAGCCCTTGCAGACCAGCTATCAGGATCTACCTGCACCTAAAGCAAGAATCAGATAAGTCCTCCTGTATCCAAAGAGGAAACCCCACCATAGGCTCCAGTACATACCAGGACCATGGAGAATCAGGGCATCCTGAGGAAACCCTGAGACCAGACTCTAGGAACACAATTCACCCAGTGAAACTGATGAACCTGATACAACCTGACTGGATTTTTCTCCCAGCTTTGGACACCTTGCTGCCTGGAAGCTGCTGGTGCGATGCCTCAATGGACATGGGCCTATTTCTAGGATCCCCTGCTGTTCAACACTTGGCCCTCTAACATGATAACCTTGCTGGAACAACTGGGGCTCCACTGCTGGTCAGTCAGGCCTCTGGTTGTCACAGGACCTTGCTGCCTTGACTGGACCCACTCCTCTGCCTAGATGGGAAAGCCAGGACCCTAGCTTTCCATTCAAGCTCACTTTTGTGTTGCGGCCTTCTCCAGTTTTGTCAGGGCTAGTTCATCCTATAAAGATGCAGAAGTTCCTTTTCTTTCCAGTCACATATATTGTGCCTCCACTGAGGTGAAGCTGATAAACTGGACACACATATTGGATTTTGGTGTGTGCCAGTTGCTGTGGTGAGCAGGTGCAAAAAATCCCCGTTTCTGCACAACTGTCAAAGGTACAGGAGCCCAGGTTTCTTTTGCAGCTTCCAGTTTGTATAGTATGGCTTTAAAAATGAAACTTTATTTTAACCCATTTTCTGTACTTTATTCCTTTAAGTCAAATCATTGTTGGAGGCTCAGCTACCTATATAAAATGAACACAGGAGCACAGATCCACACTCTCACTGAAGGAATCATCGTAGATCAGTGGTAGAACATATGCCTTGCATGTATAAGGTCCTAGGTTTAATCCAAATCATCTGAGGATCACAGAGTAAGTATGATGGGAAGGCATGGCTGGGCACCAATCAAAGGCCCAGACCCAAGCAGGGTCCCACAGATGAGAGCCTCCTGGATTTGCCACTTCTCTTCACCATTACTGCCTGCTTCTTCACCTGCTTCTCACTCTGGCCCAGACCATGGTGGTGGTGGGAAGGAGGAGCAGTAGATGCCACTGCCTACTTGCTCACTGGCTCCCTGTCTGTCAAGCAAAGATGTGGTGACAATGATGAGGAAGAGGATTAGGAGCAATGGCAGCAGGTGACAATGGTGGTGAGAAGAAGGTAGATTCACTGAGGAAGGGGGGGCATTGAGGGTGACTTGCCCAAGGGCCCTCAGAAACCTGGAGCTGACACTGGAAAGATCTCTGCTTGAGACCCCGGAAAGATGCTGCCAGTCAGAGCAGGCAAGATGTGGCTAAGTGGACAAACAGTCTGACCTAGTATGAAGCAATTTCTTAAGTACCATTCCCATAGTCCAGCCTTCCCCAACCTGGTGCCCTCCAGATGCTTTGGACTACAATTACCAGAATTCCTGACCATTCGCCATTCTAACTGGAGCTGATGGGAGTTGAAATCCAAAACATCTGGAGGATGCCAAATTGGGGAAGGCTGTCCTAGTCTTTTTTTAACTTGAAATAAAATGGTTTCTGTGTTTAGACCAGCTTCAGAACAGACTAGAGCACACTCTGAATATCGTCGTACCAATCTGCTGTATTGAGTTAGAGTATAAGAACAGGCCTTTCCAGGGCTAATACTGCTGTAGGATAAGCAGAACTGGGACCCTGAAGGACTAAAGCAGAGGTCTAGGCCAGCAGAACATGAAGGGTTAAGAGCATCACTCAATACTGGAAATGAACTATCATCATCATCATCATCATCAGGCGATCACTCGTGACCGAGTAAGCTTGTCTTCCGGGATAAAAGGATGAAATCTAAAGAAAGATTTGTAGACTCCAGCAGGGTCCGTAAGTGACTGTGGAGGCCAATCTAGATCCACAAAGCTTCCACAGTGAGGACACAGGTTACCAGATAGAGATGGTCCTGTAAAGGATCATTTTGACGTGCTTTCGCTTAGCACGTTTCCTCCCTTTCACCTTGCCACTCGGCTTCTTCAAAGTCCATGGAAACCTTTGTGAAAGGCCAACCTCCATTTAGATCGTTGTCATGGGCAGAGCTTCCCCGTTTTCGATGTTTATATTGCATTTTTTCGATTGCCTTAGGAACATCTTTAAACCTCTTATATTGACCACCGATATTCCGCTTTCCATTCTTGAGTTGGGAGTAAAGTAACTGCTTTGGGAGACGGTAGTCAGGCATTCGAACAACATGACCGGTCCACTGAAGTTGGCGTTGAAGGATCAATTTTTCAATGCTAGTAGTCTTTGCTTCTTCCAGTACACTGACATTTGTTCGTCTATCTTCCCAAGTAATTCGCAGGATTTTCCGGAGGCAACGTTGATGAAACCTTTCAAGGAGGTGGAAGTGACGTTTATAGATAGTCCATGTTTCGCAGGCATACAATAAAGTTGGTAATACAATGGCTTCATAAACCAGTGTTTTGGTCTTCTTACAAATATCCCGATCCTCGAACACTCTATGTTTCATTCGAGAAAATGCGGCACTTGCGGAGCTCAAACGATGCTGGATTTCACTGTCGATGTTAGCTGTAACAGAAAGATAGCTGCCAAGATAGAGAAAATGATCGACATTTTCCAGTATTGTCCCACCAAGCTGGATAGATGGCATCACCAAAGGGTTAGCTTGCACTTGCTGATGAAGCACTTTGGTCTTTTTGATGTTAAGTGAGAGACCAAGTTTTTCGTATGCTTCTGCAAAAGCATTTAGGATAGTTTGGAGATCATCCTCTGAATGTGCGGAGACCACATTATCATCAGCATACTGAAGTTCCACAACGGAGGTTGTAATTACCTTACTTTTTGCTTTCAGCCTGCTGAGATTAAAAAGCTTTCCATCTGTTCGATATATAATTCCCACACCAGTGGGAAGTTTCCCCTTGACAAGATGTAAAACCATGGCGATGAAAATGGCAAATAATGTTGGGGCGATAACACATCCCTGTTTAACACCTGATCCCACTTTAAATGGAGCACCATGAGAGCCGTTGTTGTCCAAAACCGTTGCCGTCATGTTGTCATGGAGAAGTCGCAAGATATTCACAAATTTATTGGGGCATCCAATTTTCATAAGGATAGTCCAGAGAGCTGTACGGTCTACAGTATCAAAGGCCTTAGCCAAATCGATAAATGCCATATAAAGGGGTTGATTTTGCTCCCGGCATTTTTCTTGGAGCTGACGTGCAGTAAAAATCATGTCTACTGTCCCTCTAGAGGGGCGGAAACCATATTGAGTTTCAGGGAGGATCTCTTCTGAAATAGATAGAAGACGGTTTGCGAGAATCCTAGCAAATATTTTACCTGCGGTTGCTAAGAGAGAAATGCCCCGATAGTTTCCACAGTCTGTTCTATCACCCTTCTTAAAGAGGGTGATAATTATGGCATCCCTGAAGTCTTCTGGGATCTCTTCTCTTATCCAGATTTTTTCAATGAGTTTATGAAGATGTTGTACAAGTTCGGGGCCCCCTTCTTTAAAGATTTCAGCAGGAATCCCATCTGGTCCACTAGCTTTGTTATTCTTCATTTGATTAATGGCTTTTATAACTTCATCCAAAGTGGGGAGTATTGCAAGTTCCTCTTTAATTTGTTTTTGTGGGATTTGCGAAAAAATCTCATTATCCACCTTAGATTTACGATTTAAAAGGTCATAATAATGCTCTTTCCAACGCAGTGCAATAGACTCTTTGTCTTTTAAGAGTTTGGTGCCATCTTTTGATTGTAAAGGGTTTGTACCATAGGTTTTTGGTCCATAAATGGCCCTTGTGGCCTTGAAAAAGCCCCGTGCATCATGAGATTCTGCAAGTTGTTGAATTTCCTCAGCTTTCTTTTTCCACCAAGCGTTCTTAAGTTCTCTTGTTCTTCTTTGGACCTCAGCCTTTGCGCTAGCGTAGGTTTTTTTCTTGGCAGCGCAGTTAATATCATTTTGCCATATTTGGAAGGCTTTCCTTTTTTGGTCAATTATATATTTAATCTCATTATCATTTTCATCAAACCAATCCTGATGGTTTCCATATTTGGAAGGCTTTCCTTTTTTGGTCAATTATATATTTAATCTCATTATCATTTTCATCAAACCAATCCTGACTAACACAATGGTTGTAACAGATACAACATGCTTGGTCTATTTTCCAACTTCTAACTTTAAAGGTCAGGATTTATTAAGGCTGTGGCGCCTTCCACAATAGCGAAGTTGGAGTAAGAGGAAAGTCATATCTAAGTGTTGCTGCCCCTTGTTGCAAACTTGAGCTGAAGTGGTGCATTTTTAGTAATAAAGCTGAAAGAAGAACAGGCATGGAGGGGAATATGGTTTTCACTTAGCCACACAGCATGTGTCCAGCATGCAACCAAAGGATGGTGGAATTCTGTTCAGAATCCACAGCTGGCCACAGGTGCCTTTTTGCGAAGGGAGACAATCAAAGTTCGCTGAGTGTTAAGCCACATGTGGTAATATTATAGGGCTTGGCAACAAGGATGGAAAATGGTCAGCTCAGCACCAGTAGTAAAAAGAAAAAAGAACATTTGTACAAAACAAAATTTTCTTATTCATGGGTAGTTCCATATAGAGAACTGTCTCCAACAATAAACTATCCCAATCTTAATGACACATGGGGGGTGGGGGGCAGACATTACATGCTCAGGACCAGGGGAACTGCACACTGATCTCTTTAGCAAATTCAGCTGAGTGCAATGGAAGTTGGAGATGTCAATGTACAGAGGTGTGCCCAGATTCTTCCTCACTAGACTTATTTAAATAATCATTTCTAAGGTGGAAGTTCACGTGTGTGTGTGTGTGTGTGTGTGTGTGTGTGTGTTTTCTCCTCAGTATTCACATCACATGTGTGTTGGGAATTTTGGGATTACTTTCGGAGTGTTCCCAACTGGTGGCTCTGTCAGTAAGAACTGACAGCCATAGGATCTGACCAACAAGCTGTAGTGCAGTAAATCAACTTTTTATTTGTAATTACACAAACCACCCTGGTTAGAAATTCATCACTTCCAGCATAAAAACCACATCACTTCAAGTTCAAACACTATAAAGGAAGTCACATCAAACCCAGCTTGAATGTCTAACTTTCCTGTTTCCTGCAGATCTGCTTAGCACAATATAGCAGAAGTTCTCACCAACCCACTTAACTTACTCCTGTAGAGCCAGCCGATTCCCCACCAGGGTGAAGATCGATGATGGCCCATGGCAAAACACACACCCATCTTTGGACAGTCATGTTCTTGGTTTCAAGGACCCAAAACCAGAGGTTTCTATAGACACTAGTCCAAAGTCCAAGGTGACTTTATGGACCATCTGCATTTTGAGATAAGTATTCCTGTGCTGAACAACTCCATATATGGGATCGTATCGTGTGCACCTTTGTGGCTTAAACCCTATAAGGGATCATTACATACCTTAATTATTCACACCAAGCATGATACAATGTTTCTGTTACATGACATAATATTTTAGATTGTAACCCCCTTGAGGTAGGGAGTTGTCATATATGTTCTTTGTAAAGCACCATGTACATAGATGGCACATCGTTGTTGTAATTTCTGACCTATAACACCCCCTTGATATTTTCTTATTTCCCCCTATTTATTACATTACACATTTTCTTTCCTAATTTGCTAGGAATGATCCCTAGATGATCATAACCATTTACTGAAAACCATTCAACAATCTACCTTTCCTGATCTACCACTAGGTATCCCCACTTTAGGCAAGCCAACTGTCTCTCACCTTCAACCCTTCCCCTATTATCTGCAATATGGGAATGATAAGGCTGATTGCAGCTTTAAGAATTTCACCAACAAAGTGCTTCACATCCATTGAGAACACTTAAATGTGGCATGTTAGTGGGAAGAATTATTATAATGAAAAAGCATGTATGTAGCCCAAATCCATGTGTTCTTCACCTGCCAGTGTGGTGTAGTGGTTAGAGTATTGGACTGGGGTTGGGAGATCTGGGTTCTAGTCTCCACTCAGCCATTAAGTTCACTGGGTGACTTTGGGCCAGTCACTCACTCTCAGCCTAACCTACCTCACAGGGTTGTTGTGATGATAAAATGGAGAGGAGGAGGAGGAGGAGGTCTATGTAAGCCACCTTTGGTTCCTTGCAGGAGGAAAAAAGGTGGGATATAAATGTAATAAAATCATCATCATCATCATCATCATCATCATCATCATCATCATCCAAGATAGCCATGGATAGAATGACTGGCCTTTAAGTCTAGGCAAGCTTCCAGCCTCAGGAACCCCGAAATGGCTGCTGTTTTCTGCATGGGACATTTTTCCTGTTGGTATTTACCCCTCAAAGGCCTAATCAGGCTGATACATTTGGGACCTTCCTATCTGAGCCCCCTCATCCACGATTCTCCATTGGCATAAGCTAGGTTTACAGCAGTGAACCGCTACAGCAAGAATCACAAACCAAGGCATAAGCATAATGGTCAGGGACCCCTTAAACCATCTTTATGATCCCAGGGACAGTCCCTCTTCTATTGCAAAATGCTACAAAGATCTCATGAAAGCCTCCCCATGTGTTCAAATTGATGTGGCCATATCCTGAAAAATGCTAGCATGCCAACCATTGTGCCATGTGAATACTGAGCATAATCAGTCATTACTATTTTATTATACAATATAGATTTTTGTATCTTTACTCAGAAATGATTGCAAGTTAGCTTCCCCCCCCCCCCGTAAGTCCATCCCATCAGCTGCTTTTCCATGGAGCAAAGCACTAGGCAAAGAAAGGGCTAAGCACTCCCTCCCACCACATGTGTCTCTTCTTAAAATCATTCCCCACCCCCTGCTGCTTCGCAGCTGTTTGGCAAAAACTCTGCTTCCCAGATCTGCATCCCAGCTGAACATGTAGTTGCACCCTCTGTTGGGTTTTCTCTCTAACATCCATAGAAAGAAATGTTTAACACTCGTGGAAGTAACTGCACTGTGCAACTCAGACTCCATGAAAGAAAATTTATCATTCTTTTTCAAACTCTCGCATACAAGGTTCTGAGTCACATAGATCTGAGATGGAAGGAAGCCCAGATGTCTTACTGCGCTCACAGACTAAATTGCACTAAATTATTTCATGCTTCAGTACTACTGCATATTATCTGATGTCCTGCGAGTACTGGCCCATTATGCAGCTCTGTGAACCCTGGTCTATCTTACTAAGCTCTGTTTGGGGGCAGAGTTCCAATAGCTGCTGTACAGGTTGGATAATTTATACTTCATTGCCAGAGGGAGGGGGGAATGGCACTGGGACGCACATGTGCGCCAACTCCAGCTGGGCTCACACCTCTTAAACACTCTGAGAAAGAAATATCTTTCCGAAGTGTCTTGTTGGTGATTTTTAATGGTGCACAGCCACCTCCTCCATAAACACGGATCATTTCTGGTCCTTCACAGTGGGTCCTTTGGAATGGTGAACAAATCAATTGTTGAGATCGCATAACCTCCACACAGCTGTCTCTGCTTAACTGGTGGACTGGTATAAGTGCAATCCTGACCAGGGACCCATTCTGGAAGCTACCTCCCCTCCACTGCCAGAATTTCATTGATTTTTCAGAGAGCTGCTCAGATTCCCTCATCTGAGCCAAGCAAGCAGCTACAGACAGAGGACTGACAGGCAACTTGATTTACATGCAAATGTACTCTGACAACTACTCCATTCCACAATCACAATGCAGCAAACAGCAGCCATTTCGAGGTGCTTGAGACTGGAAGCTTGCCTAGACTGGAAGGCCAGTCATTCTATCCATGACTACCTTGGAAGATAATGGTCGCTAGCAGGCAAAGAACACATGGATTTGGGCTACATACATGCTCATTCATTATAATAATTCTTCACATTTACATGCCACTTTTAAGTGTTCTCTTTTTTAAAAAAAAAACTTTTTTATTTCTATAAAAACAAAAACAAACCACACAAAACATAAAACAATAATTAACAATTAACAAAACTAAAATTGACTTCTGAATTTTTCTGCAGCAAATATAAGTAACAAATAGTTTCTCTAACTGATAATCAAAACAGAAAAGTTCTCTTGTTTCTATTGACCACTTTTAAATGTTCTCAATGGATGTGAAGCGCTTTGTTAGTATAATTCTTAAAGCCGCAATGAGTCTTATCATTCCCATATTGCAGATAATAGGGGAAGGGTTGAAGGTGAGAGACAGTTGGCTTGCCTAAAGTGGGGATAGCAAGTGGTACATTGGAAATGGTAGATCATTCGATGGTTTTCAGTAGATCAGCAAGGGTTTCTGATGCCCAGTTATGTAAAAATGGCAATAAGAAATTGGCTGTTAGAATCCTTAATATCAGGGGAGGCTGGTGATTCCTATGTCAGTGGAGTTCCTTATCCATTGCATTAAAAAAAAAAAATTTCAGGCACCTGAGAATATCTTCTCTTCTGTTTTGGGACACATAAGTACCTTCCCCTCTTGCTATTTCCAGGTATCAGCTTACACCTTGCATTCTGGGGCAAAGAAGCAATGGCTGAACCCCATTTCTGAAAGCATAAAGGCCGTCTGTAACTCTGATGTGTCTCTTGGCTTGGGCGAAACACAGAGGTTCCTGACATGGTAGGCAGAGAGCAGAAGAAAAGAGGAACATGACAGTCTTTCTATAAGCAAAGCCAGAGATTAATGTGTTAGGTAGTGCAATACGTTAAAAAAAAAAGTTAATTGAAGCTAAATTGTGTAGTATTACCCATATATTATATGGGTAAGTATATAGTGGCCGGGTGACCGGCCAGATGGGCGATTAACAAATATAATAAATATAATAAATAAATAAATCCTCATGATTCCTCCTTATATTTTTACCTTAGTCCCTCTTGCTTAGGCTGAGGGCAGCATGATCCAGTGTGGCTGCCTGTAACCCTCCATACTCAGGTGATTACAGCCGGGCATCCAATGGAGGGTGGAAGGAGCCCTGCAAAAGACTTAGACCAGTGTTCTCCAACCTTGGGTCCCCAGATGTTTTTAGCCTACAACTCCCAGCATGCCCCAGCCAGCTACGCTGGTTGGGGCATGCTGGGAGTTGTAGGCCAAAAACATCTGGGGACCCAAGGTTGGAGAACACTGACTTAGATGGACGATTTCAGCTGTCTAAGTCTTTTGAGCCTGCCCTGCTCACAAGGAGGACAGGCTGAGGCACCACTGGGATACATCATATCCCAGCGGAGCTTCACTCCTCTCCTCCCCACCCACAAGAATGCCCAGCACTAGCTTTTGTGATCTCGGAACCGCAGCTGGCACGGTCCTTTCTGCGCCAGCTGCAAGGGCAGAGGAAGGGCACTCCAAAGTCGGAGTCCCAGCGCTGACCTCGGAGCGAGTTTCCGAGGTCAGAGCTGAGACTCCAAATTATCCTATGGCCGGCTAGACAGTATCTAGAGACCATAGGATTGCGCCCTAAGTCCTCTTCTTTATAGGAGTCATGTAACTTTTATGCAGTCCCTAGAACAATGTTGGTGCAAAATAAATGTGCAACAATGGTGACAGATATTTTCCTTCTGAGATTTACCTTGTTGTATACATTTGACTAGATTACAATAGATGTAAATTACTGTAGCTATTTCTTTTACTTAAGTGAAGTGATGGCGTGAACCCCCTAACCCACTGTACATCACAGTGCAGTGCGATATTAAGTTGGGTGAAATGTTGCCAATTTTCCTTACTAATATAGGCACTTTTCATGAAGGTTGCCATAGCATTTTGACTAACACAGCTAGTTGGTAATCTCTCCAAGGCCAGACTGATTTCCCTATAATGCTTCTATTCCTCCACAGCAGTTTTTAAAATTATGAAATCTTAATACTCTGTTAAATTGCTTAATAAAAAACCTAATTTATTAACTAGTGTTTTTTAAGAGTCACGTCTCTCACTGAAAGAAAAATATGAACTAGTGTTGGCTGAAGCCAATGGAGTTTTCCATTTACTTGTATGAATAAATGAGAGATGTTGTATGCTTAATAATTTGATAAAAAGGAAATAATTTTTATTTAAAATGATTAATACTTACATAGTAACATAAAGAATGGAAAAGAAACTGTTTAATCCATATGGTGGCTAGAAAAGTTATTTTAAAAGCCTTGGCTTCAAAGCTGCCTGATGACTGAAAACTACCTTTAATTCATTATGCTATTTAATATTAAGCCTCATGTAATTTGCTTTTAGAGTGTAAGGTTTTATATTTAAAGGGGTTTTTTTTCCACACACAGAAAAATCCTGTTTTAAATGTAGTCATACCAATGAAGAGTAGAGAAGCAAACAGGGTTCAAATCCACGAGTTGGTCTAACGTTTGGAATAAATGGACACGACACAACACTTCCTCATGATAACCAGGGCTTTTTTTCTGGTGGAACTCACCGGAACTGAGTTCCAGCACCTTTTCTTCTATTAATTGCATTACAATTTAATCGCCATCTACTCCTGAGGAAATGTAATCCAAGAGTTCCGGTACCCTTTTCTCCAGAAAAAAAGCACTGATGATAACCCTTTTCAGTCATATTCGCACAACAAATATGTTGATGGTAGCAACCTCCCACCACCGTCTGCAATTCATTTGTTGAAACACATGCTGTGCTGGCTCCAGGTTTTTGAAGGCTCTTGGGCAAGACACTCTCAATGCCCCCCCTCCCCCAGTGAGTCTACTTTCTCACTGCCATTGTCACCAGCTGCTCTTGCTCCTCATCCTCTTTCTCATCATTGTGACCATGTGAACGAGCAGGTCGCAATGCTGAAGAGGAGGACCAACTCTAGAGAGCTTTTGTCAGTGGTCCCCTCTTGGGGTCTGGACCTTTGGGAGGTGCCCAAACATACCTACCCTTGACAATGGCCCTGAACATGTGTTTGCAACATGTACACATGGTGGCAGGGCCTGACACAATCAGGATCCCTACTTTTTCAGGGTTCCTGATTATGTGGAATACTGCCTATGTGCATGGACACACATTGCAGATGTACGTTTCAGTATATAAGTGGCATCAATACACTATTTGCATATTCATTGTACACATGGAGAAGAAACCTAGTAACTGAAAAGGGTTCATGTCTTCATTGTACCCTCCCTGCAAAAAGAATAACGTAGACAGACAAGCTCAGGGTTGTTGTACTTGCAATTTTCACAAATAGTCCTAAACGGTTGCTCTAAAAGTCTCTCCCTTTAGAAACACATTCAAGTCAATGTTCCTGAACTTCTTGCAGAACATTATGGTATTTCCTTGTCTGCACTCACTTTTAATGGCCATGGGGATTTGTGTTCTTTTAAATAAGTGTTTTTATTGTGTAGCTTTAAAAAAGAAGTTTTACAGCTAACCTTACCCAAGCCCTGCTTTCAGCGGGTGACATATAAACAAGGAGACATTTTTTAATTCACTGAACATTCAAAAATGAATCCAAAAATTCCACATTGGATCGAGATGGTTATCATGCACACGTGCTAGTCATCAAAAATACTTTCCAGTTTTAAAAGGTCAGCTGATACTTATGGTTAATTTGCTGCTGTGATATGGGGCTTGCAGTTAACAGCAATTCCCAAAGGGTCAGCTTAAGATAATACAAAGAACAGAGTAAATAAAATGATAAGAACATAAGAATTGCCTCATTTTTTCAGACCAAGACCCATTTAGTCCAGAATTCTGTCTCCAGCAGTGGTGAGATGCCTCTGGGAAGCTCAAAAATCTGGGGAAGGGGAGGGCTCGATACAAAAAGGTTACTCTCTTCTAACTGTAATTGTATAATGCACAACCATTTAGTAATAGCAAGAAAAAACTTGGCTTAACTCAGCAGTGGTCCTAGGTTTTGGATAGAAAGCTCTGATGTATAATTATCCAATTTAGTTAAACAATTGCTTTCTGGAATGGAAGTAACAGACTCATCCAGTTCCATTCTGGCAAACCCAGTGCCCAAGCCCATGATTGTTTAGAGTAGAACAATTCTAAAATTTAGAAACCCTGCAGAAAATATATGTATGCTTCTCTGATGGTTCCTGACATTGTTTCATTTTCCACAAATGGTTTATAATTCAACGCTCCTGTATTTTCACAAGCCATAGTTAACTTCCACTGGACATGATCGATCAGGAACATCTCTTTCACACTGACCCTGTTGAAACACTCTGCTTCTGACCTACTCCCATTTGTTCAATGCAGCTTCAGTATGAAAACTTCCAAGTCCTTCTCACACATTACTTTAAGCATCTAACACAATGGTGTTCTGAGAGAATAAGAGCTTCTCTACATGAGGCATTTATTGTGCCCTCACGATCCTTCACTCATGGAAGTTTGTGGGTGGTTTACAAGACATCGTCATCTTTCAGGGCCTCTCCCGCATTTTCTAGCCATTTCTGTGGCTTTTTTTTAGAGCAAGGAAAGCCAGCTATTATCTAGGACAGTGTTCTCCAACCTTGGGTCCCCAGATGTTTTTGGCCTACAACTCCCAGCATGCCCCAGCCAGCGTAGCGTAGCTGTAGTTGTAGGACAAAAACATCTGGGGACCCAAGGTTGAGAACACTGATCTAGGAAGTCGGAATGAATTGGAATGGAAGGCTCATGTATTATTCGCAATTCTGCTCTATACTACAGCACCACCTTGTAGTTGTGTAATGGAACATATAGGAACATATAGAAAGGCAGAGAAGGAAAAACCCTAGAAAGAAACACGTGCAAAGGACACAATCTTATTCCCACAAGAAAATGGAAGAAGAAGCCTCGGTAAAGCAGCAGGTTAAGAACATAAGAATATAAGAAGAGCCCTGCTGGATCAGACCAAGGGTCCATCTAGTCCAGCATTCTGTTCACACAGTGGCCAACCAGTTGCCCACAGGAAACCCACAAGCAGGACATGAGTGCAACAGCACCCTCCCACCCATGTTCCCCAGCAACTGGAATACACATACTGTGTCATGTAGTAACCTTACATGAGGGTTAAACGCATATTACTATGGTTAGAAATATTGACTGACCCAGAACAGAAGGATTCACTAGAAGCTGGGCTGGTGCCCTTTTTACAGTCTTCAGCCCAATCCTGCTATAAACACAAATGATAAAGCACATGTGACCTTTCAAGCTCCTCCTACTTCTGCAATTACAACACTATTCATTGGTGTGTGGCACTAGATCATGTTATAAACCCAACAGATACTGCCTGGTATTCATTCACATGTGCCTACAGAGCAGCAATTGTATGGGGGGGGGGGGGGAATACCAGCACAGTGGTGCCTCTCATGCCTCTACCTGTCACGTAATCCCCCCCTACAACCACTTAGTAACCAACACTCTCTTCACTCCTCCGCTGTCCCCAGCCCCCTTAGGGTAACTTATTCAATCCACTCACTTTGATTTTTAAAAATGAAACAAGTTTTATTGATTACAATTTAGGGTAGGGAAATAGATGAGGTTATGAGATCCTAAACATTGTAAACCCTCTCTCTCCCTCACTGCCACTGCCACTGCCACTGCCACTGCCACTGCCACTCTCACTCTCTCCAGACTCCCCCCCGAACCTAACAGCACTCCACTTATATACACTCCCAGTCTCCCCATTCCACTCCCTCATCCAATCAGCAGACATCTCAACATTCCACACTCCTCTCACACTCCCTCCTCCCCTCTCATACTTACTGCTAGGGCTTCGCCCATGGGTAGGGGCATGAGAGGCTCTAGTACAGATTCTACCACAGTTACTGTTGGATTAAACCACCATTCTGAACTGTTGGAGGATAATGGCATGATACAACAGTAATAAATATAGCGCCAGACAAGACAAAAGTGGGTCTCAATCACTACTTGGGATTTGGAATGCTACCATAATGCACAACTGTAATGCATTATAATTAACACAAATGTGCACAAATACCATGTTATACAATCACTATACTAAAATATATTATTGATCACTATATTGAGCTTTTCTACATAAGGCTGTTAAGCAGCTGTTAATCCTCTGTATCTGCTTTCAATTTCATCACAGAATTGAGATCTGAGCGCTACATGAGGAGCATTTCCTTTCCTGTTTTTAACCTCTAGGTGGCACTGTGGTATAGTGGAATAGGACAAATACACAAGAGGAAATCACACTTTCTTTCACTTTCACAATTAAATGCTGTATGTTCCTGCTCTAAAAAAAGGCACCAAAAGTGCTGGTTAGACACAGAAGCGAAACTGGAGGGTCACAACATCATCCAAAGAACCCAAAACAACCATGAGTAAGGGAATGACGAGTACATGATAAATGCCTCATGTAGAAAAGCCCATTGTGTGTGTTACATCCTCATTTGTCAGAAT
Organism: Shinisaurus crocodilurus; assembly: GCA_021292165.1. Taxonomy (NCBI): domain Eukaryota; kingdom Metazoa; phylum Chordata; class Lepidosauria; order Squamata; family Shinisauridae; genus Shinisaurus; species Shinisaurus crocodilurus. The sequence continues at coordinate 46,692,476 of CM037876.1, forward strand.
GGCTTAGGGTCTTTTAATCAGTGTATCAGGTAAGCAGGTGAGTAGTTTGAAGAGGATTGCTTTGACCAAGATACCAAAGCAGGCACAAGTCAAGATGACTTCGATAAAGATCACTGGGAGGTTTAGACACTGTGGGTGGGGTAATGGCAGTCATTCATTATTACAAAGAAAATTAACTTACTTCAAAAGGAACTACTGGTGAAAGAACACAAGCCTAGCAGAGGGAGATAAATAAGATGATAGCACATTCAGCCTCTGAGCAGTCAGGGATGGGTTTTGCCTGTGTCCCCCAGTAGACTCATAGTTCTGTACTGACAGGGGAATAAACAATTGCTTGGAATTCATACAGAGCTTTTGAACTCTTGCTGGAATGAGAACCTTCACAATAAGATAACTTTTAATGCTTAAGCTAAATCAGAGGATTGATTCCCTCACTGCATATCTTCTGGAAGTTTCCACAAACATTTAAGAACCTTGTCATTTTTCCAGTACTTTTCTGAATGTCTGCTTACAGATACATTTTCCATTCAATTGACTAATTCTGGCGTGGGCATCTTCCAGGGGTTGGGAGGACACATGGCACCCCCACTGTAATTTCCACTGCTGCCACCAAAATTGCTGCCAGACTATGTGCTGGACACAAAAAATGCAGCGATTTTGCAAGAAGACAAGGGTGCAAGGGGAGCACGTGCCTTGTTTCCTTGCAAAGTCACTGCATTTAGCCACTAACTCAAGTACGGTTGCATTTTCATCTCCTTATCTACAAATGAGAAGAAGCTGCAGTCAACAGCCCTTGACCGTGGGCCGCACCACCTGTCAGCCTGAGATTCCAGTCAATATTGTAAGAGCCCACGGGACTGACTATTTCGCCAGCCATTTCATTGTGTTTTATACTTTGGCCTGACAAATGCTTCTCTTACATTCTCCCAGTGTTGAAAATCAATCCTCATTCCCTTCAGGGGAAACTTAAAAGGAGCTTATAATTTGGCCATATTTTTAAAGAAGTCTTTCCAAGGTTAAACTTGGCAAACATGCTCTTAGTTTTAGATACTTCTTTTCATGTGTGTAAGTGTGTGTGTCATGTTTATACGATTACACGCAGAGACACTTTCAGCTCATTACACAGAGTGAGAACAATGTGCTGAACTACCATCTTAAGGGAAGAAATTCAGTTGGCCTCCATCTTATTTAGCCTTAAGATAGCGGTTTGTTTGTTTTTTGTTTGTTTGTTTTGTTCTGGGGGTGGTGTTTAGGTTCCATCACTGTCACATCAATGCAGAATCAAAAACTGAGCTCGCAGGGTGGGAACCAAATCATCCCTCCCGCACTTTAAGTGGAAGAACCTAGAGGAGAGGCTGAGTGGATGCACACTGGATGGGCTGGCCGCCAATTGGAAAACAGCTGCCTGTATTAAACATTGTGCCTTCTTTGCTCTTCTAGTCTTGTCCCTTTAAGCTGGAGGTAGGAGAACAGACAATCAGACTGCTCTTGTGTAGGACTGGGCTGCAAGGAAAAAGAGTATAAGTGCAGTGAGAGAGTAATGAGATTTTTTTAAAAAAAATCTTTATTGGTGGGGAGCAGTATTGGGGGAAGTTTGTGTTTGGGGTAGTTTAATTGAAGGGTGGAAAGATGAGAGAAGACCTGGGGGCCACAGACATGGTGGGAGACATGCTGGGGGGCCATGCAAACCTGGATCTGATCCTGATATGGAGGACTGTGATTGCTGTGTGAGTCGAATTCATCCCCCTATTAGATCTACTAAAATAAATAGAATGGAATGTTGCCCAATCAATGAATAATTCTGAGCTCACTGGGATTCCACTAACATGAATGGTTCCATTTCTTTAAAGACCACTGGCCATAATCCAAAACAGATTTAGGCACACTTAATCCCACTGTGTGTTGGATTCAGAGCACAACTCAGGAATACAATTCAAAGAAAGTTAAGCATGCTTAAATCCCATTGAACTCAAGGAAACTTGAGTACTTCACTGTGCACTGAAATTGTATAGATTTCAATGGGACTTAAATCACACTTATTCTCTGGGTTGTGATTTGTGTGTTCATAACAAATCACAAACTAAGCACTATAATTAGACAGTGTAATGAAGTGGCTTACACAAATGGGTGATATTATCAAAAAGCTCCGAAAGCCTACTGAATAGAACTAAAAGGTGAATATCGGCTAATGGGCTCTTCTTGTAAGTAAGTCTTCCTGGCAAAGCACAAAGTGTTCTCCAATAGTAAAGAGACTTGGAGGCATTGAGTAGTGTAAGTCAATTGAACCTTGCAAAGCCAAGGAAGAATGGCAGGGCAACATTAAACAATGGAGAAAAAACAGGGTGCATTTTTAAAACAGCTTCTTGCACAAAATTCTTGCTGTGTTTGATTCTGCAGAACAAAAATAGAGGAATAGAGGAAGGTGTGTGTGCATCTGTGTGCGTGTTCATAGTAGCCTTCCCAAACCTGGTGCCCTCCAGATGTGTTGTACTACAACTCCAATTGTCCTCAGTGGCTGGGGATTGTGGGAGTTGTAGTGTGGCGTAGTGGTTAGAGTGTTGGACTGGACTCGGGAGATCCGGGTTCAAATCCCCACTCAGCCATGAAACTCACTGGGTGACTTTGGGCCAGTCACTGACTCTCAGCCTAACCTACCTCACAGGGTAGGTAGTGTTGTGAGGGTAAAATGGAGAGGAGGAGGATTATGTAAGCTGCCTTGGGTTCCTTTCAGGAAAAAAGGTGGGGTATAAATATAATAAATAAATAAATAAATAAAATGCATCTGGAAGGCATCAAGTTGGGGAAGGCTGGTCTGTGGGAATGTGCACACATACACATGCGCATGCGCACACACACACGCACACACACACACGCACACGCACACGCACACACACCTTGTGATAGTAAGGAAATATGGAAACAGTTCACATACACGAATCTCAATACGTATAGTAATATATGTAGCACTATACTACATGTATGTAGAATTATATACATATACTATACACAAGTATACAGTAAGCTGAATCCAATAAAAGCTAACAGTCTTTGCATTTTGCACCTCACATACAGTTGGCTTTTAAAAAAATATTCTTAGAAATAAAAATTTTAAAAATCCCCTTAGAAGGATCTCAGAGGCTTCTGCATATCCAATGCCCTGCAGGGCTGCTGCCAGCAGGGTGGGAGGAGCAACAGAGGCCATGTTCACCTCTCTGAGCTCCTTTTAAATGTTTTTTTCCTGTAGACACGTCTTTGAGACCATCTAGGAGGCTGTGCTGCCAGGTGCTGGGCCAGAGCTGGAGAGGCCATAGGACAGTGTTCTCCAAGCTTGGGTTCCCAGGTGTTTTTGGAGTACAACTCCCAGCATGCCCCAGCCAGCGTAGCTGGCTGGGGCATGCTGGGAGTTGTAGGCCAAAAACAGCTGGGGACCCAAGGTTGGAGAACACTGCCATAGGATTTCTTGTATCCTGGCCTCTCCCCTTCCCCTCCCCACCCTCCGGAATGCACCCTTTTCCTTCCCTCCAAGGCCATATTTGAGATTTCAGGAAGCAGCCAGTGCAGTTCTTTCCACAGCAGCTGAGAGTGGGACAGGGATCGGAACTCAGAGTCCCCCTCCCACAGTCATGGCAGTGTCTACGGCCTTGGGCGGGGGACTCTGAACAATCCTGTGGTCCCTGGGACACTCACCCAGGGACCATAAGATTGCTCTCAGGCAGAGTGATCCCATGGTCCCTAGAATGCATCTAGAGGGCCCTAGGATTTTTCAGAGTCCCAGCTCTGATGTCAGAAAACAGCTCTGATGTCAGAGCTGGACTCTGCGCTTGGAGTGCCCTCCCCCCTACTCGCAGCCAGCAAGGAAAGAACCGTGCCAGCTGCTTCTCCAAGGTCGCAAAAGCAACCTTGGAGAAGAGGTTTAGTGGGCATTCCAGGGGAGGGGAGTGGCCCTGCCAAGATACAAGGTATCCTGGCAGTGCCTCAGCCTCCTTCCAGCTGTCCAGCAGCTTTGCAGGGCAGGAGGAGCACAGAGGTGACCTTCACCTCCATGGCGCTCCCACCCTACATAGGATGCCTGTAATCCTCTGAGTTTGGAGGGTTACAGGCATCCCCATAAGAGTGCACCCTTACTTGCTTGGCTTATATTTTATACATTGCGATTTAATCTTTATCAGCCCAGTGGCACATAGAGTATAGTAGTTAAGGAGTTTCCATGAAGGCATAATGGACAACAAATTACCTACAGAAATGCATATTCCATAGGGGCAGGGAAAATATTTTCACTTGTAAAAAGTTATTTTGAAAGTGGCTGCTTCACCTTTCTGGAATTTGATCTTCCTATCTTCTGTTCTGTTTGTAAAGGTACTTTTCTTCTGACTTTTGATAAACAGAGATGATTAATTAGCTATATTTGTTTGAAGTCTAGTGATTATCTTTTCTTTTTCTTTTTCTCCCTCTTTGTTTAAAATTAGAAGACTCACAGGATTAAAAAAAAAAAAGACTTTTGTTCCTGGTAACTGATACCGGCGTTTGAAGAATTTAAATTACCAGAGTGCCCTCTAGTGGTGCAACTTTCTCTTTCCTTCCATAAGAGGACAAAAGGAATAGACACATTTTTGAAATATTGAAGTTTTCTACTACATATAGCATTATTAGCCTTTAGCACACATTTAATCTTCTTGAGGTTACAAAAAATATTTAAAGGTATTGAAAATGCTACATCTTTCCAAATGCACTCTTATTTTTTTCACAGTTGAAGGGCATAATTACTAAACTGCAGTGACCTCCCACCTTTGTCCTCCAGCAAAGATGTGGTGAGAGGTTGTTTCCAGATGGCACTTTTATCATGCAATCACCCTGCCTCATTCACAGAATTTTACTGGGGATCCAGATGAAATCTTCCACTCATAACCCTCTTGTGTTTTCACCACCACTTCTTCTGTCTTTTTCCTTACCAAAGAAAATCCATTAAGGAAGAAAAGATGGAATAGCTGCACAAAGACTTCTAATTGGTAGTGCTAGGAGCAACTGTTGTAGGGTTGCTGTAAAGCAGTGTTCTCCAACCTTGGGTCCTCAGATGTTTCTGGCCTAGAACTCCCAGCATGCCCCAGCCAGCATTGCTGTAAAGGTTGCAGCCCCTTCAGTTGGATGGGGGGATTTATGACGCAATGGTGTAGTGGTAAATTTTGAGGTGCAGGTGCTCATCATGACCTCGCCCCCAAAGAGAATCTAAAAATTAAGGCAGCTGTGTTGATCCATAAGAACATAAGAAGAGCCATGCTGGATCAGACCAAGGTCCATCTAGTTCAGCATTCTGTTCAAACAGTGGCCAACCACCTGCCCACAGGAAACCCACAAGCAGAATATGAGTGCAACAACAGCACCCTCCCACTCGTGTTCCCCAGCAACTGGTGTGCATAGGCATACTGCCTCTGATACTGGAAGTAGCATAATGCCATCAGGACTAGTAGCCATTGATAGCTTTATCCTCAATGAATTTGTCCAATCCTCTTTTAAAGCTGTCCAAATTGGTGGCCATCACTATATCTTGTGGTAGCAAATTCCTTAGCTTAACTATGCAGTGTGTGAAGAAGTACTTCCTTTTATCTGTTCTGAATCTCCCACCAATCAGCTTCATGGGATGACCCCGGGTTCTAGTATAATGAGAGTGGGAGAAAAATGTCTCCCTATCCACTTTCTTCACACCATGCATAATTTCAAAACTCGGAAGCGTCGTTAAGTTCTCAACCCACTGTGTTATCGAAGGCGGCCATTTGTCCTTCCAATGCTGTAACTGTTAGGTGGTTTGCCAACTTTTGCACAGTCTCCCCACACCCCAGCCCACATTCTGGAAGGTTCAAATGCCTCTCCTAAGGCTTAGTTACTGGTAGTAAGAGCTTTAAGCTAAAATATGCTGGTATTTTTGGTACTTTGGTCCTGTCCCTTTTGAGGTTCAGACAGCATTGTTCCCTAAAGTCAGGTTCAGTTTTATATTTGCCCCCTTTTCCTTTGGCCCTGAAGGGGCTTTTTCCTTCAGCCCCATGGACCACAGGAATGCAGGCCCCGTGAAAGCTTCTCCAACATGGAATTGGGCTGAAAGAGATTCCCAACTGCTGCCTTAGACAGCAATGCCTGAGATTCACATTTGGGGCTTTGACAAAAAGAATATTAGTGTTGTTGTGATATGAATCACATTGACCAGCTGTAGCACAGTGTTTACACATGGAGAGGAACAGAATGGCGGTAAACAAGTGTGTTGTGTCTTTCTACTTTCCCGTGTTCTTTCTCCTGGGAAAGCTAGATCCTGGGATCATTATGAGCTAGTCACATGGTTTGTATGTTCTGATGACGTGCTAACTTGTTTTTCTGTCTGAAGCCATTTTAGAGAAGAGCAGGACTGCTTTCTCTAATTATTCTTTCTCTCTTCTGGCTATTGCTTGCTGGACTTTGCAACAATGTAACGTCTTTGCTGAAGTGGAGTGAAGCTCAACCTACTCCACTGGAATTAATGCTTGCTATGCATTGTACTCTGCACATGGACTGTAACTAGGAAATGTATACTCTGTAGAACTTTACTTGCTAAGTGAATAAACAGGTAGAAATAGACCTGTGGTGTTACAGAGTGTTTCCTTGCTACTTGCTACTTGCTACTTGGATTAGTCTGCAAACTGGGGAAGCTAGAAGCTGGTGTCGGATTACAGGCAAGCTGGCTGGCAGCTTCAAACCGACACGCTGCACACTGCGCAGAGGGGGGTGAGATCTGGAAGATCTGTGTGTGGAATAATGGGCCTCTATGCACAGACAGGATTTTAAATCTCCCATCCAGCACACGCGGGGCTCTGCTGTCACTCACGCGCCTTCAAGGTTATGGGCCCAGGAATCGGGACCAGAACCAAACGGAACCAGTTCGGTTGGTACCAGGCTGAAAGTCAACGCCAGCACCAGCAGCAGGACATGTTTTCCAACAGCTATGTCAACAACTTCGAATCCGGGATTGCGATGATTAATGCCAGAGAAGGAGGACATCAAAGAAGAAGAAAAATCTCCTGGGCCTTCGTCCGGTAAGGAGGGGGAAGAGTGGGAGGTGTTCGCTGAACGCTTGCAGGCTCTGTTCAAGGCCGAAAGCTCAGAAAGCGAAGCCGAAGTTTCTGGAGGGGAGGAGGCAGAAAATCCCCCGGTCACAGAAATGGCGGCGGCACCATCTCTGAACCCACAGATAGTAGAAAAACTGTCTGGCTCGAACTATGTGTTGTGGAATTTCCAAATGCAGCATTATTTGACCCATGCGGGACTCTGGAATGTTGTAACACAGGATGCAGTTGCAGTGGGGGATCAAGCTTATAATGAATGGAAGGAACGAGACGATAAAGCCAAGGCAATTTTGTGTTTATCTGTTGAAAGTTCACAAGTGCCATTTATCCAGTTTGAAAACACTGCAAAACAGATCTGGGATACCTTGAGAGACATGTATCAGATGCAAAATGTGGGAAGTAGAATTCTGCTTGCACGTAAGCTGTACAAATTGAGCTTGCAACCAGGTGGGTCTATGTCAGAGCATTTGAGTACTGTCCGGGACTTGTTTAACAGATTGAGAGCACAAGGGATGACAATTGATCCCTTACATCAAGTTTCCATTCAGTTATCTAGTCTGGACTCATCATATGATACAATTGTTACATTGATGGAAGAGCAACCAGATCAGAACCTGACAATGGAATATGTGTCAGGCAAACTTCTCTCTGAGTGGGAGAAGCGGCAAGGGAAGAAAAACAATGCTGGACGTAAATCAGCAGACAGCTCGGCTGACGCGGGGCACAGCCAAGCTGGGAGTAGCAACAAGCTGGAAGCTACAGCTTTAAAAGTGAAAAAATGTTTTTCTTGTGGATCTACAAATCATCTTAAAAAGACTGTAAGGTCAAACAGAAAAAGAAATGAAACAAACAGGAAACTACAAATGCAGCTGAGGAGGCAATTAAAATGGGCAAAAGTTTGATTGCTAGGGTGGGAGTTTCTAATAATAATGTTTGGGTTCTTGATTATGGGGCCTCACGCCACATGACTAACTCCAGAGACATATTTCAATCTCTGGAAGAAGATGGATGTACAAGTCAGCATGTGGAATTAGCTGACGGGAAACGGATACAAGTTTCAGCAACAGGAACAATTGACTTTGCTACTTTGGGTCAGCAGAGGGCACTGCTTGTTCAGGAACTGGACACAAATCTGACAAGTATTTCTCAATTAGCTCAAAATGGTTTTGAAATGTGTTTTTCAGACAACAAATGTGTGATTTCATGTGAAGGGATAGTCTGTGCAAAAGGTGATTTGCAGAATTCTCTGTATGTTATAAATCCATTTGTAACACATGATGAGAGTGCAAAGTATGCAAATTGTAAACCCCATGATAATTGTTTACATATTTTCCCCAAACGTTTTGGACATGCCAACTACAGGAGCATCGAGAAGATGCCGGGTCTGTGTGAGGATATGAAAATGAAACCTTGTTCTAATTATGTGGAATGTGAAGTATGTAGTAAGGCAAAGTCACACAGAACTAACATTCAGAAACACAGTGATAGAGTGAGCACAAGAATATTTGAGCTGGTACACTCTGATGTTGCTGGGCCATTTGAGGAAAGCTATGGGGGAAATAGGTACTACATGACTCTTGTGGATGATTAGTCAAGATTTGGATTTGTTTATCTTCTGCAGCACAAATCTCAGGTTCGAGAGAGATTTGAATCATTTGTGAAATGGGCTGGTAACAGATTCAAACAATACCCAATAGGTGAATTGCTCACAGATGGTGGGGGAGAGTACATGAGTACAAAATTCAAGAAATTCTTGGAAAGTGAGGGCATTGGGCACAAAGTCACGGTCCCAAATTCCCCATTTCAAAATGGCGTTGCTGAAAGACGTAACAGAACACTTCAGGAAATGATGAGGGCTCAATTAGCTGACTCACAGGTGGGAAACCGTTTCTGGGGGGATGCACTGTCAAATGCCAATTATCTGCTGAACAGATTACCCAACACCACAACTGTGAAAACTCCATATGAAATGTTTAATGGGAGGAAGCCAAAGATAGCACACGTGCGAATTTTTGGGTGCAAATGTTTTGTTCATATACAGGCTCAAAACAGAACAAAGCTGTCTCCAAGAAGCTTTGAATGTTTTCTGCTCGGATATGATGCACAAACAAAAGGTTGCAGGTTGTGGTCACCACAACACAACAAGGTAATTCTGAGCTGGGATGTGATTTTTCATGAACAAACACATGAACAGAAACAGCTGGTGGAATTGCCAATGCATGCAATGACTGAAACACAGCAGGAAGTTTCTGAAACAGAACAGGCCACTGGGCAGATATCTGGGGAACAGGAAGGAGGTGAACGATCTCTAAGGCGTTCAACCCGAGAACGCAAAACACCTGTTAGATATCAGGATGAATTCCAAAGTGGGAAAACTGTTGTACATAAAGCTCTCAAAATAGCTTTAGAACCTCAAAGTTTTGAAGAAATCCAAAGCATGGAACCAGAAGTGAAGAATGGTTGGTTTGAAGCCATGCAGGATGAAATCAATGCAAGGCATGATAACAAAACATGGAGTCTGGTATCTTTGCCTGTAGGGCGCAAGGCCATCACCTGTAAATGGGTGTACAAGGTGAAAACAAATCAACAGGGGCAGGTGGAAAGGTACAGTGCAAGACTCGTTGCAAGAGGGTTTGCACAAAAACATGGGGTAGATTTTGATTCCGTGTTTGCACCAACAACAAGGTATGCAACTGTCAGATTGTTGTTGAAATTTGCAGCACAAAGAAAAATGATGGCATTTCATTTTGATGTAAAAACTGCTTTCCTATATGGTGATTTACAAGAGGAAATCTACATGGTGCAACCAAAAGGTTTTGTAGAAAATCCCAGTCTTGTATGTCGTCTGCACAAATCCATATATGGGTTAAAACAAGCAGCTTGATGCTGGAACCAAAAACTGGACAGAGTTCTGATTAGTTTGGGATTCAAACAAAGCAAGGCTGATCACTGTCTGTACACATGTCACACAGAACTGGGACATTGGGTGTATTTGTTAGTCTTTGTTGATGATATATTGCTGATAACAGAATCAGTAAGTCAGAAAGACAAAATTGCACAAGAATTGCAAGAACACTTTGAACTGAAAGATCTAGGTTTGGTACAACACTATCTTGGAATGCAATTATCCCAGGATGAGGAAGGTTCTTTCTTGGTTGAACCAAGTGGAAAAATTCAGAAATTGCTGGAAATTCATGGATTGGAGAATTGTAACCCAGTTACTACTCCAATGACTCTTGAATATCAGAAACACACAGATAACACTGAATTTGAAGATATTGGAAAATATCAAAGTGTTATTGGAAGCCTGCTATATTTGGCAAATGTGAGTAGGCCAGACATCAGCAATGCTGTAAACAGCAGGAAAACGCAAAATCCTTCTATGTATGATTGGCTAGCTGTGAAACGTGTGTTAAGGTATTTAAAAGGTTCCATGAATTGCAAACTGAAATTGTCATCACACACAGAGGGAGATTTTTGTGTGTACACTGATGCTGATTGGGGGTCTGCAACAGATAGAAAGTCCACAAGTGGGACTGTGATAATGTATGACAACAGTCTAATTGACTGGTACACACGTAAACAATCTTGTGTGGCTGTATCTAGCGCAGAATCTGAATTCATCAGTTTATCTCAAGCATGCAATGAGATTGAATGGTTCAAGCAATTGTTTACTGATCTGCAATTACCAGTAGGCAAGGCTGTTACAATTTTTGAGAACAACCAAGCTTGCATAAGCATGGCACAAAATGAAAAATGTAGGCCAAGAACCAAGCACATTGATGTTCGTTACTCTCATGTAAAGGACTGTGTGCAGAAAGGATGGGTAATACTGTGCAACAGGGGAAATGGTGGCAGATCTTCTCACAAAACCATTGCCTGTAGTAAGACACAGGAAACTAATGACGGCACTAGGCCTCATTGAGTAACTATAAACAAGATGTACTACAGCTTGTGGGGGGATGTTGTGATATGAATCACATTGACCAGCTGTAGCACAGTGTTTACAGATGGAGAGGAACAGAATGGCGGTAAACAAGTGTGTTGTGTCTTTCTACTTTCCCGTGTTCTTTCTCCTAGGGAAAGCTAGATCCTGGGATCATTATGAGCTAGTCACATGGTTTGTATGTTCTGATGACGTGCTAACTTGTTTTTCTGTCTGAAGCCATTTTAGAGACGAGCAGGACTGCTTTCTTTATTCTTTCTCTCTTCTGGCTATTGCTTGCTGGACTTTGCAACAATGTAACGTCTTTGCTGAAGTGGAGTGAAGCTCAACCTACTCCACTGGAATTAATGCTTGCTATGCATTGTACTCTGCACATGGACTGTAACTAGGAAATGTATACTCTGTAGAACTTTACTTGCTAAGTGAATAAACAGGTAGAAATAGACCTGTGGTGTTACAGAGTGTTTCCTTGCTACTTGCTACTTGGATTAGTCTGCAAACCGGGGAAGCTAGAAGCTGGTGTCGGATTACAGGCAAGCTGGCTGGCAGCTTCAAACCAATACGCTGCACGCTGCGCAGAGGGGGGTGAGATCTAGAAGATCTGTGTGTGGAATAATGGGCCTCTATGCACAGACAGGATTTTAAATCTCCCATCCAGCACACGCGGGGCTCTGCTGTCACTCACGCGCCTTCAAGTGTTTCTTAATGGTCCAGGATTGCCAAGGGATGTCTCTCTGTGGGAGCTAATTGTTAGAAGATGGTTTGTTGATCCAGAAATCTCCCTAGGATGTTATTTATGAAAAGGCCATCCGGAGTTTGGGGAAGATGTGTGTGTGTGTGTGCAAAATAACAAAAGAAGCCATTTCCGTGTCACACAGAGCAGGGGTGGAATTCTAACTCAAGAAGAAGGTAGGCCCCCTGCAAATTATATGAAGCCAAACTATCAATGTACCAGAAACCATACTAGTCTATTGTGGCACAAGCACAAAACAAGATCTAGAAATACGCATAGAGCCAATAATTCAAACACAGACTACACATCAAGTCGTAAAACCATATCACATGCATCTAGGTGGCATATTGTCAAGGAATGAAGCATTTGCAAAATAAGTAATTTTTTCCTAGCCAGGCTACAGGAAATTATCCATTTTAAAGAGGGAGTACACTCGTGAAATTTAATTTTCTAAATGTTTCTATCATTTTCTGTTAACCTAACACAAGTAAAGGATTAAACATTTGAGACCCTGAAATAATAATAGGTAAATTAGACCTATCCTTTAAACCAAGGGTGCAGAACCTCAGGCCCTCGGGAAAATATAGCCCATATGGGGTCCCAATCCAGCCCAGAAGCCCACGTCCCTTTTCCCTGGGCGTGTGCCCCTTTCCCCTCTGAACACTGATCACTTGGTGGTTTCCTGGCTTTTGCAGGGTCCCCGTCCCCATTCTAAAAGGTTGAAATGCCTCTCCTAAGGCTTGGTTATGAGCAGTAAGAGCTTTAAGCTCAAATATGCTGGTATTTTTGGTATCTTGGCCCTGCCCCATTTTGCCTTCCGCCTTCCGCCTCCCCCACATGGAGGTGCTCTGTGCACTTAGGCTGGTATGCACACAGGGGCTCCTGGTAGAGATGGAAAACTGTTAGCAGTGGGTTATTTCTGGATCAACACAGCTGCCTGCATTTCTGGACTCTCCTTGGAGGTGTGGCTACAGGGACTGTCATGATGAGCACCTGCACTTCAAAATTTACCACTACACCACTGCTAGTAGCAAAAATCTGAACTATCAGTGATAACTACTGACTCTCAGCCTAACCTACCTCACAGGGTTGTTGTGAGGATAAAATGGAGAGGAGGAGGAGGAGGAGGAGGAGGAGGAGGAGGAGGAGGATCATGTAAGCCGCCTTGGGTTCCTTGCAGGAAAAAAGGCGGGGTATAAATATAATAAATAAAATAAATAAACTAGAACAACTTTCCCTTCAAAGGTAGTTTATTCTGCCCCTAGCCCCAATATTGTCGTAAATCCACCCAGTTCCAAGATAAGCCGTAGTCATTATCACAGTCCAAGGGTCGAAGCCAAAATATATCTTTCCTCAATAGAGCAAACGTAAACCAGTTCGGGGTCAGGCAAAGTCGTGGTCAAGGTCGTTCCAAGGATCAAAGGTACAGAAGTCTGAGGTCGGGAATGTCAGGAGCGTCTGGCTGTAGCTGTATTGGCAAACAATTGCTTCCAGCATCTGAGTGTGTTTGGGACCTGCCTTTTGAGCAGGCGCTGATTAGTAAGGCTGCCCAACTGGGTCAGGCTGCACATAGCCCGGCCCCACCCCAAACACACTCCAGCACAGCTGGTCTCTGTCTGACCTACTGGAGGCACAACAAATATTCGTCTATAAAGAAAGCACTTGCATTAACATGTCCCTGAGTGTTTGCCTACAACATGCCACATATGCTACAATATGATAACTAGGGCTGGCATTAAGGGTAGGAATAGTTGGGCACCTGCCGAGGGCCCCCACACCAGCAGGGGCCCACTGACAAGAGCCCCCTGGACTTGGTCGTCCTCTTCATCATTACAACCTGCTCTCATTCTGGCTCAGACAGAAGGAGGAGGAGCACCTGCCACTCCCTACTTGCCCTCTGGCTCTCTGCCTGCCAAGCAAACATGTGATAGCAATGAGGAGGAAGAGGATGAGGAGCAATAGCAGCTAGAGACCACAGTGGTGAGAAGGTAGACTCACTGAGGAAGGGGGGCCCATTGAGGGTGTCTTGCTCAAGGGCCCTCAAAAACCTGGAGCCGACACTGATAATAACTTTCGACCACTATAAGTCCATTTCCACCAAATGTAAAGAATCATGTTCTTGAAACCGGCAAGAAATTACAAATAAGACTTCCTCCTGGACAAAGGGGAAATTCAATTGAAATGTGAAACTGAATCTGACTTTAGGGAACAACACTGTCTGAACCTCAAACCTTCCAGTCCCAAGTGACCTTTCCTGTTGAATTATAAACCACTGATTTCATATGTCATCTGCTGCCAAAGCTTTTCTTCCGGGAGAAAGGATAAAAATACCTTCCTGGGGTAATTTTTGTGCAAATGGAACAGCTTATTAGGGATTCTTTCACTGAAAAGACGTAAACAAGGGTCTTGGCCACATAGAAAAATTTTTCCCAGGGCAAACTTTATGGTCTAGTTTCTCAGAAATATACTGGAAACTTAACAACAACCCAAAAGGGGGGGGGGTAGTGCTTCACAATGCTTTGTTTGCAGTCAAGAAATACAATACAGGACCACGCCCAGCAAATATTTAACCAGACTGCCACAGATTACTCCAAAGAGAACATTCAAGTCCCCAGTGTAAAGAGTGCAAATTTAATATCATCTTAGAACAACCAAGCAAGAGTACAAGTCCTTCACGTACATGTCTCAACTTTTACTCATGATTGTTTCTAATAGCATAATCCTGTACATGTCTACAAAGAAATAAGTCCCATTGAGTTTAATTGAACTTATTTCCAGGTAAGTGCATATAGGATGTAATCATTTACTTTTTGTAGAATTCAGACTCAAAAACCTATATTTTTAACCCTCACTTCCTCTAAGGAGCTCAGCGCAGTATGCCCCCCCCCCCATGTTCTCATTGCAACATGGTTTAAGCTAAGATAGTTTAGGCTAAGAGACTGGGTTCAGACAACTCGATAACCCCCACTCAAGGGTTGAGTATGGGTTGAGTGTGAGCTGTCGTTGAACCATGGGCTGTTGTTGAAATGTGGGTTATCATGTGGTCTCAACCCAGTCAAGTGGAGATTTCAAGAAGGATTTCCCCTGTCTGAGGCCAGAACTCTACCCATTAAACCACTCTAGCTTCATATTAAATGTTCTATATCAGCCTGGTGCCCTCCAGATGTTTTGGACTACAACTCCTATCAGCACCCTGCTCATGCTGGCAGGGCTTTGGATTCACTGGAAGCTCTGATGTCAGAGTCCTCTACAATGAAAAGTAGGATTGCTCTGCCTAAGACATACATTGTTTAAAAGCCCTGGGTGAACAAAAAGGTCTTCACATGGAGCTGAAAAGACTAAAAGAGAAATTGTGTTCAACCTGGGACAAGTAGAACAACCCAGAGATTTAACCCATGCTTTGTTGTTGGGTTAAATCTCTGGGTTGTTTAACCCTAAGCAACCCAAAGTACTGGGTTCACATGTCATGGCAACAACCCAGGAACAGGGCATTCCTGGGTTGTTTCAGAAAGCAGAAGAGGTGAGTGGGCAGGAGGAAGTGCGCTCGCTTGCTGCCATGCGGCCACTCCAATTCCTGGGTTGTTTAACATTTGAATGTTACATGTGAACCATATCTATGCTTCTATAATAAAGATGACATCAGGTGTGCCTCTCTGAGAAGGCTGTTCCAGAACCAGGATGCCACCACCAAAAAGGCCCTCTCTCTCCCTTCTGGTCATCCACCTCACCTCATTTCCCAGGGACACTCAGAGCAGGGGCTCTGAAGAAGATCTTAAAGTTTATTTATTTATTTATTTCATTTTTATACCGCCCAGTAGCTGAAGCTCTCTGGGCGGTTTACAACAATTAACAAGACAATCCCTGCCCGCAGGCTTACAATCTAAAGTTTAGATAGGTACATATGGCAGTTTGTGGTCTTGCAGGTAACCTGGTCACAAGCCATTCAGGGCTTGAAAGGTTAAAACCAGCACTTTAAATTAGGCCGAGAAATTGACTAGGAAACAGTGCAGTTGACAAAGCATAGGCATAAAGTGTTCAAAATGCCCAGCCCCAGCAAATAATCTTGCAGCCATATTCTGGACCAACTGCAGCTTCAAAATGATTTTTAAAAGCAGCCCCACACATACAACACACTGCAATTATCTATCTAGAGATAGATATAATTGCTTATTATAACAAACTAGCTGTTGGCCGCGGCTGCGCTCGCGTGGATTTTAGGATTTGGTACAATGGAAAAGATACAGTGTCTCTGACTGAAAGTGTAACGTTTAGGCTGGGTGCTGGCAGCAGAAAACTTTTCTGACAGAAATATCTGATCTTAAAGGAAAAATCAGGTTAATCCTGAGAGTCTACAGGTGATGAAGAGTGACTGTGCCAAGTTTGGGGTAGATCCGTCAAAACGTGATGGAGTGGAGCCTATGCGACGACGCCCCACACACAACAGTCATTCAGTCATTTAAAAACTTTCCCTCCCTTTTCACCCCCTCAGAGAACATTCTAAATGGCCTAGGGAAGATTTGCATATCCAGCCCTATTGGCCCCTGCAGGAATTCATACGAACATTCTAAGTGTTGTATGGGCTATTTGCATAACTGCTTCTATTGGCTCCTGCAGCAATTATGAGGTGAGACCGATTTGCATAACTGCTCCCCTGTTGTTTTGCCCATAGGATATGAGAGTGGGGCAATTCCCCCCCTTTTTTTTACCCCCTTAGGGACAGAATTTCCAAAAATACTTCTTTAGTGGGTGTCTACGTCATAAAAGCAATGTCCCTTCAAAATTTCACGTTCCTAGATTAAACGGTTTGAGCTGGGCGTTGATGAGTCAGTCAAAATCAGTCAGTCAGTCAGTCAGGACACCTTCTTTTATATATATAGATAATCTATAATAAATTATACAGCTATAGTTGATTATTATGATACATAAATAATATCCATAGACAAGTATTATTTCCCCTTTTTTATTGTTTTACTCCTTCTATTTCTATTACAAACAAAGTTATTTAAATTAGCAGCAGCTTGATGAAACTAGACAATCAAACTAGACATTGCCAAAAAAACTAAAATTCCCTCTCAATATCTTCTTGCATCCATATTACACAGAACACCTTCCTGGAATCTGATCATATATGTCAGCTTCATTTCCCTTCTTTTCTTTTCTTTTTATAAGCCACAAGTGTAAGGGGAGGTGATTGAGTTTGTGTTTGGCAACTAACCTTTTTGCCACTGCCAATAAATAAAAGACTGTTTCTTTATATTCTTTCTCAATTTAACCTAACTTACACAAAGAAGGATTACTTCTGGATCTAGTGGCAGCATAATATTAATCTAGTATTCGTTGCCAAAAACACAACATAACTGGACATGTCCACCAAATATGTTTATAGGCATGAATAGACTATTGATGGGTGTATGACACAATGAGCATGTTCTCTTACCAAAAACTCCTGATATTCTTAGCACTAGCACTAAATGGGTGCTTCCAGATGAGGCTTTTATTGTGCTATCACTCTGCTTCATTCATGGAATTTTACGGGGGTCCAGACATTGTCTTCCCAGTGCTTCTTCCTACATCTTTTTTCTTACCACAAAAGATCCATTAAGGAGGGAAAGACAGAATAGCTGCACAATCCCTTTTGTAGCTCAGTGGCAGAGCATCTGCTTGGAATGCAGAAGGTTCCAGGTTTGATCCCAGGCATCGCGAAGTAGGCTGGAAAATTTCCTGCCTGAAACCCTGGAGCACTACTGCCAGTCAGTGTTGACAATACTGGGCTAGAAGGACCAAGGGTCTGACTCTCTCAGGCAGCTTCCTATTTTCCTATATTCCTTTGACTGGGAGCATTCGAGTCTGGACACAACCCACGTAATGCATGGAGTGGCGAGACGATAAACATTTCATACCCTTGTTATGGGGCCTTTGCATCAATCCTTACACTACTTATGTGCTACTTTTAGCTGCTTTAAATGTCACCCAGTTGCATGGACCTTCTTAAGGAGAATGAGATGCTGACATGTTTATTCGCAATTAAAGCACCATGTATGTGACTTTTATTGAGGAAAATTATACAAAGAGGATAAAAGCAGTAATTACATAAGCTATGGTCTAGATCAGGGCTCTCCAACCTTGGGTCCCCAGATGGTGCTGGAGTACAGCTCCCAGAATCCCTTGCCATTAGCCATGCTGGCTGGGTATGCTGGGAGCTGTAGGCCAGCAACATCTGGGGACCCAAGGTTGGAGAGCCCTGCTCTAGATAGTCACTCTCATCCTCACATCCATGCAACTACCGTGTTTCCCCGAAAATAAGACCTACCCCAAAAATAAGACCTAGTACTATTTTGGGGAATTGCTAAAGTATAAGACCTGCCTCGAAAATAAGACCTAGTTGTGATCATTCCCATGGCCTGGTGATGGCAGCAAAGGGCGACTTGAAGTATAAGACCTACCCCAAAAATAAGACCTAGTGTGTTTTTCTGAGCCAAAAAAGATATAAGACAGTGTCTTATTTTCGGGGGAACACGAGTGGCCGACTGACAAGCACATATGTAGGGGGAGCTGAAGAGAAGCAATGTGATGTGCACTAGCAAGTCCCTTTTGGTTGTGGATGGAGGCTTCTCTCCTGTGGCTCTTGTCCCAGGCCCTCAGTTATACTCTTTTGCTCCTGGTTTCTGCATCCAGCTAATTGCAAAAGAAAAAGAAAAAAATGACGACACCCAGCAGTTGTTCTCTCTCTTGCTTCAGGCACCGTCATGCAGCTCTCACACAGGGACCACATAGTGTCTGTGCAATGTCCATGCTGGTCCCTCATGCCCTTGGAATTGCAAGTCTTTGCTTTGCCTTTTCTAGAAGGGGTGATGGCATCAGGAGCGCCTCTTGTTAGAACATCCTGCGATTTGCTTCTGAATTGCTTCAATTTCATCTTAGTTCTGCAGCTTGTTCCTTATTCCACCTTCAGTCCATCTTTGCCAATGTTACTATGTTTCATTTATTCATCTCATACATCCTTCCAGGCAAAACAGGCTAACTAACTTTAACTACTAGTTGGTACAAATTATAGGCCCTAAGCCTGACATTTATGACACCAGTGCAATGCACTCTAATTGCAGTAGGTTTTATGTTCATTCAGTTCTTTCCAAAACACCCTAGACAAATTTGCAGGGGGTCCTTCCCGGTGCTCAACTCTCCTTCCATGAGCAAAATGAAAAGTTAGGATCCAAGCCATAATCATTTTAGATTGCTGTTTTAGAGACCTTGGCACCAGTCCTTACAGTACCAGTGCAATGCCCTCATTTTGCAGTGGGTTGCAGTGCAAAAAAACAGCATACACATTTGCAGTTTGGGTAACCACCCTCTAACTGGAAAGCTAGCATGTTAGGAAGAAGGCTTTATTGTCTAGCCATGCCAGCTTGCCATATACAAGGAGATGGACCTTCAAATGTGTGACCTCTCCATGCGTTCTGAGGTGGTACAGTCCAATAAGAACTGTACTATGTGCGTTTCTTGAATGTTTGACTTGATGACATTTGGCAAGGTAAAACAGAAGAATGGGTGGGGGATTGATTGACAGCGGGAGAGTTAGATAGAATAGGTGAGTGGAATTAGAGTGAGTGACACAGGTAGTTAGAGTCACTTGAGAAAGCCAATTAGGGAGAAGACAGAGGTAGAAGAGTTCATGGGATCAGGGAGAGAGAGAGAAGGCATAGGTAAAAGGGTGGTGGTTAGGATAGCTTTCGAAAAGAAAAGTCCGTTATGTTGGGATAGATTATCAGATAGAGCTATTATTTCTTATTCTTTATCAAATGACTACTTGTTCTGGATGATATATCCCACAATAAATAAATGGTTACTGATCTTGGCCAGGGTAAAAGACAGATTTGGATTACAGCCAGACTTCATGCTTTCAGAAATGGAGGTCAGCCATCGCTTCTTTGCCCAGAATGCTAGGTGTAATCTGATACCTGCAACACCTACCAGTGACTAATTTGTTCAGTCTGCAATCTACATCCTGAGACTAATTCTAAACTGCAGACCTTGTGGCCACAACATCTGGCCTATTTTATTTTATTGTCTGTCCCCCACCCCACCCCTGCTTTTTGTACTATCTAGGCCTGATGAAGAGTTCTGGACAACTCAGAAGCTTGCACATTCTTTTATGGCATTTTGGTTGGTCCTAATAACTCTGTCGTTAGGTCCCCATAAAAGTTTTTCCCTAACTGTGGCTTTTAGATTCCTCCTCCAACCCACTGGATTTTGAATAAATATACGGTTACTGGTTTCTGATCTGGGAGGATTCTAAGGTTAGCATCTCTCATGCCACATGCTGAATCACAAAGCCAAGTATATAAAAAGGAGAGTCCTAATGCTCTCTGTGAATCCATAGCTTGTGGCAGCAAGTGATGTGGGCAAATATTAGGAGAAGTTTTTTCTTGGTGGACCAGCTGACTTGCCCAGTGACCTCTAGGGGCCAGGGCCTCGTAGCCCCTCCCCCCTGAACATCACACATGGCTTTAACACAAAGAAGAAATAGTTTAAACAATGGGCATAGTTTTCCAGATCAGGCCATGGACCACCTAGTCTAACATTCCCGTGCAAGAATCCTGATAACCAATAGGCACAGAGTATCCAGCAGAAATTGGGCAGTGATCCACTGACATGGTCCTTTCACCCACCCCTGGCCTAAATAGCCCCACTATTCTACAAAAGGGGAGGTTCTTGAATATCAAAAATGCAAACAGAACTGGCAGGGTACTTTTGTTTTGCTTTGCTTTTTGCTCACCTCACTATTTAGTAAAGTATTATGGAAATCAACAAGAAAAACTATTAGATTTATGCTTTCACCAATAGGTGGTGCTAACTATTCCCCCATCTCCTGCAACATAAAATCAGGAACTTATAGAAAAATGTGGTTCAACCTGAAAACTTTTCCATGTTGTAAATATAGGGCATTTCTATATGAGGCTTTTATTGTGCATTTGTCATTCTTCACTTATGGTTATTTCTGAGTGCTTTAGACTACATTGTGACCCTCCAGCTTCACTTCTGTTTTTAAGAACACTTTCATGGGGTGGGGGGTTTGGAGTGGGTAAAATGCAGTATTTTTTTTCATCCTGAAACAAAGCATAAGTCCCCACTAGTGTAATTGTGTTATTCCACTATACCACAGTGCCACCTAGAGGTTATGTAGTGGAAAGTATGGAAAGGCAGGAAAGGAAAAGCTCCTTGTGTAGAGTTCCAATCTTAATTTTGTGACAAAACCAGAAGTATATATAGTGGGTTAACAGCCTAATCTAGAAAAGCAGGTAGACATTTTTTGAGAACTTCAGAGCAGTAAGATACTGAGGCACTAAGGTAAAACAGGAATGGGAAGGGCAGCAAGGGGGGATACGCTGGTCACTGAGCCCTGTTCTAAAAAACTCTTTTCAAAGAAATTATTTAATTAAGGCGTCCGAGTCAAAATATATTACATTTTAATGAGGTTTCACTCATGTGCATACATTTACTGGTAAGAGTCTGTCTTCAGCTGTTTTTAAATGGAGACAGATAAATCATTAAGATGTGTTTGTGTTAAAACAAGGTATGAATAGGTATATTTCCTATATCTGATGTGCCAAACAAGTCTTCATCATTTATGGAGGCCCTCTTGTTGATGTTTCTTCTGAGTGAAAGCCAGGTGGCAGATTTATAGCCTTTCTCCTTTACTGAAAATGGGTTGGACATGAAGAGGAGAATATTTTTGTGGCTTTTGCAAGTGAGAAGAATAAACAAGAGAAAGAGAAATCTTTGTATCGTGACATACTTCATTCCCAAGTGGCAAGGATTTCCAGGGCTGTATGACAGGATTTAATGTCCTTTAAATGAAGGAGGACCTGAGACGTACAGCAGTTTTATTTACAAATATACAAACAGCATGGTGAAGGTAAATAGATTCTTATAAGTAAGCAGCACAGCCTACCTTACATTGCCAAAGGATAACTTGTACATGTACAGGGCCAGCCCTGCAATAAGGCAAAGTGAGGCATCTGTCTCAGGCAGCTGATCTGTAATGTCATGAAAGGGCAGCAAATTGTTAGTTATTTAACTCATGATTATTGAATTTTTACTGCTAGGGAGGAAGAGAAGCTTATGAGATTCCCTGCCTCAGGTGCCAAAATAATTTGAGCAGCTTTGGTACAATGCACCTTGACTTGTGGGGTGGTACTGTGTCCCCTCCATACTTTATTCCCACATGAGTCCTTTGAATAGAGCTTAAATCAGATGACTCTTGGATGATCTCAACCCCTGGATTCTATAAGCTGCTGGCACAGTTCTTATGGATTACAAAATATGGATTACAAACAGATTCGCCTGACCATAGAGAAGTGCTCAACTCAAACTTAGTCTTCGCTTCCATACCTAACTGGCCCTAGTACCTTCTTCACATCTGACCAATCCAAACTGCACAATTACAGCTTGCCTGGATATAATTTCAGCTGCTTCCTAGGTATACGGTCTTGAATGGTGGCCATGTGCTCCTTTAGGAGTCATGAGAGAAACAAGCCAGCTTTCTCCTCAGGACAACATGGATTCATAGCCTGAAGGGCGGGAAATCTGGGTTTTTGAACTTTACCTTGTTTTTCATTAGCAATAAATTCCATGTTGGAGGTGTTTCTAACACTTTCTGTTACTTTTTTGGGGGGGTGATTTTATTTAACAGTGAAATATCAGTAGGTCTTGATTCCCATCACATGCAACCCCTCACATACACACCGTCCCCAAACACAGCATCAAGGAGATGGTATAATGTAAACTTTTCATGCAGATTTGAGATCTCTTCTTTGTAACTAATGCTGAGAATTTATTTTATTTTATATATTTTTAAAAAAAAAATCTGGAAACTTCCAAAAGCCAGCATTGTCTTCCAAGGATATTTCTTATAGTAAAATATTTCCTATATTTAGCTCACAGGTGAAAGACCGGGAGGGTGCAGGAACTACTTTATTCCTCTGGAGTGTAGTGAATGTTTATAACTGACTCTGCTGTCAGAGTGAGTTTCTGTACATGCCTTGACAAGGAGTTTACTCTTCCGGTGACTGCCTTCAGAGGAGAAGAAACCTGAACCACACAGTGGAAGTAGCTGTAATAGCAATCCTGCTTGGCAGGAAGCCTGAAGCCTTATATTGCTTCTCAGCCGGCTCCGGTCCACCACCACAGATGTCACAGTGGTTTGTCAGTACAGACAAGGAAGGAAGGAAGGGTTAGGCTATAAAAAGGAAGAAAGTCTGTGAAAAGAATGTCTGAATACATATGTATGTGGGTGTAGGCTAATACAAGGCAACTGGGATTGAGCTGAATGTAAATTAGCTGGCATTTCCCTACCGATTCGCTTCATATGGCGACTGCTCACACCATCGGCAGCTACAGTATAACATCAGGGGGTTTGTTCCCTGCTGTCAAGCAGTGTGTTTTCAGCGTAAAGGACAAACGCATCTGTCCCCAAAGGTCAAGGGGTCACAGTACTCTGAGTTGAATTCTCTACCTGGTTTTACTTGCTTTCAGCTCCACAAATTGTGCTAAGGCCAGAACTACTTAAAGCTAGCAGGGAATGCTGCCAACATAGAACACCTTCACATGTGATTTTTCTGTCAGTTTGTCATTCCCTTTTCTATACGCTGTCTGAATATATATATATATATATATATATATATATATATGCAGGGCTTTTTTTCTGGTGGAACTCACCGGAACTGAGTTCCAGCACCTTTTCTTCTATTAATTGCATTACAATTTAATCGCCATCTACTCCCGAGGAAATGTAATCCAAGAGTTCCGGTACCTTTTTCTCCAGAAAAAAAGCACTGTATATATGTACCATCTATGCAGAAAGACCTGTTGTAATGGGAGATGGAATGGAAGCAATAATCAATCAAATGTATAGCATACATTTCATTTCTTGAGAAGATAATTCTGTTCCTTGCCATTTTTATTTTTATTTTTTTCAGATGCCATAGACCACTAAACTAAGTTTCTCCAATACCAGATAACCAAATTTGCAGTCGTTCATACCCTGGTCAGAAAATATAACCTAGATGCAGATTTCTTAGCAGCTATTGATTTGTATCCCTGCTTTCTTTGGGGTGAAGGTTGTCCAGCATGTGGTCATCATCAAGCTTCAGGCACATATTAATACCATCCATTTTCTGGTCACCTACCAGTTTAGGCAAAACAAAGCAACCCAGTTCCTGGCAGAGTGGGTCTCCATCAGTGTTGCAGCATTGGTGCTGGTTCCTCATTATCCCCAGGGTGCCATTTAGGGTGCAATCCTATGCAGGTTTAGACAGAAACAAGTCCTGGCTGGGGAATACTGGGAGTTGTAGGACTTGTTTCTGTCTACACCTGCATGGGATTGCACCCTTAGTGGCTTTATTGTGACCTAGAGTGTTTTAAATGGTTGCTCTCCTCTATATACCTTAAAGATAGCTTCTTCCTTATATCTAATAACAATTTTTAAATTCAACCAAGAGCGCTCTCTTGATTGGATCATCCATGTGCCAGGTTCAATCAGCAGAGAGAGAGAGAGGGATACATACATATATATCTAAGACCCAAGACAGTTGATATGGAAGTTTAGATGAAATTGAAACACACTGGAATTCCTTGTTTGTCTCAGGATAACAGTGGATTTATCTCAGGATAACAGTCAAAAATACAATATTTGTATAGCACTTGAAGTAATTAAAACACTTCATATACATACAGTATATACAGTATATCATATACCGTACATACAGCTAGCCAAGCTAGCTGGGGCATGCTGGAAGTTGCAGGACTTTTTTTCCTTTCTGAACATGCATAGGATTGTGCCCTTATTCTCTTATCCCCAAGTTCATTTAGCAAGAATGCCTGCGGTCTGGCAACCCTCCCGTAAGGCTTCCATGACCTACTGGTGTGTACCAAGTGGCCATTTTTAATCACTACCTTGCCTCACTGAATTGAGGATATCTAGACAGAAGCCAACGGCTAATGTTGTGCAACAAATGTTAATAGGACTGGGGGGGAATCAAGTACTGGAAATATTTGTCCTGCTGCTGAGAAAAATACTCTCTAATTTCAGTGGTTATTCTGCAGACTTAGATGCAAACAGGAATGCTATACGTGGCAAAGCAGAGATTTGTGTAATGGTCAAACACTACACAGGTGTCCTTCATAAATGTCAGCTATGTAATGATGTCTCCCAGGAGACTGGAATTTTACAAACCTGAACATTCTATATGCATTCATCACTGAAGCAGGCGAAATGCCATCATTGTAGGCCAAAACAAAGCCAAGTGTTCTCAGCCAGACTCTGCAGCACATCCAGCAATCACCCCTATCCTAAAATGGAAAGCAGAATGTTTGTTTTAAAATTATCATGGGAAGTTAAAGCACAGCGTCCTAAAAACTGGCCTGCAGATCTCAGTCAGAACCTCATTCTTTTTCCTTAGCATTTTCCAAGGAAGAAAGTAATAACATGAATTACTTCTGTGGGGAGAAAAAAGAAAGAAATGCTGTGGTTTCCCAAAGGATGGCATGCTTTGCTGTCTCTTACTGTGTTTTATTAGGGTTCCGTAGTGGGTAGAGAGACCTACATAGCCAGACATTAAAACAAATCATCTAGTAATTGAATAATAATACATTTTGCTTTTCCAAATAAGCATATCACTTGGAGCCAACTTCTGTTTAGATAAAGAAACAGTAGGAAGCTTTGGGATCAGCAATATCACACACTAAGGATAAATTTATTTAATTGGGATAGATTGCATTATTGATCAGACTGCTAGACCCTTTATAATATTCCATGGAAGACTGAAATCAGGTATGTTTTTGTAATATTCATTTGGCTTATAATGCTAGTTGCATCTGCAAGAATAGATTAAGGTGCCAGGAAATTAATATATTCATGTTGCATGCTCTTGTAACAAAGGCATGGTTTCATCTGGCAACCATTAAACAAGCAAGTTCGTCAGTGGAGCTTGATTTAAAGTTTCAACAAATTCCTCCTCAATTTTTTTAAGCTTATATGAACTCTGCCAGTTAACAGCCTTTATAGTAGAACTGGGAAATGCGTAACAGCAATGCTTGGGATATTGGCAAGGTATAACAGCAATGCAGCACATGCTAGTCTTGTGATCAGCCTTCTAAATCATAGTGGGAGGTACAGTTAGCAAAATGACATCTCTCTGGTCTGCAAAATCTTACACTCCTCATCACGATTCAGTATGGCAAACCTCAGGAGAAAAACTAGCAAGAAGTGTTGTACCTGTTAAATTGTACAATGAACTGATCCAACTGAGTCTCCTTGTACCTTTTTACCGTGGTTTCATTTGAGCCTTGCCCAGCGGGACATAGCCCCAGAAACTGTTTACAATAGCAGGGTTGAGTCCTGAACTTATGAAAGAATAACAAAGGACAGGACCTTTGAGCATAGTCTACAACCCCTAAAACTGTAGTCTGCATTATACGAGTGCTAGTTGCCACCTAGGTCTGCTGCAAAAGAAAACAGTGTTGGAAAAACAACTATGTTGGGACATGCCATTTCCAATTGCTTGGACACACACAACATGGCCATGCACACCAACACATGAGAAAAACCTATAAATCAGGCTGAACAATCTGTATTCAACCAAGCTAAATGCATCCCATCAGCCCTGTATTGGTGGCACTACCACGACCTTGATAAACTTCTTGGGTTTATCGAGAGGGCTATGTTTACATCATGTAACATCAATGCCAGTACCAGACATTGGAGGGCCCTTGGGCAAGTCACCCTCAATGGGCCCCCTTCCTCAGTGAGTCTACCTTCTCACCCTCATTGTCACCAGCTGCTATTGCTCCTCATCCTCTTCTTCATCATTGCTTCCACCTACTTGCTTGTCAGGCAGAGAGCTGGTGAACAAGTAGGCAGTGGCATCTACTGCTCCTCCTTCTCACCACCACCATTGTCTAGGCCAGAGTGTGAGATGGGTGAAAAAGCAGGCTGCAATGGTGAAGAGGAAGAGCGAGTCCAGCGGGCTCTTGTCAGCGGGCCCCTGCTGGGGTGTGGACCCTCAGCAGGTGCCCAGCCATGCCTACCCTTGACGCCAGCCCTGTGTAACATATATAGTATTTTCTATTTTAAAGGTTTGCTTGTAAGTTTAAAAAGTTGAACTTTGAGATGAATGGATACATGGATTGTTGTAAAAATAACATGAAGAGTTTATTGTTTAATCTATTATAATTATTAACATAAAAGTCTTTATAGGCACTTTGGGGGCATTGTGCACTTTATCAATTAATATGTGATTATCTTCCTCAGGTCTTTTTGGTATTTCATCTTTGGAACTAGAATAAAATTTATATATATATATATATATATATATACTAGTTTTTGCCCGCGGCTTCGCTCGCATGATGCCAAGTTTGCACGGGTCGTCATTTTCCTATAGGCACTATTTGTTCGAAATTCCTTAAGGTTGCTGACTGCTGTTTTGAATCACTCCATAGGAAAGGTCCCCCGGGACTACATAATGGAATCCTAGCTCCCCCAGGACTACCAGCTCCCCCGGGACTTCAAGCTTCCCCAGGACCGCACAATGAAATCCCAGCTCCCCCGCCCCGGGACCACCTGCTCCCCCGGGACTACACAATGAAATCCCTGCTCCCCCCCCCCGGGACTACACAATGAAATCCCTGCTCCCCCAGGACTACACAGTGAAATCCCTGTGCCCCCCCCCAGGACTGCACAATGATATCCCTGCTCCCCCCCTCCGGGACTGCACAATGACATCCCTGTTCCCCCCCCCAGGACTACGCAATGAAATCCCTGTGTGTCCCCCCCGGGACTACACAACAATGAAATCCCAGCTCCCCCCGCCGGGACTACACAATGAAATCTCTGTTCCCCCCCCCAGGACTACACAACAATGAAAGCCCTGACCCCCTGGGACCACACAATGAAAGCCTTGCCCCCCCTGGGACCACATAATGAAAGGCCTGCTCCCCCCCCCCCAGGACTACACAATGAAATCCCTTCTCCTCCCCCCAGGACTATGCAATGAAATCCCAGCTCCTCCCCTGAGACTACACAACAATGAAATCCCAGCTCTCCCCCCCCCCGGGACTACACAATCAAATCTCTGTCCGTCCCCCGGGACTACACAATGAAATCCCTGCTCCCCCCCTGCTCCCCCTGGGACTACACAACAATGAAAGCCCTGCCCCCCCCCTGGGACCATACAATGAAATCCCTGCTCCCCCCCCAGGACTACACAATGAAATCCCTGCTCTCCCCCCCCCAGGACTACACAACAATGTAATCCCAGCTTGTCCCCCCCGGGACTACACAACAATGAAATCCCTGCTTGCCCCCTCCCCCTCGGGACTACCCAACAATGTAATCCCAGTTTGCCCCCCCCCCCCGGGACTACCCAACAATGAAATCCCAGCTCCACCTCGGCTGTGGTTCATATGAACATTCTGTTTTGACGCAGGAGAGATTTGCATATCCGCTCCTGATTGGTCCCTGTGGCAGTTCATACAAACATTCTATATGTCGTTGGAGCGATTTGCATAACCGCTCCTGAATGGCCCCTGTGAACATTCCAAGTGACGCTATCGGCTCTCATCTATTTTGGGCCATACAGGCGCAGCGAGGGTTTTTCGGAGATTTGAACATGCCAGTCTTTGTCCTTGGGTGATGGAGAGTATGCGTGCCAAGTTTGGGGCGGATCCGTCAAAACGTGATGGAGCCTGTCATGACCCCCTCCAGGAATCCTCCTCTGAGGACGAGTGTGACTCACCCAGGGCCCTGGACACTCCTCAGGAGCAGAGTTCAGACACTGCTGCTCCAGACAGGGCCGACCAGGCAGCTGAAGAGCTGGCAGGCCCCTCTGGCATGACCCGTGGGAGTTCCCCGGCCCGGCAGGAGTCAGACTCAGAGCTGGAGATAGTGCAGGCCCCAAGTCCCAGACAAAGGCGGACGATGAAAAGGCAGGAACAGATGCAGGCCCCTCGACGCAGCATCCGGCTGCAAACCAGGAGGTCGGCCTTGTGAGGCTTTTGTAATCAGCCTGCTGCTAAAGAGCTCCAGCTGTGGGATGGGCGTGCCCAGGCAGCAGGCAGTAGAAAAGCACACACTCACTGAAGCCTAGGCATTGGGAAACAACGTCTTCCGTGGCTCTTGTTCCTGATCCCTGACCCTGCTCCTGAACCTTGCCTTGAACCTTGGACTCCTGGACTCTACTTCGGACTCACCCTGACTACGCCTCTGCTCGACCCTTGGACTTTTGTTTGACACTCTCAGCTTGATTCCTAGGACTGTAAGACCACGCTTTTCCTACTCTCCGCTCGGCAGAAAATCCAAACAGCTTCCGTTATCTTGAGCTGTTGGCAGCGTTCCCAGAAGCAAGGCAGCTGCTGGCTGCCGGACAGCCTTAAGTCGGACAGAGCCTATGTGATGACGCCCCACACACAGCAGTCATTCAGTCAGGCAGTTATTTTAAAAGTTTCCCTCCCTTTTCACCCTGTCAGAGAACATTCTAAATGGCTGAGGGGAGATTTGCATACCATCCCCTATTGGCCCCTGTAGGAATTCATACGAACATTCTAAGTGTCCTGTGGGCTATCTGCATAACTGCTCCTATTGGCTCCTGCAGGAATTCTGAGGTGAGGCCACCAAAGGACGGAGGTAAGCGGAGCGGCCGCTCCTGCCCGCCGTGTGTCGCCCGGCATCCCACAGGCTCTGCCGGGGAAGGGCTGAGAAGGTCCTCCCGGGGCGGGGCAGGCAGGCCTGGAGAGCTGCTGTTGCCCCAGCGACCACCCAGGCGGAGAGGCCGGCTGGGAGCGCCTTTCGCTGCGGCGTCACTGGGTGGCGCCAACTCTCCCCACCGGTGGCACAAGGCGGTGTCACGCCCCGTGTGCGGGCTCAGGCCATGACACGGCGGGCAGGGCCAATGGGAGCGCCCGCTCCGGACTGCCCGCTCTTCGCAGGGTGCGCGGGCCACCTTCCCGCAGCCAGCGCTGCCTTCGCAGCCCATCCGCAGCCTGAGGTGCGTCCCCTCGGGAAGCGAACTTGTGGGTTCCGCAGGGCTCTTCTTCAGCCCAGTGCTGCAGAGGGCGGCCCAGGCATGCCAGCAGCAAAGAGCCAGGAGCGGCCGGAGGGATGCTGGTCCAAGCTCCGCCCACGGAGGAGGCTCCGTGGGTGGAGGCGCAGCGGGCCAGGAGGCTGACCGGGTCCCTGGAGGAGGGCAGCAGCGAGGAAAGGGAGGCCCCTCTCTCTCTCTCTCTCTCTCACACACACACACACACACACACGTTTAATTGCTGTTTTTAAAAACAGGTTTAATTCAGGTTTAATTGCAGTGTTGGCACTTTGAAATAAATAAGTTGGTTTTGTGTTGCAGTTTGGGCACTCGGCCTCAAAAAGGTTCGCCATCACTGGTCTATAACACTGGGCAGGCAGCTACAGTTGGTAGTAGCAACATACATCCAGGATGTCCAGATATCCTACTTTTCAGAAAACAGTTCTATCTTTGCAGGGCTCTCAGAGAATAGTCCTCTATTTGAAGGGATCTTGTGTTTGAAGGGACTGTCCAGTCAAAGTCTTCCTTAAAGATAAAAGGTGATAAGAAGGAAGAGCAGGGGCCTTGAAGTTGCCCATCAACAGATAGCACCCAGGCAACAGCAGACTGAGCAGGCACACAGGATACCTGGTCATTGTCTTCTCCTGTATGGTGAGATATATTGTACTTTTATTTTAAACTATAGTTTTTATTTCTAAACAAAGAGCCAGTGTGGCATAGTGGTTAGTGTTGGACTGGGACTCACTCGGGAGATCCGGGTTCTAGTCCCCGCTCAGCCATGAAGCTCACTGGGTGACTTTGGGCCAGTCACTGACTCTCAGCCTAACCTACCTCACAGGGTTGTTGTGAGGATAAAATGGAGAAGAGGAGGAGGAGGATTATGTAAGCCGCCTTGGGTTCCTTGCAGGAAAAAAGGCAGGATATCAATAAAATAAATAAATGTATACATATAAATTAGTATATGCACATTTTATGCAAGTCTATGTGCTCTTTTGTCCTCTTTTTTCCAGGTGCATAGGTGGCCACGCTACCCAGATGTGAATTTCCAAATAGCAGGTAAAGGCTCAGCAGATCCAGTTTTGATTGCCTCTTCCCCTTCCCTGGTCACTGCAAGACTGCACTGCAGCGAAAGAAATTGCACCTGCCAAACTTCCGCTGCGCAGCTATTAAAAGCCCGTGCATTCACTTGAGGTCAGGAGCTGGCAAAGCTAATGTATATGCGTAGTTGCAACAAGGGAAAAGCAGCAGTAGATATGTATCCGAAAAAGAAGCTGAAATATTTGATTCAACACCATTCATATAAAAATACACATCCCTGCCCACAGGCTCACACTCTAAAAAAATCCCTCTCTCCCCTTCTCCCCCATCTACACCCAATGAGAGATATGTGAAAACGTTGTCCTGGAGCTAGTAATACTAGAATTAACATGAAAAAATATATTAAATAAATAAATAAAATAAAATATTTTATTTTATTTATTTGTTTATTTATTTATAATAAAGGCAGGCAAATAGCCCCCACAAACCAGCTTCCAATATAACCAAACTGATATAAATACTTTAAAAAAAAAAAACACCACCTCATCGTAATCAATCATCATAACATAAACACAATTTAAAATATAAAATGCTTCTGAAATGCATTAAACCTAAGAGAGCGACATGGGAATGCCACTCTCGGAATGCACCCAGGAACTGTAGCATCTGGGCCAGCAGAGGGAGCAGAAACAGCAGCCGCGAATCCTGTAAAATGCTGTCGCTTGTCATTCTAGTGGACCTGCAAATGGAGCTACAAACTGCCCATGTCCCTCAGGAAAACACATATGGAAAAACAGTCCGGCCAGTCATGCACGGGTGAGTAAGATACATACCCAAGATACAAAGCAAACTGCATCAGTTATAATGCTGTATTCCTAAAGCTCCAAGAGTTTAATATTACGGTAGGTGGGAATCAGCGGGGGGCGGGGGGGGAGGATGAGTGAATGGTAGTGAAAAGTTACAGTCATCTGGTTTAATTGTTTTTATTCACGTATCTGCACCTGTTCATGGATTTTATTCTGTGAATCAAATGTGCCGAGAATCTTACATGGAATCCCATCAGAAGTTGTAACATGGCCAGGCAAACAGAGTCTGAACTTTCAGGCTGTGTGACCCCTTCGGAATTAAGTATTACAGCTTGGTTTTTATTACCTTTATATCACTTGGTTGTATAACTACATTTTGAGAGCAAATTAATATCAGAGTTTATTAAACTCTCATCTGGGTACTTAAAAACAAGGGAGTTGGTATCTTTTCATAGATCATAAAGGAGTGTTGTTTTTTTAAGTGGCAAAACATTCAGATTTGGAATTCACAGGCAAATTTGATTAAGCCCTGATTAATACAAATAATAAGGAGCTGGACAATGGTGCTTTGAGTTGTGTGAAAATACAATGGCTATTACAGAGCTATGGAGAGAAGAGCAGTACAGAAAAGAAAAGAGTTGTTGTTTGGAACCGCTTTGGTTGTGGTTCCAGAAGAATAAGTACCGTAATGCACAGCTTCTTCTAAGCCAGGGCTGACATCAGTTCACCCAGAGTCCATTTATGAAGCAATTATGATAGAGCTCGGTGCCTTAGATAAGTGCCTTTGAACACGTGCCTTTACTCTCCACTGAGCAACCACAACAAACACCCATATACCTCTAATTGGAGGTAAGAGCTGCTATGAGCACCGAGGGTCACGTAATCTCCAGAAAGCTTTGTCCCAATGTCCCAGGTCAGTTTGTAAATTGCCTGTGTGTAAGGTGTTGGGAGTGGGGGTGGGGAGAATGTCTTGAACCAGACAACCAGTAGTCAGGATCCAGCTCCTTACCACCACCACCACCATGCTACTGGTGCTCTGCCACCCCTGCAAACCTAGCTGTTAAAGGCTGGGTCCCCACATACACTAGAATAAGATGGAAGAATGCTGAGGTGATCAAAAGGACTATAACACTTCAGCCTATAGGTAGGGCATAGCAATTTTGACAGGTTCCGCACATATATATATATATATATATATATATATAAAGAACTACCTGCTAATAGAAAACTAGAGTATCAGGGCCCAAAGTTCTAGCCCAAGCCTTTGCCTGCTGTGCTGGTTTTCAATTTGCAAGGAATTATTTGTGTAGGGAAAGCATTCAAAATCACAATCACCAATAGCTGAAGTCTGAAGTGGTTTGATCCAATATATCACCTCAACCTTCTGCCACCTCGTTCAGCTGCATGTGCAAAACAGCCTAGTAAGTGTTGAAGAGTAAGGACACCACCTTGGCTGCATTAATTTTCTGCTGAGCCCAAAGGACAATCTGAGCACACCTAGGTCAATAATGCCCTGGCCTCAGACCTGGTGTATCTGTCTTGCTGCCAGTGGTGCAGCTATCATTTTAGACCCTGGACTTAATGATGGGGGGGGGGGCTTTAGACAGCCATGTGTATACATCAGTTGTGAAACACACAGCTAACATTTCTCTTCACCTCCACAACTATTCCATGCTTTACAGCTGCTTCTACATTCCAGATATGTTAGATTAGAACAACAACAACAACAACAACACTGTTTGCCAACCAGCCATTTCACCAGCCCTGCCAGAAGTATTAATTAATTTTTCCCCTTCTTCCCTCCCCATTCCTTTTTCCTTGTGTTTCATGTCTTTTTAGATTGTAAGCCTGCGGGCAGGGACTGTCTTGTTAACTGATTATATATAGTTGTAAACTGCCCAGAGAGCTTCGGCTATTGGGCGGTATAGAAATGGAAATAATAATAATTATTATTATCATCATCATCATCATCATCATCATCATCTTAATAACAACAACAACAACAACCCTGATCTTTAAAACACACACACACAATGCTGATCATGTTCAGTTTTGCATTTTAAACTCACTTAAAACATAGACTCTTGGAATAAAATGGAATTTGCTTCTACTGCCCTGCTGTGGAGATCCCCTGCTGCTCTCTAGGTGGTCCTTTGGGGACCCTGGACTTTGGGCCCAAAGTCCACCCCTAGTTGCAGCACTGTCCGTTGCTATGAGTAGCAGCAGCAGCAGACTCTTGACCTCTCCACCTTTTGTGGACTTGCCCCAGTCCTGACTCTCGCTCTGCCTCTTCTGGGCTCTCGGACCCCAATCTGCTTGTTACCTCATCAACCTGGCCTGTTTTGACCATGCCTGACAACTGAGAGCACACTGCTACCAAGGCCTAACAGCATGGCAAGAATCCAACCCAGAAAACCAGTTCTTAGGGGCAATAAGTGACAGTCTGGGGTATCATGAAGAGAACCAGGACAGAGCAGCAAGCCAGATGCTTGAGAGCTAGAAATCAGGCAAGGCAGGAACTGGGGAGGGAGCAAAGCTAAAGCCCAGCAGACTTGGCAGGAATTTCTAAACGACTTGTAAACATGAAGCCCAATAGGATGTGCATCATAAAGCAGATGGCTCTTTGCATTAATATTGAGCCTTAATGTGCTAATTCAAGGTTCTCAGAAACCCTAGACACAAGTCACTTTTCCTTTAACTTCCTCTTGAACCCTTTTTCTGGCACGCTCCCTTCAGTTATCCTGTTCTCCAAACAAACTTTGTTTTCCCTTGATTCATGTCCAGAAATATTCCAGTTTTGATCTTTGTCAGCAACAAACAGTCTGCTGCGCACACTCTTATGTTATCTTTTCAGTTTTTCTTGGGTTTCCTGATATTCAGTGCAGTGTTCTGTGTGATCAAATAGCTGCACAGGCTTCAGCACCCCAAAACCACATGTGGTTCCTGCCAAGACATGGCCAAGTCCAGGATGGCATTCATTGGGGCCCATAATCATTGGGGCCTAGAACAGAAGGGGGGGAAGAGACACAGATTGAAATCTATATCCTGAGCCTAAACACATTTACTCAAGAGTTGGGTTGTAGTCTGAGATTTTTTTCAAGCTGAATCAGATCCCTAAATTAATGCAACATGCAGATCTGTGTGGGGAACATTTTCTGTATCATTGCTGTTATCTCAATCGCATTTTCCCCATACTCTTGTGCCTAAAGATCTGAAGAGTTTTCTCATGCAGAAACCATTGAAGGGAGCGGCAGGGTCAAGGAAAAGAGAATAGAAGAAAAAAGAAATAAGGAGCTAAATTTCTCTTGGTATTTTATTGGATTGGAACCATTAATGGGTCAGGAAAAAATCAGCTTACACAGATGAATGAGATGCTTCCTTGATGCTATCTATTGCATCCTAACCTGTTCCTCTTGAACCCTACTATTCTATCAGGACATAAGCATGAGGAGATGGGTATCATTTCAAGAGCTCCAGAAGGGCTGACCCTAGGCTGCAAGCCCATTACCACAAGGAGAGGAAATGAAGTTAATTAGTAGATCATGCTAAAGGTGTTTGTACAAACTTATTTCCTTTTGTCATAATCTTTCAATGCTGTGTCAGGTGCTCTGCAGCATTGTAGGAAATTTAAAATGATGATTGGCTTCCCAGACACAATCACTGCCACATAAGCCTGCGGCCAGTAGAACAGGAGGCAGAAGGGTGAGGGTCAAACAAAGCATCAGTGTTGGTGGGTCCTGTGGGGATGCATGCTAGGGCCAGCCCAAGACATTTCACCAGCAACAAATGGTGACCCTCCCCTCCCCCAAGTCATGGTGCACAGTACCCAAGGCTGGCCAAGTTATTTTGTTACCCAAGGCAGAAAATCCCAAAAGCACCTCTCCCCATCCCTGGCAGTAAAAAGACAGCAACAATTCAGCAAAAGGGCCTTTTCTCCAACCATTCAATGCACAGTAGAAAAACTAAATTCAAACCTTCCACAATCAACACGTTAGTGATAGGTTAAAAGGTGTTTTCATGGTTCTTATCACTGGTAAACATTTCAGTTGTTAATACACCATTCTCAGTACCAAAGCTCCAGGGCTGCTTCACTAACTGCAAAGGAGGTTTGAATATACATAGCCCCCCCTAAACTTTCTCTTGTGTAAATTTGATTCAATTGTCAAAATAAACGTATTGACTTTAATTATTTTGCCTGCATGTTCTTGGCATGCAGCACCCATGGATTATTTCTACTACTATTATGCTTAATATTTGCTGGATGTTCTTTTACCCAAAGTATGAGTGGTCTCCCCGTCTCCCCTGCATAACATCTGAGCATTCCTCACAATCTATTTTATACACTTTGCCTTCCCCCACCCCTTACAGGCACCTTCATTTTCACCACCCACTGAACATTGTTTGAACATGAATTTTTTAATCAAACAACTACGATCTAACTAATATATTTTTAAAATTTGGGGATGCACAAGAGAAAGATTAGGGAAGAATAAAAACAGCTTTTAACCTAGCACAAACATGTTGATTGTGAAAGGTTTGAGTTTAATTTTTCTACTGTGCATTTGAATGGTTGGAGAAAACTCCCTTTTGTAGGATTAAAAATCAACAAAGTTTTGTAGGAGAATACGTATGTCTTTGCCAAATTACCAATTTAACAATATTTTTAATTTAATAATTTGCTGTCCCTTTCATAACACCCCCAGAAGGGTGGAGCTGACTGAACTACAAATCTTGTCAACCTACATAAGGCTTCAGTAGGCTTTAGCTCCCTGCTGAGACAACATCCTCCTATTGTTATAGTAGGAGAGAGTTCTAGCCAGAGGACTCACTTGGTGCTATCCTTGGTCCTCTTTTCTTCTTGCCTTATTCTGACTGCCATCAGATGCAACCAGCTTTCCCTGTGAGCCTCAAGGGACCACAGAACAGGACAGCCACCTCACTCAGCATAATGGTAGGGCTGGCCTGTTGGACCCCAGCAGCTACCCAAGGGTGTTGGGTGCTGACATTGGCTCTGTACTGGGGGTGGGGGAATTATATAGGTGTGCTTTCAAATCAGTGAATCCCCTACTAGACTGAGGTGATATAGGCCCAGGTACTAATCTTACAATCTAAATTTGACACAGGGGAAACAACAGAGCAGGGGGAGGGGAGGGGTAAATAGTGAAGGAATATGTAGTTTCAGTTGTGTGTGCTTAGGCTTAGTTATTATTTCTTTTATTTCTATTATACCTGCTTTTTGAAAGTATACAGCTCTATTTGTGTAATTACCTTAAGTTAATGTGAATTTACTATACCAAACTTACTAAAGTGTGGCATAGTGGTGAGAGTGTTGGACTGGGACTCGGGAGATTGGGGTTCTAGTCCCTGCTCGTCCATGAAACTCACTGGGTGACTTTGGGCCAGTCACTGCCTACCTCACAGGGTTGTTGTTGGAGAGGAGGAGGAGGAGGAGGAGGAGGATTATGTAAGCCGCCTTGGGTTCCTTGCAGGAAAAAAGGTGGGGTATAAATATAATAAAATAAATACATAAATAAATAAATAAATAAATAGGCTGAATTCCAGTAGGGCATGCAACTAAGGGGTTGTGCCAAAGGCTTTACAGGAAAGGTGGGTTTTGAAGAGAAATTTGAAGGAAGGTGGCATCATACAGATGTTTGAGAAGGCAGTTCCAACAAGGGAAAAGGGGCAGAATTCTGAGGGAACAACAGACCTTAAGATGGTGGATGATAGAGGAGCTTCAGCTCTACAGGAGGTAACAGCAGGCCCTGCCCAGCACCCACCCAGTACTACTGAGCTCTCCTGCCTCCCTCCCCACTCCCAAGTAAACACAAGCATACCACAGAGTCCCTGTAGAGCTCACCTGTTCCTCAACTAAACAAAAGCTCAGGCTCTTCTCTTAGATCCTTCCCCTAGATTACAGGATGTCTTCCTTTCACTGGCCCACCTGCAACTTGTGGCAAGATGCAAGCCGATCAGTCCATCAGCTCCACCACCAGAGAAAAACATCCCAGGGAAGATGAAAAGTGGGCCACACTCAGGCCAATCAGTCCCAGTTTGAGGGGGGGTGAAGTCTTTACCACCTCCCAAAAGGAAAATTTACTACCATCTAGGGTGAACTCAGCTAAACAGAAGGGCGGGGAGCTAACGTTGGACAGCCCTTTCCAGGGCAGGATGGGACTTACATAGGTCACTTTTCCTCCTCTCATTTAAACTCTTGCAATGGCCAGCAAAAGCCCACCTTCACAATGCTTCACACCCAAAGGCCCTGGATGGCCTTAAGCCAAGAAAGCCTTGTCACCTCTTCCCCCACCACAACCCTCCCCCACAGCCCACAGGAATACTGCAGCAGCAGCAACAGTTTCTGCTGGCACTGCACAGCAAAGAATAGGGTAACCCAAATGATCAGAGATGTATAGCAGTAAAGAGGTTCAACATGGGGGTTAAAATGTCACCCAGGCCACAGTGCCTTACAATAGTATTTGGATAACAGTTGTTCCACTTACAGTCCATTTTATACTTATAATCATCATTCTCTGCACACAAAAACAATCAACTCAGTGAAGGCTATGAAAAAGTGCCTGGAAAGCTTACCCAGCCAAATAGTCTGAAAGCATTACAGCTTTCTGTACTTACTTTATGGGGGTGGGGTGTCTTTGACAGGATATAAAGCTTATATCCTTGTTTGGTGGGTGAAGGTCTCATATCCTAGAAGAGGCTGAGTGACAGCATGGAGAATATGAACAAGTAAAGTAGAAGAAAATCCCTCCGTTTTCAAAGGAAAAATATAGTGCTTATATTTCATTATAACGGCCTTACAAGCATAAACTAAACGATATATTAGTAACAAAGCAGAGCTGCCTTCTCAAGTGCTGGGAGAAAGGAGTGTGCTGTAACAGGGAGATTAATCACTGGGAAATATTAAGAGATTATGAGGAGAGATTAAAAGATTAAAGGGAAAGATGAAAGGAATCTAAATTTATATATTGTGTCCAGATGACAATATATAGGAAAGGGGAAATAGGTTTTCTGTGCACATAAATCACGTGGCTGTTGTACAAACCAAGGAGTATTAACTATACAAAATAATACTAGGGGCTATTAAATGGAAATACAAGGAGTCATCATTCATTTGTATGACCGAATGGAGTTTGAGGGCATGAATGGCCCATTGAGCTAAGTGCTGAAAGATTTAATTAGCTCCTCTTTACTTTGCAAGCTTATTTAAAAGGAGAAGTAATTGGGGGTTCCCAAATGCACTTGCCAGCTCACCACTGGTAAGTACATCTTTTCATCTGGGGAGACAAGCCCACCATGAGGTCAGAGAGAGCCTTCACCTTTCTCCAGCTGCAAGAGAAGGTCCAGAGCTCTCCCTGAGACTGCACTGAGCCGCAGATGCTTTCCAAGTGTCTCCAAAGCTTTCCAAGTGTCTCAAGCAAAAGGTTTGGTCAAATTTGGATCCAAATGTGTGGACCTAGTCGAGACGCAACAACATGGAAATTAAGAAGGAAAGAAATCATGGTTAACCATACATCCAAAGTGGAAGTTTGGGCAAGTCTGTTCACATGACATGACCAGTCAGTCCACCTTGGAATACACCCAAAAAAGCAGTCATGTGAATCGCCCCTAAGGGTGCCTTTACATACCACAATTTCCTAATGGATATAACTTTCAGGTTGGGAAATCACATGAACACTACTTATATATTTTTATGTGCTGTATTAGTACAGTACATGCGTCCATTTAGCTGTATGTACAGGCATTGGGAAACAGTTGCCAATCGCAGCTTCCTAACGTGTGCACTGAATGTGTCAAAATAGACACCCGACTATCCAATGTGTTCTCAGTCCTTACCTGTGACAACATACAAGCTGCCTTCCAACACAAAAATGTTATCCGTGCACTTCTGTAGCTCCTGGTCATTTGGGGCTTTGCACAGGAGGACTTCCTAGTGGATTTTGCTATTAGATTCCATCTGTTTCCCACATTTCCAAATGTTTGGGTGCTTTGCATGGTGTAGGGGAATCAGGGCTCGCACTGGCACTTTTTTAATTAGCATGAACACTGATATCATCTGCTACCACCATCCCCTCAGAATTCCCTGTTCCCTCTGAGCTTAGCTGCAACCGCCACAGTTGCTGGGGGGGGGGGATAATTTTCCCAGCAACAATATATTGTTCCATTGTATTGCAGACTATTCTGGGGTGGCTTGGTCTTGAATGGGCAGCTAAGACCCATTAGCTTTACAAAAGAGCCGCTCCAGGTGGAGATAAAAGGGCCAGGACCAGTTTGTTGATATGGCTCAACACAGCTGCCTGAATTTTTGGACTCTTCTTGGTGGTGTGGCTGTGGAGACTGTCATGATGAGTGCCTCCACGTCAAAAATTACCACTATGCCACTGGTGTTTTGTTTTGTTTTGTTTTAAACCTCACAATATTGCAGTGTTACTCATTGTGCTATGAAGATGTAATCCTGAACCCAGAATGATTCTATGTGAGACCGTAACTCAGGCAACAAGTGGGCTAAGTGCAGCCTTCCCCAACCTGGTGCCCTCCAGATGTGTTGGACTGCAACTCCCATCATTCCCATGGCAGGGGATAGTGGGAGTTGTAGTCACACCTGGAGGGTGCCAGTTTGGGAAAGGCTAGGTTAATGCTTCTTTTATAAGCTTTTAGTGGGGATTATTGTTTTCCAGCTGAAGGAAACCCCATTGCTTTCCATAGGCATCATAACTCCTTTCTCTGCTGTTGCCTCTGTTGAGTCATTGATTTGAACTTCGTTGTTGAAGATAGCATTTCACCACAGTTGTTTAGTGCCACAGTGTAAAATTCTTGTCAGTGGCCAGTAAGCACTCTGTGGCAGGCAGCCTGATTACAAACACCAAAAGAAAGAAAATGAAACTCTGGCTAAAATGGCCTTGAATTTGGGTACATCCTGGCAGTTCATGTTATAAAATAAAAGGAAATGTCCTGGTGGAGCCAAAGATAAACATTTCTTCTTTGAAAGACTGTGTGAGGCTTTCAAATGAATGGGAGGAAAGGAATCTTAGAACGGATGCTTTGAGTCATAAAATACAATACAAATAATTACATAGAATCAACGGCAGGAGTTCAAATCACAAGATTTACCATTGCTATGTTGTTTTTATTATTCCTAATTTTGTTGCTTTGATGGAGTTAGAATTTCTGTTAGGGAAGAAAATAATATGCTGAGTGGCCTTTTTTGGTTTTGTTTAGAATGGAATGGTCCTAAGTTTTGAAGATGCAGATGGAGCCACACACAACCACCAATATTCCAGCAACATGGGGGGGGGGGGCTGAGCTGTGGTGACCTGGACATTCACACCAAGGTCCAGCCCTAGCTGCATCACTGCTTCCAGCTTTCAGGGGGTTTTTTCAAAAAAAAAAACAAGCTTCTAGTCATCGACAGTGAAATCCAACATCGTTTGAGCTCCGCAAGTGCCGCATTTTCTCGAATGAAACATAGAGTGTTCGAGGATCGGGATATTTGTAAGAAGACCAAAACACTGGTTTATGAAGCCATTGTATTACCAACTTTATTGTATGCCTGCGAAACATGGATTATCTATAAACGTCACTTCCACCTCCTTGAAAGGTTTCATCAACGTTGCCTCCGGAAAATCCTGCAAATTACTTGGGAAGATAGGCGAACAAATGTCAGTGTACTGGAAGAAGCAAAGACTACTAGCATTGAAAAAATGATCCTTCAACGCCAACTTCAGTGGACCGGTCATGTTGTTCGAATGCCTGACTGCCGTCTCCCAAAGCAGTTACTTTACTCCCAACTCAAGGATGGAAAGCGGAATATCGGTGGTCAATATAAGAGGTTTAAAGACGTTCATAAGGCTAATCTAAAAAAATGCAATATAAACATCGAAAACTGGGAAGCTCTGGCCCATGAATGATCTAAATGGAGGTTGGCCTTTCACAAAGGTTCCATGGACTTTGAAGAAGCCCGAGTGCAAGGTGAAAGGGAGAAACGTGCTAAGCGAAAAGCACGTCAAATGAATCCTTTACAGGACCATCTTCTATCTGGTAACCTGTGTCCTCACTGTGGGAAGCTGTGTGGATCTAGAATTGGCCTCCACAGTCACTTACGGACCCATCGCTAGAGTCTACACAATCTTCTTTAGAATTTCCTCCTTTTATCCCGGAAGACAATCTTACTCGGTCACGAGTGATCGCCTGATGATGATGACAATCTCAAGAGCCAGAAGGACATATGAACAAGGGTTCCAGTGATTGAGAATAGGGCTTCAATGCTCTTCAGTCCCCAACCCCTCCTCACATCTTACAACATAAAAATAAAGCAACATTGTGGATTATGCAAAAATAAGAGAAATTACATGTTTTTGCCTAATTCATATGGGTAGCAGAAATCAGCTTTTCTTGGTGAAGAATATGAATTGGCTGGTTGCAGAATTGTATTTTATTTTAATTAATTTTTTTAGCACACACAGATCTCCATACACATGCTCACATGCTTTTTAGTGGGCCTCTTGCTATTTCTAAAATTGTTCTAAAATTTGTTCATTGGGGTAACATTTTATGCATATTATGGCTATATGGTTGAGACACTTCGGCCCATTTTTTATTATGATTTTCTTATCTTGTTTTGTTTTCAGAACACCGATGTTTCACCCTCCGGGTGAATCGAAGACAGCCATCCTTTTCTTTTACACGTGTACACTTCTCTGGGGTTACCCAACCTATCTCTTTTGGGTAAGGGAATCACAGTGTGGTTCAAACTGTGGATCTTCCATGTCTAGAGTACCAGCACAAATAAGAAAGGCTACCTTCTATGAAAGTCTTGACTCATGTGGCAATATGCCAGTGCTATCTATTTAACAGATTGACTTTTCCTTGCAAGAGAGGTAGTAAAATATGTGACTACTGCAATCATCTTTTGTTGAATCAAAATAAGAGCCTCACATATGTGGTATAAGCACATTTGCTCTCAGTAACTGAGAATGCCATACATCAAAGA
This sequence comes from Shinisaurus crocodilurus, assembly GCA_021292165.1. Taxonomy (NCBI): domain Eukaryota; kingdom Metazoa; phylum Chordata; class Lepidosauria; order Squamata; family Shinisauridae; genus Shinisaurus; species Shinisaurus crocodilurus. Next base: position 46,735,160 of record CM037876.1, read on the forward strand.
TGTATGGTGTCTTCCTAGCTTCCGGTGTCTCATGACTAAGCAAAATATTTCTTTGTTGGATTGGAAAAAGGGCCCCATTCCACAAAAAATGCAGTACATGCACATTTGTCCTCGGGAACCTAGGATGCAATCCTGCAAAGTTTTGTGATGTTTTCCTAGCTTCCTATGTCTCATGGTTGAACAAAATGGATTTTGGAATAACCATTAATCTCCTGCTTTCAGATTGGGGGATATATTAGCATGCTGGGAATTGTATAAAGTGGCACTGTAATGGGCATGGAAGAAAAGTCATTATTACTGATGTAATCCAGGGCTATGTATTTTGTATTTTTAATTAAATTGTAATCTGCTCTGTTATTTTACCCTGAAGATCAGGGTACAGAGGAGATGATCATCATCATCATCATCATGATACCACCATCAGTATTTCTGGAAAAGAAAGGTAAAAATTGATATAATGTTATACCCTGATCCTAATTCGATCAGTGAGAAGCAAGTCCCAAAGATTTCTGTGAAACATTCAAGTAAGAGCACTTAAGAGTGAGATGTGATTGTTATGAGTGCTAGTGGTGGACAGCTCAATGAAAACATTGAGCGGGTGAAAAAGGCAAACTCCATGCTAGGCATAATTAGGAAAGGAATTGGAAATAAAACTGCCAAGATCAAACTGCCCTTATACAAATCAATAGTGTGACCGCACCTAAAATACTGTGTACAGTTCTGGTCACCGCACCTAAAAAAGGACATTATAGAGTTGGGAAAAGTGCAGAAAAGGACAACTAAAATGATCAAGGAGATGGAGCAACTCCCCTGTGAGGAAAGCTTACATCTGGAATTGTTTGGCTTAGAAAAAAGGGAAGAAAGGGGAGACATGATAGAAGTGTTCAAAATTATGCATGATGTGGAGAAAGTGGAAAGGGAGACATTTTTCTCCCTCTCTCATAATACTAGAACCCAGGGTCATCCCATGAAGCTGATTGGTGGGAGATTCAGGACAGATAAAAGGAAGTACTTCTTCACAGAGCACACAGTTAAACTATGGAACTCACTTCCACAAGATGTAGTGATGGCCACCAATTTGGACAGCTTTAAAGGAGGGTTGGACAAATTCATGGAGCTACTAGTCCTGATTGGCTATATGCTTCCTCCAGTATCAGAGGCACTATGCCTATGTACTCCAGTTGCTGGGGAACATGGGCGGGAGGGTACTGTTGCACTCATGCCCTTCTTGCGGGATCCCGTGGGCAGCTGGTTGGCCACTGTTTGAACAGAATGCTGGACTAGATGGACCCTTGGTCTGACCCAACATGGCTCTTCTTATGTTCTTATGTGTGATAATTCAGTTGAATTATTGTGTGTATCACATCAATGCTGAATAATAATGTAGAAAATTGTTATTTCAGGCCAATATATGTCAACTGTTAATTGGCCAACATCCCAGATTCTAGGCAATTCCCCTTGGTTTATAGAGAAGAAAGGAATATACAAAAAGAAATCTTGAAAGGGTTTTATCTCAACTCACTCCGTGAAATGTAACCTATCTTAGAGAGTTAATTGTGCTTATTATCTAGTGTGACATCAGACTGTTGCATTTCATCAATATCATGTTTACATTTAAATAAACAATAGACATCTTTTAAAAGCTCATTTTAGACATGGTCACATCATAAATGGATATCAGGTTCTCAGTGACCTTGGAAGGTAGAAGCCTTTGCATTTTCTGGCCTTTAATCAATTCAATATGCATACATTACACAACTGCATTTATAATTGCTGTTGCCTTTTTTATGGAAGGGAGCTGGCTTCAGTGTGCAATCCTGACTCAATTTAAGTCAAAGGCACTTCTGCCATTGACTTCATTGGATCAGGATTGTATCTTTAATGCCTCCCTTAATCCGAACATAATTCTTTAGTCAGCTGGCAGGAGTGTTATTGAACAAATGGTGACCTTTTATCCACACTGAGCTAAACTGACAAGCTAAACTGAAAATAGAGTTCAGAACTGGATGTTAGGAATGTATTTTAGAATATGAGTCCAAGTAATTTATTAAAATTTTACTGTATATTTCATGAAAGGAGAAAAGGGAACATCTTTGCATTTAAGTATATAGGCTAAAACAATTGCTTCAGGATAGATGTTAACGTTGAGGATTTTACATCATCAAGGCTTTGAAATCTATATTAAAAAAATTAAATGCTCCCATTTCTCATTAAATGAAATTTTAAAAGGCAAAAAGTTGCCTTTTTCCACAGAAAGTAGGAATATAGTAATCTCCCCTTTGCCTGTCTCTCTTCCCCGCTCTAACGATTCAAAACATCTCACCTAAATGCCTCTCTATTGGCTTCCTAACTTGACTATGCTTCTAGTGAATGCCTCCCTCAAGGAGGGAGTTATGCCATCAGCCCTCAAGGAGGCAGTAATAAGACCTCTTCTAAAGAAGCCCTCCTTGGATCCCCAGGATCTGAACAACTTCCGCCCAGTCTCCAATTTACCATTTCTGGGCAAGGTGATCGAGCGGGTGGTGGGTGCTCAGCTGAAGGCACACTTGGATGAAGCCGATTATTTAGATCCGTGCCAGTCGGGCTTCAGGCCTGGACATGGGACGGAGACGGCCTTGGTCGCCTTGGTGGGTGATATGAGGAGGGCTTTGGATAGGGGCGAATGCTCCTTTCTAGTCCTCCTCGATCTCTCAGCGACTTTTGATACCGTTGACCACGGTATCCTCCTGGACCGCCTGGAGGGGTTGGGCATAGGAGGCACTGTATTGCAGTGGTTCTAGTCCTTCCTCTCTGGAAGGTACCAGAGGGTAGTTCTCGGGGAGGAGGCTTCGGACCCTCAGCTGCTCACTTGTGGAGTGCCGCAGGGTTCCATCCTCTCCCCGATGTTGTTCAACATCTACCTAAAGCCCCTGGGAGCTATCATCAGGAGGTTTGGGGTGCAGTGTCATCAGTATGCAGATGACACGCAGCTCTACCTCTCTTTTAAATCCTCACCGAGGTTGGCCGTTGAGACCCTGTCCAAGTGCCTGGAGTCAGTGGGTGGCTGGATGGGAAGGAATATGCTGAAGCTGAACCCCAACAAGACCGAGGTACTTCTGGTGGGGGACTAGGGGAGGTTAGGGGATGTTGACCTGGTGCTGAATGGGGTACATCTACCCCTGAAGGACCAGGTCCGCAGCTTGGGAGTCATTCTAGACTCCCAGCTGTCCATGGAGGCTCAGGTGGCAGCTGTGAGCCGGGCAGCGCTGTATCAACTCCATCTGATACGGCAGCTGCGCCCCTACCTTCCTAATCATCTGCTCCCTTCAGTGGTTCATGCCTTGGTCTCCTCTCGCCTAGACTACTGTAATGCGCTCTACGTGGGGTTACCCTTGAAGACGGTTCGGAAGCTACAGCTGGTACAGAACGCAGCGGCTCGCCTGGTTAAAGGCAGCCGCCGGCGGGATCACATCACGCCAGTGCTCAAGGAGCTACACTGGCTACCAGTTGCTTGCCGAGCTGAATTCAAGGTGTTGGCCTTGACCTTTAAAACCCTATACGGCTCCGGTCCAGTCTATCTCAAGGAGCATCTCCAGCAACACCAAGTGGGCCGCTCAACAAGATCTGCCACAGACGGCCTTCTCCTTGTCTCTTCAGCCAGAGCAGCTAGACTGGTCGGGACGAGGAAGAGGGCCTTCTCTGTGGCAGCCCCCGTACTATGGAACTCTCTCCCAAGTGACCTCCGCCATGCCCCCTCTCTGCTGAGCTTCCGCCGCTCATTAAAAACTTGGTTATTCAGGCGGGAATATGGGGTGGGCTAAGATTTTAAAATTTTATACTGTTTTAATGTATTTTAATGGAGAAAAATGTTTTAATGTATTTTATTCTGTTTTATTTTCTGTTCATCGCCCAGGGTGGCCGGTTTGCCGGCCAGATGGGCGATAGATAAATGCAAATAATAATAATAATAATAATAATAATAATAATAATAATAATAATAATAATAATAGTCCTTGGTCCAGGGGTGGGCAACTTGTGGCCCTCCAGATGTTTTGACCTACAATGCCCATCAACCCTAGCCAACCAACATAGTCAACAATGAAAGATGATGGGAATTGTGGGCCAAAACATCTGGAGGACTACCAATTGCCCACCCCTGCCTTACACTTAAAGCTCTCTTCCCCAAACAATGGCCTGATTATCATTACTTGATGACAAGGTACTAGCCATCTGACATGATGACTAAGCATCAATTCAGACATTACCACAGTAGCAGGAGAGCCACTTCCATGTGGCTGGATCCCATATTGTTCTGCTAATATCTGTAGAAAGGAAATAAATGGGATAGGCGAATTCTGCAACAACTGGCAACAATGATGTGGGAAGGAAGCATATAATTTGCCCGACCCATGTGGTTCCTTCCTAGTAAAGGCATTTCTGGAGCAGCTCTATGGAAGTAGCTCACACCCAGTTCAATATTTATGAATTGTCCCTTTGTCATTTGAAGAGCTAGCATGCCAGACTGAACCTTAGTTTTGAAAGGAATCTATATCTCCCATTTTTCAGGCCCAAGGGCAGCAGCTAGCAAAGTTGGGCAGCTGCTGGACCTTTTGGACCCCACTGCCAACCACCAAACCAGCTACCACCATCTTTGTTAGGCTGTATGCACATGTCCAACCACAAAGTTACATTTTTCCTCTATGGCCCCAGGAGCCACTGAGCGGCCAATATGAAGAAGATAGCATGGTGGAAAGCAAGTGAGCTGCCTCCTTCTCAGAATGCCTCGGCCTGCTCATTTCTCAGAAACCTGCTGTTGCGGCAATGGAGGTGGTGTCACCACCACTGCCATTGCTGCCCTTATTGTCATCCCCGCCACTGTTGCTGAGGAGTGAGGAGTGATCCCTGCAGCAGCTTCCTCAACAGAGGCTCTGAGTCCCAGGCTGCTGCTGCTGCTGCTCCCTAGTACCACCAGCACTGCCAAGGGAGGGGAGAAATGGGAAGGAATGAACCCCAGGTAAGCTTGCCAGCCCATCTCTGCAGTGGCATTTCTTACACATTTAAACCAGTCGATCCATCAGAAGGAGATTAGTGGTGAACAGGTCAGTGTGTGTGTGTGTGTGTGTGTGTGTGTATGAGACAGTGGGCCGGTTCATACGACCCAGGCGGCGAGTGGGGGAGGCACCACGGGGCGTCAGTGCGGTCTGGCAGGGTGCCGCAGATGACTTGCGCCCCACACGCATGGGCAGACCGTGGTGGAGCCGGCAGTCCCTGCACCACAGCGCAGGTCTCCGGGCACTAGAGGGCAGCAGCTTGGGATGCCCAGCAGGGCCGTTTGCCCCTACAGGCTGGAGCGGCCGCAGCTTGGGCGCTCTGGGATGCCGCCTCTGTGCGGCCACGGGAGGCCCCTGCGGGATGGCCGCCCACTGTTCACATGGCAGGCTGGCCACACACGGTAGGGGCTTACCCCTCTCTACCGCCCATGGTGACTTTCCGTGCTTCCTGCGCGTGGCCATCCCATGGGGGCGCCCCCGGCCAGCGTTTGCACGACATGGGAACCACAGGGGGCTTCTGCTCCCCTGCGGTTCCCATGTCGTGTGAACCAGCCCAGTGTCATGCATGGTCGGCATCAAGAGTAGGCATAGTTGGTTACCTGCTGAAGGCTCACACCCCAGCAGGGGCCCACTGGCAAGAACCCTGTGGACTTGCTTCTTCTCTTCACCATTGCAACCTGCTTGTTCTCTGCTTCTCATTCTGGCCCAGATAATGGTGGTGATGAGAAGGAGGAGCAGTAGGTGCCACTGCTCTGGTGCTCTGCCTGTCAAGGAAGCAAGTGGTGGCAATGATGAGAAAGAGGAAGAGAGCAATAACAGCTGGTGATGAGAAGGTAGACTCACTGAGGGAGGTGGCCCATTGCGGGTGTCTTGTCCAAGGGCCTTCCAAAACCTGGAGCTGACACTTGTGTCATGTGGGTATTGGGGGAGGAGCCCTCTGCAGTCCGTCCCCCCCAAAAAATCCTGGAACTGGCCCTGCCTATTTTGTACGTTGTCCTCTTCTTGTGTCCTCTGTGATGGCGCGTGAGTGACAGCAGAGCCCCGTGTGTGCGAGATGGGAGATTTAAAATCCTGTTCGTGTGTAGAGGCCCATTTATCCACACACAGAAATCCAGATCTTTCTCCCCCTCTCTCTGCGCAGCGTGCAGCGTTTCGGATGCAATCAGCCAGCCAGCTTTCCAGCCTGTAATCCGACTCCAGCAGCCAGCTCCCCCGTTTGCAGATAGCAAGGAAAAAACTCTGTAACTCCACAGGTCTATTCTACCTGTTTATTTACTTAGCAAAGTAATATTCTACAGAGTATACATTTCCTAGTTACAGTCCATGTGCAGAGTACAATGCATAGCAAGCATTTATTCCAGTGGAGCAAGTTGAGCTTTACCCCACCTCAGCAAAGACGTTACATTGTTGCATAAGTCCAGCAAGCAATAGTCAGAAGAAAAGAGTGAAGAGAGAGAACAGTCCTGCTCCTCTCTAAAATGGCTTCAGACAGACAGACAAGTCAGTACGTCACCAGAACATACAAACCATGTGACCAGCTCATATTGTTCTCACACTTTAGTAACCCCTGCGAAAGCACGAGATTCTAGAGAGACATAATAAACTTGTTTACCCGCCATTCTGTCCCTTCCATTTGTAAACAATGTGCTCCAGCTTGTGAATGTGATACATATCACAACACTCTGGTCTGCATAAGCTCATCTACTGTTGGGGCCTTTTTTGTCAAATGTCTCAAGTCCAGCTCCTCCAGTTCCATCTGATTCTCTTCCTCTGCATCCACCATTGTGGTGCCTAATTATTTTATCCATCTAAGGTAAACAGTGCACCTACAATGGTACCAATGTTTTGTACAATGATTGGGATGATGTTTCAAACTGAATGCCAGTGTCTCAGATTGCACACTTTTTATAATAGTTTTCTGCTTCAAAGACATAAATCCATTTTCATTGCACAGATTATGCCATTATCTTTTAACACCCTGTGGAATGTTCATGCTACCTTCCTGCTTGGCAATGCACTGATGTGGTTCCTCTTCTTAAAAGCTTCTATGATGGATCCAGGTTTCCTTCCTCAAGACGCTAATGAATATTACCAGGCCATCAGACAGGTATGTCCCTCATACATTTCACACCACACACACACACATAGTACCAATCAATTCTGGTACTGAATCAAAAGTACACTTCTTTTATTGTTATTTTGATGCATGCCTAACTTTACATGATAAGAAAATCCAATTAAATTACAGTTATGTTTATTATAATAGAAATATCTAGTGGCCTGGAAATTAAGGCTGCAATCCAATTCACACTTACCTTGGAGTAGGTCCCATTCAGCTCAGTAGGCCTTACTTCTGAGTAGACATGTATAGGATTGCATCACTCATATTTGGTGACTGATTTTGTTTCACATATCTAAGCCGCCATATTTTGGAAAACTGTACACAGAGAAATAAGTGGTAAAAAAAATCCTTTTGATCATGGTATGTATGAATTCTCCTCCTCTGCTGGCCATAGTGGGGTTGGAAGACAGTTTGTTTGGCTCCAAAAGCAATGTACAAATTGGATGAACATTGCTAAACTGCTTTCTTAATTTTAGTAAATAAATAGTAAATACTCCATCATTTCAATATCAGTTACTCCGCCGCAGTAGCCGTGATGCAGCTTCAGCCATGACTAACTTCAACTGCAATCCTGTGCACGATTACCTGGGAGTAAACCCAACTGAAAACAGTGGAATATTCTTCTGAGTGAACATGCAAATGATTGTGCTGCACATCCCACTGAAACCAATGCCACAAGTTAGTCATTATTAAAGTCCTATTGCTTTCAGTGGGATGTCAGTAATTTTATTCTATTTATTTATTCCATTTTTATCCTGCATTTCTCCCATCATGATAGTTAAGGTGGCATACACAGGGTTAGCAGGAGGTATCCAACTGAGGCACTGACTAGACCCAGTCATTTCTAACTTTTCCTGGATTAGGCCATAATGTATTGAACCAAAACATGACATATTGCATCTAATTTTATGATCTTAATATTCTGGAATGAATACCTTCAGCAGCTAACACCTAGAGCTAATGTCTCTAAAACCACAAAACAAGATTATGAATCACCATATTTCTTCTTTGTTTTAAAATGCACACATGTTCAGTGCTCCCATTGAAATGTTAATTAAATGCGCTTGTCTTTGGCTGGATATCATCATCATCATCTTTTATTTGTATGCTGTTTTCCCACAAAAATTGTGCCCAAAGCAGCTCACAACATGACAAATAAACAGTAGATATGATTTACAAAACATCAAACACTAAATATAATATTCCAAAAAAAATTTAAAAATATCAGAAAACACTAAATATTCAAAAGATAATTTACAAAATATCAGAGAACAGTAAATTTACAAAATATCAAAAAACACTAAATATAATATTCAAAAAATACAATAGAAATTACAGATAACCATAAACAACCCAATAATCATTATACTAAGGTTAAAAAAGAGAGAGAGAGAGAGAGAGAGAAAAGCAGTAGCAGCTTTTGTAGCTGGAGTCAGTCAGGCCCCACCCTCCCTGGCCAGGTGTTATGAGCCAGGGGAGCAGGGACCAGGTCTTGCAGGACTCACAGCTAGATGGTCTCTCACACCCTTTATCTGTAATCATCTAGCTCACCAAATAATGTCACACGTTTAAACTAGAATTTCCTTTTTTTATTATTGTACATTTAAGCTGGAATGCTCAGGATTTTTACAGTAGCAAGTGGATTGCACAAAAGTGCTTGACAGAGGAGGGAGAAGCATATACAGACTGTGGAAAATAGATAATACATGTTTGGCCTTAGGCCAGGGGTAGGGAACTTCTGGTCCTTCCGAAGTTGTTGGACTGCAATTTCCATCAGCCCTAGCCAATGATGAGAGATTAGGGGAGTTGCACTCCAACAGCATCTTGAGGCCCCACAAGTTGAGCCTTCAGCTCTGAATGAACTAATAAGGTATTCCAGAAAGCTCATTACTGGCTGATTCATGTCTTGACTTTCAAGCATCACCCCACGAATTGCTGACTTTTAGTTATATATTCAATCTATTACTATTTTTGTTATCAGCCTAGACTGATTGTGTAGTCAGTGAAGAAAACCTCTGAGCTTTCTACTACCTTCCTAGATCCTGTTTGCCATTCCACAACAAATTATCTTTCAGACATGCTTGCAAATGCACAGTAAATCTGTGTGAGTGTTAATCTAGTAGAGTGTTCACTTCTTGCTTGCATGTTTCACTGATTTACCCTAGATAGGGATACAACTCATGCAAGTTCCCCTTCAGACATTACACTGAAAGCATGAACAGGAGGTACTTCACCTGATTGTCAGAACTGATGCTGTTGCCCAAAGCACATAGCCAAAAGCATCATATCAGTTGGTCCTTCGATTGCATTTTAGATTCCATCCTGGCTATCTTTTTTCTTTTTTTTTAAAGGTGGATTATCTTAATTATTGGAAAGAGGGCAAAATCCTGTTGAACAGACTATGTCATGTGTGCCACCTTATGAAGCCTCTTCGAGCTAAACATTGTCATATCATCAACCGCTGTGTGACTGGTTTTGATCACTATTGTCCTTTTATCTACAACAGCGTGGGATACAGGAACAGGTACTACAAGATGCTACTTCTTGTCGCATCTAAAATCCTTGCTTGTCTTCTTTAGAAGTCATTAGTAACTAGAGTCCTTTTTCATGACTGGCAACAACATCATCAGAAGAATGTCATAGATTTCATAGATTTCATAGATCATAGAGTTGGAAGGAGCCTACAAGGCTATCAAGTCCAACCCCCTGCACAATGCAGGAAACTAGAGGAGGGGGTCTCCCATCCAAGTAATAACCAGGCCTGACCCTGCTTAGCTTTCCACGCTCAGACAAGCTGAGCCAGCGTAAGCCACAGGCCTGTATGTTGGCACCCATCACTGTAAACATGTGGCACAACATCTTAGAATCACAGCTGCATCTGTCATAAACTATCAACAATCAAAGCCCAAGTTGTGGTAGACAGACACATATTGGCTATGAAATGACATATTCAAATGCCGGAATTTTGTTTGTACCTTTATCATAGATACCAATGCTAACACTGTTACATGTCCCATGTTACAGATTTAAACTGGAACAACTGTCAAGGCTCCCTCCCCCTCCCCCATGAAACAATGAGGGAACTATCTATTTCTGTAAATGAGAAAATTGTCAGTACCATACTAGAAGTCCAAGGGTTCAGTGAGGAAGCCATGACAGTTAAGGGAAAACCAAGCCAAGAGCTCATTGATAACCTACATTTTCAATCTACATATTTGACCATGGAGCTGACCTTCAGTTCTTAGTGTACATGCATCCTGTGTCACAGAAGTGACATTTCCTCAGAGATTAGGAATTCCCTGCATGTACCACCTGTGCCACACCCCACCCTCCTTAAGGGCCCATTGATGAAAGGTGGCTTTGAGCACAGCTAAGGTGGCCATTTGTCCTATTTTACAGAGGACAGTCCTCCATTTGAAGGGCTGTTCGGGGACAGTCCTCTATTTTGAACATGTCCTCTATTTGAAGGGCTGTCCAGTCCAGGTCCAATTTAAAAAGAACCATCAGAAGGGAAAGCAGGGTCTTGAAGTTGCCCATCAATATTTAGCACCAGACAGCAGACTGGGCACAGGCACACAGCTCATCTGGTCACAGTCTTCCCTACTATGGTGAGATATATTGTATTACTATTTAAATTATAGTGATCCTTTCTAAATTTGCATCTGTCCATATAAATTAGCACATGTGCACTTTATGCAAATATGTCCCGTTTGGGGGCGGGGTAAGGCAATTCCTCTTTTTTGGTGATGTGTAAGTGACCACCCTAGAGCACACTCTGATTGTTTGTTGTGGGGCAGGGGGGAGGGTGGTTCTGCCAGATCTTGTTCTCAGTCTGGTTCTGATTCTGATGCATACAAAGCAAATTGTGATACAGCAGGAACAGAGAAGGGACTAAACTCACATAGAGATTGAGTTAAATTACCACATTGCCTGTATGTATGAGAGGCTGTACCAATTGTTGACTAAACTCTGTAAAGCAGGGGTGTGCAACTTGTGGCCCTCCAGATGTTTTGGTCTACAACTCTCACCATGAGCTATGCTGGCTGCTGTGCCTGATGCGAATTGTGGGCTAAAACATCTGGAGAGCCAGAAGTTGCCCACCCCTGGTGTAAAGGCTATTAAGATATGTTAGCTTTCTGTGTAGTAGAAGCATTGCTATCTTTCTGTTTTGTTTTATTCTAGGCCATATTTTGTAGGATTCCTCGCTACTATGTGCCTAAACTCTGTAGTTGGGCTATATCTATGCTGGAACTGGTTTGATGTCATGGGGAGTAGCATTTTCATTGGGATCGGATTTCTCTTTCTCTCTGTCATTGCAGTGATTTCAGCAATAATGACTTCAATGTGTGTATGTATCTTTGGGGCAGGGGGTGTTAAGCTTATAACAGGATTTTTCAAATGTTGCCAAACAGTACTTAAAACAAAAATTGCTTTAGTGCCAGTTACTGTAACTAAACACCTATTCAAAAGACCACTGGGTGCATGTCAGGCCTGTGGCTTACGCTGGCTCAGCTTGTCTGAGTGTGGGAAAAGCAGGGTCAGGCCTGGTTATTACTTGGATGGGAGACCCCTTCTCTAGTTTCCTGCATTGAGCAGGGGGTTGGACTTGATAGCCTTGTAGGCTTCTTCCAATTCTGTGATCTATGAAATCTATGAAATCTATGTCAGTCCTTCAAAATCTTATAAAGACCAGCTTCTAGCCCATGGCCAGCTAGTCGTGTGCATATGCTGTCCCACTGTAAATAAATATCTGTCTAAACCTTTGACAATATGGGCTGAAAATGTAGTTGTGTGTATTGAGGGCTGTGGCACCTTCACATAACCAGCTGGCAACCCCCAACATGGCAAGGGCAGAATTTCCAAGAAGATTTCTCATGGTGCCCTCATAACTGAGACAAAGCAAAGACAATGACTGCCTAAGTCAAGGGTAGGCAACATGGAGCCCGTGGGCACCACTGCACCCTCGGACACCTTCCTTGGCAACCACCAAGGTGCCTTACCCCTCTCTCTTATTTTAATTAACACATTTTCTTACCACCAGTTGGGATTGCTTCAGAGCAAAGTGAGGGCCTCAGCCGTTGCCATCTTCATTTCCCATGAATGCCTCTGGGCAACACATGGGACTCAGAGACATTCTTAGGAAATGAAGATGGCAGGTAGCTGCAGGCCGATTCTTTCATCTGGAGCACTCCCATTTTGTGGTGGTGCCCAGGACAGTTTCTCAATTTGCCAAATGTACCCATAGGCCTAAAAAGATTGGCTATCTCTGGCCTAGGTGGTAACACAGCACTTACCCTTATCCCAGACTAGGCAAATCAAAAGGAAACAGCTGTGTGATCCCGAAACATGTTTTAAGGACCTCACAAGAATGACTCCAGAAAACCAAAAGCACATGGGGGGGGGGGGAGAAGGGTATTTCATTGGCCTTTTGCACTTTCAATTAACATAAATATAGCTGGGAGCATATTAGTGACTCCTACTGTACACAATGCACACAGCATGCTGTCTCGAGTAGCTATCATGGGGAGCAACTACTCAGGGATGCCTATATCTTATGCTGAGAACCACAAGCTTGTGGCAGTTCAAAAGCTAGTGTTTTCAAAAGCTAATGTTTGTTTGCTTATATTTGTGAACTACCCAGAGAATCCAACTTAGCACCACCATTGGTGCTTCCAGACGGATGGCTCCTAGCATTACCAATCAAACTGCATTGTGCAGCTTTTCTGTCTTTTCTTAACCATTTTTTTCTGGTAAGTAAAAAGATAGAAGAAGTGGTGGAAAAACATGGAAGGGTTTCAAATTGAAGAGTATTGTTTGGACCCCCTGTAAAATTCCGTGAATGAGGCAGGGTGATTGCACAATAAAAGCACCCTATGTTGTATATGCACTATTTCTTGAACAGTAGTTGTTCACAGATTACTATTCAGCTTTGACTCACAATATTAACCAATTTTTATTTAGGCTGCAATGAGTAGGCCCCATTGAAGACAGTGGGATTTACCTGTGAGCAAATATGCATCAGATTACACTACTCAAATGCATATAATACTGCATATTAAATGGTTATTACTTTAAACAATTGACAGCACAATTCTGTATATATCTACTCAGGCGTAAATCTCTTTGAGTTCAATGGGGCTTACTCCCAAGTAAGTGAGTTAATAGAATTGCAGCCTTAATAATTTAAAACAAAAAGAAATTTACCGGTAAGCAGAAAGTGGTGTTGAACTCTGTTCTGCCCTCCAGTGGAGATACCAGGTTGGATTCTTATATACAGATTGCATCTATGATTCCATGTTTCTATAGTGTTTCTACATACTGCCTGAGACAATAATTTTGACTTATTACAGTAATACCTTGGATTGCAAGCATAATTTGTTCCGGAACCGTGCTTGTAATCCAAAACACTCTTATTCATTCATTTCATTTCATTCATTTATTTCATTTACTATATACCACCCCACAGCCGAAGCTCTCTGGGCGGTTCACAATACTTTATGCATAAAAACAACTATAAAAACATACAAAATAGTTTAAAGAATTAAAAACCAAATTTAAAAACACAGTTTAAAATAACAGTACAAAAGCCAATAAAACTGAGCCTACAGGTGACAGTCCCCCCCGTATATCAAAGCGAGTCTCTGGCAGGCGTGAGCGGGGCCGATTTCAGCCCGCTACGCCCGCTCGAGGTGAGCAGTTACATCCCTACGACTACTTGTATTGCAAGACATCGCTTGTTTATCAAGTCAAAATTTATTTTAAAAAAATTGCTTGTCTTGCAAAACGCTCTCAGACCAAGTTACTTGCAATCCAAGGTATTACTGTATTTACTTATTATATAAATGTCAGAAATGCACATTAACCTCACCAGTTTTCTCATATAGATGGTAACCTTCTCCCTCTCCCTTCTTGTTAATAACACAGGATGCTGATGTGAGAAAAGACTATACTGAGACCAGGAGCTGAATTTGGATAGAACTGTTAATGCCCTCTAGTGTCTCTTTACTGAAAATCAACAAGTTAAAAATAGTTTAGTCAACGAGATTTTAGTGCATTATTTTTAACTGACTGATTTCAAGTGGGATTTTGAATCCCACAGTATGCATTAATACAACAAATAAAACCATAGCACACTTGATGGGAAATACAATTCACTTGCATAGGACTGAGTTTCAATGGAAATTTGACAAACTCACTGGACATATGGTATTTTACAATCTTGTATCAGAGATTCCAAGACCCTGTGCCTGATAAGCAGATATTAACTTTGTGATAGATTCTGAAGTAATATTGAACATGACGTACTGCAAATAGTACATGTATGTATGTATGCATTATTTTAAACTAGTGAACCGAACTGGCTTCGCAAGGGTGGGACTAGCCCTTACATTGATACAACAAAGCCTTCAGGCAAACCAATGCAGCTGTCAAAGAGCTGGACACATTGTGGCCATCCTGTCTGACTGGCACCCCTAGGCATGGCCCCTGCCAGGTGCACCCCTACAGCCCCTTAAGAGAGGGATCTGTCTACTCCATTCTCCTGTGGGGGGCTGCCCCACAGCAGTGAGGAGGGGACAGGCATGTAACTGTGTCCCTCAGCCTACCAATTTCCCCTGGCTTCAAACTGTATGGACTGCAAAGCTGTGCTGGTTAGGGAGGTCTGCCCCTGGTGGCTGAAGATGTACTGCAGGCTTCAACCACATGGACACATTGGGCACATTTAAATTCATTAAAATTAATTAGTGCATTTTAAAACAAAGTAATTCCTAGGTGCACACCCCTAGGGTCCCCTTAGTATGCATGCCAAGTTTCAGGTCTCTAAGTTTTCACAGGTTTGGAGCTATGGCGGTGATGGACGGACAGACACACATACCCTTTGGCTATTATTGATAGGGACTATTGGGGTTTCTATCACCTGATGACAGGCTAGTTAGATATTATAGAATGTACACTCATTAGAAGAATCATTAGCTAAATGACGGGCAGTGGGATTTTTGGTAGTTCACTTACACTGCCATCTGTTCCTTCCGGTCCAGGTTTCAGTTTGAACATATGCCTTATGCTGAGTCACTCAGACCATTGGTCCATCCGGCAGTGGCTCTCTAAGGTCTCTGATAGGTAGGATCCTTTGGGGTGGAGATTGAACCTGGGACTTCTGCATGCAAAGCACATCCTCTACCACTGAGCTAGGACCTTTACCCAAACCTGCCACTCCCAGCCCTCATGGTAGAGCTGCATGGTCTAGACCAGTGTTCTCCAACCTTGGGTCCCCAGATGTTTTTGGCCTACAACTCCCAGCATGCCCCAGCCAGCAGCTGGGGCATGCTGGGAGTTGTAGGCCAAAAACATCTGGGGCCCCATGCTGGAGAACACTGGTCTAGAACCAGGAGCCTAGGCATCTGTATGCTGCTGCCCCATATGATAGGCCACTAGTTTCAGGATGCTGGCTTACTGATAGGAAAAATAAAAATAATTTGCATTCATATTTTCAATACGTTATTGTATTACTCAGGGGCCTGGTCCAGGCAAGGCAGCTCACTTTAGATTTGAGGATACTCGGCAAGAAACAAGACCACTTGTGTGAAAGATAATATACAGTTTATTGAATACAATGATGAAATATGGATGCAGATTATCAATAAAGAAGCAAAAGAAAGCTCGCACATGTCCCTCCAGTAGTCACAGGGCTTCCTGATACGACAGACATTGCCCCGGGGCGCTAAGATGCTTGGACATGTGAGCACTCCTTGTTCTAAGCGGAAAACCCAAAAGACAAACTAGCAAGCTAAGGATTTTATAAAGTTCCTCTCTCCCCCTGTTTCAGAGGCTGCGAGAAAGCCACAAACTAACCCCCCCTTCCCTGGGAGACAAGAGGGGTGAAGCTGCTTCAGTAAAGCAAACAGTTTCATTTCTCACAGCAAAACCAGCCCTTGTCTAAGGAATATAATTAGGGAAACAGCTTCAAGGCAGTTATCTCTGGTGTCCTTCCTAACAAGCCGAAGGCTATATGTAAGGCATAGCTCCAAGAAACTATCCTGGCTTTTCGATGCCGTGAAAGTTCACTACAGTACCTGTTGAACCTTAATAACTTTTGGTTGTTGTGAGGATAAAATGGAGAGGAGGAGGAGGAGGAGGAGGATTATGTAAGCCGCCTTGGGTTCCTTGCAGGAAAAAAGGTGGGCTATAAATATAATAAATAAATAAAATAAAAATAACTTCCTTGCCATTCTTCCAGTAGAGCCCATCCAGTACAATTATTTAAGGTCACAAGCACTAGAATGCAGAGGGAGGGGGGATGATATAAAACGGGTGTTGAACACAGCATTCCAGGGGTGGGCGATGCCAAAGGCAAAAAGGGTGGGGGCAACATTACCAAAAATACTGCCATCCGTTAGCTTGAAGTTCTTGTTGCCAGTAACTAAGCCTAAGGAGAGACATTTCAGCCTTTCACAAATGTGACATGCAAATGCCGGGAAACCACCAAACAGTTGGTGGAAAGGGGGTGAGGCCAGGGGAAGCGGGTGGCATTCTGGGGAACTCCAGAAGGGCAGATTGGACCCTAGGTGTGCTGAATTTGGCCCATGGGCCTGTGGTTCAAGCATAGGCCATACATTGATTTCTAAGGGACTTGTTACAATACATAGCACAAAACGAAGGAGCACGAAATAATCTCAAAGCACATGTTTGTGAGATTCCTATAGGCTAGACCATAGTTCCCTGTGGACTGAACCGAGAGCTTTGCATCCTTTCTTGTCTACTCTTCTTGATACATGATCAGTGGTCAGGGGCTTTTTGCTCCTGTCCTAACTATCAAGCTGACTTCAGCAGAAGTTGCCAAATTGTCTCTGCAACTGCTTATCCCTGAGACACTTCACCTGATCCGCATTCCTTTTTCTAGTGTAGACCTGGATCTACCCTCACCAGGGGTGGTGATGAGTAATGAAAAGATCTGGGGCTCAGGCCCACAAGACAAATAAATGCACAAATTTGCATGTGCTAATTATATATGCTCCAAAGTGTGTGTGTGTGTGTGTGTGTGTGTGTGTGCCTGTGTGTGTGTTTAAAGGACCTTGTCTCCTAAGGACACCCCTATTTGTATATGGACAGGGGAGAGGAGGGCATTTGATTTCAGGAAAAAAACCTCAGACAGAAAGATGTGGTGGGGGCAGCAGGAGGTGAAGCACATGTGGGCAAAAAGCCAGCTCGTCCAGGGGGATCAGATGCAACAGAAATAATCAGGGCCCCTGTACCTTTATTTCAGCAAGGGCCCATGGACAGCAGGGTGGTGGGGCAGATGGCCTCCCAGAAATTCGGGGCTCCAAATGAAAGATCCAGGGCTCCAGTCTTAGCGGGCTGCCCCCTAACACCGCCTCTGACCTTCACTAGCTTTCTCAATTCAGTGATTAACAACAGAGTCCATATTGTTCTTTGGTGTAGACATAACCTTTCTGTCACTGACCCTTCTTTGATATTAACCATCTTCAGAGTGCTGTTCCATGTTTTGGTAATCTTAAACTCTACAGCTATGATCTGTTGCCACTGATCCTAGGTCCTCCAGTATAGTTGCGGAAGTTATATACAAATCAGGCATTTCTTATAATAATGAATTACTTGCAGCAATGTGACTTTTGATGGTAATCATAATTGCAATGCAGATTATATGTCAAATTAAATGAATAAATGTTTCTCTTTTAAAGGTATATATGGCAGCAGTCAATTTAACTACCACTGAATGTCTCAAACCCACAAAGTATACTTATCTCCTGAACAATCAAGGGAAGTTTGTCAATCCATTTGATAGAGGAATTATACTAAACTTTATGGAATTCTTCCATATCATCAGGCCTCTAACTGAGAATGAACTGAAAACAGCAGAACTGATTTTAGTAGTCTAAAGACTGCAGAAGATTTCTGTAGACTATACCAGGACATCAAGACCTCTCCTGCTTAGGACTTATCGAACTGTTGGCATTTGGTGGATAACCTGTCCCCAACGATCCTCAGATCTGGTGGGAAAGATTCTAATATGCTGTATTTCTTGATGGAAACCTTTTCATGTGCACAGAATGTGACTGGCCTTTGAACATGTACACATTGTGAATATATGCAGGGAAGAAACTGGGGTCTTTCCCCACCTCTTCTCCACATGGTAGTGGTGGTTTAAACACACTGTGACAGCTATACACATTTTTTTTTAAATGCATATTTCAATAACATTATCATCATTTTTAGTAAGGTTATAATGAAATAATTACAGTCTGCACAAGATAAGAATCCTACACAAAACACACTGAATGACAGCACAAGAGTAGCGTGATTCAGTAAATCACACAGACTACAACACACAACTGAACAATGTGGAATTCACTTTTACTGTATAATTTAATTGTTGGTTATCAGCAACTTCTTGCTCTTTCTTTGCAATAGGGAAAAAAGGGCAGTAATGATCATTGCACCTCTAGAAATTTCACATGACTGGACCTTCGCATACTATATTTTCAAGCAATCACTAGCTATGAAATGCTTGTGTCGATCCTATATGATATTCAATATTAAATATATGCATAATCCATTATTCCTACAAATATAATGACGGGGTGATAACAAATCTATTTATATGATATGCAAGTTGTATTACATGAAATGCAGTTTGCATTAAAAGCCTGGACACTCTTAATTAAAAACCTAAACATTACACTGCAATTTTGTATTTCGGTTGAACACTAGGTGGTGCTGGCCTACTTTAAAAACAAAAATCACAGCAGTGAAGCTGACCAAGAACTTGCTTCAATTTCAATCAAACACAATAAAACTGAGTGAATTTCAATTATCAAAGTCATACAAACTGATCCTATGCATCATGTTTACTCTGAAATAAGCTCCACAGTGCGTGTATAGGATTGTGGCCTAAGAGCACCATCCTCTGCATATTTACTTAGAAGTAAGGCCCACTGTGTTCATTGGGGCTTGCTTTCCAGTTAGCATGCATAGGGTTGCAGCTTTACAACACAAAAGTAAATCTCTTTGAATTCAGCGGTGCTTACTCCCAGGTAAGTGTATATAGGATTGCAGTTTTAGGACACATCCTATTGTGATGATCATAAACCCCCGAACTTGGAGGCTTACGCTCATCCTATGCATTTTCGCTAGATGGGCTTTTTTGCTCATCTAGCAAAGGCATTTTATAGGGGGGACGAAGGAGGCTGGAGAGGCCCCAGGACAGCTCATATCCTGGCCTATCCAGTCTCCGCCACTCCCCGCCCACCAAAACACCCCCCCCCCTTCAAGGCTATGTTCTCGACCTCAGAGAGACAGTGAGGCTCTTTTCCACACCAGCTGCAGCAGGGACAAATCACAGATTGCCCCCTCTGAGGTCAGAGAGCTGTCTCCAACCTTGGATCTGGGAATCCAAAAAATCCTATGGCTCCTTGTCTACTTTCTTGCCTGGACTTTTCCTGAATTCTTGTCTGCCTTGATTCCTGTTTTGTTAAAGACTCTGACTGGGAATCTATCTATCTATCTATCTATCTGGACTTGAATGCTGACTCTGACACTATGTGGATTCTAGTCTTGGAACTTTCTCTTAAACAAAGTAATGAACCAATAACCAGGGATGGGGACTCGGACTCAAGGACTCGACTCGTGAGTCGGACTGAGTCCCCCCTCTGACTCGACTCGGACTCGAGTCCCAATATTTTTAATGGGACTCGAGACTCGACTCGGGACTCGAGACCAAGGACTCATCAACATCCCTGCTTGATGCCACCTGCAGGTGCTGCCTGGACCCAGTTGCAGTAACAATCCAAGTTTATTTTTTAAAATCATTTTCCTAATGCAGCCTTTCAGACATTTTGGGTTTGGCTGCCTCTGCCTGCCTGTCTGGGGTTCCCAGCCTCCTCTGCCTGCCTGGTCTTTTCTTGACCAGTTCAACAGTTGAATTGTCCAAGACAAAGGCCTCTGCCTGCCTGTTTTGGGGTTCCCTGCCTCCTCTGCCTGCCTGGTTATTTAGGGTTTGTCTGCCTGGTCTGTTCTTGCCAAAACCAGTTGCAGAGTTTTGAAATAAAAAGGCACACTTGTGCCTAGAATTTATTTAAGCCACACATCTGAAGTAGCCTTATTTTGTTGGGGAAAAAACCCATTGATTTTAATAGGGACTCGTGGAGTCAGCTTTGGGAGTGACTTGTGACTCGTGACTCGTGAGTCACCATTTTGGACCAAGGACTCGGACTCGGACTCGAGACTCGGGTCCAAAGACTCGTGACTCGACTCGTGACTCGAGACCAAGGACTCTTCAACATCCCTGCCAATAACCTCTGCCTAGGCTATTTGATTTATTGGGGTCTATAAATGCTGTCAGCTGTGCTGCAAGCTCTCTGGAAAGCTGATCTGCATAATTTGATCTGTTGTAATAAAGGGTTTCACTGTATTTTGTGTTCTGTGTCAGCTTGCCAGCACGTGACAGAAAGTCAGGCCACCACCCTCCACATTTCAAATGTCAGGGCATCCAGAGAAGGCCGTCCAATTGTTATATTGTGAAGAAAATCTATTCTTAGGATTTAGGAATTTGGGGGTGTTCCCAATTATTCAGTTTTAGTAATTTTGACACGGCCCCTTAGGGCCATGTCCTTAGAGGGAAAGCAGTTGTTTTAGTTTAGTTTCACTTTCCTTTCTGTTTGTCAGTCATTGTTAGTTATGTCCAGACAGGACCTAGAGAAGAAGCTTTGTCCTGGCTCTAATGAAGTTCTCAACTTCTGCTCTACTGGGTATATTTGTTGAAGTTGTGCCAATGATGATCTCAGTGTACAGGCAGGTTCATGTTGGAATACATGACTGATTGCGGGCTACAGACGTTCTTGGTAGCTGCCCACAAGCATGGAATTTTGTTCCTCTTAGAGGTCCATGCCAAAGACTAATGTAGAGCATTTTTTCCAAAGCATTGTAAGGCTAAGTTATTTTGGGCAGACTCGTGGTGGTGGTGCTAGGCTGGCTAAAGTGCAACAGACTGCTCAGAAATAGGAGTGGGCTAAAAATACATAGATCCAGATAGATAGATAGATAGATAGATAGATAATGCTTGGTTGCCAACTGTTTTGCAAGAGTGTCACAAGTAAAGGCCAAAGTATGAGATAGTGCCAATCTAGTGTGCACTTCAGTGTAGACTAGACAGCTCACCTTCTCCCACTTCTAGGTCTTACCAGGGATAGTTCAGTGCAGGAGAAGCAAGCAGGCACGCAGGCCTGACATCATACCAGGTGCGGGCAGATTATGGATCCTTTGCTAATTTCTGGTAGATCAACTAGCGTCTGTTGGTTGCTGAGATTTTGGGGCTTTGTTTGCTGAATTTAAATAGTGGCCCATAACAATCGTTTTCTGGCAGGCTCACAAAGACCCAAACTGTAAGTTCTCTAAATGGTCTGGGTGAATAAAAAGCTCTAGAGCTGGTGCCGAAAAGACCCAAGAGATGGCACCAGGCAAACCTCTCTGCAAAAGCTGTGCCATGACTGGGGTGCAAATACCAAAAAGGCCCTCCTCTCTCTAGTGATAACTCGCCACTTCATTTGGCAGGAGGCACTTGGAGCAGCAGGGCCTCTGAAGAGGATCATCAGGACTAAGTCAAGAGTGAAGAACAGAAGACCAGCAGGCCACGTGGGGCCCACCAGCACATTTTGTGCAGCCAGAGGCACCCTCCGGCAGCTGCTCACCCAGACCCCCCTGCCTCTCCTCCTTGGCCCCCAGCACTGAAGTTACATATACTACTTCTTGTATGGAAATGCTTTCCATGTAGGAATTTTGCAGCATTCCAAGGAGCCTGACAACAAGATGTAAATTCAGGTTTCTTGAATTCAAGCTGAACACTCTATCCTCAGGTCTGGTGCTCTTGCAGTCTCCCCTTATACTTTGAGGCATTCTGTTCTAGCCTGCAGAAATATAATAAAATAGCACCCCATGGCTAATTCTATTACTTAATGACCCCAAGCCAACATGTTCAAGACTCAACAAAAATAATTCTTGCCATTGTCAAAGGTTAAAGGATTTTCAGGAAATGTGTGCGAGGATTAGTTTTCACTTTCTTGAAGCTTTCTCTTTAACCCCAAGGAAAGTTTCTGCAGCTGGGGATATATAAACACATACATAAAGGGGGGGGGGATCCTTTTTTTCTTCAGCTTCGCTATGTTATTTTGGATTGTTTTTTTTATTTTCTGGATTTTATTTTCTGGATTCTGGGGTGGGGAGGGATCAGGCAATGCTTGGCATCAAATTTATTTATATATCACATTTGTTGTAGTAAATAATATCGATTATAATTTTGTTATATATATTTTTACCCTTATCATTTTACTCTTATCATTCAGAGTTGTTTTATCTTGGAGTGTGTGCTTGTTCAAATATTCATCATTTAGTAAATTAATATGACAGAGGGAATGATCCTATGGCCCATTGACATTGTCTGAGGGGCCACAGGATAGTTCAGATTCTTGGAGCCAGGAATTGGAGTCTAATCCCACTCCCCTGCCGCCTTGCAGCCAGCAGGAAAGAACCACACTGGCTGCTCTCTGAGGTCAGGAAAGCAACCTCTGAGGAGATAACGGGAGTTTTTGGAGGTGGGTGGGTGGGAAGGGGAGGAGACTGGAGCAGCCAGGACACGAGATATTCTGAAGCCACTCTAGCCTCCTTCCCTCTTCCTCTAAAATGCCATCTGAATGCCAGCTGAAAATGGCCATCTAGTGAAAAGGCAGAGCGGGAGGAGCAAGGATTCCCTCTGCTGCTCCTCCCACTCTGCATAGGATGAGCTTGAGTCTCCAAGTTCAGAGGCTTACACTCATCTCCATAGGATTGCACCCTAAGGGCCGGTTCGCACGACCCAGGCTGCAGGGCGGGGGAGGCACCATGGGGCGATCCGCAGGGTCCGGCACAGCGCCGCAGACGACCTGTGCCCCGCGTGCGTGGGCGGACCCCGGTGGAGCCAGCAGTCCCCGCACTGCAGTGCGGGCCTCCCAGCACTAGGGGGTGGGGCCCAGGATGCCCAGAGGGGCCGTTTGGCCCTACAGGATGGAGCGGCAGCAGCTCCAGCCGCTCTAGGCTGCCGCCTCTGTGTGGCCCCCGCGAGACGGCTGCCCGCTGTTTGCACGGCAGGGTGGCCATGCGTGGTAGGGACTTACCCCTCTACCGACCATGGTCACTTTGCGTGCGTCCCGCATGCAGCCGTCCCGCAGGGGCACCCCTGGTCGGCGTTCACACGACACGGGAACTGCGGGGGACTTCTGCTCCCCCGCGGTTCCCGTGTCGTGCGAACACGCCCTAAGTGTTGTTGTTTTCTTTTTTTACTTGGACTGCAATCCTACCCTCACTTATTGGGAAGTAAGCTCCACTGAACACAATGGGACTTACTTCTGAGTAGACATACAAAGGAGGGGGCTGTTTTCTTTTTCTCAGCCATTTACAGCTTTTACACTAAGATTTACATTCACCCATATCTTTTTTTTAAAAATGCATAACATCCACAATAAGCAATATCTAAAAAATGCCACACACCTCTTAGGAGCAAAGTGCCCTACCATGAGGCAGAGTGCGGTGGGGGGCAGTGGTAGTGAGGTGTTGGAGGACAAAGCTGTGGGTGCCATGTGGCCTGCCCTATCAGTCTAGTTGGCTTCTGTGCATGGAGTGGGCAGGTGGAGGAGTGCCATTTTGTCCTTCACTCCAGACAGCAAAATGTCTTAGACCAGCCCGGAACACTTACTACATTATTTCTCAGCAAAACCAAAGAACAGAGTAGATGCAAGCACAGATGTAAAGCTACAGCTTTGAATCTACGAACAGGTCTGATCTAAATATTTTAAGATCCCAGCCAGGAATGCAGTGGGGCCATTTATTACTTCTGCAACCCTCTGGGGCTCATACACAATAGAAGTGCAGCCGCCAAGATCTCATACTGAAATAGTGGCTGCTGAAAAATACTTTAAACAGTGCAGGGGGGAAGACGGTAGTTTGGCTTAGAGCAATATTAACTAACTAAAGGTGCAATCCTATGCATGTTTAGATGGGGTGGGGAGTCCTATAATTCCCAGCATGCCCCAGCCAGCCATATTAGGGCATGCTGGGAGTTGTTGGACTTTTTTCTGTCTAAACATGCATAGGATTGCACCTTAACTAATGTGATTTATTTATTACATTTTTAGACCACCCAGTAACAGGAGTTCTCTGAGTGGTGTACAGGTAAATTAAAAACATAAAATACAAAGCAATAAAAATGATCAAAACAGTGCATAATAAAGCCAGCAGCAAGGGGTATAAACAATGAGAGTATCCACGGTTCAGTGTGATAGAGCACATATTTTGCATGCAGAAGATCCCGGGTTCAATCCCCGGCATCTCTACGTAGGGCTGGAAAAAACCCTGCCTGAAACCCTGGAGAGCCGCTGCCAGTCAGTGTCGACAATACTGGACACTGCTAAGCGGTGTTCAACCTGTTCTGGAGGGGTTGTACTCCCCCAAAGGATCAGATTCATAGTTTGTGGGTGCTCTTGGATCCAGCATTATCACTGGAGGACTAGTTGGACCAATGGCCTGATTCCATATAAGGCAGCTTCCTATGTTCCTAACAATGAAGCACATAAAACAAAAGTTAAAAACAGCAGCAAAATAAAACAGTGTGAAACTCTAAAAGGGCTAAAACACGTCATAAAATGCTTAAGTGAATAAAAAGGTCTTCAGCTGGTGCTAAAAATACCATACCGTGGGCACCAGATGAGCCTCTCTGGAGAGAGCATGCCACAGACCACCACTGATAAGGAAGGCCCTCTCTCGTAGCCCCTACCTTGCCTTGTTTGGCAGGGACACCTGGAGGAGGGCCTTGGAATGCTCCCAAACAGAGGGGTCTTAGCACTAACAGCCGAAGGCATTGTGCAGGTATTCCGGCATTTTACTTAACAGATCTTCCACGGAAAGAAAAAAGATGGAAGAAGTGGTGGGAAAACATGGGAGGGTTATGAGTGGGAGATGTTGTCTGGAATTTATTTATTTAATACATTTTTATACCGCCAAATAGCCAAGCTCTCTGGGCAGTTTACAACAGTTAAAACCATAAAATACAGGGCAACGGTGCCATAAAAGCCTAGTCTGGAAGCACCATTAGACTTACCTTAGGGTCCGGATTGGTAGATAGGGGAGGAGACTCTTCTTTGGGTAACCTGGACCCAACCCATTTAGAGTTATAAAGGTTAAAACCAGCACTTGGGATTGGGCCCAGAATTGGGTGGCTTACATTAGCTAGGGGCCCATGTCAGATCTGGGCTTTAAAAAAATAAAATAAAATCCCCATCACGCAGAGGTGCATGTGCAAAGCAGTACACCACAATTGGTTATAACAACACGCTTCCATCTTGTTTTATTGTAGGCCAGCTAGAGTGCTCTATAATTGCCACTGGCAGGTTATAAATCTGAAAAATAAATGAAAAACAAGTGGGACCTGCAACAAAACAGTGCAGGTCTATGCATGTCTGCTCAGGAGTAAGTCTTCTTGAATTTCATGAGTGTGTACTTCAGCGAAAATGTTGCAATATTCAGTGTTCCTCTTAAGGGTTCCAGTGAGCCAGCCACGCTCTCTTCCAGGATACTCCAATCCATCCACCCGTTTTCAGTGTGGAGGTTGCCCGAAGAGCCAGTCAACATTCCACATCCACTGAGCATGCTCTGTTCTCATTGGACTGTCTGGGGTTTTTTCTTAAAGTTTTGTTGTACTTTTCGAAACCTTGTGGTTTCCCCAAGCTTGCTGATACCTCCATCTTGTGCATTGATGGTGCAGTATTGGCTACAGAAAGAGCCACACTCAGGTCTTCCGGGTGAACATGGAGCTTTGAAAGCCGCACAGAAATTCTGTGGGGAGCTGGCACAGCGTTTCCTGGCCAGAGAATGTCTCAGGCTGGGGGATCTACTTCTCATTAGAGAAGCGAAGATCTGAGGTTACCCCCAAATTATCTCATAGGGTCATAAATCGCTTTTTGTGTGTCGTATGACTGGATAAATGCGGTGGTGATCTGAGGTGGGGGAAAACGGCGCTGTTTTCCAGAGACCGGTTTTACCGATCATCAGAAGTTTGCATGTTCGCTTCCAAAATAAAGGAGTACATCTGGAGTGGCTAATTGGAATCTTTCGGCAGCAGAGTGGGATTTATAATTAACTGTAAGTAGACTATGTTTATCTGGGAGGCGAAAAAGATAAGAGAGGAAACCTGAAAGGAGGTCTATAAATCTTATATGTTTGGAAGCGTCTTGGAAATATCTATACGCAAGGCAAGATGTTTGCAGTTGCAGCATTTTTAAACCTGTGGAACGAAATGGAGAGAGAAATTCTAAACAGATTGGAAGTAAGGATCCAGGCTTGGAACGTAAATCTGAAAGTGGATCAATCAGAAGAACAACGTAAGACGGATTTCTTTACAGGACCGGCAGAGGAGAAGACAGAAGAAGTAAATAAGGACTTGGGAAACTTACCAGAAATTCACAGAGACTTTGAAGTTTTAATTGAGTCGAAGTGGCATGAGAAGACAGTTCAGGAAGATGTGACGCACTTTTTAAAATCTAAGATGGCGGAGCCGGAGATCGGTATGCAGGAGACCACAAAACACAGAACAAGCTGATTTCATTCTTGGTTCAAAACCTGGAACTTAATGAACATCCCTTTGACAGAGGAAAGCAATGAAAGGGACTATCTTCACGGTCTTTTATTGGCAAAAGATAAAGGGTTGATGTATACTGAACTATATGTCTAGTTGGAATATAAATATTTTTTTGATTTTAAATATTAATGGCAAAGGTAAAGGGATTGCTTATATGACTTATTTGAATTTTAAATATTAATGGTGATGTAAGAGAAATTATTATAAGTAAGGTATAATTATATTTGGTTTGTTTGGAAACATTTATTTAAAAAATAATAATAATAATTTGTTGTTGTTGTTGGGGGTGTTGTTTTGTGGAGGCTTTGAAGTATTAAAGGGGAAGGTCTTTTGTTTTTTTTGTTCTATAAGTAGCATGATAGCTTATGTGCTTCTGCTGTTCTGTCAGACGTCACTTATTTCTTAATTTTTTAGACTTATCTTTCTTTTCTTTCCTTTAAAAAAATATATCTTGGAGATTAAAAGTGAAGGAATTTCTGTTTAGATAGAAAGGAATAATGAGTAATTGTAATAATACAAATGTGTTGATTCGATGGTTAGGTACTAGAGAGTGCGGGAGCAGTGGAAATACAAAATGCTTTTGGTATGTGGTCATTTGCTAATTAGTTTATAGTTACTTTTTACTTTTGGGATTCTTAATATACTGTATTTTGGAATTGAAAACAATATTTAATGAAACTATAGGTTTTCTTTTTTGGAGTATCCATAAATGTTGAATTTAATAGATTAAATAGTTGATGTTTATTGGGGGAGAGTGGAGACCTCTGGTGTTTGTTCCTTTTAGGGTTCTTTTTTGCCATAACTGGAAGTGATTTTTTGTTAACAGAAAAGATTTTAAGATTAACTGTGGTTGATTAAGCTGTGGAGAAGATTGGAAGTCCATTATTGTGTTTGTGTTTGTTTGTTTGTTTTATTATGAATAAAAAATAAAAGTTGGAATAAAAGAAAGAGCCACACTCAGAGAATGTGTTTGCTATTACTATATGACAGGAGTGTTGAATCTCAGGCCCACAGGTCAAACATAGCCCACCTGAGGTCCCAATACAGCCTTCTGGGACTCAGTGGATGGCCATACCTCCTTTTCCCCGATGGCCAATGCTTTGGTGGTCTCCTGGATATACTCAGGGGGACTGCTACAGCGTCGTCATCCCCATCCCTACTGGCCAACCAGTAGGGCATGGCTTGGTGGTGGCACCAAGCAGGGGTCGAGGCCCATGCATGTCTGCTGGCTGACACTGCTAAGCGGTGTTCAACCTGTTCTGGAGGGGTTGTACTCCCCCAAAGGATCAGATTCATAGTTTGTGGGTGCTCTTGGATCCAGCATTATCACTGGAGGCACAAGTGGCCTCGGTGTTGCAAAGCACCTTATATCAGCTTAGGCTGATATACCAACTATGACCCTATTTGGACAGAGATAGCCTGGCTACAGTTATCCGTGTTCTGATAACCTCTCGTTTAGATTACTGCAATGTGTTATGCATGATGGTGCTGCCTTTGAAAACAGTTCAGAAACTTCAGCTGGTCCAAAATAGGGCAGCCAAATTGCTAACTGGTCAATATGATCATATTATGCCAGCACTCTGTGATCTGCACTGCTTTCCAGTCCATTTCCAGACCTAATTCAAAGTGATGGTATTAAATTTTAAAGCCCTAAATGACTTGGGGCCAGGTTACCTGAAGGATTGTCTCTTCCGATATATACCCTAAGATCATTTTCAGAGGCCCTCCTCAGGGTGCCTGGAGGCAGGCAGCTACTAAGGAGCGGGCCTTTTCAGTAGTGGTACCCCAGTTGTAGAATGTCCTCCCCAGAAAGGCTTACCTTGTGCCTACATTGTGCTCTTTTATATTTTAATTTTTGTGAACCACCCAGAGTGCTTTGGCTATTGGGCAGTATATACATTTCTGATATATGCACATCTAGGGTGGGGCTGATGTCATTAACACGGCAATGCCAGCCAGGGCATGTGTGCATGCTAGACAGTCCACTTAGGGCCTCAGCCTGCCCTGTGGTGGGGTGCAGGCACTGGCAGGTGCCCCCATAATGCTGCCAGGGCAGCTTGCCCAGGGCTGCCCCCAAACCTGGAACTGGGCCTGATTAGACATATGCCCCACTCATTCACTTGGAAATTGTGCAGTGATGAAACTTATCCACAAGGCATGACTACCTCAGTTAGTCATAAATGAGTGAACAACACCCTATCACAATCGCATTCTATGAAGATGGGAAGGGAGCCACGGTGTGGAGCAAAAAGGGATTGGGGAACGGGAACTTTGAACCCACTTCTCAGCGTGCATAAAGCAAGTACTTTTACTGCTTGATCTAATTTCCGCCACACCATCCTGTTTGTTGAGGCTAAAGCAACGTGGGTATGAACACACAGGATCTTTCATCTGTTCGCAGACCTCTACATGGAAGATCCTAGCATGTGGTTTCTGCTGGAGAATATAGGCATCGATCCTGCTACCTCTGGCATGTAAACACTTCCATTTAAGCTAACTCCCCTCATTTCATCTATATGGGGTTGAGTACCAACTGTATGTAATTTTATGGAAATTTTCTTTACTGGACCTGTAGACCAGATGCAGTTGGGCCGGATTAAGGCCAGCTGAGGCCCTAAGCACAGCCCAATAATGGTGCCCCCTCAGCCTTTCCATTGCTTAGCTGGCAAGACATTAAGACTCAATAAGTGCTGAAGGTGAAATAAGACATTAAAAACTCAGTTTTCTTCAGGCCATCCCCCATGCCAGAACACACAACTATATTAAATATAAACTGTTTTTTATTATATTTATTTAACACTAAATAGCAGCAAGCAATATAAGCCAATTACTTATAACTAGGACAACAGAAAGAAATACAAATTTCCATCACTGTTTTATGCATTTTTAATAAAACTGTTACAAGGGGGGAAATACAAATGCAAAAAATTGTGGTACTCTGGTACTCTGTGGTGCCCCCTTTCCCTTGGTGCCCTAAGCACGTACTTATATTGCTTAATAGTTAATCCAGGGCTGCCAACCATTGTGTTTCTCCAGTGACTTTTGAAGTCTCTTCAAGCAACCTCAAACAATATCAAAGAATAGGGTAAAGTGTCTCCCAGGCTCTTATTCCTAGCAACCTGCAAATAGCCTGTAAGAACAGCCTGCAAACAGCCTGTAAAATGGTTGTGTGCTCACCTGAACATGTAAAGTATGATGTGCATACTTTGTTCACAGAGGAAAACAGGAACACTCTTTTGTAACACTCCTGTTTTCACACCAAGGATCATTATCCAAGATCCCCACCCCTACTATTATATTGCTGAAGGATCCTTGTTCCTGCTGCTCATTTATCTGGCAATAGCCAGTCCTGAAATGGCTTCTGAAGCAGGTGTGTCAACCTGGATAAGCAGTTATGGTGTGGGGATCATAGGAAAAGGAAGTATATTGGCATTTTGCAGCCAGGCACAGGTATTTACATCTTTGTGCAGTAGAGTCAAGACAGGTGGGACCTGCAACAAAATTCCCTTCTCCCTCTTCCATTCCTGCCTCCCACCCAGTTTTCCATTTCCACTGACCTCACTCATTGGGCTGTTTTGGAAGTGCCCCCCCCTTAAGGCTTCTCCCCCGTAAATATTTTTGCAGTTCTGCATAACCCAAGGTTTCCCCAAGCCTGCTGCTAATACCTCTCTTGTGCATGAGTGGTACCATCTTGGCTATATAAGCAACAGCATTGAATACTGGAAATAGAAGGAATGATATATCTCCCTACATGCAAACACACACACCATGGAGATTACATTTTGACAGGCCTGGGGAGGGGTTAAAACCTAACAAAGAACTCTCATTCATGGGAGTGCAAACTAACAATTTTTAAAAATCCACAACACCTTCCCAAAAGGCAAAATAAGGACAATGTTGTTGTGACATGTATCACAATCACCAGCTGTGGCACAATGTTTACAAATGAAAGGAACAGAATGGCTGGTAAACAAGTTATGTTTTGTCTCCTACTTCCTGTGTGTTTCTCATGGGGAAAGTAGGTGTGAAAGAAATACGAGCTGGTCACATGGTTTGTATGTTCTGATGACGTACTGACTTGTTGTTTTCTGTCTGTAGCCATTTTGGAGAGATGTGGAACTGTTCTCTCTTCTTCACTCTCTGGTCTTCTGACTAGTGCTTGCTGGACTTAATGCAATCATGTAATGTCTTAGCTGAGGTGAACACCTTGCTCCACTGGATTAAATGCTTGCTATGCATTATACTCTGCACATGGACTGTAAGGAAGGAGATGTATGCTCTGTAGAATATACTTGCTAAAGTAAATAAACAGGTAGAATAGACCTGTGGAGTTTACAGAGTTATTTCCTTATTACTGGAATCTGCAAACAGGAGGAAGCTGAGTTGGCTGACATCCGATACGCTGGAAGGGCTGCACTGAGAGTGGGAGAGACAGATCTGAACTTCTGTGTGTAGATTTATGGGCGTCTGCACACGGGAATAGGATTTTAAATCTTCCATCTCACACAAGCGAGACGCTCTGTTTTTCCTCGCGCGCCATCAAATGTTTTACTTTCGATACATACCCGAAAATAGGGACAGTTAAGGGGCATGGACTGTAGCAACTGTGTTTTTAGTACGGGCAGGCACTTGCATCGGTATACACATCAGTAAGATGGGATTGGCTGTGGATTTTTATTTAGGGTATACACTCCATAACAAACCAGATTTGGCAATACATAATGTGTGAAATTGCATGACAATGATCTAAGGGCATGTTCACATATGATACTGAAATCAGGTTTTGCTGAAATCATTTCTAATGTGGTTTTCTATGTCACATTAATAATATCCATTCTGTTGGTTTACATTAATTTTTGTTATTTTATCATTGTATGGGACTTTACTGTATGGGACTTTATTGTGTGAGCTGCCTTGGGAGGAATCTTGCCCCCAAAGCCAGCCTACAGGTATTATAAATAAATAAATCAGACTTGAATTTGCACAAATTTGCACACTAAGGTCCAAACCAGACATTACTTGAAATCTGTGTCTAGCAGCTACGGGTTTGTGTGTTTATTTTTACTCTAGAGTAGGCTCAGGGCCTGATCAGGGTCTTCAAAGCACCCCTAGCCACCATGCCAGAGCATCCAGATCAGGGGCCCTGCACCTACTCTAGAGTAGAAATGAGGCCAAATAAAGATGTAGCTGCTAAACACAGATGTAAAGTAATGTCTGTTTTGGACCTAAAAAGGCTCATGGGTGCTTTTTCATCCTGATAGTAAGCTTGTTCCTAAGTGCCATTGAGTTCTATAAGAACGACACTTTGTTGATCCCCAAGTCCCTACCTAGTTGACAGGATATGAAGGGATTTTAAGACCCAGGAGAATAGCTTAGGAGGCGGGAGAGCGGAGAGGCTCCCACCTGCTTTGCTAGCTAGAGCAGCCCGCAAAGTTTCATCTGCAGAGGAGTTTGCAGCAGCCGAGGCAGGTTGGGGCTCTCTCCCCCGTTTGCAGATGGCCTGAGATCCCCGTCTTCGATCCTGGAAAGAAGTTGGGAAATTGAGTTCTTCGAAGGAGACGGAGATCGCCGGGCGTTCCAAACACCGTCCGTAGAGAGAGGAGTAACCGATTTCCCCCACCTTCCCGAAGAAGGGATTGTGCAGCTTTCGACTTCCCACCTCTCCTCCTCTCTCCGTTGTTACCATGGCCTGGAGACGCAGATCTGGGCGATCCGCGAGATCTTGCATGAAACCCGATGGATTCTGCGGGCGCGGCTTTGTACCCGGGGAATGAGGAGGAGGAGCTGGTGTCTTCTCCTTCGGCAGGATGTTCCGCACTAGCAAGCAGAGCATCCCCAGACCTGTCACCAGGAACTTGGAGGATCTCGATTCGGTTCAGAGCATCCTGCTGCACAGGTCAGTGTGAACCTTTGTGGAGCAGGGCCTCCCCCACGTGCGTTTTCTTTCCTACACGCAATTGGGGTGATTTGCATCTCTCTCGCACACATTTATTTATTTATAACATTTGTATACTGTTCCATAGCTAGACAGATTCCGGAGTGGTGAACAATAAAAGAGATTAAAGAATAAAAGAATAAAAACAATGTATTAAAAACAGGATACCATTAAAACCGTGGTTGGACAGCAGGGAAAGCTTCCTGGAAGAAAGACATCTTCCGCAGGTGCCAAAAACAACACAGTGTCAGAGCCTGCCTGACCTCCAGAGACAGGGAGTTCCATAGAAGTGGAGCCACCACACTAAAGGCTCTTCTCCTGGTGGACTCTAATCAGGCCATAGGTCCATGTAGAACCACCACATTGTACCCTCTTACTGCTAGCTAACTCGTGGATTAATCAAGAAGAACTCTTCTTCCTCCACTCGCCCAGCCCACAAACTTTGGTTAATGTGGTGGCTCTCACACTTTCTGCCACCATTTCCAGGTAGGATCCCTGCAGGTCAAAGAACCTCTGCATGTTGCAAAGGATTCTGGGATACATTCTAAGGCACTCACACAGGGCTGGCCCTTCTACAGTAAGGCAGCTGCCTCAGGCAGCAGAGGGTGGAGGGCAGAAGCAAGTTGTTGGAGGACAATGTTGCTCCACCTAAGCTTGCCTGCTGCTGCCCACAGGTGTGGTGGAAGATGTTGCAGTTGCTGGACCAGTTTTCTTCTGTACATGGAATTGGGGGTGGGTGACATCTTGTATTTTGCCTCAGCCAGCAGAGTACCCTGGGACAGCCCTGAAGGTGCACCCTAAGTTCAAACAGGACACTGGCCAGACTTGTTGGGCATTAATGTTACTCTGACAGACCTAACACATTGCACACTGTAAGGTGAGACACACACCTGTACACACACTTGTGAGTATGGTGATGATCTTAAATATACACTTTAAATCATGGGTGGGGAAACTTCAGGGTTATTTATTTATTTGTTACATTTATATCCCTCCTTTCCTAGCAAGAAGCCCAAGGCGGCGTACATGATCCCCTTCCTCTCCATTTTATCCTCACAACAAGCCTGTGAGGTAGGTTAGGCTGAGAGTCAGTGACTGGCCCGAAGTCGCCCAGTGAGCTTCATTTCCAACTGGAACCTGGGTCACCCGAGTCCCAGTCCAACACTATAACCACTACACTACATAGGCTATCACCTGCTTGTGGGATCTACTTTGTATTTTCACTAGAACATCACAATCCACTCACTGGAGTCATGGGCAGAAACAGACACTTAGAATTAAAGAAGGCTGAGGCCAGACATTTGTTTTGAGTATCAGAACTGAATGGAGGTCACAGCCCTTCCATGCACAAAAATCCACTCTTGGTTATCTCCCCCTTCCCCTTCTTTCTTCATTTCAGCAGTATAAATGTAGGGCAGTGGAGAGTAATGTTGTTGCTGCTATTGTTAAACAACTGGGAGTCAGAGAAATTCTTAGTGATATACTGCGTCTGCAAATTATCCAGCGATCTACTAGTAGATCCCAAAATCTAGTGGTAGACTTACCACTACCAGCAAGTGTTTTTGCCGCAGCTCCTGCTCTCTTTGTTACCTTTTGTCTACTCCTGCTTTAAGTAGTCATTTAGGTAGAGTTTCCCCCAATTCTTTCTGTTTGCACAGAAAGAGTTGGGAAAAGTGTGGAGTGGGGATTAATTACTGTAAATCAAATGGGGGTGATAGTTACTAGAAATTAATCCCAAGTAAACTTAAGTAATTTTTAAATATTTCGGTTTCTTTCTTTATGTTCCTATATTAGTAGAAATGCTATATTTCTGTATCTACACCTGTTTCTTGCCAGTTAAATGTTTGATTGATTGAATGGTGACAAATTTGTTTATTCTTCTTATTTCCTGAAATACTATTCTTTTAATAGAGTATTAATTCTTTTGAATGCAAATGTAGTTGGCTCTCTTTTTTATTTTATTTTATTTTATTTTATTTACAGAAAGACTCTTTCCTTTACCTCCAGCTATTTAATGCACAAAGTTAAATGATGTGTGGTGTGTAACGATGAGTGGATATGTGTAATTTTAAGGCTCTGGTCAGCAATTAGTTTTGCTGGAAGACCACTCTGAAAAGGGACTGCACCATAGCCCCACTCTTCAAGTGACCTACCACTACCAGCAAGTGTTTTTGCCACAGCTCCTGCTCTCTTGTTGCCCTCTCCACTCCCTCCAGGTGCTTGTCCAGAGCACAGCTTCTCTCTCTTAGTGCTATATCACTAGTGGTGGGTGGGGAGAGGAAGGGGATACTAAAGGTTATCCGTTAGTGTGCAGATTACATCCAAGAGTCTCTCTTTTTTGAATGGGACATTTCATAGATTTCATAGATCATAGAGTTGGAAGGAGCCTACAAGGCTATCAAGTCCAAGGCCCTGCTCAATGCAGGAAACTTGAGGAGGGGTCTCCCATCCAAGTAATAACCAGGCTTGACCCTGCTTAGCTTTCCACGCTCAGACAAGCTGAGCCAGCACAAGCCTGTATATCTATAGCAATCCTGCTATGTTTGGATTAGCAGGAATCAGCTGACCCAGCATGCCCTATGCCAGCCTTCCCCTGCCTGGTGCTGTGCAGCCTGGGGGATTATAGGAGTTGTAGTCCAACAATATCTGGAGGGCACCAGGCAGGGCACCGCCTTCCCCCCCCCCCCAATCCTCTATCTAGAACAGGGATGGGCAACTTGTGGCCCTTCAGATGTTGGACTGCAATCCCCTTCAGCCAGCCCTAGCCAGCATAGTCAGTGGGGGGGGATGATAGGAGTTGTAGTCCAACAACATATGGAGGACCACAAATTGTCTACCACCACCACCACCACCACCCCGATCTAGGGTGCTTCTGGAAAAGCTTTTATGGCACCATTGCCCTGCCTCATTCATGGAATTTTACGGGCAGTCCAGATCACAATAATATCTTCTCGTAACCTTCCCATGTTATCCCACTGCTTCTTCCACCTTTTTTCATACAGTACTGAGGAAAATCAGTTAAGTAAAAAAAAAAGACAGAATGTCTTCTGGCTGTTAGTGTTAGGATCCCTCTGTCTGGAAGCACCCTTAGAAGCTGGCTAACAGTAGCTTCAACCTTTCTGTGGTAACTGTGTACTGTGCCAGCAGCAGTGTTATAATGGTGTTACCTGCAAAAAACACGCACTCAGATGCGCACTGGGGAGTCCTGACTGGCTGCAGCTTCCCAGTACATAGTTGTTTAGGGATAGGCATCCATCCTTCACACTTTGCAGTGGAAATGTCCGTGTAGCATTACTAAAAAGCCACAGTAAACACCATTAGTGTGTAAAGGGAATTACTTCCATAGATTAACTCTTCCAGAGCACACACTCTCTCACACATACACACACACACATTGACCCAACAACGCACAAAGGCTCAGATATGCTGCTGGAAGTTTTCACTGGGCTTTTCTTACAGACTGCAATAAAGGAATCCTTTCTTGTTGTTTTCCTATAGTTTAATTTATAGACCCTGGTGCTGGACATACTGTTGAGGAGCAGACTTTAGCCTCTATGTACCAGGAGACAATAATATTGCTTACAGAAGTAGCAATTCAGCATACTACTGCTACGGCTCAATAAAGAAAGCCAAAAATGCCAGTTGTTAAAATTACATATTTTACATCATTTGCTCAAATGATGAGTCATAATCAATATTACTACTTTGAGATTTATTGAGGAGTCTGATGCATGGAAAACTCTATTTAGTATTCAAAGAAGAAGCAAAAATTACAACAGGAACAATCAGGGAGGTGGTGGTGGTGGTGGGAAAGTGAGTTCCTGCAGGGCACACAGAGAGAGGGGGGAATACACTGCCAGAGAGACAATGGGGTGCCAGAGAGAGAAGGGGGGCACAGACAGTGGGGAGGCATGCACACACACTGACACAAACATTGGATCCAGGAAAATGGATCATCATGAATTTGCCTATTTTTTACACAGGATCCCCCCTGCCCCAACCATCATCACATCACAGATCTTCATGGACGTAAAGATCACAGGTTCAGCACTAGTCAGCACCATCTTGGCACAAAATAATGGCTCCAAGGCAAGGATCCTCACGATTTTTAAAAGGATCTCTCCCCACAAAACTACCAGCCAATCATAGATCACCTCTCTCTACATATGTGTTCTGTGATTTGGTGGTGGTACGGTTGGCATCCTATTTAAGAACTTTGAAGTTCAATGTTTTTGTGCCATGGCAGCCCTGAGATTTTTTACTGTGAAGTCCATAGACACCAATGTAAACTTTAATTTGAAGGCGGTCTGGGGCGAAACCCATGTAAAATCATGTAAATTTGGGAGGATCCAATTTAATTCTACTGGATCTGACTTTTACCCAGAACCTATGGAAAAGTAAAGTGTGTGTGTGGTGCTTTGTGTTTGTGCATGGGGTGGGGGAGAGGAGCAACTGGTGCAGGGAGCATCCATGGCGCTTTATCAAAATCCCTAATGTTTCCATGGGCTCAACAACGCTGGAGACCCCAGAAAGGAAATGTAGATGATAAGAAGTAACTGGAATGAAGACCTAAAATGAAAAACTTAAATCACACCCTTCCATGATGGGTAGTTCCTCTTTAGACTGCTATTGGTAAGTAGCATCTTAAGGCACAATCCTATGCATGTTTAGACTGAAAAAAGTCCTACAACTCCCAGCATTCCCCAGACAGCATAGTTGCAATCCTATGCACATTTTACCTAGGAATAAGCCCCATTGAACTCAGTGGAATTGACATTGAACATATATAGGATAAGGTTGCAATGCTACACACACTTTAGCTGGAAGTAAGCCCCATTGAACACAATGGGGTTTTGTTTATTTAATTTATTATTAGATTTATATCCCACCTTTCTTCTTCTACAAGGAACCCAAGACGGCTTACACGGTCCTCCTCCTCGCCATTTTATCCTCACAACAACCCTGTGAAGTAGGTTAGGCTGAGAGTCAGTGAATGACCCAAAGTCACCCAGTGAGCTTCATGGCCAAGTGGGGACTAGAACCCGGATCTCCTGAGTCCCAGTCGAACACCCTAACTGCTACGCCACACTGGGTTGGATCCAGATTTAGGCATGCTTAGTGTAGAGCAGACCCATTGAAATCTATGGGACAAGTTAGCCATAAGTAACTTAAGTTCCATTGATTGCAATCTTGTCTACTTTAAGCATGACTGCATCTGGATCCAATCCAATGGAATTTACATTTGAGTAAACATGCATAAGATTGTGTTTTTAAGGCTGAAGTCCTATGCCCACTTTATCTCAGAGTAAGTCCCATTGAACAGAATGGGGCTTACTTCCCAGTAAATATACATAGAGGGGGACAGCTCTTAGTGGGGAGTGTGTATCTGTTAAATAAACTATTTTAAATTGTTAAATAAACCATCTTCGCTATGGGAAGAATTTCACCGAGGGATAGAGCCTTACACCCGCCCCCAGAGCTCCGCCCGGAGCTTCTCCTGTTGCCATGGCTTCCCCAGCCTGCGCCAATGGGGAAGCCGTCTGAGGGTCACGTGTTGCCCCTCAGGCTTCCGGGTTTGGGTGTCATGGCGGCGGAGGAGTCCAGGTCTCCCTGAGGAAGCTGAATTTTCCTTGCCATGGAGAAAAGGTCGTCGTTGCCGCTTTCCGAGGTTCCTCGAGAGCCGCCGCCTGAGGAATATGACGACTCTGAGGGCTGTATCTCGACGAAGAGCGGCGGCGGCAGCAGCTCTTGCTCTGCGTCTCTGTCCGGGAGCTCCGAGTAAGGGGAAAGAGGTTCGGGGTTGCGCTGGCGAGAGAACAGACGAATTGGCCTCTTCTCTGGTCACCCGTGCAGTTCGGGCCTGCTGCATTCTCTCTTTCTTGTTTCCGCATGTTGGGACTTAGGCTTGCTAGACAATAGAATAGGGGATCCTTTGGGGTGTCGTCCAAATGTATTATTTTGTGCTACTCCTAAAAGATGGAGAGTCCTGTCTGCGGGCTTCCTACAGTGCTTCTCCCTCCGCCGTGCTATATGAAATTGGGTCTTCCCAAACTGAATGGATTCGATTCCTCTAGGTTCCAACATTTTGGGCTCCCCGAGCACATTTGGATTTTTGATAAAGTGTTGTGGGCACCACCGCCACAAAATAGCTGCCCTGGCGGTGGGGAGGGAGAGCTTTAAAAAATGGGTGTGATGGGATGTGGGTATCACAAAATTTACTACTGCGCCAAAATACCCATTTCATCGAAAAGGGATACTGGTGACTCTAGAAGACAAACACTCCTTTGAACCTCCAGTTTTCTTCTCCAACAAAATACCTATTTCACAGAAAGGCAAACCAGTCTCCCCAAATCACCTCTAAATAAGTTCTTCTAAGATTCATTACCCCCAAATTATTTTCCCCAGGAAGATCACCGCACACACCATTCCCCCTGCAAACACAAAACACACCCACCCCACCCCACACTGCCAGTGTGCACACACAGAGAGATGCACCCCATTCATTCATCATATGAGCAACTCCCATTCCTCATATCCATCTCTTGCTGATTTGATTTTCTAACCCCCTCTCCTCCCCCCACCCTCCCAGTGGGTCATAACCTTGCACTTCGAGGAGGAACTCCATGCCTGAATAAACAGAAGGGTGCTGTAAATTATGTGTGAGAACTCACTGCAGCATGCAAGAGTTTGGTAAAATATTAACAATTCCAAAATGGAAGCAATGGACCTCCTGGATGGCCATAATATTTTTCTGTATAATACTATAACTTGGAATTATCCAGTGTAGTTAACTGATGGTTTCAGGATGGAGCAAAGGAAATATTTCTTCATCTACATAGTTAAGCTTGATAATTTACTTGAATAATTTGTTACCAAATGAGGAGATGCTACTTGTTTAGATTGCTTTCAGAAAGAATCAGTCAAATATCCGAAGATGAAATCTCCATGGTCTGAGGCAGATGTGGTAAACAATTGGAGATGGCCATCACCATCATGCACTGCTTGTGAGCATTCAGAGGTATCTCTTAAGAGGTGACATGCTATTCTGATCTTGTAAAGCAGTTCTTACATCTCATTCAGACATATTGGTAATGCCCACAAGGTTAGTAGCTTCTCCTGTGTTAGATCACGGTGATATATTTTCAACTAACCTCAAGTTGAACAAAAGGAACAATAGGTCATAAATACTGCTAGCCTCAACCTATGAATTGCCTGAGATGGAGGAAGAGTAAAAGGGTGCCATCTACTGCTTTTTAAGTCTGTGATGCAGTCCTTCCCTCTCCACACCTTTGCTTCCCATTACAATTTATATAATCTCTGCATCTCCCTTTATCTGCCTTTCCCATATCAAGTTCTAATGCATACAACTCATCCAGGAGTAATGTTGGATCTAGGGTTGTGGGTGCACAGAGGGTGTATCTGACGTCTGGCTTCTTCAGTAGCAATGTGTGCATTTAAATGGCTGTGGCTTTTACCTTCCAACCTATCTTTTCTTTC
The DNA here is from genome assembly GCA_021292165.1 of Shinisaurus crocodilurus. Lineage (NCBI taxonomy): Eukaryota > Metazoa > Chordata > Lepidosauria > Squamata > Shinisauridae > Shinisaurus > Shinisaurus crocodilurus. Next base: position 46,775,419 of record CM037876.1, read on the forward strand.
TCTCTCTCATATATATTTGAAACCCCTATCTTTGTCTTGTAATATTGCAATTCACAGTAGGATTTTAATTGCCAATCAGCCCACATCTTTCCCTGGTGTAACCTGTCATATTCTGCTCTTAAAAACAGTGAAATACCCTAAACACATAAGAAGAGCCATGCTGGATCAGACCAAGGGCCCATCTAGTCCAGCATTCTGTTCATACAGTGGCCAGCCAGCTGCCCACAGGATCCCACAAGCAGAATATGAGTGCAACAGCATCTTCCCGTCCATGTTCCCCAGCAACTGGAGTACAAAGGCATACTGCTATGCCTTTGACCCTAATGCATCTGAAATTTTCTATAGCTTTAGCAACAGAACACAGATTATATGTTCTTAAATTCCACTATAACTTTATTGGCAACACGTTGCCACATAATTTGTACAGATGTTTTTCTTGGCTGATTTTGAATGAAATCACACCAGTGGTAGCAAAATGCAATAAGTTGTTAAGTTTCGAGCAAATATGGAACTTGATCTTGTGCTTGGATCAATACCATATCCCACTAACTACTTCAATATCCAAGATGTAAGGTTATACTGATCACATTACTCTGTTATCAGATCTGTCTCTGTCTGACAAAAATATATGCCTGTTGTATGGCCACATTGTAGCCACCAACAAAACAGTCATGGAAGGGAGCTAGGGGTGGGTTCTGATTTAATTTCCTGAATATGCATGAATCCTAAATTGCAAGCCCACACTAAAAAAAAATAAAAAATTGGCCTAAAGTGAATCAGAAACTCTTCTGAGAAATTAATTCAAATGTGACCACAAAGGCTTCCTTAAAGAAGTTGAAAAACAGATTACAGATTATTGTAGTAAGATTAAGGGCTAAACTTGACATAGAATCCTAGAATCATAGAGTTGGAAGGTACCTTGGAGATCATCTAGTCTACCCCCCTGCACAATGTAGGCTCTGCCTTTCAGGGTGCAGCTACAGCATCCCTGACAGATGGCCATCCAACCTGTGCTTAAATATCTCCAGTGAAGGAGAACCAACCACCCCGCAAGGTAATGTGTTCCACTGCTGTACAGTTCTCACTGTTCAGAAGTTTCTCTTAATGTTTAGCTGAAATCTACTTCCCTTCAATTTCCACCCATTAGTTCTAGTCCTGTCCTCTGGAGCAGCAGAGAACAAGTCTGCTCCATCTTCTGCATGACAGCCTTTCAGATATTTGCATCCTGCTATCATGTCTCCCCTTAATCTTCTTTTTCCAGGCTAAAAACACCCAACTCTTTCAACTGTTCCTCATAGGACTTGGTTTTCAGACCCCTCACCATCCTGGTTGCTCTTCTCTGCATGCACTGCAACTTGTCAATGTCCTTCTTAAAATGAGGTACCCAGAACTGGACACAGTATTCCAAATGTGCCGTAATGCAGAATAGAGTGGAATTATTACTTCTAGTGATCTAGACACTATGCTTCTGTTAAGGCAGTCCAAGATTGCATTAGCTTTCCCAGCGGCTGCATCACACTGGTAGCTCATATTCATATTGTGATCCACTAAGACCCCTAGGTCCTTTTCATTTGTACTGCCGCCAAACCAGGTCTCCCCCATCCTATACTTGTGTCTTTGATTTTTGGTACCTAAATGCAAAACTTTACATTTATCTCTGTTGAATCTATTTTATTTGATTTGGCCCAGTGTTCCAGCCTATTGAGATACTTTTGAATCTTGGTCCTTTAATAAGCAACCCCTCTACACTCTCATCCAAGTCATTTATAAAAATGTTGAACAGCACAGGTCCTTGGACAGAGCCATGCGGCACTCCACTTGAGACCTCCCTTTAGGAGGATGCTAAGCCATTAATTAGCACTTCTTTTTGTGGTTTAATTTTTTTATTTCTATATAAAACAAACACATAATATCAAACAAATAACAATTAACAAAACAAAATAGACCTCCGATTTTCTTCTACAGCAAATATAGGTAACAATAATTTTTCTTACTCGATAATCAGAATGAGAAATCTCTTTCTTCCCGTTGTCCTAAATTCACTTATTATTCCATAAATCCACAAACAAACAAATCATTATTTTCCAGTCTCTGCAAAAAGTCAATTAGAGGTTTCCAGATTAATTAGCACTTCTTGATTATGGTTGCTCAACTACCTATGGATCTACCTAACTGTAGTATTGTCCAACCTAGATTTTTCCATCTTGTTAACAAGAATATCATGAGAAACCTTGTCAGATGCTTTGCTGAAATCAAGCTATACTAGGTATGTCCACAGCATTCCCATGATCTATCAAACTAGTAACTATCAAAAAAGGAGATAGGGTTGGTTGGTCTGGCATGACTTATTCTTGACAAACCCATGTTGACTCCTAGTAATCAATGCATTATTTTGTAGAGGCTCACAGACTGACCACTTAATCATCTGCTCAAGAATTTTGCCCAATATTGACGTCGAGCTGACTGGTCTGTAGTTTCCTGGATCTACCTTCTTGAAGATGGGAACAACATTTGCCTGTCTCCAGTCTTCTGGCACTTCCAGGACTTCTGAAAGATTACAGACAGCAGTCCTGAAATAATGTCCGCAAGCTCCTTCAGCACCTAGGGATGTCATTCATCAGGCCCTTGAAACTTGAACTCATTTAAAGTAGCTAAGTGCTCTGTAACCATGTCTTTACTTATTCTGGGCTGTAAATCCATATATCATTTGTTCTATTTGTCCCAGGGTAAACACAACTACCGTATTTTTCGCTCCATAAGACGCACTTTCCCCCCCAAAAAAACTAGGTGGAAATATCTGTGCGTCCTATGGAGCGAATATAGTAAAAATAAAAAATAAAATTTTTTTTTTAACTTTCCTCTGCTGGTCCGGAAGAGCGGAGGACTCCTGGGCAGGGCAGGGGAAGCCCCTGCCTCTCAGCTGATTCCCCGTGGAACAGCTGATTTAAAAAAAAATAAAATAATAATATATTATTATTATTATTATTATTATTATTATTATTATTATTTTTACTTTCCTCTGCTGGTCCGGAAGACTGGAGGACTCCTGGGCAGGGCAGGGGAAGCCCCCGCCTCTCAGCTAATTCCCTGTGGAACAGCTGATTTTTAAAAAATAAAATTATTATTATTATTATTATTTTATTATTATTTTTAAATATTTTTATTTTAAAAAATTTTAAACAATACAAAGAAAATAACACACACATATAACTAATATAGTGCTCCCATCACCATGGGACCAAATAATACAATAACTCTATAATTGTTCATTATTCCAAAAATACAACATATCTTGACAGGGTAAACTCCCTTTCCCCTTTTTAAACACATATTCCAGAAATAAACCCCAAATATCCTTAAAAATATTTTTCTTTAATTGACCCCTTTTGCATTTGATATTACAAGTCAACATATCATTCAATGCCATATCCCATACTTCTTTATACCAATCGGTAATAGTGAAAACTTGCTGAATGTTCCATTTCCTTGCTATCATTAATCTACCTGCCGTTAACAAATTTATAATTAATTCTTTAACGTTTTGAGGACCAGTCACCTTTTCCATTATTGATAGCAAAGCTAGTTTAGGACAAACCTCTAAATCAGCTCCAACAATTTCTGATATTTCCTCAAAAATCATTTTCCAAAAATCCATTACATTTTTACAACTCCACCACATGTGAGCATATGTACCCAGCTCCTGACATCCTCGCCAACACATTGGAGAACATTTGTTATCTATTCTATTTAATCTCACCGGAGTCAAATACCATCTCCAAATTAGCTTATAAAAATTCTCTTTGATTCTTATAGACATATTTTTCAATATTCGCCTATCCCAAATCTTGTTCCACTCATCCTTTGATATTTCCTCTTCAAACTCTGTATCCCAAACTATTTTAAGATTTTCTGCTTGCTCTTCTGATTTCTGCAACATTTTATATAACATCTTTGTAAGACCCCTAGCTGATGCATTTCCTTCTATAAGTTCTCTAGACATAACCAACTGCTCAAATCCGGTGAAATCTCTTTCATGCTCATGTCTCCTCTTCCATTTCTTACCCCATTGTACTAGTTGAATTAAATTTAACCACCAGATTCTTCCTGCCCCAACCCTATCAATTATTTGCTGTCTTGTCTCCATTTTTTCCAGCCAATCCATTAATCTTATCACCCTTTTCTCTCTAAAAATTCGCTCTAAATGTCTAACATTCTCTGGAAAATCCTCCATATCCACCACTGGAGTACGCGGGGATATACCTGGTAAAAATATTTCCTTATTTCTACCCCAAATTTCTAACATATTTTTTAAAAAGGGATTTTCTAATCTTTTTGTCATAATATGTCCTTGTTTTGTAAATAAGAATTTATCCACCCTATTACCCAATTCAAATGCTTCTATTTCCCACCACATAAAATCTTTTCTAACAATAATATCCATGATATATCTAAGTTGATTAGCTATATAATACCATTTTAAATTAGGGAGCCCAAGTCCCCCTATTTTTTTAGCTTTATACCATCTATTCTTAGTAATCCTTGATCTTTCCCCCCCATTGCAATAGCTATTTAACATTACTTGCCAATCTTTAATTTCTTTCTCTGATATCTTATATGGTATCATTCTAAATAAAAAATTAAACTTCGGTAAAATCTTCATTTTAATCAAAGCTATCCTGCTGTACCATGATAATTCCAATTTTTTATAATCCTCTTATTTTATTTTTAACTTCTTTTAATTTTTTTAAATTCCATTCCCCTATTTTATCCATATCTTTTAATATATCAATACCTAAATATTTAATTATATTTTTTATCTTTATATCAACTTTCCTTTGTTTAAATCCCCTTTCCTCCAGTTTACTATAATTAAATGTCATTATCTCCGATTTATCCCAATTAACTTTTAACCCCGTTACTTCCCTAAATTCATCTAAATGTTTCTCTATCCAATCCCAATTTTCCATAGGCCTTTCTAATGTTAAAAATATATCATCTGCAAAAAGGTTTATCTTACATTTAGCCTCTATCCCTATCCCCTGTAATTTCCTCTCCTGTCTTATCGTATTCGCTAACAATTCCATAACTAACACAAATAATACTGGGGAAAGGGGACAACCCTGTCTAGTTCCCCAACCTAGGCTAATCGTTTCTGTTATTCCATCATTTACAATTACCGACGTGACATTATGAGTATATAATTGGTTAGTAATACCTATAAATTTTTCTCCAAACCCCATAGTTTTTATTAACATCTTTAATGCAGGCCATTCCACACAATCAAAGCTTTAAAAATATCCAGTGCAAGAACCCCCGCTTTCAAATTATTTTTCTTTATTAAATATATTATATTCAGAACCCTTCTTGTTAAGTCTGCCATTTGTCTTCCTTGAATGAAACCGCATTGATCTATCCCTATATACTTATTTAGAAAACTATTCATTCTTCTAGCTAAAATTGCTGTCAATAATTTAGCATCTTGATTAATTAATGATATTGGTCTATAAGAACCTGGTTCTGCTAAGTCCTTCCTTGGTTTCGGGATTAAAATAGTCAACGACTGTTTCCACGACAGGGGGATCTCTCCCCCCTGTAAAATATCATTAAACAATCGTTTTAACTTTGGAATTAACATTTTTTTAAAAACTTTATAATATTCCGCCCCCAGACCATCCAATCCTGGCGTTTTCCCCTGTTTCAATTTATTTATAGCATTTTCTATTTCAATTTCCGTGAATGGTTGCTCCAATTTCTCTCTATCTTCTTCCTGGATTTTTTTTTTAAAAATTCGATATATTTTCTACTCACAGCTTCCGACCATTTTCCTGCCTTATATAACTCCGTATAATATTCATGGAAATTTTTCAGTTTATCCTTTAATAAATTATATTCTTTGCCCCTCTTATCTTTAATCACCCCCACTAAGTTTTCTTCTTTTTTTAATTGTGCTAATCTAGCCAAGATTTTAGAATTTTTATTACTATTCTCAAAATACTCCCTTTTTGTATAAATCAAATTCCTTTGTACCCTGTCCAATTCTTTATTCTCCAATTCTTTCCTTTTACCCTGTAATTCTGCAAAAATCTTTTTATCCCTCTTCTCTAAATACTTCTTTTCCAAATCCCTAATCTCCCCCTCTAGCTTTTGATAAAAAACTTCTTGTTGTTTCCTCAAATTTATTGCCTCTCTCAATCCTATTCCTCTCATTACACTCTTCATTGTATCCCATATTATCGCTTCAGTACATTCTTCTGTTTGATTAAATTCCCAAATTTCCCTCAATTCCTTCTCTATTTTTTCTGCTAAATGTTTAAAACAAAAAATATTACAATTCAATCTCCATCTTTTCGCTTCTCTATAATCCTTATGTATCTTCAAATCCATATTAACCAATGCGTGGTCTGTAACTTTTATTACTCCTATCTCTGTGCCCAAGAGCCTTGAAAACAGTGTCCTGGACACAAATATAAAATCTATCCTAGAATAGTTCTTAGTTGCTGTTGAGTAAAAATAATAATAATAATAATAATAATTATTATTATTATTATTATTAATTTAATTTTTTTTTAACTTTCCTCTGCTGGTCCGGAAGAGCAGAGAACTCCTGGGTAGGGTGGGGGAAGCCCCCGCCTCTCAGCTGATTCCCCGTGGAACAGCTGATTTTAAAAAAAATAAAATTATTATTATTATTATTATTAATAATAATTTTTTTAAATATTTTTTTTTTACTTTCCTCTGCTGGTCCGGAAGAGCGGAGGACTCCTGGGCAGGGCAGGGGAAGCCCCCACCTCTCAGCTGATTCCCCGTGGAACAGCTGATTTTTAAAAAATAAAATTATTATTATTATTATTATTGTTATTATTATTTATTTATTTTTACTTTCCTCTGCTGGTCCGGAAGAGCGGAGGACTCCTGGGCAGGGCAGGGGAAGCCCCCACCTCTCAGCTGATTCCCCGTGGAACAGCTGATTTTTAAAAAATAAAATTATTATTATTATTATTATTATTTTTACTTTCCTCTGCTGGTCCGGAAAAGCAGAGAACTCCTGGGCAGGGTGGGGGAAGCCCCTGCCTCTCAGCTGATTCCCCGTGGAACAGCTCATTTAAAAAAAAATAAAATTATTATTATTATTATTATTATTTACTTTCCTCTGCTGGTCCGGAAGAGCGGAGGACTCCTGGGCAGGGCGGGGGAAGCCCCCGCCTCTCAGCTGATTCCCCGCGGAACAGCTGATTTTAAAAAAAATTAAATTTTTTTGGGTACCATACGGTAAGTGCGTCTTATGGTCCGGTGCGTCTTACGGAGCGAAAACTACGGTACCCTTGTGGGAGAAGACTGAGGGAATCCATGAATAGGCTCTCTCATTTTTAAGTGCTAATATCAAAGGGGAGAATTGGGTTGGAAAGCCCTGATCTAGAGCCTTTTAAGAAGAAACTAGATGAGTATCTTTAGCATTTTAGGCACAGGCAATTGTGAACCAAATGAAATATCAAGTTCTCACATTACTTGCTTTGGTTGAATTTCTGGGGGAGGGAGTTAGTCCAGTTGCTCCAATTCCTCGCTTCTAATTCTGTTGCTTTTAGTATTTACTCCTGTTGTTAGTTCATCATCTGCAGATTTCGATCTTGTGTATCACTGCTTAATGCAGATTAATAATGAAAATGTTGAACATCATTAGAATTGACATCCTTGGGAACTTATATCTTTATCACTTCCCTTTTTTGACATTGATCAATTTCAGTACTTTGGATACATAGCCTTTCAAACTAATTGTGTAACCCATGTTTAGCAGCACTTTCTGTCTCCTGTTTTCTTCTGAGCTAATTGTCGGCCATTCCTGCTGTTCTATGAAGGATACATATAGCAAGAGAGGCAGTTCTGTAGTTGTGAATGAAGAAAATGGTAACGGGAAATAGGGGGAAATAATGTAGTGTGGTCACCTGACCAATCAGAATAATAAAGATGGAGCTTGCCTGGTTAGTGTCTTGCTTCACATCTTTTCTGTAGCAGTCTACAGACTTGGAACAGTTGAAGGTCAGAGTGTAAATAATGCCTGCCTGTCCCTTCCCACCTTTCCGAAATGATAGGATTAAGAGAGATAGAATGGTGTATTCCCTTCCTCCATACACTGTAATTCAGACATTGATTATATTGCACCCTAGAATTGTCTTGGTAGTTCCCTGCCTAATATTGACACCTTATGTTACAGGAAATCTGTATTGTTTCTAAACTGAATTGCTTAATTAATCCAAGAACAAGATTAATTTAAAAGAAGTTTTCTGTTTTCTCCATTTGCCTATACCTATTTGCAGTGTCAAATGGAGAACATTTTCAGACATGGCACCAATAATTAAAAAAAAATCTAGCACAGGCAAGCTATATAGATTTCATTTGCATGTTCATAATACAAATACTTTTCTTTCCATTTGATGGACTGAATATGTGGGGAGTGGGCTGCCCCTCACTCCTTTGATCAAAAGAAGACCTCTTATTCATATGGATACAGTTGCTTATTCAGGCACGGATGTGAAAATAATGCTTCAGTAATGTTAGTTTCTATGATGACTTTTGTAGTGTCTGAATAGTACGTAAGTTTATTGAGTGCTACTTTGGGCTCTGCATCCCATCCTCCTCTTTGTACATACTTCTGGGTTCATTATGAATGAGTTCCAGAGGGCTGCAAAACTAAGCACACTGTCAGTCTTTTCACTCTTCACCATCATTCTAAACCTGCTCTTGTCTTTCACAGTGACCTTGAACCTGAATGGTTGGATAGTGTACAGAAAAATGGAGAGTTGTTCTATCTAGAACTGAGTGAAGATGAGGAAGAAACCATCCTTCGTGACATCTCTCTGGATGTGCCTGTGGTGAACCATGTCAGGTTTTGTGAAAATGAAGCTGAGGTTATTCATGAGGGATCTCGAAAAGATCGAAAGAGTGAACGCAGACTGGAAAGGTTCACAAAAATATTAAAAAATAAAAGCTTTTTATTAAAACATTCTGGTAAGAAGAAAGCAAGTGGTAAATGTGATGTCCGTGCCTCTGGCCCAGCATCGATATTGAAACATCCTTCCAGTCAGAAGACGGGAGATGTAGTCCAGCAGCGGTACAAAGATGTCTGCATTTATGTAAATCCGAAGAGGCTATCAAATGTTGAGACAGGGGAGCAACTCAAGCTTCTGGAGGCATTAATAGGGATTGTCCATCAATCTCCGTGGAGAAAAGCTGAAAAACATAGACATAGTACTGAGTCTCGAAGCGCTGATGAAGAGAAACTTGGAGTTCATGGTTTGATTCCAGGCAGCTCAGCAATAAAATCTGGTCAGATCTTGATTGGTAAGTGCCACAATTTATGAAATTCTAGCAATACCATCCAGTATTGTGAGAGGTAAAAGGGATGACTTCATTCAGTCCAAGTGATGGTCTTCCAATTGGATGACATGCACATGACTCTGCCATGGATTGAGGAACTTGAGCCCCTTTTGGGCAATAGACTTTGCCACATGCATGTATAGTGGTGCAAATAAGTATTTGAAAGTCAAGTCTGATTTAATTTTTTTTCCCTAATAGTGACATGATACATTCCCAATGGAAGGTCTTTCTGGGTCCTTACAATGATTTTCTCCCTGAGCAAATGTTTGGTGGTAGTTCTCCAACCCTAGCATGCATTGTAGTAATGTAGTTGCCGTGGATACTAGCAGCAGGAACCTGGAAAATGCACCAAATTCTAGCTGTGTCAATAGTACGAGGCATACAGTCTTGGGATGATGATCCAGACAGAGTTTTGAATAATGTTTCTAGACAGGACCACTGGAATCTATTGCTGTTCTTGTGTTTAGGGATCATAAGAATCTTAGATGATACAGTATCATCTCTCCACAAATTCACAGAGCATACTAAAAAGGATGGGTAGGATGCATGGAAATAGCTCTTTATTTCCACCGAAACAGACAATAAACTAATATCTGTATGTTGCAAAGCGCCATGCACTATTTAATACTGAAAAACTTAAATGTACTGAGAGAAGCATAGGAGGAAGGAAGTGAACATCAGTATATCTACTGTTTACAGTTAGGGAAAAATGAATGTGCATATGCAGCTGAGAGTTTTCTGAACAGGTGTGAGAGCAGATATTGTCACTGGAAATCTCTGACTGCATTCCTAAAGAATATTAATGGATAATATTTTATCACTCTACTCTGTAAGGATGTAATATGTATTTTTGGCACACATGTTTGTAGAGTAAACACTGTCCACTTTAAAATAATCACCCCATCCCAGAATCTTAGGCTTTCCTTTTGTGCACATAATTTCTGAATTCCTTGTGCCATTCTAGGAATGTTGCTTCTGCCCATTATGATAGTACCAAGTAATACTCATTCTCCTGAATGTTACCAGAAATGAAATCCATTCCAAAGAGCTATAAAAGAAGCATATTGAATTGACTATGAACTCTACTTTTATGGAAAGTTAGTTTAGGCATAAGGCAATTCGTGGAGAAATCAAAATAACTTTCATTCAAAAGCAAATTAGCAGCTTGAAAAGCATAATATCTTATGCTAAGCCATCAACTACTGTTTTATATTCCAGTCTGTTTTTGCTTCTATCATAGTTTAGTCCTTTGGCTTTGAACTGGTAAGTGAGCTGCATCTTCTGCCAACTCATATAAAAATATATAATTTCTTTGTGAAATACTTTAAAAATTATAGATGTGCAATGAACACTGGGTACTTTTAGATCTAAATGTGGCATACACCAAAATGTATGTGTTGTATAAAAGTCATGGGTTTCATTGCATTTGGCAGAAATAACTTATAATTAAGCCCAGGCGCATCACTTTTTACTTAAATATCTTGAACAGATTTTGCTTAGGGGGCAAAAATAAAATACATCTTAGCATAGCGTATTTTGAACAAAATGAAAAGTTTTAGCAAGCTATACATCTTGTTTTAAAAATAAAGGCTTGGGTTTAATTTTAAGAAACTGATTTCGTGACAAGATTTTGTAAAATCTTATTCTGAGAGTTCAAGAAACCTCTTTACTAGGTTGTTCCAGGAGTGAATCTAAAGGGTAGGGTTTGAGTGGCATCCAAAGAAGGGTGGGCATACATGAGTGAGGAAAAATCACAAGAGTAGTTGGTCCTTCATTTTGTGTGCTTGCCACAGCAGCTCTCATTGCCAAAGAAACAAGCTGTTTATTAAACAAGTCAGCAGAAGAAGTTGTAGCCGAAGGTATGTACTTCTTTAAACAAAACTGGTATGATGCCATATATTTCTGTGCTAATACCCCTGGAGCCGCACCAATACTTCCTACGCCTCCCAGCAGGATGTAGGACCTACGTATATCCAAGTTGCCATGCAGATAGTGCAGCTTGGTCTGCTGTGGATACATTTTAAAACTGAACTTCTGAAAAGGAGCTATTTTAGACACAATCTAGACTGCCAGGTATCAATGAGCTGTTTGCTTGGTTGCAAAAATTAATATTCTACCAGAAACTAGCATTGTGTTTGACAGGCAATGCCAAAATGTTACTAAATTTTTCAACTACACCTTGCTACTTTAGGTTCTGGCAACTAATTATTTCAAGTATTTGTAAGTTAAATAAAGTACTCTTTTAATTCTTCATATTTATTTCCTGTCTTGTTGAAGAGTGGGTTGTAATATATAATCTGGTTCCAGTTCAGCTAAAGTTTCTTGTGGCTGTGTCCCACAACAAAGCTGGATCAGGGCCTACATCAGCCTTCCCCAGCATGATGCTCTCCAGATGCTTTGAACTACATCTCCCAGCATTTCTGACTATTGGCCATCTTGGCAGGGGCTGATGGGAGTTGACATCTGGAACATCTGGAGGGCACCAGGTTGGAAAGGTTGGCCTACATCCTTCCCATTTGCTGTCTCCATATAGCCTTTAGAGGTGGGTTTAGGCCAGAGAAAGAGACTTTCTGAAGACTACCTAGTGAACTTCATGGCATTCACATCCAAACCATGCCCTAACCACTTGCCATACCAGCTCATTTATAACAATTTAATGGAGTCTTACATCATTGCTATAGCCAACTTTAGTGAGATTAATTGGTAGCTACTCTACATTTTTTAAACATCATCATTGGTAAGCGTTTGTTACAAAATAAAGAAGTAGAATTCATAGGTCAACCAACATTTAAACTGTTGTTTCTTTTACAGTAATAATTCTTGAATAACTAAGTCCTTAAGATAGCTAAGTCTGAAATTTGCATGGAATTTTCTTTTATGCACTATATTTTGAAGCCTATTTCTGTACTTTATGTTATTAATGAATATAGTGGGTAAGCATTTTTCCTTGTCCAGCTGTATTTATAACGAGTATATGTTAGTGCAGTCCTATATTCTGGCTGTTTCTAAAGCATGGAAGATGGAACAACTATCAGGTGGATCCACAATTGGCTACAGAATCGGACTCAAAGAGTGCTTATCAATGGCTCCTTCTCAAACTGGGGAGAGGTAATGAGTGGGGTACCACAGGGCTCGGTCCTGGGCCCAGTGCTCTTCAATATTTTTATTAATGACTTGGATGAGGAGGTGCAGGGAATGCTTATCAAATTTGCAGATGACACAAAGTTGGGTGGAACAGCTAATACTCTGGAAGACAGAAACAAAATTCAAAGAGATCTCGAGAGGCTGGAGCGCTGGGCCGAAAACAACAGAATGAAATTTAATAGGGATAAATGCTAAGTGCTGCACCTAGGGAGAGGAAACCAAGTGCAGAGTTACAGAATGGGGGACACTTGGCTCAACAATACTACAAGTGAGAAGGATCTTGGAATTGTGGTAGATCACAAACTGAATATGAGCCAGCAATGCGATGTGGCTGCAAAGAAGGCAAATGCTATTTTGGGCTGCATTAATAGAAGTATAGCTTCCAAATCGCGTGAAGTGATAATTCCCCTTTACTCAGGCACTGGTTAGGCCTCATCTTGAGTACTGCGTCCAATTCTGGGCACCACACTTTAAGAAGGACGTAGACAAACTGGAGAGGGTTCAGAGGAGGGCAATGAGGATGATAAAGGGAATGGAAACAAGGCCCTATGAGGAGAGACTGAAAGAACTGGGCATGTTTAGCCTTCAGAAGAGGAGACTGAGGGGAGATATGATAGCACTCTTCCAGTACTTAAAGGGTTGTCACACAGAGGAGGGCCAGGATCTCTTCTCGGTCATCCCAGTTTGCAGGACACAGAATAATGGGCTCAAGTTACAGATTTCACCTAAACATCAGGAAAAATTTCCTGACTGTCAGAGCAATAAGACAATGGAACCAACTACCTAGGGAGGTGGTGGGCTCTCCCACTCTGGAGGCATTCAAGGTGCAGCTGGACAGCCATCTGTCGGGGATGCTTTGACCTGGATTCCTGCATTGAGCAGGGGGTTGGACTCGTAGGCTAGGTAGGCCCCTTCCAACTCTACTTTTCTATTATTCTATTATTCATGTCAGGGAAATTCTATACTCATTCCTTCACTTCTTGTTTACTACTTTCTATCCGATATATATTTCCCCATTAATTTTTCTATATTCCAAGTAAGAAACCTGGCCAATGAACAGGGAGGGTAAAGTGGTTTGGAGCAGAAGAACCATAACAAGAAGAGAGATTGTGAGTAGTCAGTGAAAACTGGCTTCCCTTACAACTTCTGTTGTCATTACATTTTTGTGCTGTCTGCTCCTTCATAATAATGCACTACAGGAATGGTCTATAGAAAAGGTAGTAACCGTGATATTTGAGTGGGTTAGAGTTTAGGTATTCTCTTTCTATCCAGCCACAGTGAAAAAAGTTAATGTTACAGCTGCAGGCACAAAATAAATTAACAATGGATTCCCAAACATGAGTACAGGAAATTTTATTTCGATATTTTCTCTCTAGTTCTTAAGAGATGTTTTCCTGTTTGATTAGTGGCTGCCTTGTGGTTTCTGCCCTGGAAAAAAGGGGGGGTTGTGGGGTGACCAGGAGCACAAAATCCCCTTTGTGGAATTGTTTGACTCCATTGAATTGATTCAGTTTCCATTGCTTAACCATCATATGATGAGGGTGAAATATCAAGACATAGCCAACAAGGTAACTGAAACATTAATTAACCTTCAATGTTTAATAACAACTTAACCATTTTTTGAGAAAAAAACAACTTGCTGTTCAGGATGCTGTCTTGTTTGAAGAGCTGTTGTCTCATACATTATGCCTACCTTCTTCTTTCTTAATCTCATTTTTGCTTCTGCTTCCAGGAGATGTCCTTGTTGCAGTAAATGATGTTGATGTAAATTCTGAAAATATAGAAAGGGTTTTGTCTTGCATTCCAGGTCCTATGCAGGTATAGTACATTAAGGTTTTTAATTTAAAGTTTTAAAGACAGCATTCAAATATACTTCTGAGCTTTTACATTAGATTTCTACAAGAAACTTGAAGCACATCCCTCCAACTAGAGCCGGATTAGAGTCAAAAACAGGAACAACATGTAGTACTGGGGGCAATGAAAATGCCAGCACCACGCAGCAAATTGGAAGCATGGCACTGAGGAAGCATTAGCAGGTTGGGGAAACAGGCATTAAAAATGCACAGAATAGGACTGGGTGGGGGGTGTTGGTGGGAAACTTTTGTATCAAAATGCAGATTTCATAGATTTAATGCAGCACTAATAAATACTCAACCACTGGGTTCGTACAAAACAGCAACCCATTGCGGTAAATAACGTACAATAACTGTTACGGTAACTACCCATTAGTTACCCATTATGGTAGGTAATGGTAAAGCTAACCCTGTTTTAAAAGAAACCCTTACTTTTGACAACTGTCAAAAGTAACTGCTCCCATAAATGGGGTGGGCTGCACGTTTCCACTTCCCCGAGCACCTAGAGGCTCAGGAAAGGGTGGAAAAGGTGGAGCACACTAGAGCTGTCAGGTCCAAACTTAAAACCTAGAGGATCTTATGCGAAGGGGGTGATGTACTCACCACCCCCTTTCGCAAGCAAAGATCTTCTTGCGGCTTGGCTTTTCACTTGACAGCTCACCATTTGGCAGCTGTCAAGTGAAAGGAAAGCAACATATTTCAAGCCTGGCTTTGACAATGTCCATGGATGTTGCCTGCTTTGACAGCAGGAACTTATCAAGACATTGACCAGGCAAGGCTTTGCATTTTCGGTAGCTATATGCTTGCACAACTCCGAACTACCGAGCAAAGGGAAAAATTAACAAAAACCTTTGCACACATTTCTGGCGCAAAAAAAAGTGGCGAAGCAGTGATGGCTGCTCCAATGTGCCACTTGGGCATTTTGGAGGGGCTGTCACTTTGGAGATCAGAAAAGCAATCTCGGGGGGGGGGTAACGATTGGAGTGGGGAGAGGAGACAAGATGGGTACTGCCACTCAGGTCCCTGGGTTACCTGCAGAAAGACTGAGGGGAAAGGCAGGGGACAACCCATGGTGAACCCCAATAGTCTGTTGGGTGCACCTTGGGTTTTTTGGGGAACAACCAACCCACCATGGCTTATTGTGAGGGGTGGGATACCGTGACATGTGAACCTGCCCAGTATGAATTCCTTCTTCACATTCCTGCTTGACTGAAGTGAACCATGGATATGCATTGCATCTACATAAGTGTTTAACCATGGTCATTGTTGACCAGATTCTCTCTTAACCAGTCAGTTCAGAATATTGCTGCGAACTGGTTTGAGCCCTATGAAGCACATCTTGCTAGACCTGAAATAACTTTACTGACTGACAGTTTCCAAGCACAATTCAAAGTGATGGTACCTTTGAAGCCCTATTTGGCTTGGGACCTGAATACCTGAAATACCACCTTTTCCCAAATGTACCTACCCATTCATAAAAGACATTGTTGGAGGCCCTTCTCCGGGTGACCTCACCTTCTAAAGTGAGGTGGGTGATTACCAGTGAGAGGGTAATTTTCATTGTGGAACACTGTGTTTTGAATGTTCTCCATAGGAAAGTTTGCCTGGCACCCACTCTGACTTTTCTGCACTGGACAAAGGCCTTTAAAAAAAAATTCTCAGTCCTTTTTAAACATCATTAGATTTTGTTTTTATTTTGCTGCTTATGCTGTTTTATTCTTCTGCTCTTTTAATTTTGTAACTGGTTTTATGATTATTTATAGTTTGAATATTCTTATTTGACTTTATGCTGTTGTGTTGAATGTTATTTTTTAACTGAAGAGTGGGATAAAAATATTTAAATAACCAGATTTCAATCTGGTTAAGAAGGGGGACCTGGTTAGCATTACATCAGCACCTTTGTTAACTGTGGTTAGTGCTTAACTACAGTAAAGGGTTTGGGGAACTGAGAGTGAAGGAGCTGAGCAAAAGGAAGCATATGATCCCACTCGCAATCTTTTAACCATGAATAAGAGATCCAGCATTGGCCCTACGAGCTTGTTTGTGAAACTGAGATTACATATTGGAAAATATCCAGTGAGAACCTAGTTCACAGCCTGCTTTTAGCCAAACACAGAGTTACTGTCGTTATTGTAATATGCTGGCAGTTAAATAGGAATCGGCAGTGTTTCTTAGCTAATTCCCTGTCTATTTATAATTAGAGAATTGACATGTGTTGCTCAAACATTCCAAATAAAAAACTTTCATAGCAGCTGCTACTAATCTGAATTAAATATTTCCAGCATTGCTAAATCTATCAGATAGTAATCAATCAGTGCAACTGTTTCTCATATAGGTTTCCCAAAATGTTGTATTAAGTTTCACTTATTTCTCATGTGCCAAACAAACAGAGCTGGAACAGAGACTGGATCACTGAAAGTAAAGCTCTGGAGAATTTTAACTTGAATAGTTTTACTGAAAACGCTTCTTATGCTGTTGCAGAAGTGAGCTAGAAAATTCTTTAATAAGCAAAATGTGTATTGTTCTGAAACTGGCTGCTCAAACCCAGGATCCATGCAAGCAAGTGCAGCCCCATTCCCTTCAATGTCAGAAAATGCTCTAACACTGTGGAATTAATTCAAGAGCAGTTTAAAGAACTGGTCATGTACCTAGTGGGTACATGTAACACATTGTACGTCAGTCATCTTAGGAACACAGAAACCTGCTAAATCAGATCATTGGTCCATCTAGCTTGGTATTGTCCACACTGACTAGCAGTTTGGGGAAAGGGAGGGGAGAAGGAATTAGAAAGGATGATTCTAGATGGAAAGATGGCTATGGTAGGCACTGCGTCTGCAAAGACTGAAGAACATCAGTTTAAAGCATTTAATAGCTGGCTTTGAATACACAGGGCCAGCTCGGAAGTCACAATAAACAATAGCTTATCATGACAGGAGCAAGAAGCAGTGGATCTTGTGTGCACCCCCATCCCCTATCCTCCCCCAGCGCAGTTACAAAAAGATCAGAAACTTTGCTTCCATTTTTGATTAAGCACAGCTTGTCGCTTCATCCAAACCTGACAAACTGGTTAATCTTGACTATTATCTGTTGAAACAAGCCAGCTTCATAACCCTTGGTTTGAAACTGGTTTGTTGCAAACAAGACATAGTTAAGATTAATCACAGTTTAGGGTTCAGGTATAATAGTAAATTGTGGTTAATCAAAAATAAGCAAAAGCTTCTAATCCCTTCATGACTAAACCTGAGGAGGAATAGGGAGTGCTCAGGTACCATGCTTACTGCGACTTATTCCTGTCACAATAAACCATGGTTTACTGTAACATCCAAACCAGGTCATCACATAATGACTTACTTCAGACTGATCGATTTTTGTTGATTTGCATTTATTGTGTACATTAAAATCTTTCTCTTCCAATAGGTGAAGCTTACATTTGAAACATCAGTGTTTGAGCCAACAGAAACATCTCAACAAAGGTGTAAGCAGACAGACTCTTCTATGAATAACCTGTTCAAACTACTGTGGAAAGACCATAACAATGACCCACAATTCTCTATCCAAAGTGTACCACATATTATTATGTACCTGTCACTCAAATTGGATTCTGATACATCTAAGGATGAGGTAGGTATGTACAGTACTCCTAAAATAAGGCGAAAGGTGTAAATCCTAATCACAAAACTGTTACTATTCATTAATAGGAACTAGTAGAAAGAAAGAGCAATATATAGTGTTCAAGACTGTAAGTGTGCTGCAATTTCTGTTTCATTATTTTCTAAAGCAACTTTCTAGTCCTTACTGTTGTAAAAATATGCTTGAAAATGCATTGATATCTCAGAAGCCAGAGAAGCCACTGAAGGAAATTAATCTGGCATAAAGTCATTTATGCAACTGGTTTAACTACTGCCAGGATTGTCTTGCATTTTTAATATGAATGTTTCAAGTCATTGTTGCAACTTGGTGTACGTGAGCGTGTCTCATTTTTGTTATGTGTGCCTTAACAGAGCAAATGCTGCCAATGACAGTAGAATTACAATTCCCATCTAAAGCAAGATTCAGGAGACATTGTTGGTTTCATAAGCACTTTCCAGTACATAAATTCTGAAGTTTTAATAAAATAGCCCCAGTTCCAGTACCATTAATTAGCATGGTAACGGTTTCTTGTTTACTGTGGAGCTGCAAACTATTATCTCCTTTCACTGTGAAAACTCACTCTTTTAGAAAGCATCCTTTGTTAGAGTCCTGTTCTTGGAGGCTTTCAGCTGCTGATGTTAAGAATTCTGTTCAGCGCTCTCTTAGTGCCAAGGCTCTGCTGATTGGAGGAAAAGTCTTTTGCAAAGTTTATTACATTAGAAATGAAGATCTGAAATGAAAATGTAATTTATTTACTGTCAAATCAGTTAATAGAGTAGTACTCTGTCCAGAAAACACAGCTTTTACAACTGCCTTCCCCCCCCCCCATTTATTAACTTCATTATCCCTGGCCTTTGCACCCATTAGACCCCGTGACATCTTTCAGCTTGCTTTGAAGATGGCTAATCTTGTGCAGTGATACACATTAGACCTTACCAACACATTAATGTTTAGAAGCTGCTGCTAGGATCTTTGTTGTGTTTCTCTTTTCTTTTCCTGGGAAAGAGTATGTGTATATATGAGCATTGTAAACGTTCCTTTATTCATAAAATGGAATAAGATCTCTTTTCCCCCATTATGTGCAGTGTAGTAATTAGAAAAGACCTCTTTTTTGTCTTCTTGATGTGACAGATTGATGCATAGAATCCTTGTTAGTAGGACATTTTAAAAACAGATAATTAAACTGGATGAAAGTGGCACAGACCTGCCAGTTCTCTCAATAGTGAGATTCAAACTTCTTTTTAATCTATTTGAAAAGAAAATTTACTCAACAGGGTTTTGGCACTGCCTGGAATGAAAAAGTGAAGCAAGATTCAGGAAGTAGGGCTGCAATCTTAAACACATTTACTAGGGAGTAAGGCCCATTGGACATAATGGGACGTACTTCCAATTAAACATGCATAGCATTGCGCTGCATGTCTGAGATGTCTGGGTCTTGAATTTTGTGAATTAAAAAATAATATTTAGATGGTAATGCAATTTTATATGGATTATTTTTCTCCAGGAAGGTAAAACCTAAAAAGACTATACTAAATTGCACCATCCGTTCTCAGTGACAGAACTTCTTGAAACATGTGACATCATGTTTTAGTTCATTTCCATAGATAAATATTAAAGTAGCAAATTCTTCCCTTCTGCAAAATGTAAGACTATTTCATTCTCACAAACAGCATGTGCCTTCTTAAAAGCTTGAGGAAACAAATGTGTGAATGGTTTTGTAAACTGCCCCAAGGGCATTTGTCAGTTGCACGGTATATAAATTAAATAAATAAATAAAATTTCCAAACCATTGGTGGGGATCCAAAAATCTCATAACCAGCCCTGTGTGCCCAGGGCTTAAGTTTCTCGAACAGTAGTTTTCCATGCTCCGTGGTGGAGTTTCAAAAGCAGTTTGTAATATAGCTTGAGTTCTTCTGTTTAAAGGGGAGAAAAGTTGGGGGGAATACTACTATACTTGCCCAAGTGCTTGAATGTGCTCAAAGTCTCTTTTGGGATCCCTTTTTATTTGTATGTTCAAGGTGGCTCGCAATAAAATTCTAAAAAGATAATACAAATCATGCAAATAAGCTAAAATACAATAACATAGTCATAAAATCAGCAATAATAAAGTAGCACTAAAACTCATATAAAATAGTTAACAGGTAAAAACTATTCTGTTCTTTATCTGAGGGGATACTGTGTAGGTGCTAGGTGGGCCTTTCTGGGAGGGTGTTCCAAAGTCAGGATGCAGCAACTGAGAAGGCTTTCTCTCCAGAGATGTCCATATATGAATCCTAGAGGGATTAATGAAAGAAAACATTACTTATTGATATTATATGCTTTCTCTCATAAATATTGTTAAGACCTCTGTGCATTTCTAGCAATATTAATAAAAATATTATTTGCAATTCTCAAGTATGAAATCTAACATTTCTGGGAAAACTGTTGAATGCTATTTTAAATCAAGCTTTCGCACCTTCAAGGAAAGATAATTCTTCAGTAATTTTCTTAACTCATACACAAACTGGCATTTTTGACAGCAAGAAATTCTTTACCAATACCCCATATCAGAAGCTTCCCAAAAAATGAAAAGCATAAGAGGAATATTTCTCACGCTGTGTGACATACTGGAAAACATGACGGGAGCTCATATAATCAGGTAAGAGTTTCTTCTATAGTATTTTTACATCCAATCTTTTTTCTTTATTTTCTGACTTTATCATTTTATATACACAGTTTAAATATAAGATACGTATATCATATGCTTGTTAGGCGCACATTTTACAAATGTACTAATCTGACATCAGTAATGTTTTTGCGTCTTACATAGGTGAGACTGGCTGCTGATGAAATTTGCCTATAAGGGATTAATAAAAAGCTGATTAAAAATCATAGCCAAAAAGTCCAAATTCCAAATTAGAAAAAGAAAGTGAATTTTTATCAATGGTGGTAGGTTTTTTCTAATTAAAGCTCAAAATCACAGAATTAGCAATTTACTATGCAGCCACTACTGGACAAGGTACTTGATCATATATTTCTGTATGAGATGATTTCATGATAGATTTTCCCTTGTGCTTGTTTACTTTTTATTTTTATAGTTCATCAATGTTTTTATGTGGAAAATTGATCCATGTGGCTTACTGGAAGGAATCTGACAAACTCCTTGTAATTGGCCTCCCAGCTGAAAGGTACATTTGCAAGGCAGTCCTTTTTTCTTTTCTTTTTAAACTGGTTCACTGGATATTTTCTAAATGACAGTGTCTAATATTATAACTATCGTCTAAAGTTATGGCATCAGCTTTCTGATATTGTTGCTGGAAAAGGTAGGAAGGCAGTCTCTTATGTATGTAACAAATTTTTGTTGGCTGGAAATCCTAAATACATACTTGACAAACTTACTCCAGGTCCTATTAAGTTGCTTTCAATTACACTTAATTGCTACTAACTTTTCCTGGATTGTGCACATTAAAATGAGGAGATTTTTTTCAACGTCATCTGTATAGTGTTATTCTCAGAGGGGTTATTCTGGTTTTCTAGTGTACCTCTCTCTCAGCTAAGAAACATGATTGCAGATGTTGTCCGAACTTTGACATTCATGTACAGCTCTCTGGACAGGTAAGCATTCCCAAATATATTGTTTCCCTACTGCATATTTGGGGTTTGGATAGAATATTATGTTGCTTGAAGTTTGGGTTCAGAAGGACTTTTCTTTGGATGACAGATCACCATCCCTTCATCACAAACTGCTATTGAAAGTTCTGTCAGCATGGGGGTGCTGTTTCAGAAACTCCAATTCAAAGCTATTTTGGGTATACAGACCTGGTTGGACAGTTCCAGGCAATAATATGTAACTGATTTGTTTCTTTGCTGTAATTTTCTAAGGGTTAACCTACTTCTGTTCTGAATAGCAGAATGGATTTTGTGTTCTGAGTTTAATAATAATTAACATATTTTCATTACATTCCTGAAGTTACATAATACTAATATGAGGCTCAAAGAGATCATTTCAGCTTGTTCAAGGTCTTGCATCCACACAGTGACTTTTTTTTTTTTACACTTTCTTTGAACAGCAGCTTCTCATGCCATATCGCAAACCGCTTTTGAAGCTCCATTCAGTTTCAGAAATGTTTTAATATACGGCTTAGGGAGCTGCTCTTTGAGAAACAGAGTCCAGAGCCCCACTGGGTGCTAGTGCAGAGAGTGGTGGACAAAGGGTTTTGCCTGTGTACATTTTGGACCTGCCTCTGGACTGTAGGCTGACCTTTTCAACCAGGAGCACTCTCAAGGCTAACCCCATCCCTGCTTAGACAGATGTCACTGGTGTGCAGAACTGGCTGTATGTTTCTTTGGATCCTGGCTAAAGTTTAAATATTATAAAATGTATTTTCCAATAAAATTTTAGGAGACATTTTGGAAACAATGCATTTCTCGTCATGCTAAGAACTGTTATAGTAGAAGAGGACAGATGTGTAGATTGTTCCTATACTAGGTTAACTGTAATTTAAGCATCCCATGCAGAAGAGTGACTAAGAAGAATCTAGTTAAAAATAACTTGCAAGACATTCTGAAATGTGCATAACTGAATTTTTTTTCTATTCCTTTCCCTCTCATACTGTTTGAACCTCATGTTCCAAATGCCTGCTTCATCCAGTTCTCCGCCACCTTTTTTCCTTTCTGTCTTCTGGAAGCTGAAGCCTAACAGTAGTATCATGCTGTAAAGTACCTTCTGCTATGCACACAACCAGCACATTTTTTGTTTTAACTTCTGGTTTATGTTTGTTCAGTGCTTTTTGTCAGGTTGGAAACATTTCTCGGTTGGATCACTTTTTCAGCCTGTTCTTCCAGCAAGCTCTTCAGCTAGCCAGGTTCAACTCAAGTGCCAGCCCTAGTTCTCACCACTATGATAACTGCAGTGCATTACTTTTATACAACTTTCCAGGAGTACGGTGGTTGTTGCTTCCGCAAGAAATTAAGGTAATTGTGCCTATGGCTTTCTAGATTAGCGCAAGAGATTAAATTGGGGTAGCTAAAGTTCCCAAGATGTGTGCAGAAATCTTCATATGACTGTGGCACAATTCTCACCAATTCTGCCAGCTTAGGGTATGTATGGATTACAGTAGTATATCCCAGCTGCATAATATATTGGCTCACAAGGGTTTTAAGGGCAGCTCTAAAGAATGTGTAGCTCAGAGGCTATTTGTCTTTGTGTTTCTGAATGTCTAGATGTCTAGATTCTAGACAACAGTGAATGCCCTGACTTATGGCTGCTTTCCCAAGCTTGGAAGGAAAAACACCCACCACCTATTATTTATTTATTTATTTACAGTATTTGTATACCGCTCCACATCAAGCAGATTCCGGAGCGGTGAACAATAAAAAGATGAAGATTTTACTGCTCTTGCTATGTTTGAGAGTATCCTACAACCGTCAAAGCCATATGGATGCTTATTTAAATATATGGACTGCTTATATTAATGTATATATTTGAAATGGAAATGTTAATCCTTTTTCCTTCTTGTGTTTTCCCCTCTTTTTTCTTTTCCCTATGTCAAGGGAGATATTAATGATTACTCTATACTGATATGTTTCATGATATGAATTCCTCCCTTCTTTTGGGGGTTGTTTTTTTGTTGTTACTGTTGTGTTTCAAATAAAAAGATATTAAAAAGTACAGTGGTAGCTTATGGATAACCAGGAGCTTGGGCTGAATCAGCTAAAAAGATTGTAAAGGCAAGGAAAACTGCTTTCTCCTTTAAAAATGTTTAACAAAAAAATAATAATTATTATCTGTTCACAGTTGGATTTTTTCCCTAATGTCTCTAATAAGTTATGTTTCTGGATCACCTTGTGGTGTGTTAACATCATATTTATGTGCTTTTATGTATTACAGAATTTCTACAAAAAATCAACAATCAAGTTTGGGTATATAATATCAAAGGAACAGATAAATAAACAAATATGTAGGCCAGTGATGGCGAACCTTTTTGAGCCCGAGTGCCCAAACTGCAACACAAAACCAACGTATTTATTTCAAAGTGCCAACACTGCCATTAAACCTGAATACTGAGGTTTTAGTTTTAGAAAAACAACTCATACAGTTGTCTGAACTAATTAACATCTTTTGTCTTAAAAGAAAAACACAATAACAGAGTTTTCAATGATACAGTTTTTTGTTGAAAAAAAAATCAACTCAAAAAATTATTATAGTACTACATTGTACATATAGCCTGAAGGGAATTTATACAAACTTTTTAAATAATTAGGCACATGTATTTTTGGATAAGGGATTCTCAACTTGTAATATGATTATATGCCAGACTGAAATTGTATGGGGCAAGCTTTACCCCGCGTCCTTTCCCTGCTTCTACAGGTGTTGGATTAGTAAAAGTAAAAGTCAACCTGTACTAGGATGAGCAAGATAAATAAGAAAACTAAACGTGCTTAACACATTTTAAACACTTTATGTCTTGGACTGCAAACACTGCATTAGGTAAAAGTTTGCATTGGGCATGCTTTTGCACAATTAATGTGATTTTTGCTATTGCATGCATGCTGATAATTTGTCAAACTTTGGCTCATACTCCGTTAGTTTGAGAGCAACACATGCAGCACTCAGGTCAACTGTTAGGGCTTTACATCCAAGCCATGCTCTGTGCATCATTCTTCAAAATCTTTTAAATGTGATAACAATGTAGAAAAGAATTCTGTAACAGGAATTCTAGAATAAAATCATTCTGTTCCACACTGTGAGAAAGAACAAGATCATTAGTGTTTTGCAGAAGGGTTCAGTCTTTTTGCGATCTGGTGACCAATGGCTCGAGTGCCCACAGAGAGGTCCCTGTGTGCCAGCTGTGGCACCCGTGCCATAGGTTTGCCATCACTGATGTAGGCAATGCAGTGTGCATGACACGTCACTCCAAGCTACAATAAACTACCAATAATTGTGCCTCCAGTTTTTATACGTTTTTAAAAACGAAAATTTTATGTACAATTTGTAAGTTTATTTAAAGACTTATTTTTTAAACTGTATAAACTTATAAATGGGATGTGCGATTATTGGTTGGTTGTTGCGGTTTAGATAAATAAATCCAACAAATGTTTCACAGATACATGTAACACATTTATTGCCTCAAAAATTAAAAGCAAATAACCGAATGCATCTCTGAAGTAAATGAACATGAAAATTTCTCAGCCACTGGGTTAGTGAAGAAAGTGAACTAACAGCCAGGTGGTAGTGAGAGGTTCGGAAGTTGCAGCTGGTACAGAATGCAGCAGCTCGCCTGGTTAAAGGCTGCCGCCGGCGTGATCACATCACTCCAGTGCTCAAAGAGTTGCACTGGCTACCAGTTGTTTGCCGAGCCGAATTCAGGGTGTTGGCGTTGACCTTTAAAACCCTGTACGGCTCCGGTCCAGTTTATCTCAAGGAGCGCCTCCAGCAGCATCAAGTAGGCCGCTCAACAAGATCTGCCATGGATGGCCTTCTCCCTGTCCCATCAGCCAGAGAAACCAGGCTGGTGGGGAGTAGGAGGAGGGCCTTTTCAGTGGCAGCCCCCAATTTATGGAACTCTCTCCCCAGTGACCTCCGCCATGCCCCTTCCTTGATTAGCTTCTGCCGGGCATTAAAAATGTGGCTTTTCAGGCAGGAATATGGGATGGGTTAGGATTTTTACGTTTTGTATTGTTTTCAATTGTGTTTTATACTGTGTGTGTGTGTGTGTGTGTCCCTTGTATTTTATTGGACTGTACATCGCTCAGAGTGGCCGGATGTCTGGCCAGATGGGCGATTCATAAATATAATAAATAAAAAAATATAACAAATATGAAATGTGTTTCGACCATAAGTTGGTTGTCTAATATCTAATATCACAATTGCAATTTCTCATATATGCATATGGGGGGGGGGGGGGGGAAGAACCATGCCTCTCAGCCAAATCTGACAAGTAAGGTAAAACAATAATGTAACAGTGACACGACTTCAAAGATGCATTAAGGGCGCAATCCTATGGCCACTAGACACTGTCTAGACAGCCATAGGAAAGGTCGGAGTCCCAGTTGTGACCTCGGAAAAGCAATCCAAGGTCAGAGCTGGGAATCCAACTTAGGAGCGCACTCCTTCCATCCTTGCAACCGTTGTGGCTCTGAATATAGAAGACCGACTTTGGAGCTGGTGCTGGGGGGGGGGGGGCAGGGAGGGGAGGAGCGAGGCATCACTATCCTATCAGGAATCCTGGAGGTGCCTCCGGCTCCTCTCCTTGCAAGCTGGTGTAAAACACTTAGATGGCTGGAATTGGCCTTTTAAGTGTTTTGGAGGGTGAGGGAAGCACGGAGGCAATCTTTGCCTCAGCATTCCTCCTGCCCTCAATAGGATGCCCATAACCCTCCAAGTTTGGAGGTTTATGGGCAGCCACATTGGATCACGCTGTAAGTTGTTTGCTTTTAATTTGGGGGGCTATAAAAGATGTTATATGTACCTGTTAAGTGTTTGTTGAATTTATTTATTTGATTTACATATCCCGACTGGATTTTTGATTTTTTTTTTTTCTTGCCTTGATTGTTGGGTTCAACTTGCTTTTTTGTTCCTTACTTCTATGCCAGAATTATCATACAATATGTTGTCTTGAGTTGCCTTCCATGTGCTTCTGGGTGCCCATGATTTACTTCAATCTAATAGGCAGATGATATATTAGAATGCTCTTCCTTGCAAAATTCCCATGGTTTTGGCTAACTTTTCAATCATGATAGGGACAGCTTAAAGTGTTAGTTAAAGCTTCCCCCATCCAAGTATTTTTCAGAGTAATTCTACTGTGGTGCAAAGTTTTTGATGGATTGACTTAAGAGTAGTTGATGCCAAAAAAAGGGGCTTACCCTATTATTAGGTGGAAGGCTAGCATCCATCCATAATAAAAACTGAGAAATTTTATTGCCTTCTGTGGGACAGACATATGTTTTCAATCAGAGACGAGGGAGAACAGAGAAACCCAGTGACTTGAATACCAACTGGGTGGCTGGCAGTTCTGGCAGCACTAGTTAAAAACTAGTGCTTCTTACCAAGACACCTTGTTTACATACTTTTCAGGGAATGCTCCAATCTTCTTACAAATTAAGTTCTTTTCAGTATGGAGCATATTTTTGGCTTGCACCTTCTGGAATGATTATTTGGATCTATAAATAAAAGTTACTTCTTGTAAAACTTACTCTAACCAGCTAGCTGCTGAAGTGTGCAAGTTTAACACTTCTTAGTTGGAACAAAGGTAATGTGTGAGAATGTTTTAGAAAATTTCCATAGAGACAAAAACTAAAGCCAGAGTGAAAAAGATTTTTGTAATAACTCAGTTGGATACTAAAGCTTTGCCAGCTTTCAAGGGAACTTCATGCTTCGTTTTAATCTGGGGGGGGGGGAGCGAGATTGATGTATCTGTTATATAAAACAGTGGGATTAGAGGCTGAGAAGTAGAATATTTTTCTTTCATTTCTGAAGGGCGAAGTATGCAACTACTGGATGCTTTTCTTTTGACCCTACTTAAAGCAGTCTGCAAGTGCTTGATACTTGATTTTGTTGTGATTCTGGAATGACAGACGCAACTGTAGTTAACTCTGTGTGCTCTGGGGCATTTTCTCAATGCTGAGATATGCATCAGAGGCTTTGTCATTACTGATAATAAATTTGTGGCAGTGTATGTTGTGTTCACTTACTACTTATGTATTTCAGGTAGAAATTGATACAGCTCTGAGTGACTTGGAGTCAGCAGACTTTGCAGAACTAGTAAGAAATCTATTCTTATTACACATTCATGTCAGCCTTTTCAGAGCTCACCAATTGGTATAGTCTTAACTCTTTCATAGTTGCTTATTTCAAAGGGACATAACAATAATTCATGCTAGGGCAGAATCAGGTTGGTGTCGTTGGGAGCCCACCAAGTCCCATGCCACAACAGTGGGACTCCTACTGATGTTTAGAGTCCTTTGGTCCTGCTGTTCCTTCTGCTCTTACTGCCCTCTTCTTGCCTTCCTTTCCGTCAAAGTGGAACTTGGGTTTGGGCGCAGGGGGAGGTGTCATTTTTCTCCCTTTGGAGAGGATGCAAGGTGAGGAGAGCAGCAGCCCCTGCATGTTCACCTCTCCCTCTGGGTGGCAATGAGAATTGGACCCAGAGGGGAAGGGAGTACATAGTGGCAGCAAGGAGAAGGTAGGGCCACTGAAGAAGTTGAGCCGCTGAGGCTGTCTTCTTTAAGCCCCCCCCCCCCCCCCCCCGGAGCCAGCATTGATTCATACTGTTTCTACTAAAAATGAAGTGCTTTTTATTTTACCATTTCTGGCATATAGCTCATTTGTGTTTGAATTTCTTCTTGCAGCTATGCCATTGACTACAAGGACATTCAGTGGAAGCTATTGGGGTCTATGTAAAAATTGGAAGTTCAGCTGTTGAGCTTGGCCAAAAAGATCTTGACATAGACAGGGGCAGGTTGGGGCTCATTATGACAGAGTTTCAGAATCCTTGAATTTGGTTTGGTAATGTTTTCCCTATCCGCATACTGTAGTCATCTGTGGTTGCTTATCTATAATCATTATAATTGGTACAGCAAGAAGAAAATAAATATAATTTTGAAAATTGAGGGCCATTATAAACATCCCTCATAAAATTCTTGCTGCAGTTACATTACTAGTAAATTAATATATCCACTACAAATGGTTACAGGTGTTAAACAGGGATGTGTTATCGCCCCAACATTATTTGCTATTTTCATCGCCATGATTTTACATCTTGTCAAGGGGAAACTTCCCACTGGTGTGGGAATTATATGTCGAACAGATGGAAAGCTTTTTAATCTCAGCAGGCTGAAAGCAAATAGTAAGGTAATTACAACCTCCGTTGTGGAACTTCAGTATGCTAATGATAATGTGGTCTCCGCACATTCAGAGGATGATCTCCAAACTATCCTAAATGCTTTTGCAGAAGCATTCAGAAAACTTGGTCTCTCACTTAACATCAAAAAAACCCAAAGTGCTTCATCAGCAAGTGCAAGCTAACCCTTTGGTGATGCCATCTATCCAGCTTGGCGGGACAATACTGGAAAATGTCGATCATTTTCTCTATCTTGGCAGCTATCTTTCTGTTACAGCTAATATCGACAGTGAAATCCAGCATCGTTTGAGCTCCGCAAGTGCCGCGTTTTCTCGAATGAAACATAGAATGTTCGAGGATCGGGATATTTGTAAGAAGACCAAAACACTGGTTTATGAAGCCATTGTATTGCCAACTTTATTGTATGCCTGCGAAACATGGACTATCTATAAACGTCACTTCCACCTCCTTGAAAGGTTTCATCAACGTTGCCTTCGGAAAATCCTGCGAATTACTTGGGAAGATAGGCGAACAAATGTCAGTGTACTGGAAGAAGCAAAGACTACTAGCGTTGAAAAAATGATCCTTCAATGCCAACTTCAGTGGACCGGTCATGTTGTTCAAATGCCTGACTGCCGTCTCCCAAAGCAGTTACTTTATTCCCAACTTAAGGATGGAAAGCGGAATATCGGTGGTCAATATAAGAGGTTTAAAGATGTTCATAGGGCAAATCTAAAAAAATGCAATATAAACATCGAGAACTGGGAAGCTCTGGCCCATGAACGATCTAACTGGAGGTTGGCCTTTCACAAAGGTTCTATGGACTTTGAAGAAGCCCGAGTGCAAGGTGAAAGGGAGAAATGTGCTAAGCGAAAAGCACGTCAGATGAATCCTTTACAGGACCATCTTCCATCTGGTAACCTGTGTCCTCACTGTGGGAAGCTGTGTGGATCTAGAATTGGCCTCCACAGTCACTTACGGACCCATTGTTAGAGTCTACACAATCTTCTTTAGAATTTCCTCCTTTTAAAATCTCCTTTTTGTAAATTTTTATCCTGGAAGACAATCTTACTCGGTCACGAGTGATCGCATGATGATGATGATGATGATGATGATGATGATGGTGATGGATGTACTATATACACTGACATAAGCAAAGGGCAAAAATCTGATGCTTACCTTATATTTCAGACATATTTTATTATAGATTCTTTACTGTTTATTAAATCATTTCTGTTCAGAAGTTTTTTTAAATGCTGTAAACATGAACGGTTATGCATTTGCTGTCTATATTGTAAGAAGTCCCTCTGGTGGTGAGCGCAATGCTCAAACTACGAAAGTTTTACAACATTTGAAACCAAAAGTATTCTCTTCTCTTCTATAAAACCAGATTGCTTTTGGAAATTGGAACTGGTCAATCATAGTATAAGCTATATCCATACTGGCCAAACAATTAGCAATTCAGTGGCGAACTTGAACATTTACAATGAGGTTTGAACTTCTGAAATGTATGTGTATCACTATGGGAAGACAGCTGCTAGTCAAGTAAAGAAGGCATCCTGAGTAATTAGAGTACTGTGTAATAGTATCCTTTCTAAGACTACACTTGCATTACTTAGATAAGCTAAAACCCTAAACTGTAACTTTAGTGTACTTTTTTTTTTTTTACAGTCCGAAGATTACTATGACATGAGACGACTGTATACAATTTTGGGCTCATGTCTCTTCTACAAGGTAAGACTTTCAAAATGCTATGGTGTGCCAAAAATGTGTTAACTTCAAAACACTAATACAAGCTTTAATCGAAGAACAATCAGATTATTTTTCGAAAGGTGTTAATTAAGGAAAAGTAATAATGGTTGATTAATTGCTGCATAAACCATAACTATTACAAAACTTCTGAGATTATGGTTCTTTGCATATTCTTGTCACTGAATGAAAACCTTTCATTATAATTAAAATTTCCTAAGTGTACACATTTATTGCATTTCTTTAGTTTTTTATTCTTTTTGTTCAGTGTGTGTTTAGCACTATAGAAAATAGGAAAAAATGGCAGTAGAAGTAGTTCTTGGATTCTCCCTCCCAGCCCCTTCATGACTTTCACTTGCTTTTTATACTGCTAGGCTTCTTTTTCTATGGAATAGATTTTTCCCTTCAGTAGTGCTGCAGAATAAAAGTAATAACATAATGCCTTTATACAAATCTACTGTGCAACCACACTTGAAATACTGTGTGCTGTTCTGGTCACTGCACCCCAGAGAGCATATTGTAGAGGTAGAGAAGGGCAATCAAAATGATCAAGGGGCTGGAGCAACTCACCTATGAGAAAAGATTATGACATTTGAGGCTCTTTAGATTCGAAAAAAGGCGAGTAAGGGGACATCTAATAGCAGTGCATAAAATTAAGAGAGATGTTTTTCTCTCCCTCTCCTAATACTAGAACCATGGGTCATCCAGTAAAGCTGAAGACAGACAAAAGGAAATGCTACTTCAAACAGCATATTGGTAAACTGGAATTCACTACCGTAGGAATGGCCACTAACTTAGACAAATTTGTGGAGGACAAGACTTACCAGTGGCTGCTAGTCATGATGACTATTTATTACCTCCAGTATCGGAGACAGTATGCCTCTCAATACCAGTTGCTGGGGAACATGAGAGGGACAATACTTTTGTACTCCTATCCTCCTTGTGGGTTTCCCATAAGCATCTGGTTGGACAGTATACAAACAGAATGCTGGAGTAGCTAGGCCTTTGGTCTGATTCAGCACACCTCTTATGTTGTTTAAGCAGTTTGGACTGATATAAAGAATCATTTTGTTTCAAATTTTAATATAAATATCTCTTCACTACTTGTAGCAATGTTTTTGTACTATCTAATCAAGACGTACATAGTTCCGTGTATGTAAGCTGTCATGCAGGAAAACTACTCTCTTCTAACAAAATAAAAGCTAATATGTGACTTAAGACAACACTTCTGCTTTTCCTGATGGCAAATCAGGAAAACTTGAACTCTCCTTTTGTGTTGTATTCTCCTGTTGCTGTTACATTAATTCCAATCAAAGTAAACAGGTGTTGTTGGTGGGGTGTTATTTATTTATTATATTTATACACCGCCCTTTTTCCTGCAAGGAATCCAAGGCGGCTTACATAATCCTCATCCTCCTCTCCATTTTAGCCTCACAACAACCCTGTGAGGTAGGTTAGGCTGAGGGTCAGTGACTGGCCCAAAGTTACCCAGTGAGTTTCATGGCCGAGCGGGGACTAGAACTATGTATGTGTACTTGTTATGTACTTGTTATGTACAATATCTTGAATCTGTGCTGTCTCTGTGCTTTTAATTCAGGGATATTTAATCAGCAGTCACTTGCCAAAGGAGGATCTCATTGATATTGCATTATATAGCAGGCATTATTGCCTCTTGCCCTTGGCAGCGGAACAGCGAATTGGTCAGTTGGTAATATGGCGAGAAGTGTTTCCCCAACATCATCTTCAGGCATGTAAAACATCTTGTGAAGGATACAGAGAACCCAAAGCAAGATACTTTTTGCTCGTAGTTGGTTTGGTAAGTTTGTTTGGCATGAATACAGCTTTGTTTTTCTGTTGTTAACTGATTAAAATGCATGCTGCAGTGAGCATATGCTCGGGTTCCACATATATGAACATTTCCTTTCCATTCACGCTGTTTGAAGTATCTTTCTGTCAGGTCAACAAAGGAGGCCCTAGTTTAACTACGCACACACCACTTCAGAGGTGAGGTAGATGGTGATGGGATTTGGGCCCTTCTCAGTCGCAGCACTCTGCCTCTGGAGTTTTCTACCCAGAAAGGTTTGGTTAGCACCATTGCTGTTTTCTTTTAGAGGGCAAATTAAAACTTTTCTTCTGTCTCGAGCATTTTCTTGATGGCTGCTGTCTGTTAGCTGCATTGCTCTCTGAACTAGTTCTGATGTTTCGACTCTGATGTTTTTAGGATATTTACATAACTGCGTTGGGCACTGAAAAATGGAAAGGTGGGTTATACATGCTTAAACTCACTAGCAAAAGTATTCTTCCCTTCTTTTTTCTTACAGAAACACCTCATGTTGAGTGTCTTGCTGGAAGCAGGAGGTTGTTCTTCCAAAGCCATTGGAAATCCAGGGCCAGACTGCATATATGTGGATCAGGTCAAAGCAACTATCCTTCAGTTGGATGGAATCGATCTCAGCATAGATGAGAGATTAAAATCACCCTGCACTCCATTGGTGGCCTGTGTAGACTGGTTTCTCCCTTCATCACGTGACAAACTGGAGAGCTTGGCCAACTTGCCTCTTCTCAACAAACTGCATCATACACCAAACACCATAACTTCTCCAGCAAGCAGAAAAGTGGCATTTAGTGATTCTGCCTTAAGGACACGTAGGTGTAGTCCCTTAAGGAACAGTGGGGCTTCTGACAATGGTAGTGATGGTCCTGAAGGAGGAATTGGGAACCTTAATCCATATCCTACACAATCCAAAGGTCTTGATGGATTTGATGGAAGCAATAGTCTGTTTAAGGTACTGCCCTTTTTCTTATTTTCTTTCTTTTAAATGCCTTAAAAATGTTCTCCATATTCTATTGTATTGGCAAAAAGAGCTTAAGCAAATTTTGCAGTACTTTCTGAGTGGACGAAGGAGAGGAAGTGGTGCACATCTAGGTTCTACATCTCCAATATTAGGGCGCAAGTCTATGGTCCTCCGACCTTGTCTGGGGGGCCATAGGAGAAGTCGGACTCCCTACTGCGATCTGAGTGTGAAGCGCCCGCACCTTGCAGCCAGCGCGGTTCTTTCTGCGCCAGCTGGGAACCAAAGACAGAAGACTGACTTCAGTTCTGGCATGGGGGAGCATTTCTGGGGGCAGGGAGGGGAGGAGTGAGGCGCCGCCGGCTTCTGAGGAATCCAGGCAGTGCCTCAACCTCTCTTCCTCGCGAGGAGAGATAAAACATTTAGACGGCCAAAATCAGCTGTCTAAATGTTTTTGAGGGTGAAGAAGCGCAATCCTATCTGCCATGCTCCTCCAGCCCTCTGCCCGTAAGCCTGCGGGTTCGGAGGGTTATGGGCACCCACATAGGATGGGGCTGTTACTGTCTTTCAGTCAACTTCTAAACTATTTCCCACCGCATGCCCAAGCAAGACTTACCAAAAATGGATCTGCAACCTGGGAGTGCCATATATTCTGTTGGGAATGTTTTTGACATAACTGTATAATCCTGTTTCTAGGCTGCACTGGATGTCGTCATTGCAAGATGAGATCAGTAAATTGTTCCTGTTCCTTCCCAGTATTCAAGGAATCCCCAGCTGAGGTCCTATTCCTTTCACACGGCTTCCAGTTTCCTCTCCCAGCTTCTTTCCTACAAAGACTTTTCCACACTGTTCAAATCCAAACTTCTAATTAAAAACTGAGCAACTAGAATCAAACTTGAAAATTAAGTCTGATCAACATAACTTATTAAAAGTACAGAATATGGCTTTATACTGATATCCCTTTCCAATAAACGGCACAAATCAGATCAATTTGTAATAAAAGCTTTGTTGAAATTGGTTCTGAAAAACAATTTCATTTTAATAAAATAACAGTAGTCTTTTAAAAATAATATGGCACATCATTTAACACTTACAGCTCAGTGTAGTTTCTCAAAATACACAAATTGCCAAACCAGCTTAATATTTTTTAGAACAACCTCTCTGCACCTTTGAATTTAAAATAAATCTTTGATTACTTACTCATACTGTGTGATTTTAGATGTTCTTCTGCTTCTTTTTCAGATCACTAAAAAGAAGAATATTCTTCCAAATCCATTTAATTTAGGAACCCTGAAAAAGAATCTTTCAGATAAGGAAGCTGAACTGTATAATGTTATGAAGTAAGGAGTTCTATTTTTTGTTAGCACCACATTTTCCATTAGTATTTTGTGTGAGGATGAATGTGAATGAATAAAAAACAAGCTTAGGGTGCCAGCTAGTTGATGGATTATTTGAGAGTGATCAATTCATGAAGCTACAAATGCCCTTGTGTAGGTGGCAGTCCATCTTTATAATTGCATTGAAGTGTCATCTGACAACCACTGTGCAGTGTGCTTGTCCACTTATCCTTTATTTACAAGCAGTTGTCATGTACTATGCACCTCTATTAGGAAGTGTCCCCATGCTTCCTTCGCCTTTCCTGATTAAGCTTTGTGGGTTGCAGGAGGAACTCTACACTAGATTTTCCCTGGGATTTTGGTGTAAAAAGATGAACTGTTACATATGTTTACATTTGTAAACCATTGTTGTAGTAATTCAATTTAAAGTTAAGAATTTAATTTCATTGTTTGTGTACAAAAAAAAGCCCAATGTTTGTTAATAGTGATTAGTATAAGTTTCTTGCTTTGGTTACATTTTAATAAACTAATGCTTTAAATATTTGACTGCTGGACCTGGTTATACCCAATTGTGTCCACCTGCCAGCAGAATGGACACTGCTGGAGGAACAGATTCCCCCTCCCCCTATTCACCCCTCAAATTTCCTCTGGTGGATTGGGGGACACTCTGGAGCAGATTTGAGGAGACATGCAAGGGCGAAGGGACACTTGTACAAGCCGACATCTGCTTGTGTAATCTTGGATGTAACCCAGTTATTTGACCTCTTGAGTTAAGCCCAGTTCCCTGCCCTTTGGTTCCTGATATGGGAAGTTGTGGAAGTAGCTCTTACAGTCATCTGGTACTTGGGCATGGTCCATACTTGTGGGTAGCCTCCCTGCAAAAACTAATACCCTTTAGAATATTATTTTATAAAGGGAAACCTCTTTAGAGGCCTCAAGGGTTTAGGTGCACAGGCCAGCTCAACGTAGGGACTGACAACCTGCTGCACCCCCACATTTGCAGCAACTGGTAGAATGAACACCTCAAGTCATCTGCTAACTTAAGCTTCCTCCCCTAATAATCCAGCAGGGAAGTTGGATGCTTTTACTGTCAGCAGATGGGCTGTCAGCAGCATTGGAGTATCCCTGCCAAATTCATTGAAACTGTAAGAAATTAAGTTGTGACCTGCTTCTTCAACTCAGTTCTGTCTGTCTCCTCTCACCCCTACCCCACCATGCTGCCTGCTGTGGGAACAAGTATATATTTGCATTTTGGCTCAGATTCCAAATCCTACTAAAAACCAAGTTAATATCAGCTAAGCAAAATAGCTCGGAGTCAAGAGAGACATTGCCAGTCTCTATGATAGAACATACCAAACTAGTCCGAGGCAAGCTAAAGAAAACAAACTTTACATAATTCTGTAAAATTATTTTATTTCAATATACTGTAATAGATTCCACTGTGCATAGTATCGAACATTCCCATATTACATTGTTGTATAATTGCTAATGAAAACCTGTATCCATTTCTAATTCATTAAATCCCTCCTGTGTTTCACAGTAGTACAGCAAATGTATATCTTAGACCTAACTAGTACATGGAAGTTAAGCTAAACTGATTCTTAAGGCTGCTTCAGGCCTCTTTCTGCCTTTATTAGCTGCCAAAGAAAGTAACAAGCTCTCTTCTCTGATGACACATATATACCACAATGGCTGGAAAGCACTTCCAAGCAAATACACTAATAATTTTGTGAGGCACAAGGATAAAATCGCTTGGCTTTATGCAGACTGGAACACTGCTTTTAGTACAGTATCCGGTGAAGTGTCCAGTGCACCATCTGGTTTAGGCATCACTTCCAGTTTTTGAGGCTTGAGGATATGGACAAGGTACTTGTACCTGTTCAGCCTACAACATGTGCACTCAACCTTCGCCCACCCTGGCTTATTTGAGCTAGCCAGAGGGAGGTGTGGACGGGTTGATCCAGGGAGTGGTGGATTTATCTTTGCATGATGGAGTGGTGCCTACTGCCTTAAAGGAGCCAGTGGTGCATCCACTCCTGAAAAAACCCTCCATGGATCCTGAGGTTTATACCAACTACCGCCTGGTCACTAATACCCCTTTTTGGCCAAGGTGCTTGAGAGGATGGTAGTTGTGCAGTTGCAGATGTTCTTGGAGGACACAGATTACCTCAACCCATTTCAGTCTGGGTTCAGGGCTGGTTTTGGGACAGAATCGGTTTTGATGGCCCTGATGAATGACCTTCTGCAGGAGAGAGACAAAGGGAGTACAACAACTGTTGATCTTGCTTGATCTCTTAGTGGCTTTTGATACCATTGACCATGGTATTCTTCTGGATGATCTCTGCAAGTTGAAATTTGGGGACAGTGTTTTACCATGGTTCTGCTCCTACTTGTGGGGATCTTTCCAGAAGGTAACATAGAGTGGCTGTTTGTACCATCTTGTCCCTAATGCTTGTTAACATCTGCATGAAGCCGCTGGGGGTGGTCATTAGAGATTTGGGGTGAAGTGTCATCAGTATGCTGATGACCCCCAGCTCTTTGTCGTTGTGCCATCTGAATTAGGAGAAGCTATGCATATTCTGAACCAGTGTCTGGTTGCACTGATGGGTTGGATGAGGGCCAAGTAACAGACAGAATGGAGACTCTTTGAGTGGGTAGTTCCCAGGTACAAGAATTGGGTAGCTTGTCTGTTCTAGATGTGATTGCACTCCCACAGAAAGAACAAGTATGTAGCTTGGGAGTACTCCTGGATTCATCGTTGTCATTAGAAGCCCAAGTGCTGTAAACCGCCCAGAGAGCTTCGGCTATTGGGCGGTATAAAAATGAAATAAATAAATAAATAAGTGACTTCTGTGACGAGGAGCACCTATTACCAGCTTCAGTTGGTTTGCCAACCTATGCCCTTTCCTAGAAAGGGGTCACCTGGCCATTGTAGTCCATGCATTGGTAACACATTGAAATCACTGTAATGCACTTTATGTGGGACTACCCTTTGGTTTGGCAGCTGGTGTAGAATACAGCGGCCAGGATGCTGACTGTGGACGCCTGGTCATGCACATATTACACCAATGTTGAAACGACGACACTGGCTACCTATTACCGAGCCAGATTCAGGGTTTTGTTGCTGACATATAAAGCTCTGAACGACTTGGGACCAGGTTACCTGTAGGATTATCATCTCCAATATAGACCCATTTGATCACTAAGATAATCAGGAAGCCTTGCTGATAGTACCGCAACCTGCAGATTACCATCTGGCAGCAACCCAGAAGCAGGTGGCCCTCCCTCTTGGTATGCAGGAGGCACCAACTCTGGCATGTTTTAGGTACCAGTTAGAGACCTAACTTTTCACCCAGGCTTTCCCTGACTGTGCTGCCCAGTTTGTTGATTGTTAGAGCTCTGGTTTTAAATGTTTAATGAATCTTTTGATTTTAAATGTTTTTAACTCATGTTTTGTATTTCCTTCTTTTAAACGTTTTAACTGTGAGCGTTTTGTATTTTAAATTTTTATGCTGTAAACTGCTTCAAGATGTCTTTTTAGATATAGTCAAGCAGACTATAAATTGGTGTCACGGTTAAGAGTGTTGGACTGGGAGTCAGGAGATCTGGGTTCTAGTCCTCACTTGGCTGTG
The DNA here is from genome assembly GCA_021292165.1 of Shinisaurus crocodilurus. Classification (NCBI taxonomy): domain Eukaryota; kingdom Metazoa; phylum Chordata; class Lepidosauria; order Squamata; family Shinisauridae; genus Shinisaurus; species Shinisaurus crocodilurus. The sequence goes on from CM037876.1 coordinate 46,813,748, forward strand.
AAGCTCACTGGGTGACTTTGGGCCAGTCACTGACTCTCAGCCTAACCTACCTCACAGGGTTGTTGTGAGGATAAAATGGAGAGGAGGAGGATCATGTACGCTGCCTTGGGCTCATTGGAGGAAAGGCAGGATATAAATGTAGCAAATATAATGTCAGTTTCCAGATGATGTGGTGTACTAGAGCTAGTAAACATCAGAATATTTTTGTCTATGTTATTTTTATGAATTTGCTCTGGCCCATGGCAACTTCAATAAAAAACAGTCTCATTTGCTTTTAATTTGTACAGAAAGAAGCCAAGCCTTAGTAGTAATTATTTTCCTATGTCTTTTGGTGGGTTTGCTTTGCATAGTGGTATTAATTTCTTATTATTTTAAAGCTGATGGTCAAATAACTGTTTTCTTTTGTTCTTAAAGGCTGACATCTGGTCCTGAGAACACCCTCTTTCACTATATTTCTCTAGAAACAATGCATGGAATTTTTATCACTCCAACCCATGCTGAAGTAGCACAGCTCAATGGAACTATCCATCCCCAACTCATTATGAACTTCCATCGCTGTTGTCTTTCTATCCGTTCCATTTTCCAGCAAACTATGATGAGAGAAGTATGACCTTAATTATTTTGCAGAAATTTTGTTATTAACAGTGCAACCCTATACCTGTCTACTCAGAAGTAAGCCCCATTGAGTTCAATGGCATTTAACTCCCAGGTAAATCAGTACAGTATTGCAGTGCATGTCTTCTCTCTTGAGACAGGGAGAAATGCCCTTATTTGATACATTTGACTTAAGATAGCAAGTGTAGAAAAGGTGATTGCACTCTGGAGACATGGTTGCCTCATAAGCTTGGACTTCTTATATTATCATTTGCCACTTAGTGCATTACTTTGACAAAATGAGTGCTTATTAATGAAAGCTCTTGATTTCAGTGATGGTGGAGCTGGTCTTTGCAGAGAGTTCAAATTCTGTGTTGTGACTTAACACACACTGACACACCAAACAGGTTCAGTCCCTGGTTTTACGACAACAGCTAGTACCAATGCATGAGAAGTTATTATGATGATTATTTATTTATTACATTTATATCCTACCTTTCTTCCATGGTGGAACTCAAGGTGGCTACATGCGGTTCCCACATGGTCTCCCCTCCAAGCACTGACTAGCCCCAGACCTGCTTAGCTTCAGTATGGTGGCTGCCTCATGTGCCTTCAGACCATACCCTGGGACCGAAGTTAAATCTGTTTTACTATATATAATTTTATCTCAAGTTTGATGCATGTAGTTATGTCAAAAATAGACGTGTGCTTATATAATGTTTGAAATAACACAGATATAACCTTTTTTGGAATAAGCTAAGAGCTGAACAAAGTGGGTAAATTGTGGTTCAAGCAAAACATTTCAACTGTTAATTTTAGTAAGGAAATCCAACTGAGTAGTATATTCAGTTATCATTTTTTTCCATTGTTCTTCAACATTTTTATCACAGCTGTGGCAGCATGCCTAGTTATACTTTTATGTCTGGAAGTAAACATTCAACTAAGAGGAGAAATCACCAGATATCTTATACCAGTGAGTCTGAAGCTTTCTTTTAAAAAGTTCAGGTGTAGCTGACTGGGCGGCTGTTTTGCAAGATAAATTTCCAGACAGTATATTATTCCAGATGGATAATCACAGACAGTAAAAGCAATTTTCATATTCCTTGCCCATAGCGCCAATTCAGATTTCATTAATCACCTATTTTGTTGATTTTCATTGAAGATTAAAAAGACTGGGAGAAGCACAGAACCCAAAAAAGCAAATTCTGGCCTATACCAAGTGAAAGAACATGGTGTGTTGTTTGAATGTTCTCCTGACAATTGGACTGACCAAAAGAAACCCCCACCAACTATAATGTATTGGGTTGTAGGGTAAGTGAGCTATACTCCCCTGCTGTTTTTAGACATGTTTTTAGACACTGCCCAAATCCACGAAACCTCTCTGATGCTCCAGCTTTGTAATTCAGCAAATGCAGCTTTCACATGGGTTGTCTTGGTTTCTTCCCCAATCCAGCTATCTATTTTATGGTAATGTTTGTATGGCACAGTATTGAAAATGTATCAAAGGTTGAATTCAGTGTGCATAAATATACAGTAATACCTTGGATTGCAAGCATAATTCGTTCTGGAACCGTGCTTGTAATCCAAAACACTCTTATATCAAAGCGAGTCTCTGGCTGGCGTGAGCAGAGCCGATTTTCAACTGCTACACCCGCTCGAGGCGAGCGGTTACATCCCAACATGTATTGCAAGACGTCGCTTGTTTATCAAGTCAAAATTTATTTTAAAAAATTGCTTGTCTTGCAAAACGCTTTCAGACCAAGTTACTTGCAATCCAAGGTATTGCTGTATCCAGAAAAGAGTATTTAAAGGGTGCTTTGGAATTTTGTCATTAGTTCTGATGTATAGTTGTTACACTTTTAGCTCTTTAGTAAGCCCTTACAAAAACAGAGATTGTTTTCAGAATAGTCTAAAGACCTTCTGACACTGAGTTTTGTTTTTTCTACAGGAGACTCTTCCTAGATCCAAAGCCTCGGGAGTTTTATGTCTGTTTTCATGACTCAGTCACAGAGATTGCTGTTGAAATGGCTTTTAAGCTATCCTTTGGCTTAGCTCTGTAGAAGTGCTTAGCTATACAACTATCATAAGCAGAGCAGTTGTAAACCTCCCAAAGGCACTTAAGGCAGATAAATATGAATTAAATTATGGTTTTTGTCCTGGATGCTATTTGAAGCGTTGCTCTAGAATAACCTCACTGGAATAACCTTTCAAACATGTATAATAACATTTGGATGTCATCAGCTGCTCCTTTCAGAAGACTAACTTTTCAAAATACTTTTTAAAAAATCAAAGTGAGTTGTGATTATTTATCCTCACTACATAGTGACAAACATTACACATCAGGGTATGTAACATGAACTATATGTACACCTGTTATTTCTCAGAGAGCTGTGTTTCCTTCTTGGAAGGTGCTTTTTTAGAACTTTCAAAAGATCTCTTAAACTTTCACCAGGTTCAAAATGCAGTTTGTGGGGTGGGGGGTCTATGGAGCACCTTCAGAAAATATACAGCTACAAAGAATACAGTTGGGCATATGCCCTTCTGGACCTTTTGATATGGGCAAATGGACTAATCAATAAAGGATATCTATCTATCTATCTATCCCTTCTGGACTTCAACCAAGGCTATTGTATTGTTTAATATATATTACATAGCGTACAAGGCATTTTCTGTGACAGGTTTGGAATTATGGTAATGAACTTTCAGTGGAGAGGAAAACCTTTGAAATTTTTTCTGACTTTATCTTGCAGAGTAAAGCGGGGAGGACTACCTTACTTTAAAGGGCTATAATATTTTGTAATACAAAAGGATGTTACATATAATTATGTAAATTTTAAAAAATACTTGTTATAAAGTAAAATTGATCATTTTGCAGATACCCTGTGGCAAGCAAGCATAAGGAATTTAACGTTTATTTTCAGAAAACTTTGTATAACTATTTTCGTATGACTTTTACAATAAAGGCATATATTTGCAAATCAACAATGTGCCACTTGTATTTTTCTATTCTCTCATACATTTTAGTGATGTTTAATAGCATTGGATACTTTCGTGTTATTCTTGGTGGTTAGAGAGAGTTTTAAAAATATAATTATATGAAAGCAAAATGTTCAGGACTCCCATCATTAATTCATAACACAGTCACTCACTGAGGTTATAAATTTGCAATTAGAGATGAAGATTTGTGTGATAGTGTCAGATCATTTCCATGGAGCCTAATATTGTCAATCTTAACTGGCAGTAGCTCCCCAGAGTCTAAGGGTCACGCTAGACGAGATGTTCACTCAATTACGGTAACAATTTCATGAATGGCTTTTTAGAAGTAAATAGTGGGTGCAGGGGGCCTAATCCATATAGGACATAGGGGACTATAACCCTTTGTGACCCATTGCAGTCCAAATCCAGATCAGGGCTGCGCTCCTGTGACTGCTATTTGCATTGAAGAACAGGTTTGACTAATGTGAGCCCCCCCCCCCCCAATGCAATTGCTAGGTGCAGGGAGCCAATGAGGACCACAGCAGGGGGCAAAACATTTTTTTTTAAAAAAAAACCACCCCACCTTGCCCTATACAAGGATCCAGACCCTGGCCCTGTGCCTTTTTACTTTTTAAAAGCCATGCATGTTGCTAATTGTGTGAATGGCATCTTGTCTTCAGGAAGAGGACTTTTTGAGCCCTGTTTCAAGATGAAATGGAAATGCCAGTGGTTAAACCTAAAACTGACAAGCATGTGCTCTAATGCTGAACTTTGGCTCATCTTCAGAATAAATTCTTATATTGAGGAAACAGCCCCACTAACCCTATAGCGGTACTTTTAATGTCTATTTTACTTTAAAGTTGTAATTTCATATCTTTAAATTCTTCCACCTCAAATTTCATCATGGTTGTGCCAAATGTTTATTTGTATCAGCTTCTTCATTTGACATCTGTCAGAGGATAGAGAATTGTATAAAGCAGTTTATGATGTCATTGGGAGACATGGGCTCTTCCATGGAGGTAAAAAAGCTCTTTCATACAGTCCCTTGCATACATATAATGGGGTTTTCATAGATTAAGGCTAGACTCCTTGATTTCTGTAACTCTATATACATTGGGTTGGATACAAACGTAAGTCAGAGTAGACTTTTTGAAATCAATGTGACTTAAGTTAGTCATGTCATATAGAGTATTGTGAACTGCCTGGAGAACTTTGATTTGGCCGTATAGAAATGTAATAAAAAATAAAATAGTTATGGATTATTAAAGTCAAAGTCAGTTTATTACGGTCATAGACCAGCAAGATTGATTATTAAAGTGTTATAGATTAGGATTCTAGACAACCTATGCACTGTACTTATTACAATGCCTTTAATAGAAACACCTATCCTGTAGTCAATACATGACTCATAATTTAAGACACCACAAAGGAGCAGTAGTAATGTTCTCATTTGTAAATTAATATTGGGTTGCTGAGTGCAAGGAAACTTCTCATTCCACAACAGCTCTCTAGATACAATCCTGCTTCTGCACTCATAGAGTTACCAATAAATTCTGAATTGGTCCAGGATGAAGTGTCAACCAAAATCCCCCTACATCTGCAAAATGTTAAGGCAAAGCCTATGTTCCTGGTGCCTTTAATTAAACTTTTTGGAGAGGGGAGAGTCAGCCGTGTGTGTGTGTGTGTGTGTTTCACAAGATCTTTGTTTTTTGTTAAGTTCCTCACTTTTAAAAGAAGTTCGATTCTACTCACCTTTGTAGGCCCAAATCACAACCGGTTTATTGGAGAACAAAACAAACTGCACTGAATAAGAAAATGAAAGTAAAACACAAGGAACAGTCAGAGCAGAGTCTTTAGCTCCAACCCAATATACTGAAGACTTAAAATTAACCAATACTATATTTTTCTTTTCATATAAAGACACGATCTCTAGAATGATCTCAAATTCTTTCCCACACTGCTTTTCAAATTCTCACCGTGCACTTGCAGGAATGGTTTGCACTCATTTTTAACATTCAAATATTGCATAAATGCATACTTGACATTTCATGCCTCTTACCATAAAAATGTATCTCTTTTTTAGGCAGTACAGTAGCTTAAATAAAACAGCTAAATAGCTTTTAATTTGAAAAAGATGTATAATTTACCAAAATCATATTGTTCTACATTATGCATGGACTGAACAATCATTATGATTTTATTGAACCACACCCTTGCTACTCCCATAAAATACAACGAAAGACAAGCACTCTGAATTTAATGGGAATTGGGTCAGGCCCTAAAGTAACTGTGTTGTCCCAAAGGCAGGCCTGAAAGATTTTCTTCCTAAACCCTCACATGATGTGTTACCAGCCAAATCTATCTTTTTAATGAGATAGTGGTGATCAGCAATTGAAGCTTGAGCACCTATTATTTTTTACTTGGAGCAACTGTGCTCTGAAGAACCTGTAGGTTTCTTCTTCTGTCCCAGTTTCTGGTTGCTCCTTTCTAGGCCTTTGCTTACTAACTACCACTTCCAGGGGCCCAGAATTTTCTTTGGAAAGGGATGCTCAGGGGGAGACTCTTGTGATTGGGCACTGCTTGATCATGTGGCTTGGAAAAGAATGCATCACATCTGACCGGGGGAGGGGGAATCCATTGGCTCCTGAGCAGTGGCAGTTAGCAGTGTTGCCTGGTGCTAGGTGATGCTGCTTGGAGGTTCTAGTTCCACCAAAACCTCTCTCTCTGCCCAATCGACACCATGCAGGCCGCAGAGGGACAGCAATTTTTTGATCCCGTCTCTTTTGGGAAGGACCTCATGATAGGTGGTGTGGCCGCAGCAGTTTCCAAGACAGCGGTAGCCCCTATTGAGCGTGTTAAGCTGCTCCTGCAGGTCCAGGCCTCATCCAAGCAGATCCGTGCTGACCAGCAATACAAAGGCATGGTAGACTGCTTTGTGCGCATCCCTCAAGAGCAAGGTATGTCTTCCCTGAAGAATAGCCCTCCTTCAAGAGCTGCTGTGCTTTAAAGGAAGCCCCTGCTTTAAATCTCGCCTCTGCCATGATTATAAATACACTAGGGGACCTTAGAGAAACCTCTTGTGTCAGTTCCCCCCACCCAGCCCCAGCTGCAATATGGAAATAATAACACTGACCTACCTTTCGTGGTTGTTGTAAGGATTATTGAGAAATATATGTGAAGTTCTTTGAACATTCAGCACTACATAATACGTATGCATAATCCCAAATATGTTTGTGCCCAAGTACTACTGCAGTCTTGTACTTTTTCAGTACTTTCCTCTTTTTTTCCCTTTCTTCTTTTATAAAAGTGCCATCTTCAATAAGCAGGGCATTCACACTTCTATTTTGCCCATGTTGTCTCCATTTTCAACCACAGAGAGCAACCATTTGCTCTCTAGACTTCTCATCCTTCCTATGACCCTTTCCTGTTGTATATTCCTGCTGCCCTTCTCCTCTTCCCAAATCACACTGCCCATCTACACATGTAAACTAACCAAAAATTAAGACATCTTGTATAAAACTTTCTTTTGACATGTTTTTAACATTTCAGCTAACAGAGATCTCCCCCATGCAGCAAAGCATGGATTTCCCCTGTAACCTAACCTCCCTCTCTCCAAAAGGCAGTGTGATTATTTAACAGACTCTTTCCTCTCTGTCTTTGTTTCTCCTTCTAGTTCTGAGCTGGTAAGTCTGTCATACTATGCACAGTTACTTGACAGTAAGTTTTATTGAAGCTCTGTGAGACTTTTTTTTTTTTTTAATAAACATGCATATTGAATACAGACACCAGCAGCTATTGATCAAAGTGTATCTGAAGTGACCTACTTACATTTCTAGCCAACAGAAATACAAAAACCCAACTGTGTCATGTATGCAGCCGGATCCTATACAAGTCTACTTGGAAGTAACTCCCACTGAGTTCAGTGGGATTTAGTCTCAAGTAAGTGCATAGGATTGTAACCTTAACCTGTTTTTCCAACTCCAGGACTTGACTTCTTTAAATTGTATTTCCCCCCTTCTGGAATAGTAGTTGAGGATCCCTCTAAATAATCATAATAACATTGTTTCAGTTCAGTTTTATTTTGTATAACCATAGGTCATTGTTCTCTCTGTGCTGTCTGAGAGGGGCCGGATATGTGTGGGTGTGTGTCAGATCTCCAACTTCCCCTTCCAAGGTCAGAACACTGATTTCGACCTCTGAGGGAGGAATCTGAGCCACAAAGGAGATTGGCCTGTGGACTTGAGTTACCACCTAATCTTCACATAGCCTCATGCACATGTGGCTTGTCAGCCACTTAGAACCAATACTATCATTTTCAGGACCAAACTGCACATTAGATTATTCACATGGTTGGCTGTTGCATGGCTGATTTTTCTTTAACAAGTAGCTGATGTGGTGGGGATGAGGGGCTTTAATTCCTGGCCCCTGGTGTGGTTCCCTGGATCAGGGGGGCCCACACCTGCTTTTTGCAATGGGAGGGAAGCTTCCATTGATGCCAGTGGGAGTCGACCTCCCTTTGCAAATAACAGGCATGGAGGGAGATGATGGTTCAAATTGGGGCCATGGCAGGGGCAAAGGGTTAAAGCTCCCCCCCCCCCATACCAGCTATTTGTTAAAGAAAAAACAAGCATGCAACTGCAAACTCGGTAAATAACCTCACATATTGTTGGCCCTCCATTGAAGTTCTTAGTCCTGCAGTAGATGTTTGCAACTATTGTTGGAACCATTTTGGATTAAAATCTCGTTGTGAACTGCTGTGGTCAAAACTCATGCTACAAGGCGATCTTTCACATTTTAGAAAGTTGACAGAAATTGATGTTGGGAGTTCCATTAACCATCAGGAAATATGGATCATCCATTGATTGCTATTTTCTTTTTCTCTGTTCTTGCAGACACAATGCTTCTTGTTTTTGCTGCTTTTTGCCTTGAATATTGCAACCTTCTCTCTCTACAGACCCATTTTCCACTGTTCTAAACTCTGCTTGTAAAATAATAGTTCATAGATTGCCTTTCAATGAACTCTTTCCTACAAGGATCCCTACTGCTTAGTCCCACACTGTTTTCCAGGTCTTGTTACATTCCTGTAGTGAGAGTGTTGCTTCTCAGGGGCTTCAGCATCTCCAGTTGTCCCTTCATTCATCTTTGCCCTATTCTCCTATGCTTTTCTTTTATATCTGGAATTCCCTTTTGAAATATACTGGAGTTTAAATCCAGTTCTGTTTGTTTCATACACCCCTTCAAATCTTTCCTCGCAGTCTATATTTTACTTCAAAGATCCATCACCTCTACTTCCTCTCTGTAAACTTTTCCTCAAAATAACCCCTTTTAGGATATAGTTTTCACTGAGTAAGGCACTAACACACCACACAATTTTAGCCTTAGCAACACAATTATCAAAATGTCTAAAGGAATTATTATAGTTTGTCTAATAAGGGGATTGTGAGTATTAAAAACGTGCTGCATTCATACTTCCAATATAACTGCAACACCTAGTCTACTAGTCTTTATTAAAAAGGTCTTAGCACCCCCCTCTGGTGGCTAAAACATAAGAACCTAAAAGCAGCTGTACGATGTCTAGCTAACAGCCCATTGAGGCTAGGTTTTATCTTTGACAGATGTGCATGCCCGTAGCATGTTTTAACATCCCCGCTAACAGAGCACTCTATTTCCTGCCATTTATTCCCAGACTCTGGCTTTTTAAAGCATTAGTAACACCCAACATACCACAGTGGATGATAACCTGAGCTTCCTGCCTCATAGTTTTTCTCTCCCCATCCATGAACTTGTGCAGGATTTGTTCAGGTGTTTTTTAACCATTTTGTAAACAAGTTTTTTCCAAAATGTATTACAAAATTATCATTATATTCTTTTTCTTAGCCGTGAGTTCCATCCAACATCCACTCGCACAACAGGACTTTCCCTTCCTCTTCTCCCCACTGCAACCTGGCTGCCACATCCCCTCCAGATCTCCAACTCTCCAGAACAGATTGGGGGGGGGGCTGCAGGGGGGAATCCATTCCACTACTGGGGCCCACTTCAACCTTAAAAGCTCTTTTAGCATTTCCTCCTATGAAAAGCATTCCTTAGCTCACGGTGAGCTTTCTTGCTCTTCTTAGCCATTTTCCTAAGTTTTTTTCATGGGATATTCAGAAATACAGTCCTCAAGGTGGAGGTGGATATTTATGTAGGAACATTATGGCATTCTATATTTTCTGTCCCTTTTGCAATGATCTCTAACCTAGTCTGATTCTTTCTGGTGGCTTGAGCATTATCAAGCTGATAGAATCATTGAGTTGGAAGGGGCCTTGTGGGCCATTAGTCCCCTGCTCAGTGCAGGAAATCCAGAGCTAGAGTATCTCCAATAGATGGCTAATCCAGCCTCTGCTTGAAGACCCCCCAGTGAGGAAGATCCCACCAATCCTGTAGATCAGGGAGAGGCTATGCTTCAGAGTGAAGCACTGGTCTCCAGCCACCTGTCATCTTTATTCCCCTGCATGCCTCTGTGCCCCACATGGACCCAGAGATATTCTTATGAAGTAAAGATGGTAGGCGGCTGGAGGCCAGTGATCCTTTTGAAGCACTTGTGGCTGCCCGGAAATTCAAAGACAGGAAGGAAGGGACAGTGGACCTCGCTGCTGCTGCCTGGTAATGGCGGGTGGAGACTTGAGGATCACAGCAGGGGAACCAGGAGAGAGCTGCGGGTGACCCAACACAGTGGGAGAAGGAAGAGGGGAGACGGGAGCTAGGATGTGGAGGGTGACCCCAGAAAGAAGCAGGCAGACCGGGGCTGGGGAGGACTGGGAGAGCAATGGGAGTATTTAGGAAGGCCTCTGATACAATGGCAGGGTAGTGGGGGGAAAATATGGAAGGGGTCTGCATGTGGGGGTGTGGAGGTGAGTGAGAGCAAGTGAATCTGTTTGCCAGTGTGATCCTGAAAGAAAAAGAAGAATGAGTGACTTGGGTGACTGGATCATGTGTGCTGGGAGTGTGGGGTGAGATAGAGAGAGTTTGTGAGGTGATCCTGAATGAAGATAGGGAACAGTGTGTTCAAATTAGTGAGTTTGTGGTCAGACCCCCCACTCTACCATGTATTAAAATTGAAATAACTTGAACAATTTGAAATAATAAAAATGTAGTCATGCAATATAAACCATTGAAAATAATACAAACTGTTCTTTTTAAAATCTTCTGTCTGTAGGATTTCGCAGCTTCTGGCGTGGCAATCTTGCCAATGTCATCCGATATTTCCCAACTCAGGCCCTAAACTTTGCTTTTAAGGACAAATACAAACAGATATTCATGTCTGGAGTGGATAAAGATAAGCAGGTAAATGTGGTCTAATATTTAGTTTATGCAGGGGAAAATACACATACCGGTATGTCCCAAATCCTTTTGCTTAGTCCAATCATGCAGAACAGACTACAGGTACAAGTTTCAATAGGAAGTGTTTAAAAGAGACAATGACCCAGTTCACACGTCACAGCCAATTACTGAGTTGTTTACGGACTTGGCGGGATCAATCAGGTGCGCTGCCTCCCGCCCACGCACCACTTCCACCTTCAATTAACAACCCAGGAATGTTCCATTCCTGAGTTGTTTCATGATGTACCAACCCAAAAACTCTGGGTTGTTTAACCCCCAAATATTTTAGCTCTGAAATACCAATTAGAATCCCTAAACTTTCCTCCAAGGCTGAGTGTTGGGCAATATCCATATTTATGCATAGAGTAGTCGATTTCTTATATTGATCTGCATCTCTGCTGCCCTTCCATATTCCTTCACCAACTGCATTGCCTTTTCTAAACTGGCCATTGGTTTAGCCAACATTTTTTTATTTTATTTATTCTATTTATACCCCGCCTTTTTTCCTGAAAGGAACCCAAGGCAGTTTACATAATCCTCCTCCTCCTCCTCTCCATTTTATCCTCACAATAACCCTGTGAGGTACATTAGGCTGAGAGTCAGTGACTGGCCCAAAGTCACCCAGTGAGTTTCATGGCTGAGCGGGGACTAGAACCCAGATCTCCTGAGTCCCAGTCCAATACTCTAACCACTGCGCCACACTGAATTATGCCACACTCCGATCCCCCTCCCCTCCTCACAGCCAGCACAGAAAGAACCGCGCAGGCTGCCTCTCTGAAGTTGGGAAAGCAACCTTGGAGAGGGGGTAAAGGGGACATTCCAGGGGCGGGGAAGAGAGGAGACTGTGGCCACCAGGATATGAAGTTCTCCTGACAGCGCTCCAGCCTCCTTCCCTCCCCCTCCATAGTGCCTCAGCTAGACAGCTGAAAACAGTCCTCTAGCTAAATTGCAGAGCAGGAGGTAGAGATCACCTCCACCACTCCTCCCACTCTGCACTGGATGCTCATAAGCCTCCAAGTTCATGGGTTTATGAGCATCAAGGGCACAATCGATAGGACAACACTCAAATACATTTACCCCAGATTACTACTTTCATTGTCTCCCACAGTGTTTGTATGGTTATGTCTGATGTGCCATTGTAATGCAAATAATGTTTTATTTCTGATCCAATAGTCTCCCACAGTCTTTGTGTGGTTATGTCTGATGTGCCATTGTAATGCAAATAACGTTTTATTTCTGATCCAATAGCCTCTTGCCTATACAAAAGAATGGGTTCTAATCACCAGGAGTAAGTTTTGTGTTGTTTTGGACGAAGGTGAAAAGATCCTATTACCAGGGCATCATCTGAGATTGATAGCCTTTGATAGCCTTCTTCTCCATAAATTTGTCCAATCCCCTTTTAAAGCCCGCCAAATTGGTGGCCATCACTACATCTTGTGGAAGTGTATTCTGTAGTTTAACTATGTGCTGTATGAAGAAATACTTCCTTTTATCTGCCCTGAATCTCCCACCAATCAGCTTCATGGGATGACCCCAGGTTTTAGTATTATGAGAGGAGAAGAAAGATGTCTCCCTATCCATTTTCTCCACACCATGCATAATTTTGTATACCTCTATCACATCCCCCCTTGCTCACCTTTTTTTCTAAGCTAAACAATCTTGGATGTTGTAACCTTTCCTCATATTATTATTAACCTTAGCTGGATTGAAACCCAGGGTTTTTTATATTAATATTTGTTGCACACTGATTTGTGGAAAGTAATAGCTGCTTAGTTTAAATATAAAGTTGCAAATGCCAGTACCAAGAGATGGAATTTCCAAGAAATGTAAAGACAAAAAATCTCCTACCTCAAAACTCAAGCTTAACCAAGTTATTCACATTTCAGCACAGAATTTGGGTTTGAAATGGGGTTTTGTGAAAGAACCTCATGCAGCAGTCTAAAACAACCTGGTGCCCTCTAGATGTTTTGGACTACAGCTCCTAGGATTCCTGACCATTGTCCATGCTTGTTGGGGCTGATGTGAGTTGATTGAAGTCCGAAAACACCTGGAGGGTGCCAGGTTGGAAAAGATTGGCCTAAAACCTGTTTTACACAGAACCCTAAAAATTGTTTTAGTATGCTCTTTGCAAAAAGAATCAACGCAAATAGGGGAGGGCATGTTGTGGGAATGTGTCAGAAGAGAGTCAAGTCTTGAATCCCCAAATCTGAGTGTTGTCATCAAAACTCAAGTTTCAAAGGACATTGGCCATTTGTTTATATTTATATTTGATCATTTGGAATGTAGAAAATCCCACCAATTTCAAACCTGTGTAATTTTAGCCCTTCATTCCATTACTTCAGGTATTTATCAGAAAAAAATGGGAGGGTGGTGCTGAACTTTGTTTTTGAACTTAGCACAGTTTTTCCATTTCAGTTTGGGAGATGGTTTGTTTCAAATCTGGCTTCTGGTGGAGCAGCTGGGGCAACTTCATTGTGTGTAGTATATCCATTAGACTTTGCAAGGACACGATTAGGTGCCGACATTGGAAAAGGTAAGGACTTCATCTCAATAATACTTTAAGGGTGAAAACAAACTGGCAGTTTTTGGTTTTTTCGGGTTTGCTACTGATACATAAGGAAAAGGCAGAACTCGCATTATATCCTTTGGAAAGGGGGAGAGGGTGTTCATAACATAAGAATAATCCTCCTGAATCAGACCAAAGGTCCATCTATCCAGCATTCTCTTTCCTGTAGTGGCCAACCAGATGCCTCTGGGAAGTCTACTAGCATGGCCCCTCGACCTTTGTAGTTCCTTAACATCTGGTATTCTGTAGCATGCTGCTCTGAATCGGAAGGTTCCACAAAGCCACCACCCCCTCTAATGGTGGTTGAGTGCCAGTCACGTTGGAAATGGACCCCCTCAAAAAAAGGCAACTGAATGAACTCCCAAGTTAGTAAAATATTTTTAACCTAAAAAATGGCCTGACAAGCACCTGTGAACTTCCAGGTGTTTTTCAGGTGCTTGTAGATAGCTGTTAGCAAAGCTATATAATCTGTTTAGCTTTCTCTTAGGCTTGTAGTCCTATGCCCACTTACCTGGGAGTAAGCCCCATTGAACTCGATGGGACCTGCTTCTGAATCGACATGTCTAGAACTGTTTGTATAGTTATATGAAGTATTTATTAATATTTCTTATAGCGTTTTGCTATAAGAAATAAATGTGGTTGTTCTATGATTCAGTTGTTTGCTAAGGGCTGTTTTTGCTTAGGCATATTTTATGTTCTTTGTTACAGTATTTTGTGTTATTGATTTGACTACACTTTGTAACCAGATTTGTTTTTATTTGTGTTTCTATTTTTGTGATTGTGGGTGCCATATATAATTTGAGTTAGGGAGTGATCCTATGGCCCCTAGACACTGTCTGAGGGGCCATAGGATTTTTCAGATTCCCAGCTTCAAGGTGGGAGACAGTGCTCCAACCTTATTGCTGGGAGCTCCGACCCCACCTCCTTCGCAGCCGGCACGGAGAGAACTGCACCAGCTGCTCTCCAAGGTTGGGAAAGCGACCTCGGAGAGGGGTAAAAGGGGGAGGGAAGAGGAGGGGAGGAGACTGCAGAGGCCAGGATATCAGGTATCCTGAAGCCGCTCCAGCCTCCTTCCCCTAGCCCCTGAGACGCTCCTGCTAGAGATGGGTGAACAAACCCATCTAGCAAAAATGCACAGCAGGAGGATTGGGAGGCAAAGATCGGGGCCACTGCTCTTCCTGCTCTGCATTGGATGCCCATAAGCCTCTGAGTTCCGGGGCTTACGGACATCCTGATAGGATTGTGCCCTTAATGAATATGTTTGTATTGAGCATTTTGAAATATGGTTTGTTATCTCTTTCAGTGCCCCTGGCAAAGGAGAATACCGAAATGTGCTGGACATTTTTTATTTCTTAGTTCCCTATATTGTAGCATCATCATTTTGAAGTTTTGCTTTATTTCGTTTGTTTGTTTGTTGCTGCGTTTTGCCTTGTTTCTGGCTCAGAATAGAAAAAGATGCACATTAGTTTGAGAGTCCCATAATAAATTTGTTAGGAATTTCTGTATAGTGCGGATTTGAATTAAACGTAAAGTGAAGTTGCTTTAAATTTCACAGTTCCATGTCTCTGAATAGTGATGCAGATGTGCAAAAAATATTAGTTTTTTATATATCTTTGCAAAGCAACAACATTTGTCTGTTCATGATGGGGAGGGGTAAGAGCTAAAGTTCTCCCATATTTTAGCTTTTTTTTGTTATTGTTATCTCTAAATGCATCACAAATACCAGTGCTGTTCAATTACCCTAAACTTTATTCTCTCCACCCTTTCATTTAGGTACTGCAGAGCGACAATTCACAGGCCTTGCTGACTGTATTGCTAAAATTGCAAAAAAAGATGGAGTTACCGGCCTATACCAAGGGTTTGGTGTTTCGGTACAGGGGATTATTGTATATCGGGCATCCTATTTTGGATGTTATGACACCATAAAAGTAAGTTTTCTGGTCAAACTCACACTTTTCAATCAAAGGTGGATCATTTATATGTCAATCGTATTATACATGTACTTTAGAGTATTTAACTTATTCGTTATCAGAACATCCTTATCATCTATGACATCACATTACTAATCCTGTTTCACAAACTGAGAACTGAAACCTAGTAATGAAGTCTCCCCCAGAGTTACCTAGTGTTTGATAACAATGCTTGTTAGCTGGTTGTTTCTATACATTTATTACACCCCAATCCACTAATTTATTACTGGGGCCAAAGTTCTGGTGTGGTATCAAGCTCCCACATTCGCAACCACTGTCCTGTTGATTTCAGGTGAGGAAGCAAACTAATATGTTTATTGCTTTGCATACAGACATTTATTACCAGTATTGAATTAAATGGAGCAGTCCTTGTAGTCAAGATCTCAGTGTGTTAGCTGAAGATGGGGATGCTAGTGTGTGTAGACAGAATACTTTATACTAATTTATGAATGCAAACAACTCACAGAGGAATTCTGTACAAGTTAACCCAAAAGTAAATCTTTTTTAGTTCAATGGTGCTTACTCCTTACTAACTGTGTTTAGGATTGCAACCTTAGTCAAAGCTACTTTGTGAGTTAATGATCAAGCAGGTCTTCCAAGACCTAGTTCAATATTCTATATCCAGTAGACCAAGGAATGCCATCTTCTGTAGAGTCTGGGACCACTATGTTCTCCAGGCACTAGTCCAGGGATCAGAACAATCCAACCCCATCAGAGATGGCCCAGCTCTACAAATTTGGCATTATAACAGCTTTATGTATGATGTACGTTGTAATACTTGTTGCTGCAAACTTTATAAAATGATGCCACAACAGATCAAAGCAGGGAACAAACTCAACTCTGTGCAGCAAAATATAATCAAAATGGTTGCTACCTTAGGTTTCAGTTCTCTGCTGGTGTTTTCAAGAAATTATTCCCTCTATGCATCCACTCATGGAACACTTTAGTTCCTAATGCCATTGCACATGTGACCAGATGGTAGTGAGTTCATGGAAGGTGGGGACTGAGCAAGGGATTTGCTTCCTGCAAGATCCTTTCAAAAAGTACAATGGCAATGAAATACGTATGTAGATGTTGTTGCTTTTTCTCCTTAAAAGCAAATCTGAGCAATGTAAGATCACTGAGGCTGGATAAAGTTTTTTTGAAGTCCTGATTCGGTCAGTAGGCCAATAGTTGACCACCCTGGTACTAGATTACATTGGTTCTCATTCTTTCTTATTGGAGCTTATTTTTGTTTGGTTTGTCTGGCACCAATAACACATAAGATAAAAGGTGGGAAATATTTTAAATTACACGGAGTATGTAAAATAATCCAGTCTTCGAAACACTACGAACATAAGAAATGCTGGATAAATTTGTTGATCTCACCCCATCCGTTTAGATTCCCAAGACAACGCAATGACTTCTGCTTTCTGTTTTCCCTTCTTAGGGATTGCTGCCAAATCCCAAAGAGACGCCATTCATAGTGGCATTTGCAATTGCTCAAGCTGTGACTGTATTTTCTGGGATACTGTCGTACCCCTTTGACACCGTCAGAAGACGCATGATGATGCAGGTAAACAACATATTTAGCAAGCATTGCCTTGTATGATTGTCTAGGCTAATACGTTACTACTTATTGACCTGGTTCAGACAACACTACAGCCCACCGTGGGTTAATGAACCATCAGGGTACCCTGGTGCAAGTCATCTGCCTTTATGGATATACTGTACAAGCCCCGCCTGGGGATTGCTGTGGCTTGTCATGTTGTCCGAACCTGGGTGGCAGGGGTTGTGTGAGGGCTAAAGAACCCTTGCATAACCCAAAAATAGACTGTGGGTTATGCAAGGGTTGTTTAACCCTCAAATAACCCGTGCCGCTGGGTTTGAATGACATGACAAGCCATGGCAATCCCTGGAGGGGGTTACATATTCATAATGGCGGTCAGCACGTGCTGCAGCTCCTTATGGGTAAATTAACCCATGATTTATTTATTTATTATATTTATACCCCGCCTTTTTTCCTGCAAGGAACCCAAGGCAGCTTACATAATCCTCCTCCTCCTCTCCATTTTATCCCATTTATTGATGGGCTGTTGTGTCATGAAAACTGGCCCATTGCATCTTGATGCTGCTTGTCCCCTCATAGCTCTCTCCTTGTATACCTTTCCCAAAACAGATAGACCACATTATTGCTATAGCATATATAGAACTTTACCAGAAAACATGAGGTTAAGAAGATAGGAAACTGCCCTATACTGAGTCAGCCCATTGGCGCATCAAGCTCAATATTGTCTATCCCGCCCGGCAGCAGCTCTTCAGGGTTTTAGACAGGAGTCTTTTACCTGGAGGTGCCAGGGATTGAACCTGGAACCTTCAGCATGCCAAACATGTGCTCTACCACTGACACTGCTAAAAAAAACACCTGGAATTACTGATTTTTTAAAAAAACATGTATTCTCTCAGCTATGCAATTGCTTACTATGTCTTCTACCACCAGTTTGAATGTGAAAGCAGAACAGCCAATTAACTACTGGCACATATGCTTTTATTCTATTAGTCATCTTCCCCCCTTCTGTATATATTAGTTTTAATGTTTGAAATTTTTGAATGTCTATTTGAGGCAAGGTGGAATTAATATTAAAACCTTCCAGATTTGTATTCTGTGACATTGGTCTCTCACTATATAAATTTAGATGAAAACCTATTTTTAAAAATATTTTCCCCCTTTTTCTTTGGCAAAATGCCAGTGCTTGGAAAATCTAAAACCTCTCAGATTTGTATTTACTGAAATTGAAACTCCTCAGAGTGACATTTGGGGCAAACCTATTTTTAAAGATGCCCAAACTTGAGGAAGCCATAGCCCTAACATTTGGAAAATCTAAAACATTTTTCTAGATTGGTATTCATTGATGTTGGGGGCAGAGGGAAACAGTGTGGAGTTTAGTGAAAATTCACAGAACATTGTTCCAAAAATATGCTGCAGACATAATCCAAGAATCAGCATGCATCAAAACACCCTGAAGAAAGAAGTGACCTTGTTTAACTCTGACGCTTAAAAGAAATATCACATGAAGATCTTTGACTTGCTAAATTTAGCTGCAGAGAGCTACATCAGGGAAGCATTTACTCATTAAGGTTCTTATACTGAAACAGGCAAAACTAGAGAGAGAGATTCCTAGATACATTATAAAAGTGCCTAATGCTACAGAACAAATGCTTGCCACGGACCAAGCATGTACATTTTCCATTAATCCCACTGTGTCTAAATTTCTTTGAATGCAGAGTGGAGAGGCTGAACGTCAATACAAAGGAACTATTGACTGCTTTATCAAGATATATGGTCAGGAAGGAATAAAAGCCTTTTTTCGGGGAGCCTTCTCAAATGTTCTTCGTGGGACAGGAGGTGCCTTGGTGCTGGTCCTATATGACAAAATAAAGGAGTTTCTTAATATTGACCCTTCATTAGGCCGATCATCCGACTAAAGCCACTGATGAGAATCTACTTTACCTGCATCACAAACAGATTTGTTTTATCGTTTTGAAAATAGGTTTATTCAGTATTATACCATGAGTGCTGTAATAAGTCAGCAGTTCTGCATGGATCTGCTAATTCTGTATGTACTCTGATTATTTCAAAACAGCTAAAGCATGATTTGTTTCCTTTCATAAAAAGTTATATTTGCTTGTTTTATTACTTGTTAATTGTTTTCAAATACCTCAGTTTTTTCCAGTCTGTTCCTTATGTGATTCATTTTCATTACCGAGTCAAAAACCAAGGTTGTTGCTATTTCATTTTACAGATGAGCAACTGAGATAGAGAGACAATTAATAATGATGCAGCCAGAGCCCTCTCTCTGCCACAGTGAGTTTACGAATGGGTTGGGATTTTAATCCAGGTTTCCCAGAGCCAAGCCCAACACAATAAGAAATAAGGGCCTTTCCAGACAAGACAATATCATGCACACACTACCCCACTTTTAGCTCTAGCCATATTCAGGCTGGTAGTGCAATATCTTGCTCCCCCTGATAAGGGGGAGGGGCAGCGGCTAGTTTTCTGCAATGCAGTAATAACGGGATTGCCTGTCCTGAGATTTTGTTTTGTTTAACTCTTCCAGTGTTGCAGAAGAGAAAGGTCAAGAAAAAAGCAAAAGCTCTGAGAGTTCTGTTATAGAAACCAGTTATTCAGTTGAGAGTCGAAGCAGGTTGTCTTTCTGAGGCAACTTTATTAGAAAAATGCTACTTACTATGACTCACAGGGCTTTTCTAGATGTGGCTTTTAACCCGCCACTTTAACATGGCTTCTGCTTCTGGATTCTTTGTGGGATTAAGATTGGATCCTCTACACACATTTTTTCCAGGTTTTTTCCTTCTCTGCCTTTCTATATGTTCCGCTACATAACCTCTAGGTGGCACTGTGGTATAGCAGAATTGCACGACTACACTAGCATTTCATTCTGCCATTTCCCAAAATACTGGACTTTCCCAATCAAAAAAACTCCACGAAAATATTTGAAAAACACGGAGAGGCCCTGGAGGATGACAATGTTGTCTAAAGCATCTGCAAACTACTGTGAGTGAGGAATAATAAGTGCACAATAAATGCCTTGTCCAATGTCCAATGCATTACACCATTTAGCCTGGAGTGTAGTTAACTGGCCAGAGAACAGGTTAGAGAACACCCCTTGAAACATTTGAGAAAGTGTGGAAAGCTAACATTATTTAGCCACACCTTAGAAAATGGCATTGATTTGTTCGGTCTGATTCAAATATTAATAGTGATTTCTGCCCCATGGGCTTTGGTAATAAGGAAAACCCAAGCAATATGGATAAAACCCCAACATCTGACAAATAAGAATGCACCTGACTTGATGGGCTCAGTGAAGTCGAAGTTGGTTGTTTTTCCGAAGTCAAATGTGAAAAAGCATATCATGTAAGCTGAATGGCTGATTTCTAAAACCGCCACCATCTCAGAATAGAAAACTGGGGGGGGGGGGGGGAGAGATCTGCTTGTCATTCAACAGATGGTGGGAGTGTGAAAAGTCTTACTATACTAGCCAACAAGCTTGCCGGTGAATTCTTTTTCTCCATCATGCATCCCTTTCATTCTTACAGAGTAAACACCTGCGGTGATAACAGATGCTCAGTTGGCTGTACCCTGAAAGTGTGCTTTGAGAAAGGACAGAGCTCCACAGTCATTTCAGTATGCCATTTTCCCATATGCCTTCTTTTAAGGAAGCCAAAAAGAGATTTCAGATGATAGAGGCTTACGCTGATGGTGTCCTCATTTCTCCTGGAGATCTCGGTCATTATTTCCTGTTCCGTAATTTTGAAATCTATACAGCTCCCTCATAAAAAAGACAGTGAAAATCTGTGGGAGGTATCCCCAGATTCCCTCCCCCCCATTCAATCTCCTCTGAAAAGGTCTCCACTTCTTTGTGGGCCTTCAAAGACTTGCTTACACTTTTCACCTCACGTAAACCGTATCATTCACACACTTCACTGACAACCATTATAGGACCTTAGAGACAAGAATATGTTGATGCAATAGTATGACCAGCATTAAGGGCAGAAAGGTCTAGAAATTCATTATGGTTACCACAGCAACACAGAGAAGTCAAAACTTGTTTTGCTTGGGAATGCATTTTATATGGGTACACAAGGTGTTATGTTCAGTGGTTTATTTTTCATAAGCAGTGCGACTCAGCTGTTGCTCTTGAGGGAAGCATAATGTTTGAAACTGAATATGCTGGTAAATTGATTTATAGCCTGCTGCAAAGAGATGTCTGTGGTAAAAATGGTTCCTACATATAAGTGGTTGGAAGAAGACACAAGGTACCATCTAATCTTTAGTGAAATCTCAGACAGGCAGCTCACCTCTGGATACATTTCTCAAGAGCTTGCAGAATGAAATAGGTGCATTTGTTTTTCATTTCGCCTTTGTTGAGGAGATTCTGTGCAGTTCAAAGATAGCCTGAAAAGCCTTTTCTCATCAGCAGCTCAAATGTTCCTACCTTACTTGCACATTTACAACATACTGATAATGTTTGAGAGTTGAATTTCACTTTTTTAAACAAAAGCTGTGTGTATGTAAGTAAGATTAGTATTTCTGGCCCCTGCAGCTTTGTGCCACTGGCTATGCTACCTGGGGATGATGAGACTTGTAGACCAACACATCTGGAAGGTACCAGACTGGGGAAGGCTGTTCTACATCCACATGGATCACAAATGAGAGCAAATATGGCCACGTTGAGATGTCAGACAGATTTTCTACCGTTCCATAAAGTAAATTATGTCCATAACAGGGTATACCAGCTTGCACAAAACTGGGCCTAATCTTATGCACTGCTATTGGAAACGATGCATATTCTACAAACACTTTCTCAAAATCATTCATGAGAGAAAACTTTAGACACAATCCAGGCAGAAAGTTCTCCCAGGGGTTTACATATAAGGAGTTAATATATATAATGAACAAAGGGTTGAACACAGAGTTCCATGAGCAGAAGAGAATTTGGGTCTTAGCTCCACTTGCAGCCTCCTATGAAGCAGGGATGGGGACTCGGACTCGAGGACTCGACTCGTGAGTCGGACTGAGTCCCCCCCTGACTCGAGTCCCAATATTTTTAATGGGACTCGAGACCAAGGACTCGTGTTCCTCAAATGCAACATGGATAGGTTTTAGGAAGTACAGCAACTTTATTTTTAAAAATCATTTTCCTAAAATGCAACCTTTCAGACATTTTGGGTTTGGCTGCCTCTGCCTGCCTGTTTGGGGTTCCCAGCCTCCTCTGCCTGCCTGGTCTCTTAACCAGTTCCACAGTTTGAATTGTCCAAGACAAAGGCCTCTGCCTGCCTGCTTTGGGATTTCCTGTCTCCTCTGCCTGTCTGGTTATTTTGGGTTTGTCTGCCTGGTCTGTTCTTGCCAAAATCAGTTGCAGAGTTTTGAAATAAAAAGGCATACTTGTGCCTAGAATTTATTTAAGCCACACATCTGAAATAGCCTTATTTTGTTTGGGGGGGAACCCATTGATTTTAATAGGGACTCGTGGAGTCAGCTTTGGGAGTGACTCGTGACTCGTGACTCGTGAGTCACCATTTTGGACCAAGGACTCGGACTCGGGTCCAAAGACTTGTGACTCGACTCGTGACTCGAGACCAAGGACTCTTCAACATCCCTGCTATGAAGCCTGCAAATATGATCTGGAGGGTTGGGGAACACGCCAGAACAGTGTGGGAGGGGGCACCAGAGACTACAGGGGAAAAGGAGATGTTAGTGAAAATCGCCTTCCCCCCTCTCCATGTCCATTTGCAGAAGCCACTGCGGATCTATGCCTCTTCTTTTTTTCTTTTTTTTTTAATATTTTATTTATTTTTCAAAACAAATTATAACACAGAAAATATATTTAGCAAAATACAAAATTATCACACAAATATAACATAATCAACATACAATAAATCATAAAGTGCTCCCCCCCACCCTCCAAGGGACCAATTAATATACTTCTATCCTCTTGATCAAATAAAGTCTAAATTCCAAAAATATAACATATCCTGACAAGGCATGTTGCCCTTCCCCTTTATTAATACATAGTCTAGTAATTGATTCCATATCTCCATAAAATTATTCTTCTTTAGCAATCCTTTTTTGCATTTGATACTACTAGTTAGTTTATCATTTAGGGCTATGTCCCAAACTTCCTTATACCAGTCTGTTATTAGGAAAACATGTTGTACTTTCCAATTTCTCGCTATCATTAGCCTGGCCGCAGTTAACAAGTTTACAATTAACTCCTTCGTATTTTGATCACAAATAAGCTTCTCAGTTATTGATAACAATGCTAATTTTGGACAGACCTCTAAATTAGTACCAATAATTTTCGATATTTCTGTAAAAACCTCTCACCAAAACACCAATACATTTTTACAACTCCACCACATATGAGCATATGTCCCTTTTTCCTGACATCCTCTCCAACATAATGCAGAACAATTATTATCTATTCTATTTAATCTTACTGGAGTTAAATACCATCTCCAAATTAGTTTATAAAAATTTTCCTTTATCCTAATTGACATCATTTTCACAATCCGTCTATCCCATATATTGTTCCACCCCACCTTCGAGGTCACCTCTTCAAATTCATTATCCCATACAGTCTTAAGCTGATCCTCTTGTTCTTTTGCTTTTTGGATCAATCTATATAAATCCCTTGTTATACCTCTTGTTGATGCATTACCTGGTAGGCCGTCTCTAGACATGACCATCTTTTCAAAATTAGTTAAATCTCTCTCGTACTCAGTTTTCCTTTTCCATTTCTTCGACCACTGTTCTAACTGTAGTAAATTTAACCACGATAATCTTCTTCTCCCAACAATTTGATCTCTAGTCCCCATCTTTTCCACCCAATCGGTCAATCTAATAACCCTTTCTTCTCTTAGTTTACTCTCCAGCTCTAATCTTAAGTTTTCAGGAAAATCCTTAAGAGCTACCACCAGAGTTAATGGAGATATCCCTGGTATAAATATGCTCTTCATAGTACCCCAAATCATTAACAAATTTCTTAGAAAAGGGTTGTCTATATTTTTTATCAATTTATTATTATTTTTTTGAAAAAAAATATTCCCCAAAGTACTACGTAGTTCACATGTTTCTAACTCCAACCATATTATTTCTTTAGGGCGTGCTATAATATCCACTATATGTCTTAATTGATTCGCTATATAATACCATTTTAAGTTCGGCAGACCCAAACCCCCTACTTTTTGTGCTTTATACCATCTTGTTTTAGTAATCCTAGATTTTTTCCCTCCATTACAATATGTATTAATAATTGATTGCCAATCTTTAAGTTCCTTATCTGATATCGCACTTGGTATCATCCGAAATAAAAAATTTATCTTTGGCAAAATCTTCATTTTAATCAAAGCAATTCTACCAAACCAGGAAAGTCCAATTTTTTTATACTCCTCTATTTTATTCTTGATCTATGCCTCTTCTATGAACAGAAGGACTCCTTTGGATATACAGTCATGCCTTGGATTGAGAGCATAATTCGTTCCAGAAATGTGCTTGTAATCCAAAACACTCTTATATCAAAACGAAATCCCCCCAAAAAATGTGTACAGAGATTTTTAATTTAAGCCAAGGTACAGTAATACCTTGGATTGCAAGTAACTTGGTCTGAGAGCGTTTTGCAAGACAAGCAAAAAAATTTGAAAAATTTTGACTTGATAAACAAGAAAGGTCTTGCAAGACAAGTAGGGATGTAACCGCTCTTCTCGAGCAGGCGTAGCGGGCCGAAATCGGGCCCGCTCACGCCCGCCAGAGACTCGCTTTGATATAAGAGTGTTTTGGATTACAAGCACGGTTCTGGAACGAATTATGCTTGCAATCCAAGGTATTACTGTGCCTTCAACTGCTTGTTGGCCACAAATACACAGTCGCTAGTTTAAAAATGGGTATTTCTGTATCTTCCTTCCAAAAACACTTTGGGTTTTGACTGGAAATGAAGTGTTCTTAAGACTTTCCCCTAAGATTACAATATTAACTCATAGAAGTGACACTGCTGAACATGAGTGTTAGACAATGAAACCACTATGAAAACTACAGTTGCTTGCACATAGCCCTTTTGTCTGTGATTGCTGTCCTTTGTTCTCTCAGTTTCTACGCAGAATCCAGATGACAACACTGTCAATTTGTTGGATCCCAGTATTTTCTGTGTTGTTTTCTTTTGCTGTCTTTAAACCTGATTTGTGGTGATTTGGTTTTATTTTTACGAAAAGGTGCAGTTGCAACATCATCCTGTGTGGACAGACTTTTCAGGGCTTCTGTGCTTTTGCAAGAAAGTTTCTTGTTTGCAGGCTTACGTTGCAATCCTACAAGCTGCACCCTTGCCGCTAGGAAGCCTCCGAACTCGGAGGCTTCTGAGTTTCCTATGCCCTGCTGGGCTGAAGCTGACAGGGCAGCAGGGGAGGCGATCTTCACCTCCCTGTCCTCTGTCTTTCCTGATTTTCACTAGGTGGCTTTTGCAGCCTGTCTAGCGAGTGTGCTTTCGAGTGGGAGGGGAGGAGGATAGAGGAGGCTATCCCTGGCCTCTCATATCCTGGCCCCTCCGGTCTTCTACCCTCCCCACCCACCGGAACGCCCCCTTTCCTTCAGTTGCTTTTCCAGCCTCGGAGAAGCAGCCTGCGTGGTTCCCTCCATGCCAGCTGCAAGGGGGAGGGGTCTGGGAGCAGATCTCCAAATCCCCCTCCTGAGGTCAGAACACTGACACTCACCCAAGGACCATAGGATTGCTTTTAGCCATTTTATTTCTTTCTCTTGATCACAGCAGGGGAATTAATAATGAATTGCCCACTGAATATTCTTAATTGCCCCAGTGTCTGTTCCTTTTCCTATGGAGGGGCTTTCATTACTGATAGTCCCTCTTGTGTTGTTTTCTGTAAGAAGCTGTTCTCACTGGTTCTTTAAAGAAAACAAACTTTATTATATTGGGGAAAAGTTCAGTTATTATCCGCATGGAGCTCTCAGCTTTTCTCTCTGGAGCTGGCCAGCCTTGTTCTCCAGACAGTGCACTATTCCCACACTTGTTTACCATGTTTATAGCAAAATACGTAGCATTATTTCACTATAAAATATAACAAGGAATGTACAAGGAATGTTCTGTTGGAACAGAAAGTAATATTGGAACAACTGAGGGGCAATCAATCATGAACCCTCCAACTGAGATCAAAAGGAAGCAATCAAGCAGTGGTAGGTACTATTAAAAACTTGGACCACTGTCTTATGGCGGAGCTCTTTAGATGATAACGTGTATTACTTCACATACTTCAAAATATGGTAAGCCGCCCCTGTTGTGTTTAGGGGCCCTCCTGCTCATTCTGCTGTGTGTCGCCCTGGATTTCTGCCCCCAAGTCCTGCCCTGAGGGCATCACTACAAAATTAAGGGGGAAGAGGACACTTTCTGTTAGCATTGGAAAGCAGGTCTGCTGAATGGGACTTGCAAATAAACATAGAAAAATCTTGGCCATGGATAAGGGCATTGCTTAATAATACAGCACTCCATTCAGTGCTGTGTGGAACCTACATTTTAATTCAATTTTCATTTAATTCTGAAAAAGCAGTGCTGAAGAGCGGTAGTTCTGAATCAACCTGGTGTAACAAATATAAATAAATAACCTGGTGTAACATATATATATATATATATATATATATGTATATATATATAAGAAAATGCCAATTACAAGTAAGATGCCTAGCTCTTTGTGATGGCCATTGTAGCAAAGCCTTTGGGGAAACTATCAGCAGCATGTAACTGCAGCTTCCAAAATGTCACTTTCTGCTGCACTTTTCCTCGTTATCTCCTTCCTGGCACCTCACATACACTGCAGACACTGCATTTTAAAAAAAAAAATTCAGTGTGGTGACACTTAGAAGCATGAGCTAACACAGCTCTGGATCATTGACATCTATCGGAAAAGGAGAAATGGTGATTTAATGCTGAAGAAGCCGAACCTAGGTCCGGACTCCTCCTTTAACTCTCATTCATTTCAGGCCTGATCATTTTGTTGTTCTGCCTGCAGTGCAGCGCTGGCAACTGCTACAAGATGCTACAGGAAATTAAAAAAAAAAAAACAACTGTTCCTTTCATAGGGAGGACATGTTTTACAGAAAATCCCTCTGACACAGTGCTCTGACTAGTAATCATGGCTACATCACTTGGTGTGGAGACTTCTATGACATGGTTACTTATGACACAGAAACTCTTAAACAATGCAGCTGCCTTTAGAAAGATGTACAGTTGATTATCCAGAGACCATGGACTAAAATACAGAGCTGGCCCAAGACATTTTGCTGCCTGAGACAAAGGACAAGATGGTGCCCCCTCCTATTCCATGTACAAAGGCTGACTGGAGTGGTAGTTGAACGTTTCTTCAACACTGGCAATGGGATACCATCCTCCACCACACCAGAAGGCAGCAGACTAGCTTAGGGGATGCAGGGAAGGTCATATGGTCCACAGCTCTCCCCTCCAACACTTTGCTGCCACCTCCCAGCACCTGCTGCCTGAGGCAACTGCTTCGCTCTGCTGGCCCTGCTAAAATAATTGTTCCTTTATGAAGTAAAATGCCCCAACCTCTCACCATCCAGTAAAAATGAATGCTTGTTCACTGCCCCTCCCACTTCAGTTAAAAGGATCTCAGATAGCAGAAAGACTGGGAAAGACCATCTTCATGAGATTAGACCTGGCATCAGCACCCAGCAGGACCCATCAGCACTTACACCTTCCTGGGCTCTCCATATTGGAGTGTCACAGGGGTGGATTGCGGGAAATTAAAATGGCGGCTTTCAGCCACCCTTGGAGTGGTGGTGCACCACCACTGCCCAAGTAAACCTGAAGCGGGGGCCCATCAACGTAAACGAGGGCCTACCAGAAGGCACTTTGCTCAGGCCTCCTCAAACCTGGAGCAGGCCCTGCCTGAGATCAGTTTCAGTCAGAGTAGACAAAACGCTACTCAGAGTAGAAAATCATAAGCAAAATACTTGTTTTGCCATAACATCAGTACAGTATACCTTTAATGTTCCTTATTCTAGATCCCGCTGGTTGCTTACATAACAGTGTTGGAAGATTCTAAAGGATATGGAATCAACACAGCAACACTGTCTTAAATCTCTAAATGATGTGGTATACAAGTCTCCTGAATCAGGATGGTGTTGTGCAAAATCCTGAAATAGTAACATATAAACAAAGGAAGGGAAGGGGGGGGGACCTACAGCTGAAATACCTTCCTCCCTTGCCCATCATAGAGAATCCCACTCTCCAATGGGGTCCCAGTTCATGCATTATAATGAGATAGTGTAACACTGTGTTGTGTCAGAAAGTTACCATGTTTCATGTTGCAATGGTATGACAACTTCCCCAAAATATATTATAGGATCTTGCTATCTATGCTGCTCACATTGGGAGAGGGATGTTGAATTTGAATACAATAAAAAAATAAATTAATCTTCCATTAATTTGTGTGTATTTTTTAAATCAATATTTGTATAACTTGCACTGGAAATTAGCGATCATGTATATTTGGTAATGATGATGCAAATAATGGACTCCTTTACTATCTAAAAACAGAACCATCACTTAAAACCAGGCCAGGTATTTGTTCTGTATTTTGGAGATATACTTTTTTATATCTATATCTTTAAAAGTCACTCTCCACCTAAGAACAAATTGTGGGTTAACTCTGGGTTGTTTAAGCCCTAAACTACCCAGAGTGTCCAGATTCAGAAGTCATGCTAACAACCTAGAAACAGGACGTTCATAGGTTGTTTATTGAAAACAGCTCACGTACTCTGCACATCCCTCAAATCGTGGGTTAATTAATTAACCCATGATTTGCCAGCATACCTGTGAAGCAGGTCAGTTGGCTGTATAAATTGCTTTTCTGCTGAAATTATTTAATCACACAAAAAAGGTCAAGAAAGTTTTGAATCTTGAGTGTTTTCAGTGTTATGTAGAGTCAGAATTTTAGCTTTAAGAACCCTGAAATGGGATCACCTCTCTAAACTTTCAGTGCCTTTATTGTAGCTTATTGAAAGGAGAATTGTTACGAGGGGGGGAGGCTTTGTTGCGGGGCCTTTGTGTTGCATAGTGACAGGCATAAATCCAACAGATGCAGTTTTCCTCCTCCCTATTTCTTAATGCCAGAAAAAGTTGTATTTCTTTTCCCCCGACATGCTTCTGCAAAAGGGGTGGGCAACCTCTGGCCCTACAGGTGTTGTTGGATTCCAACTTCCATAGCCAATGGTGAGGGATGGTGGGATTTGCAGTCCAAGAAGAAGAGCACACGTTGCCTGCCTCTGAGCTAAAGGCACAAAAGCCCTGTCATAGAAAGATGGCAAGTCTAAATTAAGAAGGGTGTTCAACATCTTCCCACTTTCAGCCTATGACCTCTTTATATTACAGTGATAATACAGATACTTCCTTCTTATGCCTGGCAGGGTATTTAAGCTCTGTTTAATCATGGAGCCCTTTCATGTCTTCAGATGAAAGGTGGTGAGCTACAACATGAATTATAATTAACGCTGACATGAAATAAGATGTGCTGAGCTACATTAATCTGTGTAATTATAGAAAATGTTAAGTTAATAAGCAATCATTGTTTAATCAACCAATGACTCATGGAGATTTAAATCCTCTGGCCACTTATATCAGAGTTGTCCTATTGAAATGATTGGAGCTACTCTGGGGTGGGAAGGGAACTAGTACTGTATATGATATGATGTAAAATATTGTAAGTAGTTATTTCCCAGCCTGAAAACCACTGTATGTACATAGTGCTATTTTAGGGAAATTAAACTGAATGCAATCAGGTGTTTTTAGAAGTAGAGCCATAATCATGTCTAGAAAAAGAAAAGCACACCCTTGTTTTCTGGAAAACTGGTTTCACTAGAAGTCGCATCTATACTGCTCCAGGAATATTTCTGGACAGATTGAATTCTAAGCCAAAGGTAAGACATTGGCCTCAATTCAGGAAAGTTAATTGTGCTTAAAGACCTAATGAAATTAATGGGACAAGTAAGTTGCAATTATCTTAAGTACCACTGCTTTCAAAGTGACTTAAATAGGACTAAGGTTGCAGTCCTATGCACACTTATCTAGCAGTAAGCCCCATTAAACATAGTGGACATTATTTCCAAGTAAACGTGCATAGGATTGTACTGCATGGCTGCAATTGTATGCACACTTACTTGGGAGTAAGTCCCACTGAACTCAGTTGGACCTACTTCTGAGTAAATAAGTGTTGCATCTTTCTTTGGATCAGAGCCATGTGGCTTACACTGGCTCAGCTTGTCTGAGTGTGGAAAGCTAAGCAGGGTCAAGCCTGGTTGTTACTCTAGCCTACTCTAGTTTCCTGCATTGAGCAGGGGGTTTGACTCGATAGCCTTGTAGGCTCCTTCCAACTCTATGATCTATTAAATCTATGGTTAAATCTTGACTCCACCAGTCAGTGTCAGTCTTGCTATTCATTCAGGTGGAATCAATTTTTCCCCAGAAAATGTATGTATTATGCAACACAATAACAAAATGAATCAGAACTCATGGGCTATCAGAATACCAAACTGCATTGAACCGATTAAATGCAAATGATGAGAGCTTGAACAAACTCCGAGAAGCTGGATTCAAGTGTAGATGGATTATTATGAAATGGACATGCTCGGATGAAGAACATAAATGGGTATATTTGGCCATGTAATTGAACAAATTGAACACTTCACGCTTGATGGTGTACTGATTTGTTTCCAAACACGAAAGCAATTCCTGTGTAAGAAAAAGGTCCAGTGAGAAGCATCTCTAAACTGGGGTTTAAGCCAGGTCTAAAGTTTCAACAAAATGTATTCCAAGGAATATTAGATACATGTACAAACATTTCTGACATCAGTGTCAGTGTCAGGGGCTGACACCACTGGGTATCTGCAGAGTCCCACATCCCAGATGCTCAGCTCTCTCTGCCAATTCCCTGAGCTTCCTGACTCGTTGATGGTCCTCCTTGCTATCGCTGCCTGCCTGCTCACCTGCCTTCTCCATCCATGCAAGTGAGCTGCGACCAGAG
Source organism: Shinisaurus crocodilurus (assembly GCA_021292165.1). Classification (NCBI taxonomy): domain Eukaryota; kingdom Metazoa; phylum Chordata; class Lepidosauria; order Squamata; family Shinisauridae; genus Shinisaurus; species Shinisaurus crocodilurus. The sequence continues at coordinate 46,844,810 of CM037876.1, forward strand.
CAAAGAGAAGGAGCAGCAGCCTCTGCTCGCTTTGCCCTCACCACCACCCCAGCCGGCAGTATACACTGGACCCAAAGGAAGAGGGCAAGCAAATGGGCAGTAGAAACACCAGTGAGAAGGGCCCACCCAGGAAAGGGGGATGCCTGAGGACATCTTGCCAAAGCCCACACCCCCCCACTTGGGAGTAGATACTGTTTCACATGATTGTGTCTGTACCTCCCCCCTCCCCCATGCACACTGGTTTAACTAGGTAATTTTAGACCCTGGATTTAGGGCACAATCCTATGCATGTTTAGCATGGCTGGCTGGGGAATGCTGGGAATTGTAGGACTTTTTTTCTGTCTAAACATGCATAGGATTGCGCCTTTAATGGACTCATGGGTGCCTTTTCAACAGCCATGTGTATTACTTCAGCAGTGAAGCACACAATTAACATTTCTCTTTTCCCCACCTGCCAATTCCATGCTTTACAACGGCGTCTACATGTCTTGTATGTTAACACAAAAGAGAAACAAAATATACCGTAGTTTGCCAACCCTGATTAAAAAAGAAGAAAAGAAAGCAAGACTCTGAGCCTGTGCAGTTTTGCATTTTAAACTCACTTAAATCATAGTACCATCTTAACTACAGGAATAAAATGGGTGTTAGTGTGATGCTCCCTTTTTACCAAACCAGAAAAGCTCAGTTGATCAGGCTGAGCTTCCCCAAGACCTTGTAGAAGTGGAGATAAGGAAGATACCAATTTTGAAAGAAAAGTTGAAAGCTTTATTCTAAAGACAATGAAGTCAACAGATAAGATTACCATTACTGGGAAAGGATTGCTCCTCCTAATCTGAAACACAGCAGGTTGAGGCAGGATGCCACCCAGACCCTCTTGAGAATATACAATGCCAAATAGACACAATCCCCCTGGGAAGCTATCTAATCATTCATACTTACAAACGCAGAATTGTCACTGGCTGGGTGACAGCATAACGTGAAGTGAAGATATGAACCAGGGAGAGGAGCGTGCACGCCGGTCCAAGAGTCCTGCTGTATTGGAAACCCCCTTGCTTCTGGGGTTCTTATACTTTCTCTGAGGAGGGGGCAATTAGTCAGGGGTCTTTTTAGCTGCTTTTCTTTGTAAAAGAACTAACATCATCCATCCAGAGTGAGTTCCTGGGAATTTGTTGTTCTGTACAACATGTACCAGCCATTGATACTTCTCAAGGACTTCCTAGGCTGCCATAAAAATTCTTTCTTACAATTGCAACTTCTTCTGCTCCATATCTGTTACCCCTCCTCCTTGCGTCCATTTACTTGGGAGATTTAGGGGGCAATCCTTTGCATGTTTAGAGAGAGAAAAGTCCTACAACTCCCAGCATGCCCCAATGCTGGTTGGGGCATGCTGAGAGTTGTAGGGCTTTTCTCTCTAAACATGCATAGGATTGCACCTTTAGTTCTGTGTCTTCAAGCACATCATCCTTCTCTCCCCCACCCCCTTCTCATAGCCTTCCCTGCAACAGAAACCAGACATAGGAACATTCACACCTTTGACAAAAGGAACATTCCTAAACAATGTTATACCAGAGGAATGTTATACCAAGGGATTCTTAACTACGGTATTTGCAAAGCTGTTAATCACAGTTCAGGGGATCAAGGAAGGTTCACCAGGTGCTTAGCTAAAGAGACAGATGCAAAGCAAAGGATTCTGGGTCTTAGCCAGACTGGAGCTACTAATATTCCAAACATACTAATGGGAATATACTTATTATTAAGGAAAATACAAAGCAGTAGGCAGAACAGCAAATCTGGTCTGGCCTGTAAGATTAGCTCTACCACTGCCCTGGTGTCTAAACACATTCACTTGGGGGAAAGCACCATTTTGTTGTAGAAAAGGATAATATTCTGTTAAAGTAATATGTATGATAATGAAATGAGCATCTGTAACCACGTACATGCCCAGGCTGGCCGTCCCCTGACTATGAGTTTATTTTTATTTGTTTTAATAAGAAAGAAGGATTCTGCAGCAAGCTGCGTCAGTCTCAGTGAGCCCATGGGGCATCACCCCGCCAGCCCATGTGCTGATGCCAGATCCGTTTGCCACTGTTCTTGTTTTCTCAAGGGGGGGGGGGATCGCATTATTATTTATTATTATATTTATACCCCGCCTTTTTTCCTGCAAGGAACCCAAGGCGGTTTACATAATCCTCCTCCTCCTCTCCAGTAGATATAAATATTTATCCTGTAGATATAAATATTTTGGCGTAAGTAAAGTACCCATTTACTTTTATTTATATATTCATTCATTCATTCATTCATTCAATACTTTTGACATATTTCTGTTCTGTGCTTCTCTTTCATTTGTTCTGACGGTATTTTATTTTGATATTGTTTAAATATTTGCTTGTAAGGTGCTTTGGGGCCCAACTGGGGACCGCCGGAATATGCATTCCAGATAAATTAAAATATATTTGTGGGTTTTTAACAATTAGTTTAGTTATTGCAAAATGAAAACACTCCTTCTTGTTCCAGCTGGACGTGCCTCTCTGTTATTATAGGTCACAATCCTCCCTGTACTTTTCCAGGTCATAGTCTCTCCGGGGGCGTACGCTTAACCGGAGCAGTACTGACCTCTGGCCACAAGATGGCGGCGGAGACAAGCCTCCCTCCCGCTCCTCTCACCTTGCTCCCTTTTCCAGATCTTTCTCGAACTCGGGCAAGCTGCGCCCGCCCGAGCCAGCGCGGAAAGTGCCGAGTGCCGCATCCGGAATCTCTCGGCGTCCCCGTTTGGCAGCGGGGCGCGCCTGCGCAGAGCAGAGCAAGTGCCGGTTGGTGGCTGTTGCTCCGCAGTGAGAGAACGAGCGAGCCGCGCAAAGGAGCTGCGTCGTAACCGCAGGTAGCCCCGAGCGCCCGCCCGAGACCGGGACCGCCGCCGTAGTAGCAGCAGCAGGAGCAGCGGGGAGGGGGAGGAAGAAAGCGGACCGCACCCGGCGCAGCCATGTCTGTGGTGGGCATCGACCTGGGCTTCCAGAACTGCTACATCGCGGTGGCGCGGAGCGGCGGCATCGAGACCATCGCCAACGAGTACAGCGACCGCTGCACCCCGTGAGTACCGGCCTCCCGACCGCCATTGGGGCAGGCGCAGCCGGAGCCGCTCGTAGGCCCTTGCGCCCGGCAGATAACCGCCCTCCCCAACTGCCGCTCCGGGCGGGGTGGGTGGGCACGCGCGCGCGCGCGCTCACCGGCCCTCTAGCGTAGCTTCCCCTCGTCTGGCGCCCGCCAGGTGTCTTGGACCACAACTCCCATCAGCCGCAGCCAGTGGTTAGGGGGGATGGGAGTCTTTCGTCCAAAGGCGCCAGGTTGGGGAAGGCGTAATTAAACCTTGAAATGGTGGCCTCTCTGCTGAGCGCAGGTGCCCAGACGTCCCCTCCCCCTTTCTTCCCTCCTTCACCCATCCCTCCGGTGGTCTCCTCTCACACACAGGCCTCGCCCGACCCCATCCCTATAAAATGTACCAGTCAGGTACGCCCCCCTTTTTTAATTTTCTCGAAGGCTCCTTCGAAGCGCGCATTCTCCTCCCCAACTCTGATTTAACTTCCCTTGAATCGCTTGAATTAGCGCCCCCGCCCCCTCACAACGTGTTTCTTTTTATAACGTAGGAATGCGCCTTACACTGTGTTAGACCATTGGTCCATCTAGCTCTGTTATGTCGACACTGACTGTCAGCCGCTCTCTAGGGTTTCATACAGGAGTTTTTCCCCAGCCCTACTTGGAGATGGCTGAAATTGAACACTGGGACCTGCATACAAAGCATGTGTACTACCACTGAGCTGTTGTGGCCTTTCTAGTTCCCTCCCTAGGACTTCATCTCCTTCCTCCGGAGTTGACCATGCTTCTCTCTGCACCCTAGCTGATGAGAGGCCTGGATCCCCATCAGCAGTGGTCTTCAGCCTTTCCACACTTGGAACCCATCATTAGCCTTCATATGCAATGAAGCGATGGGACAGGACCCACTTCTGTTTTATTTTTTATGACCATATGCAACTATTGTACTGCTACTTCTGATTTTCTTCTTTTCTTTCCCCTCCTCTCTCATTCCGTTGTTCCTCCTCTTGGTTTCTCCTTCTCTTTAGAAATTGCTTCCCCCACCCCTGCAAATTGTAGTGCTTCTGGTTGGGGTGCAACCAGTTGTAGGTCACAACCCACTAATTGGAAACCCCTGTTCTGCAGGTTGTGCCATCTAGTAATCCTGAGGCAATTATTTCCACCTTTACTCAATACACTACTCTTTCCTCCAGCCACCCAGCACTTCACTGTAGTACCAGGCACACTGGTTTGCCAGGAGCAGAAGAAATTGGGTTTCCCTTTTGGCAAATAGTCTGAAGATTTGGGTACTGAAGCATTTCTTCCAGAAGCTCAAGGTAGCTATAATGCTTCACTTCAGCAGAGGAAAATATTTCAGTTGAGGGCAATTCAGGTCGCAGTGATGTGTAGCATCTTTACAGGCTCACTATCTGAAATCACCATGCTGGAATTGGTATGGATGAAAAGGAAAGGCTGGATAGAAGGCATAAAAGAAGTTGGTGCAGCTTTTGCTTCTTCTGATCTTTCTTCCTTTACCTTCTCCCTGACCTGTTACTACTTGTTCTGTTGCCTCACCTGGCTGTCAGGCGTGGAGGGCAATGTCAGGGAAGAGTTGGCATGCTGTACGGATAATAACAGAGTATGCAGGAGTAGGTGGAGTTTCCTCACTCTCCCTTGTTTCCATGGGTTACAGCCAGGAGTTGTAAATGAGCACTATCTCTGTGTAATTCTAGCAGAAATGAGAGATTTGGATAATGAAAAATGCAGAAACTGTAATTGGCTCTCTGCTCTCTCATCACTTTGAAAACAATTTTGTCGCTTTCAGAAAATGTGGTGATGTAGTGGGGATATGAAAGCACACATTAGTTTGGAAAGGTTTGTGTGCGCATACACATGCTGGATCAGGGAAAAGGTCTGTCTAGTCTAGTATTTGGATGCCCACAAGCAGGGCATGAAAATGATGGCCTTCCCCTATTTGTCCTCAGCATCTTGTTCTCAGAGAGATGCTGCCTCTTTAACCTGGAGGTTCCATTTATTTATCGTGGTTAATAGCTTTTGATAGTTGGTCTATCTAAACAGGCAATATCTCAGTGGGACTTACCTCGCAGTAGACATGCACAGGACTGTGCTGTTAATCATGTTTTGTGTGTGAAGAAATACTTCTTTAGTAAGACTTGAACCTATTGCTCTGGATTTCATCATCTTGAGTAATTTGGAATCATCTGCAGACTTTACTACTTCACTGTCACCCAGATCATTTATGAATGCATTAAATAGTACCAGTCCTAATGCCAACCCCCTTGGGGGACCCCGCTGTTACTATTTTCAGCAGTCTGAAAACAATTGTAAAACATTGGTGAGGTGAGACTTGCCTTTGCAGAAGCTATGCAGATTCTTTCTCAGGTTCCTTGTTCTGTTTAATCATTCTAGTCAAGTTCTATCTCCTTCCCTCACCCCCACCCCAGTTTTTTTCGTTTTGTGAGTTCTTTATTCAGCTACGTACATTTAAAAAAAAATAAGATTATTATGTGTAACACCGGGCAGCATAAAAAAGGTTGGTCCCTACCCAGAGAAGCCATGCTTGTAGCCAGGAATTTGGGATGCCAAGTGTTTGTCAGTCATCTCCATCCCCTTGCACTACTTTTCCTGATCACCAAAAGATAGGAACACAGTAGCTATTAGGTAGACTACTGCCTGCATGTTTTTCCTGCACACAGTATTATCCATATTGGACTCAAGGCTAACAAGCCCCACTCCCCAAAAACCCAGAAAAAGGACCTAAATAAGCCTGAAGGGGACAACTCTCTTTTCTCAGTTCCTGCAGACCTATAAGTAGCTTACAGTCTTAAGTTTGATAGTGAGGAAAGAAGGGGAGCGGGTGGGATGGGATTGGAGTCATGGGAAGACAAAGTAATAAGGGATGAATGAGAGCAAATGCAATTACACTCTAGCCTGGTTTGGACATAATGCTAAACTATACTTCTTTGCTATGCTAACAAGCCTTGATGAGCTTTAGGCTCATGCACTCCCATCTTCCCATCTTCTCCTTTGGTGCAGCCACGAGGAGGAGATTGGAAGCATCTGCTTCCTGGTTTAAACTAACAGGAGTTTCTTCTTGGGTCTGAATTTGGAACTCTGGTCAGTTGGAACCAGGGCTGGGGAACCTCAGGCCTGGTGGCCAAATCCAGCACTCCTGGTGTCCCAATCTGGGTTCCCAAGATGGCCATGACCCTTCCTCTGACCCCACTCCCTTTCCCTCAACCACCAATCATTTGGTGATTTCCTGGCTTTTGTGCAGTTTCCCCCCTATTCTAAAAGGTTGAAATGCATCTCTCAAGGCTTAGTTACTACCAGTAAAAGCTTTAAGCTACAATATGCTAGTATTTTCAGCCCCACTCCTTTTGCCTTTGGTGCCACCTACCACTGTAATGCGGCCACCTAGAGCTTCTCCAAAATTGAATTCAGCCCTCAAGCTGAAAGAAGTTTCCCACCTCTGGTTTAAATTATGGTTTGTTGAAACAAGCCAGCATCATAAACCACTGTTTGATTCTGGCTGGATTCACTAAACCATAGTTTTAAACTAACCACAGTGGGCCTCTTTGCACGATCAAACAGCCTACTGTGGCTTAAGCCACGGTGGGCTGCTGCAGGTATGGGTGACCATCTGTAAAATTCAAGCTGTGACTGCAGCGTGTTGTGTTGTCCAAAGCCAGTAGGGTGGGTTGTGTGAGGGTTAAGCAACCCTCGCAGATCCCATGGTTTGTTTTGGGGTTATGCGAGGTTTGTTTAATCCTTACACAATCCATCCCCACTGGGTTCGGACAGCACAACAAGCCGCAGTCGCGAGTTGAGTTTGAAGGATAGCGCCTGTGGCTATGCAGCAGTCATGCAAACCCAGTAAGTTTGTCCCTGTTGGATGTAGTAACAAACCATTTTAGTTTAAAAATGGAAGTGGATGATTCCATTCTCCCTTCAGCCATGTTGCAGGAGGAAGCATGTTAGTCCAAAGCTTCCAAAGGTTCATTCCCATAGTGCTAAACTGTGGTTTAGTGTTATGTCCAAACTGAGGCATTCTTAGACTTAGTTATTTATTTTTATTTTTATTTATTATATTTATACCCCGCCTTTTTTCCTGAAAGGAACCCAAGGCGGCTTACATAATCCTCCTCCTCTCCATTTTACCCTCACAACAACCCTGTGAGGTAGGTTAGGCTGAGAGTCAGTGACTGGCCCAAAGTCACCCAGTGAGTTTCATGGCCGAGCGGGGACTAGAACCTGGATCTCCCAAGTCCCAGTCCAACACTCTAACCACTATGCCACAGTTGAGGGGGAAGACTAAAGGTTAAGCCTTAGCTTCACTTTTTAATAAGCCTGTTAAACAGTTACTAGAAAGGTTTCACTATGAAAATTTACAATGCATGTTAGCAAACATTACAAGAAGTAATGTATGCAGGTCAGTTTTATTATGTTTATGTTGAAGTGGTCCCGTCCCCTTCCCCTCTCCCCCAGTACTGAAATAGCTTTGTCGTGGTCATCATCATTATCATCTAGTTGTCTTGATCTCTAATGAATCTTCAAGGAAAGTGCCTCTTAAAAAATGGAGGCAAGCAACTGAAACTTGTTTTGACACAGGCTTCTAAATGCTTTTCTAGATCAAAACATAATGTGTGGATATGGTCATAACAAAGACCATACTTTCATCTATAGTAAACCAAAATCTTTGTGCAGTCATTGATCACTAAAATAATCCACTACCTGCACCTGGGTGCGCACATATTCTTGACATGCATGCTTTGCTGAAAGGACTTATAAAGCTATCTTTTCAGTTGCACATCTATTGCTGTTGGCTAGTAGGATTATTATTTTGACCAGCAAACAGGTGTGTTTATTGTACCTTCTTACAGACACTTGGATACTCGGTATACTCAACAAATACTAGGGTAAATCATCTACTACTTCCTGCCCACAAACACAGATCTTAAACAGAATGCCCCTATAACTACATCTAAAACTTCAGGGGCATCTGTTGGAACCATTAAAGAGTAGAGCTATCCTATAATGCTTCCTATGGCCGTGAGATGCTGTCTGGATGGCCATAGGAGAGGTCGGAGTCCCAGCTCCAACCTCGCAAATGCGCTCCGAGGTCAGAGCTGGGACTCCAACCTCTGAATGCCCGCCCTCACAGCTGGTGCAGTTCCTTCTGTGCCAGCTGCAGCTCTGAGATTGGAAGACTGATGTATCTGGGCAGCGCCTCAGCCTGCCCTCCTTGCGAGCAGGGGCAAAAGACTTAGATGGCCAAAATTGACCATCTAAGTCTTTTGCAGGGTGGGAGAAGCTCAGAGGGGACCTTTGCCTCCATGCTCCTTCCGCCTTTGATTGGATGCCCGTAATCCTCCAAATTTGGAGGGTTACTGGCAGCCAGATTAGATCATGCTGCCCGTTTCTTAAATAACTCTCATAAAATCATGATTAAGCTTAATCTTGTCATACCAAGGTGTTGATTTGACTTCTGAGAACATACCTAGGTCAGTCCACTTGAAAACATTTTTCTCAAAAGAAAGAATGGTAAAAAGCCATATGACTATGCATGTATTACACAGTCTGGAAACTCTCAGTACAGGGGTGGCCAGACAATTTAGCCTTGTGGTATCTGCCTTGGTTTTTACTAGAACGCCAAGGTCCACTAGAACCCCCAGGAGCCAAGTGCAAAATAATGACCTGAGGGCTCAACCTACTCCTAGAGTTAAGGAACAGGGTGCCTCTGAACCCATCCTCAACTCAGGAATATGCTTTCTTTACAAGAAATTAGCTCACAGTTCTTTCACACAAGAATCCGCTCCTGTCAATGAAGCTTGCTTCATTTCAGCAGCCTAATTTAGAAAGGGGGGAGGGAGACTATTTGTTTTATGTTAATTAATTAGGAGTCAATCTGTTCTACTGAGCATCTACTGTTCTACTGAGACTCATCCAGAGATCTACTAGTAGATCTTGATCTACCTTCTGTCCTCCTGTACCTTAAAGTGAGAGAACCCTGCTCCCGGAAATAAAGTTTAGGCAGTTTCTGCTTCCATCATAAGAATCCTAGTTCAATAAATTGATAATACAAAATGGAATCCCATAACCCATGGGAAGCATGCCAGTTATAGTCTGAAAGAGAACTGAAGAGTATTCCCTGTGAGTTGCTCAAAATACTCTAAGGCTTCTATTCTGAACCTTTTCCAGTTTAGTGAAGTCAGAGTAGCCCTTGTTTGAGCCTGATGAATAAAGTAAGAAAGTATTAATTGATGATGGAGGATTGAAAAGGCAGGACTGGGGAACTGAAAGTAATAGGAGTGGAAAAGGTGTGTTGAGGGATTGTTTTGCTAATGCAAATTTCATGTGTAGTATTCATGTGCATTTGTTTTGAATGTAAGGCTGGCTAAAGGAAAAATCAAATGACATTCTTACCTTAGACGTTGGGGGGGGGGAGAGAATGATATGCAGAGATGGAGTCTCTAAGAAGGAAAATGGGTGTGTGTCCCCTGGAATCTGCCACCCAACACTACTGCTTCACCTTTCTTTGTGAAAACTGGCAACAGGACTTGGGAGATAACATTAGAGATAATTATTGCCTATGGTACACGTTCATTTTTGTGTCCCACCATGATATCTGTTCAAACTGGCTCTGCATGTTTTTACAGTGCTTCAAACTATAGCTTGGAAAAATTTAAACTGATCTGATGTATGACCTGTGACTCTGCAGTAGAGTTGTATACATGTGTGGGGCAACTGTTGTGGGTGTTTGTTGGATAGTGCCCATGATGAAAGATTTGGAAGACTTTGGGAACTGTTTTTGGTTTTGTTTGTTTTGTTTTGTTTTTTGCGAAAGGATGGCTATACATTCACACTTGCCTTGCCTTGCACTATTTATTCGTGGGGTTGGTAGAAAAACCCTACGTGAAAATCTAAATGTGATTGTCTTATTAAAAATGTATTACATGGACTTCTCTGTATGCTAGATCACCAATTTCTGAGAGAGATTCCTGAGACTTGAGTAGTACCACCTGTCCTTTAAGGGTGAATGAATAAAGCAAGTTGATTGAATTGGAAGACATGCAAGGAGGTTTCAGGATCATAGTTCAAGGTTCTGCTATACAGGTTATGCTGGTTATTTTGCATTTGAAATTTTGAGACATGGATGCAAGTTCAGTCTGTGTGATTACTGTTAGTTATAGAGATACAGTGGTTTATGCATGGTATTGCTACTTGGATAGCTAACAGCATAACTTTAATCAATTAACAAAAAACCTTTAAGTTTAACATGTTGTATTAAGGATTTGCCATGTTCACTCAAGCTGCAAAAGACTGGGACATGCCCTTAACAGACAGATTATTCGGGCAATATGAATATGATCTATCCATAGGATATGGTATCCTATGCTGTGATTAGTTCCAACTTCACCACTACCTTGGATCTGGATGGCTGTAAGTCCACATAATGGTGGACTTAAGTCCTAGATTTGTCTGTTTGCTGGAATAGACACATGGAGTCTATGCAACTGAAGCTTTCATGCAACTGAAGCTACTATTCCATGTTACAAGTAACCAGCTGGCAACCAATTCCATCCCATATAATGACAGAGTTGGAAGGGACCTTGAAGGGAATGGACCATCTGGTCCAACCCCCTGCTCACTGCAGGTGAGCCACAGGTAAAGCATTCCTCTTTACTACTACTCCCACACAGCGTTTTGGTTAGTTTTGTAGTACTGAAACAAAAATCCCATACAATAGGTTAATATTCCCCATAGTACAGTATGAGCAAGAGAGAGAGAGAGAAAAGAGTGACTTACTTTTAAGTACTTTTTTTTTTTAAATTGAATTTTCCAAAACAACATTTGGCTTCCGCCTCATTGTCTGACAAACATTACCAATCCTTATCCAATCTAAGTTTCTTCTATTTTCACAGAAATAATTTCTATCACCTTAGCAATATTCAGAAATCAAAACCAAAAGTTATTAAGCCACTTTCCCTCCTCCCCAAGAAGTCCACCAGAGGTTTCCAGTCTTTCTTGAATGAAGTTTAAAAAATTTCTCTAATTAAACAAGTCAATTTTGCCATCTCTGCTAAGTCCAATATTTTCAACAGCCAGTCTTCTATAGTTGGTATAGTTGCTTCTTTCCATTTTTGAGCATAGATTATTCTTGCTGCCGTCGTCATATATTGTAATAATGTTCCATAGTCTTTCTCAAGTTGTAAGTCCATTATACCCAATAAAAACATTTCTGGTTTCAGTTTAATATTCACTTTTAAAATCCTTTGTATCCATGTGTGTATTTGTACCCAATATGTTTTCACTTTTTTACATGTCCACCAAACATGATAAAATGTTCCTTCATGACTTTGACATTTCCAACATACATTTGACACATTATTATACATCTTAGCCAATTTCACAGGAGTTCGGTACCAACGATACATCATCTTGTAAAATTCTCTCTAAGATCAGAACACAATGAATTTTATACCTTTAGTCCACATGCGTTCCCATTGTTCCATCATTATATTATATCCAAAGTTCCTTGCCCATTTAACCATACAGTCTTTAACTTGTTCTTCTTCTGTCCCAAACTTCAACAAAAATTTATACATTTTTGCAATTTTTGCAAAATTGTAATTACTTTTAAGTACTTCTTGAGTTTATAGCACAGGAAGGGTTCAAGCTTTGGATTTCATAGGTTACAGAATTGCATCATAACAATATACAAACTTAGTCAAATGTAAGCCATATGTAAGGACTGGCATTAGGGCAGAGTAGCTCTCCATAATATTTCAGTATTAGTTCATGTTATTCGCTGCTAAGTAAAAAGTCTTGTCTTTTAAGTAATTAGGTAAGGCAGTATATATAAAGGATTCTGAACAGTTGCATGTATAAGTAGTAACTATTTCTCCTACTAAACTCTCATTGTAATGCTGATCTTCCTCATAATATCACCCTAAGTGAGGTAAGGGAAAAAAATTGTGGAAGGGGCTATAGAGATTGGAGAGGAATAAATTCCCTAGCAAGGTACAAGAAATGAAACCGTAGGACACCAGAACTGGTTTTCTATTTTTAAATTGAGTGTCTGCTCTTTTAAAAAAAAAAACAGTTCCGAGGCTCAGAACTTTGCAAGGTAGGTATACTCTCTGATCTGAAAACCTACTCTGCAAAGTGTTCTGGTAACTCATTTAGGAGAAAATTCCATTTTGCACATGTTAAATGGTGTTGTGTGTTTTTTGGTCTTAATATATATAGTTTATTTGCCTTTCATTATACAGTAACCATAAATATAGTTTTTTAACACATAGAAATTAATAGAGAAAAAAATACTACATTTAAACAAATAAACAAAGGAATACTCTTTCAGTTATATCAAATCCTTCCATTCCATCAGATTGTTAAAATATCAATTACTGCTAAATCATTTGGTCCGTCTTGATTCCAGAATTGGATAAATAGCAACCAGTTCCTCTGAAAAGTCTCTATTGTATTTTTTTTCTTCCTTCCCAGGGCTGCTTATACACAGGGATCTTGTTCATAAGCATATTTCAAGTGTTCCTCTTTAATTGACCAATAGTGGGAATAACATACAATTTCCAAACTTTTGCCAACACTATCTGTGCCTCCATTAACATACATACAACCAATGCTATGTGATCTTTCCTAACATGTCCATCTATAGTTTCCAACAACACTACTTTGGAATTTATTGGTATCTCGTTTCCCAAAATGTCCCTAATACCCTGACTGTATCTAATTAATGTTTCTCATCCTGAGCACATTTCCACAAATGTGGGCAAATGTACCTCTTCCCCTTCTACATCTGCAGCATCTGTCTGATGTATTTGCTTACATTTTAGCTAATTTTACCAGAGTATAATACCATGCGGATAATATTTTATAAAAGTTTTTCCTGGACATAACTATCCCCCAAATGATACCTCGAACTGTTATACATATGCTTCTATTCCGCTTCTGTTATTCTAATGTTAAATTATGTTTCCCAATTTTGTTTTACTGAATTGTTCACTTTAGTTACCTGTAATATTATTTCATACATTGCTAACATTATCTTTTGCCATCATAACAATTCTTTCAAAAGCCTTAGTGGTCTATTTATATTCATTCCTCTTGTGGCACTTTGAATGTAGCTTCTAATTTGCAGAAACTGAAAAAATGGAAACTGCACATTGTATAGTACGTACAATCTGATCATAAGTCAAAATTATACCTTGGGATATAAAGTTCCTAAAACTGGCAAAACCAGCTGTTACCCAATTACTAAAAATCTCCTGCCTCTCTTGCTCTTTGAAATCTGACTTCATTTATTACTGCTGCTAGGGGCAAAATGTCTGGGGCTAATATAGACCCATACTTGTCCCAAATGTTTGTTGTTGTCTTTCTGATCTTGTAAGATTGAGCTCTTCTTTATGTTCTTGAGGTTTGCCCCATATCCAAGCCCTCATGGAAATGGCTACCCCTACCTGTTCTATCTGTCAGTGTAGTTTATCTTTAAATGTACAAAACCACTGAACTAATGCCACCAATGTTGCTGCATGATATTAATATGTAATATTTGTTATTTGTATCACACTCCTTTATACTTGCTGCTGTGTAACAAGGTATTTTATAATTCCAAATATATTTATTAATTTCTGACTCAATTTTATTTAATACGTATTGTGGGATCTTCATCAGAAGTGACAAAAATAAAAGTATTAGTTTTGGAAGCAATTTCATTTTCACAACAGCCACTCGCACTAGCCATGAAATTGGAAATTTAGCCCATTTGGTCATATCCAGCCTAACTTTGTCTAGTATTTAAGATTATTTTCAAATAAATTTGCAATATTATTAGAAAGATAAACTCCTAAATCACGCACCCTCGTTGCTTACATTTGGAGCCTATTAACATCTCAACAACCCTCTTGTATCGGTCATCCATACTGATGGGTAATATTTTGGACTTCTCTAAATTAATTTCATAGCCTGAAACCCTACTGAATATTACCACTTTTTCCATCAAATTCTGAACAAATTTTTATCACAACAAAATCCCAGTGTCACAAATCTCTGATAAGCTTCTTCCAGTTCTGCGTCCAGTTCTGGGCACCTCACTTTAAGAAGGACATAGACAAACTGGAGAGGGTTCAGAGGAGGGCAACAAGGATGATAAAGGGACTGGAAACAAGGCCCTATGAGGAGAGACTGAAAGAACTGGGCATGTTTAGCCTTCAGAAGAGGAGACTGAGGGGAGATATGATCGCACTCTTCCAGTATTTGAAGGGATGTCAGAGGAGGGCAAAGATCTCTTCTCGATCATCCCAGTTTGCAGGACACGGAATAATGGGCTCAAGTTACAGGAACCTAGATTCCACCTAAACATCAGGAAAAATTTCCTGACTGTCAGAGCAATAAGACAATGGAATCAACTACCTAGGGAGGTTGTGGGCTCTCCCACTCTGGAGGCATTCAAGGTGCAGCTGGATAGACATCTGTCAGAGATGCTTTGACCTAGATTCCTGCATTGAGCAGGGGGTTGGACTCGATGGCCTTGTAGGCCCCTTCCAACTCTACTTTTCTATGATTCTAAACTATTCTATTCCATCTCCCTATTAACTAGGGACATTCACGCACATTATACCCCCTCCCTCCTGCAGGACCATTCTGGTCATGTCAGGGACAGACCTTATGAATTGCCATAGTATGAAAAGGGACTGAAAAACTGCATTTTAAAGGGGGGGAAAGTACAAACATGTTATGCTACCACTGATGCACAACATATACTAGACCCCACCCACCCCCAGGCCTGACACAACAAATGGCTTCCTGAAAGATGCCATACAAATAGCCTATAAGTTTAGCCCCAGCAAAGTCTATGAAAAGAAAATGGACAATACTTGTCAAACTGCTGGGGTCACTTGTCAGACTTTAAACTCATAAATATGTGAAGGACTGGGACCTGTCCTTTGATTCCAGGTGAGAGATCAAAGGCTACAAACTGCCAGCCTAGACTCTGTCGCCGCCAAATCACTCACTCACTACTTGGCCCCGGTCTAAGACACTGGATTAAGCACTAAACCAGTGTTCTCCAACCTTGGGTCCCCAGATGTTTTTGGCCTACAACTCCCAGCATGTCCCAGCCAGCTATGCTATGCTGGCTGGGGCATGCTGGGAGTTGTAGGCCAAAAACATCTGGGGACCCAAGGTTGGAGAACACTGCACTAAACCAATGGAGAAAGTACATGCACTCTGTGTGGGGTGAAATAAAAGGGAGAGTTTATTTAGGGTTGTCCGTTACAAATTGGTTGGGAGAAAAGGGAAGGAAATTGACAGAATAGAGATACTTTGTTGCAAACAGTCAGAGCTACAAAATAACAAAACTAATTGTCAGGCTAGAATACCCAGGCATTTACAGGTTTATTTATTTATTTATTTATTATATTTATGCCCCGCCTTTTTTCCTTCAAGGAACCCAAGGCGGCTTACATAATCCTCCTCCTCCTCTCCATTTTATCCTCACAACAACCCTGTGAGGTAGGTTGGCTTGGGGCTTGCTCTTCTTGGGGCTTGCCTGAGCCACAGCCCCACTCCACGCTCTTTTGGTATTGATGTTACTGACGGTATTGATGTTGTCCTGCCCCTCCCTTCGCTAGCCCGACTGTCTCTTGGCCATGATTAATTCATCTGGGCTAGGCAAGGGGGGGGGCTCCTAGGACTTTGAGGCTACACAGAGCTCTCAGGAGAAACTATGTACATTCACAGGAGATAGTCAGCCTCTAGCTGGGATTACACTTATTTACATGTGTGTGGTGGGGAAGGACACAGGAACACAGCATGCTTTTCTTCACAAAATAAACAATTCCTTGCCCTTTCTATCTCCATCAGTACAGACCATCTTCAGTTCAAACAGACCTTTCCTATACTGTCAATTTTCAGATCAACTCTCCAAGCCATTTTCTGGCTCATATGCAAACTGAATATCTTTTGTATTTCAGAGCTTGTATATCACTAGGATCTAAAGCCCGGACTATTGGAAATGCAGCAAAGAGCCAGGTAATTGTTAATTTATTTTTACTTAAGTGAAAGATGTCATCTAGCGACAGTTCTTAATTTTTCATCAGAATGTTTCTAATACGTAATTCCAAAAACACAACATACTACAGCATACTAATTCCTAATGTCAGGCTCAAGCTGGTTTGACAGAATGTCTACTGCCAGTGGTTACTGTGAACATGAGTACCTCAGAGCTCATTCAAAACAAAGCAAATCCTGTTTAAAATAGTAAACATTTCACAAATAAATTGTGTTAATCTGATAAGACTGGAAGCTGCCCTTGGAAGTAGTACTCTTAAATTTAGAAAACAATTCCATTTTATTCAGCAACTTAAAGTACAATCCTATGCAAGTTTAGACAGAAAAAGGCCTACAACTCCCAGCATTCCCCAGCTAGCAGCATGCTGGGAGTTGTAGGCCATTTTTCGGTCTAAATTGGCATAGGATTGCACCTTTAAAGTACTTAAATAGTGTGTGTTTGACAATTGAATCATCATGGTGATGATGATGATGACGACGACGACAACAACAACAATTACATTTTTGTGGCCGGCCTGAGAGGAACTACACTTTAACGATACTGAGGAACAATTGTAAATGAAGTTGGTATTCTTGATATTATTCATTAAAGTTATAAGTCTGCACCTTTGGTGCATAAGTGGTCCCAGGATGGTTCACAATAACACTGCAATCCTATACAAGTCTACTCAGAAGTAAATGCAGTTGAGTTCCATGTGACATACTCACAGGTAAGTGAGTATAGGATTGCAGCCTTACAGAATAAAAACAATACAAACTGTTTTAACTACAGATGAATTTGAAAAGAGGTTTGAGTTATATGCATAAAAGAGTTATATGCATATACTCATGCATATAAATACAATCATTGCAGAACTGTAAGAGACAAAGAGAGCTTTAATATAAATGTGGGAAATTAATGACAATATTATGCTTTAACAGATTATCACAAATATTAAGAATTCATTACATGGATTCAAAAAACTGCATGGGAGAGCATTTGATGATCCTTTTATAAAAGCTGAAAGAATCAAACTGCCGTATGAGCTTCAGAAGTTGCCTAATGGGAGTGTAGGAGTAAAGGTGAGTGTTGCAGCCTCTGCAGTGATACCTACATTTAAACTGTTAGGATGCACAAAGCAGAGTTGGTCTTGCCAAATGCTAAATTTCAAAACAAGGCGATGATGAAATTTTGGATACTTCTGGAAGGTAAAATGGAAATATTGACACTTCCCATATTAACCTGTCTGTGCACTGAGGTTATCTTTAGAGGCCCTGCTCACATGAAAGAAGAAGATGGCAACTGTGGAGTGGCGCCCCAACTGCTGAATACTACTTTAGATTCCTTTTGGCACTAGGCAAACCCTTTTTATTTTCCCAGGGATTTCAATCTTCGATGTGACTGTTTTAATGCTACTATCTTACCTGCTGTTTTGTTCTTGTATTCTGCTGATGATTTAAGATTTTACTGGTTTTTATATTGTTTTAACTCTATTGTTTTAATACTGTAAGCCAGCCTCAAAGTATATTAGCACATATACGTAACATTAAAAAAAAAATTATTTGCAACACAACAGTAACAACAAGAAACAGAAAATGGGGGGGGTTATATCATGAAGCATATCAATATACAGTAATCATTAGCATCTCCCTTGATATAAGGAAAAGAAAAAAAAAACAAGTGTGTGGGTGGGAAGGATTAACATTTCCATTTCAAATATATACATTAATATACGCAGTCCATATATCTAAGTAAGTGTCCATATGACTTTGACGGTTGTAGGAGATACGCTCAAACATAGCAAGAGCAGTAAGATCTTCAGTCCATTGAGTGATAGGTGGTGGGTGTTTTTTCTTGGAGTTTAAGTCTCTGCAACTGAAAAGGCTCTCAGTATCCACTTTTGTTGTTCACCTGTTAGTGCCCACATCACAGGGATGTAATTTAAAAGTGCATGTATATCTACTATTATCACAGATTTTTCAAGAACAAAATTTATATGAGCAATGACTTCCAACCAAAAATAAGCCACTACAGGACATGCCTCAGTGAGACCTTATAGCACATATACTTAACATGCATAACATGAGTAGGCACTGTTCTGTTCTTAAAAGATGGGTACGTGGAACTGTGATCCTCCACTACATGCCAAATGCAACAGAGTTTGTTTCACGTGCTGCTGTGAAATTCGTATATTCCTCAGCAAGGCCCTATGTGCCTAGAGTACAGGGAGGTAACTACCTGGAAGCAGATAATGTGTAGAGAGAAGAATATGAGATGGGTGGAGGCTGGAAACAGTGGGTACTAAAAAGTTGATCCTACTTGTGTTCTGTGTCCAATCTGTTGTACAATTTGCCTTCTTGAAAATCTGAATTTCCCACTTCCCAAACAAAGTTCCCTGTATTGATTATGGGCCATCTGTGAATAGTATCACAAAAAACAAAAGGACTATGCAGGGTGTCCAGTCATCTTTAGACCATTTCAATGGGGTAAAGAGATAAGGGCCTTTTCTCATTTAAATCACAGAAAAACTAGGTTTATTTATTTATTTATTTGTTGTATTTCTGGATCGCCCATCTGGCCGGCAAACCGGCCACTCTGGGCGATGTACAACATGATAAAATACATTTAAAATATTTGATATAAAACATATTTAAAACAGTATAACTTTTAAAATCGTAACCCACCCCATATTCCCGCCTGAATAACCATGTTTTTAGTGAGCGGCAGAAGCTCAACAGAGAGGGGGCATGGCGGATGTTACTACGGGTTTGTGATTGAATGTGCACTGAACAGAAATCTATGACTAATCCTGTATCTCCCTAATGAGTGTACCTGTGTGATACATATTTGCCAAATTCATGCTACACATTTTAGGTATGCATGTAAAACTTCTTGGGTGTACATCTAAGAAAGAGTCTATAGGACCATGGGTCACTTTTATCAGGTTATAGCACCTATTACATGATTTAGGGGGTGATTGCATTTTCTGACAATATTTTAAAAGGTTGCCTTATAACAGGTAGTGTAGCCTTCCAGACGTTTTGGCCTACAACTCCCAGCATCTTTCACCATTGGCTATGCTGGCTAGGGCTGATTTAAGTTGTAGGCCAAAACATCTGGAGGACCACAAGTTGCTCACCACTGCCCTAAACATTGGAAACACACTATATGTTAAAATGCATTACTTCTGGGACTGTGCTTACATGAATTTCTTATGTTATAGGTACGGTACCTGGACGAAGAGAGACCATTTGCAATTGAACAGGTTACAGGCATGCTACTGGTTAAGCTTAAAGAGACGTCAGAAAGTGCACTTAAAAAGCCTGTAGCAGACTGTGTAATTTCAGTAAGTTGGCAATATTTATAAATGCTTATAAAGTAACAGCGTTATACACTACTGGAGAAGATTTTACTGGAGAAGTATCTGTTTCTGAAAAGGAAACACAGTATGCTAGGATGGTTTTGCTTCCCAGAATCTTCAGTTGTTTCCCTGCATTAGTTATAGAAAAATAGGAAAACAGAAGCCCTTTCACTTACTTGTTGCAACCACTGTTTGTAAAATCTTCCCAAAGAGCAAGCAAGTAAAATTAGTGGTTGGGCCTTCTTAACCTACTGTGTTCTCCATGATTAGGTTGTAGGAGGGAGGGACCATAGCTCTGTTGCATGCTGAAGGTCCCAGGTTCAATCTCTTCCATCTCCAGGTAAAAGGATCAGGTAGCAGGTGATAAGAGATCCCTGCTAAGACCCTGGACAGCCACTACCAGTCAGTGACAATACTGGGCTACAGAGACAAATACTCGGACTTGTTATAACACAGCTTCCTATGTTCCTGTGGCAAAGGAGGTTCCCAAAACAATCTTCGTCTGCCTAGCCCAGTATTGTTGACACTGACTGGCAGCAGCTCTCTAGGGTTTCAGGCAGGATTCTTTCCTAGCTCTACCAGGAGATGGTGGGGATTGAACCCAGGACCTTCTGCATGCAAAGCATGTGCTCTGCCACTGAGCTGCAGCGCCTCCCCTTGGGTCTACAATCTAAAAAAAGACATAACACTAAAGAAATAATCGGGAGACAAGAGGAAATTAGCATACTCGGGTACTAGTTCTTAGGTATCAATTCTTACAATGACCAGCTGGGATGAAAACAGTTAAAGGGGAGGAGGAGCCAAAAGTTTGTAGTCTCTCAGCTGCACTGAAGAAGTGGCCCTGTTTCCCTTCTCTTCCTCTCATTGCTGTAGCCTTGTTGGAATGTCTCCTCGTGTATGAGGAGATAGTGTGCAAGGTACATAGTCCAGAAGCAGTTAATTCCTCAATGTGATAAATTGCTAGAAGCCATACTTTTTGTTTAGTCCGTAAATTGGTAATGGCTAGAACAAAATATTCTATAGAATCCGGAAAAAATGTAAGAAACCTGAATGCAACCAGGATCCAAACTTTTAGTATCTAGCTGATATCTAGTATCCATTTTTGTATTTATTTAAAATATTTATATACCACTCCACATGCAATAAAATTCCCAAGCGATGAATAATAAAAGGGAAGAAAATCAAAATACAGAGTGAAAATCTTTCAAGTCAGTTTTTGTATGTGTATATAATATTTTGAACTGCTAATAGATCAATCCTTTTGCAAATA
Organism: Shinisaurus crocodilurus; assembly: GCA_021292165.1. Classification (NCBI taxonomy): domain Eukaryota; kingdom Metazoa; phylum Chordata; class Lepidosauria; order Squamata; family Shinisauridae; genus Shinisaurus; species Shinisaurus crocodilurus. The sequence continues at coordinate 46,865,600 of CM037876.1, forward strand.
ACAGTACCAGATGACAACATTTTGGTGACCTTGTATTGTATTTTTACTAGAAACTTGAGTAGAAATACTTTAGTTTAACTAGTTATTTGGTCTTTTGATATATTTTTACTCTGTTTAATACTTTTGTCAAAACAATCTGGATTAAAGTAGAAGTTTGGTCCCTTTAATAAACTTACACAGGGTCAGATCCTCAAAACATCATAACACTAGTCTGAGCACCATCAAAATGACTGAAGAGCTATCTTCAGTACTATCTAGTACTCTGCTAACATCATTCACCTAATTTATTTGTTTGCTTGTTAGATTTGTATACCACCCAACTGGCAAATGCCCTTGGGTCGGTTAACAATCATGAAACTAAGCAACAATAATTAATTATTTTAACATTAATATTTTATTAGTGTTTTTAAATATCCATATTGTCACACTCTTGTCACCCTGACTGTGTGACATCCCTCCTTAAATCCCTGTTGGCTTTGCTGTCCACACACTAAACCTGCTTTCAAAGCCCTGCATGACCTTCCCTTCCACTCCATATCTCTCCACTCTTGTATCCTGATACCTCCATGTCTGCGTTCTTCGCTCTTCCAGCTCCTCCACCCTCAGCCATCCAAAGGACTCCTGCTTCCTCAAACAACTTTCTTTATACTTCCTTTCTGCTTCTCATCCCTGGAACCACCTTCCAGAACACCTCCATGAAGTTACTTTTCTTTCTTCAAATCCCTCCTCAAAACCCACCTTTCCATAAGCCTTTGGCACACATCCCTAGCCCCTCTACCCGAAGCCTTACATGCAACTGAAATAAATACGTATTCTTCTCCTGTTTATCCCTGCCTCCATTTTCCTCCCCTTCCTCTGTCTTCCTTGTGTTGAATGATACCTTTCGTACTTTTAAAAATTCCACGCATGTTGATGGCACTATATAGTGTACATTAAACCAATGCAGCAAATTTAAAGTTAATAATTGTAGTACTTTGAGGATTGCTATCTAATCAGAATGTGAATTAGACTATTAAATTGGAGTATTATGGGTTAATGGATGTAAATCTGCTTAATCTTCTTGTAATAAGGTGTATGGAATTTTTTCTGTCCTGTGTAAAATTTAGCAAAAGGAATGCAGTGAAGCTAATGTAACAGCAAAACATCTTTTCAACAGATCCCAAGCTTTTTTACTGATGCTGAGAGAAGATCAGTAATGGCAGCTGCACAAGTAGCAGGCTTAAACTGCCTGAGGCTAATGAATGAAACTACAGCAGGTAAACTTAAGGCTTGATAATTGCTATATAGAATACACCTTGGTTTTGCATCAAATTTACAGAAGGGAGTAAAGGTGTGAAGCCAAAGCAGCTGCTGAGATTATGCACTACACCATGACGCAGTTCTAGAGCGGCTTACTCAAAAGCTAACTCTATAGTAGAGATGGTTTCTTCTAAAACTTTCTGTAGACTTAGAACAATCTTAATCATATCTGCTCAGAAAAAAGTTGTCCTTAAGTTCATTAGGACTTAGTCTCAGGTAAATGTATATACAATTGTATCCCATGGACATGAGTCTTACTAAAGCTGAGATGTTTGGATCCCAGCCTTAAAAAGAACTATTGCTTTGGAATGCTTTCATCAAAAAAGAAATGAAAGGCAGAGGTAATTCTTTGTGCGTAATTTGAGACATAAGTGTTCGCTAATGTAACACAGGAAGTATGGCTTAAACTTGCAGTGTATCTCGAGGAAGTATAACAACAAAATTGAGGCTGGGCCATTTTAAAATGCACACTTTTTTTTTCATTAAAATGAACACTATTTCTAGCTGAATTGTAAGCCTTAAATACTCACCCACATTTTTTTAAATGAAAGAATGCAGCAGGAGAGCTTTTAACACGGGGCACCTGCTTCACACAATGCAACAACCCACCATGGGTGATCAGCCATGGTGGGTTGTTGTGTCAGGTTTATGCATAGTGGCTTATTTTTCACAAACATGGCATGTTTTAGGGTTGTTGATACCCATGGTGGCTTGTTGTGTTTTTGGAACCCAGCTGGGCTATTTTATTGTGGGTTGCCGGGAATAGCTAGAGAGCCACCCGGCCAGAGCAGCAAAAACCCCTGCCACTCCTCGCAATCTTGCTTGTGCCACTGCCATTCTTCTTCATCCCTTCTCAGTGACCTCTGCCCTGTGCCACTAAAAATCGTGAATATCAAGATGTGACAGCTAGCAGTGGAGGGAGGCGACAAGCAGGAAGGGGAGTGGGGAGCCAAAAGCGATTGGAGGGAAGGCGCTTTGCCAGCGGGGGCTCTTACTTCAGTGTAAAGTGAAGGTGTCCGCTAGTGAGAGCTAGCAACGGAGCAAGGCAACAAGCAGGAAGAAGAGTGGGGAGCCAAAAGCAGCTGGAGGGAAGGCCTTGGAAGAGCCTGAAGATATTCTATGTTTCTATAATTTCCCTGATTCATGATGTGATTACTTATTTTTAAAGCAACTTATGTTAACAAAACTTATTTACACTCTTTCAGTTGCACTGGCCTATGGAATTTATAAACAAGATCTTCCAACCCTGGAGGAGAGACCAAGGAATGTGGTTTTCGTAGACCTGGGACACTCCGCATACCAAATTTCTATTTGTGCTTTTAACAAAGGAAAATTGAAGGTAAATTCTTGAATTAGCATGTAATTCAGAAAGATAAAGAAGCATAGGGAATTGTCATAATTACCAAGAAAAAATTATATGCTATGGCAGATTAGAAAGGAAACCTGTAATTTGTAACTGCTCAGCAGTGCTTGCTATTTGTGACCATTCCTTCTGGATTCTTCACGTATTCCTTTCTAAAATGCATATAAATAAATATGGTTTTGCCTAGTACTTTGTGCTAACCCCATTTCTGGATGTTTTCACATGATATAAACTAAGACCTGGTTTGTACGTAATGGTGCAAATAATTAATCCACAATTTGCCAACTCATGTGCCGCTGCTGCTTTGAATAGGCAATCTCCAATTGGCTTGATCATATGTTGCTTCGTCACGTGTAAACCTGGGCACTATGGGTTGATTGTGAGTTAAACAACCCAAAGTTAACCTACAATTAGCTCTTAGGTTAACTTTGGGTTGTTTAATCCACGAATAACCCAGTGTGTCCAGGTTCGCATGATGCAAAGCAACCTACAATCGGGCCAATTGTGGGTTGCATATTCAAATCAGAAGGAACTTGCACGCTGCAAACAACATGCAAATGGGCCCTTTAATTCCTTTTATAATGAAGGCAGTACTAGCTATTTGTCAGGTACAAATTTTAGTTATGAATCCTATCAAACCACTCAGTGGGAAGACTAAGAATTAATACCTAAAACTGATGCATTTCAGCAATATCTGTAGCTGAATAAGTCGACTTTAACTCTTAAATAGGCAGGTGAGCTAATAAACATTTTAGACATATAAACATTCATATCTATCTATCTATAGCTCCTTAGAGCAACAGCAGCTTTAAATCTTAACTTTCTTCTAAGGGGAAATTTAACTCTCAGAATGGATCCAAATTGGCAACCTTTTTGAGCCCCAAGGGCTGCATGCAGTGGTGGGTCGGGCACCACACACATGTTCATGCACCCGCCCACATCTCACCATGCAGGGTGGGGTGGTTTAACTCTCCCTGCCTACTGAGATCAGAGGGCAGGATTGCTTGGGGGGGGCGGGTTAACAACAACCCCCTCCCCCAGTGATCTTTGCATCAGGATCACTGGGAGGGGGGCAAGGTGATTTAAAATATTACATTATTAGTGTAGCTTTTTGGCCAAAGAATGGAGAGGAGCCTACAGCTCATGGAAATCACCAAAGCTTTTGTTTGGGATTGGTCATACATTCATGAAGGCAACTGAATTTATTTTTATTTAAAATTATTTTTAGGCTGTTTTTAAGGGTAAAACTGAAGTTGAAACAACCTTTAATACTGCCTGGGTTTTTGTTTAAATTCATTAATATAAAATGTTTGGTTTAAGAAGTTACAAGACAATTATAGCCTTAAACTCAGCCATCTGTGGCAAGCAGTTATTAGTTTTTGGGCTGCTAGGAGAAGATATTTATAATAGATATTGCATTAGACTAAGTGCATGGTACTTGAAATATCTACCTGCAAGAACAAGAACGTCTGTCATAAATTGACCTTCCTTATAATTGTCATACTGCATCTTTAACTTCACAGGTACTGGCTACTACATTTGACCCATTCTTGGGCGGTAGAAACTTTGATGAGGCTTTGGTAGATTACTTCTGTGAAGAGTTCAGGACTAAGTATAAACTGAACGTGAAGGACAATCCTCGGGCACTGCTGCGCTTGTACCAGGAGTGTGAAAAACTGAAGAAACTCATGAGTGCCAATGCTTCAGATCTTCCCATGAACATAGAATGCTTCATGAATGATATTGATGTCTCTAGCAAGATGAACAGGTATTGTGTTCAGTGGTATAAAGCTTAAGTTAAATGGAAGCCATTTCTGCTTGTGATACTTAACAGAGTTTCTCCCTTTAAATAGGGCTCAGTTTGAACAGTTGTGTGTATCTCTTCTGGCCAGAGTAGAACCTCCTTTGAGAGCAGTGATGGAACAAGCTAGTAAGTAAAAGCTGCTTCAGCTTATTTTGGATACCTATATTTAACATCTTAGATTTCTGGCTGCCAGTCTAGGCAATGTCTACTGCTTTAAGAATTATTAAATGTCACTGAGGGGTCAAAAGCAACCAATCAATGGATTAAATAGTCTAGCATTAATATTCTCCCTATATAGTCCTACGTGGGGTTCCTATGTACAAATAACACATTCATTAGCCAAATGTGGATCCTTATGTAGCTGAAATAGCACCATCCACGTGCAAGAGGAGAAGTATCTGCAGGCTTTGCAGAAGTACAAAAAAGTATTTGGGGGGGGGGAACCCCTAAGGGGTGAAAAAACCAAACCAGAAACAGCCCAGTGAGGAAAGCATGCGCTCAATCGCCATAGAATGTTGGCTGACTGTTGGAGGGGGGTCAGGGCGGGATGGAAAACTGAAGGTTGGGAAGGAGCTGGAATGGGGTATCTTGGAAGATAGCTTAGCTGGCTTTTCCACACCATAACATTTGCTTCATGTCTGTCTTATAATCAAAATGAATACTTGTAGTAGCCTTGTCTCCTCATAATGTACTAGTATTGTATTTATTTATATAGTGCCGTCTATGTATATGGTGCTTTACAAAGCGATCCCAGGGGCTTATCACATACACATACCTTTGCTTAGTTACATAAGCTATAGGGACTAGAGATCCTATCCTGTGGAATGATCTCTCTTCTGAGGTATATCAGGCCTCAGTACTGGCATGTTTAAGGCATTTATTGAGAGGGTGGAAGAGATGCAGGAAGAGGTAGAAGAGCAGGGAAGAAGAGAGCTAAAGGGGTCAGCAGATGGATTCAGTGTTAATATTGACGGAGGCAAAATCTTGAGCAGAGACTGAGGAGGGGAGAAGTAGAGGGATAACATGCTATCAATAGAAAAGTATCGAAGGTAGAGAAGAGGCTCTTGGGATTTTTAGAGTTGGTATGGTTCAGGGAGGTGAAGTAGTGTTTAGCCAGTTTGATGGTAGAGGAGAAGGAGTGCTGGAAGAATTTACAGTCGCTGAAGTCAGCCAACTCTTTTGTTCTCCTCCAGGGGTGTTCAGCTGGGTGAGAATATTTATTATTTTATTTATTTATTATATTTATACTCCACCTTTTTTCCTGAAAGGAACCCAAGGCAGTTTACATAATCCTCCTCCTCCTCTCCATTTTATCCTCACAACAACCCTGTGAGGTAGGTTAGGCTGAGAGTCAGTGACTGGCCCAAAGTCACCCAGTGAGTTTCATGACCGAGTGGGGAAATATGAATGGAAATAACGAATGGAGTCAATGAGGCAGGGCAGGGGATGAGAGGGATGACTAGTTCATCGGGAGAGCAGGGCAAATATGTCAAGAAACCAATCTGAAGAAATCTCCCTAGCCATATTGAGGCCGCCATTAAGTTTTTACGGCACCTTCAACTATGTTCTGCCATACACTTGCACAGCAGACTGCTTTAAATTAATTTCTGTCTATGATATTTACATGCTATGTGGAAAAAATACTGCTTTACCTAGTCTCCAGATAGCCACAGAAGCTGTTGATTAATCCTCCTTAGACATTGTCTATGGTTAAAACAGAATCTGGATGTAGGCTAGTATCTAATGAGAACTTTTTCTTTGTTTAGAAAAACTTCTGCTACTGCTTTTTCTTTCCTTACCATGGACCACAACTGTAACAAGAATATAGCAAAATAAGTGGGACCTGCAACAAAATGTACAGTGTGGAATTCTGCTGTTTTGGATTCTAGCCACTCCATTCTATTCCCCCACCCCAATAATCAATTCCATAGCCACTGAGCACACTAAGTCCTCATTGGGTAGTTTTTCAGGTGCTCTCCTTAGGGCTTTTTCTAAAGATTTTTTGTATTTCTGCAGACCTTTGGGTTCCCTCCACAGCTGCTAATGCCTCCCTGTTGTGCATCAGTAGTGCAATTTTGGCTACATAAGCAACAGCTCTCACAGCCTGAACATCATAAATCAAGGAAACCTGGCCTGTGGCTGAGGGGCTTAGTTACAATAAGGTTGTCTGCCAATGACCTAAGTACCAGAGCAGGTTGGTACAGGAATAGGTGCTCATTTAGATAATAGCTGGCACCTTGAACTGGCTCAGAAGCTAACTGGGCAGACAGTGCTACCAGCCAGTGGTGTTGCTCTGACTAGAGCTTTGTTCATAATGCCCTTATACCACTCTAGTAAAATTATGCAGTATGGAGAGAGTGGGTAGGGATACGTTTTTCTCCCTCGCTCATTATACTAAAACCCAGGGACGTCCCGTGAAACTGACTGATGGGAGATTCAGGGCAGATAGAAGGAAGTACTTCTTCACACTGCATGCATTTGGATTCACTACCACAAGATGTAGTAATGGCCCTCAAGTTGGACACCTTTAAAAGAGGGAGGATGGAGGATAAGGCTTATCAGTGGCTACTGATTGTGATGGCTATATATTACCTACAGTAACAGGGGCAGTACGCCCATGAATACCAGTTGCTGAGGAACATGCGCAGGAGCATGTTATTGCACTTACATCCCATGTGGGCTTCCCATAGGCCTCTGGTTGGCCACTGCGAGCAGAATGTTGGACTAGATATGCCTGTGGTCTGATCCAGCACAGTTAATCTAATTTTCTTAGGTGTTTTGTACAACTGATTTCTCAACAATCTTAAAAGGCTGTCCCAGATAAGCACTCTGCAGTAATCATTCAAGAATGCTTTAAGAAAGAATGGGAGATGATTGGTATGTCTTCATTTTCCATGGAAATATTTTAGTTATTAAAATGTATGTTACATGCTGCTTGTGTATATTGTGAAGAAACATTAAAAAAATTCGCTTGGATATAAACCAGAAGATGAGCATGTCTGTAGCCTCACATGGCTTCCATAATATATTATGGATCCTTCTTGCTGTGGCACCTGGGTGGCAAATACTGTGTAAATACTGTACTTGAATTGAAGTGTTGTGAAAAAGTATTTAAAGTTGGCCTCTTCTTTGACAGGGCTCTTGTGGCAACTGGGTAAACTCCTGGAAAATGCTGGAACCTCATTGTAGACCCTGAAATGCATGATTTATCATTACTAGGTTTTGCCCATAGCTGTACACAGACAAACAAGGATTTGTGAGAAATTTGGAACTCTTAAAATGACCATGAAGTAAACCCAAGGTGGTTGTTCTGTGAAATATGAGAGGGTTTTAGTTTATGGCTGACCTTCAATAACTATCCATGCCTTTTATGGTGTTTATAAATATTATGGTGGTATTATAAATGTATATGTTCTGTAGCTGAAACCTCCATGCAGTGCATATACACAGCGCTGCCTAGGATTTTGAGAGCTCTTAGGCAAGGCATGCTCAGTGGAGACACACCCACCCTTTGGACAGGCAGGCTCTATTGCTGTTCCTTTTCCTTGCTGCTTCTCTGTTTACAATAAGACTAACATTTCATACAATGTGGGCTAGCTGCCACTGCACCATAACTTTCAATATCCCTACTCCCAATCTTCCTACCTAGCTGCCTGAAGGAGGACTGTTGGCAAAGTATGGACAGCAGCTGGCTGGCCACCCACCGACTTGCTCGCTCATCTGCCCTTTCCTGTCTTGGTTTCCCATCATGGTAAACAATCCCAGAGGGACAGGGTAAATTACTACACAGGCAGTGAAGAACAAAAATTTGAGGGCTATGTCCTGTTGACTGCTGCTGTGTTATGGGTCCCAGCAGATAACTTGCTGATGCTGGCCCTGCATATACTGTCAGTCTGTGTTTCTCTCTCTCTCTCTCTCTCTCTCTCTCTCTCTCTCACACACACACACACTCACTCACTCACTCACTCACTCACTCTCATTTCTCACTGGACAGTTAGGACATGTTTGCCTGATGTTCATACTCAGCCTAATTTTTAGTTAAGTTTAAGATCAAACTAGATGTAACAGAGGCAAATCTGATTGTTTTAAGCATGGATTTGTCACAATCATGTAGAGTAAGGGGAGGCCCAATTTTGGCAATAGAAGGAATGTGTGAATAGTACAGAACCCTCTCCCAGCCTTCAGAATGGCTCTTCTTATGATGCTGGATCAGACCAAGGGTCCATCTAGTCCAGCATTCTGTTCACACAGTGACCAACCAGTTGCCCACAAGAAACCTACAAGCAGGACATCAGTGCAACAGCACCCTCCTGCCCAAGTTCCCCAGTAACTGGTGTATGTAGGCATACTGCCTCTGATACTGGAGGTAGCATATAGCCATCAGGACTAGTAGCCATTCTATAGCCTTCTCCTACATAAATTTGTCCAATCCCCTTTTAAAGCCTCAAGTATTATGAGAGAGGGAGAAAAATGTTTCCCTATCCACTTTCTCCACAGCATGCATAATTTTGTACATCTCTATCATGTTTCTCACCTTTTTCTAAGCTAAACAGTCCCAGATGTAAGCTTTCCTCTCAGGGGAGTTGCTCCATCCCCTAGCATTTTAGTTTTCCTTTTCTGCACTTTTTCCAACTCGACAATATCCTGTTTTAGGTGCTGTACACAGTATTCGTAAGTGTGGTTGCACCATAGATTTGTGTAAGTGGAGTATGATCTTCGCAGTTTTATTTTCAATTCCTTGCAGCCTCTCTGCCTAAGTACTTTTCTCCCAGACACGTACTCGCACATCCAATATTGGAATCTGCAGCATTTCCCCCTCCACCTATGGAAGCAAACTGTGTGCCTGTTGTCTCCTAGAACTGCAGCGTGAAGATATATACAGTATAGAAATAGTAGGTGGAGCAACTCGAATCCCAGCTGTAAAGGAGCAAATTTGTAAATTCTTCGGTAAAGAGATAAGTACTACACTAAATGCAGATGAAGCTGTTGCAAGGGGCTGTGCATTACAGGTAAGTTTACTTAACCATATTACATTAGTCAGCAATATTGCTTTACATTTCTGGGAGTTATAATTTGACTAAAAGAAGCATGCTATAATTACAACAGAAATTGTTTGGTCAAGGTCTTCATAGGAAAAATACAAAACTTGTGCTTAGTTATTGCAAAGCACTGATATAATGTGGAGCGGTATACAAATACTGTAAATAATCATAATGCCATATTTTAATTTTTTTAATATATTATTTCTAATACTGAGATCTATTTCTCAGAACAGCTGGGATCTTTTTGCCAGCTGTGTCATAGTCTTGTATAGCTTTTTTTAGGGAAACGGGGTTACCATTCTTCCTTTTATTGTACATTGCACATGTTATATGACTCTTGATGTTGATGACTGCTATAGTAAACTGTTGTTAAGGCTTCATCAGTATAATTAATGTGGGAGATTAAAATGTAGTTAACTAATACTTCATATAAGGCAAATGTGTATCAATCACATGACAGTGATATTTGATCTCTTTTCTAGTGTGCAATTCTTTCTCCAGCATTTAAAGTCCGTGAATTTTCCATCACAGATGTTGTCCCTTACTCAGTTACTCTGAGGTGGCAGTCATCTTATGAGGAAGGAACAGGGTAAGTGTTTTCAGATTAAAGGGTATAAAAGCACCAAGTAGACAGTTAGTGTGTCTAAATATCAGTAAATAGGTGGGTTAGATTTGCCATTTATAGTACAGTAACCTTTCTAGGTATGTTAATTGGATTATACTTATAAACAGGGCTGAGTCACACAATGATTTTAGTAGGTAAGCTGCCATGAAGAGGCTTTCTTCCCGTTTTGTTTAATGACACAGTCTTGTGAAAATGCCCTTTCATGGTAAGAGGGATATTACTATGTTTTGGAAAATGTTATGTAACCTCTCTCTCATCCAAATAGCTAGGATCTTCTTACCCTCCCACTTTCCAGGGGGGAAACTAGGACAAGAGCAGAGTCCCACATATCTGTTTGCCGTAGTCACCATGGCGAGCATTCCTTTTTCCTCCCCTCTAGAGAGCAACTCTGAAACTTGGTGTGACGTAGACAAGAGCCACCCCATCATCTTTCTCATGAGCTTGGAGCTCATGCTCATAGTGGGGAAGAAGAATACCATGCAGTACAACCATGCTAGGTATCAGCAGCACTTGGGACACTTCTGAAGCTTGGTATAACCAGGAAGAAGACAGCACTCCAAAAAACTAGAATTCTTTGATACTCATAGGATTTATTTTGGCTCATTTCTTGGAAGTTCTCACATTATGGCAGCACATTCCTAGCAATTTAACTGCCAGTGTGCCTTTGGGTGTTAATTGTCTACCCTTTTATTTTCTGTAGTGAATGTGAAGTCTTCAGCAGAAATCATGCTGCTCCATTCTCAAAAGTTATTACTTTCCACAAGAAGGAGCCCTTTGAACTGGAAGCATTTTATACCCATCCACATGATGTTCCTTATCCAGATACAAGAATAGGTAAAATGTTTCCTTAATTTTTGAGCATGACAATAGAGTATGTTCTAAGTTTGAAAGGGAGCCATTGTTCAAAAATATGAATACTTGCATAACAAAGTTAGGAAAAAGCTCATCTCGGAATTAATCATTGAATCATTGCCCCTCGTATACCGTGCTTTCAGTATCCTTGAATACATTTAATCAAAACCATACTTCTCTCTTTGAGTCTTTATTTCAAGAACATTTATTTCAAGAACATTTGACAAGTTCTGCGCTCCCAGAGGAGCTTTGGACTTGTGTTTCTAGAATGGTAGCTCATCAAATTGCATGTCAATTCTCAAGAAACCGAGGGAAGTTTTCTAAACCAGTTTGTAATATGGCATGGGATGTCTGCCATTCAAAAGAAAAAATTCAAACATTCCATTGCATATCTTGGCTTCCACCCTCAATAGTTTTTCAACAGATAATTAAATCAATTGCACTTTGCAGTTCTAACAATACTTAGCTGGATAATAATGGCTTTGAGTTTACAGTGGACAGGGGGAACAGGAGAATGTGGTAGAATGGAGCTACAGTTGGTGGCTGCAACAGCTTCCTTCTCTATCCGGTTTCACTGCTTTTATGTTAAACAATCATAGTGGTATCTTGATTTTATTTTAAATTGTAGCTTTTCCTTTGTACATTGTAGTGTAAGAGTTCAAAAAAATAAATTGCTGTAAGGTGCAAATGTTGCTCTGTGTAGGCACAGAAGCCATATATGAGACTGAACAAATGTCCAGTAAGAAGAACTGCAAGTGAGCAACTGATCTTGTATGTGATTTCCTTGACACTTTTTTTAAAAAAAAACAGAACCTGTTGGGGCTAATTCCTAAACTTAACTACATATGTTTATAATCCCACAGTAATTTAATTGGATAATGAACCCCTGTGCACGCGCGCGCACACACACACACCATATATCTTTTTGCATGAAATTGTAGTAATGAACATGCACTAGTGTTTATTGAAATGTACCTGTTAAATAACATACCTTACTTGGCAGAATAACATACTTCGCTGGCATGTCCACTATGGCTGCTATGCCACCTACTCATTTCCAGCTGTAGCTTTATGTCAGGAGGTTCCCTTTTTCTCATTAATTGGGCAGGGGGAGGCAGATGGACGAACAGTGCTTCTGACCAGCAACAGAAGAGGCAGCAGCCACACAACATCTCTCCGAGCAAGTTTTAATTTAGAAGTTGCCAATGCTGAGCCCTATATGTTTTTACAATGTGTTTGTAAATATGGCCAGTCGTGTGGTAACTGAATGAAGTTATGAATCCTTTCTTAGTATGCTTGGCACAAGAAAACAAACCAGTGCCTACTGTGTGTTTTATATTGTTTAGGTCATTTTGTTATTCAGAATGTTGGACCCCAACATGATGGGGACAATTCAAAAGTGAAGGTTAAAGTACGTGTTAATATCCATGGAATCTTCAGCGTGGCTAATGCATCTGTAATAGAGAAGCAAAGTACAGATGGTGATCCCAGCGATGTACCTATGGACACAGAATTGTCATGCAAGAATCAAAGCAAAGATGAACTGGTATGTAAAACCACAAGCTTCTCTTGAAGCTGCAAGTAAAAAATTAAATTCTGCAACTTGTGTTAAATGCCTGTCAGTGGTAAATGGAAGCTCTTTATTCAAATATTTAATAGCCTTGCAGGAATATTCTTACGGGGTGGGGGGGTAGTCTTCGAAAACACTAATTATTTCATGATATATTGAAAATTCTACTTGATTCAGTAACAGAACAGAACTTCAACTATGATAGCCCTCTTAGCCTTTATTGATATTTCAAAGTTGTGTAATTTTATAATCTTGCTCCCTTCAGCTTTTTCTCTGGCCACTGTTAACTAAATTTCTGCTTTCAGCTTTCAGCCTTCTCTTGATTCTTCTTTTTTTCTTCATCATAAAACTATGGCTTGTAACTGTCAGCTCACCTGCACTAATACAAGCTGCTTCTGGGGGCTCTAACATCTTTTTGTTTCTTTGACTATCTTACCCAAAGAAATGTTGCCTCTGATGAAGCAGGAATGGCCTAATTTAAAAACAAAAAAAACCCCAAGTCATGCATATTGGTACTCTGTTTGGATTAAATTTATTTCCCCAAATAGATATCCATTTGTAAATTTCTAGAGTGCCTCTTGAACTTGAATATTTAAATGTTCATAAATTTTAGGTTTTTAAACAATGTACAGTAATACCTTGGATTGCAAGTAACTTGGTCTGAGAGCATTTTGCAAGACAAGCAAAAAAAATTTTTAAATGTTGACTTGATAAACAAGCAAGGTCTTGCAAGGTAGGGATGTAACTGCTCACCTCGAGTGGGCGTAGCGGGCTGAAATCGGCCCCGCTCATGCCCGCCAGAGACTCGCTTTGATATAAGAGTGTTTTGGATTACAAGCACGGTTCCAGAATGAATTATGCTTGCAATCCAAGGTATTACTGTATTTAAACACATTTTTATTGAAGATGAGCAGTTCATGCTAGCATGTCTTTCTTTGAGGCATGCAGCTACCTTGAATATCGGAGAAGATTTATTTCTTTTTTTTGGCCTACCGCAAATATAAAAGTTACTTAAGATGTGGTCCTGGCTAAAGAATACTGAGGAGTGAAAAATACTTTGCTCAATACTAAAGTAACCACTTTTAATGCCTAAGCCCTGTTTCCCATGGAACGCCTACTAATTATCTTCTGTTTTTACTATGTGCTTGTTAGCAATTACCTTTCATAATTGAGGATGAATCCCTCGACACTGAGGATGAGGTTTGTTATACACTTAGCATTAAGTAGGCTTAAGATAGCAAAGATATCACCCCCTCCCGCTATGTTCCTTTTCTGAGTAAACAATAGGAGATAGACAAAATTAACAATTTCAGAAAAGGAAGCTTTTAAGAACTTTGCAATAGCTATGCATTTTAGAAGTAGAATATTGTTAGTCTTTTGTATATTTTAATATCCTAGTTATTAATGTGAAGTTTAAATCTGAATATGCTCTGATGTACTGTAAATACATAATTTGATACTGTACATTCTTAGCAAAAAAAACCTGCTTCTAGTCCAGCTGCTGGCTGACTGCTTACAACTAGGTATTACACTAAGCATGCCGTTGGTGCCAGTGTGGACATGCAAAACTACTACAAACAGTCAAAACTATTTGGCTAAATTTCTGATTAAGCACTGGAATCCTATACTCAAGATAAATACTGCACTGTCCCTGAGTTCTCCTGATTCTGTACTACTTTGAGAATCCTTGTAGTATTAGGTCACTGAGCTTGTGTGCCTATTTTCAACTATGCTATGGATTATTGCCAGCATATTTTTTTTTACAGGTTTTCTCCTGCTTACCGCTGGTTGAGCTTAAGTCCCCATATTGTTTGACTCGGCACTTTCTTTTAATATGCTAGAGGAAATCTTCCCCAGTTGCCTATTGTGTTTTTCTGGATTGCACTTTTAAAAGCTCCTGTGATATTGCTGCAACATTTTTATGTTGATGAGTTCAGATTATTTCCAATCTGTCATTAACATTGTGTTTATAATATATATACAGTTAAATCTAATATAATACAGAAGAATGCTGGACCCAGTTTTTCCCTTCACTTGGGGTTAGTTGGCTTCATCCCCTTGTCCCTTTGCATAGTATCTTCTAATATTTCAAGACTATGATTACTTGTCCTCGGTTTGAGAATTAGTGAACTAGAACTTCCTTTCCTATTCTTCACCTTGTTGAAGGAAGTAAGGCTTGAAAAATCTTTACTGATTTTCTTGTCATATTCAAATGTTGTAAAAGAGAAACATTCTGGTGTGCCTCAAGTGCAAAAGCACTATTTAGATCGGGGGTGCAGAACTTCTTTCAGCCCAAGGGCCGAATTCCATTTTAGGGAAGCTTTCAGGGGCCACATTCCAGTGGTGGGCAGGGCCAAGGGCAAAAGGGGAGGGCCAAACCCACCCCCGAAATACCAGCATATTTTAGCTTTAATCTCTTACTACCTGTAACTGAGCCTTAGGGGAGGCATTTCAACCTTTTAGAATGAGAGAAAACTGCATAAAAGCCAGGAAACCACCAAATGATCAGTGGCTGTGGGAAACGGGGTGTGGCTTTCTGGGGACCAGATTGGGACCCTGGGCCTGAGATTCTGCACTCCTGATTTAAGTACAGTGCTTTCATTTTAAATTTTTTTTAGTGATTCTTTTTGTCTGTGAAAAGCTGCTGCATAGCTGACTAGAATAAGAAACCTTTCTGTAAAGTTTAGTGTGGAGTTAATTTTTTTCTCTTTATAGGATAAAATGCAGGTTGATCAAGATGATGGCAATCACAAGAACCAATCTGAGCAGAATCAAGCTGACGAGGAAGTTGATCATACAGGGGCTGAAGGAAAGGTCAGTATGAAATAATAAAAACAGGCTTATTAAATATCTCAAGTTTTAGGATAGGGTTGATTGTCTTCTGATATTGCTAAGAAGTGTTAGAAAAATACTCTGGTGGTGTTCTGAGAAAAGTCTGCCATGACTTGCTTAAATGTAGGCATGAGTTTTGATATCATGGCATTTTCACTAAATGCACATTCGAGGGCTAATAGGCTTCATGTTGATCCTGTGACATGGGGAATTAAGATTGTCTTACACAGCCCCTATAGAAACTGATGTGCTGGCTATTCTTTGGCTACTAATCTAAAGCACTTCTGAGCGGATTTTCTTTTCAAGCAATGCTTGAAGTAGCCTCCTTGCTTGACCTGTAGCATCTGCAGACATTAAATAACAGTTTTATCCTTTTGCGAGTCTTTCATTTTAAAATTAGCAAGAAATTGAATCTGAAGAATTAAAAACAGATTGGTGGCTGTTTAAAATTGCAAAGTGACATAGCATAATGTGCAGAAATTGCAATAATGCAAAAAGTGTCACATCAGATGACACGACATTTATGTATACTGGGCTCAAGTGTTCTGGATGTTGACAGGTATTTCAATCTATCCTTCTGCAGACTGCTTCAGGAGACAAGCTTGATGCAAATCAATCTGGCAAAGCTAAAGCGAAGATCAAAAGTATTGATCTACCTATCCAGGTCAACCTATACAGACAAGTGGGACAGGACCTTATTAATTGCTACATTGAAAATGAGGTAAGGAACACAGAACTATTCTGATTTCATGTATGTGGTAATGGTTGCCTCAATCCTAGGTTAAATAAAATAATAACAAGAAACGGAATTGTCATTGTGAATTGTAAATCCTCTTACAAATAGATAGAATTTATTATTACATGTAAAATATATAATGGTAAGTTCATTTGCCAACTTTGGGGCACATGACAGTGGTGTCGGTTGAGGTCAAAAAATCCAATGGTGTGTTGTGGAAGATTTCCAAAACTTTATTTGAAAAAGGTAACCTCTTTCTACAAAGAAGAGTTAACTGATCCTAATAATTTGCTGTCCTTACAGGGGAAGATGATGATGCAAGACAAGTTGGAGAAGGAAAAAAATGATGCCAAAAATGCTGTTGAAGAATATGTGTATGATCTGAGGGACAAGCTGTGTGGGGTCTTTGAAAAATTCATCACTGAAGATGTAAGAACATTTGCAATGACGGGGAGCTGTTCAATTAGCAATAGTGAAATGAAAGGAAGACTGCTGGAGTAGGACACAAGTACAGTGGATTGGCTCTAGAGTTAGTCCTACTTAGAATGGACATGGGGTGTTGAACCTCTGGCTCTCCAGGGTTCTCCAGAAGGCCCCACCCTTCCCCTGATCCCACCCCCTTTCCCCCAACCAGCAATCGTTTGGTGGTTTGCCAGCTTTTGCACGTCCCCCCTGTGAAGATGCGCTGCTCCAACATGTGTTCACAGACTACAAGAAGACTCATATGTTTATCAGCAAAATCCTTTACTGAGGCTTCCAAGCATAACATAACTATTTACAGAACAGTTGCATAGATCCCCATACAACTGGCACAGTCTTCCATACAGCAAGGCTGAGAGCTGAACAGCAGAAGACAATGCAGCTCACAGATAAGCTCACTGCCTGAAGCTTCTGACCTTGAGCAAATTACATTACCCTTGTACACACACAGGTGCACACAGCCAGGCTGATGTCATGTTTCTTTCTGCCCCAAGGACTTTCAATACTTGACCCACCCACCCCAATTTTAAAGGTCAAAACGCCTCTCCTATGTTTTTGTTACTGGCACTAAGAGCTTTAAGCTAAAATATGCTGGTATTTTGGTCCCACCTCGTTTTGCCTTCTGCCCTGCCAACCATTGGAATGCAGCCCCCAAGAGCCTACCCAAAATTAAATTTGGCCTACTGGCTGAAAGAGGGTTCAGTGCCCCTGAAATAAAGCCATTGAAATCAATGGAACAAGTTAGTCCCCTGCCTGTCTCTCTCATATTGATATGAGTCGCTTTAGGAGTCAATAATTGTCTGAAAAGTGGGATAAAAATGCTGTAAATATATATATATTTGCAAATTACCAAATGTGTATTACTGTTTGCTTCCAAGCTCAATTCAAGGTGCTGGTGCTTACCTTTAAAGCCCTAAATGACTTGGGACCAAAATACCTGAAGGAGTGTATCTCCTATACCAACTTGCCTGTATCTTCAGAGGATGCTCTTCTCTGGGTTCCTTTGCCAGGGGAATCTTGTTGTGTAGGAACTAGGCAGAGATACTTCTCTAGTGGCACCCTGTCTCTGGAATGCTCTTCCCATTGAAGCTTGACTTGTGCTGATGCTGCCTTTATTTTAGTGACAGATTAAAACTGACTAATTTACCCAGGTATTTTAAAGCATAATGTTGTTTTTAACTTAGTTTGGGCTGCTTTTTATGCCTCTGATTTGTTTTTATTGTAATTTTGTGTATGTGCTTTTCTTATATTTGTGATATATTTTGGTTGTTACAGTTTTCATTTACTGCCCTGGTATCTTCGGATGAAGGGTGGGTTAAAAATACTTTTAATAAATAAATAAAACTTAAAGGTGAGTTTCTGAAATATTAAAGGGAGTCTAAGGTAACTTGGAATCTGTAAATTGTCATTCATTTTTAGAAGGAAAGGCCATCTTCAATATTTTCTCTTCTATTTCATCTTATAACAACACACCAGAACCAAAGCAACCTCATAAATCAAATTAGTGTGCCTTCAACTCTCATTCCTCTATCAATTTAAAATTAGCCCTGTCAGTTTAGTTGCTTGCTAAAGTTTCAGTTTCCTTTCCAGTTTCTTTGTTTCCTTTTCATTTATTTTTGTATTGCTGTCTGTTGCAACATGGGAATATCCACATAAGTATAGCAGTGGTGTTTTTTTAGTCACTACATTTGTCACAATGACTTTATGTGTTTATTGGTAAGGAAAATACACTGGTGTGTGTCCTACATAAGTATAGATTTAAGTGTACTACATTTTAACTGTACTACAGCACTTAAGTATAGACGAAACTGAATTAGCAAGGTATTTGAGAGAGAAGCTTAAATGGAATTATGGCCTTCCTACATTGCTTGACTAATTAACCATTACACTTAATTTACTTAGCTTTATACCTTGCTCTGGCTGGGTTAGACAAACTGTCAACCTTTATGCAGAAAGTATAACCTTTATGCAGAACCTTGTAGCGTTAAAGAACAAGGTGTCCTTCAAGTCAGTGTAACAAACAAAACTCCATTTCTACTACCTGTTTCTATACCTTAGCAAGAAGGCATGAGATAGTTGGCAATTTCCAGTTCACTTTTTCATATGGGCGATAGCTTGAAGCCCTGTTTCTGGCAGTTCACGCTGCTGCCATTTCCCCCTTCCCTATGAACCAGTGTAGAACTCAGTAATTCTTATAATAAATATGCCTTTGTTACAATTTAATTACTTTATATTACTATAAATAGTAGTTGAATACATTCTTACAAAGCCACCTTCTGTTATTTTCACTAATTCAAAATGACAAGGCTTGATGTATTACTCTGGTATTTCCTACTACTTTTTCTAGGATTCAAGGAAGATAACTTTAATGTTAGAGGATACAGAAAACTGGCTTTATGAAGATGGAGAAGACCAACCAAAACATGTATATGTGGAAAAACTTCAGGAAATGAAAGTAAGACCTGCCCTCCTAGAAATGTAATGCTTGAATAGACTGTCCGCATTGTCCTTAATTGTAAACTCCCCTCCCTGGAAACATGGACTTGATGGTATTACAGTCACTGAAACTGACCAGAAGTGGCAAGTTCAAGATGTCACAAGTATATTTACTACTTCTTAAAGTAGATTAAATGGAGTAGCTACAAGTACTGTGGCTTCAGACTTGCTTGAGTACGGAGATCAGAACCTTCCTTAAGAGTTGTCCACCTTCCAATAGAAAACTAAGCCTCCACCCCATACACATGAATAATATATTGACTGACAACATATTTTTTAAAAAAATTAGACACAATTGGGAAGTTATTTCATAGATCATAGAGTTGGAAGGAGCCTACAAGTCTATCGAGTCCAACCCCCTGCTCAATACAGGAAACTAGAGGAGGGGTCTCCCATCCAAGTAATAACCAGGCTTGATCCTGCTTAGCTTTCCACACTCAGACAAGCTGAGCCAGCATAACCCACCGTTAGTCCTTCGTAGGACGGGGCTTTCTCCCTTGGTCTGCTGATGTTTATTGTGGGCCTGGTAGAAGATCAAGCAGCGCTAGGGAACATACACAAAGGTGTTTACAAGCCACCCTGCCAACACCCACACTCAGATACTCAAGCTGTTGCTCTGCTACTGAATCTCTAGGTTGCAGCAGACTGCATGAAATACTCCCTTCCCTGGAAATTGCTGGTAATTTTTTTTGGGGGGTGGTGGTATAGCATGCCTCCTTCCAGTCCTTAGGTTTTTCTCCTCGTCTCTCAATACTAGAACATGGGGGCATCCTATGAATCTGAATGGTGGGAGAACAACTTCACACAGCATGTAGTTAAACTGGGATTCACTACCACAAGATGTAGTGATGGCCACCAATTTCAACAGCTTTAAAAGAGGATTGGACAAATCCATGGAGGATGAGGCTATCAACATTTTCTAGT
This sequence comes from Shinisaurus crocodilurus, assembly GCA_021292165.1. NCBI lineage: Eukaryota > Metazoa > Chordata > Lepidosauria > Squamata > Shinisauridae > Shinisaurus > Shinisaurus crocodilurus. The sequence goes on from CM037876.1 coordinate 46,885,623, forward strand.
CAGGGTAACTATATATTACCTCCAGTATCAGAGGCAGTATGCCTGTTAATACTGGCTACTGGGGAACATGAACAGGAGGGTACTATTGCACTCATGTCCTGCTTGTGGGCTTCCCATAGGCATCACAAGCCCCCTTATGGGTGTTCTACCATCCATCCCTAGGGAATAATCCATACATTGTACTCTTTTGGCTTTTTCCCAGGGACGCCACGTCAAAACTGAAGTGTCCTTCAGTTTGTGGCATAAGCTCTTGGAGGACCTCAGGCAACTCTCACCACCACCCACCCCTACCATTCCACTTAACCCACAAAGGAGCAGATCCATTCTTTAGGTCCCTGTCATTTTCATGACATTTGTATCCTGCCTTTCCGGCAGGGAGGTCAGAGCAGCACTGTTCTAAACAGGTTGGTGGGAGCCAACAGCCAGCTCTTGGTGATACTCTAGCTCTGGATTTCCTGCATCAGTCAGGGAGTTGAACTGGTATAGAGTTGCAGGGCAGCTTGTAGCCAGTGATCCTAAGTACAGCTGAAATACAGGCTTGCTAGTGTGTGATCCACTTTTCTGGCTTCCTCAGCAAGGTAACTAGTCCTTTTGCTTCCCAATATTGCCATGCTTGTATTCCTATGTCAGTAACTTTACAAGCACTTCTGCTTAATTACTATATAATTAATAACACTCATAATTTTTTAAAATTAATTTTCAATAACAAAACATACATCAACACAAACTAAAACTAAAATGGACTTCCGATTTTCTCTAAAACAAATATAAGTGACAATAATTTCTGTTACTCTAAAAATACAAAGAAAGTTCTTTTTTGCTTTTGTCCAAAAAAATCATCATCTTATTCATTAAGCCCACAGATAAACAAAACATTTTCTCTAAACATAATCTATTGGAGGTTTCCATTTAACAATCTAATAGCATAGGTTAGTTAATTCTACTGCAAATATCTTCCCCCATCACACTTCTATTATAAACAGTATTAAACATATAAGGATAAACTAATCACACTGCCAAACCAAATAAAATTTTCAAAAATCCTTCCCACTACTACAATTCTCTTTTAAATCATTCTGCTAGGTCACTAAATAAATTCAGTTTGATTCTCTCTCTCTTAAAAATAAGGGTCACACATTTCAGGATAGTCCTCCTTCAAATCCACAAATATAAATCTCATAAATTGAATAAATACCGGTAATAATAAAAATATGAGGTTGGATGCAAACAGTCGCACTTAGAGCAGACTGATTGAAATCAATGGGACTTCAGTTAGTTGTTCAGTCTGGATCCAACCCATGGTGTCTTTATCCAGGTGTCTCCAGTTTTTAATGAATAATTGTATAATATATCAACATCTATTTTTTTATGTTGTAGAAATTCGGTGGGCCTATTCAGGAAAGATATATGGAACATGAAGAGAGGCCAAAAGCTTTAAATGATTTGGGAAAGAAACTCCAGCTGCTTATGAAAGCTGTAGAAGGATACAAAAATAAGGTAGGACCCAAGACGTTACATGTTTCTAACAGTGCAGTCCTATACATGTCCATTCAGAAGTAAACCACATTGACTTCAGTGGGAATTACTCCTAGGTGTAAGCCACAGTTTGTCAATTCAGATATCACACTAATCAGTAGTTAGGCTTCTTAATAATTGTGTCTGTGTGTTCATTACCTTGCTGAATTCTGAATTAAAATGTTTTTTCTTCCTAGGATGAAAAATATGATCACATTGATCCTGTTGACATGGAAAAAGTTGAAAAGTGTACCAGTGAGGCTATGAATTGGTTGAATTCAAAAATGAATGCACAGAACAGGCTGAGTTTGACACAGGATCCTGTTGTGAAAGTGGCAGAAATAATAGCAAAATCTAAGGTAATCTAGAACACTTCTGTGAGTAAAATTGTGTTAATGGAAAATTAAGCATGGATAGACCAGGGAATGAATTGGTATTGTGAGTATTATCAGGGGACAACATACATTTCTACCATAACAACTTTTCAGGTTTCTTGCCTGGAAACACCATTTTCAGACAACTTGCCAAAAAAAATCATGGGGTGGGGAGGGAAGGAGAAGGAGAAGGAAACCACTGCACCTATCATTCTGAAACTTTGCACTTACTTAGGGTCACCTCTCTGCTGTCTGTCATTTTCAGAACAATAGTCCACAAGGAACATATGAGAATAAGATGAAAATAAAGAAAGCAGTTAACAGGGATGTTGAAGAGTCCTTGGTCTCGAGTCACGAGTCAAGTCACGAGTCTTTGGACCCGAGTCTCGAGTCCAAGTCCTTGGTCCAAAATGGTGACTCACGAGTCACTCCCAAAGCTGACTCCACGAGTCCCTATTAAAATCAATGGGGTTTTTCCCCCAACAAAATAAGGCTACTTCAGATGTGTGGTTTAAATAAATTCTAGGCACAAGTGTGCCTTTTTATTTCAAAACTCTGCAACTGATTTTGGCAAGAACAGACCAGGCAGACAAACCCAAAATAACCAGGCAGGCAGAGGAGGCAGGGAACCCCAAAGCAGGCAGGCAGAGGCCTTTGTCTTGGACAGTTCAACTGTTGAACTGGTCAAGAAGAGACCAGGCAGGCAGAGGAGGCTGGGAACCCCAGACAGGCAGGCAGAGGCAGCCAAACCCAAAATGTCTGAAAGGTTGCATTTTAGAAAAATGAGTTTAAAAAATAAACTTGCTGTACTTCCTAAAACTTATCCATGTTGCATTTGAGGAACATGATTTTTTCTAAATGTTTGGCCCCCATTCTGGAATGGTGAGGTCTCATCACAATTCCACCCTCACTGAACACCCGCTCCACTGGTGATGAACTTGCTGGAACCAGAAACACACTCAGAGCAGCCACACAGAGTAATCTCAGGTCCTTCTTCTGCCTCTCCCAAGTACGCAACACATCAATCAAAATAAATCTTGACACACTGTTGGGGCTGCACTCCTGGTAGCCGTCCATAGTGGCCGAGCAGCGGCACACCTCGCTTCCATGCGCTCTTCGCCGGCAATCACGCTCCTCTCCACTCCTTCTGGCACAGCCCAGGGATGTTGAAGAGTCCTTGGTCTCGAGTCCCGAGTCGAGTCAGAGGGGGGACTCAGTCCGACTCACGAGTCAAGTCCTCAAGTCCGAGTCCCCATCCCTGGCAGTTAATAGATTCCTACCAACAGTGGATAATTCTTACCTCTGTAGATAACCAAGGAGCAGTTTTCTATGAGCCCTTAAATACAGTAGAAGCCGTTTGACATACCGTACTTCAGGCAAAGCTTGATCATTGAACAGTAATTTTGCCAACAAGATTTGAGCTGACCTGTAAATAAGTGCTTAATACCAGAATCTTCCAATCATGGGCAGATCTAATTATCTCCAGGTTTACCTTCCAGATACTACTACTATGTGCCACTGTGTTCTAATTTCTCACTGATTTATCGATAACTTCCTTATTTTCTCTTAATTCTAACAGGAACTGGACAATTTATGTAACCCTATTATTTACAAGCCTAAGCCCAAGGCAGAGCCACTGTCTGAAGGTCAGGCAAAATCTAATAATGAACGCAATGGACCAATGAATGGACAAAGCGGTGCGGACACAAAATCAGAGGACAGTTGCCAGCAGCCTAAATCATCTGAAGAAATGGATGTGGACTAGGTTTTACATTTATTTCAGTCCATTAAAAACAGTGCAAGTAATCTTAAGGGTCCATCTTTCTTTTATGTCTGAGTCACACTACAGATGTTCAGTTTCTTAGTCAACTTTCTGTCCTTTGTTCTTTGCAGTAGGTTTGAAAGTGTTTTTCTATTGAGTGCATTCCCATTGTTCATTCCATTGATGCCGCTTGTGTGGAGCTTTAGTTGAATGTAGATTGTAAAAGTCAGTTTAAGCTTTCCCAATATATTTTATATCAAATAGGCAGATTTGATATATATAAATGACAACAATCTACCTTATTTAAAGCTTTTATTGTGGGTAAGCCTCTGCTCCTTTATTCAGGAAAGGCCACTGTATTGCACTATTGATGCTGAAGTGTAGATTTTTGCATCTTTATTTTGGAAGATAATGGGTTTGATGTGGCTTAAACATTGCCACTTGAAGCACTGACCTTTTTCTAGTTGTTGTACTGTTCTAATTTAAGTATTAAAATAGAGGTTAGCTGGCAAACTAGTTCATCTTGTTGATGTACCATGAAAGCTTGTAAGAACCTTGTAGACAAAAAATCTTAACGCTTGAAAGGAGCTCATACCAGCAGCATTCTTTGTCATAAGACTAGCAACATGACTCAAAATAAAGCTCATGGTCTCCATGTACACACAGTCCTGTATATCATATTCTGTGTTGATGCTGAGACACTGTTAAAGTTGTAATAGTATAAAACGTTAGTGGAATTTTAAAGGCCATAACTGGGGAGACATGTTTTCATTTCTCTTAATTGCCTCTAACCTTGCTGGTTTGGCTTCATCCTGAATGCTGCGTATGCATGTTTTTAAAATATGTCCTCCTCACAATTAAAAGCAGAAAATACACACACAAAATGGTCATAAATTGGTATTGATCTTATCTATGCCAGTATTCCTTACTGAAATACTGCCATTCTACATGGCAGATGACCTTCTATTTTGGAGTCTGTGCTTGGAAAAGAAGCACAATAAGTAGCAAAATCTGTTAGCAGTGGTTCCAAGCATCCTTTGCTGGCTATATTTGAAGCCGTAAAATAGTAAGACAAAAGACAAGCATAAGCTACTAATGTACCAAATGCATTTATCTAAAGTGAATACTACAGGTACAGTTCTTGGGTCTGAAAACCAATCTGAGGAAGTATTAACTGAACTGTCTTGAAAGATGGACAAGTTTGAGTTATTCCATCAAAGCACTCATTATGAAGAAACAGCACCCTTCATTGGGATAACCCAGTCTTTGGCTTAAAGGTTACCGTTATGTTAGCAGAGCTTTGGACTTTTGAAAGACCTGCAAGGGATTCAGTTGTCTGTTCTCTTTACTCCACTGCTACTATGCAAATTTAATTACAGTTCGTTTCAAACTGCTCAGTCACTAGTATTTGAGTGTATGTAGTCAGTGGCTCTAGACCAAAATACATGCAAAAGGATTTTCTGTCCTGCTTTGTATGTTCTCTGGTTCCCCAGTTTTACATATTACTGACTGTAGTAGGCATGTTTTTTCTTCCTTGTACAGTGTATAGCAATATCTCCATAAGGTTGCTAAACGTTTTTTTTCTCTTTTTTTGGTGTGTCTCCAAAGCAATTATGTTATGTTATACTACATGATGTGATAGGCAGACTTAAAAGGCATATCATAGGCAGACTTACCAGTCATTCTTATTCTGGGCTTAATTTCTCAGACTTTTAACCAACTTCCTCCTGGGCAGAATGAAGGACAAGCAGCTGCTCAGTCATTTCCTGCATGTCACAAGGGATCATGTGGTGGGTGTGGAACTGTGTGGTCTTCTCCTAGCCAGCTTTTAGCTGTAGTCCTGAGGACAATGCCAGAACAAAGGCATAAAAGAAAAATTTTGTTAGCTGTCATCCTCACTACTCCTGTGAGGTTTGCAGGCTTTTACTGGGCACAGTGAGGGGGCTTACCACCCACATGCACCTCACCCCTCTCAGATGCTCAGCAAACTGCCCCAAATCTTGCTACTGCCATTCTGAAGTTGGATGGTGCAGATGTTCTCTCCCCACACCCTGATAACAAGAGAAGTCAGGTCTTTCTGAGACCAGGAGGCTTGCATACATGTTTCAAGGCCTCATGTGGGGAATTGTCTTCTGCTGGAACTCGACAGAAAATTGAGGTAACTCACAGCCTGCTTTCCTTCCAACAGAGCAGGAGGCCTAGAAATGTCTGTATTACTTAGGAAAGCCACCAAAGATATTGTTGGGTGATGATGTATTCTGAGGGTACATCACTGAGTTTAAGGAGCTATTGAAGGATTAATTCATCTCTCTATCACAAAAGCTTATGAGGAGACAATCCATCATTTCAGGCTATAGATCTAGTGCCCAACAGCTAACAGGGAATTGGTGTTTATTACTAAAAGGATTGTGTGAGAGGCAGTATATCTGAATAGATTTGTGAAACTCACTGCTTTTCACATGGACACCAACCTGATTGATTATGTGGCTTCAGTTGACCTCAAAAGTGTATATCTACACACAGTGATCAGGCTGACTCTCAGTGCTTTTTAACAAACAGCATTATTAGTGTTGTAACTTGCCCATTGGGTTCTCCACCTCACCCAGGACATTTACCAAGGACGTGATAGCCTAACTTAGACTTCAGGATGGTCACTCTACCCTTATATGAGTGACCTTCTGATTAAGACACAATCCCTGGAGAAGGTTCCTTTACATAAAGGGTGAGCAACTTGTCGCCCTCCAGATGTTTTGGCCTACAACTCCCATCATCCCTCACCATTGGCTAGGGCTGATTGGCTGTGCTGGCTAGGGCTGATGGGAGTTGTAGGCCAAAAGATCTGGAGGGCCACAAGCTGCCCACCCCTGCTTTACATGTATTGCCAATAGTGAATATGCTCATACAGATGGGATTCCTAAACTGGAAAAAGAGTTGGTTGAGTTCAGTTAGGAGTGGTTCTAGATTTGATCTCCCCATTAAAGGGGTGGGTCAGGAAGACTGGAATCAAAATTTAGCATTCAGTCTTCCATGATAAAAGTCTCATCCTTTGGGATCCTCCTTTGGACTTGGGCCTCTAGTGGATTTTCTAGCTTCTTATACAAGAGATGCAGAGAATATTGACAGGAAAGTGAGTAGTATGTTACTTCCTCCCATCACATCAGAGATTCTGCCACTCAAGCCAGAGTGGGTATACCATTGGCAGACCTAGACAAGTACATATTCACTATGGGTGTTAATCTAGATGGAAGAAGAATGATTCTGGAGCCCCAAGTGATTCAAAGGAGGAGGTCTTTTTGTGCTGAAGGCCCTTTACTCAGCACTGGTTAGGCCTCATCTTGAGTACTGCGTCCAGTTCTGGGCACAACACTTTAAGAAGGACGTAGACAAACTGGAGAGGGTTCAGAGGAGGGCAACAAGGATGATAAAGGGACTGGAAACAAGGCCCTATGAGGAGAGACTGAAAGAACTGGGCATGTTTCGCCTTCAGAAGAGGAGACTGAGGGGAGATATGATCGCACTCTTCCAGTACTTGAAGGGATGTCACACAGAGGAGGGCCAGGATCTCTTCTCGGTCATCCCAGTTTGCAGGATACGGAATAATGGGCTCAAGTTACAGGAACCTAGATTCCACCTGGACATCAGGAAAAATTTCCTGACTGTTAGAGCAATAAGACAATGGAATCATTGGGGATGGTGGGCTCTCCCAATCTGGAGGCATTCAAGGTGCAGCTGGACAGCCATCTGTCAGGGATGCTTTGACCTGGATTCTTGCACTGAGCAGGGGGTTGGACTCGATGGCCTTGTAGGCCCCTTCCAACTCTACTTTTCTATAATTCTATGATATCACTGTTATAGCTTCACACAGTTCACCTAGCCCAATAGCCAAAGCTCTTACTAGCTTTGGGGTAGATGTTCTGGCCCAAGTAGGTTTCTTTTATGCTTTGTCCTCCTCCTAATTGAATTTTTTTGCTTCAGTACATCCTGTTCATATTGGAGTGGCCTGGTAGATAATGCTCTAACCTGTCCATTGGGTGGAGGGGACCTCAGCAGCTGGAACAAATTTTGTTTATTTTATGGAAAGAGCAGCGTATAGATAGTATTAGTCTTCATACACTGGTAGGTTACTTGGAAATCTGATTTTTTAGAGGTGATTAAAAGTCACCTTTTTACCCACTACTGTCTGCCTATCCACTGACTAGTTCAGCATGATCCTGTTGCTTTGGAGTATATCCTAAATAGCCCATGGGAGAATAAATCACAAGTAAGCACCCATTGGGTAAAGCATTATGCAACTTTTCTACATTCTTTTGACCTGTATGTTATGGTAAAAGCCCATTTCATTCAGACTTCTAGCTACTTAAACCTGTGGTGAACGGTTGATGTGCATAGTGTATACCATATGCTGAATTCAGCTTTCGGCAGTCCCCTGTAATAAGTTCATTTAATGATGTATTCTAAACCTGGGGTGAGAAACCTGTGGCCTTGAGTTAAGTTCATGTGGTGTGGCACAGTGTGCGCTCTGCAATGCTGCATGCTCCACCAACTTTGGGCTCCAGCTCTGCCCACCATTGGCTGCATCCCCCAGTTGACTTTTTCCATGGGTCAATGACCCTTCATTCGAAGACGTTTCTCTGCCCTTGTTCTAAACAAATACTAACTGGACACTAAATTGAGAACAGGTTAAACAGAGCTATATATAAAATATCTTAAGCTGGCATATTAATGTGTACAAACCACGATAGCAGGCAGGAAAGTTCTTACAGATTTAGAAACCTATAGCTCATCCATCTAATAATGAGCATGGCACCCATAAAAGTAAGGAAGAGTAGCTCAAATTTTAAGAGGAACCTTGCAAGAGCAGAAACAATAAAGGTACCACAAGACTCTTTGAAGACTAGCAAGTTTATTATGGCATAAGCTTTCATCTCGAGAGTCCTCTTCAGCAGATGCATGAAGTGTTATCCTTAGTAGGCAGGTATATATACACAGAGGTGTACAGGGGAGGAAATGTAAACAATGGGGTTAGATGGGAATGAAATGCAAAAGGCACAGTCTGACAATTCAATTGAAGCTTAAAGGTATGCAAAAAAAAGGACAGTGATCACAACAGTAAGGGATGCTAATAGAGGGGGGAGGTATTTGCATGCTTCTAAGATTAAAGAAATCCTAAGACAAAAGTGTGTAGTATAAGTGAGGAGAAAGGATGACACGTTTTGCATGGTATGCTACCCCCATTTTTTTGTTTACTGGAATCCCTGTGGACCACCATTGTGTGTTAAAATTACTAAGCAAGAGTGTGTAGTCCTTTACAGTTAAGGCTTAACTAATCTGAAGTATGCACTCTTGCCTAAGAACAAAAGTGCCTTGCAGGATCTGATTAAGGTCCATGTAGTCCAGCGCTCATGGGGTTGTATCCAGTGTTAGTCTAATTGAAGGCCCATTCATTTCAATTGTCTACTCTAAGTAAGACTAACATTGGATACAACCATTTGTAAGAATCCCCACAGGCATTAAGTGGTCCACGAAAAACTGTATAGTAGACCACCTACTGCGTGCAAGCTACTTTCTGATCACCCCTGGTATGGATGTAGTTGAACCTGAGCGATAGAAAAACTGTAATTGATGCTATCTGATTTTACTCCCCGGTGATCTATATATGCTCTGTATACATGTTCAGCAAACATCTGAATATGTAAACATAATTATACTGCCTGCTTTTTTTTTATCAGCACCTTTTCTCAAACCCAAGCACTCCTTGACTTCCAAAAAGATTCTCCACCTAGCATCAAAAATTCTTAGTTTCACAGATTCCTTGTTCACGTTGAGATTTAGTCTATAAAATGATTGCCTGTATGTCTTAGTCAACTTAATGGAATGCTTTAGATCACCCTCTCAAACTCATTTAGAATCATGGTAACTGAATTACAATTTTATTCCTAGCAGTTAGAACTCCTTTGCCTCATGCTCACTAAAGGTTTGGCAGGCTAGCCTTCAGCATAGCATTGCCCGCCAATAATAGAGAGCATTTTATCATGTGCTTCTGCATTAATGCCTGCTCCTGTTAAAATGGTTGGTTATTGCTTCTATCTTCCTTGGCTCTTACCTCAAAAAGTTGGACCTACAATTTAAATGTCTCTCACTTAAGCTTTAGACTGATTATCATCAATGGTAGACATTTACTTGAGTTGGATTGTACACTTGGTCACTAATTTTTTCATCTCCCCTCCCCCTTTTATGAGACTTTTGGCCATCTTCATTTCCTTAGTGGAAATAGGTTCTTAATTTAAAAAATCCATCATTTGATTAATGGTATGTAACCCAAAATCTGAATTCCTGAGACTACGAGCTCCTCAAAAAAGCTCTGTTGCCTTCTGTATGAGCTGAGATAGGTGTTGTATTTTAATGTTCAGTAATCTTTCCCCAAAAGTTTGCTCTTTCCTTTCTTCCACACAGACGCATGCCTCAGAACAAGATAGTTTTACTTTCAGGCTTGCTAAGGAAGAGTCTTTTTACACAGTAGCGATTAAAGTGTTAAGTGACTGTTCAGAAGTGTAAAACCATGCTATGAAGGGTGGGTGTATGTTGAATCTGAAGTTACAAAGATCATTCTTCATAGAAACATTTTCTCAGTTTGCTTTAATGAAGGGATTACTGTGAATATAAGATGGTATGTATTTGGAGGATAGAGGCTTGCTGAATTACAATGGTTACCAAGCAAACAAAATACAGTGCGCTGCATTAATTTTTAGGTCAGTGTCAGCTGGATGAGAAACTTGTACAATGAACAGCATAATCATACTGCCCTTGCAAGCTGAGGATGCTGATCTCAAGTGTGCTGCCTGAGGACACCATTCTGGGTTTTCTAAAGTAGAATTTGCTAAATGTACCTAAATGAAGTAATCTCCTCATGACTGTATTGGACACACACACACACAACCCAAGATACAGAAAGAATAAAAATGTGGCTGAATTGGGGGCAAACACTTCAGCGTTAGCAGGAAGCTGAAGCCAGTCTGCCACTACCAAAGTGGTCAGTTCAACATATGTTTTATATTTAGCAAATGTATTCTGTAAATGTGTCTCCGTGGGACAGAGGAGTGTGTGTGTTCAACTTGAATAAATTGATAGCAGTGTTTAAAGTATGCAAAATGTTTACTGTATATGTAAATGGGTGGAATCCTTCATAGTAACATGCACAGATTGACAAATATGTCAATTGATTTCTAAGTGGCAACACGTTGCCAGAAGTTGTGTGTGTGTAAATCTTTATAATAAATATTTAAATCTACTTCTTGAACCACAAGTAATGGCCACATGAGATCTTTATTGCCCTTTGCTTCAACTCAGTCTGCAACTGTGTTTTAATATTCCTGCTGCTCAATGGGATTAGCCACTTGTGAGGTTGATGTCCATGGAAATCGGACAGATCTGTAAAAGCCATCAAAGTGCTTCATATGGTAAATATGTGTCATTGTAAAGGCTTATTAAACTCTACTTACTTTACACATTACACCTTTGAGAAAAGTAGCTTAAGTTACTTGAAACTGGGCTTTCTGCCACACCCTGTCCAAGAAGCTGTTAAATTGCCATCTGGAATGGGTCATCAAGTTCTGCTGCTAAATCTGGTTTGTGGAAAACAGTTGACACACAGGCTAACTCGCACAATGGAAGAGAGTGATACGTATTCATTACTCTGCTTACATATCCTTGAACAGGTTTGAATTGGTACTGCTTTGATCTGAAAGATAAAAGATGGTCCATTTTTTAAATGAGTATTGCTTTTTTCTGATCAAAATGCATACTTTTCATATCCAGAAGGAAATTAAATTCCTCTCATCAAACTGCTTGAGGACAACTGGATACGGGGGAGGAGGATGGACAGGCTCTGGTCTGTGTGATAATGTGCCGATCACTCCCAATATGATCTTGTGGGAAGCTCCTAAAGTATAACACGTGGAAGAATATCGCAAGGAAGAGGGTGGGGATAGATGTATAACCAAAAAAAGGTTCCACAACATATGCTGTTTGTGATGCATGACAGTTGTCCATGTGTTATAGAGTGGCAAAAGATAGGCTTGAGTATGGCTCATTCAAGAAAACAAAAATGAAGTTCCTTAGTTGTCCTGTGTTCTTAATAAAGTGAGTTGTGTTTCATTGCACCATGCTAGACTCTTACTCGGTGAATACAAGAACTTTAAGGCAAGTTGTACACACCTGTGTTTAAGTCTGTCTGTTTGCCTTTGCTTCAACTCTTCAGTAATTTCATCATCTCTTATCACCTTCAAAGTGCCGGTATCTTGCACCATCTAGAGTCAACCAAATACAAATTTATTTATTATATTTATACCCCGCCTTTTTTCCTGCAAGGAACCCAAGGCGGCTTACAGAAGCCTCTCCATTTTATCCTCACACAACAACCCTGTGAGGTAGGTTAGGCTGAGAGTCAGTGACTGGCCCAAAGTCACCCAGTGAGTTTCATGGCTGAGCGGGGACTAGAACCCGGATCTCCCAAGTCCCAGTCCAACACTCTCACCACTACACCACACTGGTTCTCAAGCATATATATGCGTTTCCATTATTAGGAGGAGAAGTGCTTGTTTGGTGTATACATACTTGATTCAAAATAAGTTACATGCAAATAGTATTATTAGAGGATATATGTTTTACTTCTGAAGATTACTACTATACTCAATAATGATGTAACCCCCCTAGAAACACTCTCTAGTAATTTATAAATATGATGTCTGGTCAGTCTATGTAGAAATGTGTTACATGTTTCTACTGATTTCCTTTAAGATCATCAGAATTATTATGAGCAAAAGGAAAAACAGTTCTGCAGTTCTTATATTTTGGTAGCTCTTACTGTAGGCATCCACAACTTTGGTCACTGTCACTCAGTCACACTGCAGTTCATATTAAGGTGGATTTATTGATCCATTTGCACTTCATTTCTAAGGTAAAATGCTTATTAGGGGCTATCCTGCCTCCTTCCTTTAAAAGGAGGTGTTTTTATATATTGAGAAAGTTATATTAGTCAACAAAGGATGAGAATTTCAAGTATCCCCAATGTCTCATGGATTCATTCTTAGGCTGTATTTCTAAGCCATCATCATCATCAGGCGATCACTCGTGACCGAGTAAGATTGTCTTCCAGGATAAAAGGAGGAAATTCTAAAGGAAGATTGTGTAGACTCTAGCGATGGGTCCGTAAGTGACTGTGGAGGCCAATTCTAGATCCACACAGCTTCCCACAGTGAGGACACAGGTTACCAGATGGAAGATGGTCCTGTGAAGGATTCGTTTGACGTGCTTTTCGCTTAGCACATTTCTCCCCTTCACCTTGCACTCGGGCTTCTTCAAAGTCCATGGAACCTTTGTGAAAGGCCAACCTCCATTTAGATCGTTCATGTGCCAGAGCTTCCCAGTTTTCGATGCTTATATTGCATTTTTTTAGATTAGCCTTATGAACATCTTTAAACCTCTTATATTGACCACCGATATTCCGCTTTCCATCCTTGAGTTGGGAATAAAATAACTGCTTTGGGAGACGGCAGTCAGGCATTCGAACAACATGACCGGTCCACTGAAGTTGGCGTTGAAGGATCATTTTTTCAACGCTAGTAGTCTTTGCTTCTTCCAGTACACTGACATTTGTTCGCCTATCTTCCCAAGTAATTTGCAGGATTTTCCGGAGGCAACGTTGATGAAATCTTTCAAGGAGGTGGAAGTGACGTTTATAGATGTTTGGTTGGTTTGGTTGGGTTGGAAGACGCCTATGCGTGAGACTGTTTTATGTGGGGAGATCGGTGCACAACGAATCACCACACAAACTTGACAGAGTACGGCAAAGATCCAATGGCACGGTTGCCCTGACGATTGGAAAACCATTCTCTGCTGCAGCCTTCATCCGCCTTCACAGCCGTTGTAATTTAGGTTTAATTATCTTCCGCCTGCTCTGCCGTTGCGGACTTTATGTTTTGGATCGTTCTTTGTCTGGTTCCTCTCCCCAGACCTTACCGCCATGGGTGACCCTACTGGGAGTACATAGCTCCCGACGGCATTGCTCACAGGGTTCATTGGAACACGCAAGCCCACTCACCACTTCAAGGTGACGAGCACTGCTTACTGGAGTCCAGCTGAATTCAGTGCTAAAACTTTCAAGAACATGCATGGGATCATGTTGTTAGGTTGTAAACTTGGGTGACTTGTTTGGAAGCAACTCCCAATGAAAGCACAAGCACTTAACTTCCAAGTAAACATGTTTAGTATTTGAGAGGCATAATTCTGACGAATTCACAAAATCACTCCATTAGGGAAACCTGTTGACTTAGGCATGTGTCTGTTTCATTGAAAAGGGCCATTGGTTGAACTTGTTGATGCTGGATTCTTACACCAACCATACATTCTATAACAATTTATGTAGCTAACCACATTGTGAAAAACATGTTTATACCTTCAGAATCCTAGAAGCCATACTATGGATGCTTGGTGTTTCATCTGTACTGGTAGTATTAAGCAAACCCAGAAATGCTGGGATAAAGAAGGTCCATAGAATTGAGGCCAAAAGGTTATAATTCCAGTTGAGCATCCACACAGGAGCCCTGCACATAGCATGTACAATGCGACTCACAAAGCATCAAGCAGACAGTCTAAAAAGCAACATGCCTGTAGGGCAAATGAGTCCACATTCCTCAAGCAAATGAGCCAAGTTATATGCTTCAAGGGACCCCCAAACACCCAAATCCTGTCACCAGCCATACTGTTTCACCTATACGAGATTTCTTTCCTAGGGAACCATAATACTAAACTATCTTCCTACCTCAGCATTCAACATGGAATTAGAATCCCTCTGTGTGGCAATGTTTTCTGTACGCCCCTGTACATTGGAGTCAGAGCTATTTTCTGAGCTCATGTTACAATTTGATCGTCTCCAAGATGACTTCTCTTTGATATTCCATGGTTCTCTTTGACCAAACATACCTTTAAAAATAAAAATAGACCTATTTGAAAGTCCTGTGTTTGACTTCAAGTTCTTTTTTCTCTGTTGTAAATATATCCAAATTTTGCTCTCATGACTTTGCTGTACTACAGAAGAGTCATAACTTCCATACTAATAGAATGAACCACCATATGATGGTAGAATAAAAGATGATGGTGCTTCAGCTCCAAAGAGTCAGGGCACAATCCTATGCATGTTTAAACAGAAAAAATGTCCTACAACTCCCAGTATTCCTCAGACAGCATGTCTGGGGAATGCTGGGAGTTCTCAGATTGTTTCTGTCTAAACATGCACAGGATTGTGCCCAAAGTCAATGTATGATGTATCAAAAACATGACTGGATGGGGAATGAGGTGCAGTCAAACCTGGCAGTTCCCACTAGTTAAGCTAAATAAATAGATCAAATCATTTTCACCATAATCTTACCTATGTACTCCCCTTCTAGGCTCCACAGCTTCATGCTACTGTCCAAAGATGAAGTGAGGAGAAGCTGATGTTCACTCACAAGGGTGACACTACCCCATTGGAAAAGAAAATGGGTTTGGTTCATTATAATGACAACTGTTCTGAAAATAGATGCCTTTGAGCATGTGTCCTTTCTCAAAGATCTTGTTTCTTGAGTTCTTTCTGGCATTGGAATGATGATGGAATTGGGACCCTGCTTCTTGATGTGTTATGTGGAATTAATTTCCATAAACATCATTTTGGATTTGCTTTCCCATACTTTGTTCAAGATCTGGGCTTTAGAGTAGGCACTCTACTGGCTAGTAGTCCTGATGGCTATATGCTAGCTCCAGTATCAGAGGCAGTATGCCTATGTACACCAGTTGAATGTGGGTGGGAGGATGCTGTTGCACTCATGTCCTGCTTGTGGGTTTCCCATGGGCAGCTGGTGAGCCACTGTCTGAACAGAATCCTGGACTGAATGGACCCTGATCTAGCATGCCTCTTGTGTTCTTAACCAAACTTTATGTAGTGTTTGCTTAAAGGACTGTCACTGGGAAAGTAGACTGGAACATTAAGGCCCATTTCATACACTGTATAATTTTCCTATTCAGAATGTACATTTAGTGAATGGGCAAGCTGCATATAATTGTCTCGTGTGATAATCCCTCACGTGTATTTCATAGAAACAGGAATGCTGGACGATACCATCTGAAACATCTAGGGCCAGGGGGGACCCAGGTATGGGAAGGCTGCTCTATGATAAGACACAAATTGAAAGTGATGGACTGGGCCATGTATTCAATGGCATGGCTTACCTTGTGACACAGCAGCTGTGAGCCTTCCAGCTCTGAAGTACTATAACAAATTAAGAAGGGAACAATTAAGAAGGGGTAAGAATGTATACTCTGGAATGAACATGAACATTATGGTTTTGCATACAAAATGTTTCTCTCACAAGCTGGTGGATTGACTTCTGGCCCATTCATGGCATAGTCTGCCATGTTCCAGATACAGAGAGAACCCTGCTGGTCTCCTGCGCACAAGAGGGAGTCATTGTTGCTGACTGCCAAGTCACTGATTGTAGATCTCCCTTTGTACTGCAAGTGAGAAAAAAAAAAGAAAATACGGACAGGTTGTGAGACAAAGTATCAGCTTCTGGGTTACAAGGAACTTCAGTACGAAAGTTGTGGGAATGATGTCTTTTAATCAGGGCATTGTATTCATCTTTACTCTTTGTAAGAGAGAGGCAGAGCAATCTCAAAGGTCTCCTCCCCCCCCCCTTTTTTTTAGTGAACTGTTAAGTGACCTCACAACAGTAATAAAAATATAGTGGCTCAACTAGTAGAATTAGCAATATGGAATGGATTTTTACCAAAAATGATCAGCACTTACAGTAGAGAAATGAGCAAATTGTTTCCCACGGCCATATATATTCCAGAATGTAATATAACCTAGGAAATAACATCAATGCAATAGTATGAGAAATCGAACACAGATGAAAAATAGGTTTTCTGGCTGGGAAAAAAATGTTTCTAATATTAAAAACATTTTCAATAGTAGAAATATGCCGTAGTTGAATATGTGCGGGTGGGTGGGTGGCACTATTCTATATTCTATCACAAACTGTGAAACCATATGAGGTTTTGTCTATACAACAAAGTTCATTTTCCACCCTACAATGGCCACACAGCCAGGCCTTATCCTAACATTTGTGGAAGATTTCCGCCAGCATGTCAATATTTTTGCTTCTTTTGTCTTTATAATAAAACAGTTGTAGAAAACTCTTCCAGATAGAATTGTCCAATAAAACTAAATAGATATGAGACATTTAAACACTTCTAAAGCACCCTATCAAAATGTAGTAGGCTCAAGGAAGAAGTGTTCAGCTACTGTTTGAAGTTGATAAACACTTCAGAGGGGAGATCTGATCTCTCTTGTTAACATTTTTTGTTTGATTTTGTTGCCACCTACAACAGCACAGCACTAATCTTACAAGGCATTGACTGGGTTCAGACAACACGATAACCCACCCTCACAGGTTGAGTATAGGGTTATCATTGAACTGTGGGCTGTTGCTGAAACGTGGGTTATGATGTTGTCTGAACCCAGATGTGCTAACAAGCCATGCCTTGTTAACCACAAACAACCCATGGAGAGAGAACCCATGGTTTGTTGTTGAGTTGTGAATTGTGGGTTGTTCATCATGGTTTGTTATCTCGGCTGGGTTCAGACAACATGATAATCCACATTTCAACAACAACCCACAGTTCAATGACAACCCACACTCAACCCATACTCAACCCTTGAGTGTGGGTTATCGTGTTGTCTGAACCCAGTCATTGCCAGATTTGGATAACATGACCATAGTGCTGATAGTTCATCCTCTTAATTATAATCTAAAAAATACTTCAATATTTGTATAGCACTTTCAATTGTTCAAAGTGCTTCCCATGCATTATTTATTGGTCATCCTTACAACTACCCTGTAAATTAAGTCAGCGTTATTATAATTTCTCATAATGCAGACTGGGATGGGGTGGGAGGGGGATTGAGGCTGATCATCACCACAGAGGCTTGTTAAGAAGAACCTGGCTTGCTCTGCGATGTAATGAGGACAATGCCCCATTGAGACATATGATGTGGGCATGTCCTGTAGCAGCTTCCTTTGGGTTGGAAGTTGTTGCTCATATAAATTTTGTTCTTGAAAAATCTGTGATAATAGTGGATGTCCACACACTTTAAAATTATATCCCTGTGATGTGGGGATTAACAGATGGACAGCAAAAGTGGATACTGTGAGAACCCTAATACCTTGGATTGCAAGTAACTTAGTTTGAGAGCGTTTTGCAAGACAAGCAAATGTTTAAATATTTATTTTTAAAAATTGGACTTGATATACAAATGACGTATTGCAATACAAGTACTGTAGTACGGCTTAAATTAAAAATCTCTGTACAATTTTTTTTGGGGGGATTTCATTTTGATATACAAGTGTTTTAGATTACAAGCACGTTTCCGGAACAAATTATGCTCTCAATCCAAGGCATGACTGTAGTTGCAAAGAGACTTAAACCCCAAGCTTTGAAGGAAAAAACACGCACAACCCATCACTCAGTGGACTGAAGATCTTACCTCACTTGGTACATTTGAACATATCTCCTACAGCCATAAATTTTGTATTGATGTTCACAATACATCCTACAGCTGTATTGATGCTTATTTAGTTACATGGGCTAATTGATGCTTATTTAGATACATAGGCTGCTTATATCAGGGATCCCCACCATGGCACCCATGGGCACCTCCAATGGTGCCTGTGGAGGGATCCCCAAAATGGTGCCCCCTGGGCAAGCAAATTTTTTAAAAATTTCCCCCATTTTTTTTTAATATACACAGATGGATTTGTATGAAATGCATACAGCTTTCTAGCAATTATAGATAGGCTTCAACAAAAGTGGACCAAATATCCAAATAAGTATCCATTTGAAGGTGGCATCTATATGCCACCCATACAAATATTTAAAGTGTTGTAAGTTCCTCAAAGCTCCTATTGGCACCAATTGATTTTTCCCTCCAGATGAGAATAGCAGGGGGGTGCCCCGCACCCCAGGTACCAATCCATATGGGCCCTGCACACCATCTATTTATTGCTAAATATCATTCACGCAATTGCTAATTGTATGGATGGTGTCATGTTTAGTTTGGCCCTGATTTCCCCTTGTGGCTCCAGTCCACTTGGACCGCACTGAATGTCTCTGAAAGGCCCACCCAGCCTTCAACAGCAACTTTTCTGTGAGTGCAAGCTGCTGAGGGAAGAAGGAGGGACCTGGAAACCCTCTTTTGTTCTAAGTTTCTTTCCTTTGATCTTTACCTCTGGGTCCACTGGCCACCAGTATTGCTGCTGTTTTTTTCTTTTCTAACCTTGATAAGAGGAAAATTATTTTATTGATGGTAAAGTCCTCTGGGAAGAAAAAAAAAATTAAACACATCAGTATTTCCAGCAGCTTACACAAACAAGCCCACGCCATCAATAGATATCTCTGAACAATGCATCTTGCTGTTGACACCTCTGAAATGAAATCCAGCTTGCCCAGGTACACAGAGGGACTCTAGAAGGCTCTAGCACAGTGGTGGGTAACCTCCTTCAGCCCGAGGGGCTAGTTTGATTTCAGAAAAGCTCTCGGGGGCCACATTCCGGTGGTGGGTGGAGCCAAAGGTAAAATGGGTAGGGCCAAAAATGAAAAATAAAAAACCACCCAAAACACCACCCCAACATATTGTAGGTTAAGCTTTAGGAGAGGCATTTCAACTTTTAGAATGGGGGGAAACGGCACAAAACCTGGGGAACTACCAAACAATCGGTGGTTGGAGGAAAGGGGTGCCAGTGCAAGCAGGCTTAGCCATCTGGGGAGCCCTGGAAGGGTGGATTGGGACCCCAGGAGATCCAGATTTGGCCCTGGGCCTGAGGTTCCCCACCCCTGCCTTAGGGTCAAACTAGACGGAATAGGATAGTACATCTATTTACGCAGCTGTCTGCTCAGTTCAAATCTACAGTGCATGTAACATTATCTCACAGCTTTCTCAACCAGCTGGGTGCATCTTGTGATTTTAAATGTACCAGATGACTTAGCTTAGCCTTCTCCAACCTGATGCCTTCTATATATTTTGGACTACAATTCCCAGCATTCCTGACTATTGGCCATGCTACCTGAGGTAGATGGGAGTTGAAGTCCAAAATATCTGGAGAAGGCTGACTTAGCTTCTCACGGAACATTTTATACTTGGGTATAGGCACCCAAGTACAAAATGCACCCTGTGTCAATTGTGAAGGGAGTGTGTGTATATAAATAGCCCTACTTCCCTTTAAAATATGCAGAAACAGCAATGGGGGAAATTTATGTCCACCCTTCCATGTGCTAATGTGGGCCACACATTGTGACTGTCACATAGAAGAAGCTTTAAATGGCTTCCATCTGGTGATCACTGCATGATGAGTTGTTTCTGCACAGTGGCTCACCATAAAATCTTCTCCAGCCACAATGTATACAAATACTGTAGAAGAAGAAGAAGAAGAAGAGGAGGAGGAGGAGGAGGAGGAGGAGGAGGAGGAGGAGGAGGAGGAATGTTTCTTGCCAGATAGAGAAAGCCGCCAATTTTATTTAGCCTAACAAAAGGCGTAATCCTACTCACCTGTTTCTCCTTTCACTGCTGCATTGCCTTTAGTACATAGACGGCTACAAAGATGTCCTGATACCAGATTCCATATGAGAATTTCACCATCAAAACTAGAAGTAGCCAAGAAATGTGGAGGACAGGCAGCTACACATAAAATATCATCCTTGTGACCGTGTTGCTGCATGATGTGATGACAAAAATAGTCGTTATCGTGCAGTCATTGCCGTATCGATCACACAGGTAGTACGTCTTTTATGTAGACATTTGGGTGATCTTTTATTTGTGCTTAGCTATACAGTTTGTCATCTGATGTCAATGTCTTACCACATTTTCAATCCAGTCCAGTTGTGAGCATGATCCTTCAGCCACTTCATCATTCAAATCCTGAAGTTAAAAACAGATCAGTGACTTTTCTGGCTCCAGGGAATCATGAAATATGATATTTTTAATGGATATACAAAATAATTATTTGATTTAAGCATGCATTAATGTATGTCAGAGCAGTGCCACGGGCACCACTTGTATTTCTAGAGAACTGCCCCTTGCCAAAATTCCAAGAGCTGCGATTGGCTCTGGACTCTCAGGGAGGGAGAGGCGGAACTCCAGGTGTCCATCACAAGCTCATAAAGGACTTGAAGGCTACAGGCCTCTCTCGGTGCTGCTTCCCAGCATTTGCTCTTCCCAGCATTTGCTCTTCCGTAGCATCCTGTGTCTGAATGTGGAGATTCCATAGAGCCATTGTGCTAATGGCCCTTGCTAGACCAGCCTTCAATTATGCACACATGCATTAATCACACATGCTGTTGATGAGGAATGGGAATTGAGTGTACTGTACTCCTAAAAGAAGTCATGGGCTGTAAGGGAAAGCTCCAAAACTAGCGTAAAGGACTAGGCAGCAAAATCCAGAAGACTTAATAGCATTGTGTGGGAACTGGAGCTATGCATCATGGGTACTGCTCAAAATAGTAATGGGTTATAAAGGAAGGCTCCATAAACTAGTATGAAGGATTGGGAAGCAAACTAAAAAACCAAACCAAACCAAACCGGGAGCTCTGACATCGGGTCTTCCATGATCGTGAGCATGTAACTCTCATAATCAGAAGTCCGTCTTTCAGGGGGGTGCACACCAGAACACTAGGCTACATGTACAATGCAGCTATGCTCTGAGGCAGCCTTCCACAGCCTGGTGCCCATGAGATGCATTGCACTGCAATTCCCATCATTCTCGGCCAGCTTGGCCACTGCTGCTCTGAGGACTTATTCTGGGCCTCAAATTTCTTAGAGCACAATCCTATCCGCCCCCACCCTTGATGCACATAAGCCTCTGAATTCAGAGGCTTACGTGCCTCCAATGCAAGGTGCAGAAGGAGGCTGGTGCACCTTACGGCGTGGCGTTAAGCCATCGGCCCCAGCCTCCTCCCCGCCCCCCGGCACACCCCTTTTCCACCTCGCAGAGGCAGCCGGCATGGTTCTTTCCACACCGGCTGTGAGGGGGGTGGGGGGGGGGCTCGGCATTTGGAGTCCCAGCTCCAAGTTTGCAGGACCTCGGAGCTGGGACTCCAAATAATCTTATGCCCACCCCCACCCCCAGGCAAGGTCGGAGGGCCTATAGGGTTGCACCCTTAGAGGCATAACTCAAATAAAACGTTACGCTTATTTCTACTTACCAGGAAAACACTGATCTTCCTGCCCCATCCAACAGATATGATGTACCTTTTCAAAAATGGAAATGTGCTTTACTTAAGAAAGAAACAGAAGACCAATTCAAGCATAACCCTGTTTGTAACCCCATAACCCCATATCCCAAAAGCAAATAGCTACATGAGCAGTGTGGCACCCCTGATTTCCAAACCTATACAATGATACAGGAGTCACCCACAGAATCCACAGCTCATATTCCTCACTTACTAGCATGAGTTATCATCCAAAATCTACCTGTACCCACTTTCACAGATGTTAGACATATTTTTGACATGCATAAGGGCTACAAACATACTATTTTAAAGTATATTAAGGGCGAAATATTATGCACTCACCTGCGAATAGGCCCCATTAAATAAACACAGGGTTGAATCCAGGATATGCCTTCCATGAGAGGAAGGGGTCCGCATGTGCAAGGTACCTCCAGCCAATTTGGGGCGGATCCCACTGCCCACACCACAGCTCACCCGATCCAGCAGGGTCTCCTGACTCTCTGGGCCAGTTTGCATGATCGCCACAGTCCATCATGGGTTATTTAAGCCACGGTGGGTTGCGGCATGCGCCAACAGACTTTTTGAATATTCAAGCCGTGGTGGGCAGTTACTGTGGCTTATCATGTCATGCGAACCCAGCGAGGGTGGCTTATGCAAGGGTTAAACAACCCTTGCTTTACTTCTCAGTAACCATGGATAAATTATAGGAACTGCAATATGGGCTGTGATCCAAAGCAATCCTTGGAAATAAAGCCCATTAAAACTAGTTGCAATTTAAAATTGCTTTGCAATTTCCTCCATGTATAAATTCACAACACCAATTCTAGTGGTAGTAGTACTAGTCGTCATCCTATTATTGCTATGTCACATTAGGATTCGGGTGGGGGTGACTTTTTAAAAGTCCGACGCAGACATCATCTTCCTATCTGCTTCAGGCCAGGGTCCTTTTTAGGAACACTGAGGACTTTCCTTGGGGAAGGGGGCTTGAAAAAATATAGTCTGACAAGAAACTCTGTTGATTGATGAAATTCTAATATGAGAGCTACAGACAAATGAAATGGGTACAAGCACCACTGATTTCTGGAAGATTCTGAAGTCAAACTACACATGTCATCTAGACATGTGTCTGTAAATATATACAGTATAGCCTTTATTGAAGGCATTATAGATAACTTGATTTAATTGTATTTATTTATTTATTATATTTATACCCCGCCTTTTTTCCTGCAAGGAACCCAAGGCGACTTACATAATCCTCCTCCTCCTCCTCCTCTCCATTTTATCCTCACAACAACCCTGTGAGGTAGGTTAGGCTGAGAGTCAATGACTGGCCCAAAGTCACCCAGTGAGTTTCATGGCTGAGCAGGGACTAGAACCCGGATCTCCCGAGTCCCAGTCCAACACTCTCACCACTACGCCACACTGATGACCGCATAAAATTCAGATAATTTTTTTAAAAAATTCATAAAATTCAGAGGGTTGGATCCAGCATCTGCCTTCCACGAGAGGAACAGCTCCACTCACGGAAGGTCCTTCTGCCTGATAGCTCCCGTGTCCTCCCTCAGCGATGTTGTTGTGAAATAGCAAACTGCAAACCGAGTACAGTGTTTCATCTGAAAAGTTTGAAACTGCCATCTTGCTGCAAGTCTTTATGAAATCCTCTCAGAAGAGCAACAGAACTTGGCAAGGGTGGGTTGTTGGCATGATTAACAAACCACCCACAATAAAATAGCCCATGGATTGCACCCTAAAATAGCCCATGGGTTGCGGGAGGTTTGTTAACCACGCCAACAACCCAGCCTCACCGGCTTCTGTTGCTCTTCTGAGAGGATTTCGCAAAGACTTTTTCACAGTTTACATGTATTTTCATGATTATTTACTTGTAATTTTGCGCCGGCATCATTTGTACCTGTTGCTGTAAATATCGGCATATGTGCAAGCAATGACTTCGTCAGCTGAACTGGTAGCTGAAAGAGAGAGAATGATTATCTTGTTGCTATTCTGGGCAAAGGATTGGAGAAACTAAGGGTGCAATCCTATGCATGTTTAGACAGAAATAAGTCCTACAACTCCCAGCATGCCCCAGCCAGCTGGCTGGGGCATGCTGGGAGTTGTAGGACTTATTTCTGTCTAAACATGAGTAGGATTGCACCCTAAGAAGCTAGTCATTAGGTCTCTACCTTGCTTAATGGTATGCATGTAAGAAAGGGTGCTGCAGTCCCATTTTTTCAGACTTCCATCTCTGCCACCAGTGATCAACCTGGAGGGAAGAAAAAATTCTACTATAATGGGATTAAAACAGGCAAAACTTTAAATTGCATCAAAAATTGTTAACTGAAACTCTATTACCTATTCCCCTGGACAACCTATTGGCTCCGTCATTCTTAAGTCGATCATGCTGTACACTGCACTGTTGTCCATCCACCCACGGCTTTCCCACCAGACAGGTGTGCCCTGGTGCAGAGGCCCTCCTTTAGAATTGGTGCCTAGGCAAATATTCCATAAGGAACTAAGATCTGCCTTGCTGTGTCAGATTGAAGTCCCCCTAGCCTAGCATTCTGTTTTCAAAAGTAACCAGCCAGATGCCTCTGGAAGGAAGGGATGGAGGTGATTACTATCCTGCCACCACTCTCTCTTCCCCCACCCCCATTATTACCATTGGTGATAATGGTGGTGGTGATGGACAGACGGACAGCCCCCTCCATTCCCACTGCTGATGATGGCAGCGGTGGCGACCACATCCTCTCTTTATCCCAACCCCAGCAGTGGTGGCAGTAGCGTGCCACGGGCCTGTCCCTCGATGTTTTACTGTGAGGGGAGCTTCCTCAGACTGAGGCGTTGGCAGGGAGGTGGCCCTGGAGACCGCCTGTGCCACAGCAGCACAGCAGTAATTAGGGCCATCTCTCCTCCAAGGTTCCCTCAGAGCAAGGCATTTGGGCCAATCTTTCTGGAGAGCCATGCTGGCTGTCTCTATTCCGTGTGGCCAGTGAGTCTACCTACCCAATGCCATACTCTGAGGGGTCCTCAAAGCGAGGCATCAGGGAGGTGACACTCTAGAGAGCTGTGCCAGCCACTCTCCTGCTGTGGCATTTGCCACAGCAGCAGAGTGGCCAGCAGCTTTCTGGAGTGCTTAGACATCTCACTTTGAGGATCCCTCAGAACATGGCATCAGCCTGCCATTCCAGAGAGTCACGCCAGCCCCTCTCTTGCTGTGGCATCTGCCACAGCAGGAGAGAGGCTGGCCGGCTCACCAGAACAGCTACTCACCCTAGGTCTTACTCTGAGAGGTCCTCAGGCTCACGGCCGATTCACACATCACACTAAGCCATGGTGGGTGAATTAACCCCCGGGGTTAGTGGTGAGGGTGGGCAGCCATTTTGCATATTCAAGCCGCTACCGTGGCTTGTTGTGTCATGCGAACCTGGTGAGGGTGGGTTGTTGGTGTGGTTAACAAACCACCTACAACCCATGTGCTGTCTCAGGGTTGTGGGTGGTTTGTTAATCACACCAACATCCTACCCTCACCAGGTTCGCATGACATGACAAGCCCAGTCATGGCTTGAACATGGAAAAGTTGCCTGGCACATGCTGCAACCCAGCATGGCTTAGATAAGCCATGGTGTGCTGTGGTGATCTCGTGAACTGGGTCACTGAGTGCAACACAGACCTGGCTTGGACAACAAGACAACCCATCACGGGTAACTTGCTACAGTGGGTCGTCGGGTCTTCCAAACCCAGCCTGCTTTACCCACGGTGACTTGTTTTCTTCAAACAAGCCAACCTGAGACTCCATGGGTTGTTCTAGGGGTTGTTTTACCCATGGTGGGTTATCTTGTCATCCAAACCTCGGTGACCAGACCCACCATGGGTAAAGTCAAGCGGCAAGTGAGGCACAAGTCAAGAGCAGCAAAAAACAACAACACCTTGCTGCTCTTGGCTACCTCACCTGTGCCACCAGCAGTGACAGCCCCTGCAAATTGCCCACGTGGGAAGCCTCTCCTGGGCAATGTCCTGGGAGGTACCTGCTGTCAAAGTGTAGCAGGTACCAACCCTGGACATTGACCCAGAGAGGCTTCAAATAGGCTTTCCCCCCTTGATTTGCCCTGCCAGCTGTAGTGGTGAGAGTGTTGGACTGGGACCTGGGAGATCCGGGTTCGAGTCCCCGCTCAGCCATGGAGCTCATTGGGTGACTTTGGGCCAGTCACTGACTCTCAGCCTAACCTACCTCACAGGGTTGTTGTGAGGATAAAGTGGAGAGGAGGAGGAGGATTATGTAAGCCGCCTTGGGTTCCTTGCAGGAAAAAAGGCGGGGTACAAATATAATAAATAAATAAATAAAATAAATAAAAGGTGAGCTATCAAGGGAAAGTGAAGGTGCAAGAGATCTTTGCTCGCAAAAAGGGGCTGATGGGATTTGCACCCCCTTTATGACAAGATTCTCGTTTTTTTCTTTTTTGCCCTGATAGTCTTCAGGATGCTGCACTTTTTGCACTTTTTCCCAAGACTCTAGCTGCTGTTCAAAAGTGCATCCCACCCCCTTTTCTGGGCAAAAGGAGTTTTGACAGCCAGCCAAATGAATAGACTAGGCCAGTGATGGCGAACCTATGGCACGGGTGCCACAGCTGGCACACAGGGACCTCTCTGTGGGCACTCGAGCCATTGGTCACCAGATCGCGAAAAGACCGTCCCCTTCTGCAAAACACTAATGATCTTGTTCTTTCTCACAGTGTGGAACAGAATGATTTTATTCTAGAATTCCTGTTACAGAATTCTTTTCTACATTGTTATCACATTTAAAAGATTTTGAAGAATGATGCACAGAGCATGGCTTGGATGTAAAGCCCTAAGAGTTGACCTGAGTGCTGCATGTGTTGCTCTCAAACTAACGGAGTATGAGCCAAGGTTTGACAAATTATCAGCATGCATGCAATAGCAAAAATCACATTAATTGTGCAAAAGCATGCCCAATGCAAACTTTTACCTAATGCAGTGTTTGCAGTCCAAGACATAAAGTGTTTAAAATGTGTTAAGCACGTTTAGTTTTCTTGTTTATCTTGCTCATCCTAGTACAGGTTGACTTTTACTTTTACTAATCCGACACCTGTAGAAGCAGGGAAAGGACCCATACAATTTCAGTCTGGCATATAATCATATTACAAGTTGAGAATCCCTTATCCAAAAATACATGTGCCTAATTATTTAAAAAGTTTGTATAAATTCCCTTCAGGCTATGTGTACAATGTAGTACTATAATAATTTTTTGAGTTGATTTTTTTTTCAACAAAAAACTGTTTGTATCATTGAAAGCTCTGTTATTGTGTTTTCTTTAAAGACAAAAGATGTTAATTAGTTCGGACAACTATATGAGTTGTTTTTCTAAAACTAAAACCTTGGTATTCAGGTTTAATTGCAGTGTTGGCACTTTGAAATAAATAAGTTGGTTTTGTGTTGCAGTTTGGCTCTCGGGCTCAAAAAGGTTCGCCATCACTGGACTAGGCTGATAATCTTGGCTGACAGACTTAATGTCATTGTATTAAGAGGCTAATTACTTGTGAAAAATTATTCTCTCAGTTACAAAATTGGACTTTTACTGAAGTTACTGAAGGTATATCTAAAGGCAAAACTTGTAGGACTTCATAGATTTGTCCTAGATGTAGATAAGACATTTGCATATCATTCGGTATGAAGAGCGATGGTTCCCTGCCACAGATCAGGCAACTGATAAATCCAAGCTACACAACCTGTGTACACGAAACAGAAATATACAACCACACACTGTACCCCATACGATATAGTATACGTGTGTTTCCCTAACTCTGAAGGAATCTTATGTTGGACAGCTGGAGAATATCACAATGGGGAGAAAGGAGAATAGAAATGGATGGTGTGGGTGTGCGGGTGTGGGTGTGCGCACGCGCATGTGTGCATGTGTGTGTATGATGTTATTTTGATTATAAAATCTTTGAATACCTCTTTCCATTGGCATCTAAGGCCATACAAGTTACAGCAGTTCTTCCATGAGCTTCATGTACTTTAATAACAAGTTGTCCATTTTTAAGGTTCCACACTTTTATAACCTAGAAGGAGGGGAAAAGGAGGAAAAACAAGAACTGAACTCTCTTCCCTTCCTTTTTGCTTCAAAAAATAGAGGGGTGGAGGGGAGGAAGCACAAAATCAAAAAGAAAAGATGCCTATGAACTATCCGGGGCAGGGGATCACAATAAAATTAGTTTCAATATAAATGACCCAAAATTCTTTCCTTAACTGGGACAGCAGATACAAGGAACACAGTGAAGACATCAAGATCACCCTTTGTGCTACATTTGGGTGTGGTAAGAGTCCCCAGCCAGAAGGTGATTACCACATGCATTTCATATGTGTAATATATTGAACTAGTCTTCTGTTGCTTAATCTTGCATGATAAATCTCTTTCTCTGACCTGGTTCGCATTATTGCAGGGTGGTTAATAAGCCACGGTGGGTTGTTAACCACCCTGCATGTGCTGGTTGTATGCTGGCCAATTTACATAATTACCCTTGCCGGGCATGGCTTGTTGTGATGTCCAAACCTGGCGAAGGTGGTTGGTTGGGGTGGTTAACAAATTAACCACCTTGAAATTTGTGTATCTTTGCCCACTCAGTCCCTGATCTGCCTTGAAACTTGCATATGTTTACCCACTGGCCTGGTTTGCACGTAATGAGATGCCACCGTGGGTGAATTTCCCCATGGAGCTTCTTGTTGCAGTGGCGGCCACCATTTTGAATATTTGAGCCATGGCAGGGGTGCACTATAGCTTGTTGTTACATGCAAGCCTGGCAAAGGTGGGTTGTTAGGGTGGTAGACAAGCCACACACAACCCTAAAATAACCCATGGGTTCTGGATGGCTTGTCAACCACCCCAACCACCCCTACCCTTGCTAGGTTGGCACATAATGACAAGCTACGGTGTGCCCCCACTATGGCTCAAATATTCAAAATGGCTGCCGCAGCAAGAAACCCCATGGGGAAATTCACCCACGGTGGCATCTCTTTATGTGTGAACCAGGTCACTCAGACTCCTCTCTGCCTTGAAATTTGCATATGTTTAGTGATCCTGTTCACTGCTCTGTAACTGTCATGTACATCTGACAGCTATCAATGGAGCCCAGTGGAGGGAAGCGACGACAGGCATGAAGTGGGGGGTGGGGAGCCGAACGTAGCTGTTGCCTGCAAGAGAAAAGGAGCTTTAGGGGCTGGTGTTATTACTTTGGTAGAATGTGAAGCAGCCTTTTTAAAAAAAGTGTTCACTAGCAAGGGAAGCACCAAAGTGGAGGATTAAATTGACAACAAGGAGATTGACAAGAGAGGTATATCGGTATGCTTGGCTAAATAACGGATAGGCAGTCTTGCGGTCTTGTGCAAGATCCCAGAAAATTTATTTTTAGAAAACTTGTGAACACATTCCCACATTCATAAGGGCTCAGAAAATTAATTCCTCTTTGCAATCTGAAGCACGGGGGTGGGGAGTTTCACTTGGGAATTTCCAAAGTGGAGGATTAAATTGACAAGGACATTCACAAGAAGGGGATATGGCTGTGCTGGACTCAATAGAGGACAGGAGGTCTTGTAGTCCTGCACACTTGTGCAAGACCCCTAATATATATATATATATATTTAAAGTTTGCGAACATGTTATCATGTTCATAAGGGCTCAGAAAATTATATGCATTTGTGATTTGATGCAGGAGGGGGGGAGATTCTCTTGTGAGCCAGCAACCCCAGTGGACCTATTGCAGAAAGGATGCTGACGTAGGGAATGAGGAAATGAGGATTTCTGCCACAAAGACCCCTGGGATACATGCCAGCAGCAGCCTGGAGGACTGAGAGGGACCGAGGGAGACACAAGCCACAGAGTGAACTATTGTCTGTCGGGAATAATGGACAAGCCACCCAGCCACCATGGCTTATTCTCAAGGTGGCTTAGCATGACGTGCAAACTCACCCTCTGTGTGTGTGCATGTGCTTGGTTTTCATGTAGCTTGGCTACAGTGGGCCTATTCAGACATAACATTCCTCACTTAATGAATTACAGTGTATTAAGCTGGGAATAAGCATCAGGCCCGCATACTTCCCCCTCTCTTTCTCACCATACTCTCGCTTCAGAGTTTTGATCCTGGTCTGTTTAAACTACAGCTCCCCATTACATCTGAAGCTGTGGTTTAAAGTTGGTTTTTAACCAGGATCTCAAATCATGGTTCGATCCTGGCTTAGAATGCTAGTTAGCAAACAGATATTATAAACCACAGTTCCCCATTTTGGAGAAATGGGGGACTGTAGTTTAAACAGACCTGGATCAAAGCTCTGAAACTGGCACACAGTGGAAGCAAGGGAAGACCGAGGAGAGAGTGTAATAAAGTATGCTTTATTTATTTATTATTATTTATTTATTATATTTATACGCCACCTTTTTTTCCTGCAAGGAACCCAAGGTGGCTTACATAATCCTCCTTCTCCTCCTCTCCATTTTATCCTCACAACAACCCTGTGAGGTAAGTTAGGCTGAGAGTCAGAGACTGGCCCAAAGTCACCCAGTGAGTTTCATGGCCGAGCGGGGACTAGAACCCGGATCTCCCGAGTCCCAGTCCAACACTCTCACCACTACGCCACACTGTTACATCCAAACTGGGCAGTCTCCGTATTACTTACAGAGTCTTCTGAGCAACTAACCACATGCTGCAACTGCTTGTTATATTGGCAGCAAAAGACAGGCTCATTATGGGACATGCCTGAAACAAGGATCTGATCCTCCCTGAAAAAGAAAAGAAGAATATGGGAGGAAGAGCAGACTGTGTCCATGTTTGGACAATTGTCCAAGGCTTCATTAAAAAAGCACTCTGCCCACATGTTCATCCCTTGCCCCTCCCCTGCCCTCTTTCTGTCATATACCAACTTTTGTGCAAAGAACCTGGCTTACATTAAGCCACAGTTCCCAGCTACATCTAAGCTGGGGAACTCTGGCTTAATGATGGTTAACAAACCAAGAAAATAAGCCAAGACCATATCCTGGCTTATTTTCCTGGTTTGTAAACTGACAGAGTTCCCTGGTTCAAACCTAATGGAGAACTCTGGCTTAATGTAAGCCAGGTATTTTCAACAGGAATCATGCAGGAGAGCTGGGAGGGAGGAATGCATGGCTATGGTGCTTTGGGAACTCAATTCTCAAAAGCATTCAGTTGAGACCTAGTGGCTGCTGGAACAACACATTTCTATCAGCTTGAGTGCTTTGAACCCCTGCTTCCCCGGCCTCGCTTTGTGACTGATCCTCCATGCTGCTGACCTTTGGACTCCTGCCAGACTCTGCTCTTTGGATTGCATTTGTATTGGACTGTTTACTTGTGTTTTGACCTTGGCTGTACCTCAGACCCTTCTCTTGAAACTCTCCTTCTTAACTGATAATACTGTGCTCTTGAACTTTGCCTATATATTGACTTCTCCTGCTTTGAACTGCCCTCTTGCTGGATTGATACAACCATGCTTGACCTTTTTGCCTGTTTGCTGACTTGCAATGGTATTTGCCCCACAGTAGGCCATAGAGCTGAGCGCTTGACCCAGCCATAGCAGGACAATGGCTAGGTCTAGGACAGTGATGGCGAACCTTTTTGAGCCCGAGAGCCAAACTGCAACACAAAACCAACTTATTTATTTCAAAGTGCCAACACTGCAATTAAACCTGAATACCAAGGTTTTAGTTTTAGAAAAACAACTCATATAGTTGTCCGAACTAATTAACATCTTTTGTCTTTAAAGAAAACACAATAACAGAGCTTTCAATGATACAAACAGTTTTTTGTTGAAAAAAAAATCAACTCAAAAAATTATTATAGTACTACATTGTACACATAGCCTGAAGGGAATTTATACAAACTTTTTAAATAATTAGGCACATGTATTTTTGGATAAGGGATTCTCAACTTGTAATATGATTATATGCCAGACTGAAATTGTATGGGTCCTTTCCCTGCTTCTACAGGTGTCGGATTAGTAAAAGTAAAAGTCAACCTGTACTAGGATGAGCAAGATAAACAAGAAAACTAAACGTGCTTAACACATTTTAAACACTTTATGTCTTGGACTGCAAACACTGCATTAGGTAAAAGTTTGCATTGGGCATGCTTTTGCACAATTAATGTGATTTTTGCTATTGCATGCATGCTGATAATTTGTCAAACCTTGGCTCATACTCCGTTAGTTTGAGAGCAACACATGCAGCACTCAGGTCAACTCTTAGGGCTTTACATCCAAGCCATGCTCTGTGCATCATTCTTCAAAATCTTTTAAATGTGATAACAATGTAGAAAAGAATTCTGTAACAGGAATTCTAGAATAAAATCATTCTGTTCCACACTGTGAGAAAGAACAAGATCATTAGTGTTTTGCAGAAGGGGACGGTCTTTTCGCGATCTGGTGACCAATGGCTCGAGTGCCCACAGAGAGGTCCCTGTGTGCCAGCTGTGGCACCCGTGCCATAGGTTCGCCATCACTGGTCTAGGATAACAACATGTGAAGATCTCTCCCCCCCCCCCTCCGCTTACCAAATGCAGGTGAATACCCTTAGGGATATAATAATCAGCACTTCTTATTTTCTTATGATTAATAGTTTTGAGTGCTATTCTCAGTGGCAAAATGAGAACTGTGTATATATCTTTTGTTCTAGGGTAAACTTTGATTTAAATAATGACGTTTGAATTGCCACTTGACTAAAGGATGTGTATCCAGGGCTTTTTTTCTGCTGGAACTCACTGGAACTGAGTTCCAGCACCTTTTCTTCTATTAATTGCATTACAATTTAATCGCCATCTACTCCTGAGGAAATGTAATCCAAGAGTTCCGGTACCTTTTTCTCCAGAAAAAAAGCACTGTGTGTATCTGATGCCTCTTCTAGATGGAGCAATGTATTGTTCACCCATTTCAGTTTATATGGTGAGACTGCCCATAGAGGAAGTTCTACACAGACTGTACTTCACTCAGAGCCAACAGAAGATCAAGAGATTGTTTGCCTACCTATGCTGGGATCGTAGGAGGCCAAAGTTTTCAGCTGCAATGTAGAGGGATCGCAAGCCTGGTGAAAAGTAGCAAGTCTCCATCTCCCCTCTGATTTGACTGACTTTGGGTATGACTGTGAGGAGGCAGGAGTGATCTTCAACATCCCAAACCTATGCGTGTGTGTATGTGTTTGTGGGGTGGGGAGAAGAAGAGGGATTGAGAAAAGCCATCACTTACATATCTATTATCTGGATAAGCAAGAAAACATGGCAAATGATGTTCCGTGGCAAATGATTACAAATGAAAATACCACAATCTCTCTTGAGATTGTCACCATTTTTTCCCTCTGCTGCTTCTTGCCTACATATTGGGGCATTAAGATTTTGAGTTCTATGATGAGGCAGACCTTCATAGAAAAGTGGAAATGTTGCAACTGTAAATAAATGTTGGACCTCCTTCCGAACTGACAAGCACTGATCAGCCTTTTGGTACTGCTCAGCAACATATGTGGAAATAATTGTGGGGAAAAGTTTGGATTAGCCAAATGCTTTTAGGTTGCTTCCAGCTGTTGCTTTCCTCCAATCAAAGCAGCAATCACATTGCCACACTGGAAGTAGGTGATTGTATCTCCAGGAAGTGGTAGCTACCAGTGCAGGGGTTTCATGCTATGGCTACTGTTTTGCCCACCCCCTCCCATCTTCCTACTGCAGCTGCTGACCCCCCACTCTGAATGCTACTGGCAAGCAGCAGAAGGGATCACCACTGACTCTGTATGCTTTAAGATATTGGATGTACTGGATAAGTTGCAGTATGTCAGGGAAATTATGCCACAAACACTTGCAGAACCTTACATTTGTCACCATGCAAGTCGTGTTGAAGATGCTTTTATTAGGGACATGCAGGTTTTGCTCTGTGTTTGACATGGCAGAGGATGGGGGGCCATGGCTCAGTGGAAGAGCACATCCTTTATATGCCCAAGCAGGTCTCTGGTTCAATCCCCAGCATCTTCAGTCAAAGGATCTCAGCAAGGCTGGGACTGACCCCTGCCAAAGATCTTGGAGAGTTGCGGCCTGTCAGTACTGGGCTAAATAGACCTATGGCATGACTCAGTATAAGATTCCTATGTTCAGAGAGATAGGGCCTTCTCAGTCATGGCCCCTACCCTGTGGAATGCCCTGCTTAGAAATATACTGCTGGTTCCATCTGTGGCTGCTTTTAAAGGGGCTTTAAAAACATACATGTGCAAACCTTTAACTGAAAAGGTTTTTTATGGTATTTGCTGTTGTAAGATATGTCTAATTATATGTTATTTCAACTGGCCTATTTTTAAATTGTTTAAATTTAGAGTGCTTTTATAATTTGATACTGAATTTTATTGTTTTATATTGTATTTTGACTTACAAAGATCAGTGTTGAAAGGCAGCTAAGAAATATATTTAATAAGTACTTTTTTTATTTATTTAAGAAAGTTGATATTCCCAAAACTCTGACTGTCGTGTGCCTAAGATCAAATTTCTCATTTCCATGAGATTGTGGACAATTCACACAACTGGGCTATATTGTTATATGTACTGAATGACTACATTTGATCTTCTAACATCACACAGTTCCTTGCAGATCAGAAAGTGAACATCCTTGCCTTGATGGTGCTGTCCAGAGACACTGAGAAAATCTTTGTACTTCTGTGAGCAATGCATACGAAGCCGACTGGAGAAGTATGTCCTCGCAGTATGCCAACTGCCCATCTAGTATAGTGGCAAAAATATCTATGATTAGAAGTAATTTTCTCAGCTGCCAATTTCTTCAGCATACTAAACACTTCTGTTCACAGTAAGGGTGAAATGCAGTTGTAAATGCACCTTCCTGCATCACTGTCTATCAGTTTTAAAACCTGGCACAAGTGCATGGAAAACTGCATTTCTGCCAGTCACACATGTACATGAAGAGAAAAGAAGAGAAGCTCAAAAGCACTTTAGGTGCTGCATGTGAAATCCATCTAAAAACACTTTGGGGCTTCTCTACACGAGGGGTTTAACCCGCCACTTTACTGAGGCTTCTTCTGTTTTCAGTGTGGAAAAGTGCATCCTTTACACAGGGTTTTTTCCTGGGGGTTTGTATTTCTCTACCTTTCTATATATTGTATTAATCAACCAACCACAAGATGGTGCTGTGCTATAGCTACAGTATAGCAGAATTGAGACTTTACAGGAGGCTTTCATTCCAGTTTGTAATTTAATACCTCACTTTCCTCGCTCTACCACCACCACCACCCCCGCAAAAATGGTTGGAAAACACCGGAGAGGCCCTGGAGGATGACGGTGTCGTGAAAACACCCCACAAGCTTCCATGAGTGAGGGATCATGAGCGCATAATAAATACCTCATGGCCTTTGGTCACAAGGAAGTTTTTAATTGCAGCTGAAACATCCACATAGGCTGGGTTCATTGAAACGTGGGTTTAATAGTGTTGTCTGAACCCAGCTGCAATAACAAACCAAGGTTTGTTAACCATGAACAACCCACAGTTCACAACCCAGCAACAAACCATGGGTTCTCTTCATGGGTTGTTCATGGTTAACAAACCATGGTTTGTTAGTGTGGCTGGGTTCAGACAATATGACAACCTATGTTTCAACAATAGCCCATGGTTTAACAACAACCCACACTCAACCCTTGAGTGCGGGTTATCGTGTTGCTTCCCTTCTGTTTGCCCCTGCCTCCATTTCCCTCCCTCTGCTGTTGTTTCCCCTGTGTTGAAGTTTAGATTCCTCTGGGCAGGAACTTTACATCACCATGCACATTGATGGTGCTAAATAAATAAACATCAGAAGGGCTTATTTTCATTTTTACATTTGTTTAAAACTGAAGCATAAGAGACTGCAGCTGCAAACATTTGCACACATATACAAAGTCTTGCGTTCTGGGAAGATAATGTAAGTATGGACTGAAGCACCAAAATGATAGTTTAAAAAGTGCACACCTAACAGCAACAACCCCCAAACCATTAACCAGAAAATTAATAGAAATTGGCTAATTTTATTCTATTTCAGAGTTTTTACCCAGGGACATAAGGGTTCCATAGACGAATATTCCGGTCCAAACCACCAGTCACAAGAATATTTCTTTCTGTGCAGAAGTCAAAGGTCTTGACTCCTTTGTGCATTTTAAAAACAGATTCATCACAGGGAAAACGTCTTGGTGGAGAAGCAGTAGCTGGTATGGGGAATTTATTCTGGCTGACACTGCTGGGACCCATCAGAGTTTTCAAGCGATGCTTCAAATTTTTGGTTCCACTAACACAACCTGTGTCATGGGAAAATGGAAGGGATGCATGAGAAGGAAAGTAGAAAGGGAAAGAAGACAAACTGAAAGCCCTTGACGTAAACACTGAGTTGTTTCCATATTCCTGGCATGCTGTTCTAAATATCTGATAAGCAGCAGTAATAGAACATGTTTGTTCATTGATGAACCACAACCTCTCAGTTAAGATTAGCACAAGAGGCCCTACTCCAAATCTCTTTGCTGGTAGAGGTGCCATCTAGTATGAGCAGGGCCTTTCCCGTAGTTGCCCCCAACTGGGTCCTTCATAGTTAGGACAGAGGGAAACACAAACCTGCTTTATAGTAAGACAAAGGGCCCATCTATTCTAGCTCAACATTATCTAAACCACGGTTCTCACTTACTGGGGTGACCGGTGTGTGTGTGCCATTAAGCTGGTTGGAGGCAGTGGTGGGTGGGTGGAGATTTCCTTCCTGCATGGCTGGGCGGTGGTCTGAGCAGGTCTGCCAACCAGCTGCACTGCACCCGGGCCCTGCTCCTAGAGCCAATCAGCTGTGTCAGTCGGTTCCTGGGGTATGGACCTTGGAGCAGACCAAAGGGAGAACCTCCTCCTAACCTACATTAAAGGGTCTTTGCAAAAATAAAATGGGGGCAGTGGAGAGAAGAAACCATGTATGTATGTTGCCCCAAGCTCCTTGAAGGAAAGGTTGGATAACAATGTAATAAATACAAATAAATGCTCCGCTTTCAAAAGTAAAGGAGAAATGCTCATGCCTCCTATCAACTGTTATTTCAACTTCTAATTCTGACATGTCTGCTCCAGCATGGTGCCCTCCAGATGTGTTGGACCCTCCAGATGTGGGCACCCTGGGTGCCCTGCAGATATGTTGGACTGCAATTCCAATCATTCCCAGCAAGCATGGGAATGCTGACCCTGCCCTCCAGATGTGTTGGATCCTCCAGATGTGGGCACCCTGGGTGCCCTCCAGATGTGTTGGACTGCAACTCCATTGGCCATGCTGACTGGGAATGATGGCAGTTGCATTCCAACACATCTGGAGGGAACCAGGCCGGTGAAGGCCATGCTGGAGAGTTCCTACTTACCTATAACCAGTGCAGTACAGTCATCATTTGAACTAGAGATGATGGATTCCATCGAATGGATATATTTGATC
Source organism: Shinisaurus crocodilurus (assembly GCA_021292165.1). Lineage (NCBI taxonomy): Eukaryota > Metazoa > Chordata > Lepidosauria > Squamata > Shinisauridae > Shinisaurus > Shinisaurus crocodilurus. The sequence continues at coordinate 46,923,064 of CM037876.1, forward strand.
TGCAATGGCAAATGCACAATGAAAAATCCTATGAAATTCAGAGTGTCCTCGGATACCCCAGCATAACCCTCATATTGACCTCTAGAACCTTAACCAAAAGGAAGTGAGGTAAACTGTAGGGTAGATCGGACCATAACAAGTAATATGGTGGGTTCTTAACATGAGAGTGTTTCTCATCAACATTTTCAAGCCTGATAAAAACAATCACAGCGCTTGTGGTTTTATGCACTTGCTCATGGAACATGATTGCCTGAATCCTTCACTCTGAGCAGAAGGATAGTTATGGTGATCCTGTAGAAGACCCCAATGTCTAAAATCTGCTTACCTTTGTCACCCAGTCATTGTGAACCTTCCAGCGAATGAAGGTGATACTTTCACTGTCATTAATAGCATTTATGGAGATTGTCGGGATTTCTTCCACAGATGGATATTTTGACCAGTTCCTATCACCGTGAAATATTGTTAGGATGAAAGGATAGATGGATGAAAGGATGGCCATAGGGGAATATCAGATTCCCCTAAGATGTTTTTCAGGAATATATATATTATTCTGTATGAGCAAGCTATAACATCCTTTGCAATGCATGTCTTGTTATGATAATACCCTAATAGAAATGTTTGTTTTAAAGGACCTTTAAGAAAGTGTGTCATCAAATTTACTCAGGGGGCCACAAAAGGAACTCAGATATGGCTTTTCATACTTCAGTCCAGTGAGCATGAGGAACTTTTGTCAATTGAGACAGGCTCATAGACTAGAGACCAATGGTGAACTGAGTAATCTTGGTCTATCTAACAAACACTAACATCTTCTTGTCTGAATTATGTCTTGTCTGAATTAAGACAAATATCTGAGATTTGTCTTAATCCTTAAACTTAATTTTTAGAATAGTACAAGGAGAGTTCCTCTAAACCAGGGCTCTCCAACCTTGGGTCCCCAGATGTTGCTGGCCTACAGCTCCCAGCATACCCAGCCAGCATGGCTAATGGCAAAGGATTCTGGGAGCTGTAGTCCAGGTCCAGCAACATCTGGGGACGCAAGGTTGGGGAGCCCTGCTCTAAACTAAGCAAATCAAAAACAGTTGGAACATAGGAATATTGGTAGCTGCCTTCATAATCCACTTAGGGCTGCTGAAACTGTCACATACCTTAGTGTTTCTGCCACAGAATTGATCAACAGGATACTAATACAGCCCTAGTAAACAAAATGCCGGCATATCAGTCTCCACACTTAAGGAATAGAATAAGCATTCCCAACATTATGATACACTTCCATGGTTTCAACTATTGGTTGAAAAGAAAGGAGGAGCGTATATTTCCTGCACTGAATGCCCAAGAGCAAAATATCTTTGATTATACTTATAGTTATATTTCAAGTCAATCCAGGGAATATCAATTCTTCTAGCTCAAGATTCTGCTATTGCAAATCATGAATAATTTTCATACATAACAAACAGCAAAATTCACTTATATAAGAGTTACGTATTAAGTTTAAGAGATAGATGTGTAATTGCCTTAATTATTATATTATGTAATTATACCTGAATTAAAATATACCGGGCAATGGCATTAACATACCTGCTCATCACCATATGATATCACGCATTCACCTTCTCCACGAACACTTTAAACAAGGACAAAAATAATTATGTATGCTGGCATTTGACAAACCAGTCATTCCCTCAATAGCCAAGATCCTGTATGTTATTTATTTATTTATTATATTTATACCCTGCCTTTTTTCCTGCCAGGAACCCAAGGCGGCTTACATAATCATCCTCCTCTCCATTTTATCCTCACAACAACCCTGTGAGGTAGGTTAGGCTGAGAGTCAGTGACTGACCCAAAGTCACCCAGTGAGTTTCATGGCCGAGCAGGGACTAGACCCCGTATCTCCGGAGTCCTAGTCCAGCACTCTCACCACTATGCCACACTGGCAGTTAAAATATTAACTATAAATATTTTACATATTATACATATGTAAAATACATATTTTACATATAAATCATACATATAAACATACATATAATACATATAAATATTAACTATAAATATAAATATTAACTATAAATAATACTCTATGACTGGGTTCAGACAACACGATAACCCACACTCAAGGGCTGAGTGTGGGTTGTCGTTGAACCATGGGCTGTTAAAACATGGATTATCGTGTTGTCTGAATCCAGCCAAGATAACAAACCATGGTGAACAACCCACAGTTCACAACCCAACAACAAACCATGGATTCTCTTCATGGGTTGTTTATGGTTACCAAGCCATGGCTTCTTAGCCCAGCTGGGTTCAGACAACATGATAACCCACAGTTCAACAACAACCCACAGTTCAACAACAACCCACAGCATCCACAGAGTGTGAAATAGCTGGCTGTGCACTGCATGGCAGTGCCTTTGTGATCATGCGCGTGCATTTACATCAGGGGTGCAGAACCTCTTTCAGCCTGAGAGCTGAATTCCATTTTGGAGAAGTTCTCAGGGGCTGCATTCCAGCAGTGAGTGGGGCCACAGGCAAAAAGGGCAGGGCCAAAAATTCAAAAAATACAAGCATATTTCATAGTCTCCAATTGCCATGAAAATGCTGGGACCTTCACAAAAACCCTTAAGCCATCATGGCTTCTCACTTTGTCATGCAGAGTTCTGAATTCCCCTGCCTCCCACTCCCAAAGCAGCCAGATAGCTTGCATCCCAAAACTGCAAGCTACTTTACACTGCTCTTAAAGGGGCCATGGGCAAAATTGCAGCTACGCTTGCAGTTTTAGCTTAGCTGCAATTTTGCCCATGACCCCTTTAAGAGTAGCTCTGCTTAAGCAAGCGGCAGGGTCTCCACGGAAAGACAGTAAGCAGGGAGGGAACAGATGCTACTAAGCTGGGAGGGCCAGGTGAGAGTGTGTGTGTATGTGCACGCGTGCATGCATGCTCTACCTGCTGCCTCTGCTGCACATTGCAGTGGGGAAGGGATTAGCTGGGTGAAAAGAAAAGGAGGTGGAGGCTGCACCCGCTGGCCTGGACCGAGGGAGAGGTGAATGAGGGAATTTATCACATGATTTCTATATTTATATTGCCAAAGATTTTATTTCCTAATAGAGCTGACTCTGTGCCTCTAACAGGTGAGATACAGTGTCAGAAGGAAATGCAAGAAACTTCCCCTTCTCTCTGAAGCTCCATGTTTGGGGGGCGTGGAGTGGGTGGGTAAGCTTCACCTGTTGAATTTGTGCCAATCCTGACAATTTTAAAACAAAAAGAGATTGCCCTGCAGGCACTGACACCCCCCCCCATGAAAAACACCAGATATCATCAATTAAGGGTTTAAGTAAAAAAAAATATTACAAAAGCCACATAAAATATTATAAAATAATATATAATATAATAATGTAGGTAATAATTATAATATATAAGATATTATATAATAATATAATTCTAGAAAAGTCATCCTAGCACTGGCACTGCTGCTGCTACCTCCTCTTCTAGCAAGGAGCAGCATTTCACAATTATCCCTCAATTACACAATACTTCTTCACACAATGCATAATCAATTTGCTACCACAGGATGTGATGGTCAGTGTTGTAGATTGCTTTAAAACATGGAGCTTCAGTGTTCATAGATTTCATAGATCATAGAGTTGGAAGGAGCCTATAAGGTTATCGAGTCTAACCCCTGCTCAATGCAGGAAACTAGAGGAGGGGTCTCCCATCCAAGTAATAACCAAGCCTGACCCTGCTTAGCTTTCCACGCTCAATACTGGATATATGTGCTCAAATGCAAGATATATGAATTGTGGGAAGGAAAAATATTTATTAACCTCTAACCATGAATTTTAAAAAAGAATGAAGGTTGAAATATTTTGTCCCAGAATACATTTACACTTAAGGCATACCCTTTCTCCATAATAATAATTTTAAAAACCTGTTAGGCTTTCTGAGTCTTTTAACAAAGCATAGTCAATACTGGTGGCCCTCCTTGACAACTTATTACTGAGTTTACCTAAATCCAATAGTGTGATTCAATTGTACACTTACTTGGGAGTAAGCCCAATTGAATTCCATGGGACATACTTCTGAGTGATCATGCCTAGGATTGTGCTATAAGGCAGCACCACTTCCTTGAGAGTAAAGCCCCACGGAAAGAAGTGGGAGAAGCTTTTGAATGAACATTTATAGCATCACTGTAAAACTAGACTTTGCTCCTATTGGAACTCCAGGAATAGCCCTTGATGGTCAGAGACTTATAATGGGCAGCTTCTCATGAATTTATTCTGAAGACTGACACAATTTGTGCCCTTAAAAGGCTTGTGCTCTGAACTTGGCTGTCAAAAAATTAACCTCCAGATTGCCTTATTCAACCCATAAGTCTAACAGACAAAAGGAAGGACATCTTCATGCCAACCAAGTCCCTGCATACACTTAAGCAACCTAGGTTTGCAGATAGGGACTGAGCTTGCATCTTCTTGTAAGAGAAGGTGTTCATCCCTTCCTCTCTGTGCTAGGTTAAGACCATAAGATCATAAAAAGAGCCCTACTGGAAAGGCCTATCTGGTCCAGCATCCTGTTTCCCACAGTGACCAACCAGATGCTCTGGAAAGCTCTCAAGCAGGACATGAGGGTAACAGTACGCTCCCACTCATGTTCCCCAGCAACTGGTATTCAGAGGCATGGTGTCTCCAGTCCAGGAGGTGCTATGTAGCCATAATGAGTAATCCATTGATAGCCTTATCAGTAATATAATGCCTTGAGAAGGAAAACTAGATACTAACCTCCATGAATTTGTCTACTCCAAGTTGACAGCCATCGCTACATCTTGTGGCAGTGAATTCCACAGTTTAACTATGCACTATGCAAAGAAATACTTCATTGTGTTTGTCCCAAATGTGCCACCATTTAACTTTAGTGGATAACCCCAGGTTCTAGGTGAGAGGGAGAAAAACTTCTATCCACTTTCTCCCAGGGATGGGGACTCGGACTCGAGGACTCAACTTGTGAGTCGGACTGAGTCCCCCCACTGACTCGAGTCCCAATATTTTTAATGGGACTCGAGACTCGACTCGAGACTCGAGACCAAGGACTCGTGTTCCTCAAATGCAACATGGATAGGTTTTAGGAAGTACAGCAAGTTTATTTTTTAAAATCATTTCCCTAAAATGCAACCTTTCAGACATTTTGGGTTTGGCTGCCTCTGCCTGCCTGTTTGGGGTTCCCAGCCTCCTCTGCCTGCCTGGTCTCTTCTTAACCAGTTCCACAGTTTGAATTGTCCAAGACAAACGCCTCGGCCTGCCTGTTTTGGGATTTCCTGCCTCCTCTGCCTGTCTGGTTATTTTGGGTTTGTCTGCCTGGTCTGTTCTTGCCAAAATCAGTTGCAGAGTTTTGAAATAAAAAGGCACACTTGTGCCTAGAATTTATCTAAGCCACACATCTGAAATAGCCTTATTTTGTTGGGGAAAACCCCCATTGATTTTAATACGGACCCGTGGAGTCAGCTTTGGGAGTGACCCAGGACTCGTGAGTCACCATTTTGGACCAAGGACTCGGACTGACTCGAGACCAAGGACTCTTCAACATCCCTGCTTTCTCCACACCAAAGGTGAGGTGCACAGAGCAGGAAATAAGTGGAAGGGGCCAGGCAGTAAGGCAGCGCTCTGGCAAGCGGACACCTGAAGCGGCAGGAGTCAGGACAAGCGATCCACAGTCAGCAGCAACAGAGGAGGTAAGACAGTAGCCTTGAATGGGCCAGTACAGGGAAGGACTCCTCCTGTGTTCCCCCCCCCTTTCCCCCTCTTCTTACCTTATTGGCTCTGTTACTGTCTGTGTGCTTTCTACTGATTGCTGCTGCTTACATTGGAAGTGCAGGAATATCAGAACCATTTAAAGTAAATCATGTTGTCCTTGCATTTCCACTCTAAAGAATGGGTATAAGCTTCCTGTAATGATTGGTGGTTTTTTTAGCAGTTCTGTTTGTCCATGCACTTTTCTCTGTGCCAAATGTGGTCAATATTTGGTTTACATAAAACAGGGGTTGGAATTATGTGACCCTCTAGGTGTTGTTGGACTGCAACTCCCAGCATTCCTTCCCATTGGCTCTGCTGGTGAGGGCAGCTGGGAGTTGCAGTCCAACAACATCTGGAGGGCTGCACAATTCTCACCCCAGCCATAAAAGGTACAAGTTTGCTTTGAGGCTATCTTTTTCCTGCTCTTTCCAAATCCACAACTGATGCACTGATCTAACTTTGACTTTTGTTTCTAAATGTTGCAGAATGCTTTCCTTTGGTATAAAACATGAAACAGCCTCCCTGGTGACACTGAAACGAAGTGGCAGTAACTCCTTTGCTTGAGTTGTGTTGTTCTGGTTTGAGTTTTATGGAAAGGACTTCTGTACTTCAGGATGTAATCCTATACACACTTTCCTGTGAGTAAGTCCCATTGAACCTAATATGACTTACTTCTGAGTACACATGCATAGGATTGCACTGTTATTCTGTTTTCAGAGCAGTGGTAAATTTTACTTGGCTCTACCTGTGTACCCCATGTGAAAGTCTTTTTCTAACACATGCTGAAGTGCAACAGAGAAAGCTCTCTACAGTAATGATTAGGATTATTCTGCAGGAATTTTGGATTGTTTTTTTATGCATTAGAAGGGAGTTAGCAGAAAACACACCCTCCTCAAGAGAAAGAAAGAAAAAATCCCAACTACCTCAAATAGCAGCAACAAACATCATCATTCCATTTTGGCCCTTAATGGCCCATTTTGATTGTTCAATCAGTGTTGTTGTTCTTGTTTTTTTTAAATAAAGTACAATAGAGCCCACATGTTTTTTTTTTCCTGAGTGGAGAAAATAGGAGCTTGCAGGGCGGGCCTGTGAACCACTTTGCACACTCAGAGATATCTAAATGTTAAATATTATGCATTCAAAGATTTCTGTGCTTAAAATACTGCAGTTTTGTGTGTTTCCTCTAATAACTTTTGTACTTGACCATGCCCTTTGGTTGCCTGGCCATACCCTTGGCCACGCCCTCATGTTGCCTGGCCACACCCTCTTGATCACACCTTCATGTTGCTTAACCATCCCTCTTACATATTCACATGTGTGTCCCTATTTTCATCTGTAAAATGTTGGAGGATATTATATTTTAGCTTAAAGTTTTTACTGCCAGTAACTAAGCCTCAGGAGAGGCATTTCAAGCTCTTAGAATGGGGGCAAAACTGCACAAAAGCTGGAAAACCACCAAATGATTGGTGGGCGGGGGGAAAGAGGAAGGGGTGTGGCCAGATTGGGAGCCCAGGAGGGCCAGATTTAGCCCCCAGGCCTGCGGTTCTATGCCCCTGATTTACATGGCTGTGCACAAAAAGCAAAGATTAATTCCTTTTCCTACTCTGAAATGTAACTTTTTCACTCTGAAATTTCTAGAAAGCTGGAGAGGGAGCAGCAGAATCCTGAAGAATGACATTAGCAAAACTCCCACTAACAAGATGTTAAACAAGGCATTCCCAGAAGCAGGGCCGGTGCTACCATTAGGCCAACTAGGCAGCCGCCTAGGGCGCAGGGCTAAAGGGGGTGCTAGAAACGCCTTGAAAAAAAAATACAACGCTCTCAAGTGGGAAGGGGGGCGCTAAATATCTGATCTTGCCTAGGGCACCAAACTGCCTTACACCGGTCCTGCCCAGAAGCATAAAATAGGGACAAATTAAGGACAGTGATGTACCAGGGACCCTCTTTGATAAACAGAGATTGTAGGATCGTATATTTTTCTTTAATATTAGAACAATAGTTCAGCAGCGTACAAGCCCAGCATCAGCATCTGGCATCCTAGGGCAGCTGCTGGGGCCCCAGTGCCCTGGCAGGGCCCACCTCTGCATAAACCTGCCCCAGTCCCTCCACATTGGACAACTGGGACTGCGAGACTCTATTTTGATTTCCCACAATGCTTGGAGTGACACTACATACATTGGGTGCTCCAGGGCATTGTGGGAAATCAAAATGGCAGCTCCTAGCCATCCATGGAGTGCTATTATTGCTGATGTCACTGCCAAGTAAGTCTGAGGGGGGCCATTTACATGAGAAGGGGCCACCAGGAGGCATTTTGCTCAAGAGCCCCTCAAATTTGGAAGGTGAAGTAGTTTTCTGCCTGTTACTTCAGAGGTTAAACCTCCGGCCAGTAGGCAACCCCACCATAAGAATCATAAGCAGGAACAAAAACCAGCCTTTCTAATGTTTATCTTTGTTTATCTTTTAAGGGACAATGCTCAAGCACAGCTCAATAGGTCCCACGGTGAACAAAGCAAGTGCTGGAAATATTTTATTGCCAAACTGACTCCAGATGCATTTCTAACAGTGTGGTTGTTCCTGGGGGAAAGGTTAAAATATAGAAATCAGCTTTTCTCTTGATTTATTCTCTTCAGAATTCCACCCAAGTGGATAGATTCATTTAATAAAAGAGCAAATGCAACAGAGATTAATGTTCACAGAGAATCTGCTACCTCCAAACTTGGATAAAGTCCCACTGTATGGCAAAATAGGATCAGCCAGCTTTACAAGGGGAAAAGCAAAAGATACAACAACAATGACGAATGTAACAACAAAAAGACCTGCCATGAGCAGAGACTTCTGAACAGGGATATTGAAGAGTCCTTGGTCTCGAATCACGAGTCGAGTCACGAGTCTTTGGACCCGAGTCTCGAGTCCGAGTCCTTGGTCCAAAATGGTGACTCACGAGTCCCGAGTCCTGAGTCACTCCCAAAACTGACTCTACGAGTCCTTATTAAAATCAATGGGGTTTCCCCCCAACAAAATAAGGCTACTTCAGATGTGTGGCTTAAATAAATTCTAGGCACAAGTGTGCCTTTTTATTTCAAAACTCTGCAACTGATTTTGGCAAGAACAGACCAGGCAGACAAACCCAAAATAACCAGGCAGGCAGAGGAGGCAGGGAACCCCAAAGCAGGCAGGAAGAGGCGTTTGTCTTGGACAATTCAAACTGTGGAACTGGTCAAGAAGAGACCAGGCAGGCAGAGGAGGCTGGGAACCCCAAACAGGCAGGCAGAGGCAGCCAAACCCAAAATGTCTGACCCTAACCCTAACCCCCCACAACAACACATCAATCAAAATAAATCTCAACACATCGTTGGGGCTGCGCTCCTGGTAGCTGTCCATAGTGGCCGAGCAGTGGCGCGCCTCGCTTCCATGTGCTCTTCACCAGTGATCGCGCTCCTTCTGGCACAGCCAGAAGACTCGTCAACAGCCCAGGGATGTTGACGAGTCCTTGGTCTCGAGTCCCGAGTCGAGTCTCGAGTCCCATTAAAAATATTGGGACTCGAGTGCGACTTGAGTCAGAGGGGGGACTCGGTCCAACTCACGAGTTGAGTCCTCGAGTCCGAGTCCCCATCCCTGCTTCTGAAAGGCAAAAACTGTAGATAATCAAATGCTTTAAATTCTATACTCTTATTCTCAAATGGAATGTTATTCCCTTCTGGTTCCTCCCAGTCCTTACATGATTCTATTTCCTCAGGAAGTTAAATTAACATCAACAGCAACAACAACATTTGCTTTGGTTATGGGAATTCAACTGGACTGTACCTATAATCCAAATGAAGAGGCATTGTTTCAAGGCCAATAATTTGGCAATACGGTTCCAAGTTGGAGAGCTCATAGAGGCGTATCTCTCTGTCACTGTAAACACAATGTTAATTAAACAGTTTAGAAACCATGAAGATGCTGAAATAAAAAAAAGACAATTTAGAACTTTGGTTAAACCCTTCAGTCATGTTAATGAATTACAATTCTCTCTCTCCAGCTATGATTTTTTCCCCAACAAATTACAGTAATACCTTGGATTGCAAGTAACTTGGTCTGAGAGCGTTTTGCAAGACAAGCAAATTTTTTAAATACATTTTGACTTGATAAACAAGTGACGTCTTGCAATACAAGTGTAGGGATGTAACTGCTCGCCTCGAGTGGGCGTAGCGGGCCGAAATTGGCCCCGCTCACGCCCGCCAGAGACTCGCTTTGATATAAGAGTGTTTTGGATTACAAGCATGGATCCAGAATGAATTATGCTTGCAATCCAAGGTATTACTATATTATTATTTATTATTCTTGCAGAAGACAAAGCTAATTCACTGAGATTCATTTTGCATTTAACATGAATTCAGATTAACAGTTGAGGAGGCAAAACCACAATGGATGGTTTTCTTTTGACATGGTGACCATTTCTGATGTGTCACATACCAATCTTTGCTCACCCCACATATACAGGAATTCCAGGGGTTCTGGTGCCAATTTCATATCAATTTAATAATTCCCGGAAAGGACATTGACAGGGCTCGTGAGACATCTTTTAAAAGGAGAGTGGGAAATGGATTTCAACACTTCAGGTGGAGGTTGGGGAATAGGCAGATTATAAGCATGGCTGTTTTATACCAGTTTAACTGTCATGGCTTTGTTCAAAGAATACTAGGAAATGTCATTTGATGAAGCTGCTAAGAATTATCTGTTAGACATCCCTCAACACAGAGATACCCTCACAGAACTATAGTTCCAGAGTTCCCTGTGAAAAAAGGAATAACCATTAAAGAAGCTTAAGGGGGTGGTAGAGATATGAGGCTCATTCTTCTCCTGAGTTACAATGAGAGACATCAACATTTTATCTTATTACAAAGACAGCCAAGGCTTTTAGGGTTGTACTCTCTCATACCATGTTGCTGCTCCCTCACCCTATCTTAAAGGCACTACATCCAGTCCTGATCATAAGCAGAAAGCAAGCACAAACCAGCTGTATTATAATAAATGTCCACAGCCTGTATTTGAAAAAAGAAGAAAGATTTCAGGTGACGAACAACTAATCCAGATTATTGGTCACCCATAGGACTCTAAGACGGTCACCCTCCTGAATCTCCAAAGAGACACAAAGATATTCAGTGGGCACTGTCACTTCAAAATCTGCCACACTAGTAGGGAAATCCAAAATGGCAACACCAGAATAGCAGCCTTGTTCTTGCAGTGAACTAACACTGGAATTTAAGTCTGTGGCTGCAATCCATAGGCCACATATTTTGAAGTTGACTCATTTGTTTATATAGGGGTTTAGTGTGGCTACCCTGCAATAGTAGTTTACAGCCTATATATTTGAACCAGGTTATTTACTTTGTATGAACCACTGGGGAACAATAAAAAGCAATATGAGCAAGATTGGTTACTCTTTTCTCATCCTTGTTTGCTATGCATCTTTTAATCAAGACAACAAAGAGTTGTAAAGTGATAGTTCTGTATTCTGAAACACTTTCTCCAGTGGAAGCATGCCTGTCATACCAAGAAGCCCTGCAGTGTATTACCTACCAGGTCCCAATAATTAGCTTGTTGTAATGAGGCATTAAAATGGAATCAGAAACCCACTTCATCTTCCTATTTTGTAGTTTGTTTTCATTTTCATCCTAGACTCCAAAAGAGAACATTATCAAAAGCCTGATCTAAAGTAAAATACATGTGCTTGGATCCAGCAATACCCTTCCACTCCCTCAAGGCACTTCTGCTTGCACAAGGGGGCGGTCAACAATTTTCACTGACTTTATCCCCCTCCAGTTGCAGCCACCGTGCAACATCAAACACCACTGGTGAACTGGTCTCCCACCCAGTGGAAGCTGGTGGCTCCAATGTCAGCAGGGCTGTGTATCCACTCTGGATTTTACTCTGAACTTTAAAAGGAGTTATGCATGGTGCTGAATGCATTTTGGGGATAGGACTCAGCACTGTGGATATCTCCTTTCAAGCTCAGAGTAAGCTTGATTGGATACACAGCCCCGCTGACACTGGAGCCATCAGCCGCCCAGGAATGGCTGTTCAGGGTGGCAGCAGGAAAGAAGGAGCGGGATCCCTCATTCCACGAGAAAAACTCTGCTCACAGTTCTTAGAATCCAAGCCAGGGGTTCAGAACTGCAGGACTGGGGTTCAGAACTGCAGGACTGGGGTGCAGAACTGCAGGACTGGGGTCTGGGGGCCAAATTGGCCTGCTTGGGGTCCCAATCCAGCCCCCCAAGGTTCCCCAGGTGGCCCCACCCTTTCCCCCAACCACCGTTTGGTGGTTTCCCAGCTTTTGTACAGTCCCCCCCCCCCACTAAAAGCTTGAAATGCCTCTCTGTTGGCAGGAAGAGCTTTAAGCTAAAATATACTGGCATTTTTGGTCCCGCCCCCTTCACCATAACTGGAATGCGACACCCCCCCCCCCCAAGAGCTTCTCTGAAATAGAATTTGGCCCTTGGGCTGAAAGAGGTTCTGCAACCCTGACCAAAGCCATTGTATATAAAAAGAGGGTACATAGACACGAATAACAACAACTGTTTGAATAATTAATAATTGTTTGAATGAATGACAATAGTTGTTTGAGTACTGAATAATATAATAAATGCAACAACAGCAGAGATCCAGCCTTACTTTGAGGGCCAGTTCTCATGTTACAATTTTAACCCACAGGAATGCTTTCCACAGGTAATTGCCAAGAATAAACTTGAATACTGTTTACGTGTGCATGAGTCAGGGCCAAAATAGTTGTGATGGCAGTGACAGGTAAGGCACTTGACCGAATAAACATTCCACCCATGCCCTGTCACATATAACCGTATGTATCAGAAACAGCAAGTGCTCCACTGGCAACCTAAGTCTACATGCAATGGGGAAACTCACATAAGTCTGTGTATTTGTGTTAGGCACATATGGGTGCACTTAGGGTGCAATCCTATGCATGTTTAGACAGAAATAAGGCCTACAACTCCCAGCATGCCCCAGACATGACTGTGTTTTTTGGCTGGTAAATGTGGGCATGTGTATAAATTCTTCCTCACTTATAGTTTTCTTATAAGAATGACATTCAGGAACACTTCTGTGAGTGAAAATAATGACATGAACATCAGTTCTCAGTTATGACACCTGGGGAGGGGGGGGGGAGATCTGCGCAGCCCTACTAAGATTCATACCGTACAGTGATGACAGTGGGAGATGTCTTTTGTACGCCAGTGTGGCGTAGTGGTGAGCGTGTTGGACTGGGACTCGGGAGATCCGGGTTCTAGTCCCGGCTCGGCCATGAAACTCACTGGGTGACTTTGGGCCAGTCACTGACTCTCAGCCTAACCGACCTCACAGGGTTGTTGTGAGGATAAAACGGAGAGGAGGAGGAGGAGGAGGAGGATTATGTAAGTCGCCTTGGGTTCCTTGCAGGCAAAAAGGCGGGGTATAAATATAATAAATAAATAAATACATAAAAATAAATAAATACATAAGAACTCCCATAATATTTTACTGCACCCTTCCCCAACCTGGTGCCCTCCAAGTGTGTTGGGACAACAACGCAAAACATCCCCAGCCAGGCACTGGGTTGGAGAAGGCTGTTATAGCGGGGCTTTAAGCACAACAACTGAGTGGGACACATCAGAGGCACATAGGCATATTTACTCCGGAATGATCTGATCGCAGCAGCAGCAACAGGGGAGCCCTGAATGAAAGAAGAATGTGTATTGACTGGTTGACATGGTGGAAATCACCTCTCCAACCTCCTGCAGTCAAGATTGCAATCCTACTGTTGCAAGCAATGAATGAACAAATAAAAAGTTAATCTAATGAGGGACTCTCAAACTGTAGCACAACAAATCCTCAAATGAAGAAGAAAATAGCTCAAGGTCTCTTTGGGAGTAATTGTTCTTTTAACAAGAGTACATCTTGGAGCGTGAAGATTTATTTTTATTTATCCAAACTAAGATTCCCCCTTGTGAACAAAAGTCATCTATTCGCTTTATGTAGGATGTATGAATTTATATATAGAACATTTCACACTGTGCGGGGCCCTGATTAATGTCCCTATGTCTTTAAAAAAGGGGGTTTGCTTCTCTCTGCCTTACTTGATAATTTCCTGTTTACTGTGCCATTTATTTATTTATTGCCATTCTGCATTCATTTATCTCCACTTTCCTTTCCTGCCTTCTTCCTCTTATTAATCCTACTCTACAAATGCCCACTGAGACTTTAAGGACTATGGAAGCACACTTGCTACTAGGGTTAGTATGAATTCTGTAATCATCATCATCATCATCATCAGGCGATCACTCTTGACCCAGTAAGATTGTCTTCCAGGATAAAAGGAGGAAATTCTAAAGAAGATTGTGTAGACTCTAGGGATGGGTCCGTAAGTGACTGTGGAGGCCAATTCTAGATCCACACAGCTTCCCACAGTGAGGACACAGGTTACCAGATGGAAGATGGTCCTGTAAAGGATTCATTTGACGTGCTTTTCGCTTAGCACGTTTCTCCCTTTCACCTTGCACTCGGGCTTCTTCAAAGTCCATGGATCCTTTGTGAAAGGCCAACCTCCAGTTAGATCGTTCATGGGCCAGAACTTCCCAGTTTTCAATGTTTATATTGCATTTTTTTAGATTAGCCTTATGAACATCTTTAAACCTCTTATATTGACCACCGATATTCCACTTTCCATCCTTGAGTTGGGAATAAAGTAACTGCTTTGGGAGACGGCAGTCAGGCATTCGAACAACATGACCGGTCCACTGAAGTTGGCGTTGAAGGATCATTTTTTCAACGCTAGTAGTCTTTGCTTCTTCCAGTACACTGACATTTGTTCGCCTATCTTCCCAAGTAATCTGTAGGATTTTCCGGAGGCAACGTTGATGAAATCTTTCAAGGAGGTGGAAGTGACGTTTATAGATAGTCCATGTTTCGCAGGCATACAATAAAGTTGGTAATACAATGGCTTCATAAACCAGTGTTTTGGTCTTCTTACAAATATCCCGATCCTCAAATACTCTATGTTTCATTCGAGAAAACGCGGCACTTGCGGAGCTCAAACGATGCTGGATTTCACTGTCGATGTTAGCTGTAACAGAAAGATAGCTGCCAAGATAGAGAAAATGATCGACATTTTCCAGCATTGTCCCGCCAAGCTGGATAGATGGCATCACCAAAGGGTTAGCTTGCACTTGCTGATGAAGCACTTTGGTTTTTTTGATGTTAAGTGAGAGACCACGTTTTCTGTATGCTTCTGCAAAAGCATTTAGGATAGTTTGGAGATCATCCTCTGAATGTGCGGAGACCACATTATCATCAGCATACTGAAGTTCCACAATGGAGGTTGTAATTACCTTACTTTTTGCTTTCAGCCTGCTGAGATTAAAAAGCTTTCCATCTGGTCGATATATAATTCCCACACCAGTGGGAAGTTTCCCCTTGACAAGATGTAAAATCATGGCGATGAAAATAGCAAATAATGTTGGGGCGATAACACATCCCTGTTTAACACCTGATCCCACTTTAAATGGAGCACCATGAGAGCCGTTGTTGTCCAAAACCGTTGCCGTCATGTTGTCATGGAGAAGTCGCAAGATATTCACAAATTTATTGGGGCATCCAATTTTCATAAGGATAGTCCAGAGAGCTGTACGGTCTACAGTATCAAAGGCCTTAGCCAAATCGATAAATGCCATATAAAGGGGTTGATTTTGCTCCAGGCATTTTTGATTGGATCATTAGGCAGAATTGTTATCTGACTCCCAAACAAGGTAAAATGGGTAGGTATGTGGTCCCATACATTTGTTGATTAACCAGATTAGGAACCACCAAGACTTTCATAGAGTTCCATCTTCTGGTTCTTTAAAGCATACCATAAGCCAGAGGTGCACAGCTTATGGCCCTGCAGATGTTTTGGCCTACAACTCCCATCATCCTTCACCATTGGATATGCTGGCTAGGCTGATGGGAGTTGTAGGCCAAAGCATCTGGAAGGCCACAAGTTGTCCACCTCTTCCATAAGCCCACATAGCTCATATTGTCCTTTGATCTGTCTAGACCAAGGCAGTGACAGGCATGCACATTGCCAAGTGGGTCATCTGCATTAATTTTATCTTTGTGGCTGACATCATCTCAAGAACTACAGTTGTGTGTGTGAATGTGATGATAATGACTGTTACAGCTGCAAAACAATCTCCTTTTCATTTTAAACTGAGGGGGAAGATCTTGCATCTATTACCAATAAATGGCACTATCTTTAAGCAATATTTCACTTCTTAAACTCACAAGTATAAGAGAGCTTCTCTTCAATTGTAAGTTTGTGGCCCAAATGGAAACCAGTCCATCTTGGCCAACAGCTATGATGTTACCATCCACTGTGGAGGAGGTGTAGAGGAGTGGCTCTCTATGCGGTGTTTCTGTCACTCTGGATGGATGGAGAAGTGATGCCAAAGGTGGGCTTAGGTGGCCTACGATGCACTCTTCCATTGTAGAGGTCAGCTAAACAAAGCAGAATTCAGTTTGGTAATACCACCCAAAATTGGAGCAAAATAACTTTGACACAATGTGGGCTAATTTTCCTCAGTATACTCCTTGCATATAAATTCACTCAGAGATGCATTCTTCCCCTTCCCCCAACACACATACACACACCATTCCAAATTCTTGCAACCTTTGCATCTTGAGAATGTCAATGACTGAGAAAACAGCTACATGCTTACCGCTTTTGCACCATTTCCCAATGTTTAGTATGATTTCACCTCACCATGGAAGTTATTTCAAAAGTTGTTGATTCAGTTTTCTTTCTTACCACTGTCAACCTTTGAAAATCCACCCATACACGTGTTTTTACTGCCTGACTACTACTAAAACAAATAAACCAAGGAAACCTGATCAAGTATTTTAGGCAAAAAACTAGATGAGACACTGGAGATCTCTGCTCACTCAGAATGACTAGGTATGTCATGGCTACTTTGACTCTTACTTTAGTTAAAGCTGCAATCCTATCCACACTTACCTGGGAGTAAGCCCCATTGAACTCCATGGGACTTACTTCCAAGTAGACATTGATCGGATTGAACTGCAAGAGGAGTTGCTCTCTCACATGGAGCTTTACTTTGATCTAGCAATAAAG
This sequence comes from Shinisaurus crocodilurus, assembly GCA_021292165.1. Taxonomy (NCBI): domain Eukaryota; kingdom Metazoa; phylum Chordata; class Lepidosauria; order Squamata; family Shinisauridae; genus Shinisaurus; species Shinisaurus crocodilurus. The sequence goes on from CM037876.1 coordinate 46,939,977, forward strand.
ATCTTGCAACACATATTTTGCTTACCGGAATTGTCAATAATATTGCTTAGAAAAAGTCAGCGAGGCAATAACAACTTGTAGCTTTTTAAATGATGAAACAGATCAGAGAAAATAGTATGATCCAAGGGAAAATGTTTAAGTATTTAGAAGATTTTTATCCCATGTTTTGATCAAATAATGCTCAAGGCAATTTACAAAGATTGCAGTAACGCACATATATACACAAATCCCATACCCACCCAATCTTCCTCCACTGAAATCAGTGGACATCTGGTCACTAATTTCACTGAGAAGTGGATTGCACTTCCAAAGTAGTAGGAAGGAAGACAGCAATTTGTTTGATAAAAGTAGGGCTTTGTGCATCCACTGGTCTAGAATCTGGTGGAAAATCTCAGGCTTTGTTCATTTTCTAAAAACAGCAAAACCATGGTAATGATGTAGTAGATAAAACCTTTGGTTGAAGAAACCTGAGTTAAAAATCCCTGCTGAATTATGAAGCTGATTGGCTGGCCTTGGGAAAATCACTACTTCTCACCTTGACCTACCTTACAGGGTTGTTATGGAAATAAAATGGGCTAATAATGGAAGTTCCCCTAAGTTCTTTGAAAGAAGGCTGGGACATAAATGTGGTAAACAATGGATAAATAATTCATTGGCACTTGTGCCAAGTGTTTGTGCATTATACCAGGTTCCTTTTAAATGCCCTACATCTGAGAATGCAGACTATTCATTTGTCACTCCCGTAATTTTTTCATGATATGATTTCCCATTTCAAACACAGCCATATATGAGCGCAGTTTTATAGCCAATATGAAGAACATACATGAACCAATACTAAAAATGTATATGAACCAATATGAAGAACATATGAACTAATATTAACTAAAAGCCACAATCAACCATACACTGGAAAAGGAAAAATACATTACTTTTCAATTGTTATACACACTTGCTAAGTTCCTTCATGCTTAATTCAAACTGATTAACAAAAACAGTTGCTACAAAACAAATTCAAGCCACTTTGGAATAACATCTACACTGATTTTGAATTGAAACAGAAGCATCAGTACCTGAGCGGAAACCAAGCACATCGAGTCAGCTATAAATCTTTCTCTCTGTTCAACACTTAGTGCTGCAGTAATTGCCTTGGGTACCTGAGCTTGGAAATGTTATATTGCTATGTGCAAAGAAGTGGGGACGAAATCTTATTTATTCCTCATAAGTAATTTATACACAAGGGACACTCACTTTCTGGATGTTCTCCCACCTGCTGTAGCTCTTTTGGTAAACGATCAAAGATTTATTTATGGGCACTCCAATGTTTTGCCAGCAAAATGATTCAAAAGGCCTATTTAGTAGCACTGAAGTTGTTATGGTGACATAATTCAGCAACAGCAAAACAAGGAGCTGCTAATCCTAGTTACAGTTTCAGGCTTCCTTGACGAGACAGAGTGGTTAAGCTGACACATGCTACTACCAGCTCCAGTCATTCATATGCCCACCAAATGCTGTAGGATTTGGGGCATAGATCAAGTGCAAGACTTAAAGCACTCTGAGGGACCATGTTTATTTGCATTAACTCAGCAGGCTGTTCTGCTACATTACAGCAGAAAATCATTTTTGTTACCATGTTAACTCGGTGTGCCCTTTTTAACCCTACGGTTTCCAGTGTGGTGCCCATGGGCGCTGATGTGTTTGCGGACACCTCCCTTGACACCCATCAGGCTCCCTGCCCCTCCTGATTTTTATTTTATTTCTTAAGATTTTATTAATTAAAACATGGTTGTTTTTTAACTGGGAGGCTGGCATGCTAGAAAGTGAAGTGCTGCCCTCAAGCGCCATCTTTATTTGGGTTCATAGAAGTGGCTTTGTGTTTTGAAGCCTTGTACTTAGATTCTTGGCCAAGTTACTTTTCTTTTAGTCTCACCAATTTGCCTTCTGGGAAATAAGTGTTTTGTGACCAGCCATGCACACCACGGTAGCCATTTTATGAATGGACAAGTCCCATCTCCATGGGAGTAATTTGTCAGGATGCCCACGACATATTTTCAAAATTCCAAATATGCTCACCAACCCAAAAAGGTTGGGGACCCATTTACTGTTAACCCTCTTTTCCTCTCCGTACATGGCCTCATAGCTCTGTCTCTCTTTATTACCACAGGTTACAGTGCTTTCTGATATGTGTGCGCTCTCTCTCAGCCCTCCGTCCTTCTCTTTTTATACCCTATAATGCTCTTTCTCTGCACAGTCACGGGTCTATTTCTGCTACCTTCCTTTTCTTTTTCCACATGCTCAGGTCTCTCCACATTCCACATATAATCTGTTACCCTTTATTTTTACCTTTACAAACCATGGTATCCTCTGTTCTTACTTTGCAGCTTACTCTGTGCCTCTCTCTGTTATCCCCTTCTTTTCTCTTTCCCCACAGATGTCTCTGCATTCTCATCTCTAATTTGTTATCCTCCCCACACTGCATTTTGCACATGTAGCTTGCTTGCTGCTTGCTTTGTTCTGCACTGATGTACATAGACAGTAGAAGCCCCCAGAGCAGGAGTCCCCAGTGCAACACCCACAGGCACCATGATGGACTATTCCAGCCAACATGGCCAATTGCCACAGATGATGGGAGTTGTAGTCCAAAACATCTGGAGGGCATCAGGTTGGGGAAAGCTGTATGTCCCCCAAATCAATTTGCACCTCAAGTTAGAAATGTGCTTCAACCAATGGCAAAGAACTACTATAAATAGGACATGCTTTGAGGTTTGGGTAACATGGAAGTAACTGCATTAAGTCCCATTCATTTCAATGGGTCTCCTCTAAGTAGGACCAACAACACTGGATACAACCCAGAGTTGTTTGTGCTTTAGGAAAGTGGTAAACAAGTATGTATAATTTTTATCTGTTTCTATCACTTACTTGAACTTGTGGTGTCGATAGAAAACTTTAGCAACATGTTGCAACCTGGTATGAAGTGGTATTTGTTTGACACTAGGTTGTATTCAGGATTGGTCATGCTTCGAGTAGACCCATAATCAATGGGACTTAAGTTAGTCATGAATAACTTAAGTCCAATGGATCTCTGGTTTTCTTTTTCACCCTGATACATTCCTAGTGGCAGCTGGAGTTGGTTTAATATTGTCATCAAGAACATCAATTATGAGCTAGAATTATGAGCTAGAATTCCATGATTTTCAGTTTGGCCATAAAGCTTCTGTTAGACCTTCAGTGAACCATTGAAGCTCTGCCTTCAGTCTGTAATATGGAGATAATACGATTGGCATATTTTAGCAGGATTGTTGTAAAGAGTACTGAGATAATATATGTGAATTGCTTTCAGCATTTAGGAAAAGCGCTATTTAAATACTAAATATTGTTAAATAGAGCTGTGGGGGCTCTCCCTGCAGAATATATGAGTGCCTATAACCGTTCCAAAGCCAGGGCCGAGCCTACCATAGGCAGAGTGAAGCACTCACCTGAGACAGCAGATGCTGAAAGGCAGGGAATGGTGGTGAGGTTTTGGAGGACAGAACTGTGTATGTTGCGCAGCCTGCCCTGTGTCCCCTAAGCTAGCTTGCTGCCCTCAGGTACGTTGCTAGTGTTGAAGTAAGATTGAACTGCCAGCTTCTGTACATGGAATGGGGGGGGGGCATCTTGTCCGTTCGAGGCAGCAAAATATTTTGGGCTAGCCCTGCCTAAAGCTGCATATGTTTGGAAGCAGCTTCTGCAAAAGCTAGCAGTTTAATTTAAACACAATAGTTTTACCAATACCAATGCAAATTAGTTCTCATAGACATGAAAATATTGGCAACCTTTCCACTTACACAACCATCTTGCTAATTAACCCATCTCAGCATAATTGCTGATATGGTCTGACAGACCATAAAAGAGGAAGACCTCATTCCCAATCTCAACATGGCTTTCAAATGGAATTACAAGTGATGTACCAGTTCCGTGCTGGCCTTCTGCATTTAGCTCTAACTACAAAAGACAGGAATGGCAAAATGTGCATAAATTAAAGTGCAAAGATGATACGGTTTGAAAATTATGCATCTCTTTATGAACCTTGGATAAAAATCCTAATCAGCAATGAACAACATCTGACAAGGAGGAAACTTGAACAAATGCATTTATGGCGAGGAAATAGTTGTGTATAATCTTAGCAAGGAAGGACACAGATTGATGCGCCATGCTATTTCATATTGATAATTTGACATGCACACTGAAAATTAACTGAGCAAAATAAAGAATACAGGTTGCATAGAGAAATGATAGAGTCCATGAGAAGAAATCATGTGTATGAAGAGAGATGCTCTTCATCATCTACCCTATTAAACATATCTGAAAAGGGCACTGGATTCTAGATTAAAGGTCAAACTCAGCAGTGTGAAAGATACTACTGTCCTGTGCAGCAAATGAAGGAGAAATTAATATACCCAGTAGTCACTTCATCCAGTGGTCTCATCATTGTTTTATTCAATGTGCTAAACTTTTTGAAGAAAAATATATCCCCCTCCAATATTTTCTAGAAAAAATAGATACGCTGGGTTGGATCCAGGAGCTGCCTTCCTCAAGAGGAAGGGATCTGCTAGAGGAAGGTCCTGCCACTAGATTTTTGGGGATCCCCACACCACAGCTCACCCCATTAAGCAAGATCTCCTGACTCTCTGTGTGGCATTTTTTTTCGGGGGGCTGGAGGGGCTGCTGTGGGAAGGCCAGGGCAAGGAAGTCCCCTTCCACCAGCACAGTTGATCCAGCTTAAATCTGGATCCAAGCCACTAATTTTCATTCTGTGTGGAAAAGAAGTTTTTAAAATAATAGTATTGGCTTCAAGCAGAATCATAGTCACAATGAAAATATGTGGTGGGGAAGGCTGCAGGACCATAATGGGTTTCAAAGGGTTGAAGTGACTAAAGCATTTTATTAATACAACTGAATTAAGTTGAATTAATACAACTGAATTTATTAATACAACTAAACTATGCATGTTTAGACAGAAAAAAAGTCCCACAACTCCTAGCATTCTCTAGCCAGCCATGGGAGTCGGACTTGTTTTTCTGTCTAAAATATGCATGGGATTGTTCCCTAAGAGTGCAATCCTAGTTATACTCAGAAGTAAGCCCAGTTGAGTTAAATGGAACTTACTCCCAGGAAAGTGTATACCAGTAATACCTTGGATTGCAAGTAACTTGGTCCGAGAGCGTTTTGCAAGACAAGCAATTTTTTAAAATAAATTTTGACTTGATAAACGAGCAAGGTCTTGCAATACAAGACCCTGGGCCCTGCTCTCACCCGCCAGAGACTCACTTTGATATAAGAGTGTTTTGGATTACTAAGCACGGTTCCGGAATGAATTATGCTTGCAATCCAAGGTATAGGATTGCTCTGTAAGGCTGTAATCCCTATGCAAACCTACTGGGGAGAAAAATCAACTAACATAGTGGGATTTATTTCTGAGTTAACACGCATAGGTTTGTGCTGTCACCTTTTATAATTCTGTCAAGCATTTACTAGAAGGTTTGTTTTTAAATGTCCAGATGTAACACACACACAGACACACACCCCTCAACTCATGCAGGCACACGTGCACTCACCCCCCCTCTCCTTTGAGCCAGGTCAATAAAGACTGCAATCCTAAGCATATTTCTTAAGTTCCTCACTTTAAAAAGAAGGCAGAATCTACTCACTTTTGTACACCCAAATCATAAGTTGTTTATTGAAGAACAAGCAAACTGAACAGAATAGGAACATGTAAACAAAACACAAGAACAGTTTGAGGGTGGAGTCTTTAGCTTCAACCCAATATAGCAAAGGCTTAAAATCAACTCTTTAAAATCTCTCATTACTACAGTATAACCTGTAGAGAACTATTCATGTTTACCTGAAATAATTCCTCCTGATTCAATAGAAGTAAATCACAAGTAAGTACAAATAGGATTTATAGTCTAGGTTGGAAGGAAATGCCATTGAAACCAGTGGGGCTTCTAACCTAAACATGGTTAGGATTGAACCCACCTGTTGAGCACAACACTAGGAGGCTAATTCAGTCAATCTTCTCATAAAGAGGGGCCAGCCTTCCCATAAAGGTCAAAATTGAGATGCATTAATGAGTTCAGAGACAGAAAAAAATATTAATTTCCTTTCATACAAAGCAGTAAGAACTGGTTATGAAATCATCTGGCAGAACATGCAGGACAGACAAAAGGAAGCACTTTATCACACAACACATAGGGCTTGTTCGCACGACACGGGTTCCCGTGTGTGAACGCCGACCTGGAGTGCCCCCGCGAGACAGCCGCGCGCGGGACGCACGCAAAGTGACCATGGTCGGTAGAGGGGTAAGCCTCTGGTCACCGTGCCGTGCGAACAGCGGGCGCCGCACTGCGGTGCGGGGACTGCGGGGTCTGCCCACGCGCGTGCGGGGCGCAGGTCGTCTGCGGCGCCCCGCCGGACCCGCAGGCGGCCCCGCGGTGCCTCCCTCGCCTGCAGCCTGGGTCGTGCGAACCGGCCCATAGTTAACCTATGGAATTCATGTCCACAGGATGCAGTGATTTATTTACTGCATTTATATTGTGCCTTTCCACCAAGAAGCTCAAGGCAGCCTGCATAGTTCTCCCAGTTTCATCCTTACAACAACCTTGTGAGGTAGCTTAGACTGAGCGACAGTAAGATAGATGTTCATAGAGTGGTATATCTCTGAAAACCAGGTACTCCACAACAATGGAGGAGGGCTATTCTGTTACTTTTACGCTCCACGCTTGCGGGTTTCCCAGAGGCATCTAACTGGCTACTGCGGGAAGCAAGACGCTGGACGAGATACATCGAGTAGGGTTCTTCTTAAGCGTTGAACAAATGACAAAGAAAACAAATAACATGGACGTTCTGAATCCTTGCCACCAGAGGGCCTATCGCCTCAATAGAGCGAACACAACAGCGACAACTTAAGGTGCGCATGTGCTTCTATCCTGCTTTTCTCATAAACCGCCTACAGCGCACGCGCAAACCTCGGGGAGCCAGAGCATAGGAGGAAAAACCACGACGGGATGACGTCAGACGCAGCCTTTCTCTGGGCGAAATTGCAACGGCGCGATTTTTCAAAATGGAGCCTCGAAAGGAGGGGGTTTCTCCCCGACCCCCGTAGCGGGGAGGGAGAGGCCTGTGGACCGGCAGCGCTAGCGAGAGAGGCAGCCATGCGATAGTGAAAATAAAGCCACAGAGTGACGCGGGAGGAGTGAGCGCCGGCCCCGCCGCCGCCGCTATGGCGACCTGCATCGGCGAGAAGATTGAGGTGCGGAAACGGCCATTAAGCTACGGGTTGGGGGAGACTTAACTATTCTGAGTGGGAGTCTGGGTCGAGGGGAGACAGGGTTTGCTGCTCTTCTAATTGGCCACGTCCTGCCTGTCTTGACAGGTGAGGCGGCGCAGGGTGTTGGGCGGAGCCCCGCCCTGCCAATGGTGCACAGTGTACATTTTACACAATACGCTCGGCCCTGCCAACTTCCCTGCGTAGGGTTCCCACGCCTTTCTCTTGGATGAGGATTTTCCTCCCACCCAGCCCCGCACAGATGAGAGCTGAGCACCGTAATGCCCGGTCCTGTGCCTATTTACTCTGAAGGAAGCCCCACTGTGTTCAAGGGTGTGCGCATAGCCCTAGAACGCCTGTCATGCAGTTTTAAACATGGAGGAGCTATGCCAGAAAACTGGAAACTGCACAAGGCTGTGGGGTGGGTGGCTTGTCTAAGGCCCCAGCAAAACAAGGCTCCCCTAGCTCAGCTCCTGGTCTCTGCCACATTGCCCACCAGAGCCCCACATACACACAGGTCCTTGTAGGGGGCAGTGACAGGGCCATGAGCATCACACCTGCCGCAGACTCCATAAACTCTCTGATGCTGCACTTTAAGCCTGATGTATTTAAAGTTGTAAAATCATCTTCATAACGGTTATGTTTGCCATTCTCTCACTATGTGTGAAATTGGGGGAATCCTAATCAATGTATAGAACCAGGGAGTGATAGCTATTCTGGATTGGATAACAAGGTTTACCAAGGATGACTTTGGGTACATAGTAGCGCTCCCACCTTCTCAACCCCATTCTTTGTATCCATAGTTCCATGTTTCTTCCTGGTATGTTGCTCTCCCTGAAAGCAGAGTTGTGGTATGATGCTCTCCCTAAAAGAAGTCTGAAAGAAAAGTTGACTGAAGCAATAACAAAACCCTCCACAAAAATTAGTACCATATTTGCAAAATCTTCCTAATCTGGTTGCCTGAATTTTTTTTTTATTAGCCACACATGATCAGGCAAATGGCTTTTCCCAAGCCTCTGTTAAGGACAGCTTCCCCCCCCCCTCCATTTTGTTCCAGCCTATAGTGGGTGGGGTGTATGTGTGTGAGAGAAAGCTCCTGGGTTGTATGAGTATTACTGTGGAACACCTGTTCATGTGGTATTAATATTACCCTTGGTAATGCTCATCTGTGCAGTCTGTAATTTTAGAAGCAAGTTGCATGTACCCCTTGGCAGATTCTCATTTAATCTAGTAAATAATTACTACAATTAATAAGTGGTCTAATATGCTTGCAGAAACCAGTAAGAATGGTTCACAGCATTATCCTTTTGTTCACAAAGTCCAGAGAAAAGGGCTACAATTAGGTGGAGACTGGTTGTTGAGCGGCACTATGGGAAAGCTTTGTTTACATTCAAGATCTGACTGGTTGCCACATTGAGGGATGCTTACCCAAATCCAATCTAATTTCCCAGATTGTGTGAGTGCTCTCATAAACATGCATTGAAAGGGGGCGGGGCATGTGTTTAGTAGACTTAGCCCCTGAATTGTGTGACCAAATAGGATACTTCTGAGTACTTTGAAAGCTGCAATCTTATGCACACTTTTCAGTGAGTATACTCCACTGAAGTTAGTGGGGCTTCTGAGTAGACATTTATAGGATTGTACTGTAAGGCTGCAAAACTTATTGGGAATAAACACCACTAAATCTGGTGGGACTTATTTCAGAGTAAATATGCATAGGATCCACCTGTATGGCTGCAATCCTGTGCACACTTACTAGAGAGTAAGACCTATTGAACTAAAAGGACTTTCAAGTAAACATGCATAGAATTGAGCTGTAATGTAGGGGTGTGGAACATGTGGCTCTCCAGATGTTGGACTCCAGCTCTTTGTTTTAATCTTGATTCTATTTTTGTTAGTTGCCTTGAGCACAATTTTTTGGGTGGAAAGATGGGATATTAAATAAATACACACACTGAAGGATCTGGAGATAGGGAGAACTCTCTAGTGACTCGGGGTATGGTGTCTGAGAATTGTTTGATCTTAAAAGTAGGTATACTTGTTTTTCTTGCCAATTTGACTTTCAGTGAGTAATTCTTTTGGAGACTGTCTCTTATATCCAAAGAAGGAAAGCAATTGTAACTTACGTATATCTAGGCCTGTGGCTTATGCTGGCTCAGCTTGTCTGAACGTGGAAAGCTAAGCAGGGTCAAGCCTAGTTATTACTTGGATGGGAGACGCCTCTAGTTTCCTGCACTGAGCAGGGGGTTGGACTTGATAGCCTTGTAGGCTCCTTCCAACTCTATCTATGAAATCTATGAAACTTGCCTGGAAAAAAAATTGAATGGTGATGACAGGAATTAGTGTTTGAGAAAAATTAGCATCAGCAACTGCAGTAGAATTTCTGAAATCTCACTGTCACTTATCAAATTACATCATTGGATGACTTTTACTTGCACGATCCATGTACACTTATGCCACTTATCCAGCAGCCAACATTGGTAAGATTCTGGCAATTGTACAGTGATGATAGGGAGTGTATAGGCCAAAGACTGTTAAAACTGAAGCCCTTTCTCTGTTTCTTTACTGCAACAAGCAGCTATTTTGGCTGTATCCTCCATAGCCAGATTTTTCTGTAGAGAAGTTAGGTATGCCCCTGTTTCATAGATTTCATAGACATAGATAATAAGAGTTGGAAGGGGCCTACAAGGCCATCGAGTCCAACCCCCTGCTCAATGCAGGAAACTAGAGGAGGGGTCTCCCATCCAAGTAATAACCAGGCCTGACCCTGCTTAGCTCAAGCTGAGTTGCAAGAATGCTGGGTGACTTGGAATGTCTTTAGTGCTTACTAGACCCAACTCAAAGTCTTAGGTGGAGTGTGTGTGTTCTCAGTGTGAATTTGGGATAGTTGTTGTCTGTCATGCCTAAGTGTGTACTATGGGGCAGGAGGAAAGAATTGTTGATCATCTTGTTAAGAGCAGGAGGCTTGAGTAAAAACTGAAGTGTGAAAAATATATTGCTTTCTGCCTTCCAATATATTAGAGTTTCATAGATTTCATAGATCTGATAGAGTTGGAAGGAGCCTACAAGGCTATCCAGTCCAACCCCCTGCTCAATGCAGGAAACTAGAGATCACCCTATCCCTAAGTCTTGGGTATTTTATAGCCTACCTCTATCACTAGTGTTGGGCATGTTGCAATTTAAAGCACATACAAATCCAATTTAATGGAAAACCCCAAGATACTTCTATTAACCCTCCCCCAAGCAAAACAAAAACAACGCTAGGCATCAAAGGAACCCCCCCCCCCATTTCTTAAAATTCTTCTCCGGTTTTGTCATTCTCTAAAGATTCTATTCGAAATGCGTTTAGTGTCCTGCTTATAGGTATATTGGAGAAAAATTGCTGCTTTAGATCACCGGTGTTTCTCAAAATGAGGGGGAAGGCTCTGCAGACTACCACCATATGGGTGCGTGCGTTGTCGGCGCAATCCTATGCCTGTTTACCCGGAAGCATGTCCCGCTCTGCTCAATGGGGTTTACCGCCAGAGAAGTGTGACTAGGATTACCGTTTTCGGGGCTGTACCTCCTGGCGGCAATAGAGGCATTGCCCGCGGGATTCCGGAGTGTGTGGGGGAAGAGGGGGCGTCCATTTGGCGTCCCTCGGGAGTATTTCCTTGGCTGCTGCCATGGCAGCGGGTGATGGAAGCCGCGTCTCCCCAGGGAGCGGGAGAAAGGGCGGCAGGGCTGGCCGCCTGCTAGCGCCGCGGGCGGCTGCGGGCTCCTCAGTGGGTGCGAGTCCCTGGCAGGATGCCGCAGTGGCTTCTCAGTCTCCTGCTCTCTCCCCTGCCGCGCAACGGCGCATCATCTGCCGGCATGTCCCAATGCTTGCCTTGGGAAGCTCCATTCAGGTATAGCTAGAGCTTATTCGCCCCTGCTGAGGAGTGGCTCGTACCTCTGCGGTTGAGCGTGCTCGGTTTATCCGAGCGGGCGTGGCTCAAGCCACAAGTGGCTGAAAGGTTTCCCCCAGAAACGGGGACGGAAGAGAGGGAAGGACGGCGATTGTGCAGGGAAACGATCCCTGCACTGGATAAAGCTGAAACACGTGTTTTAAAGTTTGTGAAGAAGTCAGGAACTGTGTGCAAGCTAGCAAGACTGACTATGTATTCCGCGGACGTTTCTTTTATAGTTGTTGCCTTTGCCCTGTCCTCACTCAGTGTAATGCATTCTCACCCCTAGGCCAGAGGGATGGAGGGTTTTGGAGCAGATTTTCAAAATAGCCCATGGAGTTATTGACTGGGGATCTTGTGGAGACAAAAAAGTTGTGAAGGGAGCAAAACGTGTATAAGGGTTGCTGAGGGGGCAGCTGGGGCATGTATGAATGGGATGCATTTTTAACTTTCTTGAAGGTGGGAGAGAGAAGCCAACCCTACTTACTTCTGGTTGCATCCACTTCGACTAACCCATTGCAGTAGGAAACATTTCCTTCCACCTTATACTGTACTTCAAGTTGGCCTCACAGTTTTCTGCTTAAAAACCTTTCCTGGAGACTTTCTTACTTTTGAGCAGGGATTAATTTAAGTCAAGGTGACTGAAATCAGTTATTTAAATCACAAGAAAAAAAGGATAATAACAGGTAGGATTTTCTTACATCTCATCTACAAGCATCTACCACATAGTGAGTAGCATATTAAAACTATTTTAGTGAGTGATACCTGACTGTGCAAACAGAATGGTGAGTGGTAACCTCTCTCTCTCTGTCTCAGGATTTCAAGGTGGGGAACCTGCTGGGCAAGGGCTCCTTCGCAGGAGTCTACAGAGCAGTATCCCTGAAAACAGGCCTAGAAGTGGCCATCAAAATGGTAAGTGGCCATTGAACCAGCGACTTGCATAACTATGGAGCTAGTAGGCAAGGCAAAATACTCTAGGATGCTAAGCTACTGGGGAGAAAGGGATGAGACTTGGCCACACATTTTCATGCCCAGTAAATAAGCTAATGCCATGCTTCACTCCTGGACTGTTCCCTTCTGTTGCAACTGCTTCTTTGGTTCCTGAGTGGTAGTTTACCTGGCAATTTGGATCCCAGGCTGCATAGGCTGTTTTCTAACCTCTGTATAGTTCAATGCTTTCCACATACTTAGTTGGGCAAAAACATAAGCAGTCACTGATGCCCTAAGATACCAGCCCAGACTTGTTGGTACTTCACATCTGAAGGCCTTGATCTTGCAAACTGCTCTCGGTAGATGGATGTGGGGATTTTCTGTAAGAGTTCTTAGTTTAGAGTACCTTTCATGTTCAGGACTATTCATAACCTGAAATAAGAGGGGTTCTTTTGCACACTACATTATATGTGTTGTTTGGCCTTTAAAAAACCCAAAACTTTAAATAGCAGGCGGGGGGGGGATTAGGACCTTGGCATAGGTGGAGTTTTTAACCCTTTACACCATGCTGTGGTCCCAATGAAAACAGTGTACACCCCCAGCTGCTATTTGCATTTGGAGGGAAGCTGCCATTGGCACCATGGATGCCAAACTACTGGGGAGCTTTGGAGGGGGGTGTTACTGAGGTGGCAGCACAAGGGTTAAGAGTTAAAATACCCTCCATCTGCACCACAGTCCAAACATGATTCCCCTCCCAATGGCTGCTATTTAAAGTTAAAAGCAAAACAATGCAAGACCAAACTATGCTTTGAACGTAATGTGTAATTTGATTGTTAGCCTGTGTTACTCAAGAAGGTCCAATATATTTCCATAGGGATGCAGAAGAATAGTTACAGCCCAATCATAAACATGCTTACCTGGAAGTATGTCCCATTTTATTTGGTGGGGCTTTCTTGTAACTGTACTTAGGATTACAGACTAGCACTCTCATCCTAATTAAGGTTTGATAGTAAAAAAGCAGGCTGTACTTGATATAATGGCATTAATGTGCACTGTAGTGCTAAACATGAGTGTTTGCCAGTACTATTCCGAACCCTTGTTCAATTTTGGGTGCAATCCTATGTATGTTTAGACAGAAGAAAAGTCCTACAACTCGCCATGCATAGGATTGCGTTCTTAGTTAAATTGTAAGAGAAAACGTTATGTTATTTTCACTTATGGGTGTGAGCTTAAAGGGGGAATCTGATTTCTTTGCAGATTGACAAAAAGGCCATGCACAAAGTTGGAATGGTTCAGAGAGTTCAAAATGAAGTGAAAATACATTGTCAGCTAAAACATCCTTCTATACTTGAGGTAAGAATTTACACAAAGAACTTGAAATATTCATAATTATTAGGCTTCAATCTGTTTTAACATTTAATTTTTCTTTTTTAGCTATATAACTACTTTGAAGATAGTAACTATGTGTACCTGATATTAGAGATGTGCCATAATGGAGAAATGAGCAGATATTTAAAGAACAGAAAGAACCGTTTCTCTGAGGAAGAAGGTAGGGTTGAAATATGCTTATTAACACTTTGAATCAGCCTTTCAAACAAGTAAATAGGTTGGGATCCAAAGAACTGTTTCATGTTCACTCATGGACTTGGACATAGCCAGTGGGACTACTTTTTGCCTTTGAACAGTAGACTTCCATGTCTGCAACACAATGCTTTTGAAAGTCATGCTTGCTTTCAAAAGTGGGAGGCTGCTATTTGAGAAAACACAATCCCAAAATTCACTCTGGCAAGTGGAGCTCATTGTGAAGTTCTTTGGATCTTGACCATATAGTTTTGGTCTGCAGTGAACAGAACTCTTAAAAGATATTATGCTGCTATCAGTTTTTATAGGGTTGTAAAATGCATAATAAAAGGTGGTTGTATGTGAAGCTCATTGTTACATAGGAAGGGAATAAAGTGCAGAAATATTAATGAACCAATACTACCACATGTAAACAGTGGTCCACATGGGAATTCAATATGATTGAAAAGCAGATTAAAAATAGCCTAGATAAACAAAAGTGTTAATCAGAGCTTTAGAAGTGCAGCATTTTTCTGTGAAATCTGTAAAATTGTAACTTTTAAATAAGAAACTATTCCTTGCCTGTGTTTTCTTCACGTTGGAAACCGAGATTTACAAATGCTATAAAAGTCTTGTAGAGGATGTTAAGGTAATGTATTATACTACATTTATGGATGTGCTGGAAGTGCTTTTCGAATAGTTTTCACTTAGATTGGGTCACTTGTAAGTTTCATTAGTTGCTTCAGTTTGAGGAACAGTTCTGAATTGCAATACTGGCTGTGTTCGCGCAGAACGACAAGTTAGGATTCCAGAAAATCGTGGCTTATCATAAATGAGTTCTTGCATGCTGCATAGAGATGTGAAGCCCTGGAAAAATTCAGGAAAAAAAACGTGTCGTCCCCGTCCCCCCCCCCCAAATTTTTCTGGTTTGTTTCCAGGCCTTCACATCTCTATCAAGTAGTTGCTTTGCTTCTACTTGGTTCCTCCCACTAGCATGACTAGCTAAACAAACCAGGAATGGTTTGTTTAGCTTATTGTCTGAACTGGGGAGCCTGGTTTGTCACTCCCTTTACAAGTTAAAAAAGCATTTTTGCTATCATGTCTTTGACCTTGCTCACCAAAACTGTTTCTTATAATTAAAGGTGCAATCCTATGCATGCTTAGAAATATTAAAGTTAACTGGGGTCCTCTCTTATTCTATGCAGTTCGGCTCTTCATGCATCAGATTATTACAGGGATGCTATATCTTCATTCCCATGGAATATTACACCGGGACCTCACACTTTCTAATCTCTTACTCACCAACAATATGAACATCAAGATTGCTGATTTTGGACTTGCAACCCAACTGAAAATGCCTCATGAAAAGCATTACACAATGTGTGGGACTCCTAATTACATTTCTCCAGAAATAGCCACAAGAAGTGCACATGGACTTGAATCTGATGTCTGGTCTTTGGGGTGTATGTTCTTTACTCTTCTGGCTGGAAAGCCACCTTTTGATACCAATACAGTAAAGAACACCTTGAACAAAGTAGTGTTGGCAGATTATGAAATGCCAGCATTTTTGTCAGGAGAGGCTCAAGATCTTATTCACCAGTTGCTTCGCAAAAATCCAGATGATCGTTTAAGCCTTTCATCAGTATTGGATCATCCTTTTATGTCCAAGTGTAAGTTAGCAAGAAGTAAAGATTTGGGAAATGTAGAAGATTCAATGGATAGTGGAAATTCCACCATTTCTACAGCTTTTACCACCTCTCCTAGTGTCAGTACAAGTGGCTGCTTAAAAGAAAAGAAAAGACTTTTAGTGGGGCAGCCCCTTCCCAACAAAATGACAATTCTTCCTAAAAATAAGAATTCTAGTGATGTCTCATCTGGGTATGGAAGCAGATCTCACAACAACTGGGGACTTCCAGCAAAAGAAATTGGCAATATTGGTAGGGGAAGAGCAATGCTGATTGAAGAAAGGCCACATTCACGCTATCTCAGGAGGGCACATTCCTCTGAAAGATCAGGCACATCCCACAGTCAGAGTCAAGGAGTACCAAGTCATGTGGAGAGATGCCATTCCATGGAAATCCTCTCAAAACCTAGAGGAAGACTAATAGAAAACATGAAGGATTTTTCACCTGCAAATAGTCATGGTGATATTCCTACCGTATTTAAAGACAAGCTTCCCACTAGTTCTGATTCAATGGAAAAACATATTTCTCCACCTGTGAAAGATCAAACTTGGTAAGAATCAATCTCTTACAGCTGCTTTTAAAAAAGTGTATCATGAAATTGGGTTCCTTACTACATAATGGCCTTGTTTGGATGTAATGCTAAAACTACAGTTTAGTGTTACATGAACTAGCCTCAAGTTCATCAACTCCCCACTCCCCTCCTTCAGTGCAGCTGTGAGATCACAAGTATTCACTTCTGGTTTTAACTGACGCAGTTTCATTTTATGTCCAAACGCGGACAAACACTAGTTAATCTTTAACTAAGGTTTAAGGAAACAAGCTAAGTTCCTTTGTAGCTCAAAATATTAGGACTATCTCTAGCTGATATAAATCTGTTCTTTATATCATATGGTGGTGATACATCTGTTCCATGAAGCAAATATACTGTATTTTAGTGATCAATAAGTTATTTGTATTCATTTTATGAAGAGTACTTATGAATGCTTCTTTGTCTTTAGTTCAAATTATCTCTGCCCAATGAAGCCCAGCGTTGGTTTCTTAGAACCGAAGTCCCAAGCTAAAACAATGCAGCAGTGGCTTGGAAATATGCAGCTAAATGGTATGGATTTATTTAATCTGAGTGTTTTAGTGTCTGAGTGGAGACATTGGGTCTCTCTAAAACAGACCATTCTTATAAGCAGAAATCACATAGGTACTTTGTGTCCACCCAAAGGCAATGATGTAGGTCAAAAGACCATCTTTTGAAGATATTCCATGTGGACAGAAAGTTACTGTAGATGACAAAGTGTTATGGACTTTGGAGTGGTTGTGTGAAGGCTAAATCCATCTGTGGGAAAGTTGCTATTTTGGGACCTGTGCATTTTCATTTAGGACTTATAAATGAAGCCTACATTATAAAGTCTACATTTAGTACTTATGGGAGTTGTCTTGGCTTCCACCTGTACTTTGCCAGTCCCTCTGCTTTCTTAACTTTACTATGGAGAAGCAAAACAATTCCATCCTATGGAAAAGGCTGTGGTGATGGATAGTGCTGCAGAACCCCCAAGGCACACTACCTTTCTCTATGAGCTATATCACCTATTATATAATGTCAAGCCTGTGTTTGCCACCAAATTTACATGGAGATGCAGCTAAACCCATCTTCTTGTCAGGTGTACCTGTATAACAAACAAACGTGTTTGTATTCAGGCATTCCATTTTTATGTGCATGTATTAAAACTTTTACAGATGCACCTCAATTTTAATCTGTGAAATAGCCCTGTGAAAAGTGGATATTTTCTTATAGAGGAATAATTGTATCCAATGTGACTCATGTCATTTCAAATTGCTACAATTGAGGTCAGCACTTAACTTGACAGACATAAGCGGAAGCTTCTGTGTTCTTTGTGTAGGCATTTTTATTAAAACACATTGGACCAATTTGCACAACACGACAGCCTGTTGTGGGTTAATTTACCCTCGAGGAGCTGTAGTGCATGCCGGCTCCCATTATGGATATGCATCCCCTGACTGGGGGTTGTCATGTTGTGTGAGCCTGGCTGGCTGGGGTTATTTGAGCGCTAAACAACCCTTGCATGACCCAGGGTCTGCTGTAGGGTTATGCGAGGGTTGTTTAGTCCTCAACTAACTCACGTGGGCTGGGTTTGCACAACACAACAACCCTAGTCGAGGGTTGCAGATTCATAATGGCAGCCGGCACATGCCACAGCCCCTCAAGGGTTAATTAACCCATGATGGGCTACTTTGTCATCTGAACCAAGTGATACTTTCCTCAGTCTGTTAGAACTTTTATTTGCTAAGTTGCCTCAGGTTCATCTGCCCTATGAAGACATTGACCTGGTTTGCACTATCAGAATGGCCCACCATGGATTGTCTAAGCTACAGTGAGCTGCGGTGTATGCCGGCCAGAATTTGGCATATTCAGCCCTGACTGGGTTGTTGTGTCAGTGGGGGTTGTTGTGCAAGGGTTGTTTATTGATATAAAATACTGCTGTGTTTGAAATAAAGAAGGAACCCATTATTAAGTTAAAATCGTTAATATGCTATTTTATTACCTGCTATAGAAACAAAATTTTAGAACAGAATATACTATCTGTTCTTAACAGCTGTTTTGATACTTTGGGGATGCTAGTTCATAAGTAATATAAGAGACCTATTTATTCATGTTTTAGACTTTCATTTTTCTTAAAGTAGTAAGATGTCTTCTTGAAACAGCTTAACTATCTGTGTAGAGATATACAGGATGAAACTAACAGGTGACTATTAGCATTGCTACAGAAGGGAAGGGGGAAAGATTAACAGGAACAGAAGGGAAGGAGGAGCTTTCTTTCCCCCTGCATCATATTACATCATGTACTGAAAGAGTACAGAATGCAGCTGTAATTTAATCTAGGACTACTTAAATCTTCTCAGACATTTCCTTTTGTTATGATTGACCAAGAACACCTTGGGGAATTGTAACTATAGGATATAGTTGGGATTATCTGAATCCTCAGACAATTTTCTTATTTTTAATTGCTTCTGTACTTTGACAGAAGGGGTGGATGTGATAATTCATACATTACATGTACAGCAGTGGTGCTGCTGTTTTCATACATCCCTCAAATGTTTTATTTCATCACTCACAATCTATCTGTTTATCTTGAAGGCAAGAACCCATTAAACAATGCTTAACATTTTCCAGTGCCGTCTTTGGAAGAAAAGATTGTGTCTACTGTACGTAGATGGTAAACTTAAACAAGAAGAAATCAAATTCCCAGTAAATATTTACAGATGCTGTTGCCATTCTTTCTTTGAAACTATTCAGAAAAATAGGTTACGTGACACAATACCTGGTTTATCTAACCTACAGTTATAAATGGTATCTTGATCAGGTGGTTTATTTCAAATGGAATGGAAGTTCAGTAAACACTTTTGATTTATTATATTCTTAAAATAGACTAAAGTGGCATACTGCTTCAGTCTTGAAAGGCTTAACTAATTAGCCTCATTTACCTTTAGAAATGAAATGTTTTTTCTCTCCTGCAAGAAGAGTTGGGAAGAATCCTGTAATACATTCTAAACCATTAAAATACTCTTGCTGCTTCAGCTCAGATGTCAGAACCTTCATATAACACAAATGGAGATTTTCAATTCCATCTTGCTGTACCTCAAGAGACGCTGAAAAATGCATGGAATGGCTTAAAAGGCAATATGTCTCCTGACTATGCACAATCAACTGCGGTACCGCTGGACACAAGGAAATACACCACCGGACTTCCATGTAAAGCTGAGAAAGCTTTAACGGAACCTGCATTTGGTCTCCATCTGGTGCCTGAAGTCAGAAAAAACATGGGGAGAGAGCCACAACACGAACACCCAAAACCTGTGCTGCGAAGTATTGTATCTCCTCTGGGCACTCATCGACTAAAACCAATCAGACAAAAAACAAAAAATGCGGTGGTATGTACCATGTTATATAGCTGTTAAGGTATCAGTGAAAACTAAATTTATAAAGAAAAAATGATTACTTTAGCATTTTTAAATAGTTGCAAAGTATTACAATATAAATTAATTTGCATGATTAACATTAACCTTCTCTACTAGCACTAGAACCCCTGACTTTTAACCTCTGCAAACTTTATAATTAGCAAGAACTATAGCATTGTTCCATTTTTAAAGCTACAACCTCCACCAGTCCCCCATAAGGGGACTGTGACCCAGCCCCTTATGATAAATCATATGGGGGATTGGTTTTCTAGCAATCAGATGAGAACTGGCTGAGGCTCTGCCTTGCTTTCCAGAAACAGGAATGGACTATAGCTGCAGCAGCTCAATCATTGTTTGAGCCAATATAGCTTAAATCAATGCAGAGGATCATACTTGTTTATAGGATGGTTGTGTTACAATGAAGACAGGAGGTGATTATCAAGCCAAGTGATGATGGCTACTTCTGCATCATTAGTGATGTTGCAGTTGTGCTTTAGTGCACTCTGGCATTTAGTAACCGGTCCTATACCCAACATCACTTGGACAATGCCTGATCAGACCAATCCCTTAAGAAGCTTTAATGAAATGTAAAATACTTTAGTTTGATACAGACTGCTGATCTTTTGGTTCCATAGAGTGACAGAGGAAATAATGGTGATATCTTCTGTTGAGTCACATTCTATTGGGAATTGTGTAAGCTGTTGACTAGAACCTATTATTAAAACTAACAAAGTGGTAAAATGTATTTTGTCTATGTTGTATATGTATATCTGTTTTTCTCACATCAGACAAGACTGTAGTTAGTTAGTTTCCAGTTCAATTATTGGACTTAAAGGTCGTCTTGTCAATTGTTCATTTTTAACCGTACAGATCTCTCTTCTAATGCTGCTCCTTTGTTTTCTCTCCTCTCATTCTCTTTTGTTTCCCCCTTGATCCTCCCCTCTTTATCCCACAGTATTTGTAAATTCAGTAGGGTTGGAACATTCTGATTGGTTGCTTCATAAGACCTCACCTGCCTAATAGTATTTCACAGTGAAAATAATATCTCTTCAGGTTGATAGTACTTACTAGGAGCATAAAAACAGGTTCTTGATTGCACTACAGTATTTTGGTTGATTTTGCTGTAAATTTGGTGAAAGAAGAATAGGGGTCTTTATGTAGTATTCCTTTTGAAATCCTTGTATCTAGACTGTTGTATAGATATCCTTGTATCTAGACTGTGTTCTGTTTCAACATATATTCTAGGTGAGTATTCTAGATACAGGAGAAGTGTGTATGGAATTTCTAAAAGAATATAATTCACAAGAATTTGTAAAAGAAGTTCTGAGGATATCTTGTGATGGAAGTGGGGTGAGTAGTAATTTATATTCCTTTAAACTTGAATGGCAATATTGAATGAATGTGTTTATGCTAATATTACCAAATTGTATAGAGCTTGGCATTCCTCATGTGATGAAAGCTTATGCCACAATAAATTTGTTTATGGTCTCACAAGAATTTTGCTGTTCTTTTTCTCTCCTGGAAATCAAGTAGACTTTTTCAGTGTACTATATATATGCCTTAAAATTCATATATAGTCATGCCTTGGATTGAGAGCATAATTCGTTCCGGAAACTTGCTTGTAATCCAAAACACTCTTATATCAAAATGAAACTCCCCCCAAAAAATTGTACAGAGATTTTTAATTTAAGCTGTACTACAGTACTTGTATTGCAAGACGTTGCTTGTATATCAAGTCAAATTTTTTAAAATAAATATTTAAAAATTTGCTTGTCTTGCAAAACACTCTCAAACCAAGATACTTGCAATCCAAGGTATTACTGTATGGATCTTTTATGCTAAATGCCTGTGTGTGTATGCGACTGACTTGTTATACCAGCCTTTGCCAACCTAGTAGCTTCAGATGTTTTGGACTACAACTCCAAGCATTCCTGACAATTGCCATGCTGACCGTGGCTGATGGGAGTTGAAGTTCAGAACTTGCAAACTTGCACTCTGTTGAGCTATGACCCTGTTCAGTGAATGGCAATTGGCATGATTAATCAGTTCAGTCTTTAAAATCCATTGAATCTGTACCTGTGAAAGCTGCAGGTAATCTTGACTACTGAGGAGAGCAAATTGTTCTTTCTCTGAAAATGGAGAATTAAGACTGACAACACGTTGCAGTTTTAATTTACAGTAATCTGTCTTGCATAACCACTAGTTAACTTTTTAAGAAAGAAACATTAAGCACATAACTCTTGGTTCTGATGCTGTTTTTTCTGTGTATTAAGGTCACAATTTACCACCCAAATGAAGGGCAAGGCATTCCTTTTAATGATAGACCACCACCACCGCCTACTGAAGACTTAAATGTATATAGTTTTGACAACCTGCCAGGTAAGGTCATTTCTGTGAGCCCGTTGAGAAACAATGGCCAGCATTCAAACAATCTTGTAACTTGGGAGCAGGCAACGTTTTTTCCTCTCGAGGGCTGAATTCCCTTGGATGGTATTTGTCAGGGGCCATATGGTAGTGAGCAGGGCTAGAGGCACTCCACACACACTTAAGATCACCACTACTCCACACTATTTATCTCTTTTTTTCTCCGAAGAATCTCTTTCCTGCACACCCCATCCATTCACACTCACACACCACAAGCCATCCACTCATGTGTTCCCTCTCTCACACTCACTCCTTTTAAAAGCATAGATTCAAAGTGCTCTTCTCTCCATGTTTTTTGGGGAAGGGATGGTTCTATCATCACCCAGGCAGGGAAGGCTGTTGAAAGTATGGATCCAGCTTGACTAACACTTTCAAAGTGCTCTTCTCCCCTTGTTCAGGCAGAAAGGGAGCTACCTGCTCCTTGCTGAGGCAGGGAAGATTCGGGTGGAGCCTGCCAGAGGTGCCACAGACCATTAGTGGTCCACCCCTGATGTAACTAGTCCCATACACCAAAAGGGGCTTTGGGCTTATGTTTCTCAGCTAGCCTCCCTTGCTACATAGTAAACTACTTCTGAAAATGAGAGGGGCATCAGAATAAGATTGTGATGACATAGGGGTCTGCTATTCAAACAGCCAAATTAAAAAGGCAAATATTCCATGGAGCATATTCAAGCCCTTTTTATTATTTGGATTTTTACCAATAATTATACATGTGCTCCCAAATTTGAAGACATTTATTTATTTATTTATTTATACCCCGCCTTTTTTCCTGTAAGGAACCCAAGGCAGCTTACATAATCCTTCTCCTCCTCTCCATTTTATCCTCACAACAACCCTGTGAGGTAGGTTAGGCTGAGCGTCACTGACTGGCCCAAAGTCACCCAGTGAGTTTCATCCGGGCTCCAGTCCAACACTCTCACCACTATGCCACACTGGCTCACATTCTATATGAATGCTGTTCTAGTAATTCTTTTAGCATGTTTTCCTTTGGCATCAGCATACTATAAATATCAGAGATGGATTATACTCAGTAATTCTGTTTTCAGTGCATCCATGATAATTATAGTATGCTATAGGACAGTGATGGCGAACCTTTTTGAGCCCGAGTGCCCAAACTGCAACACAAAACCAACTTATTTATTTCAAAGTGCCAACACTGCAATTAAACCTGAATACCAAGGTTTTAGTTTTAGAAAAACAACTCATAGAGTTGTCCGAACTAATTAACATCTTTTGTCTTAAAAGAAAAACACAATAGCAGAGCTTTCAATGATACAAACAGTTTTTTGTTGGAAAAAAAAATCAACTCAAAAAATTATTATAGTACTACATTGTACACATAGCCTGAAGGGAATTTATACAAACTTTTAAAATAATTAGGCACATGTATTTTTGGATAAGGGATTCTCAACTTGTAATATGATTATATGCCAGACTGAAATTGTATGGGGCAAGCTTTACCCCGGGTCCGTTCCCTGCTTCTACAGGTGTCAGATTAGTAAAAGTAAAAGTCAACCTGTACTAGGATGAGCAAGATAAACAAGAAAACTAAACGTGCTTAACACATTTTAAACACTTTATGTCTTGGACTGCAAACACTGCATTAGGTAAAAGTTTGCATTGGGCATGCTTTTGCACAATTAATGTGATTTTTGCTATTGCATGCATGCTGATAATTTGGGGGGGGGTGTGTGCATTAGCGAGAGCAAGCAAGCAAGAGATCTTGCGTGCGTTTATGCCCTTATTTCTTTCTGTATTGTGTTTGCAACACACTCTTTGAAGTTTTTCTTCTACTGACCACCAGTAGTATATATGCCAGCTGGATTTTTGTATTGTGCTGCTTCTCACCCCTGTTACTTCTGCAGGCATGCAGGTTTGGGCGATGTTTGTGGTGGATAGGCAAAGGGTGGATTTGGGGGTGTTCTGAGAACTTGCTGCTGTGCCTGTGGGTTATGTCCACACTGTAAAGTAGTCCATGGTTGTCATACCCATATTGCTGGGAGAGCAGCAGATGACAGCATTACAGCGTAGTCCAGAGTTATCTAATCTGCTAATGGGCTGGGTTTTATTTATTGATTTGATTTGTACCCTGCACTCAAGGGGTACAAAGAAAATTGGCACTCAAGGTGGCTTACAATCACAAATAAACTTGATAAAAGCAGTAAACTAATACATTCAAACACATTAAAAACACAGCAACAGGTGGGGACTAGCACCCAGGTCTCTTACCACTATGCTGGCTCTCATATTTGTTTTGCCTTTTTTCCAGCAACAAATGATATCTCCATTTTTACCCTCACAACAATCCTGTGAGGTAGGTTGGGTTGAGAATTAGTGACTGGCCCAGAGAAATGCGAGGCATTTGCCAGTCCTCTTCAGGCAGTCCTGGGCCAGGACTGGCTGTGTATGTATGTGTGTCCTGTTTGGCTGCTGTGTCTGAATGAGGCAGTGGGTCAGTCTCTGTTTCTTTCTTGAACGTACGTGTGTGTGTGTGAGAGAGAGAGACTTTTCAGAGCAACTGGGCCTAAAGAATCGGCTTTGAGGTTCAACAAATATGAGAGCCAGTGTAGTGGTAAGAGACCTGGGTGCTAGTCCCCACCTGTTGCTGGAGGAAGAGGAGTGTGCGTGAGCGCGGGGATTTAAAGGAGCAGCCCAGCCACTCCTTTGCAGGCAGGGCTGAGAGCGAGCGCGTGCGTGAGAGAGAGGCGGAGAGGAGCCGACCTAGCATTTAAAGCGGCAGCTGCCCTCCCAGCCTCGCCTGGCCTGCTCTCCTGCTCCTCCCCTCCCCTTGTGGAATCTTCATTTAAAGCGGCAGCTGCCCTCCCTGCCTCGCCTCGCCTCTCTCCGCTTGCTCTCCTGCCCCTCCCCTCGGGAATCCTCGCTGCGATCCCTGCCTGATCTCGCTCCTCTCGCGTGCCCACAGATTGGTCCCTGCGTGCCAGCTGTGGCACGCGTGCCATAGGTTCACCTTCACTGCTATAGGAGAACATGCCTTTATAATTATAGAGAATAGGTAGCTTTAAATAATAATTTAGAAATGCTGAAATATTAAGTACTAGATATTTTTGACCAGTGACTTAAAAGAAATCACTGTTTGAAGGCATTATGTGGCTGTGAAGGTGTTATGTGGCTATGGAAATAATACAGTGGATTTAAAATAAAATATTCAAATTATTGAAATCCTGGTACCTCAGTACCATATAACCATATTACCCATATGCATTTGTTAATATCTCTAAGTTTGAATATTAAAACTTAAAAAGAGCATAAGGTCTCTTTATAGGTATAAATACTGAAATGTGTGAAAATTCACACTACGAATTAAAGAATATTGTTTAATCCTATCAATATAGCTGATACACTTTTACTGAGAGTGGATTGTATGTTACGATCCTCACTTGGAAGATGCTTCAACAGCCTCTGTTTAGCAAATGCTCTTCAATATTTAAAGGCGTGCTCTGCATACAGCAGAGACTCCCGTGTACTACGAGATCCCACCAGGAATGTCTGCAGTCATGTAGAGACTTAGCCTTGCAGCTCACTCATTGCATGGAAGTGGCTCTGTATTCTGGCCATTATACAGATTGGAAAGCCCTTCAAGTCCTTTTCAAGTGGCTATCAGTGGGCAATATAATGTGAAAAGCTGCCGTTATTGTTGCTTGAAGAAATGTGCATAGGAATAAACAAGGTGCACAACAATTAGTGTATTGCACATTTCCTTCTGTCTGTATAAATGTGCTGTCGTCCTGTATGTACAAAGCGTGAGATTGTGTCTCATGGACATGTTCCCCAAATGATCAAATGGGCAGAAGTCAAATGCTGGATGTTCTGCATATGGTGCGGGTGGTGGTGGTGGCCAGCAGAGAAAGACTAACATCCTACTAATGGGCTTCAAAGAAACTATCTCCCTTTTTTGGCTTGTGTTGGGCATACATTAAATTCAGTATTTATAAGTGGTCAGGTCACTTGTGCTATAACAACTTTCTGTTACATTCATTTTCGTATTTTAGAGAAATACTGGAAGAAGTATCAGTACGCTGCCAAATTTGTGCAGTTGGTAAGATCTAAAACTCCCAAAGTCACCTTCTATACAAGATATGCCAAGTGCATGTTGATGGAAAATTCTCCTGCAGATGTGGAAATTTGTTTTTATGATGGTATGTATCCTTAGCTGTTCTGTACATTTCCCTTCAGCCATTAAACGTGAATTGAATTATTAGGCACCTGTTACGATTCTGTAGAAGTAGGTGTACTTAAGCGAATAAAAAACTTAAAGTTTAACTCTGCTATTTTAAGGCATTTTGTCAACTGATTCACTGTATTTTTCAAATTATCTAAAATCCCAGATTTGAAATGTAACACATTGAATGCATATTTGGGTTTTTGCTTCAGTATCAGTGGCAGCAGCAAGCTACATTCTTGCACTGGCTACCAGTTGTTTGCCGAGCCGAATTCAAGGTGTTGGCGTTGACCTTTAAAACCCTGTACGGCTCCGGTCCAGTATATCTCAAGGAGCGCCTCCAGCAACATCAAGTAGGCCGCTCAACAAGATCTGCCACGGATGGCCTTCTCCCTGTCCCATCAGCCAGAGAAACCAGGCTGGTGGGGACTAGGAGGAGGGCCTTTTCTGTGGCAGCCCCCAATTTATGGAACTCTCTCCCCAATGACTTCCACTATGCCCCTTCTTTGATTAGCTTCCGCCGGGCATTAAAAACGTGGCTTTTCAGGCGGGAATATGGGGTGGGTTAGGATTTTTAAGTTTTGTACTGTTTTTGTGTTTTATACTGTGTGTGTGTGTGTGTGTTTCCCCCCCTTGTGTTTTATTGGACTGTACATCGCTCAGAGTGGCCGGATGTCTGGCCAGATGGGCGATTCATAAATCTAATAAATAAATAAATAAATATTAACAAGCTGAAAATAAAGCAAATGTTGGTACTTGCATTTCTCTTGACTGACATCTGCATCAGTGCTTGATATGGACTATCCAATGTTGCACAAGCCGACTTCTGCTTGCACAGTGGGACTTCCCATTCCCCTGCAACCCTAAATCTGCTCCGGAGGATCCTCCAACCCTCCTGAGTAGAATTTTTTTGGGGGAGGGGGAATCTGTTCCGCCAGTGGTGTCCATTCTGTCGGCAGATGGACACTGTTGGAAAGGGTTCAGAGGAGGACAACAAAGATGATCAGGGGACTGGAAACAAAGCCCTATGAGGAGAGACTGAAGGAACTGGGCACGTTTAGCCTTCAGAAGAGAAGACTGACGGGAGATCCGAGTACTGTTCAAGTACTTGAAAGGCTGTCACACAGAGGGGGGACAGGGTCTCTTCTCAACCATCCCAGAGTGCAGGACATGGAATAATGGGCTCAACTTACAGGAAGATGGATTCCGGCTGAACATCAGGAAAAACTTCCTTAGAGCAACACGACGATAAAACCAACTACCTAGGGAGGTAGTGGGCTCTCCCACACTGGAGGCATTAAAGGTGCAGCTGGACGGCCATCTGTCAGGGATGCTTTGACTTGGATCCCTGCATTGAGTAGTGGGTTGGACTCAATGACCTTATAGGCCCCTTTCAACTGATATTCTGTGAATGGTACTGGACAGTACTTCTAATTACACGTATATCAATAATTTTATTTGTACTGGAGATAGTTGCCAAGTGCCATTACTTCCTTTTTTTACTAGTTCATTTCTACTAGAATGGGATTACATTTTCTATGCTTGTGTAATTGAGGAAATATGTGACTTTTTACAGGGGCAAAAATACACAAGTCAGCAGGGGTGATTCGAGTAATAGAAAAATCTGGAAAAGCCTATACAATAAAAGAAGAAAGTGAAATTGGATTAGAGGAGGATATACAAATATATGTGGATCATGCAAATGAGGTAAATACTGTTTGTATTTTTTAAAAAAATAGGTTCATTGCACAAAGTAGCTCATTCCAAATGTCAAATTAGCAAACTGGATTCTCCTTCTCTGTGTTGTCACAAATACATAGCATGACTTTCATTGAAAGGTTCTTATGAAATTATGATAGTCAATTGTGGAAAAAAGATCAAGGAAATTTACTAATACATCTTTATTGTTAAACAGTGATGAGGCTCAATGCCATCTAGTAGGAAACTAAGGGCACAATCCTATGGCTTCCCGGCCTTGTCTGGGGGGCCATAGGATAGGGCGGAGTCCTTGCTCCAACCTTGGAGATGCCTTCCAAGGTGGCAGCGGGGACTCTGCCCACGGAGTGCCCTCCCCCACCACCCTCCCAGCCAGCACGGTTCTTTCTGCACCGGCTAGGATCTGAAGACATCTTTGGAACTGGCATTGGGGTGTGTGTGTCCCGAAATCGGCTTTCTAAATGTTTTGGACAGCAAGGGGAGTGTGGTGGATGCCCATAATCCTCTGAGTGTGGAGAGTTATGGGCACCCACATTGGATGGGGCAGTAAAGAAATAGCTAAGCCTTTCTTTTAGTATCAATATTTACTCATCTCCATTTTCACAGAGTATTATATTCTTTCTCCCTTTTAAAGGGTTAGTGTGTTTTAATATCATTCATTTTAATTTTTAATACAGGGGCATCGCATTTGCCTTGCACTGGAATCTGCCATTTTGGCAGAAGAAAGAAGCGAAAATGTCCCATTTTTCCCTATTATTGTTGGACGGTAAGCAGTCTCTCTTGTATTTTTCCCCCCAATTGTACATGTTCCCCAAAACATTTTTTCATAGGGGAAATTTCAGTTTGTGCCTTTCTATATTCTTAATGGAGGTAGGAAAGTTAAACAAAAGTTAATGAAAGAATTATGTTCATGTGTTTATCAGGAAACCAGGAAATCCTGAGTCTCCAAAGGCTTTGGTACCACCTCCTGCTTTACCAGATGCAAGTCCTTCTTTTGTGGATATAGCCTTGGTGAAAAGAGATACTGCTGCCAGATCTGAAACTCCAAGTCAAGCACCTAACATAAATCCACCTGTAAGTAAACAAGTGTGTAGATCAGGGGTCTCCAAATATTTTGGGCTCTGGGCACCACCACAAATTAGCTGCTGCAGAGGGGTGGAGGGCCAATCACAAAAACTTAGGAGTGTTCCCCCTTATCTGTGTGTGTGTGTGTGTGTGTGAATGCGCACCCTGTGTGTGCTACTCACTCTGGCTCTCCTCTCCTCTCTTTATCTCTGGCTTATCTTCCCTCTCTCTCTTTGGCTCTTTTTTCTTTTCTTCCTTCCAATTCTTCCCTCTCTCTCTGTCTCCTCTCCCCACCCCCATCTCTCGAATTCTTCTTTACTGACTCTTTCTCTCTGGCTCTTGCTTTTCTTCCTACTCTCTGGCTCCTCTTCCCTTCTGTCTCTGGCTCCTTTCTCTTTCTCTTCTTTAGTGCCTTTCCCCACTTCTCTCCCCCCCCCCCCGCCTCCCTCTGGATCCTCCCTCTCTCTTTCCCCTTCCCTATTAAAGTCAATGGAGCTATTTTTCAAATGGTTCTGATAGGGAGAAGAGAAGCCACCCCTGCCAAAAAATCATCTGGATGGGTGTATGGGTGAGTGTGTGTGTGTGTGTGTCACCACACCACCCCCGCCAAAGACCCCATTGCCCTAAGGGTCTGTGGTGGTGGGGTTGACATTGCTCCCCTCCAGCTGTTTTTTGGCAGTGGTGCTGGTGGGGGAGTGGCTTTTTCTCTGTGCAAGTGAATAGAGGAATCCCAGAGATGAGTGCCTCAGCCTGGCCTTGTGAGTGCAGTAGCACCTGTGGGTGCTGCACTGGAAACCCCTGGTGTAGACAATGCACTTATTTTGCTGGTCATTGACCGTAATAAAGTTACTACTACTACTAATGCACTTATTTCATTCAAAAAAATCAGTATTCTGCAAAGCTACAAAGTCAACTCTTAAAAAGAAAAAAAGCTGCGAAAATTAGAGCCAGTTTTAAGTTCTTGAATATTTTTACAAGGGATAAAACCCTTGTTTAGGTCTCATATACCTAGAGAGAGACGACCATTCTTAAACACTGAAGCTTCTCACAGGGGTATGACCCCTGACTGCAGTATTATATTTCCATGATTGCCTTCCAGGTGTTTTCATATGAAGGATCTGCATTCACAGCAGCTACGACTGACTCAAAGGGCTCCCCTGGTCACCTTCATGAATGTGCTCCAAATTCAGCTCAACTGCTGAAGTCTATCTTTGTAAAGAATGTTGGCTGGGCTTCTCAGGTGAGTTGATAACTAAACAGAAAAGTCGCAACCTCTTGCAAAGAGATAAGAGTAAGTTGAGCTGTAATGCAGCAGTTGCCATGCTTCTGTTAAAGAGTAGCTGATGATATAGCTTGATGTTTTTATCAGTTCTGTTCCCTGTACCTAGACCTTTTTTTTTCTTAATTGCCTTGATATCTGCTGCAGATCAGGCATGGAAGTATATAAAGCTAGGCACTTGGTTATTCTCTGCAATTCAAATTGGAATGTGTCCAACAATGGAAAAATGGTCAGGATTTGTATGTGAATGTGCTGAAGCTAAACAAAATGCTAACTAGGGTGCACAAACCAATACATAATCAGCTAAAAATCTGGGTTACACATGCCTAACCCAGTTGGCAAATACCCTTGTGTTGCATGACAGATGCATACAGTTGGTTACATACAAATTTTCCCTTCCTCTGGAGAAAGGCAAACTTTAGATGCATCTTAGTATGCAGAACTATCAAGTAGAGTTTAGGATTCTTACTTGAGCTAATAAGATGTGCAAATTCTCTCATAAGACATAGAATTGGATTCAAAATATGCCTTCCGTGAAAGGAAAGGCTTTGTTCATGGAAGATGCCTCTACCTGATTTGTTAAGATCCCCCCGCATACAACTACTCATCCCATTCTGCAGGGTCCCTCAACCCTCTGTGTAGCATTTTCAGGGGGTTGCCATGGGGGTGGGGGAGGAAGTCTGCTTCTGCCATCCCAGTTGCATGTGCCTAAATCTGGAACTAATGCAGTTTAGGCCATGAGCCAGGTCCTGAAATCACAGATCTATGCTGTAGTGTCTTTGCCACATGTGGCAATTTATAGAACATAAAATCAGTCCTGGGTTGACTGTTTGTCATTACATCACTGTGGAATACCTTGCTCATTCTTGCTAATAAAATGTCTAGAAAGATAAAACATGTGAAGGAGCACTCTCCCAATATTTCAGTTTGTAACTAATCTAGAATTACCTTTTTTTCCTTGCCAGCTTACTAGTGGAGCAGTATGGGTTCAGTTTAATGATGGATCCCAGTTGGTAGCTCAGGCTGGCATTTCATCGATCACATACACATCTCCAGCTGGCAACACACTTAGGTGAGTGTTAGACCTGATAGCACCATCACATACCAGCCACTTCAAATACTTTCCTAACTTTTAGTATCTGCACTGTAAGTTTCAGAAGTTGTGTAACCATGGAGTCTCCCTTGTGCCTTATAGCCTTCACTCTTGCTGGAGATGCTGTACACTGGCAACCCCACTCTAGCAAAATCAGAGAATGTGGGGAGAGCTGCATACAATAAAAATAGTGGTACTATATAATGACGTCCAAACTACAAATTATGTGTTTTTTCCTGTTTCCTCCTTTTCCTTTTGTGTCATACAATGCCTTGCAGAAGTATTCACCTCCCCTTTGACTTCTCCACATTTTGTTGTGTTACAACCTGGAATTGAAATGGATTTAATTGGCATTGTTATCACTTGATGTACACAAGATACTCAACACTGTGAAGGTGCAGAATATTTTTATTGTGGCACAAAAGTTAGGTAAAGAAAAACAGGCACTTGTTGGTTGCATAAGTGTTCACCCCCTTTGCTGTGACATGCCTAAATAAGCTCTGGTGCAACCCACTGCCTCCAGAAGTCATACTGTACTGCAAGTAGTTGAGTGGAGTCCACCTGTGTGCAATTCCAGTGCTACATGATCTCAGATTAAATACACCTGTTTCTGGAAGGCCCCAGAGTTTGTTGGAGAGTGTATCTAAACAAACAGCATTGTGAAGACCAAGGAACTATCAAAACAACTCTGGGATAAACTTGTGCAGAAGTACCAATCAGGGTTGGGTTATAAAAAAATATCCCAAACTATGAACAACCCCCGGAGCAGTGTTAAATCCATTATGACAAAATGGAAAGAATATGGCTCAACCACGACTCTGCCTAGAGAAGGCCGCCCACCAAAACTCAGTGACTGGGTAAGGAGGGCATTAGTCAGCGAAGCAACCAAGAGGAAACTGAAGGAGCTGGAGAGATCCGCAGCTGAGATGGGAGAAACTGTCCATGGGACTGTTAGGTTTTGCATGGGCAGAACGAGATGTCACCTGACATGGAGAATGTCTCCTGAGGTGAAGTACACAGAGTCTCCTGATTGTCACCAGACATAGTCTCAAGGCGATATGAGTCAGTAATCATGGGACAAGTTGGAGACATGTTGTGAAGAATAGGTTATATGACTGCTGAGTATTTATTTATTTTATTATATTTATACCCTGCCTTTTTTCCTGAAAGGAACCCAAGGCGGCTTACATAGTCCTCCTCTCCGTTTTATCCTCACAACAGCCCTGTGAGGTAGGTTAGGCTGAGAGTCAGTGACTGGCCCAAAGTCACCCAGTGAGTAATATCCTATTTATAGGTACAGGGTCTTGCTATATATGTAAGACATTTGTTGACAACTTCACTTCATCTCAGCCTTGCCACTTCTCACTTGGACTTGGAACTTGAGACCTGCTGTGGTCTTGGACTAGTTTCTGCAATGATGTAGTCAGACAGAGTCATCTCTTCTGCGTAAGAGAAGCCTGCATTGCTTGCCTTAATCCCATGTAATTGGGTCTTACAAATAAACTCTTTAATCTTTATAAACTGCTGTTATCTCCTTCCGTCTGCATGACTGGGACTGGGAGTCACTGGCTGGGTAAGCTTTTGAACCCGGGTCAGTCCAACTCTCACAGGGACAACTGTCACCCAGATGCTCCACAAACTTGGGCTTTATGGAAGAAGGGTGAGAAGAAAGCCATTGCTGAAACAAGCCTGTATCAAAGCCCATTTGGAGTTTGCAAAAAGGGATGTGGGAGACACAACAAACATGTGGAAAAGGTTCTCTGGTCTGATGAGACCAAAATGGAACTTTTTGGCCTGGCAGCAAAACACTATGTGGTGCAACAGTGCTCATTGCCCCGAGAACACCATCCCAGTGAAGCATGGTGGTGGCAGCATCATATTGTGGGCGGTGCTTTTCCTTGGCAGGAACTGGGAAACTGGTCAGGATTGAGGGCCAGTGGGATGGAGCCAAATACAGGTCAATTCTGGAGGAAAACCTGTTTTGGTCTGCAAGAGACCTGGGACTGGGGCAAAGGTTTAGCTTCCAGCAGTACAATGACCCTAAAAACACCGCCAAAGTAACATTGGAGTGGTTTAAAAACAAGAACCTGAAAGTCTTGGAATAGCCTAGTCAAAATTCAGGCCGCAATCTGATTGAGAATCTGTGGCAAGACATGAAAGTTGCTGTTCACCAACAGTCTCCATCCAACCTGATGAGCTGGAGCAATTTTGCCAGGAAGGATGGGCAAACATTGCAGGATCCTGAAGTGCAAAGCTGATAGCAACTTACCCAAGAAGACCCACAGCTGTAATTGCTTCCAAAGGTGCTTCTACCTATGCAACCAAGAAGCGCCAGTTTGTTGTTTCTTTGTGTGGGCACATTTCTGCTCGTTTTTATTTTATCACAAGGAGGCCAGGTGGCTAGAACAATGTCTTAAATGGGGAGTCACCTTAATTCCGGGAAAGTTCCTGTACCATTTGCAGTTTATCAGCACAAGTTGAATGCCACATATAAGTACTGTACAGTATAACTAGTGTTCATTTTATTGTATACATCTTGTTGTCGTCCCCCACTCTGCGAGGCTTTAGATGAGGCTCCATTTATAAGATCAGTTATCCTGAGATAACAAACCCTGAATAAGAACCTCTGATCTATATATTCAAGGAGTGTACATATTCTTGTAGGATTTTTTTTGACATCCAGAAACCATACAAAAATGGTATTTCTCATCTGCAGTCTGTAGTGGTATAATCTTTTTCTATGAACTGAAGATTCTGTTATTTAATTCTGCATGTATAAACCAGTCCTAAAACCCATTTTCAAACTGGATTGGTTCAAACAGGCCTGTGGCTCACGCTGGCTCAGCTTGTCTGAGCGTGGAAAGCTAAGCAGGGTCAGGCCTGGTTATTACTTGGATGGGAGACCCCTCCTCTAGCTTCCTGCACTGAGCAGGGGGTTGGACTCGATGGCCTTGTAGGCCCCTTCCAACTCTATGATCTATGAAATCTATGCAACCTTGTTAAATAAGAACACTGATGCTTTGCATCAAAGCATTGCTTAGATGGAGCAAGTATAAATTGGCACTAACCCAAAATGTTAGAACTTGCTGAAATCAACTCAATCGTAGCGATCTTGTGTGTGCTCTTAAATCTACTCATTTTAAATTCTGTTTGCTAGGTATGGAGAAAATGAGAAATTGCCAGAATACATCAAAGAGAAGCTGCATTGTTTATCTTCCATTTTGGAAATGTTTACCAATCCAGTTGGTCCCCACTGACAAACTGGATATGAAGACTTTAATAAATAACTGTGGTAATGGAGAAATTACTACTATAAGTGAAGAAGCAGAGCTTCCTCAGAGCATCCTTCCTTCCTGGCTGGAGTTAACATATGATAAAGTTGCTGTGTTCTGCTTAGCTGAGCACTTGTATAACTTTTAAAAGCATGATCAGTCAAGGCAAAATTATTGCATTTTATATAATGGATTATAGGAAATTGCTGTGACCACCAGTTCTCCAGTTACTTTTCATGAAGGGAATCTGAATGGGTGTGTGTGTGTTCCCCACTATTCTTTCAACTGTCATCAAGAAGTACATCTCTGCTGTTGCAGTATTTGTGCCTGTAAATACCTTGTATTTTACTTTCAACTATATGTAAAGTGTATCGTTTTATAATTGTTTTATATTTTTGTAACTTTCTAATGAAATATCCCTGCAAGTGCTTTAAAAAATAAATGCAGTGGTAACTGTTTAGATCCCTTGCTTTTATTTAACGCAAATGCCTGGGTATACTCCACGATACTGATACTGGCTTGAACAATAAAACTGCACTTCTACAGTATTAATCTACATGTATACACTCTGGGTTTTTGGTATAATGAGTAAAAGAAGGAATAGGTTCAATTCACCTGTAATACTAAATCGTGGTTTGGTGTTACATGAATCCTGTAACTACAGCTGTCTGCTAGCTCTGCTTTTTAGTGACAAACTATTGATACAGCTGTGTTGGATCATTAGGAGAAATCCAAAAGCTGCAGTACCTTTATTAGGACTATATTAAAGTAGCAAAGTGATGTCAAAATAGTAACTAATATTACTATTAGTTCAGTTTTGAAAGAGGCAAGTTACAAAAAGAAGCCTATGACCTTTTCTATGAGACATGTACTGAAACAATTGAAAGTCCTCTAAAGTCATTCTTGGCTTTAGGTCTGCCACAGTGCTTAATATGAACATTTTCCACTGACCAAGCAGGGCCTTGCAATTGTAAATGAGGAATTTGGTGCTGAGGGAGAGGCAGCACAACTCAATGAACTCAGCTGGGACCAACTACCATTTGGTTCTTTTTCGTAGATACATAGATATAGAGTTGGAAGGGGCCTACAAGGCCACCAAGTGCAACCCCCTGCTCAATGCAGGAAACTAGGAGGGGTCTCCCATCCAAGTAATAACCAGGCCTGACCCTGCTTAGCTTTCCGCACTCAGACAAGCTGAGCCAGCGTGAGCCACCCACAGGTCTCTCTTCTTATACTTTGCTTGTATGCACTTCCTTGTTTTTCTCTTCTTCCTTATACCCTTTTCCTTTCTGAATAACATCTTTAGGATTTGTAAGCATGTGGGCAGGGCTTGTCATTTTTTCATCTTTGAACAGCACTAAGAAAATATTAGGCACTAAATAGTATTAAGAACCAGCCCCTTCCACTTTTATCTACCATCATTTGTTTCTCCATCAGGTAGATAACTGTTCCCTTCAGTTCCGTTAAAAGCTCTTAAGCTTGTGTGTGAGAACTGCTATAAAGCATATAGCTCTACCACCTTGTGCATTCTCTGCTTCAACAGACTGTTTGGGAATTAATAAAGGCATAAAATGAACATATCACAGCAAATGCCATCTGTACTCCCATGAAGTACAAAACTAATTGTCACTGAAATTTCTATCCAAATGTCCTTTGATTCTCATTTAACCAATACCTTTGTAAAGTAAGTGACTTCATTTCACAAATAGGAAAGAAGGAGCCCAGTTAATGGTTTAGTACTCAATTGGAAGGGTTTCCACATTCTCTTCACTGTTAGGGGGCAGTTTTCAATGAAATGTATACTTAATTATGAAACACACCCATGAAAGTGCCACCTATTAAAAATCACAAAAGTGTTGCTCTATATGCATGCATACTCCTGGATCACACTTTGACTCAAAAAATGAAAAAATAAAACTAAACCAGATGATTTGCTTGTGGAACCTGTTGCTCAAGTAGAAGATAGGTAACCGCTATAACACTTAGTATACGTAATTCTGGGTTGTATCCAGTGTTAGTCTAATTTGTCCCATTCATTTTAATAGGTCTACTCTAAGCAGGACTAGTTGGATACAACCCACTGGCTGGACTCAAACATTTGCAGAACTCTAGTGATTATTTTTCTTTGCTCATACTACTTTGAGGCAACTATGAAAGTTCTATCAGCAATGAACAGTGGTGGCTTATTCATACATTTAAGTAACCCTCCTTGCTGTAGTTATCAAGGGATAAAAATATATTAACTAGCCCCACATTTTTATAATGAAATATTAACTATATGTGCCCAAATCAACATTCAACACATTTATGAAAACAACTCAGCCAAGCAGTTATTTCTACATTTGTAAAAACTCACTGGAGCAGCTCAAACAGTGCTGCTTAGACTGTGTAGGTAGCTGAATTAGTTATCTGCATCAAAAGGTGTACCCTTTACCATATGAGTAGTAGTATTTCAGGCAAAGTGAGGTTATTCCCAAATATGGTCTTATGAGTGTACCTCCCATTGGCTGGAGCTGGAGATCAATTACATTCAGGACCATTAAGCAGCAGCAAATAAAGAGAAATGAAGGATGTGGGAGGGGCAAACCACATGACAAATGATTACTGAGTGCTCCACTTTGAAGTTCCACTGCATAAATATTCCATTTCCACAGATTAAGACTAAAAGTTAATCCTAATTGAACCATTTCCTTTGTATAAAATATTCAGTGTATGGAACACAAGAACAAGACAAAAGATGCCCATACAAGATGATTTTATTTACTAGATTAACTGCTTCTAAATCTTATTAGAAATTATTCATTAAAATTTAGAAGAGTCGCCTACTATAAAAGTGCATAACACATAGCTTTTAAAACTTTGGTTTGAAAAACACTTTCAATAAGACCTGATTCACAGAATCAAAGCATTTTATAAAGTACCACCACCACAGTAAGTAGAATTAGGACTAGTGTCTTCTCTTGAAACTATATGCACTATAACCATTTCGTTACCCACTTTGATCACAACAGCCTATCCCTTTCAGTAATGTACTGGTAGTTAGTCTGCTAAACAAACTCCTATCAATTAATTAAATGAAAACTGGGTGCATGGAGGGTAAGTTGTGTAAGCAAGCACAACTTATGGTATTGCACAACTTATGGTATTGCACAACATCATTACTCATCACAGGGCATGTAAGGCATCAGCCTTAACTTTCAATTTCCTGGCTTTGTGGAGCTTGAGCCAACATGAGACAGGCTTAACTGGTTTTAAACCAACAGGTTTTTTGATCACTGAATTCCTCTGGTTTTTGAAAAGGAAATGTATAATTACAGTGTTGGCAATTGTATCCCCTCCCCAATCTATTTGAATCTCTTTCTTGCAAGTTTACCTATATGATAAATGGGATTATAAATAATTAACTAATGGTAATCATGATTTCATTTCAAGGATCAGGATTCTAAAATCTTGGGGAGAACTTCCATGGATAGAGGAGGCTGCCCTCTGCAGGTAGTAGCCCTCCACATGTAGAAAACAATGAGAATGGCAAGGGAGGGGGTGGAGCTAGTGTGCTCATCCATGCTTCCCTTCCTCATGTGTAGAGCTTACGCACAATGAGAATGGCTGAATAGGGCTAGATTCTCACAACCATCTTAGTGAGTGTTCATAGGATACGAACACATGTTCAGTGTAAATCTTGTGTGAGACACGATGCTTGCATGTCCTTTTCCCACCACACAAAGTAAGAAAAGGATCAGAGCCCTTGTGCTGGATTTTTGCTGGGTAGTAACACATTGTCTCACAAGATGAGACCTCACAAGGTTGCAATACAAGCTAAAATAATAGGCATTGCACATAGAAGCCCTCAGTAATAGAATTCTTCTGAAAACCTTCACGTAATGGCAGCATTCCAGCTTCAGTGTGAAACTGAGCACGCCTGACATAACTTTGCCAGCAGCTGCTGCCATAGGCTTTCATGGGGCAAAAATATTTATTTATATTTAATTTTTATACCGCCCAATAGCCAAAGCTCTCTGGGCGGTTCACAGCAATTAACAAGACAGTCCCTGCCCGCAGGCTTACAATCTGAACTGCTGCTCAGAGCTTCACCAAAGCAATAAAAGGCACATCTCAACAAACCTGAGTAACGTACATTAGTAGTTTTCACCAAAATATGAAAGGGATAAATAATATGCCAAGCCATAGCTTGGAGTAAAAAGGACAAATGTGTCAATTTACAGCACATTTAATGTGCTATACTGTGGCCATTTTTACTGGATCAGTTTGAAATTTTGAAGGATTGTAGACTTCATTAGGTAAATCACGGATGCCGAGTTTCGCATTACTCGCTCAAAAGAAGTCATTTTTATAAGCAGTAGAATTTTGAGGCTTATAATGGTAGAACCTTTTTTTTTGCAACTCACCTTAACTAAAGGTACACTCCTGTGCCCCTTTAATAATAGTATATGGTATTTCTATAGGTCTGTCAAAGGTTCAAAACTGTCAAAGGTTCAAAACTATAGGTCCTTGGACATCAGCAATGCCACACACTGGTTGCAACAAAACAAAACTGATCCATAGTTACCCATAGCTAAGACCTCTGCTCTTGTAGCCTCTCATATCTGCCAGAAAATGCAACAAGTCTCTTGTACACCACCTCCAAGAGTAAAAGAGAGAGAACAACAATTCCACAGATTAGGCTGAATGCCCAGCGGGGTCCCAAATGAGTGTAGAGTTGGCTGACAAACACTGGGCCAAGTATACGTGCACCACTTCCGCAGGCAGTTAGCCAGCCCATGTAGATACCCTAGAAGAGATCAGAGGTCTGTATTCAGTGTTAATGCTGCATGGGTTTTTTTAAAATCACTTCTGAAACAGTCAAACATAAGCAATTACCAAGACACACTTTCATTTCTAAAAATGTGACATTTTAACTAGGTGTAGTTCTTAAGTTAACTTTGGGTTGTTTAACGCACGAATAACCCAAAGTGTCTGGGTATCATGCTAACAACCTGCGAATGGGGTGTCCGTAGGTGGTTGTTGTTGTAGCAGCAGAAATCTGGAAACAGCTCACGTGCAGCACATCCCCACAAATTGTGGATTAATTAACTCATGATTTGCCGCTGTTACCTGCAAACTGCCCCAGAATCTAAAAATTGGTAAAATTTTAAAGTCATCTAGTGCTACAGATTAAGATACAATTTAAAATTGTTTTACTGTATTAACCAACACAACAAATAGCTTCAGCAGAGAAAGGGGAATTAAAGTAGTATATTACAGTTCTCTTTTCTATGTTTACAAAACAAAATGCAACCACCACCCCAATTTTCATGCATTAAGAGACATTTTAAATAAAACCATAAGCTTGCTCTCTAATACTGATAAGCCACCATGGAGAGTGACAGAAAGGCCCTTCAAAAGCAGAAGTGCTACTCCACCAGCAGAGAGTGGGTCTGCTAGTCAGATGACATGCACACTGCTAGAGGTCCCCCAGTATGCCTGCAGAAAGCTCTGCTGGTGATATCACACCATCATTAGGGTGGGTGGGAAATCCATGCATGTTGAAGGTTGTTGTGTATCTGCAGGATCCTAAGCCCACACATTCCTCCCAACATGTTCCTGAAAAGGTCCATAAACTATGCCACTTCCAGAGCTAGTGTAGTTGATCCCCTCCCACTGGACTCAATGGAGAAGAAAAATACAAACAAGGCAGGGAAAAAAAGGAAAAGTCATCCCAGTCCCACCCACCCACCCTGGCAGCAGCAAACCAGCAGGACTTTTAATGTGGTGGTTGCTCTGGCAAAGAATCTACTTCTCTGTAAGTAAATGTTATTAAACATTTTGATAGCCCAAGAACACTAAAAAGTGAGCTTTATGCTCACTTGAGACAAAACACCAAGAGGCCACTCATGACCTCCATCACTATAGCTGCACAGCTACTGCTACATGGCTTTCTCTACTTATTCAGCCTCCAGTAACAACCTCCTCCAGTAACATAACAAGGTCATCAAGTTAATGAAAGATGGTTCCCAGTTCAGCAAATTGCCCATTTACCAGCACCTTTGCACAATTTCTGGCAAAATTAGACAAAACTGAAATATCTTATCTACACCTGTTATGAAGAGAATCAAGAGATCATTCTAAATTTAAATCTTACCTGAGGCTTCGGTCCTAAGATTTTTGAGTATAAAGTATATGATATGACATTACAGGCTGGATAACCCAGTCCGATTAGAATGTCAGTAGTGATGTACTGTCCCAGATGGATTATTGGAGTATAGAGGCACCAGGACTGTATAATAGGACACCCTGTTGCTTCAACAGTATTATTGGATTGAAGCTGTGTTTGCACTGTCCAGAAAAATGCAAAGCTTTCACTGAAGGTCATTCTTGGAATAGTATTATTCTTTATGTCTGTGAAAATAAAAATACTATATGCAAATGCAGATATTCAACAGAAAGCTTAAATTATAATGTTTACATTTATATTTATACCTTCCCACTGGATATTAGGTAATTGATTTCCCCAAGGTAATAAGACAAAGAATCCAGCCAAGATAATCACTAGGCCTCCATAAAGTATAGCACGTTCACCAATCCTGTTGGATAATGAAAACTATAATAAATATTCATATACATGTATTAACTAAAACAAATCTATACAATATTAGATTCTACACATCTAAAGTCCAGATTTCTTCTTCCTACTTCATGATATATGGAGTGTTAGTAGTTAAGAGTGTTCCAAGGATTAGGGCAGTACTAATACTTACAGTACGCAACTACATTAGAGAGGTTTATTTGTTGACATCATTTGCAATCGAGAGTTCACCAAATCGTTTGAGATCAGACATTTCTCTATCTTAATTAAGTATCACAATGAAACAGTATACCTTCAGTAACTTACCTTTTGGAAAGTACTTTAACTGCTAAAAATACAATGACTGATTCAATGCCAATTGCACCAAGGATTAATCCATTGATAAACACTGCTTTTTTCCTGGTCCAGGAATACATATCCATTGTCAATGGTGTAGCTATGCTGGAGAATAAAAGGCATTAGCATACTCAGTTTTTCTGCCTATGGTGAAGTGCCTTGAAGGATTTAAAGGATACCAACTCCCCCAATTTCAGCTAGCTGCATCATCACTAATTGGTAAACCCCACTAGACAGTCCTTCCTAACAGCACATAGAAAACATAGAGATCAGAGAGACATATGAAAGCAAAAAGCTAGGTCTCTCTCTCTCTCTCTCTCTCTGGTCCCTCTTTCTTTTTTCCTTTCTACCTCCCCTCTCTCTTACCATCCCCATGCAAGTGAATGGAGCAATTTTTCCATTCATTGGCATGGGGCAAGAAAAAGTCCCACTGCCAAAAATTGTCCTTGGTGGAGGGGGACGGGGCTTCACTCTGCCCTCCAGCTGATTTTTGGCATGGAAGCGTTTTTTCCCTCCCTATCTAAGTTAATGAAGAATCACTCCATTGGCTTGTTCTGATAAGGGAAAAGTCACCCTGCCAAAAATCAGCTGGAGGGTTGGAAAAGCCCACCCACTGCTAAGGAACCTGTTGCCCCAAGGGCCATGGTGAGGGATGCACTTTGCCCCTCCTCCAGCCATTTTTTTTGGCAAGGAGGAGATTCTCTCGTAATCACCATACAAGTGAATGGAGGAGTCACTCCATTCACATACAGAGTGGAGAATAGCTTGGCGGAAGCCTCAGCCTGGTCTTGAAGACCTCTGATTTATCATGTTTTTGCTTGATGAGCTGCAAGATCTCTCAAATCTTTCCTCTAAACCCACCTTTTCCATGTGGTTTATTCTCTTAATTCTCAGCTGTAACTAAGCTTTAAGTACATGTACGAAGATGATCGAACACAGGTTAGAGCAGCATCTTCAGCCTACCAGGTGGTGAAGGCAGCAAAAAAGAATTTCTATGCTGCCTCCATCGCGTCTGCAGAGTGCTGCCCCAGGTGGTTCGGAGCCTGGTTGGTCCAGTTGCTCCAGATCCGATAGAACAATCTAAAGCCTCCTGTGAGGCTTTAGCAAAGCCCTTCGCAGATAAAATTGATCGGATTAGGAGTGGGATTTCGCGCGTTGTGGATACAGGAAGTGAGCGGGAGGAGGCCAATGGTAGACCGGTCTTGTGGGATCGGTTCCAGCCTCTTCCTTCTGATGAAGTCGACAAGGTGCTTTCATCTGTGTAGCCGACCACCTGCTTGCTTGATCCTTGCCCGTCCTGGCTCGTTATGAGCTGCAGGGAGAGACTGGGTGAATGGATCAGGGCGGTGGTGAATGCCTCCCTCGATGAGGGAGTGATGCCATCAGCCCTTAAGCAGGCCGCAGTAAGACAACTTTTAAAGAAGCCCTCCTTGGATCCCCAAGATCTGAACAACTTTCGCCCAGTCTCCAATTTGCCATTTCTGGGCAAGGTGATCGAGTGGGTGGTGGGGGCTCAGTTGAAGGCACACTTGGATGAAGCCGATTATTTAATTTTAGATCCATGCCAGTAGGGCTTCAGGCCTGGACATGGGATGTAAACATTGGATAGGGGCGAATGCTCCTTCCTAGTCCTCCTCGATCTCTCAGCGGCTTTTGATACCGTGGAACACGGTATCCTCCTGGACCGCCTGGAGGGGTTGGGTATCGGAGGCACTGTATTGCAGTGGTTCCGGTCCTTCCTCTCTGGAAGGTACCAGAGGGTAGTTCTTGGGGAGGAGGTTTCAGACCCTCGGTCGCTCACTTGTGGGGTGCCGCAGGGTTCCATCCTCTCCCCGATGCTATTCAACATCTACCTAAAGCCGCTGGGGGCTATCATCAGGAGGTGTGGTGTGTGGTGTCATCAATATGCGGATGACACGCAGCTCTACCTCTCTTTCAAGTCCTCACCAAGGTTGGCCGTTGAGACCCTGTCCAAGTGCCTGGAGTCAGTGGGTGGCTGGATGGGAAGGAACATGTTGAAACTGAACCCCGACAAGACCAAGGTACTTCTGGTGGGAGACAAGGGGAGGTTAGGGGATGTTGACCTGATGCTGAATGGGGTACATCTTCCCTTGAAGGACCAGGTCCACAGCTTGGGGGTCATTCTAGACTTCCAGCTGTCCATGGAGGCTCAGGTGTCAGCTGTGAGCCGGGAGGCGCTGTATCAACTCCATCTGATATGGCAGCTGCGCCCCTACCTTCCTAATCATCTGCTCCCATCGGTGGTTCATGCCTTGGTCTCCTCTCACCTAGACTACTGTAATGCGCTCTGTGTGGGGTTACCCTGGAAGACTGTTCGGAAGCTACAGCTGGTAC
This sequence comes from Shinisaurus crocodilurus, assembly GCA_021292165.1. NCBI lineage: Eukaryota > Metazoa > Chordata > Lepidosauria > Squamata > Shinisauridae > Shinisaurus > Shinisaurus crocodilurus. The sequence continues at coordinate 46,983,650 of CM037876.1, forward strand.
AGAACGCGGCGGCTCGCCTGGTTAAGGGCAGCCGCCAGCGTGATCACATCATGCCAGGGCTTAAGGAGTTGCACTGGCTACCAGTTGCTTGCCAAGCTGAATTCAAGGTGTTGGTTTTGACCTTTAAAACCCTACATGGCTCCGGCCCAGTTTATCTCAAGGAGCGCCTCCAGCAACATCAAGTAGGCCGCTCAACAAGATCTGCCACAGACGGCCTTCTCCTTATCCCATCAGCCAGAGCAGCCAGGCTAGTGGGGCTAGGAAGTGGGGCTAGGAAGTGGGGCTAGGAAGTGGGGCTAGGAAGAGGGCCTTCTCTGTGGCGGCCCCCAAGTTATGGAACTCCCTCCCTAGTGACCTTCGCCATGCCCCCTCCGTAATGAGCTTCCACCATGCATTAAAAACGTGGTATTTCAGGCGGGAATATGTGGTGGGTTAGGATTTTAAAAGAATTATTTAATACTGTTTTAATTGTCATGTTTTATTGCATTGTTTTAATTGTACATCGCCCAGGATGACTGGCCAGATGGGTGATTAACAAATGTAATAAATAAATAAATAAATGTGCCTGCATATGTTTTCTATTTAACTTTGTAAGGTGCTATGCACACAACATTGGATAGGTTGTCTGGGTTGGGAGTTGGAGGCACTGTGCTCCAGTGGTTCCGATCCTACTTGGGTGGCCAATTCCAGAAGGTGGTGCTGGGGGATTACTGCTCTGTCCCTTGGCAGTTATGCCATGGGGTGCCACAGGGCTCTATTTTATCCCCTATGCTGTTTAACATCTACATGAAACCACTGGGAGAAGTTATCCGGAGGTGTGGGCTGAGGTGTCATCAATATGCAGATGACACCCAGCTCTATCTCTCCTTCTCATCTAATCCAGGTGAGGCAGTGGCTGTTCTGAATCAGTGTCTGGACACAGTAATGGACTGGATGAGAGCTAATAAACTGAGACTCAATCCAGATAAGATGGAGGTACTGTTAGTGGGTGGTTCGTCTGCCCGGCTAAGTGATATTCAACCAGTTCTGGATGGGGTTGCACTCCCCCTGAAGGATCAGGTTCGTAGTTTGGGGGTGCTCTTGGATACACAACTGTCACTCGAGGCACAGGTCAACTCGGTGGCACGGAGCACCTTTTATCAGCTTAGGCTGATATACCAACTACGTCCTTATCTGGACATAGATAGCCTAGCTACAGTTATTCATGCTCTGGTAATCTCTCTTTTGGATTACTGCAATGCGTTATATGTGGGGCTGCCTTTGAAAATGGTCCAGAAACTTCAGCTGGTCCAAAATAGGGCAGCGAGATTGTTAACAGGGACTGGCTGACGAGAACATATTATGCCAATGCTTTCTCATCTGCACTGGCTGCCAGTCTGTTTCCGGGCCCGATTCAAAGTGCTGGTGCTAACATTTAAAGCCCTAAACGGCTTGGGGCCAGGGTATCTGAAGGATCGTCTCCTCCCATATGTACCTGCCCGGACACTAAGATCTGCATCAGCAGTCCTTCTCCGAGAGCCCCTGCCAAAGAAAGTGAGGCAGGTGGCTACCAGGAGGAGGGCCTTTTCTGCTGTGGCACCCCGGTTATGGAATGAGCTCCCCAAAGAGGTTCGCCTGGCGCCTACTTTGTATTCTTTCTGGCGCCAGTTGAAGACCTTTCTGTTCTCCCAGGCATTTTAATCATCTTAATCTTGTAATTGTTTTTAATTCTGTTATTGTAACTGCTGCTGCTAGCTCTGCTGTTTGTTTTTAATCTATGGTTTTATATTTTATATTGTATTTTATGATTTTAACTGTTGTAAACCGCCCAGAGAACTTCGGCTATTGGGCGGTATAAAAATGTATTAAATAAATAAAATAAATAAATACTGTTCTGTATACCTATTAGTAGCTTGGTCAACTGAAACTTCAGTTACATTATCAGCAACTATAATGGATCAAGTCTTCTCAGCATACACAGAGGGAAATCTTCCCATGTTAGTTTTATGAAGAGATAATCACAATATGAACTGATGTGAATCCAGCTGAGGTTTCTATGTTGTGACAGTATACTACTGTAGTACTCCGAAAACATGAACCAGATACTGAAGAACCAGATACTTACGTTTCAAAGACTGCAAAAACAAATAAGGTGACAAAGAAAATAATGTTTGTTGATATGACAGCCACACGGTCAATGTTTCCTTGATTATCTCGACCCCCCTCATCATTTTCTATATTAAAACAAAAAAGATATCTGATGTAATACTAAATAAAGACATACAGAGGCCCAGTTCAGACATAACTATCTTGAGCTAAGACAGGACCAGTCTGGACAATCAAATCCTGTCTTAAGTCAGAATATGCACAATGCTTCCTGTGCCCACATGCAGCCCCTTTGCTCTTCCCTTTGTGCTTTTCTGGGCAAGTCATTAACCATAGTTCCCACATCAGATGAACAGGAATTCATGATTAACTGTAGCTTATGCAGTTATGATTAACTGCAGCTTCCTGGTTTGTTTCACCACTTATGCAAAGGGAGAAGCAAAGTGGCAGCAAAGGGCCTACATGCGGGGTGCATGAACTCATGCATATTCTGGCCTATTAAGCCACAATTTGATCACTCTAACACAGCCAATGAGTGTTGGGGCTGTACACTCCCTCTGCCTCTTCACTCATGAGCTGGAATTAAAAATGATGTACTGAATTTGTTAAACCTGTTTCCCATTAAACTGGGAAACTAGTTTATTCTTGGCTTACTAATTTACATAAAGAAACTAAAATCAGGGGTTCACTTGGAATGTGAGATGCAGAACAAGAGATGATAAAGAAATTTAATTGTGTTAATCAGGGACTCAATAGGGACTATGTTTTCTAGGCACATTATAAAGACTCTTAGTGCATCTTGTGGTTTGTAACTATTGCTTTAAGAGAATTGAATGCTTGCTGTTTAACTGTCTTTTCAGACTCCATTTCCACTTATAGCATTTGATGAAGAGGGTTGTAACCCATGGAAGCTCATGCTAATTTATTAAAATATCTGAACAACTAAAACAGTCTATACATGTGCTACACTTAATCCTTGAATTTGTTAACTTACATATGAAACCAGAAATTGAACTATAGTTTCCTGGTTCGGATGTAACAGGAAACTATGGTTTTACAAATCCTGGATATCTTCTATTCCGACATGTGAGTGATAGGGAGGAGTGATCATGCAGCCCCAACCCTTGTTCTTGGCTTAAGAAGCCATGGCTTATTAAGTCAAGATCATTAAATCTGAACTGGGCCATAGGGTTATGCTTTTTTCGCTTTTAGTTGTTTAATTAAACTAGAGACATCAGTTATAACGTTGTACAATTTCTTTACTATAACATGTGCTAAATTTCTCTTCAGAATCTGACACTTTGAAGGTCACTTTACACTAGACAATAGTAGTAAGCATTATACATTTAAACTTCAGTATTTAACTGCATCTAACCTGAATTTGTTTTGCAATCAATACATTGAAAGAACACCCATCAGGCTGTCATAGCCAAATGAAGATCCCTGTAAAATATTTCCATGATGCAACTAGAAAAAAGTAAAGCTGCCTCACATATTACAGAAGTACATATTAAATCTTTAAGGTGTAACTGTTCCTACTGCAAAATGTGACAAAGGCTTGCACGTTCAAGACTTTTGGCCAAAAAAGGTTGTACACATATATACAGTATACCCATTTCCTCTGTGCATGTTAGACCTATGTTTTAAAAAGATCCTAACCATTTGATATAAAATACACTCTGGGCTCGTCAGTCACCCAGCTGAAGATCTTCTCTGCATGGTGGAGGACCAGGTGTGCACACTACTGTGGATAGACACTATGTGCCTAAAGCCACTATTGCAGCCAGTTGCAATTACTAGGGCTTGCTTGGAAGCCGCCAAGTTCAATAAAGGTGGCAGCAGCTGTAGGGATTTGCTCCATGTGCTCACCTCTTCCTGCTGGGAGACCTGTGCACAAGAAGCAATCACAATCATTTCTTACCCAGGCCCAATAAGTGACCCTGCCCATTTGTTTCTATTTCTATTCCAAAGTGTGCCACCATATTTTGTTTCAAGTTCTCTACAACAAATATTACCTTCTGCTTCACAGTTAATGCTGCTTTGTGGTTGTCCCATGTCACTTACACGATATTCTCTAAAAAACATGTTTTAAAAAAGATATTTAGTGAACACACCAAGAAAATTTACAGGCTACAGTAATACTTTAACACCCAATGTTGTAAGAATACCATGTTATGTAACAAATAGTTTTAATATTTCTAATCACCTTCAAGGCCATGCTGAAGTAATTTTCAAGGGTTAGACATACCAGAGGGCTGTTCCTAGCACTAGCCAAGGAGGACAAATTATGTTGGACATAGAACATTCATTGCAATGCAAGCCTATGCATGTTTACTCAGAAGTAAGCTGCACTGTGTTGAATGGGACTTACTCCCAGGTAAATGTGCATATGATTGCAGTGTTGTTTTGTTTAAATTAATATTCTTACACAGTAACATTCCTAGTTCTGACAAATTACAGAAAAGCCATTAAGATTGAATAATCTGCTCTAATCTTTGGAATCAAGAGGAATTCAATTAGCTAAACCAGGGGTCCTCAAACTTTTTAAACAGGGGGCCAGTTCATTGTCCCTCAGACTGTTGGGGGGGCGGACTATAGTTTGAAAAAAATATGAACAAATGGATCAAGTGAAAAAAAAGGACCCGGGTCCTTTTTTTTTTTTACTTGATAGGGGTGAATTTTCCCCCCTTAAATGGAAAGTTATTTTATTTTATTTATTTTATTTATTTCATTTTTATACTGTCCAATAGCCGAAGCTCTCTGGGCGGTTTACAGCAATTAACAAGACAGTTCCTGCCCACAGGCTTACAATCTAAAAAGACACGACACACAAGGAAAAAGGAACGGGGAGGGAAGAAGAGGGAATATTAATGAATACTCCTGGCAGGGCTGGTGGTATTTACATATATAGTTGCACAATTGTTTCATGCCTAACACGAATATACTTTTGTTTTTGCCATCACACAAATGAGCATACTCTGCTTCGATCCAAAGTAGCATTTTTGAAACATTAGAAATCTGACTTAGCTACATCAGCTCATACATAAGAGGTAAAACACCACCACTAATTTTTCCATATTATGGAAAAGAATTAAAAGAATCAGCGCTTGAAGCGAAAGAGTTAAAGAAAAAAAGTCTGCTTCCACTGATCGGCCGCCGGGCCGGATAAAAAGGCAAGGTGGGCCGGATGTGGCCCGTGGGCCTTAGTTTGAAGACCCCTGAGCTAAACCATTTTTTGGAAGACTGGTCTCCTGACATAAGCATTCCACCAGTAATATGTCAATTCCAGCTCTTAAGAAAACTGAGGCCATGCTCTTAGGGTATCAAGTTTAATTTTCAGTAATTTTAATGGAAAATTTCAACGTCACAGGATCCCCCCCAAAACTTGGGACTTCTAAGTTTCTACAGATAGTTTGGCTTCACTTCACTGCAAAAGCCCTCCAGAATTTCAAGTCTCCTAGTGCTGACTACTCCAACTTCAGCACTGCAACATTGAGATTATTTTTCTAATTTCCAGAATGGGAAAATAAAATTCCAAAATGGCAATACAATTTATTTGATTTTCTGGGAATCTAAACAGCAATTATATGATGCTGGCTTGTACCCCAAAATGACCAGCTTTGTTTTATCGTAATTAGTAGATAGCACGTTCTTGCAAAACATTTCCAACACTGTTAATAGTCTGCATAAACCCAGTTACATGTGGAAAAGGAGCACCGTATTATCTGCATAAAGTAATACAGATCATTTTCCCTATAAAGGGCAAGAAGTACTTGTTATTGCTGAGGTCAAACATCATATTGTTGATCAAGAAGTTAAACTATGGGGTCACTGTACATTCCTATTTCACATGTCATGTGACTGGAACTCTTATTAGTTAAAATCCCAGTAAGATCTGACCTTCAAACAAGTTCTAGAGATTATTAAATAAAAATACACTGAAATCAATACTCAGAAATGTTCTCCTTAACTACAAAATCAGCAAATTGCCCTCAACAATACAGACTTCTGTGAGCATCACTTAAAAGAAAGGGTTTCTACACAACTTCTTTGCCTTGCTTCTAGTTAGACCCACACACACAAAAACTCACCCAGAATACACTAACCCAGAAGAACAGAGATTCTGAAAAAAACATTTGCATTGACAAAAATATTGAGGGCATGTTTATGGTATAAACCACCTTCAAAAACAGCCTTAGTTTCCAATTACCTAAATACAGCAAATATCAGAACAATGTTAATAGTTCCTAGGAGAGCTCCAAAAAGAACTGGTGCTGTGTACATGTTCACCTGAAGTTGAATGATTTTCCACGTGACTCCTTTTTCTCCAATGAATGTAAAAAGCGTCTGAAAAACTAACACAAAACATGTAGAATTAATTACAATCGGACATGAAGAACATGTTTAAATATTAAGATCAGCAATGCTTTTGCCCTAAATGCTACCAATTGCAGACACTCTAAAACATGCCCGATACGGAAAAATATAGGGGGAAATTCCCAAACGGGGGGGGGGGGGGGGATGGCATTGAATGTGTGTTTGTCTCTCTCTCTCTGTATGTATATACCTATACACATACACGCACGCACGCACACACACACACACACACACACACACTTACTTCTATCTCAGAGTAAGAATAATTGAATCCAAGTTTACAAATTGCAAGACCACTATTCTTAGTGGCCCATATGAATTTTCCACGTTAACATATATAGTGCTACTCTTTGGCCTGATCAATGTAACTATGCATTAGCTAAGGGGGATAAAATTGGAGTACAATATAAAAGGGGGTTTCTTGATATTTGTTCTTGATTTGTGGAATAAATAAGTTTTGTTTATGAAACACTTTTGATTCAAGGATTTTGAAATTTTGTATTTTAGGTAACAAAAAATCAACAAGATGCTTGTCAGAATGAGTTTTGTATTGTGGCTTTTCCTAATGTAACTTTTTAATGCTCTTTCTGCTGTGTGATTTTTAGGCTGGAATCCTATACACACATACATGGGAGTAAGACCTGTAGAGTTCAATGGGGCTTCCTCCGAGTAGATATGTATAGGATTGCACTATTAAATGCACATTTACTAAGCTATAGGGTAGATGAGCATATTCAACTGAGCAGATGTGTCTAACACTGTCCTTCAATGTATGATGAGTCTAGTAGCATAGATATTGGGAGAGGGGACCGGAGAGTGAAATCAAGAGTGTGTTTCTGATGTAGAAGTGACACCTGTCTTTTTCAGCAGGACAATAAGAGTAATTACCTGAATTTGCTACTTCAATACTCTAGAAACATATGATAAACTGCCCTCAGAGACATCCATGAAAAGACTTGAAAACAGCTGGTTAAATTGAATTTAAACAAATGAAGTAGCAGAGTATTTGTGATCTAGAATACCAGGTTCCAACATACATTAGAAAAGAATGAAAACATAGCATATGTTTTACCTGGTCCCAATATGAATCCCACTGCTTGGCAAGCACTAGTGTTTGCCATAGCACTAGTTCTTTCAGTAAGAGAGGTGGCACCAGCAATGTATGACCGCACTACTGCTACATTTCCTAAGACATGAACAGAAGAAAGTATATTTGACATTTGTAAAACACAAGTATTTTCCTTTATTTACGCAACTACACACACAACTAGCCAAGAGACTGCCAATATAACAGGCACAAATGATCTTCCTTTCCCAATTTTCAATGTATTCCATAACTACTGAAATCTATATAACTGCAAAGGAAGCTTTGTCCTAATGTGATTCTTCACAATTGTATTGAACTGCTTCTGACTGTCAGAACTTTTCAACAACTTGAACTCTTCAGCAGAAAGCGTTAAGCAAATCATGCCTCTTCCACAGCATTTTGAGGTTAGAAACATAATTAAGGTGTAAGTGGCCTTTGGAGGAACCGAACTATCCAAGCAAGGCTCTAAAACCAATAAAACTTGACCAGCTTCTCAGGCCCTCTGATGTCACAGTGGATCTATGTTACTGTTGTGAGTCAACTACTCCAATTGGTAACTGGGATAATGGGGAAACCATTGAGTATATTTTCTGATGTCAAGCAATGAAGATTATGTATTTACATCAAGAGGTTCTGAATGCCAATATAACCAGTGTGGTAGTGGTAAGGGTGTTGGACTTGGAAGATCCGGGTTCTAGTCCCCACTCAGCCATGAAGCTCACTGGGTGACTTTGGGCCAGTCACTGACTCTCAGCTTAACCTATCTCACAGGATAAAATGTTGCGAGGATAAAATGGAGAAGAGGAGGATTATGTAGGTTGCTTTGGGTTCCTTGCAGGAAAAAAGGCGGGATATAAATATAATAATAAATATAATAACCAGTGTGGTGTAGTACATATAGTGTAATAATGGCATGTAGTGTAGCAACTAAACTACCAGCCTTCAATTTAAATGCTTCTAAAATTACCTGCACCAAACCCCACCAGAGCTCGAGCAACCAGCATGTAGTATTTGTTGTATGAAGCAGGTAAATGGACATATGCATAGAGGCAGTTGGCAGCCACTGAAATAGCAGTTGAAACTACAAGAGGCTCTCTTCTTGGCCTGTAATTAGACCATGCTCCAAAGAAGGGGGAAGCTATCATTTGACCAATGCTATATGAAGCAATAATCCAGCCCAGGAAACTTTCATCTGCAGTTTTATCTACCTATGGAAACAACAAAAGCAACATCAATAGCATTTTATTCTTCAGGTCCCCAGCAACAGTTTTAGAAACAGTATCACACAATATTCAGAAGTAATACAAATATTTTCAAGTATTGTCCTACTACTGAATGAAACATGGTCAACTTATTAGCTAAAATTGAAAATGAACATTTTAAGTAGAGAAGAAATTAATGAATGCCCAATTTTGTAGACAATTATTTGGTGAGAAACAGATAAAAGTTGGATGTATTATAAAGTGACAGAAGAACCTTGGTAAACCCACTGTAGAAGTAGTATGGGAATATGTTTGGAAGATGTCCATGAAATACCATGCTGCCCCATGTTTTATATAATTCATAAAAATTATAAAGGTATTTCCACAATAGTACTGCTATACCCTGAAGAGATGAACAGATTTCAAACTTCAGTTAGTAATTGCTCATCTCCACCGAGAACTTGATGTCATTAGCACAGCTCCAGTCGAGGTATCTGATGCCACCATCTGTCCAATTTTATGGGCTCAATGTCAGTTGCTACGGCCTGATGATGTGGACAAGGTGCTTGCAGCAATGCAACCGACCATGTGCCCTCTCGATCCTTGCCCCTTTTGGCTTATAAAAGCTAGCCGAGAGCGTTTAGCTGGGTGGGTCCAGGGAGTGGTAAATGCATCTCTATGTGAAGGGGTGGTGTCCTGAAGGAGGCAGTAGTGTGACCACTTTTGAAAAAACCCACTCTGAACCCAATGGTATTTGATAACTACCACCCAGTTGCAAATACCCCTTTCTTAGGGAAGGTTCTTGAGAGGGTTGTGGCAAAGCAACTGCAGGCACTCTTGGAGGAATGATACTGATTATCTAGACCCATTCCAGTCTGGAATGGTTATGGGACTGAATCAGCCTTGGTCGCCCTGATGGATGACCTTTATCAGGTGAAGGATAGTGGGAGTGCAACTCTGTTAATTCTACTCAGTGGCTTTCGATACCATTGACCATGGTATCCTCCTGGATCGACTTTGCGGGTTGGGCATTGGAGGCACTGTGTTACAGTGGTTCCAGTCCTACCTGCGGGGTCAATTTCAGAGAGTAAGATTGAGTGACTATTCCTCAGACTCTTGGCAATTGTGCTATGGAGTTCCACAGGGTACCATCTTGTCCCCAATGTTGTTTAACATCTATGTGAAGTTGCTGGGAGCAGTCATTAGGGGATTTGGAGCCAAGTACCATCAGTATGCTGATGACACACAGCTCTATCTCCCTGTGACAACTGAATCAGGAGAGGCTGTGCAAGTCCTGGATCAGTGCCTGAACTCAGTGATGGGCTGGATGAGGGCCAATAAACTGAGGCTGAATCCTGGCAAGATGGAAGCCCTGTGGGTGAGTGGTTCCCAAGTCTGGGAGACAGGCTCATTGCCTGTTCTGGATGGGGTTGCACTCCCTTTGAAAGATCAGGTTCGTAGTCTGGGGGTACTCCTAGATCCATCATTGTCACTGGAGTCTCAAGTGACTGCGGCAGCTCGGAGTGCCTTTTACCATCTTCGATTGGCTCACCAGCTATGGCCTCTCCTGGACAGGGATAGCTTGGCCACAGTGGTACAGGCACTAGTAACCTCAAGACTGGATTACTGCAATGCGCTCTATGTGGGGCTGCCCTTAAGGCTGCTCTGGAAGCTGGAGCTAGTGCAAAATGTAGCAGCTCAGCTGCTGTCCAGAGCTGCCCCTTTTCAGCATGCAACTCCTTTGCTGAAGGAACTGCACTGGCTACCTATTCACTACCGGGTCAGGTTTAAGGTTCTGGTACTTGTGTACAAAGCCTGAAACAACTTGGGACCAGGTTACCTGAGAGAGCACCTCCTCCCATACCAACCTACCCGGTCACTGAGATCATCGGATGGCATGCTCCTGGTAGTTCCACATGGACCACTGGCCTGATTGGAGTCCACCAGGAGAAGAACTTTCAGTGTGGTGGTTCCATTTCTGTGGAACTCCCTGCCTCTGGAGGTCAGGCAGGCTCTGACTTTGTGCTGCTTTCAGCGCCTGCTGAAGACCGCCTTGTTCCAAGAAGGCTTCTCTGCTCTCCAACCACCACTGTAATTGTTACTTTGTTTTCAATGTATCGTTTTTGTTTCTTTTATCTGTTTTTGTCTTTTTACTGTTCACCGCTCCAGAATCTACTTAGATATGGAGCAGTATACAAATACGGTTGTTGTTGTTATTGTTATTATTAATAATAATAATAATGTGAAAGGCTATGAGACAAATTTCACCATATTTGGTATTTATTTGCACTGATGAAGTTTTGCGAGGAAAGGATCAATAATATAGAAGAGATTTGGGTTAGTCTTCCACTCCATATCTACAGAGAACAAGTGAAGTGGTTCCCATAGGGCTATTATTATAACTCTTCCCCCCAACAATTCTCTACAAGTAATGCTGCTCTTCTAAGTGTGCTGTGATTCAGTAGATCCATTACACTGTAGCCAAAGCCATCCTGTATCATACAATCAACAGCGCATGTGTCTCCAGAACTGCAATGTGAAGGCTACACCCAGGAAAAACAGGAGTAGAGCTGTGCTGCAGGACTTGAGGAAAAGCTAGCTACAGGATCCAGTGATAACATATAGGAGGAAATTGGCTATAACAGTTAATGGCTCTGCTGAGTCACAGTGCAATTCAAAGAACAGCAACACTCATATACAAAGGCCGCTGGTGGGGGAAAAAAATTATATGGCCCTATAGATGAAGAATCACCTTGTGTGTGTATACACACACACACACTATTTAAGAATGAAAAGCAGAAGGATATTTCATTTCTCTAGCTTGTCACAAGAAGCATACATCATACATATTAGTCAATAAGAAAATGTGTTTTGCAGTGAGGAAAATTATTTCCATGCCAAAAAATAGGGTGCAATCTAATTTAGTTCACTGTGCCTACTGGGTACACAGACACCACACCAGGCTATTTTGGGGAATGTGTTTGCCTTCCATATCCTCAGCTGCGTACACCTGCCGTTCCCCATATAATCAGGCATCCTGTGTGCCCTTTGGCAATTACCGGTAAGTCCAATGCTCCTTTCTCCACCACCTCCAGGTCTTTTCTGATGAAAAGGCTGGGCAAGGCGGGCAAACTTTAGGCAGTGCAGCCAAGGATGTACACTCCCTCCCACTGGAAAGTCCAGGCAGAATGAACTGTGTTGGTCTCGGCTGCTTAAAGACACTCAGAGCACTCTTAGTCAGTAGAGTCCAAAGGGATTCTTTCCTGGTCTTTCCAGATGGAAAGGCTGGGTGGGGTTTACACCCTGAAGGACTCAAACTGTCTAAAGGTACTCCATGCACCTTTAAGGAGCAGAGTCCAATGCTCCATCCCCGCCTTCTTCATTCCTTAGTAGGGAAGGTCAGCAGGTATGCATTCATGCTGGCTTGGCACTGCATAGCCAAGGCCCTTTGCTTTGGCCACATAGGTGCCAAACCTTCAGCCTTCCTGCTAGCTTTGGAACTGGGCACAACATCCACCCACCATTCACTCAATCTTCAAATTTGGAAAGAAGGCTGTCTCATTCTGCTTGCCAGTGGGCAATGTCACACTCACCATAGCAAGTGGATTCATCGAAGCATGCCCACTAGTTTTGTCTGCACACATGCCCATTAGCGGACACCAAGAGAGGTGGGGAACAGGACTCGTGCCTTGTGGCCATGCCTTCACAGGCGACGCCTGGGTTGAATTCACACACAAATACTGAACGAAGGTTGAAAGTAGTTATCTTCAACATTTTAATTACGATAACAAAAATGGATTTTAAAATAAGCATCCTTTCATTCAGTAGTCTGAATCTGTATAATTCACATAAGTATTACAGCCCCAGACAATAGTTTTCAGATGCCAAACAAAAATAAGCTCTCTTATTGTGATTTACATTCTACTAAAGCATAATTTACCCATTCAAATTTAGGTGGTTACAAACCTGTTGAAGATAGGGCCATATTGACATAATGACAATAGAAAAACCTGCAACATAAAGATTTGAAATTATTTTGTGCTGCTGTTAGTAGTTTATAAGTTCTGCATACATTTCTTCAGAAAAAAAATATGGTAATCCAGAATGTTGAAAGTCTGTAGAAAAATCAAACCTGCCACCTGTTCTCTTGAAGAAATTTTTTTCACAATCCCAAGTAATTTTAGATGGCATGTGTGATCTCTCCTGGTTTATTCTTATTGACATCAATGGTACTAAGCCAGGGTTTCAAAGCAAAGTAATTTACCTACAACTCCACACTGACCAACAAGACTTAGCTTCAACCAGTTTAACTGCATGCACTCCTACTTTAATGACTGTAGTAGATCACACTAGAAGAGCCTTCCTCAACCTGGTTTCCCTCCAGCTGTCTTGGAATTCAACTCCTATCAACCCAGTCAGCATGACCAACCATCAGGAATTCTGGGAGCTATAGTTCAAAATCTATGGAGGGCAGCAGGTTAGGGAAGGCTGCCCTAGAATATCTACCTTGAAGAAACAGGAACTACTTAAAATCAAGAGCAGAATTAAGGTACAATTAAGAGATTGACTCAATCATTTTCATTGGTACAATCTTACTGGTGCATGTGCAACTAAACCACTGCAATAAGTCTATGAATCATTCCCTACCTAATGCGTGTGACCTAACAGAGCTTCTTTAATGAGGTCTCATGCACTGAATTAAGGAACTAAATATTATTATTATTATTATTAGTAGTAGTAGTATTAATAGTATTTGTATACCGCTCCACATCAAGCAGATCCCAGAGCGGTGAACAATAAAGACAAAAACAGATAAAAGAAACAAAAACAATACATTGGAAACAAACTAAAATTACATTCAGCTGACAATGATTAGATCTTGGAAACTTACGGTAAGTAGATATTTAGATTAAGGTTCTTCCTACAGCTTTACTTGTAAGAACTCCAATATAGGAATAGGGAGCAGGGGAATAGAGTTACAGCAGCAAGCAGAATATTGCCAGATTGTTGTTTAAGGAAAGAAAGATTAGTGTTTCTGCTTCTCCAAATTAGATGAGAGTACACTGAGGCCTAGTCTATACTTTACAATAGGACCTGGATGTCATCTGCTGCATATTGTGGTCAGAGGAACAGATGGAAAGAAGAACCACTACATCTGCTTTACTGAAAGATCAACTCCATCTGGTGCTTTCTCTCCCTGAACTGTTTCTATTCCAGCTGGTCAGTGTAACTACCATGTAACTTTAAAAATTGGTGTCTCAGTTTGCTTTCTTTCTTTTCCCCTCTTCATCCCTTTTCTTTCATGTATTTCAGATTGTAAACTAGCAGGCAGGGAGTGTCTTGTTTTTATTGGTCTCATGCAAACCACTAGGAGCTTTTCTGGTTGAAAAGTGAGGCAAAAATGCTTTAAGTAAATAAATGTGGATTGCCATGCAAAATTTCTATAAAACATTTACAATGTAAATTCAATGCAGATTTTTAAAAAGTCAAAGTATAAAAGATAACATTGGTAGACATTATATTTACAAACCAACACTGCTGAAGAACATTGTAAGGTACATTATCCGAATGGCTTTCCACCGGCCACTGTAGTGTTGTAGTGTTTCCATAACATCCCCGTATCTGTACAGCAATTTAAAAAAAAATAATAGTCTTGACACTTGTTTTTGCCCAACTTACAGGCATTTTAAAAAGCATAACAAGCACTCAAAACAGTCTGCTACTGCAGTTATTTTATTTGATTATATCCCGATATACAATTTGTCACACCAGAATTAAACTTATTAGTACAACATGCATCATCATAAAAACCATAACAGCAGCAGCTGACTCAAAATATGAAAGACTCAGCTGAAAAACTCTCACCAGAATAAAGTAAGTCTTCAGAGTCCGTTCAAAAACGTACAAAAATAACATGAGTAACTTGTCAGGAAACGATCCTGGGCTTCATATTTGTACCTGAAAATGGGGTATTTCATAAACACGGGGGGGGGGGGGAGAGACCCAAACCCAACTACGGTTAGGGAATTTCTTACACACAGGAAAAACATTAAGCACTACCCCGCCTCCATGGTGCTTTTGCATTTTTGCACCTCAGTTTCAAAGCCAGGCTCCACCCCACTCAGCGATTACGACACCAGCAGCCCCACATTATCTTCCCGTCGCGGACCCTCCGTGCCTACCCGCTGTCTTCACCATGGGAGCCCAACAAAGGCTCCTCCTGCCCCTCAGTGACGGACTCCAAAACAGTGGCCGCCATGGCCGGCTTCTAAACGTCCAGAGCCGCTTCTCTCACGCGGCGAGAGCCAATCCGCGCCCACGCTCTCCTTCTGACAGTGAAACGCACACGCGGGCGAAGCACACCTGAGTCCTCGTCCTTGTTGTTTTTTTTTGTTCTGCCTCCTCCTGTATGATTCGGGGACTGACGCGTCACGTGACCCACGGCGACCAAAAAAACAACAACGGGTAGTGGGGAGGCGAAAAGCAAGGAAGTCATTTCTGGTCACGTGACGCTCGAAGAGCTTCTATCTCTAAGTAGCCGATTGGTTTGAGGGGAAATCCTTTTCCCCGCCCCTCGCTTAAAAAAGACCCGCTCGTTTGACCTCTTACGCTTCTCGCGCGGAGAAAAGAGAGCGGAAGGGGGAGGGGGACGGTAGTGGCGACGTTCGAAGCGCTTCACCACCTTTCATTCACTGTGGCGGGAGGAAGAAACGCCAGCTTCTTGAAAATAAAGGCGGAGAAGCCTGAGAGGAATCTATAGCAGCCGCCGTCGCTCCCCACCCCCGTCCCACACCCTTTCCTTATTCTCCCCACAGGTTCCACTCTTTTTCCCTAGGGAGCTCGCCGCGGTGGGCGGAACGCGAGTTCACCTCAGCGCGGTTGGAACGTGCAGCCTGACGCGTTTCAGTGGTGGGTGTTGGACTTTGGGCGGGTCGTCGTCGTGAGACATAAAAGAAACCCGCTTTTAACTAGGGAGTGAATGTGTAGCTCGTTGGACTAATTGAGTGAAGGTGCACAGGAGTAGACGAGGAAAAGTCTTGTGGTATAGGACGGGGCTGCATAGGCTGTTTATTATTTCTTTATTTATGACATAGATGTATATATACCGCTTTCCAGTGGCCTTTCAAAGCGGTTTACAGAAATGAACAGTCGGGAGGAAGAGTATGATTTGGAAATGGATGAAACCAATTGCATTTTTTTAAAATTCCATGGAGGTTTCCTCTCTGGCTTTTCCCTGCCGCTCCCTTACTCTTTGATTTTAAGCTTATAAAAACATACAGTAACAAATCCAACATTTGAACAGATGACAGCGTATTTAGTCTGCGTTACAATTAGTGAATTCCTTATTTGAAAACCTGTCTCCTCATGTTGCTATATTTCGTGTCCTTACATGAATTGTCATGTGTTGTTGTTGGTTTATTGTTCTTTGTGTTAGGTTATAATCCTGTGCACGCCCACCTGGGAATCGGCAGCGTGGCTTGCTTCCGTGTAAACTTGTGTAGGATCGTGCTGCTTATAATACAATGATCTGTCCCTCGTTGCCCTACGCGTACTTTTCCTAGGCGTGTTTGTAATTCTTGGCAACCCAGTCGGGTGAGGTCGCCTTTCAGGGACATGCTGATAGTTAACTAATTCGTGAGCCAGCAGCTTTGTTTACTTGCAATGTTTGTTGCGGTTGAGAGGCTAAAATAAAATTTTGGAGCCTTGTCACACCTTATAATCTAAGGTCCATCATATATAGTGGAAAGGAAGACTATGGTGAGGTGGGGGATTCTGGGCTTGTTCCTTGTTAAAGGATTATCTGCTTTCTAAAGCATTACTGTCTCATCAGGACCAATGGGCATTCCTTATTTCAAACACCAATACTTCATAAAACTCTGAAATTTGTTGATCCTGGCTTTTTAGAAAACTGATCTGCTTGCTATGGGATACCATACTATGAGTGTGTGTCTGTGTGTGTGTGTTTACTACAGTAAAAGAAAACTGATGTGTGTGCCAGTTAGACTGCAATGCCCTGTAGTAAGGGTATTGTAGTACTACCCATAACAAGTGAACTGGCTCATATGGTAAGCTTTTCAATGCCAGTTAAGCAGCCTGTTCTCTATGTTTGCTTCGGGATAGTGAAGTTGTTAAAGGGCAGTCTGTAATACTTTAAAAATTTGTCTCATTGTTGATATTGCCTAGACAGCATAGTATCTTCTAGTTAGATTACTTATTAGGTAGTTTCTGTATTAATGCTTTGAATTTCATTTGGAACTTGTCTCATTATTTGTACTTTTGAACCACCAGATATATCAAATGAAGAGACATAACAGTTAAGCGATACATCAAGACTAACAAGTTTGGCAGGTATGAACAAGCTAGAATTATTTATTTTTAGGTCACCCTTAAAGGTAAAATCCTCTAGTATATAAATGAATGCCACTTAGAATTGTCAACTACTGGTTGAGAATGCTTGCTGGAAGTATATGTTTAGTATGCAGTTACAGTACAGAAAAATGAAATCCTTTGTTTTTTCTGTTCATAAATTACCTGGCTGGTCTCACTGCTTTCAAGATTGTTGCAGTATATTTCTTAGCATAGACTGCCTTTGTTTTGTTTTTGATGGAAACCATATCTCATTAGAAATATTGATGTCATCAGTAAGCTCTGTTCTATTCTTTATTGCTGATAATGTAGCTACATGTAACGCATTGTCCTTCAATAGGTCACAGATATATGGTAGGTCCAAAACATGACTAATCCACATTACTGACGTGATTATAACTACTGTGGTATTCATTGCCTAGTTATCTATTCCAAGATACATTTTCAGCAGTGGTGGTTTTAAGCCAATAAAATGTTTCATTTATGCTCTTCATTTTAATTTCAATTTGTAACTTCTACTTATTTGGGAATGGTATTTTTGTTAAGTCCAAGATTATTTTTACAAATATTTCACAAAACTTGAATACTTCTTGATTAGTGAAACCCAGTGTATTAATGAAAATGATAGATCATGGGCAGTGTGACCCAATGTCGCTGCCCGTAACCCTCTAATTCAGAGGATTACGGGCTTCCTATCAAGGACGGAAGGAGCATGGATGCGAAGCTCACCTCACCTCCACACTTCCCTCACCCTGCAAAAGACTTAGACGGCCAATTTTGGCTGTCTTGAGTTTTTTGCCCCTGCTTGCGAGGACAGGCTGAGGCACTGCCGGGATACATTGTATCCTGGCAGAGCCTCACTCCTCCCCTCGATGCCCCCTGAAACACCCACCCAACGCCAGCCCCGAGGTCAGTCTTCTGACCGTGGAGCTGTAGCTGGCACGGAAAGAACCATGAGGGCAGAGGGAGGGCACTTCAAGGTTGAAGTCCCACTCTGACCTTGGAGTGCATTTCCGAGGTCAAAGCTGGGACTCTGACCTCTCCTATGGCCATCCAGATAGAGTCTAGTGGCCATAGGATTGCGCCCTAAGGAAACTTAAGTTTGAGCCCAATTTAGTAACAGTACTAAACATAACATTCAATCTGTTTCTGGTAACATATATCCTCTGTAGCCATGTAATTTTCTTCCCAACATGCTAACCCTTTGTGCTACCTCAGCATTTGTGCTTTAGAAAAAATGATGTTTTGTTTATTCATTAACAATATTTATATGCAATTCAATAACAAAGTTCTCTGGGTGGTTTACAAAAACAATCAAATATAACTATAAATATAAAGAAGTTTAAAGTAGAGAATAAAATCAGTGTGTAAAACTCTCAGCAGCACCAAACAGCTTTTCAATTTTAAAGTTTGACAACATAATCCTATGCATGCTTACTAAGATGTTGGTCTGAGGTAAGTGTATATACAATTGCAGCCTAGGAGTAGAAAAGAGATGTTCATAACTATGCTCTGAATATTTCCTTTACACTCCTAGGCTTTTAAATGCTCCTAGGGAAAATGCTTCTTTATACCAAATATCAAGGCTAATTTGACAATAGCAGGGGTAGAGGGGCGTTCAACTGGCTGTATAGAATGTGTATTCTTGGAACAAAAATAACTAGCTTTTTCAGTTACAGAAGTACGTCTTGAGTAGTATGTTATAAATTTACAGTAGTTCACTATTTAGACTGAAAGGACTTTAGATCCTTGTTAATTTTTCATATGATATTGTAAGTGTTAAAAAAACAAAAACAACCCCAAACCTTAGTTACTGAACAGCTATCAAATTCCTGAAATCTTCCATGAAGAGTGAGGTAGACATATTTGTTTGTAAACAAAAACTCAAATGAGTTTGTTATGAGGAACAATGAGCAAGCAGCATGCATGTGGTAAAATGAGAAGACAAATGGTACTAGTGAAATATTAACTAGGTAATTAAATTATGTCAAAGGATATGGCAACTTGGTATTGTTTGCTTTACTTGCAACAGTAGCTGAACACAGTAGTGGTATTAAAACAGAGTCCCAGCTCCGACCTTGGAAATTCCGAGATTGAAGCTGGGACCCCGACCACAGACTATCCTCCCTCCACCCTCGCAGCTGGTGCGGTTCTTTCTGCACTGGCTGCAGCTCCAAAGTCACAAGTGCAATTTTGGAGAAGGCTTGGGGGGGGCATTCCGGGGGGGGTAGAAGTGAAGCTCCGCTGAGATACAACCTATACCAGCAGGCCCTTAGCTCCTCCTCCTCATGAGCAGAGGCAAAAGACATAGACTGCCAGTTGTTTGCTGAGCTGAATTCAAGGTGTTGGCGTTGACCTTTAAAATCCTGTACGGCTCCGGTCCAGTTTATCTCAAGCAGCGCCTTCAGCAACATCAAGTAGGCCGCTCGACAAGATCTGCCACGGACGGCCTTCTCCCTGTCCCATCAGCCAGAGAAACCAGGTTGGTGGGGACTAGGAGGAGGGCCTTTTCTGTGGCAGCCCCCAATTTATGGAACTCTCCCCAGTGACCTTCGCCATGCCCCTTCCTTGATTAGCTTCCGCCGGGCATTAAAAACACGGCTTTTCAGGCGGGAATATGGGGTGGGTTAGGATTTTTAAGTTTTGTACTGTTTTTAATTGTGTTTTATACTGTGTGTGTGTTCCCCCCCCCCCTGTATTTTATTGGACTGTACATTGCTCAGAGTGGCCGGATGTCTGGCCAGATGGGCGATAAATAAATAAATAAAATCAGCCATCTATGTCTTTTGCAGGGCGGGGGAAGCATGGAGGCAATTGGGTTGGATGCCCATAATCCTTCGAGTTTGGAGGGTTATGGGCAGCCCCATTAGATGGCGCCACCCATGTACTTTTTAAGAATATGATTCTTAAATTGTACTTTGATAAAATACTAGCTCTACAAGTTTAAGAGACAAATATTTCACACTTCAGTGTTGATTTTAATGGTTAAAACTCATGTCTAATATAAATGAATCTCTAAATCTAGTACCTTATAACTGCCTCTAAGGTGGAATTTTTCTCCCACTGAAAGTTGTTTAGCTGTCTTCAGCCATATATTTGAATTGTGTTGATAACTGAACAATAACTTGGACATGTGTATTTTTAATGTACACAAGTTGTTTTGAGGTGTTGGATATTTTAAACCCTTTCAGGTCTGGCCTGTTGTCTTAATCAAATTTAAAAACTAAAAATCAAGGTTTGCATCATCTTTATGCATGTTGAAGCTTTTTATAATTGTGATAATGATAAATGTGTAGTTTGTCGCATGAGACTCATTTATTTTAAATATCAAGCTCATAGATTCATGTCAGTCTGAGATAGGGACAGTTCAGTATTTGTAGCCAGTGTTTGAGCCAGGCTTAACAAGGCCTAGATGATCTGGGTTTTTTTAATTCAGGGACTTGGGCTTTAGCACTACATTTTCCTAAAGACACCTCTTCTCTGAACAGAACTTAAAAACAAATAATTAAGTGGAACTCACTTGTAGGATTGGAAAAGAATTGATCTACCTGCAATCATTGATCTGATCAGAATTTTTATCCATAATATTTGTGAATCTATGAGATCATTGCATATTGTGAAATCTGCTTGTTTGAAATCATAGAAAAGTAGAGTTGGAAGGGGCCTACAAGGCCATCGAGTCCAACCCCCTGCTCAATGCAGGAATCTAGGTCAAAGCATCTCTGACAGATGTCTGTCCAGCTGCACCTTGAATGCCTCCAGAGTGGGAGAGCCCACAACCTCCCTAGGTAGTTGATTCCATTGTCTTATTGCTCTGACAGTCAGGAAATTTTTCCTGATGTTTAGGTGGAATCTAGGTTCCTGTAACTTGAGCCCATTATTCCGTGTCCTGCAAACTGGGATGATCGAGAAGAGATCTTTGCCCTCCTCTGTGTGACATCCCTTCAAATACTGGAAGAGTGCGATCATATCTCCCCTCATTCTCCTGTTCTGAAGGCTAAACATGCCCAGTTCTTTCAGTCTCTCCTCATAGGGCCTTGTTTCCAGTCCCTTTATCATCCTTGTTGCCCTCCTCTGAACCCTCTCCAGTTTGTCTATGTCCTTCTTAAAGTGAGGTGCCCAGAACTGGACGCAGTACTCAAGATGAGGCCTAACCAGTGCCGAGTAAAGGGGAATTATCACTTCCCGCGATTTGGAAGCTATACTTCTATTAATACAGCCCAAAATTGCATTTGCCTTCTTTGCAGCCACATCGCATTGCTGGCTCATATTCAGTTTGTGATCTACCACAATTCCAAGATCCTTCTCACTTGTAGTATTGTTGAGCCAAGTGTCCCCCATTCTGTAACTCTGCATTTGGTTTCCTCCCCCTAGGTGCAGCACTTGGCATTTATCCCTATTAAATTTCATTCTGTTGTTTTCGGCCCAGCGCTCCAGCCTATCGAGGTCACTTTGAATTTTGTTTCTGTCTTCCAGAGTATTAGCCGTTCCACCCAACTTTGTGTCATCTGCAAATTTGATAAGCATTCCCTGTACCTCCTGATCCAAGTCATTAATAAAAATGTTGAAGAGCACCGGGCCCAGGACCGAGCCCTGTGGTACCCCGCTCGTTACCTCTCCCCAGTTTGAGAAGGAACCATTGATAAGCACTCTTTGAGTCCGATTCTGTAGCCAATTGTGGATCCACCTGATAGTTGTTCCATCTAGCCCACTCTTAGCTAGCTTACTAATCAGGATATCATGAGGCACTTTGTCGAAAGCTTTGCTGAAGTCCAGATATATAATGTCCACAGCATTCCCACAGTCCACAAGGGAGCTTACCCGATCAAAAAATGAGATCAGATTAGTCTGACAGGATTTGTTCTTGACAAATCCATGCTGGCTTCTAGTAATCACTGCATTGTTTTCAAGGTGCTTGCAGACTGACTTCTTTATAATCTGCTCAAAAATCTTCCCGGGGATTGATGTCAGACTGAGTGGCCTATAGTTCCCAGGTTCCTCCTTCTTGCCCTTTTTGAAGATGGGAACAACATTTGCCCTCCTCCAGTCGTCTGGCACTTCACCTGTCCTCCATGATTTCTCAAAGATAATAGACAGTGGTTCTGAGAGTTCTTCTGCCAGTTCCTTTATTACTCTAGGATGCAGCTTATCAGGCCCTGGAGATTTAAACTCGTTCAGAGTAATCAGGTGCTCCTTGACCATTTGCCTATCAATCTCAAGCTGCAATCCTGCCCCTTCAGTCTGCACTTCAGGTTTGCCAGGGGGGTCATAGACCCTCTTTTGGGAGAAGACCGAGCTGAAGTAGGAATTGAACACTTCTGCCTTTTCTTTGTCTTCTGTTATCAATTTGCCATCCTCATTGCATAGTTGAACCACCAGTTCTTTCTTCTGTCTTTTACTGTGCATGTATCTGAAGAAAGCTTTTTTGTTGCTTTTAGCATTCCTCGCTAACCTTAGCTCATTCTCAGCTTTAGCCTTCCTGACACTATTCCTGCAGTTCTGTGCTACCTGCCTGTACTCTTCACTTGTAGCCTGTCCTTCCTTCCACTTCCTATACGTGTCCTTTTTTTGTTTTCAGGTCATCTTTGAGTTTATTGTGAAGCCACATTGGCTTCTTCTGTTGCCCTCTGCCTTTTTTCCTTTTGGGAATTGTTTGCAATTGTGCCTTTAAAATTTCCTTTTTTAAAAACTCCCACCCGTCCTGGGCTCCCTTTCTCGTGAGAGTCACTTGCCATGGGATCTTACTAATCATTGTTCTGAGTTTGTTAAAATTGGCTTTCCTAAAATCCAGGGTACGTGTTTGGCTACACTCAGCTTTTGCTTCCGTTAGAATCAAGAACTCAAGTATAACATGGTCACTTTCCCCCAGAGTTCCCGAAACTGCCACTTTATCGACTACGGTAACTCGTCTCTGTTGGTTAGAATCAGGTCAAGGATAGCCGATCCTCTAGTTCCTTCCTCCACTTTCTGTAGGAGGAAGTTATCAGCAGCACAGCTCAGGAATTTCTTGGAGGGGCCATGTTTGGCTGAATAAGTCTCCCAACAGATATCAGGGAAATTGAAGTCTCCCATTACTACCACATCGTGCCTCCTTGAAACAATGGCAATTTGTTTTTTAAAAGTTCCATCCTCGTCTTCTCCTTGATTGGGTGGTCGGTAGTAGACTCCAACCGCCATGTTCGTTTTATTCTTTGCCCCCTTTATTTTAACCCAGATGCTCTCAATGGGGCTGCCAAGCTCCTCTTCCTGTATCTCTGTGCAGAGATACGTATTTTTAACATACAGTGCAACTCCACCTCCCTTTCTGTTCCTTTTGAACAAGTTATACCCTTCAATTGCTGTATTCCAGTCATGGGAGTCATCCCACCAGGTTTCAGTTATCCCTATCAAGTCGTACTTGCCCTCATGTATCAAGAGTTCAAGTTCGTCTTGTTTGTTGCCCATACTCTGGGCATTAGTATAGAGACATCGAAGACTATGTGCTTTATAGTCCGACTTTTTCCCTACATTTTGTGGTAGACTATCAATGGGCACCGCTGGAGCTGTTCTCTCCATTGTGGCATAGAGGCCTTCTTCCATTGGTACCCCCGAGTTTATGTCTTCCTCCCCTGTTGGATTCAGTTTAAAGCCCTCCTGATTAAGTTCCTCATGCTGTGGCCAAACACATTCTTCCCAGTCCTTGTGAGGTGCAACCCATCCTTTGCCAGCAGTCCATCTTCCAGGAAGTGTAGCCCGTGGTCCCAGAATCCAAATCCCTCACGTCGGCTCCACCTTCGTAGCCAGTCATTCACTCGGAGTATTTTTCTTTCCCTTTCTATGCCTCTTCCAAGTACTGGAAGGATGGATGAGAAAACTATCTGGGCCCCGAAGTTCTTGAGTTCCATTCCCAGCTCTTCAAAGTCTGCCGTGATTTCTTTGCAACTCCGCTTGGCAGTATCATTTGTACCCACGTGGAAGAGAAGAAAGGGGTATGTGTCGGTGGGCTGCATGAGCCTCAGCAGCTGCTCTGACACATCCTTAATCCGTGCCCCGGGGAGACAGCACACCTGGCGAGTCCATGGGTCTTCGCGACATACTTTGGCTTCGATCCCCCGCAGGAGGGAGTCTCCCACTACGAGTACTCTTCTCTTCCTCTTGCTGTAGGCCTTGGTTTGATTGCCTCCACTTGACTGACCCTCAGCCTCTTGCTCGCTGTCACGTTGGGTGCCCGGTAATCCGTCCTCTGCAGGCTGTCCTCTGCTCTCGTCCTCAAGTACATGGAAGCGGTTCCATAGGTCCACTGCTTCCACAGGCGCAGAGTGTCTTGTAGTTCTTCTGCTCCTAACAGTCACCCTTTTCCAGGGAGTTCCCCCTGCGTTATTTCCCCTTGCCTCTGCAGTCTCCGACTCCGCCTCATCCTGCCGTTGCCCTTCTGGCTCCTGTACTGTGCTTTGGTGCTGTAGATCCACCGTTCTATCTAAGAACTCCTCGCTTTCTCTTATGCTCCTGAGGGTTGACACTTGCTGCTGCAGTCCTCTGACCTTTTCTTCCAACAGCGTGACCAGCTTGCACTTGTTGCACGTGTAGGCCATGTCGATCTCCGGCAGGAAAACAAACATTGCACACCCCTTGCAGGTCACCACCACTGCTGAGTCCTTTTCTTCCATAGTGCTCTGTTTCTGTCTTCCTAGATTTTTTTTTTTTTTTTTAGGGACCTCCCCCTTAACCTCCCCTGCCGAACTCCGCTGCCAAACTCCTGTTTTCTCTCCCTGTGCGCTCACTCTGTTCGCTCGCTCTCTGGGAGCCTGCTTGCCTTATCACAGCCCCAAAAACAGCTGGAGCCTCTCTCCTGTTGTGCTCCTGCTCAGCTGGGAGTCAGGAACAGAATCAGTCAGGAACAACATGAAGTTGAAGGAAGAAATGGACAATTTCATTCAATTGTGTGATTTACAAAGTTCATCAAGGTTTACAACACAAATCTGGAACTACATTGCTGTAGGAAGTAAAAGTGTCTTTGGAATCAGTAACTCTGACTTGTTTGACAGGATAAAAATGGGGACTGCTTTAAACAGTAGTCTAGTATGTTCTGAAAAGCAGCTTTACAGCAGAAGCTGGATGCATTGTATTTTAGGAGAGGCATTTCAGCGCCCAAGCATCTTCTCCCCCCACCCCACATATGCGCACGCGCACACACTCAAGACTAATGTAAATTAATCTCACAATGGCCTGGTTCACATGTAATGACAAACCATGGTTTGTTGAATCATGAGCTGTGCAAACCTGGAACTCTGGGTTGATAAGCACAAACAACTCAAAAAGAATATCCATGATTTGTTGGGTTGTGAACTGTGGGTAGTTTAAACCATGGGTTGTCATTATCTGCAAACCCAGAATTGTAGATTGTTTTGCCAGGGTACAGAAGCAGTAGGCAAGAGTGGTAAAACAAACAAACCCAGATGCTTTACGTGCCAGTATTGCAAAGGCAGTTGGGATACAGGGAAGGAGCAGGCGAAGAAGGATGGAAATAAACCATCCAAGGAATGAGAAAACAAACCGTGGTTTGTTCGATCATCTGCCAGACAAACTCTGGGTAGGGCAACAAACTATGGTTAAATAAACCATGAATTAGCGTTACATGTGAACCAGGCCAATGTGAACCAAAAACAGCTTGTATTTATTTATTTTGTAGTGTCTTCCATTATTACAGGATGCACATTTTTTCCACCTGCAACCGTTTGAGCTCCTGGAATTTTTCCCAACCTATCAGTCCACTAGGATTCAATTCCTAAAATTAGATGGTTCGGTACTCTTTGATATGTTACTTTTGAGGTAGCAAGTATCACTCTGTTAAACTGTCTGTATCTTCATCTACCTATCTTAATGTACCTGTCAGTAAGACAAAATCATCTGTCAGGCAAGAGGGTTTTTTAAAGACACTATGCTGCGTAAATCGCTGTTCAGATTTTTATAAAACTGTTTAGGTTTTATTCACACTTGTAAAATTAAACAAATGTGTGCCACTAACAGCACAATCCTATGACTGCTAGACAGCATCTATGTGGCCATAGGATTTTTTTGGCTTCCCAGCTACGAGGTCGGAAAATTGCTTTTACCTCCTAGCTGGGGATCTTCGCTCAGATCCCCCTCACCCCCCACAGCTGGCGTGGAAAGAACTACTCCAAGGAGCATTTGTGGGCAGCTGGCACTGTTTGCCCCCCCCCCCAATGTGTGCACATTTTAAAAAAATATTTTGGGCCACATTTGAGCAAAACCAGAAGTCCAGAGATGCGAGAATGTGGCTATGGGGACCCTGGGGGAGTGTTTGTTGGCAAGGTCCAGCAGGTACCCACCCAAGGCTGCAGGTAAGTTAATTTCCCCTCTGGAAGCCTTTGACAACTTTCAGAAGGCGAGCTGTCAAATGGTTCCAAAACTGCAAGTGATTCTTGCTTGCAAAACTGAGGTGGCACCTCAAACACCCCCTTCACAGCAAGATCCTCTTGGTTTTTTGCAGGAGCTCATGTCTCCCAAGGGTGCCCTCACTTTTGTACTTGTCCCTGAGATTCTACCATCTCAGTAACATGCAAAAGGAGAATGTTTCCCATTTGTAGGAGTAAGTATTTTGGTAGGTGTTAAAATGAGAGCTCTGTTTTTAAACTGGGATTTAGGAGGAGTTAAAAATTTCTTTTTTGGCTGCACACTGTACAGGTAGGTAGACTCTATTGATCTCCAGGAAAAATAATTAAAGGATGGGGGAACAACTCGGTGCTCCTTTGTTATCCCCTGGGATACCCACAAGATGACCAAGAGGGAAGGAGTGGGAGGAAGGAGGCCAACAACCCACAGTGAACGATAGTCTGTCGGGTGTGCTGTGGCTTGTTCACACAACAATCAACCCACCATGGGTTATTGCCAGGGTGGTTTGTCATGACGTGCGGACGTGCCCGGGACTATTCACTTAAAAATGAGACGGCTATTTCTTTTCTCTTTCTAGATGTGTTTTGCTAATGGGTGTTAGCAAGCTAGATGTGTTATATAGGCGCCTTCTGCTCACTAAGCTTTTCATTCAAGGATGGGGAAGACCAGAGGATTTGAAAAGGTAGTTCTAAA
This sequence comes from Shinisaurus crocodilurus, assembly GCA_021292165.1. NCBI lineage: Eukaryota > Metazoa > Chordata > Lepidosauria > Squamata > Shinisauridae > Shinisaurus > Shinisaurus crocodilurus. The sequence continues at coordinate 47,010,854 of CM037876.1, forward strand.
TTGTCTCATACTGCAATTCCTGTTAAGTTTGCATATTCTTTTTTATATGACAAATAGTATTTCAAAAGCCAAACATTCTTCACGTACACTGAAAACTTATAGCAATTTTTGTTGTTGTGTCAAGGAAAAATTACTCACATGACACAAACAGATATTAATATGTGTTTATTTCTAATGTAACTTTAGCCTTTAAATTTAGACAAAGCTTTTGCAGGGAGTTCTTCATTTTAATATTGGAGACTGTAGCATCCTAGTGGGGGGAAATCTAGGCCAAAAATAGTCAAAATTATATTGTTATAAAATATATTTGTGTGTTGTGTTTACATTTTCTGTGTGTGTAGTAATCCTAAAACCAATTCCTATTTTTTTCTTAACAGAATATTTGAATTCAGAAAGATTATTGGAAACAGGGAAAAATGTCAGAATCTGGTTTCAAGGGACTATCCAGTGCACATTAACAAGGTATTACAAACCTCAATATATCTGTAGCTCAAGATGCAGGGAGGGTTGGTTAGTGGCAGGCGGAAACTATTTCCAGCTGTACCTGAACTTGTAATTGTCTGGGTCCAACTCAGAATGGAGTGCATTTTTTAAAAAGTGGGTATGTTCATATTTCAGACATGCTCAACTGCACACCAATCACTAGTGCTAACAAGTTTTTTCATAAGCATAACTTTTTATAAACTAACTGTGGCTCTTTTGCAAACCTGTATTTTTTCGGTGAAAGATGCATGTTAATGTTTGATAGCTACAGTAAAAATGCAATGTTGTTCCTGTAGGTTGAGGAACAATCGGACTGTAAGATCCTTGATGGACACTTCATTTCCCCCTTGGCTCATTATGTTCCAGATATCATGCCATCAGAATCCATCACAGCAAAGTAAGGACATAGCATATGTAATGAAATTACTGAGACTGAGATGGGTTATTGACTATTGTTGAAAAGGTGACATGAAAATATATCTTGATTCGGTAAGAGTAGGTTTGCATGTTGTCTGTAAGGGTTTGCCTGTACTATGTCATACTGAGAACAGCTTGTACAGTCAGCCCTTACCTCACGTGCTCTCTGAGAGCTTAATTTCAAAGTTCTGTCCCAGTAAAGCCAGTAGCACATTAAAAATATATTAGCTAACCTTTTGCATACCTGAAGGGGCACTTTGGATCCTGGTCAGTTTTTTTCCTACACATGTATCAGCTATGTAATGTGTGTACATGGTGATCACTTATTTGGTGGGCAGCAGTTCTCATTCTCCCATTAGTTGGAAAAAGTGCCACTGCAGTCATGTTTATTGTTGTCAGGCATATCTGATTAACTGGTTCACATGTTATGAAGAACAATGAGGCTGCCCCTACGGAGGGAGGGGGGGGGAGAGAGATGTGTTGTGTGAACAAGTTCATTGTTAGTAAGTGGTTCATCTGTCTGATTAAGTGGTATTCAGCCTGCTCTAAATGGGTTTGCACTCCCCCAGAAGCAAGTTATAGTCTGGGGATGCACATAGATCCAGCTGTGTCGCTTGAGGTCAAGTGTCCTCAGTGGCACAAAGTGCCTTTTATCGGTTTTGGCTGGTATTACAGCTATGCCCCTACCTGGGCAGAAATAGCCTAACTACAGTTATCCACACACTGGTAACCTCCTGTCTTGATTACTGCAATGCATTACATGTGAGACTACGTCTGAAGATGGTCCAGAATCTTCAGTTAGTGCAGAATAGAGTAGTGAGACTGCTTACTGGGGCTAGCTGTTTGAACATATTACTCCAGTGCTGCACCAACTGTGCTAGTTTTCAGTCCATTTCCGAATCCGATTCAAAATGTTGGTGCTCACCTTTAAAGCCTTAAGCATCTTAGGACTTGAAGGAATGCCTTTTCCCATATGTTGCTGCCTGATCACTAAAATCATCCTTGGAGGCTCTTCTCTTGGTGCTGTTGCCCACAGTGGTGTGACGGGTGGCTACCAGGGAAAGAGCCTTCTCCATGGTGGGCTCCTGTCTGTGGGATGCCCTTTGCTCGGAGATCCACCTGGCGTCTTCACTTGATACATTTAGACGCAAGGTAAAGAACTTCCTCTTCTAGAAAACATTTAATTTTTAATGTGTTGCTTTGATTATTAACTTTACTGCTGGCTCTTTAATCTTAATATTTTTAATGTTTTAATTAATTATTTTGATATTTCATTTATTGTTTTGGTTTTTATTTTGGTTTTTGGTTTTTTTATTATAGTAAACTGCCCTGATTGCCCTAAATAAAATAAATAAATAAAATTGTGTTATGGAAGTTTAGATGGCGTTGGTCTGGCTTGGATATAACACCAAACCAGTGAAATTCACTGTTCCTCAGGCAGGATCAACTCTGGCTCCAGGCATCACCACTGAGGTCACTTGGTGGGGGGGGGTGCTTTCTTGGGCCATGGGGAGCCTCTTCTCTCTCCCTCCCCCTGTTAAGTGGCAGTGCTGTGCATCAGACTTGGCTGGAGGCATTTTGGGGCCTCTCCTCCTTATCCGCCTCCACGTTGTCCAAGCAAGGGCTCGTCAATCATTCACCAGGCAGGCAAATTCTGAAAGGCTCGCTTAGTCCTTGGATTGGGATGGATCTTTTTCCGAGAGTGCTCTGCTGTACTTGGTGCTGAAAAATTTCCCACTGCAGGTCCTCGTTGCTCTTGTCCGTGCATTCGGTTTGCCCTCCATTGCCTACACAGTGCAGCTTAGCTAATCATGTTGCTCTGTGCCCCTTGGGCTCCTCCCTCACCAAAGTTAATTTACTGATTGCTCCTGTGTTCTCACCACCACCACCACCACAAGCTGCTGTACAGCTAAGGAGCGGCAGATCTCCTGACTCCCCACCCCCAAAACCACTTCTGGTAGCTCAGATCACAGCAGTTGGCCTACTGCTAAAGCTAGAGAGCCCCCGCTGAGAGCGAGCAGCTACTGCCAAAAGAGAGTGAGTGAATGAGAGAGAGGTGGAGAGACACACTTCAGGTGGTTGGTAGCTGCCAGTGGCCCTTGGGCCTTAGAGTGAAAAACACTGCACTAAACCATAGTTTAGCACTATGTGGACAAGCCTGCAGCTTGAATGCTTTCCTCTCTCCTCCTCTGTCTTGGCTATGGGGAAGAGGTTGGAAGCATCCACTTCCTATTTTAAACTACAAATGCAATGATAAACCATGGTTAAAGGGCAAATTGTGGTTAGCTTAAGCTAGGGTTTGGCCAGAATAATAAAATATGTCTTATTTCTGTCTTCCTTCAATAAGCCACAGTTTAAACTAACCAGGGTTCCCAGTTTGGATGTAACAAGAAACTTCAGTTAGTTTAAAGCAGGAAGTAGATGGTTCCAATCCCATTGTGGCCATGCCGGTTGGAGAGAGAGGAGGTGGAAACATGCAAGCCTGAGGTGTGCTGCTGCTTGTTCAGATAATGCTAAATGATGGTTTAGCATTGCATCTGAACTGGGCCAGTATGTGAGTGCTTTTCCATAAAGGATAGATTGTATTACAGTGGTGCAACCCTTTTAATGAGAAATCAGATCACTAGACGTATCTGGCTTTTCTGTGGGTGACAGCTCCCTCAGCTTTGTAATTGAAGCAGGGGGAAAGAGGGTCAGATGGTTGAACACTGCAAAATACTAAGGATGCAGTTGAAATATTACACTTCAGAATACGAAGTTGAAGCATTAAAAATCTTGGCAATACATGTGCATTTTTGTTATAGAATACATTCTGTGTGTTTGTATATATTTATTTATTTGCAATATTTATATACAGCTTCTCAAATCCTGAAGATGTTTACAAAAGAAAACCCAAACAGAATAACAGAAAACCCAAACAGAATATGCTCTGATTATGCATGGGTTTTTGTGTTTATAAAATACATTTATTGCAGATATTTTTAATGTTCTTCTAAAGTCAGAGCTAAAAATGTTTTTCTTCCTGTTGTAGAATTTAGCACAATGTGAAGTAGTTAAAAAAAATCCCTTTCTAATTGATGTGTTAAATTCTTTGGAAAAAATGCTTCACCAGTGCTCAATGCATTAACAAAAGCATTTTAATGTGAAAACCTCATTTTATGTAGATAGGATTTTAAAAGGTTGCTTTCTCTTTGATAGCTTTCAATTTATAGTACCAAAAAGATGGAACAGCAAATACAGACCTGTGTGTATTCATTTAGCAGGCACTGGAGACCATGTAAGCACACAACTTTCCTTATTAATGCTTTTAATAAGCCTGTTAAATTGGCACTGTTTAATTTATCCTTATTTAACCATTGTCTTTTAGCACTTTTGGAGACGACGCACTTTAATGGCCCGTCCAATGATCAAAGAGGCCTGTATGGCTTCACTCTTATTAGAAAATCCTTATTATATCCTTTTTATTTGAGCAAAACATAGCTATGAAGTACAAATTCAGAAGAGAAAGTTGGTGCTGTCAAGTCACTTTTTCAGTTCTAACATGAATATGGTAAGAGGAGAAATATATCAAAGTGTATGAAACATAAGCTGGTTTGTATGATTCTTATACAAATAGGTAGTTTTGAAATTCACTGAAACTATACTTGAAAAACTGTAATTACCTGCAGTATGAGTGATTTTGGTTGAAAAATCATAGCAGGGTTATAAATCTTTTTTAGAAAATTCACAATTCATAAATCTCAGAAGTATATGTAACTCCAAATATTGAGTGTACTGTGTGTGTGTACACACGTATAGATAGATAACTTTTAGGCTTCACTCTAGAGGAGAGCATGTACTGCATCCATGTATGCAAGCAAACATCTGAGATTCCCTTTTGGGAGCTGTATACACAACCCAAAATTCTGTTTAAAGGCAGATTGGGATCAAGCACAAGAACAGTTTAAAGGAAAATTAAAGGGAGAATAATGTGTATAGCCTCCCCATTTATTCATGGCATATCCCCACACATTTTAAACTTGGAATTTTAGGAAGCTGTTTGGGGTTTCTCTTGGGGCAGCTGCTGAGAGCAAAGTCCCAGAAATATTTGAGTGCATACATGCCCTTCTGGATTGTGCCCTTGGGTAAGCAATCTTGTTTAGACAAAGCAGTAAGAGAGATCACTTATAATCACCTGGTTCAAATGACAACAGTCCACTGTGGCTTAATTTAGTAGCAGTGGCTGTCACATCGTGCCAGGTGCCCACGGGTGGGAAGCTTGCCATGGCTTGTCGGGTCAGGTAAATCCAGGTGGCAGGGGTTGTTTCAGGGTTAGACAGCCCTGAACAACAAGCCATCGGTTATTTAAGGGTTGGCTAACCCTCAAACAACCCCTGCCACCTGGGTTCGCATGAGAAGACCAGCCACGGCAAGCCGGGTACCTGCAGTTGCTATGCAAAAATGGTGCCCATGGGTGCCTGGCACAACACAACAGCCCCTGTGGGTAAATTAAGCCGTGGTGAGCTGTTGTCGTGCAAACCAGGTCAGTGACTTCCTTTTAATTGTTTCAAAAGGTTTTGCTTAAATGTACCTTTCTCTGTCTCAGATGAAGCAAGAAGTTTAAAATAGAGCTTCCAGATCTATATTGTAGCATGTTATATATAATACTGCTCACACATCTTCTGTAGGAAAACTGATTTACACTGATGTGTCTCTCCCCTCAATTAACTGATTAACAGACCTTGTTAAACCATTTTATTCAGTCAATTGTATTATAAACTGCTATTGGTTTCAACTTTGTCAATTTGTCAGAATAGTAATCTAAATTGTGACTTTAGCTGCTAACTAAACTCACACTGTTAAATAATTGCTGTATTTTAGTGGTACTTTATTTGATTAAAGTCTTAAATACATAGAAATTTTAATGAAACCCAGAATGTATATGCATTTCCATGTTAATTTCTTTGACTCATAGTTTTACATGGATGCAGAAAACCTAAGGATCAGTTGTAAGTATTATCAGTGCATCACATTTTGCTAATTACCCTATTCCATCTTTTCCAACAAATATTTTTAGAGAACAAATTGTACTGCTCACTTCATTCCATGCTCTGGGAGCATTTGGAAGTAACGAGAGATCCTTACCAGGTCTGAGTGTTCCAGCCCATCGCTAGGTGATTAAAAGACTGCTGCTCCAGAGGATGTAGCGCCACGCTTGGAGATGTTTGGAAACGACAAGTGTATCTTGCTGCTTCTGAGTGCTTTCCAACTTGATAAGAGGCTGTGTGTGTCGGAGCACTTGGAAGAAAGGGTTTGTCCCACCAGAGCTGGCACAAAGTGAGACCACTTCACCTCCAAATTCTATTATGTGGAGAATTTGTGGGAAGAGTGTCTCACTTAGTGCTTATCCATAAATAGTGGTGATCTGCAAGAGATTGCTTTTTCACTGGCCACCACATTTGTGGAAAGCTGTCTGTGAAGCTATTGATATAAAAAGTTGACAACCAGTACCACTGTTCTGCCATCTTCATGAATGCTCCAGTGTTCTCTGTGACATGAAAATTTAAGACAGGAGTTGCTCTAAGAAGTAGACAGGCAATCAAAGGATAAAATGTCCTGGTTCACATGTAATGCCAGGTGCATTCTGCAGCTATTTTAACTATTCAACCCCCAATTGGGCTGATTGGGGGTTGCTATGCAATGTCTGAACCAAGACACTATAAGTTAATCATGGGTTAAACAACCCACAGTTAACCTACAATTAGTAATTAGGTTAACTGTGTTGTTTAACTTACAATTAACCTAATGCAATGAATAGCACTTGTACTTGCAGTTCTGTATCTAGCTGCAGGAAAGGGTTTGAACCAAAGAGCAAGAGAGCTATCATGAGCCAGATTATTCAAGATTCCATGTATATTGATTGTCTGGTTCTAGGACTGTTCTCACGTAATGGTGGCAAATCCAGGTCCTGATGTCACGTAGCAACCCCTCATCAGAGTTTGAATATTCAAAAGGGCTGCAGAATGCACTCAGCACACACTACAGCAAATCGTGGGTTAATTAATTAACCTACAATTTGCTCTTTGGTTCAAACCCTTTCCTGCAGCTAGATACAGAACTGCAAGTACAAGTGCTATTCATTGCATATATATTCACAGTAAAGAGTTAACCTGAGTATAGCTTTTCACTTGTCTCCATTATCCCCATTTTGAGTGGCAGCTTTGACCAGCTCAGGGGTGAGGATCAGACAGGAATTGCCACTCCTTATTCCTGCACTCTCCTGTCCCCCCAAATTAGCAAAGCATACTGATCAAGCATAGAGTGTGCTAGATTCTGTCTGGACTCCAGGTCTGTCCATTAGAAGACCCCTAAAAGTTAAATTGTTGAGCTGTATTTGTAACATACAGTAGCTGCTGTATTGCTACTTGGAAAAATAGGTCTTGTAATTTCAATGCAAGTAGCACTGCAAAACACATTTGTTCAAGATTGTAGTATCACATTTGAAATACTGGCCTTACTGTAATTGTGGATTACACAATTATGCAGCAACTTATTGTCAAAGTCCACAGCTTTTCTCTTTTGGCATGTGTTCCCACAGTGTCAACATGCCCTGGTTTTTTTGTCACAAAACAACCTGATGAAAAAAATATGAACAAATTCTTTATCCAATACTCATTGCTGGCAGTCGTGTGAAATGTATTCCTATTTACTTTGAAATATAGTTTAAACAGCTGTATCAATGGGCACAATTTTGTTTAAGCAACTATTACTGGATTAACTCATAGTCTGTTAGCTTTTCTTCCCATTTTTAAATGTATTTAACATAATACATGTTGTAAACCCGTCTCAAATGAAATGGGTGAATTGAGTCATGTTTTCAGTAGGATTATGAGTACTGTTAATGTATTTTTTAAAAATAAGTTTGTCTTTCTTTACTTGGGAGGAAAGAAGGTCGTGTTTAAAAAATGTCTCTGACCTGTTTGTGATGGGAGGCGCTCTTGTGCTAGAATCAGCGGCTCTTTTGCATTGGCTAGAGAGAGAAGGCTATGGACCCCTGGGGATGACTGGAATATCCATGGGAGGACATGTATGTAAGAGCTTAATTTTTAAAATTAGTGGTAATTCAGTTGAAGCTTGTGTCTTTTATTATTGTATGTATACTGTAACAATGGAAAAGTATGAAATAGCTTTCTAAATTAGCTGCTATTAAGTGTTGCAAAATAAGTAACAATGTAAGTGAGCTACCTAATTACATGACATAGATATGAAAAATAGAATGTACAGGTTTGGAAATACTTTCACATTCTATTAGTAAACAGCAGTATAGTTTGATCAAATTCCTCTTGCATTTCAAGTTCATGTTAATACGGTAGTAGCTTCCCCTTAAAGTTATTTTTAGAAAACAACATTTACATAAACTCCACATTGTACATTTGTATACTAGAATATGTTGAGATATATTATATTTCATTTCCTTTATTACATTTCTATACCGCCCAATAGCCGGACCTCTCTGGGCGGTTTACAAAGATTAAAACCTTAAAAATACATTATAAAAATCATTTACATATAAGCAGACAGCACACAAGCACGCACATGCGCGCACACATATCTAAAACCATTTTCAAACAGTAAGAACTGAAGCCCCATTTAGAGCTCATTGCAGTAGTCTAATGTGGAGGTTAGCAGAGCATAGACAACTGAAGCCAGGTTATCCCTCCAGATAGGGGTGTAGCTAGGCCACCAACTGAAGTTGATAGATGGCACTCTGTGCCACTAAGGCCACTTGAGCCTCAGGTGATAAAGATAGCTCCAGGAGAGCCCCCAAGCTGTGGGGGGAGATATATAAGCTATTTCCCTCCATAAATGAGAAACGTTATTTTACTTCTCCTAATTCATGCTCATGAGAAAAATCATTTTGTTCTGTAAAGTGCTATGAAACCAACTATGCTGTAGAATTCTTCAATTTGCAGTGAATGAACTGTATGTAAAGACAATAGGGACCGAATCTTTTGTTAAAGCTTTCTGAAAGAAATGTTGTGGGGTGCCTAATACACTACAGTATGAATGAGAGATGGTGTCAGATTCTGTGAGGAGCAATAAATGTCCTGATAAAACATGTATTTTCTTCTGTTTAACAGATGGCATCATTAGCAGTGTCAAACTGGCCTAAACCATTGCCCCTAGTCCCTTGTCTCTCCTGGTCTACAGCCTCTGGTGTTTTTACTACGGTAATCCATTTGTAGTTAATAATGTACAGTGACAACTAGTTGAAAACTCAAAAGGATTCAAACCTTTAATATTAATCATGTGTGTTTGTTTTTTATTGTGATAGATTAGAGTGGAAATAGATACTTTGTGTTCTTGGGGTTAGAACTGGGGGGAGATTTTTAAAAACGTGCTTTACCTCTTAGGGCCCCACCACAAATCCTCACTTCCAAAAATGATTTATGTGGAATAGGAGGCAGCTGAGTGGAAATAAGCCCAAAGCTCCCATAGGCACATGGAACTACTTGCATGGTTCTTTGACCTTTTTCCTTGTTTGTTAATGGACCCTGGAAAATAGTTTCACAAGTGATGGAAACTTCAGAAAATGAAACTTAAAACAGTTTTAATTGTTTTAATCATTTTTAAATAGTGTAGAATATGTCAAGGCTTTATAATGTGGTTTCTGGACTTCTGCTGTGCAAGAAGTAACTACCCTTTAATTTCAGGGTGTACTGAGCAAAGCAGTGAACTGGAGAGAACTAGAGAAACAGTATTATACTCAGAGTGTTTATGAAGAAGAAATAATTCAAATGCTTGAATATTGTGGAGTAAGTATAATTTTATTTTTCCTATTGAATATTAACCCTGCACAGTTTGTGAAAAGGAGTCATTCAGTACATATCACAGTGCTCAAACACTTTTAGCATTAAATATGAAGTTATTGGGGGGGGGGTATATCTTGTTTGATATAGATATCTGTATGTTCATGAAAATAGTGAAATGCATTAGTACTCTACCGTGTAGAGCTAGGGCTAACTAGAGCAACTAACAAGAAAATTGAATTTTTATATTGCTTAGTAAAATATTTCGTCTCTTACATTTCTATAAAATCAGCTCTAATGTTGGTTACATGTTTTCCAAGTTCATAGTAATATCAAATATATACAGCCATGTTTAGGTTCTTGGAGACGGAAATGTGGAAGATTCCCCCCACCCCAAATTCATGAAAATATTAACTTACAGGCCCATGCATAGAATCACATACTGCCTTTTCCAGTGGGTCATCTATCCATGTTCCTTTCTTCTGCTATCTTGTCAGTAGTTAGGTTTTTTTGTTTTCATTTTTGGCTACCTTTGCAAAATATGGGGGTGGGGAACATATGTCATTAGCCAAGAACATGCTCTGCTCTGCAGAAGATCCTAAATTCAGTCCCTGACATCTTAATTTGAAGGAAGTTGGGAACATGGCTGGGAAAGAATTCTGCCTGAGACTTTGGAGAACTGCTTCCAATGAGAGGAGATAATACTGGGCTAGATAGGCCAGTGATGTTGAACTGTATAAGACAGCTTCATAAATTCAGTGTAGTGTTATGGTTTGACCTTCAGGTAATACAGATTTGGTTAAGATGACCAAAATCTAATGCAAGGTAGGGTATAGGAAATAGATTATGAAAGTAGTATCTTGAAGTAAAGGTAAATACCTCTTAATCAGGCTTGTTGTAGTGTAAAAGTGAAATGCTATAACAAACCTTTCGGATAACTTCTTGTATTTAATTCAATTAATTCAGTCTAAGGCTTCCCCTCTCTGCAGAAGAACTGAAACAGCTACAGCCTAACGAAGTAGTCTCTTCTCTAATGGGCCAGCTGAACTGAAAATTGTTATCTTAAAATTACATTTTATCTCCAGTCAGACAATTATGCTCTTCTATTGAATTCATAAGAACAGAAGAAGAGCCATGCTGAATCAGACCAAGGGTTCATCTAATCCAGCATTCTGTTCACACAGTGGCCAACCAGCTTCCTGCAGGAAACCCGCAAGCAGGATATGAATGGAACACCACTCTCCCACCCATGTTCTCTAGCAACTGGTATACATAGGCATACAGCCACTGATACTGGAGGTAGCATAGAGCCATGAGAACTAGTAGCTTTTGATAGCCTTATCATCCATGAATTTGTCCAGTCCCTCTTTAAAGCCATCCAGATTGATGACCATCACTACATCTTGTGGAAGTGAGTTCCATCGTTTAACTCTGTGCTGTGTGAAGAAGTACTTCCTTTTATCTGGCCTGAATCTCCCATCAGTCAGCTTCATGGGGATGATCCTGGATTCTAGCATTTTGAGAGAGGGAGGAAAATGTCTCCCTATCCACTTTCTCCACACCATGCATAATTTTGTACACCTCTATCATGTCTCTCCTTAATCACCTTTTTTCTAAGCTAGACAGTCTCAGAGGTTGTAACCAGTATCTGTCATGTTCTGTTTAAGCTACATTAATACATTTTGTTACAACATGCATATCTTGATGTGTTCTGTTTAAATTGATGTATGCTATTTAAATTCTTAGTGGTCAATCTTCTCAACCTTTCTCCCTTCTGGGCTTCTTAACTCTGCTGTGTGGGATCATCATGAGGGGAGAGACAGGGATGCGTGGGGAATAGAATGCTGAGGCAGAGGAGCATGCAAAGAAAAGAGGATCATCACCTGTCTTTCTCCCTAAAATTAATCTTGTACCCCTCTCTATGCCCTTCAGCTGGAGAATGTGGCAGAGGGAGAATTCCTCATGCTCTTATTCAGTCCTCCCCCTCCCATCTGTTTCACATAGCATCGAGGAGGAAAAGAGCAGTCGCTAGATGGGCTGGCAGGCCAATTCTGAGGACAGCTTGGCAGCCTCCCCAACCCATATCAGTGGCTGCTGGTGCCTGGAACTTCTGAACCTAAAGGGGAATAGAGAATGACTGGCTTTTATTTTGTTTTGCTAGTGTTAATTTATAGTTCCAGTACTTAAGAAGCCTTTGGTTACCAGTTAATCAACTATACACCAAGAGCTGTTTAGGTGGCTTAAATTTTGGAAAAAAATATTTGAATCCATTTTTCACTTCTACCATATAACCAATATAGGTCTTCTAATAAATCAGAGGTTGGCAACCTGGTCTCCAGATGTTTTGGACTACAACTCTTGTATAAACTTCAGCCAGCATGGCCAATCCACAGAAAAATAAAGCACTGAGAAATTTTCCATCCCACATTTATTTATTATTTATTTATTATATTTATACCCCGCCTTTTCTCCTGTGAGGAGCCCAAGGTGGCTTACATAATCCTCCCCCTCTCCCTTTTATCCTCACCACAACCCTGTGAGGTAGATTAGGCTGAGAGTCAGTGACTGGCCCAAAGTCACCCAGTGAGTTTCATGGCTGAGCGGGGACTTGAACCCAGATCTCCCGAGTCCCAGTCCAACACTCTCAGCACTATGCCACACTGGCTCTCACTGTTAACCACTAAACAAAACTTTAAATACACTTTTGACCTTGAATGATTGACTATCTAGCAAAGTTCAGACAGATTTCTTACCTTGAACATAATTTTATAGCTCATCAAATAACCCTTTGATTGTGAGTGATGGACATTAACTTGGCATTCCCTGGACCATGATGAGTATCACGATGTGTATAAGTTACCCAGTACTCATTATGAATTTGCTTTGTGTGTCTTCCCTGAATACAATTGCTACTTTTACATCTCCAAAATGTTAATAATTTCTCATTAAGCATTTTTGTTTTCCTTTTTAAAAATAAGATAAATTTTGTTACTTGTTTGAAGATGAATCAGTACTACTCTCAGTAGCTATTCTTAGCAATTACAGAAAAGCTAAACTATTCTCTTAAAATCCAGACAAGATAATAGAATATATACAACAGTCAAGATTGAGAGTGATTTATGATAGGGAGAAAACACTACAAGGTGAGTTTCCTGACATTCTTTGTAGTGATTCTCCTAGAGTGTCGGAGGCCAGCAAGCTTGGGTAAGCCCCGCCTCCGGGGCTGGGAAGGCAGACTTTGATCTGAGCTTCCTGGAGGAGGCGGGGCCTCCCCCAGGAAACCTCAGTTTTTGTTTCCTGCCTCAGGAAGGAGGCAGACACTTCGCGCTGCTCCAGCGCGAAAAGAAAGAAAAAAAATAAAAGAAAAAAGAAAACTTCTGAGAAGACCGGGACGGTAGGAAAGGCCCCACGCCACCACCCTGAGTGGAGAGGCAGAGGGCCTGACCAGGGGCAACCCCCCCCATTCATGGCGGGAACGTCCCAACTGTCCCGGAAGGGCCCCGGCGGGGGGGGAGGGAGCAACCTCCTGGGGGTTCTGAGCCCACCCTAGGGGAGGAAGGGATTACGGTCCCAGGCGTCTCGGCCCTCCCCCCTACAATGGGGGAGCCAGGGTTAAAGCTCCCCCCTTCCCCCCCCCCGCCCAGCAGCGTTGTCCCCAGCCTAGCTGTGGTCGCCGGGCGCGAGCTGACTCGTGCCCGCCGCTTAAACTGCACAGCCCCCACCCATGCAGGTGACAGGAGCACCGGCTTGGCCCCGGCGCAGCCATCGCCTTTACTCTGGCGCGGCCGCCGCCATGTGCCGCACTGCCCCACCCACGGAGGTATAGGGAGTGCTGGCTTAGCCCTGGGGCGGGCACCATGGCAGCAGCCCGCCCCCCCTTTTCCGGGGGCAGTCTGGCAGCAAGCACGGTCCCCTCTGGCCGCCGCCGCATTGCCTGTGCCCACCGCAGCACGAGATAGCTGGGGGCCTTGAGCCAGCAGCCACCCGACGCAGCAGCTGGCGCGCCGACCCAACCCACGGCCACAGCCGGCCCCGACGCGCCGGGGCCAGCACCGCTCCACCTCAGCTGGCGCGGTGGCGGGAGCGCTGACCAGGCCTCCTCCCTGCGGCCACCGCAGCAGGCGTGTCCCCTGGCCGCACCAGGGCTGGTGCCGCACCGCCTCCAGCTGGCGCAGCAGCAGGGGACACCGACGCCCCCCCTCCTTGCGATCCCGCTGCTCTGGCCGCAGAGGCCAAAGCAGCCTGACGGCCCGGCTCTCCCCCCCCCCGGCAAGCCCACGTGGGCAGCTACAGGGGGCAGCCATCTTGGAGACTGCTGGAGCCGTCTGCCATCTTCAAAGGCGGGCGAGCGCGTGAGCATGCGCAAGCCGGCGGCTCCAGCCAGACCGAGCATTGGGGTGAGTAAAGACCCCTCCTCCAGCCAGGCGCCCGCGGGAACACAGGAGTGCCGGTTTGGCCCTCCCGCTGGCAGCCAACACCACACTGCCCCTGCTTGCCACAGCGGCCCGCACCCTCCCAGTGGCGCACGTGCGTGCGGCAGGTGACAACCACCAGTGGCCAGCGGGGACCATCTGAGGCCGTTGCTATGCCGCCTCTGCCCACAATGGCACAGGAATGCCGGCCCGGCATCCTGCCAGCAGCCTTTGCTGCGCTGCCCCCTGCTCGGCGGGGCAGACGGGCAGCAGCCGCATGGACCCTGCCGGCGGCCTGATTGCCCAGTGTCTCCCTCCGACCGGACAGCCAGCCCACGTGGACGGCTACACGGGCGGCCATGTTGGAGGCCCCCAGAGCCGCTCACACACGCAGTCACTGTTGGCCTTCAGCAGGGCGTGCACGTGAGCGCGCACATGGGCAGGCACGTAGGCCATGCTCGCAGCCTCGTCCTAACTAAGTAATGGGGAGTGAGAGAGCAATGTCGCCACTGGGGGCGAAGCATACCAAGGGGGACAAGAGTCCCGGTGAAAAGAGCAATTCACTCCAACAGAGAGAGTTGGGGTCTCATGCGCATAGCTGGTAGACTGACAAGTCCTTATTGCCCGGTTCAAATCCTCATCTTCATCTCTTGCCCTTCAAGGCCATAATATTGCCGGCGGCCACATCATCTTATCATCCAGAGATATTACATAACAGCAGGCCTCACAGCCACACGAGGCGATGCAAGATGCCCACAGATGCAATAGGGCACAATGCCCCCCCCCTTTTTAAAGACGCAAATGGTACAAACAGTGCATACCATCAGCAGCAAATCCCCTGCTCGGGCAAATGCAGCAGCATCCATCTCCGACAGTGAAGACGGTGAAGTCTCTGATGACAGCGACAGAGGGTGACACGCCCTCAGAAGGGCGAATCTTTGCAGCAGAAGCACTCCCCAAGATGATACCGGGGTTCTCACCTAGGTTGACCTGTCAAGCTAGAGCAGTGTTACAGCTGATGAAATTCCGTAAAGTGTGTGAAGCCTAGCAGTTTTCCCACCAGAAGAGCTGCCATCACATCCCGCGGTCCCCATCCCATGGAACCCGCAATTCCTCCAACAAGAGTGGGCCAAGCTGGCCAAGCCGAAGTTCTGACATCTAAATCACTGAGGCCTGGGCGCGCGCCCCGTCTGAGGATGGACAGGCTACTGCAGAGAAGCCCAGCTTTAGAGATGTCGAAGAGTTCATTAAATGCACTCTCACCGCGGCATCCTTCCCTAGACTCCTCCCAGCTAGGAGCAAGGGCAGCAACTTCCAGCGTAACGGCTAGAAGTTACCTATGGCTGCATAACGGGCCACAAGCCTCGCTGGCACAAGGGCAACAACGCGAAATGATGATCGCTTAAGGGTGCATGGCCAGAACAAGAAGCCCAACTCCGCCTGACTGCGCCCCTCCCCCAGTTGGAGGGAGACTTCATGGCTTCTCAGAGACCTAGAAACAACTCTTCTGCGACCGCTGACTTCTGGAAATAATCTAAAATGGCTACTCTTTAGTATTCAGAATAAAGCCTAAAAGGGTTTTTCCAAGACCCACCGGCTCAGAGACCCGGTCAAGCAGCCCATCCTAAGCTTAATGAAAGCCAGCAGCTTCCAGAAGAAGCATAAATTCAGGATGGAGTGTCGTGAGTCCATTAAGGGGTGCTACGGAAGGGAAACTTCCTCCCCTCAATAAACCAGACAGAAGCATGTCTCCACATTCCCATACGCCATGCCCATCACAAGTACCTGCGTTCCAGCTATGGCAGCAAACAATTCCAATCCAGAGCTCTTCCCTTCGGCTTGTCAACAGCTTCAAAGTCTTCACGAATGTGCTACGGGCCCACGTGCCACTACTGCGTTCAAAGGGAGTCCAGCTGCACCCCTACCTTGACTACATCCTGATTCACTCTCGCTCATACACGTAGAGCATCAATGACACAAGCCTGGCCATGTCAAAGCTTTAAAGCCTCGGGTTCATGATCAACGAAGAGATGAGCTCCCTTGCTCCCTTCCAGGTACTCTCATACCTAGGTGTTTCCCTGAACACAGTCAGGAATATTATGTTCCTGTCCCCTGACAGGCAAAGGTCAACGAGCCGGCTGGCAGCACACCTCCTCTCCAGGGACACGGTCCCCCTCAGGATGCTAACAAGCTCCTGGAGATGATGGTGCCCTGCCAGGACTTTGTACAGTGGGCCAGGTATCACTCCAGGCCCTACAGACCTTCCTCCTAGACTTCCAGCTCGTAATCGCCCACAATCTCAACCGCTTCTGCGCCTTCCTCTCCCAGTAGCCAAGGCACTGAAATAGAGGTGCCACCCAGCACACCTCTCCCATGGAGTTACAATCAAGCCCCACACGCATCACGCCAACAATGGACGCATGCCTAATAAGCTGGGGGACAGTCTGGCACAGAGGGCATGCACAAGGGCTCTGGTCAGAGCAAGAGACACAGCTATCCATCAACTTCCTGGAGCTGAGAGCAGCGAAGCTAGCGCCAAAAAAAAAAAAAAGAAAGAATTTGCCCAACACTGTCATGACACTAAGTCCTAGTGAGGACGGGCAGTGTAGTAGCAAAGGCCTACGTCAACAAGCAAATTGGCACAAGATCCAAAGCTCTACAAAGAAGCCATGACCCTGTTCAGTTGCACACAACGCAACCTCGGCTCCATCACGACCCCCTGTGAGGTAGGTTAGGCTGAGAGTCAGTGACTGGCCCAAAGTCACCCAGTGAGTTTCATGGCCGAGCGGGGGCTAGATAGACCAATGCGAATGGTCCCTATACCCAGAACTCTTCAGTCTCCTAGTCAAGACCCTGGGTCACCCGGGTCTGGACCTCTTCGCAAACACACAGAACGCGAAGCTGCCACGTTGGCCACTCGCTACCAAACAAGAAGGGCAGAGTTCGCGGATGTGCTCACCAGCCACTGGCCAGAGGGTCTGCTAGATGCCTTCCCTCCACTAATTGCCAAGTAGTTCAGAAGATCAATGACCTACAAGAACACGTCACTTTAGTGGCACCTCATTGGCCAAGAGGGCAGTGGTCCCCCAACCTAATAAACCTGGCAGTCGGGAGACCCATCAGGCTCCCTCTCAGGCACGACCTTCTCAGCCAGGGCCCGATCTTTCACCAGGATCCAGGGTTCCTGAAGCTGACCGCCTTGAGTCTGAAAGGGGCGTCCTAACCAAGCGTGGTTACTCCAATAAAGTAATCAATACACTCTGGGCCTCAAGGAGGCCCTCTACACATAAAACATATGACCGCGCCTGGCGGGCCTTCCTCTGCTGGCCACGAGCCACGGGGATGGACCCACTAGGAACTGAACCACCAGACATTCTCGAGTTCCTTCAAGAAGGGCTGTCATCTGGCCTTAGCAAAACACACTCAGACGCCAAGTAGCAGCACTGGGCTCAGAGCGAGGCAACTCCAAGGGCTCACCCCTCGGGGCGCACCCACACATTAGTAGATTCCTCAGGGCGGGTGGCCTGATAGCCCCCCCCCCAAGTCCACAGGTTCCCCACCTGGAGCCTCAATGTAGTGCTCAAAGCATTAATGAAACACCCTTTGAGCCACTAGGAGCGGCCTCACTTAAGGGGTAGGCCTTGAAGACCAGATTTCTAGTAGCGTTCACTCCGCCAGAAGGGTCGCAGAACTAGGCGCACTGTCATGCAGTAAAGATCTCTGCATCTTCCACAAGGACAAACTCATCCTGCGCACAGACCCGACCTTCATGCCAAAGGTCAACTCCCCATTCCACAGGTCCCAAGACCTAGGGGGTCCCTTCCTTCTGCCAGCATCCCTCCTCCTCGGGAGAAGGAGTGACACACACTTGACGCTATGAGGGCGGTCAAGTTTTACCTAGATAAAACTAAGCCAACCCGACAGCACAGTTCACCATTTGTCTCTTCGGAGACCCCTCCTTAGGAAAGAAGGGTCAGTGGCCTCTCTGGCAAGATGGCTATGCGATTGCATCGCGATGGCATACTCCTCCGGTGACCCACAGGTCCCGGAGGGCATCAAAGCCCATTCAGTCAGAGGAATGGCCACATCAGCTTCTGTTAGTGAGAGGGCACCTCTAGATTAAAGTTGTAGAGCAGCCACCTGGTCTTCTGTTCACACATTCACCAGGCACCACAAAATTGACATTATGGCCTCAGCAGAGGGCGCCTTCAGAAGGCGCATGTAGCAGAAGGTCATTTCGCCCCAGTAGGAGGCCGGCCATGGGTGTTAGGCCCACCCGGGGGATGCACTGCTTTTTTACATCCCCAAGCTTGCTGGCCTCCGACACTCTAGGAGAAACAGAAATTCTTCTACTCACCGTGAATTTCAGTTCTCCACGAGTGGAGGAGGCCAGCAAGGCCCGCCCTGGGTCGGCCTCCTCCTGGGCGCATATTAATCTGGGCCGTGGGAGGGAGTCTCTCCTCTTGTTTCCACAGGCCTGCAGCCGACGGACCGGACAGTCCCTCTATTCAAGATAGCAAGGGTGTCTGCAAGAATCGGTTCGTTGGAAGTATCAACTGAGGTTTCCTGGGGGAGGCCCCGCCTCCTCCGGGAGCTCAGATCAAAGTCTGCCTTCCCAGCCCCGGAGGCAAGCTTGCTGGCCTCCACTCGTGGAGAACTGAAATTCACAGTGAGTAGAAGAATTTCTGTATCTTATGAATGTGTTCTCATTTGTTCAGCTTTGAAATAGCTGAAAACAAACCTTTTTTTCAGGATGTGATTAAATATAAAGCTGACAATATGGGGGTGCATTCATGAGGCAGCTTCACTACAGGACAGTGAAAGGGATGCATCAGTTTGTGGTGATCTTCTTTCCTGTTCATATAATTTGATAAGTGATTCTCAGTAGAAATTGTTCTTAATAGGAGCAACATAAGCCTTAACACTGATCATCCTTTACAAAATCCTTGATTATTCAGTGAGCACATGCTCAGGAAGTGTCTTGAGTTAAAATATAAGATCTGCCATACTGGATTAAAATTTAGGAAGTCAAATTATAAATCTAGCTGTACTTCTTAAAACCATAGGGAACTCTTTAGGGATACCAGATTAACTGATGATTTATGAGGAAATTGAAAATTATGCAAGAGTGCCTTAATTGAATAGGTATTTCTATTTAGACAGATTCATTCAAGATGGGACAAGACTTTGTTAAAAATTCTCCCAGCAGTGTGGACAGTTTGAGCAACCTGGATCTGAATTCCAACATGCTGAACCTGGATATCAGAAGCAAAGCTGTGTCTTTGGAAGCTGGCTACTGCCTTAGCACCAACAAAAGTACTATAGGTGCCTCAGCAGAAGGACTGTTAGTGCAAGAGGCATCAAACATGCAGTGCATAAACCAGACGTTTTCAACCAGCAGCAGTAGTAATAAGGACTTTTCCAGTGAGCAGAAGCATCTGATAAGTGGGAAAAGTGACAGTTTACAAAGAGAATCTCTAAGGTTCATGAAAGGGGTGATGGATGAATGTACCCATGTAGCTAACTTTCCAGGTATATACTGATTTAGTTTTGAATTGGCTTTTTCTGTATTTTTGCCCTTTGAGCAGTCTTTCTTTAGGTTTCTGCCTTGCCAAGTAATCCCCTCTAAGTGCAGATATCTCCTAAATTTAACTTATTTTCTCTCTTGTCCTCTTATATCTAGCTCTCTGGTCTGCCTAGTAGGACTAGGAATGTAGCTAATATTGAAGGTTACTTAATGTGGGTTTTTTTTTGTAAATGGGAGTTCTTCAAAGGACAACCTGCTCACTAAAAGCATAATTCTGTAGTCTGCTCTGTGAGGCAAAAATAATATAGGGTTGAGTGCAGGGGATAGTGCAGCATCGTAAATCATGGTGAACTTGTGATGCAGCAGCAGCAATTCAGACAATGCAACTTCAGCAGGTAAAGCCAGATATAGGTAAACAGGAGGTGTGGCAGATGCAGTAGTGGGGGCTAGAGACATCCATGTATGTGGAACAGGTCCTCCTTGTGGTGCTGTTGCTGCAAAGTTGAGACTGCAGAACATTACTGTTAAATGAAAAACCTGAACGCCAACACCAATTCTAATCAAGTCCAGCAAAGCCCCAACAGAGTAGCAAGCATGTTGAAATGATAGGGCACTGCCATAGACCCTGTTGTACTACTCCATGTGCCACACAGGGAAGGGCACAAAGCAAGGGAGAGAAACTGAAAACAGGCCACAAGGTAAACATGAAATGATTGCAGATTACAGGATGATGCTAACTTGTACCTGAGCAGGTGCAGCAGCTTTTAACACCACCCATAGAATTGGGCTATAAGGTGTTTTTTTAGTGGGAGTAAGAAAGCTGTTTCCATGTGCAGAAGCTCTAGTATGTGAGCATTTTTTTCTTAGCCATTCGTCCCAATTTTACTTAAAATAATGTAAGCCTTTGACAGTATTACTTTGGCAGTAAAAAGAACCCTATGGCTACATTAAATAGTTGCCATTTGCTGAAGAACTAATTTTGAATCCTAATGGAACTAATGTGTAATGTTAGCTAAGCTTTCTCTAATGATGTCTTCAAAACTAAAGCTAGTATATTTAGCTTCATAGAACTTGTCCTTTGTTCTCAGTTCCAGTTGACCCAACAATGATCATAGTTGTTCAAGCAAAAGAGGATGCTTATATTCCAAGAACTGGTGTGCGTAGCCTTCAAGAAATATGGCCAGGATGTGAAATCAGATATTTGGATGGAGGTCATGTTAGTGCCTACCTCTTCAAACAAGGATTGTTCAGGTTAGGCATTTATAGTAAGCAATGAAAATCAAATATAACTTTTATATGCTTGCAGTTCTGCATTTGTTGGTAAATGCTAAGTATACATGTCCTTTTGTGGCAGTGCTTCAAAATCTAAAGCTGTCAGCATTTAATAGAGACTTAAGCTCACTTTAAACATAGTACTGCCAGAATGTTTTGGGCCACTCGACACATTTGGAATTTGGATGTGTTGTTGGCAGAGTCACAATATGGGGGGGGATGTGCATTTTCATTTGTTTTATATTGTCAACACTGCAGTGGAGAGGTATGGCCCACAGGGTAGGTCTCCAGGGAGTGAAATGGCCCCCAGACCTCCTAAAGTTGCCCACTCCTGCTGTAGATATTAAATAATAAGATAAAGATGGAACCCTATGGGACCCAACAACATAAATGTCATGGGGTTGAACAGAAACCCCTCAGCACCACCTGGTGCAAATGTAACTAAACCATGGTTTAAAACTGGAAAGGAAGTGGGAGGAGGAGGGAGTATCTGCAAACCCTGGATCTGGCATTGCATTTCCATGAGACCATTGTATTTCTTCCATCTTTCCATTCCCTTCCTTAAGTGTTGCTGAAATGTAGCTAAATTGCTAAATAGATTTGCCTGTTCAATAAACAGTTATACAACCAGTACAAAATTGTTATTGTAAAAATGATGTGAATATTTAATGTTCCCCCACCCTGAAGATTTGGCAGGAGTAATAATATGTTAAAATATATAAAACTACCCAGATAAAAATGTTGCAAGTCTTGACCTTCATACTATCCTCACTTTCTTAGCTCAGAACCTAGCTATAGGATAATAGAGAATGCCTCTGAAACGCCTTATATTCTTGATAGATGATGGTAAATTATTAGATGGCATTATTAGCTTCTCTAAGAGGGTGGAAGTAATCTGACAAGTATGCTGAGGCTTAGTCTTTTATCAATTCCTATTTAATTAATTATTACATTTATGAATCGCCCATCTGGCTGGCCACCCAGCCACCCTGGGCGATGTACAATTAAAACAATGCAATAATAACACAACATAACAATTAAAACAGTATAGATTTTTTAAAAAAATCCTAACCCACCCCATATTCCCGCCTGAAAAGCCACGTTTTTAATGCACAGTGGAAGCTCATCACAGAGGGGGCATGGCGAAGGTCACTAGGGAGGGAGTTCCATAACTTGTGGGCTGCCACAGAGAAGGCCCTCTTCCTATCTGAGAGACTTGTCTCTGTTCACAAAGGAAGTGTTAAAATCTTTTGTAAGAACACTGAACTTGGGTCAAAATCCTGGAGCTAATCTTCTCTCTTTTCTCTTTTAGACAAGCCATATATGATGCATATGAACGCTTTCTTCAGAAATACACTGTATAGTCCTGTTCTGTTGAACTATGTTCTGAACTCCTTTTATGTGAATCCTTACATTAACATCATGTGGAGAACAAGCCTTTTATAGGTTCAATTAAAGTCACCAAATGGATGGCCTATTCAGCAGTGATGCAAACTTAAGGTTGATTTCAGACTTGCATTAGTCATAGCGATGACCATTTTAGCACAATTTTGAGTGTCTATGAAGTCTGCAAAATATATTGTTTTTGAAAACTAATTTTATTTGAGGAGTACATATACCCATTGAAGAGAGATCAATACAATACTGAGAGCTATTTAAATTTGGGTTTGTATAAATTTCAACATCTAACTTCTTGCCCCTGTATGGACTCGGTAATTAACATCTTGAAACTTTTTTTTAATTAGAAATGTTCTTAAGGTAGTCTGTGCATACTCTTAATTCGGGGAGTGGTCAGATGCAAACCCAGTCAGTACTCAGAATCTTCAGTGTCCCCTAGCCCACCTTCATCTGTTTCTACTTCAAATTGAAGAGCAAAGATAACACACTACTACTTCTCTGTGCCCCATCATTGATTCTGAAAGGAAAATGATTTGTGTTCAGCTTTAATCATTTACAGCGGGAATGCTATGCATGCCCTTATTTTAAAATGGGGTTGGGGAGAAAGGTGCATACTTCTATCCAGAAGGAATAATAAACTGTTAATTGGTTGAACTGCTACATCTGGAATGAAATAAAAAGTATGGAGCCTTCTATAAATGTTGCATGTATTAATATTAATCTTTTAATAAATCTTGGCTTTCTTGAAAATTTCTCTTAGAAACTATTCCACCTCATGTTACACTAGCAAAATATTGTACACTATATTTTGTTACTAGTATTAA
The DNA here is from genome assembly GCA_021292165.1 of Shinisaurus crocodilurus. NCBI lineage: Eukaryota > Metazoa > Chordata > Lepidosauria > Squamata > Shinisauridae > Shinisaurus > Shinisaurus crocodilurus. The sequence continues at coordinate 47,033,976 of CM037876.1, forward strand.
TTTCTATACTTCTGCAATAACTGACTCACACAAATTCAGAATTCTTTCTATCATACTGGAATATCACTTCAGTAAAACCGATAGGTTTTAGTGTCTTACAATTCTAGTAGTAAACGTTACTATAAAGAGTACAGATTTTAAACCTATTGGGTTAAATCTGGAGAATTGTGAGTAGAACTCTACTTGTACACTCTGAGCTTTCCTGGATCTTCCACACGACAACCCTCTGCATTCCCAAAACACTCCTGAGGGCCAAGGGATCATTTGGATTAGCATGGAATGGGGCACTCTGGGCTGCAACAGGATAGGAGAATAACCAGAAATGGGATAATTTGCCTTGTGTAAGCAGAAGTGTATTTCTGCTGGTGCAAGGCACCCATTTTATAGATGACACAAAATCCTAAATTACTATGCTAACTTATTTGAGATTGGAAGCGAGTTTATAAAACATTTAAAATGGAGAGAAGTATTAAGGACACAATCCTATGCCCTCCAACCTTGGCTGGGGGGGGACATAGGATAGGGGCTAGAAGGTGCTGTAACCTCAGAAATCCCTTCTGAGGTCGCAGCACTGTAGAGGACACACACACACGCACCCGCTAGCCAGTGGTTCTTTCCGCGCCTGCAGGGAACCGAACATGGAAGACTGTTCGGTTTCCCCGTGGGGGGGGGGTTCCTGGGCATGGGAAGGGCGAGGCTCCACCAGATTCCAAAGAATTTAGGCAGCACCTCAGCCTCTCATGAGGAGGAGTTAAAACATCTAGACAGCCTAGATGTTTTTGAGGGTGATGGGAACACGGCAAATATCCTATCTGCCGTGCTCCTCCTGTCCTCTATAGGATGCCTGTAATCTTCCCGGTTCGGAGGGTTATGGGCAACTTCATAGGATTGCGCTGCCCATGTCTTAATGTAGCAGATAAACAAAATGTGTTTTTATATTTTAAAGTAATGAATACTAGATGTTTTTTCATTAACCTTACTAAGTATAAATGCCCCACTTTTTGAAAAACTAAAAATTATGCATTTTAGTACTGTTGTATTTGCTTTGAATAGCAGGAAGAATATGTGCTGTTCTTTAAATTGAGATGTGCAAGTGGATCGTGCTTGATTAATTATTGCTTCAATCAACCCACTTACCTAGGGGTAAAGCCCATTGAACCCAATGGGATTTTGGAATTGTACTTTAAGACTTTTTGAAAAGCAAAGTCTTGTAAAGAGCAACTTCTTTAAAAGAACCTAAACCTGAGGTGCAAGGATTGCACCCTTAGAAATTTAAATATCAACAAACCTGTCTAAACTTCATTATATGAAGGCTTGTATGTATTGTGAATCTTAAAACAAACAAAATTACTTTTTCCCTTCAAGGATTAGTGAATAGTCTTTTCTTGGCAAAGAAAATTGTGGCCTTACTATGTTCAAGTGTCTCTAATACTCTAACTTAGCATATTTCTTTGTTTAAAGGAGTTACTAATGGTGTCCCAATGTTGAATGAAAATGTGTAATTTAAATGAAAATGAGTTTCAAATTTTTATATCTTTCTCAATTGCATTTTATATTTTCCAATTAAAATTTGCAAAAATGTCAAACATTTTCATGCTACTATTCTGTTTTGTGAAGTATCTTTCTGTATACATTTGACTAATCATTAGGCCCTAATGGAAGTAACTGAATTGGATAGTCAAACCAAACCCTAGTATACTTATGTGACTGTATTGCCAAATCCTTGGGTTCTATGAAAATTCATAAATAGCATTTTATATGGAATTTTTAAATGTATTTCTAGCCCAACTTCTCCCCAAAATGTGAAGTACACAACACTTTAAAAACACATACCCACAGATATAAAACTATACTAAGGGTGCAATTTTGTCAGTTCTCATCTGGCATATATTAGAAAATGTACCATTTATAATGTTAGGAGAAATTTTTCCACCGTCACAAGTTGTAATCCTGCTTTTTAGAAGCAATTTCTGGAAGCTTCCCAGCCTAGTTTGCTGTCAGCCTCTTATAACCTCTGCATGACAAACTAGTAAAAGCACCTGAATCTGATGGGTGAAGCTTGGAGCTAGTGGGAGTGGGGTTACTTATCCTCACTAGAAGAATTTTCATGAGGGTATTCGATTCCTAGAGCAAAGGTGGGCAGAAAATTGATCTCCAAATGTTTAGGACTTCAACTCCCAGAAGTCTTGAGCATTGGCCTCGGAGTTGAAGTCCAAAACATCTGGAGATCCACTTTCTGCCTACCTCTGTATTTAGATTTGATGGTGCTTCAGAGAGATCAAAGAACCAAGGGCCCCTGGACAGCTAAGGCAGAAGTAAGCAGGATGCATGCTTTTCCTACAGTGGAGGAGATATCCTGCTAGGAGTTGCTCCTCCCACTTGCACCAATAGCCAGGACTCTTATACTGTATACTTCATCCAGTGTAGGGAAAAGACCCTCCTAATTCTAGTCCTGTCTAGCTCCAAGAATTTTCCAGCGTTGCTGAATAAAGCTGGCAAGGTCCTAGAATTTAGCAAGGGGTGTTAGATAAGGGGGCTAACCAGACTCGAACCTTGTGGATGACTTATTTTTTTCCTTAAGACAAGGACCCTAAATTCTGTTCTCTCTTCAGGGGCTTTTGAGGAAGTGGATTAGGGATAATGGAACGGCCCTATCTCAGCTACTGTAAGCCTGTGAGTGCCCTGACCAAAAGAATTTAGGCTCTTCCAGAGGAGATTATGAATTTCCAAGGAGATGATGGATGCCACTGGTAGCTGTGCCTGTGTAGCAGCTTTGGAATCAGGGCCATGGTACCATGAGATAGTGAAGACTCTTAAGAGCCCAGATGAGAAAATCCCATGAGGCTTCAACTCTTGCAATTGTGGGCACCTCAGACACATACATTTTTGCTAGATCATCCTGAGGGCAAAAGATCAAGGAAATGCCCCAAGATGATTATTTTGGCAAGGGATTAATGAGTTAGTCATGGCTGTGGCCTTTATGGCAGGTGCTAGTGTCAATACTATTTGTCCAGGATCCTGGTGGTGGATTTGGTAGTTTGTAGAAACCTCTGGCTGAACAGCTGGAATGTAGACTCCAAACCTAAAGTTAATTTGACATCAACTCTCTTTAAGGGAGGTAAGCTATTTGGGGAATATTTGAATAAAGTACTGGTGGAGACAAGACAAGAAAAAAGTATTGCCCTTGGCTTCCAAGGAGGAAAGGAAAAACAGATAGTTCAGGCCTGCTTTGAATAGACTTAGTGGCCAGCGCAGGCAGCAGCATAATCAGAAATTTTCTGGAGACGACACCTCAAATGCAGAGAGGTAGTAGGCAACAGTCACTGAGACTCCTCAAACTGTCCCAAGGGAATGTGGAGGCTGCAGCAATTTGGGGTTGGCCTCCAACACTGACTGGTGGGTCCTAGGCACAGTGACAGAAGACTACTTTCTGAGCTGTATATGCTTTTCTCATTTCATTATGCCCCTAAAGTCTCACGAGGAGAAACACCAGCTGAAGTTGCAAGCTATTGACCAGTTGTTGGAGATAAAAGCAATCAAGCAAATTCTATCAGGTTAGCATTTCTGCAGCACTCACTATATTGTTCATAGACTCCCCTATGGGCAGAGATTAGAGAGAGCAGGTTCTTCTTCATGGTCTCTGTGCATCACACATATGGGCTCTGCGCCTGTGAGGAGACCGTTTCGGGATAGCTGAGGCGATTTGGGCGGGAACCCCTCCCCTCACACATGCCCTCTAGGGGATTCCCGCCCTCTCCCTCAGTTCCTCTTTGACCGCCATCGTGTGTGGCAGCGTTTTGGGATTTCTCTTGCTAACAGCAAATACTCCACTGAAGAAAACTACTTAAATTTTTTATTTTCATCATTGTTCGTTCCCCCCCCCTTCGTTGATGTCCAACTTTGTTTTCGTTATTTGGTCTTTTCCGATCGGCTTTGCCTCTCGGCGATATGCCCCCGAAGGCGGCTTTTCGCAAATGTGTCCATTGTGGCACAAAATTGCCCCCGGCAGATGGACACTCGTTGTGCCTCATTTGCTTGGGAGAGGCCCATAATGTGAAAACCTGTCACCATTGTCAGGCTTTCACGAAGCAAGCCAGAAAACATCGGGCAGACAAGCTTAAGCCCCTGCTTTGGAGTAAGTACCTTCAAGCTCCCGCGGAACCGCCCACTCCATTAGTGAGGCCTAGTACACTGCCCTCTCACACCGTGACTTTGGAGGCGTCGTCAGATAAATATATGGAGACAATGCTCTCATAAAGCCATGCGAAAAAGGTTTGCAGAGAGAAAGTGGCCTTTAAGCGACGAAGCAAAGAAAAGAGAGAGAAGGCAAGAAAGTTGGCAAAGAAGCTTGCGGCTTCGCTCTCGGGTTCGAGAGCTCTGCCAACAGGAGACCAGGCGGCCGCCGAGTCTCAAAAAAGCCCGGCTGGGCAGACATCTACTCCCTCTGTGGCGGTTCCCTCGGGCTCGAGGGAATCAGCAAGGAAGTCTTTGTCTCCTCCTTCGAAGGGTTCTTTGGGCTCAAAGAACCCTCTCCCATCGGTCTCAGAAGGAGAGATAGTAGACTCTCAAAGTTGCCAGACCGACAGAGCGGAATCCCCGTCGCCGCCTCCTCCAACTCATCCGTCTCCAGTTCGAAGCACACGGGCTCGTGTCTCTCGGACTCGGATCAGTTTCTCTCGAGATCGAGGAGGTTCGGATTTCGAGCGAGGGAGTTCCTGTCAGAACATATCGGGACCGAGAGTTCTACAGGTCATCCGACACTCGCCATGTTCGCTCTCGATCTCCACTCTACAGAGAGAGATCAATTTGCTCTATGGAGTGACGGCGTTCGTCTTATTACAGCCACGGTTACTCGTGCCGTCACGGATCACCCGACTCCGATTATCAGGATCGTATGTCGAGTCAGTACTGATCTCCACCTCACCGTAGCTCAAGGCAGACACCTTCTATGATGCCAGACTGGTCTCCACTTCACCGTAGTTCGAGGTGGACGCCTCCTACGGTTCCAGAGGTACGGCATGCTCCACGCTCATCGATACCGATCCAGGGAGCAGACAGAGAACATCAATCTACGGCTTCAGTGACAGAGGTTGCTTGATCCCGTAGATCTACTTCTTCTGGCGGTTACTCTACTGATTTCGGTTCTGTTATGTCCGTGTTACCCTCCTCAGTCTCTCCGGACCAAAATGTCTCATCTCAAGCAGGTGTCTCGCCATCTGAATATATGGGGACATTCCAAGACCAGGTTCTGAGAATGACTCAATCGTTAGGGTTGGAGACTGCAACAGAAGAGAAAAAAACAGTGGATCCTCTTTTTGATGTGGTCTCTAAATCGACGTCGGGACTGACGCTCATCCCTATACTCCTACAATGCTTGAAACTGTACGAGGATCCTGGAGTACACCAGCAACTGCGCCACCTGCTGCAAGACGCCTTGACACCTTATATAGAGTGCGGGAGGACACTGCTAAATTTCTGTTTTCCCACCCAGTGCCGAACTCGATTATAGTAGAATCTGCACAATCAGAGTCTGGGAAACAACACTCCACGCCGGCTGATCCAGAGGGAAAACGCCTAGACAACTTTGGACGCCGCATATACACATCTAGTGCCCTTGGAATTCGAGTTGCAGGCTATCAGGCCACCATGGCCAGATATCAGCTCTTCCTCTGGGAGAAGATGGCGAGCCTGATAGATTATCGACCCGATGAGAAAAGGGACCTAGCTCGTGTATTCCAGTCAGAAGCAATCAATATATTCACACAACAGATCCACACGGCTAGGCATCAGGGTGATTGTCATGGCAGATCGCTGGTGAGCGCAGTTGCGCTTCGTCGACATGCCTGGCTCCGCTCCTTGACTCTAACGCCTGAAGTAAGAACCAAAGTTGAGAACTTACCTTTCGATGGCAATAGCTTATTTAATGTTAACACCAACGATTCCCTCGATGCCGTTCAGAAAGCACGAGTCAACGCCAGGAAAATGGGTTTTGCACCACCGCCTGCTTCTAAGCCGTTCAAACGCCACCGATGGTCTCAATACCTGTCTTTGATGGCTACTCATCAGCCTCCGTACCAGCCTCACCACAGCAACCCCGGGCACCGAGCCGACAGTACCAACAACAACGGTACCGGGGCTCCCGTAAAGGAGACGACTTCCAGAGGCGGCGTGTTTGACTTTCTCGAAGGCCCGACCGACACTTGCAACCCGTCTGTTCACCTGTCTCGTCCTCAGTTCGGCACTTGACTGTCCCGCTTCCTACATCTTGGAAGAAAATTACCACCGACCTCTGGGTTCTGAACATCGTCCAGCACGGGTACAGAATCGAGTTCGACGCCCTCCCACCTTTTGTTGGCATCCGCACCACGCAGCCATCTCTACCACTGCGGGAGGAGGTCGATTCCTTGCTACACAAAGGGGCCATCCAGATGGTTCCTTCACACCTTGCATAGGACAGCCTTTACTCCAGGTATTTCACGGTGTCAAAGAAGGGTGGAAGGCTTCGTCCGATCCTGGACCTACGTTCAGTCAACTTCTTCATTCCACCCAAGAAGTTCTGGATGGTCAACCTCCAATCGATCCTGCCTCTCCTTCGCAAGACCGATTGGTTTGCATCGATTGATCTCCAAGATGCTTATTTTCATATTGGGATTCATCGAGACAGTCAGAAGTACCTGAGGTTCCAGATAGGTTCCGATGCATATCAATTTCTTGTTCTTCCATTCAGCCTCTCCACGGCACCGAGAGTCTTCACGAAATGTATGGCTGTAGTCTGCGCAGCCCTTCGGACTCATGGGGTGACACTGTTTCCTTACCTGGACGATTGGCTCCCGGTGGGGTCCTCTGCACCAGACTTGAAAGACTCCCTTCGCCTGACGATGGCCACACTAAGCTCTTTAGGACCCTGTCTGAACGAGAAGAAATCGATCCTCCATCCAACTCAAAGGATCCAATTCATTGGAGCTCTTTTGGATTTAACTGTCGGTCGCACCTTCCTTCCAAAAGACAGAATGGTCAAACTACTTACTTTGACTACCAAACTACAGCAGACAACTTCATGCACGGCATACTCAATCCAGGAACTTCTCGGACTCATGGCATCTTCGATACTGGTTGTAGCTTTCGCCTGCCTCCAAATGCGTCTGCTACAAAACTGGTTCATAAGGTCGTTCGATTCCGAGATGAATGCTCATCGAACTCTACTGTCCATCCCACCCGACATCAATCTCTAGCGTGGTGGATAGATCGAAGGAACCTGATGACAGGCCTTCCATTTCAGCCCGTGTCACCATCACTGACTATGACAACGGATGTCTCTCTCCTGGGTTGGGGAGCACACTGCGGCTCCAGCACAGTTCAGGGGCTGTGGCCTCCTCGGGACCGAGGCAAACACATCAATGTATTGGAACTCTTAGCAGTGTGGAATTCGATGAAGTCTCTCGAATCCATACTTCGAAAGAAATTTGTACAGGTGGTCACGGACAATACAAGAGTTGTCGCCTATCTAAACAAGGAAGCCGGCACACGTTCTCTTTGTTTGACCAACCTGACGCTTCACCTATTCAACTGGCTAATTCCACGACAGATTTTGGTGAGAGCCATCCACATTGCAGGAAAAGACAATGTCCTAGCGGATGCTCTCAGCAAGGTGTCGATCAACTCGCACGAATGGCAACTCAATCATCGAGTTTGAGAGCTGCTGTTCCAGCGGTGGGGGACTCCGACCGTGGATCTCTTCGCCACTGCAGAGAATGCCGTCTGCCCCACCTTTTGCAGCAGGGCGGGTCAGGACTCGACTTTGATCGGCGATGCGTTCCTCCTCACTTGGTCGGGGGCCCTATTCTACATGTTCCCTCCAACTGCGCTATTAACGAAAATAATCAAAAAATCAATCCGACAGCACACGTTGCATTCTAGTGACTCCTTGGTGGCCGAGACAAGCATGGTTCGCACCATCCACCTCTCCAAGGGAGAATATTTTTATCTTCTGCGGACTCCAACAATATTGTTGCAGGCCAAAGGTTCCCTACTACATCCGAATCCGACCATCCTCAAACTTACCGCATGGCGGATATGATACCGGGCTCTCTTGAGATCGAGGACGTGTTGAGAGCAGCATGGAAGCCATCGACCAGAGCTTCCTATGCAAGAAAATGGAAAGTATTCTGCAGCTATCTTGGTCCCATTGAAGTACCTTATTCAGCTGCTTCCATACAGCAGGTGCTACAATTCCTTCTTCATTTACAACACAAAGGATTGCAAATCACCTCATTAAGAGTGTACTTGGCTGCCTTATCAGCTTATCATGATGGCTGCGAAAGATTTACTTTGTTTTCACATCCTCTACTAAAGCAATTTCTGAAGGGATTAAAGAACTTAATGCCTCCAGTTCGTTCACTGATGCCGGGTTGGGACCTACAGTTAGTTCTACAAGCTCTTAACGTCGAAACCATTTGAGCCTATGGCTACCACAGATTTCAAGCTAGTCACATTAAAGACTGCATTTTTAGTGGCTGTCACTTCTGACCGTCAGGCTTCTGAGCTGGCTGCTCTCCGTGTGGACCCTCCGTATCTCATAAGGATAAGGTTGTCTTACGCCCGGACCTAACATGCCTGCCTAAGGTAGTCTTTGCTTTCCATCTTAATCAAGACATTGTATTACCAGCCTTTTTTGCAGCCCCATCATCACCTTTAGGACGCCAGTTGCACACGCTGGATGTCCGCAGGTCACTAGCATTTTACAAAGCACGGACTGAGCATATTAGAACATCTCCCCGTCTATTCATCTGTTATGGCGGGGCTTCGAAAGGCTCTCCAGTATCAACACAGAGACTGTCATCCTGGATTGTCAACTGCATTCGATTGGCTTACGAGATCAAACAACAGCAGCTACCGGCATCGATACATGCACACTCCACTAGAGCTGTTTCGGCATTGACGGCTTTTGCGAGAAGTGTCTCCATGGTTGATGTTTGGATGGCGGCTACTTGGTCGACGCCTTCAACATTGATCACTCATTACCATCTCGATGTCCGATCACGGAAGGACAATGCATTTGGCAGAGCTGTCCTTTCGTCGGTCCTACAGTAACCTCAACACCGACCCTCCTCTGGTAAGTCAGCTTGTTACTCTGCCCATATGTGTGATGCACAGAGACCACGAAGAAGAAAGACAGGTTGCTTACCTGTAACTGTAGTTCGAGTGGTCCTCTGTGCATTCACACAGCCCGCCCTCCATCCCCACTTCAGTGTCACTGTCAAGTTCGATAGAGTACCGAATTAGGAGGCTACTTCTTGGGCATAAATTCTTTCGATACCGAGCAATTTCCTCGAATTAGATTGTTGCCTACATCTATAAAAGTTAGGAAAACTTCTTCCTACAGTTTCTCCCTTGGTACTGGGATCGCGATGGCGGTCTCAGGGGACTGAGGGAGAGGGCGGGAACCCCCTAGAGGGCATGCATGGGGGGAGGGGTTCCCACCCAAATCGCCTCAGCTATAGAATCTTCCCGAAACGGTTTCCGCGCAGGCGCACAGCTCATATGTGTGATGCAGATGGCCACTCGAAGAACTACAGTTACTGGTAAGCAACCTGTCTTTTTCCAGCTCTCAGAGTTTGAGTTAGAATAATTAGGCCCTGGGGATGTCTCTTTTCTGTCCTCTTGTTTTATTCTGTTTTCTGGCCATATGTAGTTGCATTATTGAACAACAGGTCTTTAGTTTATTCGTGATGAATTTCGTGTTTTCCGAGCCTGTTTTTTTTTTTTTAATCATGTTACATTTTGAAATGGAGACGTTCTCTCCCATGCAGGATAGAATATACAAGGCTGTTTTGCGTAGCCTTGCCTGTTGGAGTGGGAGGAGCAACCTATACAAGGATACCTTTCATCAACTGTAGAAAAGGAATGTATCATGAGTTGAGCAATCAAATTCATCCATGTGATGGGATTAGAATACTAAAATGTTTAGGCTTGAGCTTCAAGTCACAAATGAACTTTGTATAATCTTGAACTGATTGTTTGGGGAATGAATGTTTATGAATGTCTGTGCCTTTTTGACAACTGTTGAAACTGTACATGTGGCCATTTCATCTTTAATTTAGGGACACAATCTCATATTTTCAAATGTGATCAATTGAATGTAATACTTTTCTTAAATGTTGTTCCTATTCTCACTGGAGTTTATATACCTGCTTAGGAAACTCTTGCTTTTTTTCCTAGTTTGACATGTGCAGATTCCCCCATCTTGTATTTGCTAGCTTTTGCTAGGACATCATCATCTTCAAGATTATTTTTTCCCACTTTTTTCCTGTCTCCCCCCACCCCTTTTCTTTGTTTGCTATCTTGCCCAATGAAGTGTTCTGGAATATGTGAAAGCTTGTACTGTATTTTGTGACCCTTGTGTTGGCCTAATAAAGTTATTACGGTGATATGGATTTTCTTTTGGAATCTTCAAAATGGCTGCAACTTAGAAGAAACAAAAACCAATCTATGTACCAGAGTTAATAGATTTAAATTGTTTACTTAAATCAATTTTCCCATTTTGTAATTCATGCTTTCCTGAAAAAGAATGCATACTAAATAAAATACTAATTGGGAGCTATAACAATTAAAATATATTGGTTTGCAGCTAAATGGAGCCTTTATGCACCTAGCTAATATAATCTAAAACTTCTGGCCATGTAGCCTACATGCCTTTTGCATTACACAACCATTTGACTGGTGGGGGAGGGTGTAATTGTGAAAATATTTTATATATTTTAACATTTTTGCCTCTTCAAAAAAAAAAAAGAGTGACATATAAAAACAATTATTAAACAAAACAATACCTAAAACGAATGGAAAAAACCATATAAAAGAGCTGCAGAAAGATCATGATTTGCTAAAACATCTAGTGTCATTTATATTGCTTTTATTTATAGCATTTTTATCACACTCATCAGCCAAAAAGGCTCCCAGAGCAGCTTATAAAGACAAGAAAAGGAGGAAATAAACAAATTCAGGCAGTAGATTCTCAGTTCAAAGTTCAGCAAGTCATAGTGTTGGATCTAACACACGGGAAGGGTTGCTTCCTCTTTGAAAGTCCTCCAGAGTGGCAGTGGATAGCAGCAGAGAGCAAGGCTTTACACTGGAGCTGTATCCAAGCACAATAGAAGGGTGCCTGATTGCTGCTTCCTCTCCCCCTGATTGTCTCACCAGTCATAAAATATATAAGGAGTCATGCTTGGCCTCAAAAGTCGTATAATAGAAAAATGAACTGTCATTCAGTTTCTCTCTCTCTCTCTCTCTCTCACACACACACACACACACACACACAAATTCACTTTTAAGAGATAAATGTAGTATTTGACATATTTGTATTTTTAGATTTCATTTAATTTCATACCAGATCTATTTAATGTAAACAAAAGTTTAAAAATCCAAATTAAATCTGCCTTTAAATCACCCTGCTAGGAACCCAATGACATCTCTGGGAACTTGTACTTGAGTATTAAGTGGACCTCTTTCGATAAGTGGTGTGTTTTCGTGTTATGAATTGGCAATTGCCATGAGATGATATATGTGGTATTCCAACTAAGCCAGAAGATTTGGGGTTACAAAAATATTGGTATTTGCCTTTTGCCATCACGGGGGAGCATTTGGGTTTTTGCCTTGGGCATCAAAATATCTTAGGCCACTTCTGACACGAAGTCATAACAAAGTAGCTTTTTTATACTTTCAGGAAGGGGGTTGGGTGTAATGATAAAGCATATGGCATGGAAGAAAGGCTATGACATGCTAATACTATCAAGCGGAACTGCTTACAGGAAATATTAACACAATTTCAGTGACTACATTCTAACAATTAAGGGGCATTTGTTTCTAGTCTTGCTAACTGGACAGTACACTCAGCATCTGGGTCCTTCCTCTGACTGTCACCCCAATGGCTCAGAAGGTGGCAACAAGGAGGGAGGGGTTCTTCTGTGGTAGCCCCACAACTATAGAACAGCCTCCCCACTGACATCTGCCTGGCGCCAACTTTACTATCTTTTCGGCGCCAGGTTAAAACTGCCCTTTATGCTGAGGCATTTAATAGCTGCAAAGAGCACATGGGGTGGTAGTTATGTCATCTTTCTATCCGGTCTATTTTTTACATCTGTCTTAGTTATTTAAGTAATTTTAAAAGTGTTTTTAAAATTGTGGAAGACCGGCAACCGGGTCTTCTGCGTGAGTTCGGCACTTAACGGGTTAACCGACACTGAGATACAGTCCGTCAAAGCAAGTGTAATTGACTAGAACTTGTAGGCGGCTTAAAGGAAGCACAGGTGCCTGTCTGTACAAAGAATAGATGTTTATTTACTATAGGTTAAATGGAGCAGAACTAATAAGACTTCTAGGAATACTATAACATCAACAAGACCTGAGCGTGACATCAGATTTATGAATGAACGGGTTCCCAGGCTAGCGTACTGCGGCAAAGAGTTACCTTAGACCAGCCATCCTGTTTCCAGCCTGACTCCGAGCCCAGCCGGAGCTGGATGTAGATGTTGTCAGCGCACCCGTGTTCCCAGCAACCGGTGACAGGTTGGTAGAGGGGTTTTCTACCGCTTCCTCCCTCCTTCCCGCCCCTTGCTGATCAGGTGGGCTTATCCCTGCCCCCTGGCTGATCAGGTGGGCTTATTCCTGCCTGGGAAAAGGTGGTGCCTTTGGAGGTATGGAATACTTTGCAGTTCTTTGAGACTGCCCTGCACTTCTTGATGGTCCATGCTTCTTCTTTGTGGATTCGGGCCGATGTGCCCCATTGAGGTTATGGGTGTTACCTGTCTGGCCGATTCTGCAGCTCCTGCCCCCAGGGGGGATTATGTAGACAAGGGGTTGCCAGGGACAACTACGTGCGGTTACCAAGGGGAAGTGGTGTGTGTGCGCTCAGGCTTTCTCCACAAAAATTGTTTCTGTAAATTTTTTTGATGTTTTTATTGTATTTTTTTAATACTGTATTTTATTGTAATATTGTATTTTTATAATTGTTGTAAACCGCCCAGAGAGCTTCGGCTATTGGGCGGTATAGAAATGGAATTAATAATAATAACAGCAGCAGCAGCAGCTGCCGCTGGAAAGGAAATTGTTTGAAGATTGTAATGTATTGCAGAGAAAGGTCTTGTACACTGTTCCTTTCTGGCCCACTAGAATTGTGATTTTGGCATTCATCTCCTCATCTCATTCTTCTCCAATTTAAAGAGGATGTTGCTGGGGATGGGTGACCCTATCATAATGGTCATGGATAGGAAGAGAGATGGCTTTGGGTGCTGAAAAGCCAGGTAAGTGTGTGATTAGACATCTTACAACCATTCCCTCTTGGTTTCTCCCTCAGACAGCCCCTAATTGCCTTACCAGATCAGTCCAAAATAAAATCTCATTCATCCAGTTTGATAGTTGTTGAGGGAGCTGATCTGGCCTGTATTATTGAGACAAGGGTGGACGAACTGGGTGGAGTTAGTCTCTCCCAGCCATACCCTCCTGGATACTTGGATCAGCACTAGCATAGACTTGAGGTTTGTGGAGGGTAGGTTGGCAAAAATCTAGAGGAACTCCCTCTTCAAGCTTCCTGTCCATTTGATTGCCAGTCTTGAGTGTTGTGCTGGGCACTTGAGACAGATTATGGATTCTGCCAGTATATCATCCACCCCGCTGCCCAGGACTCTCTCTGTCTGATCTGATGGAGTAGGTCTCAGATTTGGTGCTGAGGATTCCCAAGATGATTGTCCTGGGGGACTGCAACATCCATATTGGGGCCACTTTATCCAGGGCAGCTCAGGACTGCATGGCTACTATGACAACCATGGGGCTGTCCTCACATGTCACCGGCCAGAAAACATGAATCAGGACACACACTCTGGACCTAGTTTTCTCAGCTGGGAAAGAGAATGATGGTATAAAAGTAGGGGATTTTATATGTACAGTAGCCTTGCCCCTTTAGTGGTGGGGTTCTCTTAGAATGGACCACCCTTGAAAACTAATGAAACCTGAAGGGTTCTGAGTGCTGTGGGTGATTTTCTGGTTGGCGTGGCCAGGGGTCCTCTTGAAACGCTAGCTGCTCTGTGGAATGCAGAGATGACTTGGGTTGACATGATCACTTCCAAGTTCACACTCCCAAGGAGCAGAGCCTGTCCTGCTCCTTGATATGCATCTGAACTAAGGGTGATGGAACAGGTTGTGAGATGGCTAGAATGCAAGTGGAAAAAGACTGATTGAACACAGGGAACAGCTCACTATAAAGCCTATTCTGTGGTGGTGATGGTGGCAGAAGCAACCCCCCCCCCCTTACATCTGCACAGTGCCATCCAGGGGTATTTTTCTGGATGGCTTGCGGTTTCTTTTATTTATTTATTTATTATATTATATTTATACCCCACCTTTTTTCCTGCAAGGAACCCAAGGCAGCTTACATAATCCTCCTCCTCCTCTCCATTTTATCCTCACAACAACCTTGTGAGGTAGGTTAGGCTGAGAGTCAGTGACTGGCCCAAAGTCACCCAGTGAGTTTCATGGCTGAGTGGGAACTAGAACTCAGATCTCCCGAATCCCAGTCCAACACTCTCACCACTATACCACACTGGCTCTTGCAATTTGGCTCAGTAGAAGACAAGAACTCTCAGTAGCACACTGAAAATGGCACTCAAGGCGGCTTCCCTAAAGGATCAGGTCTGTAGTCTGGTGGTGCTCCTTAATTAATTCATCTTTGTCACTGAAAGCACAAGTAGCTTATGTGGCCTAGGATGCCTTTTACCAGCTTAGGCTGGTATACCAGCTATGACCCTACCTGGATAGGGATAGCCTTGCGTCAGTTGCCCATGCCCTAGTAACCTCTCATTTGGAATACCGCAATGCATTGTATGTCGGGCTACCTTTGATAACAATCCAGAAAACTTCAATTACCTACTTCAGAATATGGTTGTGAGACGGATAACTGGGAAGGGGCAATATGAGCACATCACATCAGGGCTTTGCCATTTTCACTGGCTCCCAGTCCATTTCTGGACACAATTCAAAGTGCTGGTTTTGACCATTAAGGCTTGGGATCAGGGTACCCGAGGAATGACCTCTCTCTACATGTACCTTCCTGGACCCTGAGATCTTCAAATATCCTCCTCTGAGAGCTACTGCCAAGTGAGGTGTGCCAGGTGTCTATGGAGTGATGGCACCCCAGCTGTGAAATGCATTCCCGAGAGAGGTTTGCATGGCACCTACTTTTGTGTCATTTTGGTGACAGGCAAATGCCCTTTTATTTTACAAGGCCTTTTAATCTGTATTAACACTTACTCTTGATCACTTTCATTTTTATACTGCATTATATTTTTATTGTTTTTGTTATATAATTTTTAAATTTCTGCCCCCTCTAACAGTGCCTATTTGCCTCTTACTATGCTCTACTAATATTGGTAAATAAAGGAACTATTACATAAGCCTCCAGTGCTTTCTCGTCCAGAGGAAACCAAACCCTCTAGCATTGCATTGGAACTTTTCACAGCTTAGAGAGGTAGGGACCAGATAATAGTGCCATAACCCTCACATAACCCACACTCGCTGGGTATGCACAACACAACCCCCAAGTGGGGGTTGCATATTTAATTTGGTGCCCACGGGCACTGTGGCTCAACATGGGATAAATAACCCATGACAAGCCATAGTAGTCTGAACCCAGTCATTATTACCCCTCCCTACTTTGGCTAGTATTGTCCCATTGAGGAAGGTGGCCAACTGGGCACTACCATTCCAGCTCCTGGATCCATTTCAATCTGGCTCTAGACAGAGTTCTAGATTTTATTTATTTACTTATTATATTTATGAATCGCCCATCTGGCCAGACATCCGGCCACTCTGAGCGATGAAATTTGCTGGAGTCCCACAGAGTTTTTCCACCTTGTTGTTTCCTATGCTTTTTAACATCTACATGAATGATCTTCAGACTGAGCAATAAACGTATTATTACTTACTTGCTAGATGGGGTTATTTGTAGGTTTGGTACACAGTGCCATCAATATGTTGATTACATCCCCCTTTATTTCTTTCCTTCAGCATCAGGTGTAGTGAGATTCTCTGTGAATAATTACCTGAGGTTAGTTATGGACCAGATGATGGTTAATAAACTCAGTCCACTGATCTGAAATAAGGGATTTGCCTATTCTCAGTGGGAACAAATTCCTTCTTAAGGAGTAGGCTCTAAGTTTGGGAGCACTCCTGGATTCAGGGGACCTCCAAATGACTCCCATTGCTAGGAGTGCAATCCTTCAGCTTCTACTGATCCACCAACTGCACCCCTACCTGGCTACTGTTTTGCATGCTCTGGTAACTTCTTGACAACTGCAATGCACTATATGTGGGGTTGCCCTTGGAAGATAGTTCAGAGACATAAACTGAACAGAACAATCCACAGGAAACATATGTTCCTAGTTCTTTATTATCTATACTGGTTGCCAGTTCATTTCTGGGCTAAATTCAAAGTGCTGTTGAAAAATGTGGAGAAAGCCAACCTAAGCCCCCTGCCTGACACACACACACTCACCAAGGAGGGGGGAAGGAGACCCGGGGGGGGGGGGGGGAGACAGCCAGTCTCCACAGATGACAAAAGGGACAAACAACATCTGCATAGAATCACCCCAGGGGGGAAGGCAGGAAGCATCCCCAGGTTTGTCAATGCTCTCGCATATCAGCCCCATCTACATAAGACTTGAATACCTCTCCAGAGCAGACACTTCGGCACCCCTACGAAATGGCCACCCAACACCATAGGATGGGACCATTAAGCAAGTGGCTTCAAAGGGACCCCATCCCACGGGGGGAGGGCGTCACCCCACCTGACCCAAAAGGCCGCCCCTCAGGGAGGGTGTCAACCCACCTGATCACGGAGGGAGGGGCTACCTGAAACACCAAGGTATAAAACACCCTGCGCAAGGGAACTCGGTTGTTGGACCTGATCAACAATCTTGCCCCATGCCT
Organism: Shinisaurus crocodilurus; assembly: GCA_021292165.1. NCBI lineage: Eukaryota > Metazoa > Chordata > Lepidosauria > Squamata > Shinisauridae > Shinisaurus > Shinisaurus crocodilurus. The sequence goes on from CM037876.1 coordinate 47,050,950, forward strand.
GGGGTAAGAGAACGAAGGATCGGCAACCCCGGGTAGCCACACCCGGCACGCTCCAGCTAGCTGAAATCACTGGTCGCTTGGGTTGACCAGACCCCCGGGAAACCAAGCTGAAATCACTCACAAGCCGCTTGGGTAGACCGGGCCTCCGCCGGGAACCCAGCTAGCCGCTTGGGTAGACCGGGCCTCCGCCGGGAACCCAGCTAGCCGCTTGGGTAGACCGGGCCTCCGCCGGGAACCCAGCTAGCCGCTTGGGTAGACCGGGCCTCCGCCGGGAACCCAGCTAGCCGCTTGGGTAGACCGGGCCTCCGCCGGGAACCCAGCTAGCCGCTTGGGTAGACCGGGCCCCCGCCGGGAACCCAGCTAGCAGCGTGCGGTTGACCGGGCCTCTGCCGGGACCCGAGCTGAACTAACTAGCTGAGAGCCCTGAAATCACGGTGTCCTTAAGACTTCTTGCTTGCTACTTTGTACCGTACTGATAAGCTGTATTGCTGGCGTGTGTCTGGGTTTGTGAAGGTAATGTTGTAAATAAACTTGTTTTCTAAAAGATACTTCTGTGGCTATAAGTTATCCCTTTGTTCTGGGCTAAGGGTGATAGTCGCTGGGGATCTCGGAGAAGGCCGCCCCAGGACTCGCTACCCCCTTAGCATTGAACCCACGCAGAAGACCAGGTTGTCGGTCTTCCACTAAAAACCTAAACAGCTTGGGTAAAAGGTCAGAATACCTTTCTGCACAGAGCTTTCCCCATTGGGAAGGCACTATGTGGGTGAAGCATCCCTGGCTGAGCCATCAGCTGGAGCACTCCTCCAGCTGTCAGCTCAGTTGCTTGCAAGGGCTTCCCCAGCAGCTGGAGCACTCCTCCAGCCATAGACTCAGTTGGGGTGGCCATGGATCGAATTGAACAGAAGTCTGCAATGTAATAATCACACAAGTAAAGGAATGTTTTGCATTCACTGGTCACCTCACCTATCAGTTGCAACACTGGTAGAGGGGAGTTTGTTTCCAGCACACAACCAGAGGTTTCCACAGCAGGTACTGAATGGAGCTGTGGAGGCCTACCCAATACTGGAGGTTTGACTCAAGGTAGAGCTTTCCATCCTGTATAAGAGGACAGAGTTCAACAGCTGCAAGGATGCTTCTGCACTCCTACACCTGCTTTTGGAGAACAGTCTGGGGTCAACTCTGGAGCATACTGTGACACTGCTAAGAACCCCCCTCACCGCTCCTATGTGACAACAGTAGAAGTGGAGTGGACATACTCCACTCAAGAGGATAAAGATTTTGGCAATGCTGTCCATTAAGATGGGATGATTTAAGGAAATCACAGATTTTGACCACCCATCAAACTGTTTGCAAGACAGAAAGAATTTAGGATGTTCTCTACAGATGAAAAGAAGTGGCACTGCTCAAAACACTTTTCGGAGCCCAGGAGAAGAAGCCAACACCACTCAAAGTCACAGAATAAGCAATCAACCTATGTTCTTCTCTAAATGGTGTGCCTAACTCAGTGCTTCTCAATTATTTTCTGTCATGCCCCCCCTAGGAAGAAGAAAACATTTCGCGCCCCCCGCGCGACTGTAAATAGTATCATTTGTCTATAAAATTGTTATAAGTACACCTCTGCATAACACTGTATCCTTATTAACGTATAAGAGAATAAAAAAAGAAAGAAATGTGGATCAATTTACAACAAAGAATAGCGTTATTAACTGTAGCAGAAAAGATTTAAAGGAGCACAGGATTTAAAGGAACACAATATTAAAAAAAACTTTTAACTGAGGTCAAACGAGCCCCCCTTTACGGAGCCTCGTGCCCCCCCTGGGGGCCCCGCCCCACTATTTGAGAAGCACTGGCCTAACTGGAGGATAGGGGTGGCTGCAATGGGAGGTGGAGGCCACACACCTTTTCTCCCAGCACACAAGTAATTGTGTGATGCTCCAAACACTTTTTTCTCCTTCCCATGCTTTGTTCCAAACACCTTTTTGAAGGCTGAGTTTTGCTGGTAAGGTTTGTTTCAAAGACCGGACAAGCTAAAAGCTCTGAGGCCAAACTCCTCATTCTGTGAGTGGGATGCCTAAAGTGGATGATCTGAGTGGCTGCAAGGGGTGGTACAGGGCAGGCCACACACCCTTTCTTCCAGCACAGAACCAAGTGTGACAGCATGTAATCCTTCTGATCCAAGGTAGGAGACTATTCTTCAGTTTAGTGTGCCAGTGTGTGGTGTAGTGGTGAGAGTGTTGGACTGGGAGTCAGGAGATCTGGGTTCTAGTCCCTGCTCGGCCATGAAACTCACTGGGTGACTTTGGGCCAGTCACTGACTCTTAGCCACTCACAGGGTTGTTGTGAGGATAAAATGGAGGAGGAAGTTTATGTAAGCCACCTTGAGTTCCTTGCAGGAAAAAAGGCAGGGTATAAATACAATAAATAAATAAATATAGTTACATAAATACTTGTATATACTTGAAATGCATTGCTTAAGTGCCCTTATGGTCTTTGCAAGAGTGGTGGATGGATGGCAATGTAGTTGGCTCTGCCTTTGGTGACCTATCTATGCCCAACCAACTCCAGCAGGCTCTAGCCACCACTGGTTACAGCAAACATGAACCATGGTGAGGAATGTATCAGGTGATTTTGGGGTTATATGACAACTGTTACGGGGTGAAAGGGAGAGGTATTTCCTTCTACATTGCTTCAGGCAGGTTTCTGAACATATTCCTTCTACTCAATATGTAACCAGCCATTGTAGTTTTCTGTCCCTAAGAATGGGAGACATTTTATTTCATTATGTTCCTATACCACCCAGTATCCAAAGCTCTCTGGGCAGTTTACAAAGATTAAAATCTTTAAAAATACATTATAAAAACCATATAAATACAAATGTATAAACATAGAACACAGAGACACACATATATCTAAAAACAATTTTGAACAGGGTTTGATGACCCTTTCCCACTTCGCCTGAAATTAAGAAATGTAGCAGATGCTGAATGAGCCTAGCATGTCATGCACATTCTTTAACCATATGTTTGGTAGGTGCGGGCTGCATTCTGCATTTCTTTCGAGTCTCAAGATTCCTGTCAACTAACGCTCCTCGTAGGTATTGGCGTTTTTGAGTCAGTCAGGCGCGGGATTGCTCGAAGCTGCCCATACAGGTGTAACCCTGCCGCTTCCTCCGAGCGTCCGCTGTCCCCGACGACCATAGCCACGCGGTTAGTCGCGCCTTCTCCCCGTTTTGGGCGGGAACAGGCGGGGCTGGAAAGAGAGAAGGAAACGGAGAAGGGATACACGCGGCTTCGCTCCGCGCCGTTGTGATGTCATAAGGCATGGAAGAGTTCGGCGGCTCCGCCCCATCATAGCGACCGCCTTGGGCCGCCCTGTTGTTCCTCCGCCTCTTCTCCCCACCCCTCCTTGGCCTCCCTCCCGGGCGCTGTCCCCGCCCTCTTCCCACCTACCCACTCCACTCCCCCCTCCCCCGGCGCGAGGGAGCACGCACGCGACAGCTGTGACGGAGCGTTGCCGACTTCTTAACAAGGCCCACGAAAACTGTTCTGCGGCTCTCGCACCCCTCCTCCGACTCTTCCCGGCGCGCGACTCGCACTCTCGCCTCTCCTCCCCGCCACTGGGCGGCGGCGGCGGTTGAACCACCCGCTGAGGTGAATGAGCGACGCCGCCCCCGGAGGCCGCGGTTCGGGCGGGGGGGCCGCTTCCCCGCCAGGCGCAGCCCCCGTGGGGCGGGCCAGCCCCCCCGCACGGAGCTCCGCGTAGAGGCTCGCTGCTTTCCCTCTCTCTACGGCAGCCCCACAGGGAACGGGGGGGGAGGGGCGCGCAGGACAGCGGCGCGGCCCCTTCTCGGCATGTCCGCGGTCGCCCCGCAGCCACCACTGCGGGCTGCGGAGAAGAGTAGTGGCAGGGCCCGGTTGCCCGAAGAGAACCACCAGGAGCCGCTCCTGCTTCCTTCCTGCCAAGCAACCGAAGCCCCCCGGGAAAGTGGCTCTGGTGAGGGGCTACAGCAGCAAGAGGACGAGGACGAGGACAACAACGACAAGTGGCAGCGAGGGAAGCAGCAGCTGCCGCCGCCACAAGCTCACGTGGTCGAGGCCCCGCCGCCCAAGGAGAACCCCTGGACCCGCTGGAAGCCCCCCCCTGGGGCCTCTGGCAGTAGCTTATCCCCCTCCAGCGCTTCCGCCGGCAGCGAGTTCGCCCCGCAGGACCCGGGTGAGGAGCGGGGGGGGGGGGAGGATGGAAAAAGAGGTTGTCAAGCCAGGGGCAGTGCTTTGGTCGGCTGTGGGGAGGAGGATAGAAACCAGTGCGCTGCTGCGGCTTGGTCTCAAGTTTCTTTAAAGCGCTCTCCTGCCTCCTTTCCTGCTCGCAACGGCGACGACCCCAGGTGACACGGCCTTTGGAGAAAGGTGTGCGCCTGCTTGCGCAGTCAGCCGGTGCCAGGGAGTTCTTTGAATCCTGCTTGTGCTTTCTCGTATGTCGCATACATGTTCAGATTAGGAAAATGAGCGTGAAGGGGTGTGGCCTGTCTTGGAGTTGTTTTATGAGAAGGAAGGTGAGAGCGAAATGGCTGAGAAGAAAAGCTGGATCTCAGTTGATGGTGGCGTTCTCTGGAAGTGAAAGCGGCCAATTTTATGTTTAGGGGTGAGCGGGGATGTAATCTTTGGGATGTTAAATAACTAATGGATCATCCTAGATCTCTCACAAGGAGAGAGAGAGAAAAATAGAGTTGGAAGGACTTTTTTTTTGAGTACTCATTTTCCTTTGATCGCAGGCTCAGGGAGTTTCTTCGAGTCTCAAATACCCTTCGAACGCAGCTTGCTTTCTAATGCTAATTCATGAATTTACATTCGATTAGTAGGAGCAGGAGGGGATTGCTCAAAACCAGGAGCTTTTGAGCGAGGGAAATTAACCCTTGTGAATGCTCACTTCAAGGTCTAGACTAGAGAAACACTCCCACTATGGTCTTTGTAGAAATCAGTTTAGCTTCTCTATGTTGTTCTGTTTTTCCATGAAGCTGGTTTGTTGGCTCGTTTGATAGCCTGATCCTATACTGGTCACTTCTACGTAGGAAATACAGTAGTACCTTGGATTACGAGTATAATCCGTTCCAGAACCATGCTCGTAACCCAAAATACTCGTAAAGCAAAGTGAGTTTCCCCATTAGAAATAATGGGAACTCAGATGATTCGTTCCACAGCCATTTAATCACTGATTTGCCGGCTCCCTGGCAGGAACGAATCAGCGGAGTTCCCATTATTTCTAATGGGGAAACTCACTGTGATGTGCTGGCTCCCGGGCTTCTGGCCGCACCTCGCTCTGCGGGCACCTGGCGCACTGCCATGCCGGCTCCCGGGCAGGGAAGCGGCACAGCAGCGCGAGGCGCCCGTAGAGCGAGTGGCTGGGCTGCGTCTCCCTGGCAGGGAGACATGTGGAGCCACTCCGCTGTTCCTCCGCTCGCTCTTTAAAATTATTTTCCTCCCCCCTCCCATACCTTTACCAGCAGCCGCTCGCTCTGCGGTCGCCTCGCGCGCTGCCATGCTGCTTCGTTCCCGGGAGCCGGCATGGCAGCGCGCGAGGCGACCGCAGAGCAGGGACCCACGTGGAGCTGCTTCGCCATTCCCCTACCTTTGTGTTTGTAAGCGGAGGCTCGCGGCGCTGCCGGCGCCGCCCTCGTCACATCGGGGCTCAAGAAAGCAGTGGGAGGCGCTGGCCCAGCGGGCAGCCACACCGCGCAGGGGCTCCCTGACAGGGAGCTGGCCGCCGGCGCCTCCACATGCTTTTAGCATAAATTTAAATTTGAAAGCGGCAGCAGCTTGTGTTGTGAGACTTACTCGTCTTTCAAATCTAAATTTATGCTAAAATTTTCCTCGTCTTCCGAGTAGCTCGCAAACCGGGTTACTCGTGATCCGAGGTATTACTGTAGTACTTTTGCTTGCATATAAACTCACTGTTTTTGTGTCCGCTGTGAAATGTGTGTACACTGTAGTTGTAAACATGTAGGATCATTACACATGCTCCTATCATAATGGTGCTATTAAATACATTTTACTTCCCAAAACAATAGTCCAATTTGGTAATGCATGAACTAGCCTTTATTGTTTGTTTGGCTGCTATGAATTTTTTTCAACACTACAGTGTCAGCATTATCTACAATATTTCAATAAACTTGAAAAGCACAGCTTTAAGAAATCATGAAATACTGCATATATGTCCTCAGTTTTCTGTCAGTGGAGTTAATTTGGAGTTAATTTCATTTTTATTGAATCAAGAGTTTTTGTTCATAGTTGATTAGCGTGCATGAGAGAATATGCTGATAGAAGCAAATTCACTAAGCAGTTGGCTGGAATGGCCGCTGAACCAATATAATCTGAAGCTCTGAAATAATTTCAATTGATAGTGGTTAAAATATTGTTGGCTCTTGTATGCATACGTTCAAAAGATTGTCAGATTTTTACTGCTTTATTTTAAGCACATATTTGTGATAATAGGTTTCTGTTACGACTTTTAAGCTGAAATCCTATACTCACTTACCTGGGAGTAATTCCCATTGAACTCAGTGGGATTTGCTTCTGAGTAGACATGTATAGGATTGCACTATCAACCATAGTAGTAATTCCCATGAGTATCTTTGTGGTCTTGCAAGCAACTCTAATGTGTGTTTATAATTTGTATATCACAAATCACAATCTGACAATTTATTGCAGGAATGATTATGATACATGATTCAAGGAGCTGCAATAGACATAACACTATTGGAAATAATAGAATATATTACATTACTGCCCTGGAATTTGGCTAGATTAAATTGACATAGTAAAAGCACAATCTTAAACATGTCTACTCAGGAGCAGGGCTTCCTAGAAGGGTTATGTGTCCTGGGACAGGTGTGATGTTGAGGGCCCTGCTACTGTCCCCTACAAGGACCAGTCTGTGCATGTGGCTCTGGTGAGCAATGTGCAGGGCCATAGTCACTGTTATGCACAGGAGCTGAGGCAGGAGAAACCTTACTTGTGAGGGCCCAGGGCAAATTGCCCCAGTTGTCTCCCCCAGGACAGCCCTGCTCAAGAGTAAGTTTTTTAAAAAAAATTTATGGACTTACTCCCTGGTAAATGTGTTTAGCTTTGCAGCCTCAGTTTTGCCCCAGATAGCTTTTGTATTAAAATGAGATTTAAAATAATGAAACAGTTAAGGGAAAGTGGAAGGACAATTAACATAAATTAGGCCTTTGTGTTAAATAGATAATTTGGTCTGCAAAATTAATATATGCTGTGCAGCCAGATCCTATACATGTTTAGCATAGAAGCTTTGCTGAGTTCATTTATTTCATTCATACTCCAAGGGCTAGTTCCTGCATATTTCCTCTTAAGCATGTTGTTGCTCTTACAGTACATGTATTCCAACCTTCCTCCAAATTGTTTGGAGCAGTGTATGTGACATTCCCCAGTGGTCTGCAGTCTGGATCATACTTGTTTAGCATCAGAGATACAACTGCATCAGTCACCTTCAGGCCTTATTCTGGGCATGGTTTGAAAAAATAGGACTGTAAAAGACTTTAATTTTCTGATTTAGGTCAGATAAAGATTCTCCCATCAGGGAAAGGCTGTAGCTCAGTGGTAGAATGCATGCTTTGCATGCAAAAGGTCCCAGCTTCAATATCTTTTATCTCCAGATAGGGATGGGGAAGACATCTGTCTGAAGCCCTGGAAAGCTGCTGTCAGTGAAAACGCTACTGAGCTAGAAGGACCAATGGTCTGATTTGGTATAAGGCAGCCTCTGATGTTCCTAAATTATGGGTAGATTTTACTCCTTAGCCATGGTGAAAGAGACACTTATAACTATTAAATCCTGTTGTGTGCCAGTAAATAAGTAAATAAATAATAACTTAAATTTGACTCCCTCACAAGAGTTATTGTATTAAAATTGGCCATGTTGCATAGTAAAACAAACAAAAAATCATGAAAATATGAGGGCTTTGGTAGATAACAATACTATATATATATATATATATATATGAGGATTATGTAAGCCGCCTTGGGTTCCTTTCAAGAAAAAAGGTGGGGTATAAATATTATATATATATATATATCCAGATATTTATAGAAGTGCTGCTTGATTTGCTTCTCTTTCTGTTAGGCAACCAAGATTTTAATTTATAGGGGTTATTTCTAGCTCTTTAGGGTTCTTATGATTCCAGTGTTCTATGTCAAACATCTTCTGTACATGAATATTACTGTTAAAGACTCTAATAAGCTGATCCTAATCATGTTTGCCCCAAAGCAAGGCTGTTATCATAAGCATAGTCTCTGGGAAATGAGTCCTGCTGATCAGTAAATGATCAGAATGATTGCACTGTCATTAGTGGGTTGGATCCAGGTTTAGTCATATTTAAAGTAAACTCATTGAAATCAATGGGTCAAGTTATGACTAACTGAAGTCCCATTGATTATGACTATATCGAGATCCAACCAGGTTTTCTTACACCATCAAAGCACAAAATGGTCTACATGAAGTGTGATCTTTTGCTGTTAATAAGTTGAACATGGAATACATTTGGTCTAAGGATGTTTATTAAATACTAACAAAATATTGTTCACAAACATACAAGTTCCTTGAATGCTTGTGACATGCTGGGTTTATTGTCAAACCATAACTCAAGTCTTTTGATAAATTATTTCAATATGTCTCCTCCCTTGCTATTTTTAGCAAAAAGAACTAAGTCCTTAAACATGTCATGACCAGCTGTGTTTAAGAAGGGCCATATAATCTGCATAAAATAAAAATGCTAGTTGGCAGTCTTAAAAAGTTTGGAGGAGGATACTGGTTCTTCGTTAATTCCCATGTCACCTAATGTTCTGGTGGTGAGACTTGATAAAATGTGCCTAATTAGTTTGTTGAAAACTAGCCATATTAATTATGGATTAATTAACCCTCAATTTTTCCATAATGAAAGAAGAGGCCTAGTGTGGTATGGTAGATAGTGTTGGGCTTGGATCAAAGAGATTCCAGTTCAAATTCCTGCTCAGCCGTAAAACCCATTGGATGATCTTTGGACAGCCGCTAGGCGTGTTCGCATGTCACGCCAACCAACCCTGGCAATAAGCCACAGTGGCTTGGTTGTTACGCAAACAACTCACAGGGTGCTCAACAGACGATCGGGCTCACCGTGGGAAGTTTGCCCCCTTCCTCCCCCTCTTTCCCTGTCGGTCCTCCTGCAGGGGACCCCATGGCAGGACTGACTTGTCACTAGGGAGGAGAGCAGACATCTTCTACAAAATGCCCAAGTGGTACATTGGAGGGGCTGTCATTGGTTTGTCACCCCCTTTTTTTAATATATTTGCCCCCCAAATGTGTAAAAAAATTTCATTAAAAAATTTTTTTTAGTCAGACTTGTGCAAGTGCCATTTGTGCACTTTTGTGAGTCCGAAATGGCATGCCTTGCCTGGGCAATGTCCACGGGGGGTACCTGCTCTCAAAGTGTGGTAGGCACCCCTCGTGGGCATTGATCCAGAGAGGCTGACAGCTTTATTTTTCACTTGGGTTTGTCTTGACAGCTGTCATAAGTGGAAATGTCGGGGGGGGGGGACACCTGTCAGAGTGCATGCAAAACATGTGCTCTACCACTGAGCTATGGCAAACTCTAGAACATTCAAAATAGCAAGAGCTGGTTATTAGACTGGACAGAGCCATTTTTATGAGAGGAAAAACTGAAATGAATTCCCTGTTTGCATCATCATCATCATCAGGCGATCACTCGTGACCGAGTAAGATTGTCTTCCGGGATAAAAGGAGGAAATTCTAAAGAAGATTGTGTAGACTCTAGCGATGGGTCCGTAAGTGACTGTGGAGGCCAATTCTAGATCCACACAGCTTCCCACAGTGAGGACACAGGTTACCAGATAGAAGATGGTCCTGTAAAGGATTCATTTGACGTGCTTTTCGCTTAGCACGTTTCTCCCTTTCACCTTGCACTCGGGCTTCTTCAAAGTCCATGGAACCTTTGTGAAAGGCCAACCTCCATTTAGATCGTTCATGGGCCAGAGCTTCCCAGTTTTCGATGTTTATATTGCATTTTTTTAGATTAGCCTTATGAACATCTTTAAACCTCTTATATTGACCACCGATATTCCGCTTTCCATCCTTGAGTTGGGAGTAAAGTAACTGCTTTGGGAGACGGCAGTCAGGCATTCGAACAACATGACCGGTCCACTGAAGTTGGCGTTGAAGGATCATTTTTTCAATGCTAGTAGTCTTTGCTTCTTCCAGTACACTGACATTTGTTCGCCTATCTTCCCAAGTAATTTGCAGGATTTTCCGGAGGCAACGTTGATGAAACCTTTCAAGGAGGTGGAAGTGACGTTTATAGATAGTCCATGTTTCGCAGGCATACAATAAAGTTGGTAATACAATGGCTTCATAAACCAGTGTTTTGGTCTTCTTACAAATATCCCGATCCTCGAACACTCTATGTTTCATTCGAGAAAATGCGGTACTTGCGGAGCTCAGACGATGCTGGATTTCACTGTCGATGTTAGCTGTAACAGAAAGATAGCTGCCAAGATAGAGGAAATGATCGACATTTTCCAGTATTGTCCCGCCAAGCTGGATAGATGGCATCACCAAAGGATTGGCTTGCACTTGCTGATGAAGCACTTTGGTTTTTTTGATGTTAAGTGAGAGACCAAGTTTTTCGTATGCTTCTGCAAAAGCATTTAGGATAGTTTGTTGGTAGGTAACTCAATGTGTATGGGTGTGACAGAGCTTCCCAGAGCCATTCATTTTTATGGTACTGTGTAGGTCTAGCATGTTTATGATTAGATTTAATTGTGTAACTTATTTTTAAGAGAATTTATTTATTTATTTATTTATTTAAAATAAAAAAGAATTTAATTTTTTAAGTCATTGATTTTTATCCACCCTGCACCTTGAGCTCATTAATAAAAGAAAGAAAACACTTCCGTGACCAGTAGCTATAACATACACCTCCAGCCCAAGAAAATACATAGAAGATGAGGAACAATAGTGTTCATTGTGTTGATCAATATGCAGTATGGCAATTATATTAAATTATTATTTAGTGAATTTATAGATCACCCTTCTGTACAAGGTTCCCAGGACAATGTACAATTTAAATGGTAATACAAATACATAAAACTCATCAAAAGAATAATTCAAAATCATAGATATAAGGATTTAAGGAGTTATTGAGATGGATTTCACTGGATGAAACTTATTACCGGTACTATGTTTTGTCTTGGAGACCATCTTTATTGTGCAAAACAAATTTGACAGGCTTCAAGAGCAGTGGTTTGCAATGTGCAATTTTGCAGAACTGACTCTCAAGATGGAAACTTCTAGAAGATGGGACTGAAATTCAAATGTACACTTTAGTATATATTTGATTATTTTATATGCTGCTCTAGTTTTTATTTTTTTAAGTTTTTATTATAAGTTTCAACAAAACCGTAAAAAAGGGGGGAAAGATATATATATAACACACACACACACACCCCTACATAGATTTGAATATATCAATTATACAACTTCAACAAAGGCAGACCAAATATCCATGTGTGTGTCCACTTGAGAGTGGTGTCTATATGCCATCCGTTCAAATATTGAAAAGCATAATTAGGTCCTCAGTCCATTGCATTATAGGAGGTGAGCATTTGCTTATGCTGGCTCAGCTTGTCTGGGTGTGGAAAGCTAAGCAGGGTCAAGTCTGGTTATTACTTGGATGGGGGACCCCTCCTCTAGTTTCCTGCATTGAGCAAGGGGTTGGACTCGATAGCCTTGTAGGCTCCTTCCAACTCTATGATCTATGAATTTATCCTTCCAATGCTGTAATATTAGTCTTTTAGCTGTCAAAAGGGCATGGAGAATCAATTTACATTGACCATGTGTTAACTTCCAGGAAGCAGGTAGATAACTTAAAAGAACGTGTGCATCAGTAAATATTAGAGTGTTCCTATACAAAGTTCATCTGTATTATAGCCTTCTCCCAAAAAGAGGCAACTTCTGGACATTGCCAAAACAAATGATTAAAGGACGCATTAGCAGTATTGCACCTCCAGCAGTTAGCCAACTTAGACAAACCCTTATTAAAGAGACGTTGTGGCATCCAATAAACACAAAGGTTTTTTTGAATAAGATGTGACCTGAGATCCAGCTGTAGCAGGCAAATTGTACTTGGCAAACAAAACCAAAAATGACAAATTCATCATCAACCCATACTAATTGATCCAATTTTGATCACCAATTTTTATATGCTGCTCTATAACCAAGTTTCCAGAGTGGCTTATAGCAAGAAGAAAGCAAATTAAGATTACATACAATCAAGGAGATCAATATTATTAGTATGTACTACTTGTGTGTGCCCTACTAACTAGGGTACCATACTTTATTAAAAACAGGAGCATGCTTTGCACTGCTTATGTTTGAAGCGCTAAATGACAACTTACATGTTATAAACAATTACTGGATATGAAAATAATGGGTTAGATGCAGCAGGATATATGTTGAAGGGAGCTGGCAGAATGTGATTTTTTTCTCCCCCATCTCCCCTTGGCAGGCCCCCACACCCTGAAAAGCATCTTCTGGGGATTGGGGTCCCTGCTGGAGGAGAGAGCTGGCTTTGCTTGATTTTTGGGATTCCCCCTCACCCCCCCCCATGCCACAGCTTACCCCATTCAGCAGGGTCCCCCAAACCTCAGAAGGTTCTTTTCAAAGGACTGAAGTCATGTTCCACCTGCCCTGCTTCCATGCATTTCTCTGGATCCAACTTGTTATTTTTACCTATTCTGTTTCTAACAAAATCACCTTTTAAAGCTGTCATGAATTGAGATTGCTAGGCATCTATAGTTTTGAAATGTATTTAGTAGTTATTTATTTATTAGTCATTTCATAAAATGCATTCTCCAGGTGACATTCTCTGTGGGGTGTCAGTTACCAGGATTGCCACTTTCTGGAAATCAGGGAAAGTCTGGAAAATGGAAAATGGACAGGGAAGTCAGGGACATTTGTCAAAAGTCAGGGAAAGTCAGGTAAATTGCGATTAAGAGATACTCGTGTAATGGATTTTTTGAGATGCTGTTGCAAGAGGACAGTCTGCACTTGAGGCAGTTGGAATACCCTATTTTACTATAACCCTATATGTCTACTCAAAAGTAAGCCCCACTGAATTCAGTTACACTTATTCCCAGGAAAGTATGTATAGGGTTACATTCTTAAGCTTCTCATTTAGCAAAGTGTATGTTGATGTCTGTAAAGATTTTAGCATCTTTGTAAAGATTTTGGCATCCTGGTCATTAGCAGTATTTATGAATTCGCGCTCAACAATGTACTTTAGATTTGCTAGGAAAATGCTAATTTTTAAGCATGTTATTATACCAGTTAATTTAACAATCAGTTGTGCTGTGTGAGGAATAATTTGCTGCTTCTTGTGCTTGAACAGGTTTGAGAACACATACTAAAGCATGCTAAAGTCAGGGAAGGGGAACTTTTTCCATCCTAAGGGTAAGATTGCCACCCAGGAAATGCCAGCATTTGGTATGGCCAGAGCCCAAATTGGGCGTAGCCACCCCCCCTCACCATCCACACGCTCCGTCCACACCATTCTCTCTCTCTCTCTCTCACACACACACACACACACACACACACACACGCCTTTCCCAGTCCCATCTCTTCAGCTGAGAAAGGCAATCGTAATAAGACATTTTACTTTGGGAGGGTGTAGGGCCTAGCAGAGGGGGCAGGGTCTGGGTAAGAGGTTGGTGGACAGGATGGGGAATCCCCATGGGCCGTATCTCACCCGCAAGCTGGAGAGGTTTCACATGCCTGACTTAATTTCTGCGAAAAACTTTAGTTTACTTCAATCTTTTTTTTCCTTTCATTTTAGAATTACAGAGTTCTGCTAAAGTCATAAAGGCTGGAAAATTGAAAATAAAGAAATCCAGTAAGGTGTGTATTGGGAAGCAAAATCAGTTTTACATTCTTTTAATTGGCATTCCAATTATTTAACTTATTAATGTACATGAAACCCCATCTTTGTATGTTCACTAAGTGTGATGTGATTTATCCCGAACATTTTTTTTTACTTCAAATAGCTCATATGTGCGCAGAGCTTATTTGTTTTAATGTATAAATGACTACAAAGGTTGAACCATAATGGCATTACCCTATTTATTTTAGGGCTGCCCAATGAAGCTGCCCGTAATACTCTGAACTCAGAGGATTAAAGGTATCCTATGCAGAGCGGGAGGATCGCGTTGGCAAAGGACGCCTCTGCACTCTTCCTGCCCTGCAAAGAAACTGCAGCACTTCAGAGGGAGAGGGAAGAAGGTTGAGGCACCACCAGTATACGTAGTCTCTTGGCAGCGCCAGTCTCTTCCCCGCCCCCTAAACCCCTTCTCCAAGGTCGCTTTTACAACCTTGGAGATGCAGCCAACGCGGTTCTTTCCTCGCCAGCTGCAACTGGGGTGGGGGAGAGCGCTCCGAGTGCAGATCCCCCGCTCCGAGGTCAGGGTGTTTTTTTTTACTTCGTAGCTGGGAATCCAAACAATCCAATGCCCCCTAGTCGCTGTCTAGGGGCCATAGGATTGCTCTGTTAATTGCTTAGTTAAAGCAAAGCATACAAGACATCTTCTGATTCAAATTTAGGAAGATGGCTGGTTTTTGGCTGGTATGAGGTATTTTTTTCATATCTAAATGTAGGTTGTTATCATTTATTGGCTGTGCTTTTTAGAAAGGGAATATGTTTAGAAATGAGTCCATTGAAAACTGCTTTGGGTCTGCCTGTTGAACTGAACAAGGTGTTCACTAATATAGGAGTATCTTGAGATGCAGAACAGTAATTTTTCATTGGAATAGAAAGCTTTTCGTTTCCAAGAACTGTACTGGAAATATATGAGAAGTAGGAAAGTTACATTTATTTAACATAGGTATTTAAATGGTATGTAATTCTCATCTGCATATGATTTTTATGAACTTGGCTGCCTTATTGTAGTTACTATGCAAGTAGCAGTATATTATTACTATTTCTGTCAAACTTGAAAAAATTCACCCTGTCCTGCCCAAAGAAAGGTATGTGGATTAGAAACAATGAGAATCAAAACTGATTTAAACTGTGCTTCTTTTTACATGCTGTTTTCATGTTGTTTCCATTCTTCCAGCATTAATCTTTTCAGTCATATAATTACCTGATTCACACAGCATGACAAGCCAGAGTACGGGTTGAGTGTAGGTTTTTGAATTGTGAGTTGTTGTGTGAAGCCAGCTGTACTAACAAGCCACCGTTTGTTAACCACGAACAACCCACAGTTCACAACCCAACAACAAACCATGGGTTCTCTTCGTGGGTTGTTCATGGTTAACAAGCGTGGCTGGGCTCACAAAAGACATCAACCCATAATTCAGCAACAACCCATACTTAGTCCACACTCAACCCATACTCTGACTTGTCATGTTGTGTGAACCCAGCTAAGCTATCAAAGCCGGGGTGGGGACACTTGGATTCTTAGGTTACCAAGCAGCCTATGGACCAAAGAAGTGCTGAGATAGGTAGTTCTGACGGGGGGATGGGGGATGTGGGATGTGCAGGGATTAGGAATTGTTGACCAGCTTGCTGTGTTTGCTTTTGTTCCCTTGCTGTTTGTGAATTGGGGTTCGTGAGAACTCAAGAAAATTTGACAGGTGAATTTTATGGTGTGATCTAGCTGCTATAAAAATATAGCATAATCCCACTGTCAAATGTGGACACTTGCCTGATTGTTCTTAAACTAATGAATGTAGGCAAAAAATTGTTTTTGTTATCACTGCAGGCAAATGACTTTAGTGATGCAACAAATTGGCCAACACCAAGTGAAATCGCAAACTCTGAAGTAAGTACACTTCTAAAATTTATTTACAACAGAAGTGCACCACTTGCCTGTGGCTGGTGTTGCTTGTTCCTAAGCAAGCAAGATAATGCTCAAGGCACAGGAGCCCAAAGGAATAAACGGTCACACAGCATGAAAGTATTTATATAAGCGTTGAAATTATACTCCACAAATTACACCAGAACTTGTGTATTAAATCAATTAATACTAAACAATAATATACAAGAATGTAAGCCAAACAGTAATACATAGTTTGCCACAAAATATAACCATGAATAAACAAAATGTAACCATAAATAAATTACATATATCACATTTTTCACAAAATATAACCAGAAGACAGACAAGTGTACTGGTTACAAAATCTTGTTTCATTAACTTCATCAGCTAATGAAGTTCCTCCCACCTCTGCGCTGCCACCATAGTGTTCTTTCCTCAGTTTACAACCGTACCATGGCTTCTTCCAGCTTTGAGGGCTGGGGCAGGCAACACGTTTAGGCTCATTGTGGTAGCAGTTGGGAGCTGACAGGAGATGAGGTGAGCTATAGCTGGATAAGTGTCAGTTCATAACTGCTTGCAAGCCTACTTTATGATGAATACAAGCTTATTTCCTTGAAGCTTAAACTGCAGTAACAACATTTAATTATTTGTAAATGGATTTCTGTTTTTCTGCAACATATAAAAATAATTTCAAGTTGTGACCTTTGCGAAACACAATATAAATGAAATGGAATAGAAATAATGGTGCATGTAATGTTTCCTGTACTTTGAAAGCATACTTGGTTTGCACAAGACAGATCTATTTAGTAATAGCAACCTTCATTCTGCATGCAAATGGCCAAGATAGCTACTTGGAGTATGAAGAAGGGCGGCCATATATTTATTACATTTTAAAACTGCCCAGTAACTGAAGTTTTCTGGGTTTTTATTGCTTTGTATAAAACACAAAGCAATAATAAAACAATGACAATAAAACTAGTTAGAGAAAAACAGGATAAAACTACCAGCAGCACATAATAAAACCGAATGTAAATCCAGCAGCAGGGATAAAATAGTGCAGTGATCTGAAAGCACTAAAATCATTCCTAAAACAGCCAGGACAATAAGATCTTAATGTTGGAGCCAGGTGAGCCTCCCTGGGAGAGACATTCCACAGATGGGTGCCACTACTGAAAAGGCCCTCTCTCTTATAGCCATTTGCCTTGCTTCATTTGGTGGGGGCATCTGGAGACTGGCCTCCAAATATGAACTGAGGGTCCAGGTACAGAAATATGGCCTCCTTCAGTTAAACTGACCCACCCTAAGCCATTTACAGCTTTAAAGGTTAAAACCAGCACTTTGTATTGGGCCTCGAAATAGATTGGCAGCAAATGCAGAACCCTGTACTAAAAGTTCCACAGGGGAGAGCAGCACTGTCTTCTGGAATTGGCCATCCAAGTAGGAGTGGAACCACTGCAGTACAATTCCTCCACATGTCAATTCAGACAACCTATCCAGAAGGATACCATGGTCAATGGTATCGAAAACTGAGAGGTCCAAGAGAATCAACAGGGTCTCACTCCCCCTGTCACTCTCTTGGCGTAGGTCATTCCACAGGATTCCAAGGCAACTTCTGTTCCAAAACTAGCCTTAAACTGGATTGAAATGGATCCAGAAAACCAGTTCATCCAGGAGTGCCTAGAGTTTATCACTGATCACTCACTTGAGCACCCTGCCCAAGAAAGGGATGTTGGCAACTGGCCTATAGTTGTTTTTATCTTCTGGGTCCAGGAGTGGCCTGATCACTATTTTTTTTTTAAAAGAGTCTGGTACTGCCCCCTGTCTCAAAGAGGATTTTACAACCTCCTAGATGCAGCTGGACAACGCCTCCCCAGTGCAGCTTATAAACTCCCAAAGAGATAATTCTCATTATTCAGGGACATGTAGAAAGCAGATACTGTTTTAGCCTGGGCTGTCACCAGAATTTATTGGGAAGGGGAAGATACATGGACCACCCATCACTGCTGCAGCAAACTTACTCTGCCCAGGGGGTTCCTCATCCAAGTGGCTCGCAGTAATGACAACTGCTCTGTGTGTCTTCAACTCACCTACATAAAAGTAGCTTACAGAGGGAGCTGCCACTGCTTACCTGGAAGAGCTCCCATAAGGCAAATTTGAGGAAGCAGCAGCTAAGTCTTTCTCAGTTGCCTCCACAGAGAGAGAGATTGCAGAGGTGAGAGCATGTGAGGAAGAGAGTAGGGAAGGATAAAGCATTATCATATTTTTCCAGTTATTTTAATACTGTGTTTATATACTACAATGAAAATTAGCACTTCAGGAGTCCGAGACCAGCACAAAAGACAGGAAAATTAAGCTTACTTAGTTACAGTGTTGTTTGATACAAAGGTATTAACATTGGGCAATGCAGTAGGTTTCTATCTATATATAAACTCAAACTAGAAACAAAGTATATTTATCTGAAGATTGCCAAGTCTTACAGGAGCCTTATATTATGAAGGATACCCTCAAAGTTTTTGCTTGTTATCCGAGACTTGAGAGGTTGAGGAGATTGAACCATTTGCAGGAGGCTCGGTAGATGCATTTTCTTTGGTCTGATCTTAATATTTTGTGTATCCTAAGTAGAAATTCAGGACATAATAATCATGTAATAATTACCTTAGTTTTAATGTTAAGCTAATGTGTTTAATGTAGCTTTTATATAATTAAGATATGTGGTGGAGGAGAGGATCGACATCCTGCTGCTTTAGCTACCCACCTTTTTTTAGGTATATCTGGTTTTGAAAGTTCGAATCTTATATCATCAATAACAAACATCATTTTTAAATGAGCTGTTGGGCAAGAAACTAATTTTGGCTGAGAAAGCAAAATATTGAGGGCTGTTCAGACCTGTATGCATACAATGAATGCTTATGGTGTGGAAGTGGGATCATGGTGGCGAGTCTCACCCCGACTGTACCACAACCATGCATAAATTGAGGCAAGGCTTGCCACTGCGATCCTGCTACTTCCCATGTGTGTAAGTCATCTGGACAGCCCTTTGGTAGGGGACGAGGATACATACATACAGGCCTGTGGCTGGCTCAGTGGCTCACGCTGGCTCAGCTTGTCTGAGTGTGGAAAGCTAAGCAGGGTCAGGCCTGGTTATTACTTGGATGGGAGACCCCTCCTCTAGTTTCCTGCATTGAGCAGGGGGTTGCACTCGATGGCCTTGTAGGCCCCTTCCAACTCTATGATCTATGAAATCTATGAAGGTAGAGCAAAACATATATTTCGTATCATGCTCAAATTTGAAAGAAATGGCCATAAATATTTGAATAAGCTGAGAATTCACCTTTAACATTTTTACTGTTGTGTTATAGTGTAAAAATGTAACTAATCAAAATAAAAAAACTCCGATCAAGAAGGAGAAAGAAGAGAAGAATGAAAGGAAGAGTAACAACAAAATCAAGGACAATTTGGAGATAAATCCAGATATTCCTGGAGAAAATGTTAGTGAAGATGAGGCTCAGATTAACAATCAAAGGAAAAAAGGTTGGTTTGGACTAGTATATTAATGTTATCTATAGCCTTAGGTATGGGAGCTGTGTTGTATATTTGTACTCTCGGGCACTTTTAGGGCGCAATCCTATGCATGTTTAGCATCTGGGGCCTTCCTCAGACTGCTACCTCCAAGGGAGACTCAGTCAGTGGCAACCAAGAAGAGGGCCTTTTTTGTGGTGCCCCCCTCAATTATGGAACAAGCTCCCCACTTGGGCCCACCTGGCGCCAACTCTACTATCCTTTCGGCGCCAGGTTAAGACTGCCCTTTATGCTGAGGCATTTAACAGCTCTAAAGAGTACATGGGAGGTGGGGGTGGTTATGTCAGCTTTTTAACAGATCTAGTTGTATTAACTTGTTCTTAGTTATTTAAATCAGTTTAAAATTCAGTAAGTTTAGTAGTGATTTTTTAATTGTTTGTTTTTTATATTGTATTTTATGAATTATTGTAAACCGCCCAGAGAGCTTCAGCTATTGAGCGGCACAGAAATAAAATAAATAATATAGTATAATGTTTATACAGAAAAAAGTCCTACAACTCCCAGCATGCCCCAGCCAGTCATGCTGGGAGTTGTATGACTTTTTTCTGTCTAAACAGGCATAGGATTGCACTCTTATTGACATTATGAGGGCTTGTTTTTGAACAGCAAGGCCGTAGCACTCTTCTCCCCCTCATTTCTAGTACAGATTCATAATACAGGCCTTGATTAAATATAATGTAATCTGAAAGAGATTATATTCATTCACCTGCAGTACAAATCCCATTGCCACAGGGAAGTTAGAGCTTATATTGTAGCAGAAAGGGAGATCAGTCCTTTTTCATAGTTGCCAAATACCTGAAATGCAAGTTACTCTAAATGCAGGACTTCATGAAGGATATTTATGATTGGGATTATTGAACAGCAGAAGTTCATGTGTAAAAATTACACCTTTTTTGTTATGGAAGATGATTGTGTTTGTAGAATTTGTAAAAAGCTGTTTGAACTGAAAATAATTCAAATGTTCTGTTTTACTTGGGATGTTGTAGCAGACATTGATAGAGACTGGTGGTTCATTCTAACTGGAATTTGATAATCCAAGAAGTCTTTATAAATATCCATGGTAATGAACTGCAGTTGAAATGGGAAATCATCTTCTAATTACCTGCCAAAATGTTCTCCCAAGAATACAGTCACAATCTGTGACTGGAATTTTCACTGTGGGGAGGATGGGAAGCAATTTCTTGCATGTGGAGGACTTATTTTCATGGACACGAAAGGCAGTTTATGATGTTTGCTGCTATTTTTTAAATGAATAATAAATACATGAATTTAAGTCATGGCAACTAATATTTAAGAAATAATTGTATTATATTTTATATAGTCAATGGGTATTCTTAACCGCATTATATTTCTATATTTTACACTTGAAGGTAACAAGCACAAATGGGTGCCACTTCATTTAGATGATATGAAACCAGATAACCAAGATAGACCAGGATCTCGGAACAGTTCAAGATCTCAACCAGAAACTAGCAAACTTTTGCCTCACAACAACAGACGCAATGAGACAAGAACTAGTATGTCACTTAAAATTCAACTGATTTGTCTTTTGCATGTCATTGACATCTGCATTTTAAAACCTCAGTTGTGTGACTGCAGGAATGTACACTTATTCTGTTTCCAAAAGGCTGGCGACGGGATAGGGAAAAACGAGATGATCATGATGAAGTCTCTAGCGTGAGAAGTGAAGGTGGCAGTGTTCGTGGATTCTACAGAGGAAGAGGGAGAGGCAGGGGAAGAGGAAGAGGACGTGGAAGAGGAAACCCTCGAAGTATGAAAATAGAAAATTATTAAGAAAAAATGGTATTGAACATAAGCATATTAGACTGTAAAGCTGTCTTCTATAATGAGGGTTGGATAAGATGTAATGCCAAACCAAAGTTTGATGATATGAATACGCCCTATGCTTGTGCTTCCTTCCTCTCTGCTTGCTCTTATTTTCCCATCTCTCCCTTCTGATTTAGAGACAAACCACAGTTTGAAATAGGTTTAGTATCTTGGTTTGTGGGGAAACTGGTATGCCTGGTTCAGATGTAAGAAAACTATAGTTTGCAGAAAACTATTGCTTGATGAGAGGGGAAATCAAAACATACAGTTGTGGTGAAAGATAGCTTAATCTAAGAGCCTCTCATCTTAAGATTCCATTTTACCTGTCAAGAGTGGCTGGGTTACACCATTTCACACTTGCCCTCACTCTGCATACAGAGCATCCCACTTGCCACCTCAGCCAGCAAATTCATTTTAATCATTCCATCTATCAGGGAGAGAGGAGAAATATCCTCTACTTTACACCAACAAACTTGTCTCCTGCTCACCATAGAGCTATACGTGATTTACGTGATTTACTTGTCAAACCTGGTAAGCAAGGTCTGTCTCAAAAAATGTCCCAATCAATCCACCTGATCATGGCAAAAAGCCCTTCTGCTGGATAGGGGTAGAGGCCCCTTCCCCCCTTCTTACTCTGGTTTGATGGATCAACCCCCCCTTTCCAATATTTTGCTATGAAAACTTGTCATCTTCTAAATATCAAGGCTAACTTTCTGCTGTGATTTTGATTTCTCTCCTGGATAGAAGTTTAGACCCCATCACTGTATAAACTCGGCAAGCAACTGGTAGCCAGTGCAACTCTTTAAGCACTGGCGTGATGTGATCACGCCGGCGGCTGCCCTTAATCAGGCGAGCCGCCGCGTTCTATACCAGCTGAAGCTTCCGGACCGTCTTCAAGGGTAACCCCACGTAGAGCGCATTACAGTAGTCTAGGCGAGAGGAGACCAAGGCATGAACCACTGATGGGAGCAGGTGATTAGGAAGGTAGGGGCGCAGCTGCCGTATCAGATGGAGTTGATACAGCGCCGCCCGGCTCACAGCTGCCACCTGAGCCTCCATGGACAGCTGGGAGTCTAGAATGACCCCCAAGCTGCGGACCTGGTCCTTCAGGGGTAGATGTACCCCATTCAGCACCAGGTCAACATCCCCTAACCTTCCCTTGTCCCCCACCAGAAGTACCTCGGTCTTGTCGGGGTTCAGTTTCAGCATATTCCTTCCCATCCAGCCAGCCACTGACTCCAGGCACTTGGACAGGGTTTCAACGGCCAACCTGAAGTTTAGATTGGGGGGGGGGGTGTCCCAGTGTGAACCGCCTTACACTGAATCTCATATGCCAATCTGTTGTGCTTTCACTCAGTTTGGAGTGGTTCCTTTTGGAGCTCTTCACAGAAATTTTACAATCCTGAACAATATGTTGTCACTACAGTTGTCTTCTTTTTCAGTTTTGTGCAGTAGTCTTTGGGAGCAGGTGTCAATCTTCACTGCTCACATTTTACAATGTGCCTCTTTTTAAAAATAGAATTGACTGTAGAATCTTTCTGTTAACCAAACTGTGAGGGTATTTTTGTTTTTGGTATATGTGGCTTTTATGTTCTGGCCACATTACTGTCACAGATTTCTGTTTAAGTAATAATGTGATTGTGATATTGAGACAGCTCAGACATAAAACCAAATCGTGGTTTAGCATTACATGAATGAGCAGCGAGGAATCTCAGGAACACGTGCTCTCTCCTACTTCACACGCTATTTCCTCCCTCAGAGCCTAGTTTCATCCAAACCAGCAAACTCTGGTTTGCACTTGGCCTGAAGACCAGATTTGCCTCAAACCAGGATCAGAGGGAAGGAATCATGGTATTCAGATGGAGGAGGGAGTGCACAATCCCAAGGTTCCTTGCTGCTTGTTCATGTAGTGTGAAACCATGGTTTGGCGTGCCTGACCTAAAAGGTGGGTTCTCTATTCCCTCTGTTCTAAATTTGCTCATCCTCTTGAACATCACTATTGCCAATTAAAATTAGTTCTGTATTGATTGATACCTAATTCAAGACACTTTCTAACTTTCTTTGATGTCTCATTTTTAATTGGGACAATTGACAAGCAAGTGTGTTATCAGAAAGTGACTTCAGGTCCCGAGCAATAAATTACACACATAATTAGAAGACCCAGCAAAAATGAGCCTACCAAGAGCCATCTCTAAAAAATCCAGTGTTTAAAGATCTGCTTAGAGTCCCAGCACAGGAAAAATACATCCAATTTCTTTCTCAGCTTTAATGCAAATTGTGCATTTAAGCTGTGAGTGAAGAGCTGAAAGTTCTCTGTTCCGGTTTTTTAAAATTCCAATTAATATTTACTATGTTAGCCAGCCTATCATAGCCTTGAATGTTTCTATTCCAATTAAAAATAAACTCTTTGTACTTGATTAATGACCAGGCTGAAATACTTCACAACTTTTTTTGTAGTTTTAATTTGAATTGGGAGTTACCAAAATAGGTGTCTGTTACCAGTAAAAATTATGAGCTTATGCTAGTTTTAATGAGGGTTCTTCTTTGCCACTTATCAGCTAGGCTTCTTGGTCAAGTAAGACCTACTAACCATCATAAATCTGTCTAGTCTGACATCTGTACCTAGAAGGTATAGCTTCTCTACTCTCAGTTTCAAACTGGAAGATAGAATCATGGCTGCATTGTGAACCTTAGCTCCAAAATTTTAGCTCAAAGGAACCCTAGACCTCCACAGACTGTTCTTTTTACCAGTACACCTTGAATCTGACAAGAGGATCTAACCAACATGAATGAACCTTGAAATTCAGTGTAATTTGAACATACGATTGCAGAGTATCATGTGTATATTGATTCATATGTGTCTTCTTTTTGCCTAGGTTTATTCCTTTGAAGCTATTGGGTGTTGTCTAGATAATTTATGACCAGGTTAAATAGCATCAGTTCCCATAGGAATTAGTTCCCTGTATTTATGTCTTTCCATTGTGAACATTGTCAGTTTATTCCTATTCTCTGCTTCCTGTCTTGAAGTGGTTCCTAAGAGAAATGATGCTTTTATCCTATGATTATAATTTTGGGTAGGAGTCTTGGGTGAGGAACATTGTCAAAAGCTTTTTTGAAGTTGAAGTATATTTCTCCTGTTTGGCATAATAGGAGGCATCCAACTGTGGGTTATATCTTCTCTTACTGTTTGAAAGGCAGAAACCAGATGACCCAGTTTTCTGCTATCCCCCCCCCGCCCCCGGCTCCTTCTCAGTTCGTTCCTGCCTTCACTCAGAGCAGAAGTTAGTCTTTCTTCTCTTGTTTTCTGCTTAGCTCAGGCCCTCCTAATTGCCTCTAAAGTTTCTTGCCTGTGTTTCTTTCCTAACAGTTCTCCCTTTATCTTCATTTTTTAATTTTAAAATGTCCCTTTTTCTAGCTGCTCTGTTGCTTCTCCTTCTCACTTCCTCCCCTCTTTTCATATTCTCTCCAATGGTGCTAGTGGGAAAGCGAGTCAGTAAGCCTGATCACAAAAAAGGGAAACATTTTAGGATCATTAGAAAGCATCTTCCTTGCCTGTAAAGGAAACTGATAGCGAGTCACCCCTCTGCGAGCTCCGCTAAGGCCGCAAAAACTCATCCCCCTAAATAGTGGATCCCATTAACTCTAGCAATCACTGTGATGGGGAACCCTCAGTCCACTCAGTACCCTCCCTTGTGGATGGTCAAGGCTTAATGCTCTCCAATGAGTCTGCCATTTTGGGAGCATGGAAAAATCTCCAGGGCAGTGATGGCAAACCTTTTTGAGCCCGAGTGCCCAAACTGCAACACAAAACCAACTTATTTATTTCAAAGTGCCAACACTACAATTAAACCTGAATACTGGGGTTTTAGTTTAGTAAAAACAACTCATACAGTTGTCTGAACTAATTAACATCTTTTGTCTTAAAAGAAAAACACAATAACAGGGCTTTTTCAATTATACAAACAGTTTTTTATTGAAAAAAACATCAACTCAAATTTTTTAAATAGTACTACATTGTACACATAGCCTGAAGGTAATTTAGATACGTTTGGGGGAAAGAGGGGGGGGGATTGTGAAGAAGCCAGGGAGAATGTGAGGAAAGGAGGAGACCTCAAGCGTTTGGGGGAAAGAGAGGGGGATTGTGAAGAAGCCAGGGAGAATGTGGGGAAAGGAGGAGGAGGTGCTGGCTAGGAGGGAATGAGGCGGCTGGGGGGCAAGAATGAGGCGGCTGCATGGGAACACGCGGCAGGGATGTAATACGAGCCTTACCTGGGCTCCTCCGATCGTTCCTGCGGCGGCGGCCCGATCTCACTCTTCTGCTGCCGCCGCCGCCGCCCATCGCTCTTCTGAGCGGCGCGGAGCATTCTCCGCGCCACTCAAGCTGCTGCTCAAGCTGCTGCTGCCGCCCGTCGCTCTTCTGAGCGGCGCGGAGCATTCTCCGCACCGCTGAAGCCGCCGCCGCCTCTGGACCCGCCGTTGGAGCCCGGGTCCAGAGGAGCCCTGTTGCCCTGGTTCTTCTTCGTGGTCTCTGTGCATCACACACATATGGGTTCTCTGAGCCTGCGCTGAGATCGTTCGGGAAATTTCTATAGCTGAGGTGAATTGGGCGGGAGCCCCCCTCCGCGCGTGTCCCTTAGCGCGGCTCCCGCCCATCTCCTCAGTTCCTCTTCGACCGCCATTGCGTCTAGTCGTCGGGTTCTTTCTCTCTCTCCGGAGTCGCCTTTCAGCTGAGTTTCTTTACCTTTTACTACAAACTTCTCTTCAAAATATCCTCTATCCTCTCTTCTCTCTCGATATCTAATCTCCTTTTACTCTCCCCTTTCAAAAAAAAAAAAAAAAAAACCTACAAAAAAAATCCTTTCCTATACCCATATCTCTCCCCCATTCTTATCCACCTATTATCTAATCTGCTTTATTCTAACTATGCCTCTGAAGGCAGCTTTTAGAAAATGCCAGCGGTGTGGGACAAAAATCCCTCCCGCTGACAAGCACCTGCTGTGGCTTGCTTTGCCTGGGGCAAGGCCATAAAATGGAGACCTGCCAGGACTGCCAGGCCTTTACAAAACAGGCCCGAAAACATCGCCAAACTAAGCTGCGAGCTCTCCTGTGGGAGCAGTCTCTGTCAGCTAAAGGGCCAGATCCAGAGGAAAAACCTGGGGGATCCCAGTCAGCCAAAAAGCCAACGAAAGATACGTCTGCGGCTAAAAAGTTGGCAAAAAAGGCCCATAAGGACAAGGCGGAGCGCCTAAAAAAGAAAATGGCGGAGAAACCCGGCAAAGACGCTGAGCCCTCAACCTCAGCCATTATGAAGGTCTCAGAGCGTACTGCTCTACTAATGTCGGCTATGACTGGGGCTCAAGATCGAGCTACGGGACCGATTGCCCCCCAGTCTCCTCTGGTCTCGACGACGTCTCCTCGAGACCGAGAATCGAAAACCCCACTGAAGCAGCCGCCGACTATAACCACCTCCCTGTCGGAGGGAGAAATCGTGGCCTCACCACCGATGGAGCGACCCCGGTCGGGCTCGAGGGGTCCTCCACCGCGTCTCTCGCCTCCTGCAGCATATGCTAGAGAGGAGCGAAGAGCGCACCGACCATCACGGTCTTCTCGATACCGGAGCCGTGATTCGGTTTTGAGGGATTCCGCCTCTCGATCTGCCTACTCTCGCCGCCGCGACGACAGATCCTGGTCGGGCTCCTACTATTCGGATTCGAGGTCAAGGAGCTACAGATCCCGATCCTGAGGCTCTCCCGACCGGGGAAGGCGCGATTACTACTATCGGCACCGACACTCGCCCCCTCGAGAGCGGACTCACAGGCGCAGGTCCAGGACGCCTACACCAAGAAAGGATACGGCCGTATCCCGGACACCTGTCGAGACCGTAGCCCAACCGGCCGCCTCGACCTCAACTGCCCGGACAGTTCTCGCCCCTACTGCCGTGACTCGCTCGTCGTCGGGATCGGCGTACGTATCGGACTCGGACTCAGTGGCCTCCTCCTCCCATTCCACCTCACCAGATGCGCGAGTGGAATCTAAAGAAGCGATCTCCCCATCGGAAGATATGGGCAGTTTCGCTGAGCATGTCAGCCGGATGGTGACAGCTCTGGGAGTTGAGGCGAAAACTGCAAAAGGGAAAGCAAAAGATGACATCTATGCTATCCTAAAGACCACTCAGTCCAATCATTTACTCCTTCCCTTCTTGCCTACGCTGCTGGAGACGGTGCAAGAAACCTGGAAGACCCCGGCCTCTTTGAAACCAACAGCTAAGAGGCTGGAGTCAATGTACAAGATCCAGGAGGAAGGAGCAAAATTCCTGTTTTCCCATCCGACCCCGAACTCGCTCATAGTAAAATCGGCGCAGTCTCGTGGGGGAAAGCAGCATACTACGCCGGCAGACAAGGAGGGTAAGACGCTAGACTCTTACGGCCGTAGGATCTACTCCTCGTCTTCCCTCGGACTGAAGGTATCTAACTATGAGGCGTTGCTAGCTAGATACCAGATGTTCATCACAGAGAAGCTGGGAGACCTCTGTGATTATCTGCCGGACGAGAAAAGAGACCTAGCGGCACAATACATCAAGGAAGCAACCAGTATTGATGCTTTACAGATGAACACTGCCCGCCACCAGGTCGATAGCCACGCTAGGTCGATGATCGGATCCGTGGCTCTGAGGAGACATGCTTGGCTTCGCTCTACCAATCTGACTCCCGATGATAGAGCGAAGATACAGGACCTTCCATTTGACGGGGAGGGGTTGTTCAACGCCACTACAGACGACTCCCTCGACTCCGCGCAAAAGGCCCTGGCGACGGCCAAGAAGATGGGGCTCGTCCGCCCACCCCCATCTCAACAATTTAGACAGAGGCGATGGTCTCGATTCCCATACCCTTCCCAACACTACCAGCCATCCGGACAGTATCGGGGGGGAAATCGTCGACCTCAAGCCCCACAGCCTCAAGCACCACAGCGCTCTTTCCCTCAGCAACGCTCGAGGGGCTCGAGGAGGGGAGGCGACTTCACTCGGCGGCGCCTTTGACTCCGTCGCCAGCCCGACCGACTTATCTCCTCCAATCCGACCGGCTCTCGACACCAGCGTTCCAACCGCCTCGTCTCCACCACCTCAGGCACCTCTCTTCGGCTCCCGACTTCGCCAACACCTTCGGTCCTGGAGGACCATCACGACGGATCGATGGGTGTTGAGTATAATAGAACACGGCTACAGGATCGAGTTCAGAATCCTCCCTCCTTTTCTCGGGATCAAGGCCACCCGTCCAACTCGAGTGCTCCTAGAAGAGGTATCAAACCTCCTGCAAAAAGGAGCAGTACAACCGGTTCCCGCAGAAAACTTGGAGGACGGCCTGTACTCCAGGTACTTCATCGTAAAGAAAAAAGGAGGAGGACTCAGACCGATCCTGGACCTTCGAACGGTCTCCTCGATACCGAGGAGATAATCTCTTTATCCCACCGAAGAGATTTCATATGGTCACACTCCAGTCGCTCCTCCCACTACTTCGAAGGAACGATTGGTTTGCATCCATCGACCTCAAGGATGCGTACTTCCACATCGCCATCCACGAGGACACCCCAAAATACCTTCGGTTCCGAGTGGGAGACGACACCTTCCAGTTCGTAGTTCTTCCATTCGGACTTTCCACCGCGCTGAGGGTATTCACGAAGTGTATGGCTGTGGTCTGTGTGAGTCTTCGGGCAAGAGGCATCACCTGTCTTCCCGTACCTGGACGATTGGTTACTAGTGGCTCAATCAAAATGGGAGCTCCAGCACGCACTAGAAGAGGCCCTGTACCTCCTGGAGGACTTGGGACTCTGCCTGAACGTGGAGAAATTGGTCCTTCAACCAGTAAAGGAGATACAGTACATCGGCGCAAAACTAAACGCCTTCGAAGGTCGGGCTTATCTACCAAGCGACAGAGTGCGACAAGTAAGGACACTCGCAAAAAGAATTTCGAAGCAGCCAATATGCTCCGCTCATATGATTCAACGCTTACTAGGACATATGGCCTCAACAATTGCGGTCGTACGATATGCGAGACTTCGCATGCGACCCCTTCAAACATGGTTCATCAAGGAGTTCAAACCAGAGAAAGACAAACCATCCGTCCGACTATATCTTCCTCGAGCCGTAAGAGAGTCCTTGAGGTGGTGGCAACAGGAGTCGAATCTGAACGCGGGCATACCGTTCCAGTCTCCGACACCGAACCGCATACTGACAACAGATGCATCGTTGCTGGGATGGGGGGCCCACTCAGGCGATCACGTCGTGCAAGGCACATGGACGTCGACACAAGCCTCCAAACACATCAACTGGCTAGAACTGATGGCCGTTTGGAAAGCATTACAAGCCCTAGAGCAATACCTTTCGGACTGCCACATCCAAGTCGTGACCGACAATACTACAGTGGTCGCATACATAAACAAACAAGGCGGCACGAGATCAACACGCCTCGCAAGACTGACCATGCAACTCTACGAATGGGCTCTACCTCGAGGAATGTCCTTTGTAGCGATTCACATCGCGGGGAAGTCCAATGTACTGGCAGACACCTTGAGCCGTGTATCAATGCAATCACACGAATGGATGCTGGACAGGAAGGTAGCCGACTCACTGTTCCAGCGCTGGGGTCATCCGAGAATAGACCTGTTCGCCACCAGCGAAAACACTATGTGCCCCACGTTCTGCAGCAGAGCGGCGTCGGACCCGAATTCGATCACCGATGCCTTCCTGCTGACTTGGAGCGGAGACTTCTACTACCTATTCCCCCCAATCCCACTGCTTACACGTGTCATTGCCAAGATATCTCGGGACAGAACCAATTGCATCCTAGTATGCCCGCGGTGGCCGCGTCAACCTTGGTTTGCACACCTGCTCAGCCTTTCACAGGGAGATTACCTCCCGTTACCATTACAAGACAACCTACTAACACAACACAAAGGCAAAGTGTTTCACCCCAACCTACATTCTCTAAACCTAATGGCCTGGAGAATCAGATAGCGTCAGATACAGACCTCTCCGACGCGGTGAAGGAGGTTCTGTCTGCAGCACGGAAGCCTTCCACAAGACTATCCTATGCCAGAAAATGGACAGCTTTCCTTAATTTCGTTTCCCCCTTGGGCAAAGACCTCGATCTCGACCGTTCTTGATTTCCTCCACTCACTCATGACCCGGGGACTTAAATTTTTGTCAATCAAAGTCTATCTGGCGGCCTTAACAGCGTACAGGAGTGCCTCGACGGGGACGTCTTTATTTGTACATCCGTTAATTAAACAATTTTTGAAGGGGCTTAAAAATCTTCGACCTCCAGTCCGCAACATAGTCCCAGGCTGGGATCTACCCTTAGTCCTAAAAGCTCTGACAAAACCGCCATTCGAACCCATGGCTAAAGCAGACCTACGACTAGTATCGTTCAAAACATTATTCTTAATAGCAGTTACTTCGGCAAGAAGGGTGAGTGAGCTGCATGCTCTTCGAGTGGATCCACCTTATACAATCTTCCATAAAGACAAAGTCGTCCTGAGACCTGATATAGTTTTCTTGCCGAAGATGGTGTCAGAATTTCATCTAGGACAGGACATTATTCTCCCAACTTTCTTTCTGTCCCCATCGACACTGATCGAGAGATCGATGCACAGCCTCGACGTCCTGCCGGGCTCTACTGTTTTACAAAGCCCGTACGGAATCGGTGAGGAAGACCAATCAACTTTTTGTGTGCTACGGTCCCCCGAAATCGGGCCATCCTGTATCCAAGCAAAGACTATCCTCTTGGATAGTGGACACTATTGAACTTGCCTATCAATTAGCTGGACAAACTTTACCAGGGTCTGTGACGGCCCATTCCACTAGGGCTCTATCGACCTCGACAGCTTTCGGGAAAGGCATTCCCTTACTGGACTTATGCAGGGCGGCGACCTGGTCTACCCCCTCCACGTTCATCCAACATTACCGCCTCGACGTTCGAGCCAGGGAGCAGAACGCATTCGGCAGGGCGGTTCTCTCTTCGATCACCACCTGACTACCGACACCGACCCACCTCCGGTAAGTCAGCTTGCTAATCTACCCATATGTGTGTGATGCACAGAGACCACGAAGAAGAAGGACAGGTTGCTTAGCTGTAACTGTAGTTCTTCGAGTGGTCATCTGTGCATTCACACAACCCGCCCTCCTTCCCCGCTCGGTGTCTTCATTGAGTTCGATGGATACCAAAAAGGAAGTTGGTTGGGAAACCGTTTTTAGCTATTCCACTCGATATCGAAGTATATGCCGAGTTCGTATCTCTTTTTATGGTATCAAACGTTTGCAATGTTATCCTCGGTCCCGACGGTCGCAATAGGCGGTCTCAGGAAATTGAGGAGATGGGCGGGAGCCGTGCTAAGGGACACGCGCGGGGGGAGGGGCTCCCGCCCAATTCACCTCAGCTATAGAAATTTCCCGAACGATCTCAGCGCAGGCGCAGAGAACCCATATGTGTGTGAATGCACAGATGACCACTCGAAGAACTACAGTTACAGGTAAGCAACCTGTCCTTCCCCCCCCCCCCGCCAAAAGCAGAGCGCGGGGATCCAGCGTGCAGGACATGACGCGACGGGCGGCGGATCTGGCGCTGCAGGACATGACGCGACAGGGCGGCGGCGGGTCCAGCACGGCTGGCAGGGCCGGCGCAGAGGCAGCAGGTAGGCCCGTCGGCCCCTCCCGCCACATCACGGCCTGAGCCCCGGCGCGCAGCATGACGCTGCCTCACGCCGCCGCTGCTGACCTATGGCTGGTGGTGACCTATGGCTCACGTGTCAGCAGAGTGGTCCACACGTGCCACAGGTTCGCCATCACTGCTCCAGGGTAATGTGAAATTGGCACCATTTTCAAATGATAACCCTGGGAGCAATGATACCAGTGGCCACTAGAGGGTGCAGAAGGGCAATTTTAGTCATCCTGAACTTGTTTCAGCTGCAGAGGAAGCTTTGGATGAAAGTTCTGATTCAACATCAATTTGCCAAGATTTTCAGAACCTTCAGAAAGCAACCCCTACTTCTTTCCAAGCTCCCTGCCTGCTTTTTCTAGAAAGCTTTTGTGCAAAAAATAAAGGAAGCAGTTACCACTGACATTTCTGTTCAGCTTCTAAAAAAGAAAACCACATGCTCACAGAGCTGGTGCATTATCTCCTCTTCAGATTCATGGCCTCCTCAAAGTAGCAAAACGGGAAGGGCTCAAAAATATCTCAGAAGTACAAACACTCCATGGTATGACAGGCCTATACTTCTTATGAACCTGTGAGTCCCCTAATCCGTATCTCTTTCCAAGAGGGAAGATCTCCCCAACTTGAAGGCCTTCCCCACTCAAGATGGTAGCAGAACCCTTGTCCAGGGACCACCAGACAAGGGTTTTCCTCTCGCCATCCTTCAGATCTAAAAGACAAATGGTTTGATGGTTCTAAGATAGAAGAATTTCAAAAGTCCTTGAAAATCCATTCCTTTTCTAGAACCCGTTAATGACATAGTAAAATTAGAATGGACTACACCCCTAAATAGCAGAAAATTTTAACAATCTTGCTTGGAGGTTGTATCCCCTACAGCAGCAGGCCATGGAGTATCTGAGTACATCGCTCAGAGTGGCCGGATGTCTGGCCAGATGGGCGATCCATAAATATAATAAATAAATACATAAATAAATAAATAAAGATTTCCTTGGTGGATGCTCCCATAGTTGTTTAGTATCAGAAGCTATAGTGCAAAAAGATTGTGATACTCTTTTAAGGGACTTTGGTGAAAACATTTAGATTTAGCCCTGTGGAAAGCCCATGAGGCAACCGCTTTGGCCCTTTGGGTATCATCCACCTCATTTTTCCTATGACCTCTCTTACATTTAGAAGATTTAGATCAGGACACCAATCTAGAATCAGACTTCACAGGACTATTCAGAAGTTATCCAAAGCCTCAGCCTTGCTGAAGCCACCTTAGATTTATTGCAGTTCTTGGTCAGGGTCATAGCAGCAAACATGGTGGCTAGGAACTTCTTAAGGGTCAAGTACTGGAGTGTGGACTCTGCCTCCAGAACTAATCTCATCTCTGGTCCTTTCAAGGGATCCCACCTCTTCACATGAAGAGACTCTCATGGATGTATTGGTGGAGATGAAAGGCAAGTATAAGGCCATGTCTTCCATTCCCAAAAAGGAAGATAGATACCAAACTAGATCTGTGTTTTCCTCCTTTCATCCCGGAAGGACCAATTTTCAAATCAGTGACATAAGGAGTGGCATGCCTTCATTGAAAAGGCCAGAGTTTCTCATCCACCAAGCCTACCATCACCAAGTCCAGGAAAGGCAGGCAGCTGTATTGATACCATCTATGCCCAGGGGGCAGGAAGACTCCAGTTGTTTGTACCCATTTCTCAATGTCAGACCAATGGGTGCTTCAAAGCATCGGATGGATGGATATAGTATAGAGCTCATAAAGATACCATAAGGCACATTTCCACCAGTCTCCTACTTTCCACTGCCCTGAGAAGCAGAATCATAGAAGCGGTTATCGCCCTTCTTGTAGGAACGATAGAACCAGACCTAAAGGTTCATTGGCATACACTCAATCCCTATAGTTCCAAAGAAAGAAGAAAATTGGCACACAATTTTAGATCTCAAATACCTCAACAAATTTGTATAGTAACGCAGATTTCTCAGGGAGACCTTGGCCACTGAGAAGCTTTCCACCAAGGGGACATTCTCACCTCAGTAGATATTACCACAGTGTATCTGCACATTCTCATTCTATCTGATCACTGCAAGCTTCTCTAGTTCACCAACAAAAATAACCATTTTCCATATATTCTGCCCTTCAGCCGCACCTCAGCCTCTCACAGCTTCACAAAGCGAGTGATGCACCTATGGATACAGACCATTCATGTACCCCTATCTTGATGGCCTTCTGCTTTGTCTTCTCTTTGTCTCCAAGGCAAATCAGGACCTTCAGATCACTCTGACTTGCTGGAGCAGTATGGATTCCTAGTGAACTGCCTCAGAAGCCATCTACAGCCATCACATCACCTCCAGTGTTTAGGTACCATTATCGACACATCCCAGGATCTCATCTCCCTCTCTCTGGAGAGGGCCAGAAAGATCCAACAGGCAACCAGACACCTCCAGTACCACAAAACCATGAACTTCATGGACCTTTCCCATGTCTTGGGCATGATGATCTTGTGCGTTGAGATTATTCCTTGGTCTCTCCTGTGCTCAAGACCCCGCCTACAGTTGCTATTACTGCCTTTTTAAGAGGATATAGCCCACAAGCAACATTGATGAGTTATTCTCATGCGCACAGGCCAGCATTCTCTCTGATGGTGGTCATCACCCCACAGTCTATCCCAAAGAGTGCCCTTGAAGGACCCAGCCCAGATAATAATGACAACAGATGCCAGCTACAGAGCAGGGGAACATATTGCCAAGACCAGAGCGTATGATCAACATAGGAAGTGACCAACAGTATAAACTGGTTGGAGCTTCATTTGGTCACCCTAGCACTTCAAGCCTTCACACCCATTGTCTGTCATGACTGCCCCGGACCTGGGCCAGGATGTCTTCAGACAAAAATTCTGACATTGCAGAGCCTAAGGACCCTGTGGGACCCCCTCACTCAAGTGATACCCCAGGTGCCTCCAGCAGCTGTGGAGATGCTACATATGGGGTTGTTCAGCAATGGTGGACCTGGATGGGGCCCCTGTGTGTTGTATCTTGCCCATGGAGTCAGAGGAGGCCATTTGCCCAGCCCTAGAGCATGCAGGCACCAGAAGGAGGAGGCACAGTCTTCCACTTGGAGGTGAAGTGCACGCCTCAAGACCAGCAGCAACCAGGCTCTTCAAGAGTAAAGGTCTGCTTGTAGAGTTACGGTCTGCCCAGAAGTTGGGAGACATTGAAGCCAGGACTAATAGTTTGCAACTGTACCTGGGTGTGAGCTGGGAGACTTGATTATATAAGCTCTCAGTTGAGACCTGCTCATTGCTGGAACAACACCTTTATTTCAGCTCTTAGTACCTTGAAACCTAGTTTTCCTGACCTTGCTTCTTTGAATTGATCTCTTGCTGCTGATTCCTGGACTCCCGATAAGACCCTTTTCTAGGCTGGTTCTTTGGATTTGGATGGCTTGCCTGTGCTTGACTTCGGCTCTACCACAGACTGCTTTTGGACTGCCCTTGTTCTTGATTGGTAATACTGTGCTTTTGATCTCTGCCTGCTTTCTGGCTTTACTGAACGGATTTGCCCATTGTTTGCTGCAGAACTAAGCTTGGCCCAGCCATAGCACGATATTATAAAAGCACATTTCCTAGTAAAGACAGGCAATACTACCACCAAGGCACATTTAAATGAGCAAGAAGTAATCAGCTCCAGGACCTTCCAAGAGGCCATAGCCCTATTATCATGGGTTGAAAACAGCCTAAGGTCATTAACAGCCCAACAGATCTGAACATGATGGCAGGCGGGCTCAACAACCAGACTCAAATGATAGAATGGAATCTGGATCCATCCACTTTCACAGCAATCCAGAAGTAGTTTGGTTCTCCTGTTCATGTCATCAGCCAGCCACAAGGCCCAGAAGTTCTTCTTAAGATACTAGACAGAGGGAGCAGAAGGTACAGGTGCCTTAACATCAGCCTAACCCATGCGTCTCTTATACACACTCCCTCCGACCCTACTAATCTCTGGTGTTCTGCACAAGCTTTGCTCAGAGAAGGCTTCCAGTGATCTTAGGATGCCCCGCTGATCCCGATGCCTTGGTTCTTAGAGATCCTACAGCCTGCATCATCACCTCCTTGGTTCTTACCAATCAAAAACAACCTCCTCTCTTGGGGACCTATATGACACCCAGACCCAGTGCAACTCTGCTTAGCTGTATGAAAACTGAAAGAAGATTCATCCTAATCACGGGCTACCTGGAAGAAGTAATCTGAACACTCCTGGCTTCCAGAAGGCGATCTACAAACAAGGTCTACAAAACTTCTTGGAAATAGTTTATGTGATGGAATAGGAAAAATAAGGTGGAGTACAGGACGGCAGGGATACAGGAGTTACTAGACTTCCTATAAGCAGGTTTGAAGCTAGGCTTTGAGCCCAACATCTTAAAATGCCAGGCCTCCACACTCTCCTCATTCCTGTTGAGACCAGGCTCCAGACCACTTGAGTCTTACCTGCATCTCTAAAGAATCTTAAGAGGTGTGTCTCATCCTGGACACTACATGCAGTCCTCCAGGCCTTGCTGAAACCTCCGTTGGATCTGCTCAAATCATCCATCAGTTGCCCTGATGGATGACCTTTATCAGGAGAGGGACAGGGGAAGTGCGACTCTGTTGCTTGTCCATGATCACTCATTAGCTTTTGATACCATCGACCATGGTATTCTTCTGGACCGGCCCCATGGGATTAGCTTAGGAGTCAGTGTATTGCAGTGGTTCCATTCCTCCCTGCAGGGTCAGCTCCAGACAGTAGCATTGTGGGATTGTGTCTTGGCCCTTGGTAATTGTGCTGTGGGGTGCCATATGGCACAATCATGTCACCTATGCTTTTTAATATCTCTATGAAGCTGTTGGGTCCGGTCACTGGGGATTTGGGGCAAAGTGTTATCAATATGCGGATGACACCCAGCTGCAGTTCTCTGTTATATCTGAGTCAGGTGTGGCTATGCATGACCTGGACAGGTGCCTGGATGCAGTGGTGGGCTGGATGAGGGCCAGCCAATTGCAACTGAATCCTGGTAAGAATGAGACTTTGTGGGTGGGCAGTTCCCGGGTTTGGGCATTGGATAATTAATTTGTGCTGGATTGAGTTGCACTCCCCCTACAGGGACAGGGATGTAGTATGGGGGATGTTCTTTTATTCATTTCTGTCACTCAAGACCCAAGTGGCCTTGGTGGCAAAGTGCTTGTTACCAGCTTCAGCTGGTACAACAGCTATGACCATTCCTTGAGAAGGATAGCCTGGCTGTAGTGATCCATGTATTTGTAACCTGAAGATTGGAGTATTGTAATGAACTCTTTGTGGTGCTACCTTTGAGACTGGTTCAGAAACTGCAGCTAGTGTATAATACAGCAACTAGATTACTCAGTGGAGCTTCTTACCATGCACATATATAGTCATGCCTTGGATTGAGAGCATAATTCGTTCCGGAAACGTGCTTGTAATCCAAAACACTCTTATATCAAAACGAAATCCCCCCCCAAAAAAATTGTAGAGATTTTTAATTTAAGCCGTACTACAGTACTTGTATTGCAAGACGTCGCTTGTATATCAAGTAAAAAAAAAATTAAATAAATATTTAAAAATGTGCTTGTCTTGCAAAACGCTCTCAAACCAAGTTACTTGCAATCCAAGGTATTACTGTAACTCCTGTGCTGAAAGCTCTGTTCTGGCTGCCAATTAACTACTGAGCCATGTTCAAGGTGTTGCTTCTGGTTTATAAGGCCCTAAACAGCTCAGGATCAGGTTATCTGAGAGGCAGTCTTCTCTAGCATAGACCTCCCCGGTCTCTACTTTCTGAGGGGGAGGCCTTGCTTACTGTATGCCGGCCTACTGAGGTTCATTTGGCTGTGGTGTGGAGGAGGGCCTCCTCAGTTGTGGCACCCACCATATGGAATCATCTCCCCATTGAGATCAGGCAGGCTCTTAGTGTAGAGTGTTTCTGCCAATGACTTAAAACACATCCGTTTGCCCAAGTGTTTTCCTGACCAGCTGCCCTGGTTATCTTAATGAAATTTTATTGTTTTATCACTGTTTTATTGTTTTAATGACTGGCTTTATTGTATTTTACCATGATTTTATCTTGTAAACTGCTTTGGGATTTTTTAAAAATGAAAAGTGGTATAGAAATTCTCTGAAATAAATAGAATCAATACCAGTATAAATGTATCTCAAAGTGGCATTCCTCATAGCCATCATATAAGCTAGAAGAGTATCAGAACTTAATGCCCTGTCAATCTGTAAACACATCTTCATCTTCTCTAAGGACACTGGCCCTCAAAACTGACTATTTGCTCATACCAAAGATCAACTCCATTTTTCAGATCTTGGGAGCTGGTTCTCCCTCCTACTGCTAAAAACATAGTCACTCTTTCAAGTGCACCTGGCACAAGCAAGATGTCAGAAGGGTGATCAAAACTTACATACAATGAATAGAGTCATTTAGACAGACCGCCTATTTGTATCCATCCATACCATCTCCATGGGGGAAAGTGTTCAAATCTATGCTAGCACGTTGGATAAAAGCCTGTATTTTCCTTGCTTACAAATTTCAGTGCCTGGCCACTCCTTTACACACAACAGCACACTCCATTAGAGCAGCCACTACATTAGCTGCATCTGTACAGAGATTTGCTGAGTGGCCATGTAGTGCTTGTCAAGTACCTTCACAAAAGATTATAAAATCCATACTTCTACCTCTGCTGAGGTAGCCTTTGGAGGGAGGGTGCTACAGCACACACACACCCCTTGCCTAGGGCAGTCACCTAACAGATGCTACAGTTACTGCACATCCAATCATACAGTTGGGATGCTTCCTACACCAAACAGGTCAATGGAACATGGGTACTCACAATGAAGGTTCCTCCTTGTTTGGCGTACGGAGGCATCCAGTATCAAACCTTTCAAGACAGGTGGCTACTCTCAGTAACACATCCACAAAGTTAAGGTACACATCCACATCTTTTCTCTTTTCACAACTCTTGATTTTCTCCTCTACCTTATTTATAACCACGTGAGTGTATTTATGCTACAACTTTGGGCCACAAAATAGTGCTGAGGAGGAGCTTACAGGGGGAGAGGATACTTAAAAAGTTTAAGTCACATGGTTTTTGCCTTCTGAGCAGTAGGAAGAGCTATAACCCACAATTGGATGCCTCCGTACGTCACACAATAAAGAAGCTTCAAGGTGAGTACAAAATAATGTTCAATTCTACCCCATGACTCATCCACATGTTGACTCAAAGAATTCTAAACATTTAGTAAGACAAGGCTTCCTTTT
Source organism: Shinisaurus crocodilurus (assembly GCA_021292165.1). NCBI lineage: Eukaryota > Metazoa > Chordata > Lepidosauria > Squamata > Shinisauridae > Shinisaurus > Shinisaurus crocodilurus. Next base: position 47,090,237 of record CM037876.1, read on the forward strand.
TTCATATAGCATTTTTTATTCAATTTTTCCTTCTCTACCAATTCTGAAGTGAACCATGAATATTCATATGGCTACCGAGAACAATATAGTGAAAGGACTGATCAGCCATTTCAACCAGATCTTAATACTAGTATGATGTATTACTATGATGATGGAACAGGAGTGCAGATGTATTCTGTGGATGAAACACTACTTAAAGAATACGTTAAACGCCAAATGTAAGTAGACTCCTTAATGTGTGTTGCAGGTGGGCAAGGAAGAGATTTTTAGATGAACTTTGTCTTCATGCAAGACAACTTTTATTTAAAAACTTTGGGTTATTTTATGTATCAGTGGCATAGTTTGGAAATCAATGTTAACCACTTTGCTCATGTTACAGACATTTTCATTGTGAACTTTTAATAAGGGTGGATCTTAAGTCTTTTGTGCTATAAGCCACTTGTAAACTTTGTATGCATCCTTTCTATGTGGTGTACGTACTCATTTGTTGGCATTGTGCATTAGCTTGTGTAGCGAGTCTGTATGCATATGATACCTCTGTAATTGTGTAATGGTGCCTTGAGGTAATTCTGCAGTTTTTAATTTCACTTTTTGAGGAGCTTCTTGGTGGTTTGTTACTGTATTTGAACTGAAGAAAGCAAATTACTCCTAGCCATGTATAGAAATACAACCTAATCATGTACAAGGGAAGGGGAAAATACATGTAGAAGGCTCATTATCTCAAAGAGCGATATTGGAGAAAATTGTGAGATCTGTAATGAAGAGGCAGATGTCTTTTTCGTTGATGCCTTTCCCCTGTTTTGCTTTATTTATTGGTGGCTTTTATTATCCTTGTATTCTATGCAGCTTGTATTCTTGCTTTCTTTGTTACAGTTGACCTAAAAATAAAGGGAAAACATCTTTAAGGGCAGAAAGTACTAGCATGAGGCTATCCATTTCAAATTTGATTGCATTTTTTTTCCAATTCTTGCTGCCAGGCCTTGTGAGACCTGACAGTGGACATGCAGTTCCAATGTCAGGATAATCAGCTGGCTTCTACTACCCTGAGACAAGTGAGGGAGGAACACAGACAAATCTTCATTGTGGTCAGATTTCTGAGCTTGCAGTGTAGAATCCAGACCCACTAAGGTAGGACATAATGATGTCCCCCTCTGATGCTCAGCAAAATGCCAAACTTAATCATGGTCGCATCTTCAACTTCTTATTTAATTAATTTATTTAAAAGACTTTAAACCCACCTTTCAGGGTGCACTGCCCTCACAAAGCAGCTTATAATATTAGGAAAAAACACACACATTAAACTTACTAAGTTCTGTGGTTAATTGTAGGGTTTTCTCAGGTATCAAAATCTTAGTAGGGGCTGGATCCTTAATTGGATTGGAGGTTTCTGAGTCTTATCATAGAATATGTTTTTTGCAATGTTTTAGCAGTTTATAAGGTTTTCTGGCTCACGCTGGCTCAGCTTGTCTGAGCGTGGAAAGCTAAGCAGGGTCAGGCCTGGTTATTACTTGGATGGGAGACCCCTCCTCTAGTTTCCTGCATTGAGCAGGGGGTTGGACTTGATGGCCTTGTAGGCCCCTTCCAACTCTATGATCTATGAAATCTATGAATCTATGAAATTATCTGGAAGGTCCTATGATTTTCTCATTGGGTGCTAACTACAGTCCTAGCTTTACATTGTTATATTTTTTCATATTTTATCAAAGCTGGAGTACCAGCGATTCTGAAGTGTGTACTTTACAGAATCTGCAGCCCTCCAGAAAGAAGCTCCAAGAAAAGTTAGGATATTCACAGTCTGAATTCTTGTGTTGCTGATCATAGTTTTAATTATATGGCTTGCTTTAGAAGCATTTTCCCCACGAAGAGTTCTTTTTGTTTCATTTTTTAAAAATTGAATAACCTTATAGGAAAGAAGATTAATATGTGTACATATTTAAAATCTGTAATTAGCATTTGTGAAGGACCACTGCCGGTCCTTTTGCGCAAGTTAACGGGAGTTAACGGGTTAACCAGCACTGTAAAAACTCCCCTTTTGCGGTTTCCGGGTGAACCGAGGACAACCGCAGCAATAGACACTGGCTGAAAGCTTAAGGCATACAGATAGAGAATTTGTTTATAACGCCTTTAATGGAGCGTAGGGAAGCATTCAGATAAGAACTTCACCGTAAACAAGAGCAGTCTATAAAACTTAATGGAGCGTGCAGCTCAAATACACATTCAGCCTAAAGGAGGCTTGCAGAGAAAACGCAGACAGTATTGACATCAGAGAACCTAAGTTTCCTAGAAAGAGTCTCACCATAATTTGCTCTAACTTACAGCCGGTTACCGAGCATCCTGCTCGGGGTTGCAAGGCTTTGTCCTGACCGGAGTCATGGACCGGTTCCGTGTAGTCCTGCACCTTGCTTCCAACAACCTATCGGGGCTTCAGTGACCCTTTTTACCCCCTCTCTTCGCTCCCCCCTTCCCTCAGCTAACAGGCTGAACCGGCTTTTCCTCACAGGATCCTGGCACCCCTGGAGTGCTTGAGGGTACTTGGCAGCTCTTTGAGACTGCTGGGGGTGAACCATTGGGGTCTATGCAGATGTGTCCCATTGAGATGAATGCAAATGTAGGTTGATGCAAATGACTGCTCGGGAATGGAACTGCCTCTGCCCTAGGCAGAGGTTATGCAGGTGGTGGTGGTGGTGGTGTGTGTGTCTGGGTCTGGGTCGGCTTTCTCTCCACAGCATTTATTGTCATAAAGCTTGTATTGGGACCATCTCTAACACTTCCTTACAGCCATTATATTCTGCATCAAAGAGGAATCTTGTAAGGGTCTTTTTGGAAAAATTACCATATGTATATTTACAGTAGTTCACCTTTTGAAACTAGTTCTTGAAAATTGGGATTCAGAAAATGAACTGCATTTTGAACAGCAGCTGAGGAAGGGTTTGTGTGTGTGTGTGGAGAGTTTATATAGATGTTTTTTTCTAATACTGAAGTATAGTATTTGTCTTTAAAAACTTTGAAAAATCGTCCAGAGTTCTAAATACTATGTGAAGTTTGGCACTAAACTAGGTCCTATTTTGTTGTTGTTGCCCTCCTGATTATCTGTGACTGTTAGTGTTGAAGAAAAAAAAAAGAACTTTCTTAACCTACAGAACCTTGAGAGTATCTTTTCTTCCACTTTGTAGTGTGGAAACTTTCACTATTTCTGGCACCAGCATATAGTTGCTTATACCCTGAGCTTTAAGATAACTATGTAATCTCATAGCATTTCTGCATGTTTTTGCCTTCAGTGGGAAAAATGTTAATGCTGCAGATCATCAGTACCATCATTTTATTAGCATCTGTCTTGGACTAATTTCGTTCAAGACTCCAGATATAAAATTGTGCACATTTAAAATTGAGCCAACCACTTTCTAGAGTTTCTAAGTAGCTTGCTTAGTTAGTTCTCACTTGTGGGAGAGTATGCTTTCCTTTTCTTGCTGACCTATAATGTTGTGCATGTTGTAGCATATTTCTCAAATAGAAGAATCTTGCATCCTTTGAACGTTTTATAAGTTCATGGTAATACACGTTAGAGAGCAGTTTCTTGGTGATCACGGTGAATGTGAGCTGGCATTCCTTATTTCTTCTGAGGGAGTCTTTAAGTTGTCACGACTGTGTAATAATTTTTCACTTTCTCTTCTGTTTTAACGCTGAGAATCTCTTAATACGTTGGGATCAGTAATCATCTGTTATTTGTAGGCAAAACTTTTTAATTCTTTCCAACTCATTGAGTTATCTACATCGTCTCTTTAATGCTTGCAGGGCTATTAAATTCCTTTTTCAAGTTTTCTTTCAAAATTGTTTCTTGTCATGTCAGATCTGTGTTGCATTCTTTTCATTCTACTTTCCTGTCATGATGTGATCAATTTTTAATCAGATCAGGAACATTAGAATTTTTAAAAAAATATGTACTCACCTTTTGATTGATGGTGTTTTGAGATAGTTTATTCATGTTCCTCCAACTTTTGGAATGCATGGCTTCCGTAGCAACTACTCCCATCCACATGAATACTGAAATTACAAGTTCTTGATGCAAGCTACAGATATAATCAAGCAGTTAGTGTTCTTTTTCAGTTGGACATATTCACTTCTGCTCTGTATATGAAAATAGTAATTAGGCCAGTGTGTAGTATCTTTGTTTGTTAGCCATAGTTAATAGGCATAATCGTTTTGCTCTAAATCCTTTGGCTGTTACCCTATAAGAGTAAAGATTATTTGAATATACTCAAATTGTATATTATACTGTTGCTCAGTATCTTTATAGAATTGGTTGTAATGGTTGTATTCTTGATAAGTGATCATTGTTTACTATTCTACACCCACTGTAAATCATTTTTTAAAAGTTAATAAAATGGCAAACATCAATATTTAGTAGGAAGGAGATAAGAAAGTCAGTTTTGATAAAGGGTTATGGTAGTTTAGAAAAACATAGTCTGCTAACCTAAACATTTTTCTGTCTTCAGCGAGTATTATTTCAGTGTAGAAAATTTGGAAAGAGATTTCTTTTTGAGGAGAAAGATGGACCAGCAAGGATTCTTGCCTATTTCTTTGATTGCCAGCTTCCATCGTGTGCAGGCTCTCACTACAAACGTTAATCTAATATTAGAGGTAAACCAAATTTCATTTTCTTCTGGGTATATTTATACCACATTTCTTTTTCTTTTTTTAAACAGCAACTTAAATCTGTGGAAGAGAGTATAGAGCACTTCAGCAAAACATGTTTACATTTTTGTCTAACCTTGTAGAATTGCAATTTAAATTTGAAACAGTTACATTGATGACACAGTTTTTAATTGAATTGCTGACTTAAGCAGTCTGTTTACAGTGCAATCTTAATGTGGCAGCCCGTAACCCTCCGAACTCAGAGGATTATGGGCATCCTATGGAGGGCAGAAGGAGTGTGGAGGTGAAGGTTGCCTCCATGCTTCTCCCGCCCTGCAAGACTTAAATGGTCGATTTCAGCCATCTTAAGTCTTTTGCCCTGGAGCACGAAGAGGAGAGGTTGAGGAAGCGGTGCCAGGATACTATGTCTGCTGGTGGAGTCTGACTCCTCCCCACCCCCCGGAATGCCCACAGAACTCCCAGCTCCAAGGTTCTTTCCGCGCTGGCTGCGAGGGCAGGTGCTCTGGAGTTGGAATTCCAGCTCTGACCTTGAAGCGTGTTTCCGAGGTCGGAGGTGGGATTTCGACTTCTTCTATGGCTGTCTAGACTCTGTCTAGTGGCCATAGGATTGCGCCCTTAGTGCTTTACAATCCAGTTTTGGGCAAATACTATATTTAAAGTCAGAAATGCCAAAGCAACACCTGTCCAGTATGTAGGCTAATCTGTATAAAAATGAATTTTAATATATTTTCAGTATTTCAGTTGCTGGTGAGAGTTGGTGTGAGTGGGTGGCTTTTTAAAAATTTTTTAATCAAAGATGGGAATTTTAAATTATTATTTGGGGAAGGGTAGAAAATCACTTTTTAAAAAAAGCATATTTTGCTTTATTAAGCTTTATTGTTATTGACTCCTTACAAGCAGGGAAAGATGAAATTGTCCTCTTTGGCTTTTATCCTACGAAGTTAGGGATAACTGAAACAGTTTCAAATTTCATTTTAAAAGAAATTGGACAAAACATACACACAGCTACTGTAAAATATAAACTAGTGTGTGTGTGGTTATATTTCAGGATTTTTAAATTGAAGTGTTTGTTTCCTTGGACCCCTGTAAGGTTTAGAGAACAAGGGCACTTTGAGAAGTGAAAAGTACATCATGAGAAGGGCATTCTTGGCTTCATGAAATATCGGACTGGTTAAGCATATAGGAGTTCAGTTGGCTAGTATCCTAACCCTATTTTCTGTGTAAAACAAGTATAACTGTATGGAACAGCCCTTTGCAACCAAAAAAAGGTCCTAATCTTAAGGAACATTACATTTTACTTGTGTGCATCCTTATTAATATATATTTACTTGTATCATCTAGGCCTTAAAGGACAGTACAGAAGTAGAAATAATAGATCAGAAGATGAGGAAAAGGGTAGAACCAGAAAAATGGCCAATTCCAGGGCCCTCTCCACGCAGTCTTCCACAGACAGACTTTTCTCAACTTATTAACTGCCCAGAATTCATACCAGGCAAAGTTTTTGGTTCATATACTGGTAAGGTGCTTTTCTTTCCCTTTTCGGCCAAACGAAAAATGAAGTTATTTTCCAGTAGGCACATTGTCTCAGCAGAGCATTGGGTGATAAACCTTGGGGGCTTTTTCAGCATTGTGGTACAGACTGTTACAGGTGGAGACAGGTAAGTGATGTGTGACTACTTCTTGTGTAGCGGTAGGGCAGCAGGCAGGAAAGGAAGCATTTATGCCTCCTCCACCTCAGAAGGCCAAACAAATTTATATCCCCAACTGGAGCAGAGCCTCCTCCCACTTGTTGGCTCTTTCTTCTGATTGAAGGAGTCGTTAGTCTGGGCTCCAGGGCTGTAGGCCAGGAATCTTTACCAATAAGAGGAAGAAAGGGTGAGGAGCAGGGAGGTGCTCTTTCCATACTGGATGCAGTGGCTTCCACATCATCAACTCTTCTCACCTATCACCTCAGCCCACTTTTCGTGGGGTGGAGGTTTTGCTCCCAGCAGGAGCCCCAGTGGGAGAGATTAAATCAAAGTATGTGAAAATAGGGCCTCCCAGGGATGGGCTCATCCTGTCTCCCACCTTTGTGGTCTCAGGAGAAGCATCTGAGAGTACTAGCATCAGTCACCTCCTCAACATAAATGCCACTGCCAGGAAGGTTCTCCGGTACCTACTTTATGCCAAAAAAGAATGGGGATTAGAGAGCTATCTAGGACCTTCCAATATCTCAACAGGTAAGAGAAAATTCTGGATTCAAATCCTTAAATTATTTCAGAACAGTCCAGGAAGGGCAACACCTCTCTTTCATAGATCTGGCAGAGGTGTATTTTACATCCTGATTCTTCCAAATCACTGAGGATTTCTGAAGGTTTGCATATGAGAAGAGACATCCCCAGTATCTGGGAATATTTCCCCTCGGCTTTCGTAACTTGAGTTTTCGCCAAGATGCTGGTGCCATTGATAGCATATGTCCAATTCCAGAAAGTCCATCTGTATTCCTGTGTGTGTGGGTTTTGTGGCAAAGGCACATCAAAGCCACCTCGATCCTTGAGTCCATCAGAGAGACAACAGCTAGGAATATGGTTTAACTAAAACTTTAATAAGAAAGACTTCCCTAGTTACAGCACTGGTAGCCCTGAAACAGAACATAAACAATTGGGGAATAGCTCATTCATTACAAGAGAATTCTCTCTACCTTAACTCATAGCATGGATCAATGCTGGTCAGGTAAATAACCCACCCACTATTTGTCTCTGCCAAGCGCACGAGGAAGAACAATACCCACAGCTGCTAAATCCTTCTTTGGTATTTCTCCCTGGTACTTTCCCTCAAGAAAATGCCAGTGACTCCAGTCTGGGGAAGCTAACTCTTTTGAAGCCTCTTCGGAGCTTGCTCCTGAAGGGGCAGCGTAGGAAGGAGGATAGTTCTCCTCTCTCTTCAATAAGCTAAGTGGCTCTGGGCAAGAGGATTAAGGAGCCGAGGTCAGCATCTCCCATGTAAGTAGCCATTCTTCCTTCCTGTCTTTCCTATTTCTCTCTCCTGTCTGTAACTCTGTCTGTCTCCCTATCCCTTCTCCACATTTCCCCCACATATTTCTTCTTTTCCCCTTTTATCCTGTGCTGGCCTGCTTTTCCTCCCAATCTCCTCACCCCTGCCCTGCTCTAGGTAGACCCAGTTATGGCCACCAATACGAGCTGTGAGCATACATTGGCCAGAGCTGTCATTCATTTGCACTGCTGCTACTTGCAGCTGCCCCAGCACAGCCAGGCCCAATGAACCCTGTGGCTGGGAAGGTGTGGGACACCCTGGTGACACAGCAAGGAATCTGACAGGAGCAGTAAGAAGCAGAAAGCCCCACCGATCCCTCACACCCTACTTGGATGATCTTCTGATTCAGATTTCATCCAAGAGCTTGGATATCAGATATCCCAGTACACTATTTAGTATCTGAAATCTCTAAGGTTTTTGTCAGCAAGACAAAGAGTGTTCTAACTCCCAACAACTGTGTGTGATCCTGGATACCTCAGGGTAGGATCTTTTCTGTGTAGGTGGGTGCAAGAAGACAAACTCGGGAAGATGGCCCAGAGTATTCAAAGGAAGTCCTCGGAGGACTTGATGCAATGTTCCTCTCTGCAGAGGTCCAGTATTGGCTTTCTGGCCTCTGTCTCTTGGACACAACACTTAGGTCTCTTCAATGGATCATTCTCTGTAACCAGCATCACAATCTTAGTTATCAAGGGATGTACTCCCCATTACTTTTGTTGGCCTTTGTCCTGATGGTCTCACCAGTGTAATCTCACTAAAGGAGACCTCTTAAGCTCATGCGGGTATGAGTCATAACCACTGTAAGCCTGACTGGTTGGGGGGCTCATTGCCAGAATATTGTAGAACAGGGCTGATGATCTCTCTGGGAAGCAGCACAGCTCTTCAGTCGGCTGGACCTTGCAACAGTTCACCTGCCTTTTAGGCATTCTCCCACAGATTTCAGGACAAATGTGTGCTTATCCACATGGACAATGTTGCTACCAAAGTGCACAAGTTGCCTGGGGGAAACCAGGCAGAGCACTCTTCAGTCAGAGGCATCTCTCCTATTTTGGGCAGTGAACAGCCTGACCACTATCTCAGTTGAGCACCTTTTGAGGATACCTGAATGTACAAGTGGACTGGTTAAGTTGACAACTGGTCCAGAGCAAGTAGACCCTCCATGAAGATATATTCCCTTGCATTACCAGCTGCTGAGATATCCCAGTGCTGCACCTCTTGGCCACCAAAAGAAAGATGTTTTTCCTGGAAGAAGAAGCAACCAGTGCAGTCTCAGGTTCCCGGACCTCAGGGCTTCTGGATGCTTTCTATAGTATTTGGGGGTGGGGAATCATGTCCCATACATAGATGTGATTCCGGTCATGCCATAATTATCATATAGAGACACTTGCTCTTGGATTTCATGACTCTTCAAATGCCATCTTGCAGAGACAAGCAGTTTCAGGGTCCCGTTCTTCATCCATATCTAGATTGGCTGTGATTCCATGGAACCTTTGTGAGAGGCCAACCTCCATTTAGATCGTTCATGGGCCAGAGATTCCCAGTTTTTGATGTTTAAATTGCATTTCTTTCTTAAGATCAGCCTTATGAACATCTTTAAACCTCTTATACTGACCACCGATATTCCTGCTTTCCATCCTTGAGTTGGGAATAAAGTACCGGTAACTGCTTTGGGAGACGGCAGTCAGACATTCAAACAACATGACTGGTCCACTGAAGTTGGCGTTGAAGGATCATTTTTTCAACGCTAGTAGTCTTTGCTTCTTCCAGTACACTGACATTTGTTCACCTATCTTCCCAAGTAATTCGCAGGATTTTCCGGAGGCAACATTGATGAAATCTTTCAAGGAGGTGGAAGTGATGTTTATAGATAGTCCATGTTTCGCAGGCATACAATAAAGTTGGTAATACAATGGCTTCATAAACCAGCGTTTTGGTCTTCTTACAGATATCCTGATCCTTGAACACTCTTATGTTTCATTCAAGAAAATGCAGCACTTGTGGAGCTCAAACGATGCTGGATTTCACTGTCAATGTTAGCTGTAACAGAAAGATAGGTGCCAAGATAGAGAAAATGACTGACATTTTCCAGTATTGCCCCGCCAAGCTGGATAGATGGCATCACCAGAGGGTTAACTTGCACTTGCTGATGAAGAACTTGCTGATGAAGCACTTTCATTTTTTTGATATTAAGTGAGAGACCAAGTTTTCCGTATGCTTCTGCAAAAGCATTTAGGATAGTTTGGAAATCATCCTCTGAATGTGCGGAGACCACATTATCATCAGCATACTGAAGTTCCACAACTGAGGTTGTAATTACCTTGCTTTTTGCTTTCAGCCTACTGAGATTAAAAAGCTTTCCATCTGTTCTATATATAATTCCCACACGAAAGGGGAGCTTCCCCTCGACAAGATGTAAAATCATGGCGATGAAAATAGCAAATAACGTTGGGGCGATAACACATCCCTGTTTAACACCTGATCCCACTTTAAATGGAGCACCATGAGAGCCGTTGTCCAAAACCGTTGCCGTCATGTTGTCCTGGAGAAGTCGCAAGATATTCACAAATTTATTGGGGCACCCAATTTTCACAAGGATAGTCCAGAGAGCCGTTCGGTCTACAGTATCAAAGGCCTTAGCCAAATCAATAAATGCCATGTAAATGGGTTGATTTTACTCCTGGCATTTTTCTTGGAGCTGACGTGCAGTAAAAATCATGTCTACTGTCTGGGGCGGACAGAGGGGTGGAAACCATATTGAGATTCAGGGAGGATCTCTTCTGAAATAGAAGACGGTTTGCGAGAATCCTTGCAAATATTTTACCTGCGGTAGCTAAGAGAGAAATGCCCCGATAGTTTCCACAGTCTGTTCTATCACCCTTCTTAAAGAGGGTGATAATTATGGCATCCCTGAAGTCTTCTGGGATCTCTTCTCTTATCCGGATTTTTTCGATGAGTTTATGAAGATGTTGTACAAGTTCGGGGGGCCCTTCTTTAACGATTTCAGCAGGAATGCCATCTGGTCCACTAGCTGTGTTATTCTTCATTTGATTAATGGCTTTTATAACTTCATCCAAAGTGGGGAGTATTGCAAGTTCCTCTCTAATTTGTTTTTACGGGATTTGCGAAAAAATCTCATTATCCACCTTAGATTTGCGATTTAAAAGATCATAATAATGCTCTTTCCAACGCAGTGCAATAGACTCTTTGTCTTTTAAGAGTTTGGTGCCATCTTTTGATTGTAAAGGGTTTGTACCATAGGTCCATAAATGGCCCTTGTGGCCTTAAAAAAGCCCCGCGCATTATGAGATTCTGCAAGTTGTTGAATTTCTTCAGCTTTCTTTTTCCACCAAGCGTTCTTAAGTTCTCTTGTTCTTCTTTGGACCTCAGCCTTTGAACTGGCATAGATTTTTTTCTTGGCAGCACAATTAATATCATTTTGCCATATTTGGAAGGCTTTCCTTTTTTGGTCAATTATATATTTAATCTCATTATCATTTTCATCAAACCACTCCTGATGTTTCTTAGTTTCATATCCAATCGTTTGTTCACAAGCTGCAGTAATAGAGGCTTTCAGCTTAGACCAATGGTCCTCAGTGTTATCAGGAGGTTCCGTAGGTAGATGTTCCTTAAGAAGTGATTGAAGATGAGTTTGCTTAATAGGATCTTGAAGGGCGTGGATGTTCATTTTACGCCTACGTTGGGGAGCAATGTTGATAACCATAGTGGACAGGATTAGTCGGTGGTCTGTCCAGCAGTCGTCGGCACTCACCATGGCCCTAGTAAGAAGTACATTGCGGCGATCTCTAACACGGACAATTACATAATCCAGAAGATGCCAGTGCTTTGACCAAGGGTGCTGCCATGATGTTTTAAACTTATTCTTTTGTCGAATGAGCGTGTTTGTAATAGTGAGATTATTTATTTATTTATTATATTTATACCCTGCCTTTTTCCTGCAAAGATTCCGTTCAAGTTGCTATTACCAACTCCGTCTTTTCCAATAGTTTCTGACCATAAATCAAGGTCATGCCCGACTCTTGCGTTAAAGTCGCCCAGGAGGATAATTTTATCCTCCTCAGGTATCTCTGACAGGAGAGTGTCCAACTGGGTATAAAAACTTTCCTTGATGTCTTCATCAGCATCTAATGTTGGCACATAAGCGCTCAAAATAGTTACCTGCTGGTTATTGGCGAACTTTAATCAAAGAGTTATCAGGCATTCGTTATTGCCAGTAGGAACTTCTGACAAAGAGTTCATTTTTGATGGCAAAGCCTACTCCATGTATTTGTCGGTCCTGCTCAGGTAGTCCTTTCCAGAAGAAGGTATAACCTCCTTTTTCTTCCTTCAACTGTCCCTCTCCTGCCCTTCGAGTTTCTTGAAGTGCTGCTATGTCAATTTTAAAACTATCTCAACTCCTTTGCAATAATAGCAGTCCTACGCTCAGGGCGTTCACTATCTTTGTTATCCAGCAATGTCCGTGTATTCCATGATCCAAAATTCAAACATCTTTTTCGGCCGCTAAAATGGTGACCCCACTGGATGCGGTAATCCAGTCAGGGGAGAAGAGGTAGACTATGTTTAGGGCAACTTTTCTAGCCCCCTCCCCATACGGGGTGAGCAGAGTGGATCCTAAATAGGGCTGCTCAGTCATGGATACAGCTGCCGAGCTGCTCGACTACCTCGTTCCTTGAACAGAGCAACTGAATCTGCATCCACCGCCCATGTGCTGGACCATGACTAGGGGCTTCCGGATTCACAGTCCTGCCCCCGTCGCCAGTCGCCATGGGACTTTTTTGTTGGGTTGGGTTGGGTTGGAAGATGCCTGTGTGTGAAACTTTTATGTGGGGAGATCAGTGCACAACAAATCACCACACAAACTTGACAGAGTACTGACAATGATCCAATGGCACAGTTACCATGATGATTGGAAAACCATTCTCTGCTGCAGCCTTCATCTGCCTTCACAGCCGTTGTAATTTAGGTTTAATTATCTTCCGCCTGTTCTGCCGGTGAGGACTTTATGTTTTGGATCGGTCTTTGTCTGGTTCCTCTCCCCGGACCTTACTGCCATGGGTGACCCTACAGGGAGTACATAGCTCCCGACGGCATTGCTCACAGGGTTCATCGGAACATGCAAGCCCACTCACCACTTCAAGGTGACGATCCGGCGAGAGGGGAGCTTCCATAGACATAAAGGAAACATACCTCCATGTTCCTATAGCCCCATCCCAAGAGGTACTTGAGGTTCACTTTCAACCAAGCACACCTTCAGTAAAAGTCCCTTCCCTTTGGCATAACTTCAAGTCCCCAAATCTTCTCCAAGCAGATTATTTCCTTGGTGGCTCACCTGCACCTTCAGGGCATCCATCTGTATCCATATTTGGATAACCTGCTTCCCACAGAGCCCTCCCTAGCAAAGCCAGAGCCTGTCCACGGCTTTCTAGTCAATACCATAAAGAACCACCTATGCCCATTGAAGGAAATCATCTAGGTGCAAGCATAGATACCATCAAAAGCCTGATCTCTCTGTCAGTGTCTCTGGAGAGGATTCAAAGATTACAGCAAGAAGTCAGGCCCTTTGGTCTCAAAGGTCACAAATCTGATGCCATTAGCCCATACCCTAGCACTCATGACTTAATGTCTGCAAGTCCTTCTGTGGGCACAACTACATTTCCGACCCCTACAGTTGCTGCTGCTGCCATTCCAAAACAGCATTGCTTTCAAATGTCACCATCAAGTCTTCCTCACCACAGAGGTAAAAATACCCCTACTGTAGTGGGGAAAGCTGTCCCATCTCCAGAGAGTCTTGCCTCTCTGGGACCCACCAAGTTACTACAGATACACACTTACTAGACTGAGGAGCACATGGCTAGCACCATGTCATCCAGAAGACATGGTCCAGTTGGGAAACCAACCATAGCATAAATTAGAGCTCTGGTCCCGCCTCACCCTTCAACACTTTAATCTACTCATTCACAACCTAGTCAGAATAGACAACATGTCTATAATTCTGCATGCTGATCCTTTATCCCCAAAATCAACTATTTTACAGTTTCCAGGAAATCCTGCCTTCTTTCTGTACATGGAATTTAAATACCACATACAGCAGCACTTAGGCATACTGACCACTTGTTTGTTTACTTCCGTTCCAGTACCTTAGCGGAAAAGCACAAAGCTCAACCATAGCCAGGTACCTAAAAGCTTGAATCTCTACATCTTAAGATACTCAACATCTCCCACAACCATTGCATCTTACAGCACATTTCACATTGACGGTGGCCATGTCATCAGCCTTCTCCACCAGTGCCCCTCACAGAGATCTGCAGAGTGACCTGGTCCACTGAATGCACATTTACACATCATTACAAGTTAGACACCTTTGCTTCTGCTGAAGTGGGCTTTGGGAGATGAGTACTACAACAAAGTTTCTTTCCCACCTGACAACCACCACCAGCCCCCACTATTCAGAAACCTAGTTTGGGCACATCCCATTCTAGGATGCCTCCTCACCCCAAAGTGGCAATGGGACATTGGTCACTTACTGTGAAAGCCTTTTCTGGTTTGGTGTGATGGAGGCATCCAACCCCACCCTCTTGCAGGTGGTTGAGGCATCGGCTCAGTATTGGTATATGCCCTGCTACACTCCAGGTTGTGGCTGCTGTGCCTTATTGGAGGGGAGAAACCTGCTTGCCTTCCTTTTTTGCTGCTATAGCCTTTATATACCACCTCACTACTTCATAACAGGTATTCTGCCTCAAACTTAGCCATAGACAGAACTTGGGGTGGAGCTAAAGGGTACAGAGGTCACACATCACAGGATCCCTGCCTCTCCTGGGCAGTGAGGGGGAATTGACCAGTTCTTGAATGCCTCCCTCACACCAAACCAGAAGGAATGGTAAGTGACCAGAGTTCCATTCTACACTTTTCAAATATGTCTTAAATTTTGAAGTATTCTGTGATTTTATTTACCTTAATGCAGACACCAATGAGGAAATAAATTTAACATACGGTACATGAAAAAACAGAAGTGTGAACTTCATGGAAGAAAAATAGTAAACCAAATAATAGTAAAAATAGCCTGATATATTCTAAATACAGAAATCATTCTCAATTTTAGAATCTGCACCAAGCTCTCCAAGAATGGGAAGTCTAAGTACTAAGAAAAGCACTGAAACAAGTAACCTTCAAGCAATGTCTAAAGGATTATCTACAAGTTTGCCAGATCTGGACTCTGAACCTTGGATAGAAGTAAAAAAAAGACACCGTCCATCCCCAGCTAAGCCAAAGGTATTGTAGTTTGTAACTTTGAGATACAATCCTGAATGTATTTTGAGATAGTTCTGATCTTGGAATCTAGGAGGAATAAGTCACATTTGGGTGACTATTTTGACAGGGTGACAGAATGAGGTTACTGTGCATTGATTTTGCTAATATGGCTAATTTTAAGTGCATTACCATTTGCCAAAATAGTTAATACTATTGTCTCCAAAAGTGGCTCACATCATTTTAAAAAACGAGACCTTGGGCTTAAAAACAAAAAAGACAAGATGCACAAGGGAAGAGGAAATGGAGGGAAAAGATGGAGAAGGGAGATGAGTTTGATCACACCAGAATGAAGTGGTGAGCTGTATACAGACATTTATATCGAGTTGGGGCCAAGTTGATCTTCTGTTGCCAGTGTTCTTTCTTGGACAGAAACAGAGTTGTTCCTGGCAGGGAGGGGAGAGGCAAGCTCTGTGCAGCTCTTCCTTCTCTGCCAATGCCTGTTCTTCCCCTTGCCATGAAGTTCTTCTTGAGAGAGAAGGGTTTACCATTATCCATATTTGTGTTTGTATTGTCTCCAGCATCAGTGGACAGCAGCTGCAAATCACATGTCACTGACTTAGTTTTAGGAAAGGAGAATAATAATATGTAAAACGTGCTGGCCACAATCAACACTAAGTTAGATATACTTAAGCCCACCCATTGAAATCAGTGGGCTTGAGCATACTTCATTCTCTGAATTATGGCCTCTGCTAGAATTCTGCTGCACATCAGCACTATTATTTGAATTGAGTTGTAAGCCTAAAATGCATGGATGTGATATTAAGAAACATAAATTATCATTTGTGGATCTTTTTGTTCCATCTTGTATGGTGGATGCTAAAGTTGCTATTCCATTTTGTTCATTTTCTTTCCATTTAGATATCTGATTGTATTCTTTCAAGAATAATAAACTAGGTTGTGTCTTTGATTCACTGAAAGTTTGAAACACACTTTTGCCCTTTTCAGGAATTGGTGCCTACACTTGAGGAAATGTTGGGGCAGCAGCAGCTGCAGCCACTGCCTTCAGAGGAACAAGAACAGGAAGAGCTTGATTTTTTGTTTGATGAAGAGATGGAACAAATAGAGGGCCGCAAAAATACATTCACAGAGTGGTCAGACAGTGATTCAGATTATGAAATTGATGATCAGGATTTAAATAAGATTTTGATTGTAACACAGACACCACCATATATGAGAAAACATCCTGGAGGAGATCGCACTGGCAACCATGTGTCACGGGCAAAAATTACATCAGAACTTGCCAAAGTTATTAATGATGGCTTATACTACTATGAACAGGATTTGTGGATGGAGCAGATTGAAAATGACTGTGTTGCTATGAAGGTAATTATGTGTTTGAGCTGTTGGACAGAATATGATTTAATGAATGGGTTTGTTGCCAGAACTCTTGTTAGCAAAGGTCTACTTCAGTGGATGAAAATAAATTGGAAGGACAGTTTTGCTCTGTATAGACATGCTGGAGTTATTAGGCATAATGCTATTGTTCATAAAGAGTGCTGAATAGAATAGACAAATTGTGTTTGTCTTGGGTTCTGATTTATCAGAAGTTGTTAATTAAGAGTAGAAGTCCATAATTAAGAATAATAAAGCAGTTTCAGCATTGAACAATAGATAAAATGTTAATTATAATGCAGTTTTGTGATGTTGCACTGGTATAGTTGTTTGTCCCTTTTGTACATGTGTAGCTAGTCTTGGGATTTGGCGATCAATGAATGAAGAAACTGTCTGTCAATATTTGAGGCTACATCATTTTCAGAAATGAAAGGGGAACATTTAAAGAGTAAGAAAAATTGAAAATGCAGAAAAAGTGTAGAAGTTATGTGTCCGGTCTGTGTGAAGTTTTTGTTTTTCACCATCCTTTATAATACTGTACATATTTTCAAAAATACTTAGAGCCCAGAGGTTTGAGATCAAGATAGTAGTATGCTCTCTTTTGGCATGGGCTGGGGGGACTATTCAAGTAGGGTTTTACTCCTCCATCCAGGCTCAAGATTCATGTGACTGAACATTTGTTACTTTGCCTCCCAAAGAAAGCCCCTCCCAAGTTTTGAGAGCCAGGTGCATTTCTCTCTCTATATATTTTTTTTCTACTACCTGTTTACCTTCTAATTACCTTTTCTTATTCTTAATGGTGTCATATGCCCCTGGTTCTGGGGTTCCATATTATACCAAGGAAGACTTGGATTCAGATGGGTTGCAGGTTGGCCCACTTCAGGGTGGAACCCTCAGCTTTCCCTTCTATGCCTTCCCAGGCTGAGGATGTAGCTCTCCCATCTATGTCTGATTCTGAGGATGAGTCTCCAGCAGCTTCTCTTGCCCCTCAGCCATGCAGGAGCATGAGACCACAAAAACAGACACTGGCCCCTTAAGAGCTACAGTTGGCATCCAGCAAGTGTGGAGCCACTGAAAGACCAAGCCCTGTCAGCTTTCTTAAGGCCTTGGTTGGCTGTAGTCCTTTGGTGGGACAACAGCTCCTTATCGTACAGCAACAAATTCGAATTATCCTGTGCTGTAAGAAGAATCAGTTAAGTCTATAGTTGCTGTATTTACGTTGTCACATCATTCTTTTTAGATGAAAGCAGGTGGAAGAGACATGTCTTTGATGGAGGAGATACCACTTGCGATAGTCAGGCTCAGCTCAGAATTTCATGGCTTCCATGACAACTATGGGCCTGACTTAATTGACATCAGGCCCTACCCATGTTTCAGGGTACACTCTTGATCTAATATTCACTAACCAGGATGAAAGTGGCATATAGGTAGGAGAGTCTGAAAGAACTCCATTGTCAAGGACAGATCATTACTGGGTTTTGATTTCCTGGGACTCCTACGCTCTGCAAGTGGCGGGGGGGGGGGGGGGAAGCTAATAAAATGGTCCAGTCTCAGAGCCTACTGGATCCAAGATTCCTGAATGCTCTGAGGGATTTTCTAGCTGATAGAGATGACAATCCTGTTGAAGCTTTGGTTGATCTGTAGAATAGGGAGATAACCTCAGAGGTTGTCACCATTGTGCCTATGCACCCTCTCATTTGAAGGCAGTTTGTACTTCTTGGTTTTCTGAGGAGCTTGGGGCAATGAAATGCTTGGATAGATGGCTAAAGCAACAGTGGTGGAAGATTCAGGACAGATCTGACTAGACACGGGTTACATTTTAGGGCCTGTTCTATGGCCGAGATGGCAGCACAGAACAGACTGTGGAAACTATCGGGGCATTTTTCTCTTAGCTACCGCAGGTAAAATATTTGCTAGGATTCTCGCAAACCGTCTTCTATCTTTTTCAGAAGAGATCCTCCCTGAATCTCAATATGGTTTCTGCCCTTCTAGAGGGACAGTGGACATGATTTTTACTGTAGACCGAACAGCTCTCTGGACTATCCTTATGAAAATTGGATGCCCCAATAAATTTGTGAATATCTTGCGACTTCTCCAGGACAACATGACGGCAACGGTTTTGGACAACAACGGCTCTCATGGTGCTCCATTTAAAGTGGAATCAGGTGTTAAACAGGGATGTATCGCCCCAACATTATTTGCTATTTTCATCACTATGATTTTATATCTTGTCGAGGGGAAGCTCCCCTTTCGTGTGGGAATTATATATCGAACAGATGGAAAGCTTTTTAATCTCAGTAGGCTGAAAGCAAAAAGTAAGGTAATTACAACCTCAGTTGTGAAACTTCAGTAGGCTGATGATAATGTGGTCTCCGCACATTCAGAGGATGATCTCCAAACTATCCTAAATGCTTTTGCAGAAGCATACGAAAAACTTGGTCTCTCAATATCAAAAAAACGAAAGTGCTTCATCAGCAAGTTCTTCATCAGCAAGTGCAAGTTAACCCTCTGGTGATGCCATCTATCCAGCTTGGCGGGGCAATACTGGAAAATGTCAATCATTTTCTCTATCTTGGCAGCTGTCTTTCTGTTACAGGTAACATTGACACTGAAATCCAGCATCGTTTGAGCTCGGCAAGTGCTGCATTTTCTCAAATGAAACATAGAGTGTTCGAGGATCGGGGTATCTGTAGGGAGACCAAAACGCTGGTTTATAAAGCTATTGTATTACCAACTTTATTGTATGCCTGCGAAACATGGACTATCTATAAACGTCATTTCCATCTCCTTGAAAGATTTAATCAACGTTGCCTCTGGAAAATCTTGCAAATTACTTGGGAAGATAGGTGAACAAATGTCAGTGTACTGGAAGAAGCAAAGACTACTAGCGTTGAAAAAATGATCCTTCAACGCCAACTTCAATGGACCGGTCATGTTGTTCGAATGTCTGACTGCCGTCTCCCAAAGCAGTTACTTTATTCCCAACTCAAGGATGGAAAGCGGAATATTGGTGGTCAGTATAAGAGGTTTAAAGATGTTCTTAAGACTAATCTAAAAAAATGCAATATAAACATCGAGAACTGGGAAGCTCTGGCCCATGAACTGATCTAAATGGAGGTTGGCCTTTCACAAAGGTTCTATGGACTTTGAAGAAGCCCGAGTGCAAGGTGAAAGGGAGAAACGTGCTAAGCGAAAAGCACGTCAAATGAATCCTTTAGGACCATCTTCCATCTGGTAACCTGTGTCCTCACTGTGGGAAGCTGTGTGGATCTAGAATTGGCCTCCACAGTCACTTACGGACCCATCGCTAGAGTCTACACAATTTTTTTAGAATTTCCTCTTTTTAAAATCTCCTTTTTGTAAATTTTTATCCTGGAAGACAATGTTACTTGGTCACGAGTGATCGCCTATGTATGTATGTATGGCAGCAAAGAAATCATACTTTCATTCTAAGCCCTAATGTAATGAACATGAACCCTCAGCAACCCGCTGTGACCAGCTTGTGTGTCATTTTGCTGATAAAATAGCTCTCATTCACTTGGACTTGGACTCCACGTTAAGAGCAGGATCTGTGGTTTAGACTCAGACACTTGCCTGAGTTTCATCTTGTTCAGTCTGAGGATGTTGAAAAGGATGTTTGGCAGACATGTTAAACCCCTGTCCATCCTTGCTAATAAAAGCTGCCAGAGGGGGACTAACCAGGGGCATGGGGGTGGGATTATAAATGCCTCTGTGGTGGAGGCCTGTGTTCCTCTCTTATTGAAGGAAGCAGTTGTAAGACGGTTGCTGAAGGAGCCTTCACTTGACCCAACGATTCTAGATAATTTCAAGGCAGTCTCCAGTCTTCCTCTTTTGTATAAGGCAGGAGTGGGCAGTGGGCAACCCCCCCCCCGCTACCCCTCAGACTTGTGTAAAAAAAAGAAAAAGGTAGCATCTGGAACAGCCATTTTGACCCTTTTTTACCCCATAGCTACTGCAGAGCACCAAAAGGGTCAAAATTAGCTTGCAAACAAGCTAATTGTTATCCTTTTGGCACTATAGTCATTCCAGATACCATTTTTTTTAAAATTTTTGGGTGAGGGGGTGAAAATGGCCCCCAGACCCCCCAAAGGTCTCCTAGTGGTCTTCGAGTGGATGGTGACAATCAAACCCCATGCTTTCTTGGAGGAAACTGAATATTTGGATCCTTTCCAATCTTGGTTTAGATCTGGTTTGGGGAATGAAATAGTTTTGGTTGCCTTGGTGGATGATCTATGTTGGGAACATACTAACAACAATGGTATCCTTTTGGGATATTTGGCAGGGATAGGGTTCACCACGTTACAGTGTTTCTAGTCCTCGTTGACAAATGTTCACAGAAGGTGATGTTGGAAGATAATTGCTCAGCCTGATGGCCTGTGGGGTGCCTCAGCCTCTGTTTTGTCCCCCATCCTTTTTAACATCTATATGAAGTTGCTGGGGAAATCATCTGAAGTTCTGTGGTTGGGTACCATCAATATGTTGATGACACCCAATTCTATCTCTCCTTTTCAACTAACCCCTAGAAAGTTGTAGAAGCTCTGAACCATTACCTGGACACAGTGATGGACTAGAAGTGTGCTAACAAGTTGAGGTTCAGTCCAGACAAGACAGGTATTGAAGGTTAGTAGACAAGTTGATCCGGGGATTAGGAGTAAAGCCTGTGCAGGATGGGGTTGCACACTCTCTAAAGTAGGGATGATGAACCTGTGGCCTTCCAGATGTTGTTGGACTCCAACTCCCATCAGCCCCAGCCAGCATGACCAATAGTCAGAGATGCTGGGAGTTGTAGTCCAATATCATCTGGAGGGCAACAGGTTCCCTGTCTCTGCTCTGAAGGATCAGGTTCATGGTCTGGGAGGGCTCCTGGATCCAGCATTGCTCATGATGTCTAGGTTGCTGATATGGCCAGGAGTGCCAGTGCTCACAAGTGTACTTCTTCCTAGAGAAGACAGATCTCGCCATGGTGATACATGCCTTGATCACTATCAGATTAGATTACTTTGGCACACTCTTCATGAGGCTGCCCTTGAAGAGTGTGTAGAAACTGCAGCTGGTGCAAAATACAGCAGCCAGGAATCTACCTGGTGTGTACTTTCCAGACCATATTATACTAGTCTTACATCAGTTGCACTGGCTTCTGATTTATTTCCAGGCCCAATTCAGGGTGCTGCTCCTTACTTAAAAAGTCCTAAATGGCTTGGAGCAAGGATATCTAAAATACCACCACCTCCCATGTGAACCTACCCATAGGTTATGGTAATTTTCAGAGATCCTGCTTTATATCTCACCACCAAAAGAGGTTTGGTGAGTTTGAACATGAGATAGGGTCTTTTCTCTGGCAGCACCCTGATTTTGGAATTCCCTCCTGAAAGAGGTTAGATTTGCTCCATCCCTGATGGTATTTAGGTGGCCAGTAAAAACATTTTTATTACATCTGGCCTTCAGTGATGCTTAATTTTGGTACTGAAATTTTAGCTCTCCATCTTCTCTGGCTTTTTCATCTGTCAAATCTATTTAATATTGTTTTAGTAGTTTTTGTAAACTTCCTTGAGGTCCTTTGCTAGGGCTGAAAGCTGATCTATACATGTTTTTATAAACGTAAAAATAAATAAGCAATAGAACCTGTTCCACCCACAAAAGATTCTTAGGAATCTACTCGATCTTCTTCATTGTTCTCCTAAAAGGCCATTTTGGATTTAAGGTGGTAGGTCTCAAAGAACTCCTAATCTTCTTTCAGTCTTGCCTAAAGATGCGGTTTAAACCAACACTCTCAGATGACAAACTTCAGCCCTTGCATCCGTGTTATCAAAACCAGGCACCAAACCTTTTGGTCTGCACCAGAAACCTCTGAAAAACATCCTAATAAGTCCTTCAACAGTCTGCAGATTCCCTTCTTCAGAACTCCACACAATACTGGAAACACTTCCAAAACTTCCATTTGAAACACTAAAGTCAGCAATGTTAAAGACTACTTTCATTCAAAGTAGTCATGGTAACGTCTGCAAACAGGGTGTCAAAGATCAGCACACTCTCAATCAAGTACCAGTTATGCATTTTCCAAAATGAGTGGTTTTTGGACTACATCTTCCTTTCATTCAAAAGATATCTTCATCAGGCAAGATGTTACAAAAAGCAGCGTGGGTCAGGAGACTGATGTTGCAGATCACAGAAACTCATTCTTTCGATCCCAAATATTACCATCCTACTGAGCAGTTATGGCATGAATTGGACATCTGCAGAGCTCTCAAGATGTACATACAACACACATACACATTTAGACAATTGGACACTCTTCTTCCACCCCACTTCAAATGGTATCTACCTCTACTGCAGTGTACCATAATGTACAAGGCAAAACAACACAGTGCACTCCCCTCAGCAGTCCCATTATTAAACTCCCTGATCTCTGAATGCCAGGCTGCCAGCTGGTCCTCAGTGAAAACACAAGACACTACAAACTAGACACGTATGCATCTGCAGAGACAGCTTTCAGGAGGAGCACTATGCAGAATGTACTTCCTCTAAGAAAATAGCCATTTATCCTACTCGGGTGATCATACTGCTTTTTCATATTCCAACACTCTCACACCAAGAAAGGAACATTGGTACTTACTGTGAAGATTAATTCTTATTGGTGTGTGGAGGATATCCAGGATCTATCCCTTCTTGTATGCAGTGGCTGTTTTTTCTATTAGCCAATGCTTTTTATGGGCTTCACACAATTCTTTCTACACCACAGTCCACAGATATAAAACACTTCCAGAGGAGACTCCCCTCTCTGTTCCATTACTTTGTGAATATATACTATCCTTGTTAGGTTTCTGCGAGTTTGGCGACAGCATAGAACTGGGGAAAAGCTTCCTCCAGGAGCCCAAGTAGCAGAAGTTCAGTCACATGGTCCCTGCCTCTTGAGCCTGATGGGAGGAGTAAAGCCCAACCTAGATTCCCTCCACACACCAACAAAAAGAAATCTTTGTGGTAAGTAGCAGTGTTTCTTTCTCAGATTGCCAGGTGAAATGTTTGGATACTAGGGTATGGAAAATGTCAGGTTTGGATTATTTAGAGATAATAGCCATTTGGTGCAGTGGAGAAATCATTCGTACCATATGTTTTTCTCCTGGACAATAAGGAAGATGAGGCCTTTGCATGGACAACACTCTTAATCAGTCTTGCTATCCTAATCTTACTATTTGGGCAGACTTCTTGAGAAGGGTAATCTCCTATTTGAGACATAGGAAATGAACCTGAAAAGGCTGGATTTATTCCTCTTGTAATTTTTTACTTTCTTCATGAACATGATTCCATTGCATTATGTTTGCCAGCTGGAATAATTATTTAATTTTTCTAATTTCTTCTATCTAAAATATGTTAGTCAAATAATATGTTATTGGTTCATGTTGACATGTCTTTCTTCTGTGAGCTATTATCTCTGCAATTCTATAACTTATGATAAGTTGTTACATATATTCTTATCCCCATTACAGCAAGAAGTTGAAAACTTTAAAAAGTTAAATATCATCAGTAAAGAGGAATTTGACAATCTTACACCTGAGCATATCATCGATCCAAATCAGGAAATTCCTCCTGGCCCTTCAAGATCTCAAGAAGGTATATATCTATACCATTACATTAAAAATTGATTAAGCTGTCAAGATGACCTTGATATGGCACAGCCTGATTAAGAGCTCCATGATTATTCCAGTATTCACATTGTGTTCTAGGTGCTTATAGCCTTTCCTGTTCAATTCAATTACAGTGATCTTTCTATATGCCTACTGAGGATGTATGCATGAAAAGGTTCCTGACATGAAAAAGGGATAAGTTCTTACACACGTTAAGCTATAACGTGTACAATGAATCTCTGAATTAGAGCTATAGTGGATTAAATATATGAATATATGATTGGGAAGTGTGTGTGTGTATGTTTGGTCATGTTTTGTATAGATAATTATATTGCCTTCTGAAATATTGATAGCTTATTAAGCACCAGAAAGTGAGAAGGGATTCTTGTTCAGACACCTTTATGCAATTCTATGAGAAAATGAGATTCTGGGAAGTTGCAGCAAGGAATATAAATTAAGACAATGTTGCAGTTTTGCTTACTCATACCTGTATGTATTTGCTGCAGAATTTGGTTCCAATGTGGTGTTGGTTACAGAATCAGGTGTCCTGAGGATCGATATTCACATTTAAAAAGCACTATTCCTAGTCTTTATGGTTGTGAAGATACAGTAGAAAGTGTGTTTGAAATGCTTCTTGACATCTTGGAAGCCATAGAAGTGGCTGAACAGCGTGCCCAAATAAATCAAAATCTAGTTTTGTTCGTTGTGCAATAATCTCCCTGCTCATAATTTCTTTTGATCAGCCTTCCCCAGTCTGGTGCCTTCCAGTTGTTTTGGCATCATCTCTGACCATTGGCCATGTTAGCTGGGATTGAAGGGATTTGTGGTCTAAAACATCTGGTAGGCACTATGTTGGGGAAGGTTGTTTTGGATGGTTTTATTGTTGTATTGGGAGAACTGTGTTGTCCTCCACTTTGAGAATTTTGTATTGAATGGCAAGTTATAAGTTATCTAAATAATTAATAAACAAGATTTCAAGTAGTTGGGTGAAGCTTCAGTTCCCGGCTTAGTTTCTTGCCTCTCTCTGTGAATAGCAGAACCAGGAAAATTATGCAAAATAGTAAGCATAGAAGAAGAAATTGTGCATAATATGGGCAATATATACGTTTGTTTAATGTACATATCTTATTAAAAATGGCAGGATTGAACTTTTCTTGGTACAGAACAGGATGGATTGATTTAGATCATTGATCTGAATCAAGTTTCCCATTTTGCAATTCATATATTTCCTGAACAAGCATGCATACCAACTAGTTTCTATAATATATTTTTTTAAAAATGGTTTACAGGTAGAGCCTTTTTACTACCTAGAAACATAATCCAGTTTTTGACAATGCAGCCCAAGTGCCTTTTGTACTGCAAAATTATGTCTATTAGCAAGAGAAGATAAATATCTGTATTTGTATTCATTCAGTGATACTAAGTAAGATCACTTGAAGGTTGCATTTTTATGCAACTTATTGTTCAAGTACGTTCCATTGAAGTAAGTGGAATTTACTTATGAGTAAACATGCATTGGGCTGTAACAAGTGTCTAGCATTTTCCAGAAGCAAGGGCAAAATAGTTTTTTTCTCATGAGATGGAAAATGAAT
This sequence comes from Shinisaurus crocodilurus, assembly GCA_021292165.1. Lineage (NCBI taxonomy): Eukaryota > Metazoa > Chordata > Lepidosauria > Squamata > Shinisauridae > Shinisaurus > Shinisaurus crocodilurus. Next base: position 47,115,813 of record CM037876.1, read on the forward strand.
GTCTATGCTGTTTGGTAAAGTCATAAATATTAATAATTTGAGAACTGAACATGTTTCAGAGCTCAGGTAGTTGGAGGGCATAAAATAGGAATACAGGTGGATCTATTTTTGCTCAGTGGACAATTCTGGTGCGATTTAGAGGGCATCTCCTGGATACTACCATCTTTGGTGACTTCCTCATAGCCGGGTCAAGTAGGAAGCTTACAGTATAAGTATAATACATGACACTGTGTCACTTACAGTGCTTAACCTCAGAAGTCAGGTACTTTCCCGAGAGGGTTCCCTCTCTTACATAGAAAAATAACCATTAACACAGTGTAAGTGCATACTTTAATGTGTTTGTCATAATTCCTTTTAAACCAGGCTTTTCTTTTCTTTCTTTTCTTTCTTTCTTTTAAGAAAAAGGCAGTATGATTGATTTCCCCCCCTAAAGTCTGTTTAAAAATAATTGTTAAAATCCTATAGATACAGACTGCTGTAGTACTATTGTGGCACAAGCCCTGAATGATAGGCTAATGACTATTGAAAATAGGGAAAGTTCTGAAGCATCTGATGTTCTAGCAAAGAAAAACTTATAGAAATGTAATCTCCTTACTGCTTGCATAACAAAGATCCAGACACTGGATATTCTTGATCCCCAGCCAAATAACATTACTTGGGTTCTAGCATGTTAGATTCTTCCAGTGCATGTTAGGACAAATTTAGCTGGTCCTTAGAAGAAGAAAAAGCTAGCTCTGGGTGGATAGGAAGCACTACCCTTTTCTACATTTACTTCGTGTTGCCAAGAGACAGAAGTACCCAGTGTGTGGGTCACTGTCTATCAACAAATAGAAGACTTTACAGGGAAGCTTAAATTCTTAATTTTTACATAGGGCAGTAACCAATGGTGTCATTCCACAAACTCAAATAGTGCTAGCAGAGCTCTGCCAAATCTTTCAGTTGTGCAGCCAGTTATACAACAGGTTGCGCAAGCACAATGCACAACTGGTTGAACAACAAGTCGCGCAAGCAGAATGGGCAACTGGTTGCACGAGCAGACTGTGCAACCATGCTTCTGCAAATATAACTTCAGTTGGATTCTCCTCTTGCACATAATTTGGAACCTAATTTCCACTAGTGCAACATCATTCGCTCTAGCAGAATGACACAGTTGGATACTGCCCAATGTACATACACAGTAACTTTTGATACTGTAAATAAATATATCATCCTTTATCTATGCCACATATGTCTATGTCGCATTTGTGCATGCATGTACACACACACATATTCCAGATCGCCTTTGTTCTGTTATGTTAAGTTTAATCCATACCCCACATTCAGCACCCAAAGTGGCTTACAATACTTAGAAAAGAGTGGATTAAAAACAGATGCAGTAAAACAAAGTAGTGGCCAGTAAAGGCCAATTAGGAAGCCCCAAAACGCAGCTGAAAGCAAGATCAATCAATCTTCTGGTCTTTCTGCTTAGACTTAACTGAAGAGCTGGCTTGTAAATTGTTTGGCATCCAAGAAATACCTCCAAGAACAATGGCTCGCTCACTGCCAACAGCTGTTCCTGAATCTCCTAGAATACACCCTACCAGAACACCCAAAACACCTCGTACGCCAAGACTACAGGTTCCTAACAAAACACCAAGGTTCTATCCTGTGGTTAAAGAAGCAAGATCCATTGATGTTAAGGTAACTAAAAACATTCTACATACGTTTCCAGATCCTAATAACTTACTGTTTCTTATCACCAGAGAGCATAGCATTTGAAACACTTTACAACAACAACAACAACAACAACAAAACCCTGCTTCTCAATATTTCTTTCAGGGTAGGAAATAATAATTTTGGATTTGGTCAAAACTATTACATCCATAATGAAATACACAGTTAACTTCTTGTTAAGGCTAGGCAGTTGAGTAATCATCCTCAACTTTATGACCTCATAATGCATATGATGTGCAATGTGAAATTTTATGAAACTGGACTTTAATTAGGCTGTGATTCTTCAGAAAAGTAGCTCCAGTCACATCAGGAAAATATAATGCTTTATTTTATTTTAGACACGAAGGAAAAGAAAAACTCGGCATAGTACAAACCCTCCATTAGAAAGTCATGTTGGTTGGGTAATGGATTCCAAGGATCACAGGCCAAGAACATCTTCTGTAAGGTAGTAGTATTTTTTTAATGTGGTAACTTAGTCTAATTTTTTGTACTCATATAATCATTTTAAAGATTACAGTTTAATTTGATTGTCTTGCAAAATAAGAAAAAGAGGAAGAAAGTAACAAGAAGGAAATATTTCCCTAAAAGTTGCTACTCATTTTGTACTTGGGACTTGCAGCATCAGTTATAAAGGAAGTTTGCAATTATAAATGGTGCTTTCTTCAAGAAAACATACACGAACTGTAATTATCTGGGGTGGGGGAATGGGCACCAGCTTACATCTATTTCTTTGGGAAAAGCCACAGTTTATATATGTTGGTGTTCTTCGTAACTGACGCCCTTTACATATACACACATGATTATGAAGGTGTCTGTGTAAGACAGGGGTAACGAAACTGTGGTCCTCCAGATGTTGTTGGACTGTAACTCCTATCATCCCTGATCATTGGCTGTGCTGGCTGGGGGTGATGGGAGTTAGAGTCCAACAATAGCTGGAGGGTCACATATTAACTGCTTGTTATGTTCAGGTATTGCCTATTGATCAGTAACAACTCCTGACAATATATGCTTTCAGGTTTTCTTGGGAATGATTCTATGTACAGGCAGTCCCTGAGTTAAGAACGTCCGACTTATAGACAACCCATACTTAAGAACAGATTTCTGGGTTCCCCGGCACGACGTCATTTACATAGAGTACATAGCATAGTATACTACGCAATTTGTGTAAATGCCAATTTTAACGTATAGAACACTATGCTGTTCCGACTTACATACAAATTCAACACTCTTAAGAACGGAACTCGTTCGTAACCTGGGGACTGCTTGTATATTAATGGAATGGGAATCTTTTCCAGAATACAAGGGGTTGGATTCAGACTTAGTCATACTTAGGGTAGACCCATTAAAATTAATGGAACTTGTCATTGCTAAGTTGTCCCATTGATTTCAAGAGGTCTACTCCTAAGTATGACTAAGTCTGGATCCAATCCATTGTGTATTGTACAAAACAGCCCCAACTTAAGAATTGTAGAAACAGAATTTTTAAAACTGCATTTGGAAGTACTAAACTATTTGCTGGTAGACTTTACATTGCTGGTTTACATTTGTGTTGCATTTAGCATTGATTCTTGTGAAATAATTTTTATCTGCTTAATAGTAAGCATTGTCTCAAGATATTATCTTTTTCAAAGCAGGAAATAGTCAAACTGTCCCAAGAAAACCTGAAGGATATGTTTTCAGGGGTATGATAAGTAATAGCCTGACCACAACATGTGATTAACTTCAAAGCTTTGAAATCTTACTTGGGAATGTAGTAGGTGATGCTGCATCTGTCATGCACACTTGTTTTCTGTAATGACAGCTACAAGGCTGTTCTGTGGTATTCCAGATCTCTTGCACCAGAACTAAATGGCATTTGCAGTAATGAGGAATCTCACCTTGACTTATCAGAAGAGGCAGAGCTTGATAAAGCGTTTGGCAAGCCCATAAGGCACACTGGAGAGTCTTGCTCACAAGCAAATGTAGATATAAATCTACACCTTTGCTTTGCTACACATAATTGTTTTTCATTTTACCTGCAGTTTAATTACAACCTGAAACTTGATCAGAGCAGATTCAAATGTTCAGAAACAAATGTGTGGTGCCTTCATCTTGGAAGTATACTGTTTGTAGGCAACAGGTTGCATGTTTTAATGTTTCCCCATGACAAAATTTCCCTGTATGTGAGGGTAGCGGTTCTCATTTAATCGTCTTCATGATATACAATAGCTTTCTGTGTTCTAGCCATTTTTGACACAGTTAAGTATTTGCATATGCTGTCTTGCCATCTGCATTTTGAAAGTAGTAAAGTCTCTGGAGGGATGCACATGTTTATTCTGAACATTTAAATTAACCATAACTTTTCAGTGTTGGAAATTGAAGTTGGTTCTACATTGTCTGCTGAAACAAAATGCAACTACCAATATTATCACCAAAAGAAAAGAAAAAGCCCTGCCTTGTTTGTTTTTATTTTCTTTAGCAGTTCAAATACATCACCTCTGGAAGGTACTCCACTATCAGGAAGTTACGGGTGTACCCCTCATTCGCTTCCCAAATTTCAGCATCCTTCTCATGAACTTCTAAAGGAAAATGGTTTTACTCAGCAAGTGTACCACAAGTATCGCCATAGATGCCTAAATGGTAAAACTAATATTTTCTGTAACTTTAGCTGGAAATAAGAACTGTAGCCTGTTCACTACATTTTCTGTGTTAGTAGAAACAAATGTGTGATATAGATAGCTAGATATTGATATCAGAATAAATGCTTTGTAATTAAATTCAAGTGAAAAAATAAACATTAACTTGTACCTGTTTCTTTGATCCCTTGAGTGTGTATGGATAGGCATAAATGCTGCTTGTTCTGTCTGTTCAATTCTTGAGCAGTATGAAAAATAGATTTCTATCTTTTGAAATGGTCAGCTGATCACAGCATGATATAGAATGTAGCAAGTTGAATGAGCATGTAAAAGCATTCTGATAATGTCTGAAGTTCACTGTTTTTCTATATAGAAATGCAAGTTTGAAGTCCTGACTTCCTTGAAGGGAGTGATATAAATATAAAAAGCACATCAATAAAGGTGATATGTGACTTTAACATTCACACGAACTCTTTTCAGGCTGTTGCCTAAGTTGTGTGCTATTTGTGCTTTAAGGCATAGTTTAATATAAAGCATCCGTTTAGCAGATAGTTCAATTCTAAACAGATTTTCTCACTCTAGTACTACTTTTTCTTTCCAGAAAGAAAACGTTTGGGAATTGGCCAGTCACAAGAAATGAACACACTCTTTCGTTTCTGGTCCTTTTTCCTAAGAGACCACTTTAACAAGAAAATGTATGAAGAATTCAGGCAACTTGCTCTAGATGATGCAAAAGAACACTACAGGTAATGCTAGGTATTTTGTTAGACTTGTAAAGTAGATATGGTACAGTAGTAGGCGATCATTCGTGACCGAGTAAGATTGTCTTTCAGGATAAAATTACAAAAAGAAAATTATAAAAGGAGGAAATTCTAAAAAAATTGTGTAGACTCTAGCGATGGGTCCGTAAGTGACTGTGGAGGCCAATTCTAGATCCACACAGCTTCCCACAGTGAGGACACAGGTTACCAGATGGAAGATGGTCCTAAAGGATTCATTTGACGTGCTTTTCGCTTAGCACGTTTCTCCCTTTCACCTTGCACTCGGGCTTCTTCAAAGTCCATAGAACCTTTGTGAAAGGCCAACCTCCATTTAGATCATTCATGGGCCAGAGCTTCCCAGTTCTCGATGTTTATATTGCATTTTTTTAGATTAGTCTTAAGAACATCTTTAAACCTCTTATACTGACCACCAATATTCCGCTTTCCATCCTTGAGTTGGGAATAAAGTAACTGCTTTGGGAGACGGCAGTCAGACATTCGAACAACATGACCGGTCCATTGAAGTTGGCGTTGAAGGATCATTTTTTCAACGCTAGTAGTCTTTGCTTCTTCCAGTACACTGACATTTGTTCACCTATCTTCCCAAGTAATTTGCAGGATTTTCTGGAGGCAACGTTGATGAAATCTTTCAAGGAGATGGATATGACGTTTATAGATAGTCCATGTTTCGCAGGCATACAATAAAGTTGGTAATACAATGGCTTCATAAACCAGCGTTTTGGTCTCCTTACAGATATCCCAATCCTCGAAACTCTATGTTTCATTCGAGAAAATGCGGCACTTGCGGAGCTCAAACGATGCTGGATTTCACTGTCAGTGTTAGCTGTAACAGAAAGATAGCTGCCAAGATAGAGAAATGACTGACATTTTCCAGTATTGCCCCGCCAAGCTGGATAGATGGCATCACCAGAGGGTTAATTTGCACTTGCTGATGAAGCACTTGCTGATGAAGCACTTTCGTTTTTTTGATATTAAGTGAGAGACCAAGTTTTCTGTATGCTTCTGCAAAAGCATTTAGGATAGTTTGGAGATCATCCTCTGAATGTGCGGAGACCACATTATCATCAGCATACTGAAGTTCCACAACTGAGGTTGTAATTACCTTGCTTTTTGCTTTCAGCCTACTGAGATTAAAAAGCTTTCCATCTGTTCGATATATAATTCCCACATCAGTGGGAAGTTTCCCCTCGACAAGATGTAAAATCATGGCGATGAAAATAGCAAATAACGTTGGGGCGATAACACATCCCTGTTTAACACCTGATCCCACTTTAAATGGAGCACCATGAGAGCCGTTGTTGTCCAAAACCGTTGCCGTCATGTTGTCCTGGAGAAGTCGCAAGATATTCACAAATTTATTGGGGCACCCAATTTTCACAAGGATAGTCCAGAGAGCCGTTCGGTCTACAGTATCAAAGGCCTTAGCCAAATCAATAAATGCCATGTAAATGGGTTGATTTTACTCCTGGCATTTTTCTTGGAGCTGACGTGCAGTAAAAATCATGTCTACTGTCTGGGGCGGACAGAGGGGTGGAAACCATATTGAGATTCAGGGAGGATCTCTTCTGAAATAGATAGAAGACGGTTTGCGAGAATCCTTGCAAATATTTTACCTGCGGTAGCTAAGAGAGAAATGCCCCGATAGTTTCCACAGTCTGTTCTATCACCCTTCTTAAAGAGGGTGATAATTATGGCATCCCTGAAGTCTTCTGGGATCTCTTCTCTTATCCGGATTTTTTCAATGAGTTTATGAAGATGTTGTACAAGTTCGGGGGCCCCTTCTTTAACAATTTCAGCAGGAATGCCATCTGGTCCACTAGCTGTGTTATTCTTCATTTGATTAATGGCTTTTATAACTTCATCCAAAGTGGGGAGTATTGCAAGTTCCTCTCTAATTTGTTTTTGCGGGATTTGCGAAAAAATCTCATTATCCACCTTAGATTTGCGATTTAAAAGATCATAATAATGCTCTTTCCAACGCAGTGCAATAGACTCTTTGTCTTTTAAGAGTTTGGTGCCATCTTTTGATTGTAAAGGGTTTGTACAATAGGTCCATAAATGGCCCTTGTGGCCTTAAAAAAAGCCCCGTGCATCATGAGATTCTGCAAGTTGTTGAATTTCTTGAGCTTTCTTTTTCCACCAAGTGTTCTTAAGTTCTCTTGTTCTTCTTTGGACCTCAGCCTTTGAACTGGCATAGATTTTTTTCTTGGCAGCACAATTAATATCATTTTGCCATATTTGGAAGGCTTTCCTTTTTTGGTCAATTATATATTTAATCTCATTATCATTTTCATCAAACCACTCCTGATGTTTCTTAGTTTCATATCCAATCGTTTGTTCACAAGCTGCAGTAATAGAGGCTTTCAGCTTAGACCAATGGTCCTCAGTGTTATCAGGAGGTTCCGTAGGTAGATGTTCCTTAAGAAGTGATTGAAGATGAGTTTGCTTAATAGGATCTTGAAGGGCGTGGATGTTCATTTTACGCCTACGTTGGGGAGCAATGTTGATAACCATAGTGGACCGGATTAGTCGGTGGTCTGTCCAGCAGTCGTCGGCATTCACCATGGCCCTAGTAAGAAGTACATTGCAGCGATCTCTAACACGGACAATTACATAATCCAGAAGATGCCAGTGCTTTGACCAAGGGTGCTGCCATGATGTTTTAAACTTATTCTTTTGTCGAATGAGCGTGTTTGTAATAGTGAGATTATTTATTTATTTATTATATTTATACCCCGCCTTTTTCCTGCAAAGATTCCATTCAAGTTGCTATTACCAACTCCGTCTTTTCCAATAGTTTCTGACCATAAATCAAGGTCACGCCCGACTCTTGCGTTAAAGTCGCCCAGGAGGATAATTTTATCCTCCTCCGGTATCTCTGACAGGAGAGTGTCCAACTGGGTATAAAAACTTTCCTTGATGTCTTCATCAGCATCTAATGTTGGCACATAAGCGCTCAAAATAGTTACCTGCTGGTTATTGGCGAGCTTTAATCAAAGAGTTATCAGGCGTTCGTTAATGCCAGTAGGAACTTCTGACAAAGAGTTCACTAGCTCATTTTTGATGGCAAAGCCTACTCATGTATTGGTCGGTATAACAAAACATAACAAAAACATGGTACAGTAACGAAGTGCCAGTTTGTATAGATGTGTCAGTAGCACTTATTTGGTGCTTCTGAAAATTTGCATATCCAAATAAAGTAGTTCCAGCACTTAAAATAAATGATAGGATTGGTTTTTCATCATGACACATAACTAATGTTCACTATTGAATATGGAGCTCATAAGGGGACATTAAAAATGATCAGACGGATAATGCAAAGAGTCTGTGTATGATAGAGCGTCTCCTCAGTCTTTCTTATAGACTACCATTTTTAAAGAACCGTATATGTGTTTCTCAAAAGCATATGCAGGACTAATGTGTCAAAGAACTTTGTGACAGCATCTTGGACAGATTACAATCTGTCTAGTATCACATATTGCTGTCAGGGGGGCTTTGGATGCCCTAAACAAGGGGAAGCTGAGGAAGTGTGTGTAAATTGCATTTCCTCTTCCATTTTTCTTTCAATCTCTGAGATGTCAGCACAGCTTTAGTTCAAAGCAAATGACAGATGAAATGCATCTTGCATGTGCTTATTCTGTTTCTTTTCCGTTGCTCCCCAAATTGTATTAACCAACATTAGAGCCTTGACCAGCTAGTTGAGCATCCTGTTTTCAACTGCGGCCAACTAGCTACTTCTAGGATCCCCACATGCAGGAAGTGAAGGGGACAGTACCCCCTATTTTCTATTCCCCATCAACTGGAATCCAGAGGCACACTGCCTCTGAACTTGGAAGTTCCGTTTAGCTATCATGGCAGATAGCTTTGATAGATCTATTCTCTATTAATTTATCTAATCTCCTTTGAAAGCCATCTAAATCAGTAGTCATCACCACATCTGTGATAGTGCATTTCAGATGTTAATTATGCAGTGTGGAAAAATACTTTCTTTTGTCTGTCCTGAAATCTGCTGCCAGTCACTTTCATTGGGTGACCCCAAGTTTTATGATGTTGAAAGAGAATATTTTCTCTCCATTTTCTCCATACCATACATTATTTTATGAACTTTTGTCATGCCCTCCAATTGAGTTGTATTTTCTTTAAATTAAAAAGGGCCCAACATTTTCCTCAAGGGGAAAGTGATCCTATCCCGTGATCATTTTGGTTGCTCTTTTCTACAAGTTTTCAAGCTCTGTGATATCCTTTTTGAAATACTGACCAAAACTGTACACAGCATTCCAAATGTGTCTGCACCATAAATTTATATAAAGGCATTACAATGCTGGCAGTTTTATTTGAATCCCTTTCCTAATAAAATCCCTAATGTGCCACATGCTTTTTCACTGCTGCTGCACATTCAGTTGATGTTTGCATTGAACTATCCACTACTACCCAAAATCTCTCTCCTGGGTTTGGATCCCTGCCTCTTCACAACCCATCTGTATATATTTGAAATTGGGATTCTTTTGCCTAATGTGCATCACTTTGCATTTACTTACATTGAATCTCACCTGCCATTTTGCTGCTCATTCAGTTTGTAGAGCTCTTCAGGGTTAATGATCCACAAACTTGCCCACTTAGTGCTCACCCCTGACTCCAGAATATAAATATGTTACGTAAATGGTACTAGCTCCCAAGCTGATCCTGGGGATCCCACTGCTTTCTTCACTCAGTTGTGAAACCTGCCCATTTATTCCTGCTCTCTGCTTTTACATTATTTAACCAGTTACCAATCCATGAGAGAACCCTCTACAGAAAAGTTACATCTCTTTTAAAGCACCCCCTTATTCACCTTCTGCACTTTAACTCCTGGCTTGCCTTTTCAATCACTTTTCTGATGCTTTGACATATAGGAAGAATCCCACATGTGCCAAGAAATTGCCTTCCAGGAAGAAAGATGGACACCCTTCCATCTTTATTTCTCCCTTTCTTTGAATATGCTAAGGCTGAACCCCGACAAGACCGAGGTACTTCTGGTGAGAGACAAGGGGAGGTTAGGGGATGTTGACCTGGTGCTGAATGGGGTACATCTACCCCTGAAAGACCAGGTCCGCAGCTTGGGAGTCATTCTAGACTCCCAGCTGTCCATGGAGGCTCAAGTGTCAGCTGTGAGCCGGGCAGTGCTGTATCAACTCCCATCTGATACGGCAGCTGCACCCCTACCTTCCTAGTCATCTGGTCCCATCGGTGGTTTACGCCTTGGTCTCCTCTCGCCTAGACTACTGTAATGCACTTACGTGGAGTTACCCTGGAAGACGGTTCAGAAGCTACAGCTGGTACAGAACGCGGCGGCTCGCCCGGTTAAAGGCAGCCACCAGCAAGATCACATTACTCCAGTGCTCAAGGAGTTACACTGGCTACCAGTTGCTTGCCAGGCTGAATTCAAGGTGTTGGTTTTGACCTGTAAAACCCTATACGGCTCCGGTCCAGTCTATCTCAAGGAGCGCCTCCAGCAACATCAGGTAGGCCGCTCAACAAGGTCTGCCACGGACGGCCTTGTCCTTGTTCCATCAGCCACAGCAGCCAGGCTGGTGAGGACTAGGAAGAGGGCCTTTTCTGTGGCAGCACCCAAGTTATGGAACTCCCTCCCCAGTGACCTTCACCATGCCCCCTCCTTGATGAGCTTCTGCCATGCTTTAAAAACATGGTTTTTCAGGTGGGAATATGGGGTGGGTTAGGACAGAGTGGCCAGATGTCTGGCCAGATGGGCGATTCATAAATATAATTAAATAAATAAATATTTTAATGGTGTTTTATTGTATTTTATTCTGTCGTACATCGCCCAGGGTGGCCGGGTAACCAGCCAGATGGGCGATTTAAAAATATAATAAATAAATAAATAAATATGGGAGGGTGCCCCCTCTCCATATCCAATGAGTCAAAGGTTGACATGCAGAACATGTCAAACTTCAGGTGTCAAAACTCTGCCCCACAAGGCATGCCCCAGCTTACCTGATCATAGGACTGTCCACTCCTATTGGTAAGGCATCCACACCCTGTCTCCTCACTCCTGATGGTGGGCCTTCTCACACCCCTTTTCCTGAGCTCTCAGAATTCAAAAATCCACTGGTTTCCCTATGGAAACAGTTTGCTTCTGGACATCTTTGACCCTTGCATTCCTGATGAGAGTATGGATGCTGGAGTCTAGATGTTGCTTACAATTCCAAATGATATACTAGTTAGTCTATGTTTTACCTCTTTATTTGTGATGCTTCTCTTATCTCCATTTACTACCTGTTTACCCCAGTTTTGCTCTCTCTCTTATCCTAAATAAATCTTCCTTAATTTGGATGAGCGTTTGACATGGAGACTTTCTAAGCTCACAAATCCTTTCACATGAGCTGAATGGCTCTTTCAAGCTATGAGAGACAAGGGGCAAGGAATGGAAGGACAGGCTGCCAGTTTGCTTTGTGACAAGGCAATTCAGCTGGCTGTACTTTCACCCTGGTCTGAAGTTGACATGAACACCCATTGCACTGCCTGCCTAGAGAACAGAATTCAGCAAGGGGATAGTGATAGATCTACCTAATGGGATTCGGAACCAGCTGTGGCTCATCAGTCTCGATCTGCCCCAGGCTCATCATATTTTATGACTGCTGCATTTACTCAGACACCTTTGGTGAGGGACTTTATCAAAACTTTTGTGCAAGTCCCAAGTATATAATATACCAGATCATTCCTATCTACAGGTTAGAATGCCCCTTCAAAGAATGCTAGGTGTGGCAAGATGCCTTGTTGAAGAAGCCATACTGATTCTTCCTCAGCAAGGCTTGTTTTTCTCTGTTTAAGAATTGTACTAATGTTTTCTGTCAATTTACCCAGGACAGATATTAGGCTAACTGGCATGTGATTTCCTGACTCCACCTTGAATTCCTTTATACAAAATTGATTAGTTGGCCATCGTCCAGTAAAGAGACTGATTTTAATGACAGGTTGCATAGTTTTATTAGTTCCTCTCAATTTCATGTGAGCTTTAAAAAAAGGTGTGTGCATCAGACCTGGTAACGTTAATTTTTCAATTTGAGAGTTAGCTCTAGAACTTCATCTTATCATCTCCGATTGACTTGTTTCCTCTTTTGAAGATAAATGTGACTATTTGGAACTTCCTGCCAATTTTCCATTTACATATGTTGAATTTGATTGCAATGTAGTAACAGTTCTTGTGGCATTCAACAAAACTTTATATCTCACACCAGGCCCTGGGCACCACTAATGAACACGTCCAGGGGTTTTCCCCACTAGTCTGCTACAGTTAACTGTTGTAAGGCGAACAGAGAGCAAGCAGAGACAGCAGAAGGGACTAGATTATGAAAGTTGGGGTGGCTGAATATCCTCCTCTAATTCCCAGGACTTCCTATCATTGTAATGGTTCAACGCTGTAAGAATAGATAGTGGATAAAAGGCAGTCTATGATTTTCTATGCTCTTATTCCTTTTTCACTGTTCTACAGATACGGTCTGGAATGTTTATTCCGGTTTTACAGCTATGGGCTGGAAAAAAAATTCAGGCAAGAGATCTTTAAAGACTTCCAAGAAGAAACAAAGAGAGATTATGAATCTGGTAATACCTTGTTCTTAATGATCTTGTGATATTGCTTGACTTCATCCTTAATTTTTAAAGACATCTTAATATATTCTTTTTATTAGGTCAGCTCTACGGACTAGAAAAATTTTGGGCTTATCTAAAGTATTCACAGTCTAAAACTCCACCTATTGATCCCAAACTTCAGGAATACCTCTGTAACTTTAAAAGATTAGAAGACTTCAGAGTTGATGTAAGTGTTCGAGATATTTTGATCAAACTATCTTAGTATATTAACATAACTGACTGATTTAGACTATCCAACCCGCAAATTCATGTAGACTAGTCAAATGTCTGTTGTCATGATTATGGGTGGCTTTTAGACTGTCTTAATTGATATATGCCTCTACAAACATGGATAGACAATTTATTCATCATTGAGGACTATTTGAGAAATGGCATAGATGGGCAGCCACTAATCTACAGATTGAACTCAAAATATGCATAAGCCCTCCTGTGTTATAGCTGCCAGGCCAGTTTGTGGTCATGTCACACTTTTCTTTCCTTTTTTTAAAAAAATATATTTAATTTTCCCCAAACAAAATATGACAAAATATAACAAAATACAACCATAACACAAAATTTAAACTAAAACTGAATACAATAAATCATACAGTGCACACCCCACCCTCCTAGGGACCAATTGATATGCTTCCATTCCATTACACAATTACTATCCCGTTTTCCAAAAATATAACATATCCTGATAAGGCATACTCCCTTCCTCCTTTATTAACACATAATCTAGAAACTGACCCCAAATAGCCTTAAAATTATTTATCTTTAGCTGTCCCTTTTTACATTTAATACTACAAGTCAATTTATCATTAAGAGCTATATCCCATATCCTTATACCAGTCAGTAATTAGAAATTCACGCTGAACCTTCCATTTCTTCGCAATCATTAACCTAGCCGCTGTTAACAAATTAAGAGTTAATTACGTATTTTGAGAACATGTAACTTTCTCCGTTATTGATAACAGTGCTAATTTTGGACAGACCTCCAAATTAATACCAATAATTTTCGAGATTTCAAAGAAAAACCCTTTTGCCACAATTCCAGTACGTTTTTGCAACTCCACCACATATGAGCATATGTACCTATTTCTTGACATCCTCTCCAACACAATACGGAGCAATTCTTGTATATTCGGTTTAATCTTACTAGAGTTAAATACCATCTCCAAATCAGTTTATAAAAGTTTTCCTTTATCTTTATTGACATAACTCTCAGAATACGTCTATCCCAAATACTCTTCCAACCCTCCTTCGAAATCTCTGCCTCAAATTCAGTATCCCAAACTGTCTTAAGATGATCCTTCTGCTCTTCCACTTTTTGAATCATTATATATAGATCCTTTGTTATACCTCTTCTTGACGCATCCCCTTCAATACCTTCTCTAGACGTAACGATCATTTCAAATTTAGTTAAATCCCTTATATACTCAGTTCCCCTTTTCCATTTCTTCAACCACTGCTCTAACGGTATTAAATTTAACCATGAAATACTCCTTCTTCCAACCACTTCAATTATTTGTTCTCCAGTCTCCATCTTTTCCACCCAATCCATTAACTTAATAACCTTTTTTCTTTTAATATACCCTCCAAATTCTGTCTTAAATATGTAACACTTTTTTGTGCTGCTTTTTGAATTGTGAAATTGTGTGGTGCTTCATTTTCCTAACACAAATTTTGGCATCTTGGGACATGTAACATCATTCTATACCTAGCTAGCTGCTCAGTTCTTTATGGTTTGTCTGCCTTTCCACCACAGATGGCATTCACAATTTTGATTAATACATAAAAAGGAATTAATTGAAAATAGAACAATAAAAGAAATAAACACCACCCCAACAAGTTAAAACCCCCTTCAGCAACAAACCAGCTTACATGCCAAAGACCTGCCCAAATAAAAATACCTTTGCCTGCTGGCAGAAGGACGTGAAAGAGGGAGTCAACCTATCTTTTTGGTGGTTGACCAAGAACTTGGAACTGTTTGTATAAGGATTCGGGTAACCTGTTCAGCATGTGATGGGGGTAATTTTTAAATGTTGATGGGATGAGTGGAAGAAAAAGGAGAAGGGACAATGCCAATGAGTCACCACTAACATACCCATAATGTACCCAAAACAAATGTGCATGCCATTTGTATGTCTTAGTTGTCAGACATTGACTACTGGAGCAAATCAGGCCTTGGATATTAAGAGAAAATTATATTAATGTATTGTATTTGATACCTTTTGTACAAGCCAAAAAACAATTCCTGGTATTTTGGCACAGTGGCACTGGCTTGACACGTTAGTCATTTTAAACTAACTCATAAATGTTCAGAATCTTGAAAAATTTAGAAATGAGATCATAATTCATTCTTAATAGATAATTTTGCTAGATTATAATAATGCGGCTATTCTCTCTTTCAGCCTCCCATTAATGAAGAATCTGGCAGAAAAAGGCATTCAACTGGTGAGGAAAGTGATTGTCGTAAACATCAGTCCAATTCTTCTTCCAAGATCCTTGCCGGTAATTCCACAGCTGCCTCTCAGGCGTGGGTTCCAATAAACTTTCCCACTACAAATACTGTACAGGAGTTGAGTAACAGCAAACACCAGAACAGTACTGCCACAAAATCAAGAAGTGATAAACCTGAGCAGTAGACTTTCATTAAGCTTGAACCTTGAGATCAACTCCTAATGCCAGTATTTTAGCTCAAGGATCTTCAGGGATAGCTATTTTAAGCTTGATTAAAAACAAATGTATAGGAAAACAAAGGATCGCATTTGCTTTCTCACAAGATAAAGTTCAAAATACTTCCCCTTGATCAATTGCACTGGGTTCAGGAATCATAAGAGAGATCCTAGGGAAATACCTTTTAGTCTCGGTGTTGCTGTCCCTGACTTACTGTTTACAGGAACTGCATTACAGGAACTGCATTCCACTACAATATGCAAAAAATACTTTGGGAAGCCTTACTGTCCGGCTCATACTTCTTAAAGAAGTTATGGTGTACTTATGGTAATGTAGAAAACTTTTTTTATCATTCAAATTTTCCAACAGTATTTCTACTTTTTAAAAAAGCCAAAAAGAGAGGGCTTTTTTTTTTTAATGGAGAGAAATCATTTAAGTTGGTAAATGCATGTATTACTATCAACATCAACTTTTTTCCTTTGTAACAGTACATGCACACTCCATGCTCTATAGGACTGTGCACATTTCTTGGGTGCTGAAATCTGTTTTGCTTTCTAGTTCTTTTATTTCAGATCTCTGTGATTTTGAGTTGAGTATTGAGTTTTGAGTTAGGCATCAATCTAATTTGGTTTTAAGGGTGTTTTCTTTTATGCAGGTTCTTATTTGTACTTAAGCAAAAGTAGATTGCAGAGGGGAAGGGGTATGACTGCATTGTCATAAACATTAGCAAATTCTATATCTAGTTTAAGCAGAAGATAAAATGGCTGCTCTCTAATCACCCTCCAGTTAGAAGTGTTTTCTGTTTAATTTCTCTTCTAATATAAGTGAGCTGCACTTCAAGGAGATAATATTTTTAAACATTTAATTGTATTTTAATATTTGACAATGTTTTAATTTAACAGGGAAGTAGAAATAAATATAGCACTCATTCTAAAAAATGTTGATGTCAAAATGTGTTTGAATATGGGTTTGAATAAAGTTTAAATGCCATGTTCCATTAAGACCAACTGAACTAAAATTAGTCAAGACATCACTTTCCTTAAATGTAAATGATTCATTCAAATAGTCATAACTTGTGTTGGGAGGTGGAAGTTAGCAGGATACGTCACCTGTAATTTCTGACTAGTTTCAGTTATTGTGATTTTAAATGCTTAGAATAAGGAAATGGAAGGCCTCCTTGCTCCTTCCTTAAAGTGGAAGGGGTGGTAGGAATAGGTGCATTTTATTATATACAGCAAAACAGTGAGATACTTGGCAGTCTTCAGGTAACTTTCTACAAATAAAGCCTAACACTGTTTGATGCCTTATTACTGGGAGATACCCTAAGTGATCCAACATTTAGTTTAAATGGATTTCTATGGTGAATATTGTTGAAATCCATTACATTTTTCTTCATACTGCCTTGTGAATCTGAATAGAACAATTATGAATATATGTGCATATGAATATATGGATTTCCCAGTAATTAATTTCTACATACAAACTAGTCTTTAAGAACTGCTCTATTTTGCAAAGAAACTAGGAATTGATGATACATGTTTTATATAGCATCTTTTCAGTGTGCTGAAGTTACACATCTCAAACCTGTGTTCAATCTATGCCACCTCCTCCATGAAAATGATGCAATTGTAAATTTGGATTTAAATTGTATATAAAAGAAATATATTTACTTTCATTTCTTTGAATGAAATGTGTGCATATAAGTTTTTATTATGCATAATTTGTGGTAACTTTCCAGATTTTATAAAATACAAAAAAAGTCACTGTGTAGTGTGTGGTTCTTAAAGTTTTCTGTAATCTTTTATAATACTTTTATTCCAGTTAATCTGAAGTATCTGGAATTCGTTGCAGCAATGAATTACACGACTCAGGATCAGGGACTTGAATTGTGTAGCCAAAATGGTTTAAGTTCTAAAAATGTATTGTTAATTGAAGTTGCATAGCATTGCAGAACTTCATATATTTAGCAGGTACTCGTGGTGGTGAAGTAAATATTGTTGCTAATAAAGGAAAATTCAGAGTGTTGTTTTTGAATAATGGGACTAGACACGGGGACAAATGTAGAAGTTATTCAAATTTGGTGGAACTAGCTGTTCTGTAGTTATAAGGACTGCTTGAATATTTTAGAATTTTTACCAGGACATGGTAAGCACATTTTACTGCTTCCTGATCTCCGTTCTGGTGGTAGCTCTTGGATTTTAACATCTGAAATTCTTTTGAGTTCAGAAGAAAAATTGCAGTTAATGAAAAAAGCCTGCCCTTCCTTTTACTCTAAGCACTAGCACAACTTTTAGCCACCAGCCTTATAAAGCAGCCATCTTAGAAGCTTGCTGATTCTTCTGTTCTTGTTCCCTATCTGAAACAATCAGGGGTTTGTCAGTACGTGACTGAGGACTGCATTTGAGAGATTTGACTGGATGGATCACAAGTTGTGCAGGCCATCTATATCATCTGTTGGCAGGACTGTTCATCCACTCTGCTCCAAAATTCCAAACTACCTCTCTCTCTCCCAGCATAGGACATCCATCAGGGCAACCAAGATAGTTTCAATGCAAAAACAAGGAAAATAGCATTTTGCAATACAGCTCCAAGAACTCTTGGATGAGACTGAGTTTCTGGATCCATTTCAATCAGGCAGGGAAAATGCAGTTTAAACATAAGACATTTAGTTCTAGTAACTGCTTTCCATATGAAATGTTTATGCAGAAATAACTTCTGCTTTGCCTGCAATGTTTCATGTTCATGAAGCAAATGACAGGTAAAGTAGGCTTATGTGATGATCTTGTTCTCTACTCCTCGCCTTGGCAATCAGTATTCACTATGGACAGGTTCTTGGTAACACACATCAGAAAGAAGAGTATCATGTACAACTGCTCTTCAGCCTCTGACCAAAACAACTTTTTCCAAGCAGTAGCAATAACAATCTCACTTTGGTATTGTAAGTTTGGAGATAAAAAGTTTAAAAGAAATCTGATTGCATGAAAATACAACTTTGTGGTCCACCTTTTTATCTTGTCATAAATATTTGCTGGGGCTGTTAAAAATATTGGCCTTTGTACTTTTCGTGCACAAAGCAGCACAGGAAGTATTTGAGCAAGTGGTCTGCTGGGTGCTTACTGTGTGGAGTGGGTTCCTCACAGGTACAGTCTAATCAATAAGCCCAAAAGTTGCTAGCTGTTGTGGGCTGCCAGAGAGATGGGGAGCTCTATTCCTCCTACAACTGCCCACATTTTCACGCTGGGGGCAGAGGAGGATGCTTCTTTCCTCTTACAGCCCACTTGGTTTCTATGCTGGGCATAGAGCAAGGGTAGGCAACCTTTTCGGGCTTGTGGGCACAATTGGCAATTTGAGAAACTGTCGGCACCACCACAAAATGGGCATGGTGTGATGAAGATGAAAGCATCAGCCTACAGCCACCTGCCACCTTCATTTCTTTAGAATGTCTCAAGTCCTACATGTGGTCCAGAGGCATTCATGGGAAGATGGGAGCAGCAGCTAGAGGCTCTCACTGTGCTTTGAAGTAATCCCAGCTACCAGTAAGCAGCTTTGTTGTTTATTTTAAAGTGGGCGGAGTAGGGTACCTTGCTGGATGCCAAGAAAGGTGTCCATGGGTGCAGTGGCACCTACAGGTGCCATTTTGCCTACCCCTGGCTTAGAGGAAGAATGGAGCTCTCCATCCCTCTGCTATCGGCCTGCTCACAGGCCTGCATGCAATTCAGGTTACCAGGTGAGTGCAACAAGTCTGTTCTGAGAAAGGCAACTACATTGAAGGCAAGCCATTGAACACCATGATTCCTAAAACCCCTGAAGATAGTAAGGGGAAAAGGCAGGATGAAAGAAAGAGAAAAAACCTTCCCTAATGGGCTGAGAAAAAGCATGTTGTTTATTCCTGCTTGTGGAACGGTGCCAAAACTTTCCCTTGCCCTTTGCAAGTGTGTGTGTGTGTGTGTGTGTGTGTGTGTGTGTGTGTGTTCAAAAAAGGAATATATTTTTGCACAGCAGCACCACAGTGGGAGGTAAAATCAGCAGCTGGTTGCATGGAAAGTCGTTCATAAACATATCTAAGCCAGGTAACTTTTAGAAAGTGCTTCTTGTGTAATTGTTAGTATGGCCTCTGCTAAAGACCTTGGTTTATAGGCATGTGCCATTTTGTTATGTTGATCCTATATTACAGTAGTCAGCTTGTTGAA
The DNA here is from genome assembly GCA_021292165.1 of Shinisaurus crocodilurus. Taxonomy (NCBI): domain Eukaryota; kingdom Metazoa; phylum Chordata; class Lepidosauria; order Squamata; family Shinisauridae; genus Shinisaurus; species Shinisaurus crocodilurus. The sequence continues at coordinate 47,135,418 of CM037876.1, forward strand.
TCATTTGAGAGAATTCTGTATCTGAAAGAATCTAACAGATTATAGAAATATAATACATGAGAACTACACTCCTTCCACAAGATACTATTGAATGGCACAGATGTTGATCTATTGCTTGTTTGGAGAGAACGCAATGCAACAGTGGCCATCAGAATACTTCACTATATTGGACTGCCGTTTTTATTGATATGAAAACAGCAAAGAGCTTTTAACCCAAACATTTTTCCTGATGAACTGCACATGAACTGGGCACGTCCTATACTTTTTTCTTTCAATTTCTTTATAAAGGGCCTTATAAGCCATTGTAATGTTACCTTCTGGCATGACTAAATTGCTCATATTGCAGCAAATTCAGCATCACTTTCAAAAAAATTGGTTAGGATCCAAGGACCATATGTAATTTACCGGTTATGCATAAGAATGTTTCAGTCTCTTTACTAATCAGGGAAAAGCAGTAATGTTCTTGTCGTAAACCATTTTAGATCCATGTTTGGGGGCGGGAAGGGGTAGCGAGCCTATGTTTAAAAATCACAGCAAATAAAGCTGTGTAAAATTGCAGTCAAATGATCTTAAAAGCATGATTTTTTAACAATCTTGCAGCAGCTTGTTCTATGTGCCTGGATACCCCAAGGTGTCAAGAGTTACAACTTTCAGTAGGACAAGCAGTGTGAAGCAAGAGTGGTTTCAAAATAGAACATAAATAAAACCATCTGACTATACACCAAGACCCAATTCTCTGTTATCCCTCAGCACAGCCATCTCGGAAGCTAAGGCTTTTGTTCATTCATTTATTTATTACAGTCACAGACCAGCAAAATTGATGTGAAATATAAGACCAGTTAAAACTGTTATAGCAACAGATTGCAGAATACAGTATATAGGATTCATTCTCTCAGGAGGATAACATTTTTTTCCTGATTTGCATTAAAATCATAAAAAATCTGGCAACTCTTCTAGTAACATAAGAAGATACATCCCTTAAACAGATTGATACCAGGGTGGTAGGATTACTTCCAGAAAAGTCAGTTAATAGTGGGGAAATTAACTTCTCTACATTCCTTATAAAAAATACAATGTAGAAGGACATGTTCAACTGATTCTATTACTCTAGCACCACATGGACATAACCGTTCATTAACTGGAATTTTATTAAATCGTGCTTTTAATAATGCTGATGGCAGCACGTTAAAGCGAGCAAGAGTGAATGATCTTCTGTACTTTGGAATAGTTAATGAGTACAGGTATGGGGCTACAGTAACACCATAGTTATTACAATTATCACAGTTAGTATATAGACTAATGGAGAGCAAGATTTATTAGCTGCAGTTCTCAAATGCTGCAGATCTAAGTCTATTAATCTTTGATCAACAAGAAACTGGGCCTTCACGAGCCCATAATTGCCCACAACTTCCACAGAGAAGCCAAGCTTATGCAACTTCTCCATCTCTTTCATCCACGGGTGACGTAGGTATCTGTGAGCAGTAAGGAAAGGTAGCTACCAGGAACTGCTAAAAAGTGTAAACGTAGCCACCATTTGAAGGCGTTAATCCATGCCTTACACTCACCTGATCGGATACCCACTTCCAGATAAATAGCTGCCTTCCCCGCACAGGAAGGAAGGCCCAATAACTTCTTAAGAAACAGACTGAACACTTTCCATTTGGGAATTGAAACCCAAAATCCAAATAGGAATGCCATAGGTAAGTTGGGCCAAAGTCTTTGCTTTATAAATTTGAATTGCAGAGGGGATAGACTGACCACCTTGGGTAAAAAAATATCTTAAGATCAGCTGCTGGCTAAAGTTTGCTGATTCAATTGCTTGTCTACGTTGTTCAGACCAGAATCCAGTGCTCTGCAATTGAATGCCCAGGTATTTCATAGAGAAGACTTGCTTAATGATATTACCATTTAAAGTCCGTTTATATTGTTTTCTAGCTTTACAGAACACTAAAACTTTAGATTTACTGTAATTAATAGTCAAGCTGTTTTCAGAGCAATAGGTCCCAAATGCAGACAGCAAACGATTTAACCCGATTCTGGAAAGTGACAACACCACAGCATCATCAGCATACAAAAGCAAAGGTATCTTGATGCTGGACAATTTGGGAGCATGAGAGTCAACATTACAAAGATAAGAGGCCAAATCATTTAGAAATAAATTAAAAAGAAAAGGGGGCCAAAATACAGCCCTGTCTTACACCCCTTGTGACAGGGATCGGATTAGAAACTTGTCCCTGCTGCCCACATCTGACTTGGCTAGAGGTCCTAAGGCTTTTGTTAACATATAAACAGGAAGGGATGCTCCTTTTGCCTTCAATCAGAAAACCTAAATTCCCTTCAAACACTGCTTCCCTGCAAGGAAATTAAAATGACAAATACAGCACACTAACGATGTATCTACAGAACACTTTATTTAAAAAAATTTTTTAACACAAATCGTTCATTTCTCAAAACACTGCATAATTTCAATTAAGGAATAAAATTTTGGAGTGGACAAGTTGTAACTGGCTCCTCAATGGAGGCTTAGACATTTTCAAATGACAACAGTGTGTTCACATAAAAAAAGTGGGACAGCAGATAGAGAAAACCTTTTTGTACATACCATATGAACAATCTCAACTCACACAGAGGAGCCAGAACTGTTTGGTCTTTTTAGATAAGAATACTTTTTGTTAGAGATACTATATCAGATGAAGATCATTTTTATTTTTTCCTTAATGCTAGACACACTGCTGTCTTACTGCATGGTTTTGTTAACGTTGGTTGCTGATAGTGGCTTAGTGATGTTTTACTGACTAGTTTATAGGAGAAGAAACATTCCAGAAAGTGATTGTTTTGGAGTTTACATGGGATATTGACAAAGACTGAAGAAGCTGTGCAGTTAATATGCTGAGGATTGACAAAAACCTTCAATGAAAACTGGTAACTAAAGCATTTCCACATACAGATATGCTCCAGTGTTATATGCCACTGGTTTGCTCTCATAATAATATTCATCCAAGCTGTACCTAAATAAGTTACCTTTCTGTTGTGAATATGTGATAGCTAAATTTAAAAGAAATAGCTGTGTAAAGCTTTAACTGCAGTGCAAAAATATTAAATATCTCCCAAGATTTCTTTTTTCTCATACACGTGTAGTCCTCACCACCAATACTAGCTTAACAGCATCTACATAAAGTCTGACATCACATTTGGTATTTTACATGCTTTATTAAAACGGTATTCATATTTACAGTATCTGCAGGAACTATCCTCCCATTTCTTGCATTCGAGCACCCACACCCCATGCACACTCTTCACTTCAAAGATATGAGGCTAGGCTCCTCAAATTTAGGGAGCTCCCTGGAGATGGAAAAGGTGGGTTTATTTAAAAAGCAAAGGGGAATGCATTTGGCCATTACACTGCTAATTAAGTTTATGTATATTAACATATATATATATATATATATATATGGCAGTAACACTGAGTTTTTCCTTTACATTCTATATACAGAATGACATCAATGTTTTCCAGTCAACTGAATGTTCTAACCCAGTCCTCAATGCTGCTTTTAGTGACTCATGTCACTTTTGGGTTTTCCCTTAAAACAATTCAAGTCTACGTGAAATAAGGCACAATTATTCCGATTTGATTGAGGGGAAGGAAAAGCATAGAAGGCAGGTTTCAGATGATAGCTTTTGCAGTGAAATTGTCCTCTATCCTTCAGGAGAATCTATATGAAACCCTGTAATCTGCAGAGATATGAAGTAGCTTTCTGCCATGGAAACCAATGGCCCACAAACCAGTTTTGAGTATTCCCATTTATTATGTTTTGGTAACCAAATTTAGTTGGGATTCCTTAAAAGAACAAGGTTTTCCATTTAGCGCCAAAGGAGTAAAAATGACATATGAAACACTTAAGCTTGTAAATAACAAACTGTTCAAAGGCTTCAACATGCTAAAAGGAATAACTTTCTTTGCATTTTAAATCCCTCACCCCATTTCATTAATGAAGCCTTTCCAGACATTACAGTTAAACTGCAACAACAACAAAATGTTTGGCAGCACAAATAATGCCTAGTAATCTTCATTGAGGATGATGTTCATGTACAAAACCCATCGAGTTGTTTTCTACAGCAGATGAATTATACCCAAAGACATAGGGCATTCTGTAATGGGGAATAAGATTGCAGTTCCAAAGGCCCCTGACTTTGGTGATTTACAAAGTTCAATCCTGTTTAGTGTGATCCTTGGTATCTTCCTCATCTGTATATTCTGATGGTTCCTCTCCTGGCTTTAGGAGTCTACCTACATAGTCATATTTTTCTGGAAAAGACATGTACATATTACAAATCAAAAGAATTTAAAATGTTACATTAAACATTTATATGTCTATGTCCGACTGGCCCTCTAAGTTAACAGAGTTTTAAAAATCTGACTTAATACTCATCATAAAAGGTGATATCACAACTAAGCTAATTCCCTGCCCAATTTTTTTTAGTGCAATGCATCTTCCTATAATGGAAAGAGTTCCTGAGATACACAAAGCTTTCTTGACTGTCACCATAGGTGAAAACATTACTTACCCACCTTCATTAAGCCTACAGCAAACCATGTTGGAGCTCAGGTGAGACTGCAGGGCAGAGACAATTGGCTCCATGCCCTGCTGGCTCAGAGGCTACAGTGGCTTCCTCCTGAGCTTCATAGAGTTGTGGCTGCACAAGCCTCTCTGCAAGAATGACCTGACCATAAGGATGAGAATAAGCTTAGGGAATTAGCTTAGCCTCTGAAAGGTCCTCATGAAATCAGAGACAGTCATTTTTTAAACCTGGAGGTGCCCCAGTTGCCAACGGTAACTCCCAAAGCTCCACTCCTTCCAAGGACAATGTCTGCTAATCCAAGCCTTAACACAAGTACTGCCTAGCCTATGAAAATGAAGAAAAGGAACTGCCACACCAAGAAAAGTAGATTCTCCTGTCTTGCAGTAGCACCACAAGAAGCTGGAGAGACACCATACTCGGGCTTAGAAGCAATTGCCTCCACATACTCCTAGTTTTCCCATTTGAGCCAATATTTTCACTGTGAGGAATGGAGGGGCCTTGTGCCAGGCCACTGAAGCCTAGTAAAGTTTCCCTTCACCCCTCCCCCCCCTTCATATGTATAGGCATTAAGCTAGTATTTATATAAACGTGACATTTTCAAACAAAGTCACTAGCAATGTAGCAAGATGTCAGTTTCTATTCACTAACTGAGAAATCACCTTTAAAAGCACTCCCAGCCATATCTCTCTGACTCCTTTTCCAGTTGATCGAAAGGAATCTTCCGGTTAAAATATTACCTTTAAATTGCATTTCCCATTCTCTAACACTTTCCATTTGTACAGCATTTAAGTCTGACAGATCATCGTATTCATCTTTGAGTGCATCTTTTTCTAGACAGAAAGTTGCTAGTCCCCTTGAGGCATCTCTGCCAGCAAATATTCCATAAGGACCCTCTGAGAATAGAAAGGGGGAAAAAATAAATTCAATCACTTAATTACATATTATTCATTCTCATCCATTCAGAATAATGCAGATACTTTCTCTGAACTTTAGAGTCTAAAGAAATGGTGTTCACCTCCCCACCTACCCCTATTAATTGCTGGTAATGATCAGATATACTTGAACATACAATTTTAATAAACTTGAATATGAACAAACAAAGCTTATTCAGTGTTAAATTGCTTTCCTTCCTTTCATGCCAGAAGATCTGAATATTTTCTAAATATATGACACACCATGGTTTACTGCAATTATCTTTAAAGTGTGGGATTCTGCCCATTAAAGTCTCTGTTCAGGAATGCAAAATATAAAATTGTATGCTTCTTCCTGGGTAGAGTATTACCTAACCTAGAATCTGGCCAAACTAACCACAAACATGAACTTTACCCTACAAAGCACTGTTCAAATGAAATAAAGTCTCCAAGCTAGCAAAGCGGGTCACTAACTCATAGGTTATACAGGCCACGTGATAAAAGGATGATACAACAAAATTGCATGAAGAAATAGGATATATTTATATAAAGGCTTTTAGCATTTTCTGTTTGGCTTTAGGTACAATCCTCAAAACATTTTAAGTAAGAAGTTGTATGTTTGCTGGTATCAAGGGAATCCGGCAGTCTCTAAAGACTGCTGTAATAGCACTTGGCAACACAACAAACATTATCAATATAACCTTTAATATCTTAACTGAAACCTTAAGATTACAAAACAGACAGGCAATCACTACCTGACTCCTAGAAACATACATCTGTTAAAAATAGTGGAAAGAGTTTTGTGCTCTTATTCGAGCAAACTGACCTTTTAATTATGCACTTCTACTGAAAGAAGTTACACAGCGGGTATAGGATAATTACAGAATGTACAGTCATTCAATATTTTATCACTTGGACATTAGGTTGTCTAAATAGAATAGTATATGACCAATTTGTGCTAAAATGTGAAACACTAGCTCTTCCAGAAAGTGCTATTTTTGTAGAACAGAGAATTGTCTTATGGTGTATTAACTTCATTTGAAGAGACCCTTCTGCAAAATGAATGCTAAATACATACTAAGCAAGCAAAGAACAAGTCAATTTTGTAATCATGTTTGAATAGGAGATGTAGGTTTATTTCACTGTATCAGCTATTGGCCAAGACAAAATAAAACCGTACATTTGCACAAATATAAAGTTAAGATACAGACCCCAGGTGTAGGATGTTCAATATTCCACATACAGATCATAACACTTTTCAGTGGTTTTTCTCAGTTCATAAGGCAAATAATAGCTCTCTTGCAATCCCCAATGATTTCTACACAAGCACAAGGACTCAGATAATCTTATCAAGCAATTGCTTCAGGAATTATAAGATCACCTCCTATATAGATGGTAGAACCATATCCGGACCTGAAAATGTACATGTGCAATTCATAACCAAGTTTTGAAAACGACTCTCTAAAACATTTGTCCACATTAAAATGTTAAGATATCAGGCAAACACACATCTCAAGCACTAGTATAACTGAGAAAAGTTTTTCATGATCATGCACCTCCTTACAATTTTTTTGGCACAGCCAGAATATTGGGTTAGATCCAACATTGTGCTAACTTAAGTCCGGTTCTCCTGTCAGAAAGACAGTGTTGAATCCAACCTGTTGTATTTTGTACTACAACCATATCCTCTTATGCTCCAGTATCTTTATAACATCAGCACATCAGTCAACAATATCAGCTAAGCTTTAGCTTTAAAAACTTTGTCATCACTTCCGCTGCTCTTATGGCAAACAAAAACCCCTTATATTTAAGTAGAAATTACTAGTTAGTGATTAAATCCAAGTTTCTAGAAAATAGACCAACATTCTAGTTAGGAATAAAATCTCCCCCTCCCACTTCTAACAGTTCTACCAAAAGAACGCAACTTCTATCAACTACTACAACTAGGAGGCAAAAGTCAATTCTGTCTGTCTGTACAACCTTTCAAGCACCAAGGTTGCCACTGTCTGACTAAAAGCGGTGAATTTTCTTTTCCAATTGCTACAAACTAATTCATCAAACTAGATTTATAACAAGGGTAAGTGGGTTTATCAGGAACTGAAATGCAGTGACACCTTTTGAAAAATGGCTTTATCTGTTTACAATGCCACAGAAATTAGATATTAGCCATGTTGCCATCCTCTGAAGCCATTGTAGTTTCCAGGCATTGGTTGGCAGTCTTGAGACATACCACACAGAGCACATTACAGTAGTTAGATTTAAGAGATTACCAGAGAATGCAAGACCAACAGTGGCCAAACTCCTATAGTGCAACTAGAAAAGGCAGATCCATCTCCTCTCTCCTAAAGTCACAGGAAACCCAATTCAAATCAGGACTGTGGTGTCTGGCTGCGCACGTGCATCTGTGTGCGTGTGTAAGAGCCTTGAGAGCTGATCACAAAAGATCTCTATTGACTAAGTTGGTCCTTAGTCTCCAGAAAAGGGCACAGCTGACATACCAGACAAGTTTTCAATGGTACTTGAATGTCGAGCATATGCCCAGGCAGGAACACTAGGTTTTTCACAGGCGGGTTGAGTAATGTACTATCAATACAATGATTCTGATGCAGCTGAGCGTAATCATCTTAATTCCCCCTTGATTTCTTAGTAAGAGTTTTAAGCCTGTGCTTTACCTTCTAATGCTTGGGAGTATTTTACTATTCTAATACTGGGCTTAGATAGAACCCAATTAAGTCATAGTTTAGAAAGAATAGTAAGATGGGCCCTCAAAGTACCTCTGAAGGTCATTGTGTCAAAAACAAGAACCCTTCCCAGGGTAGGGAGCTTTTCTGGACCCCTCAACATCTGGGATCATGTAGGGTTTCAGATACTCAAGTGCAGAACTACATGTTATTCTAACAAACACAAGTTCCCCAAGTTCCCCACCTCTTCACTTGAATTGGGGTCCAACTGATCCCAATACATTTTTAATGCAATCCTCAAACTAAACACATACACAATGTAAGAGTAGGGTCTGAAACATCACAAGGGATCCCTTTATTATAAGAGAATTCATGTAGTGTGAAGTGGCAGAGAGTAGGGGAAAAGTTTTAAATTTTGTATACCTAATGTGTAGGATTATCTCTCTCATATCAGGATCAGTGGGAATGACAAGAGCCTAACTTTGGGTGAACCGTATCCAAATGTTTAAAGTTTCCTTACGAATGCATGCCACTAACTGAATTCCTCTGAGCCATAAGAAGAGATGAATTTCTACTGGTCTAATGTGAATGGATATATCAATCCCATTTCTGCATGTAAATGACCTTCGTACCATTAACAGGATAAAGTCAGTCTTTGATAGGAGGCCTTAAACTGAACTTAGCATGATTTCAAAAAGGAAAAGCAACTACAGTAATACCTTGGATTGAGAGCATAATTCGTTCCGGAAATGTGCTTGTAATCCAAAACACTCTTACATCAAAGCGAGTCTCTGGCGGGCGTGAGCGGGGCCGATTTCGGCCCGCTACGCCTGCTCGAGGCAAGCAGTTACTACATCCCTACCTTGCAAGACCTCGCTCGTTTATCAAGTCAAAAAATTTTTTAAAAATTTGCTTGTCTTGCAAAACGCTCTCAGACCAAGTTACTTGCAATCCAAGGTACTACTGTACCTTAAATCACTTAGGCTGCAGTGCTAAACACACTTACTAGGACGCCCCATTTTGAATACAGCTGGGCTTGCTTTGCCACGCTTCCACAAATTTGTGCACCATTGGTAGCACTACTCCCCCCACTCTGGTGACTGTCTTTGACCCTTTTCCACATGCCAACCACAAATATTCCCTCTCCCACTTCTCTGTGACTTGTTAAAAGAGGAAGGAAAGAGTGGTTTCTCCCCTTTCCACTGAATGTTTGCAGGAACAACAACACTTCACACTTGGCCTTCTACAAATGTCCAGTGGGGGGGGGGGGGAAGAACCCACGACTCCTTTTTTTTAAATTATATTGTTAATAATTTAAAAGTAAAAATAAAAACCCTATAAACCTAAGAGAGAGAATAATAAGGAATAGAAAAACGAGGACACTGTCCAGAAGGTAGAAAAAAGTCAGGATTATACTGGAGCAGCAGTGAAATTATAGGAAGCCAAAACCTAAGAACAGAACTACTCAAGTTATTTGTTGGTATAAATTTAATGAATCTCAGTTTTCAATAAAAGTGTCTGTCTGCATTTGCCCAGTGAAGCTGTGAATTTATTTTTGTAGCTTGCCCATGAAAGCTAAATTTTCAAAGCCACTGAGACTGTCAGTTAACATCTGGCGTATAGTGGCTCTTCCGATACAAAGGTATTTCCAACCTTGCAGCTAGCATGGCAAAACTTAAAGGTTTCTGTAGGGCAGCCTTCTCCAACCTGGTGTCTTCCAAATGTTTTAGACTTTAATTTTCATCAGCCCTAGCCAGCATGGCCAATGGTCAGGAATCCTAGGAGCTGTAGTCCAAACTATCTGGAAGACACCAGGTTGGGGAAGGCTGCTGGAGCGAATGCAATCCAGGTTGTTCTCAAAATTTTAAGTAAAGTCAGTTTTGGATAAGATAAGGCAGGTTTGTTTAAGATGGTGGTAAGCTCTTGGAAAACTAGTTTCCAGCACTTTTCAATTGGATTCCAAATCTACCACATCCTTAGCAGCATGCTGATCTCATCACCATCTCTCCAGCTCTTTGGCAATATTACTGTGTAGCTTTACTGGGAACAAATGCTATCAATGAATCTCCTTTAACAGAAGCTCGAGTACAAGGAGAAAGGGAGAAACATGCTAAGCGAAAAGCACGTCAAATGAATCCTTTACAAGACCATCTTCCATCTGGTAACCTGTGTCCTCACTGTGGGAAGCTGTGTGGATCTAGAATTGGCCTCCACAGTCACTTACGGACCCATCGCTAGAGTCTACACAATTTTCTTTAGAATTTTCCTCCTTTTAAAATCTCCTTTTTGTAAATTTTCTTTTTTATCCTGGAAGACAATCTTACTCAGTCACGAGTGATCGCCTGACTGATTGATTCCCACATACACAGGCTGAAGTAAATCTGAATGGTATTTGTTTCCCTATCCCCTTCCCACTTTCCTCAGAAATGTGACATTGTTCTCCCATATTGCTTTGAGACCTTTCAAGTTATCATTTAGGATTAACATCATATTATACCACAATATTCCTTTCTGAGTTCTCAGTTTGCAGAGAATTTGAGAGACAGAAGGAGTGTTTGCTCCCCTTTGTATTTTTTTTACAGAAAGCAGAGAAAACACCCCTCCTTTTCCCATAAGTTTTCTGCATATGCCACAGGACTCAGCAAAATGGAGGGGTCAGTGGGGACAACTATAATGGCTGGTGATTAAGTCAATCAAAAATTTGTAGGGCCTTCCCTTCGCTTCCATCATTATGAACATCTTAATTCGAAGGTAACAAAATAGAAGACACTGGCTCCACATATCTGACCAACAATGGAGCTATTCTCACAATGTTGGCAAATAATAGGTTACTTAACCCACGATTTGCCGCGGCTCATGCCGGGTGCATTCTGCGGCCAATTTGAATATTCAACCCCCAATTGGGTTGCTACGTGACATCTGAACCCGGACACTATAGGGTACTACTACTAATTGTAGGTTAACTGTGGGTTGTTTCACCCATGATTAACCAATAGTGTCTAGGTTTGCGACGTCACACAGTAACACCCAATTAGGGGTTGAGTATTCAAAATGGCCATGGAACATGCCGCAGCAGATCTTGAATTGTAACCTGTGATTTGCTGCCATTATGTGCAATTGGGTCAATGTGTTTGAAGTTGTTAAGAGGATCACTTTTAAAAAATCATTCTAGACTGAAAAGAAAGCACCCTAGTCCAATAGTCATGTTTTGCACATACTAGCTTTGTGTGCATACAACAGTGTGCAAACCGGTGTATCACACCACACAGGGAAAGAGAGTGCATCCAACAATACACCACCACATATGTAAATAGGTGGCACTTTGGGGGGGGGGGAACCAACTAACCCCAAGAGATGGAGAACACAAAATAGAAAGGTATGTGCACTGCAACTGCAATAAAAAAAATACTGTAATCCCAGGCAATCCGGTAAAAAACAGATAAGAAGTGGATGGAAAGGTGCACTCTTGTTGTATCTATTGTCTGTGCCCCAACACATAGTTTTCCAGTGTGGCACTATTTATACTTAGCATCAGTTTACATGTGTGAATCTCTCAAATAGAGCCCATACCATTCGTATAATGAAAAAATATCCCAATGCTTTATTAGGCAACAGTGTTAGATTACTGAAGAAATTGATACCAGACAAAGACACCTGAAATTTTAAACTTCAGATGTAATTTTGTCTTCCTTCTACTATATTTTTCAGTGGACAGCTGATATTTTAAGATGTTTTAATGTTTTTATGATGTTTTTAAGATGTTTTAATAGTATGTATTGTGTTTTGTTTAGTTTATGTATTTTATATTTTTGCTGTTCCCCGCCTCGATCTAGACGGAGAGGCGGGTAAGAAATAAAATTTATTATTATTATTATTATTATTATTATTATTATTATTATTATTATGTGTTTGCAAGCCAACCCCACACCCAAAATCAAGTTCTGATGTGTCAAAGCAATTATAAAAAGGAAACCATCTGGTGACCAGAAAGCACAGGATATAGAATATTATAATTTCCCCTGTTCAATGCTCTTTGCTGTGTTATTGAAGCTTTATCTCAGATTTTTCAATCCAGGCAAAGCTAAGCATTTTTCAATCCCAGTTTTCAGTGGCAGACTAAAGCATAAGCATAAATGTCACTGAAATCACCAAAGCTGAAAAATACACAAGTTTACTTGTCTTGTGCATTTGTGTTCTCTCAATATGGGGTAAGTGACACCTTGCTTACCAGACCATATTTTGCCTTGGATTTAGTCTTTGCATTCACATTTCTAATCACTGGGTTTAAAGCCACCACTTTTTTCTGTGTCAGATCCACAAACCTATTCTTAAACAGAAGCCACTTAAGCAAACACCACAGAATATGTACTCACTACCTTTTCAGGTGATACACTTTTGCTTAAAGCCCAAGATAACAGGATGTCTCATGTATTCACAGATTCATTTAGCTGCCCTTCAGTGATAGAAGGCTGAAGATCTCATGTACCGGTAGGTGCCTTCTGAGGTATTTTCCTCACCACAGTTTACACAGAAGTCTTCAGTTCAGAAGTCTTCCCTCAAGACTTCGTTCAGAAGTCTTCCCTCAAGGAAGCATTCAACATTACAATATACTGTTGCTTGAAAAATGAAATTAATTTCCCCAGGTCTGGGGCCCATGTGATTTGGACTGCTGAATCTTGTCGTTCTTGAAAGTATTAAGGCACCTACTTAATAGTGTCCATGATAGTGCTGCTGCTGAGAAATACCTCTACTATGTACACACTATATTGTGGCCACCAGCATTGTTTATAGAGGGGAATAATACAAATTACTAGTTTCAAAGTCTGGCATACATACGGCAGCCTTCCCAAACCTAGTGCCCTCCAGATGCTTTGGGCTACAAATCTCTGCATTCCTGACCATTGGCCATACTGGCTGGGGATAGCAGGAGTTGAAGTCCAAAACATCTCAAAGGCAGGAGGTTCATGAAGGCTGCAGTACAGCAACCTACTACAAGACACAATGTAAACTCCTATTCCAACACTGAAATGTCCCAGCTGATCAGGAATTAACCCAAATGTCCAGGTGAGCAAGGTCCAGTGGCTCAATAAGAATGTAAGCTATTTGTACCCACACTATCATTGGATCACATCCACAGTGTGACTGCAGTAAGTAAAATATTTAAATAAATAGGGCTGCAACATTGAAACAATCAGTTGGATTACTTGATTAAAAACACTTTCAACTGACCAAAAAGGTACCCCAATTAGTAGACAGGGTTTTTTTAAATGTTACTTTCAATACAAGTGCTCATAAAAAAATGCAGATGACAAGCATTGTCAAGAGACACTCAGTAATCTCTCATGCAGGAAGAATGCCTCTTCTAAGAGGATGACCACTATGACCCATATATGCATTGTCTAAAAATAAGAAAATATCATTTTGTGCATATGCAAACTGGCTTAAAACTCACAACTGATTAAAAAAACTTAATCAGGCTAGAACCCTAAAAATAAAGTTGGTTATTACTGTAAAGATCTGCTGTTTTAACCATTAACTTTACCTGTGTGTGACCAAAAGCAACAACACACACCCTAGATTAACTTGGGTCTGATTCTTTCCCTACCTTTTCTTGACTACAGACTATGTATTTCACTAAATATTTTTGTGATCCTGTTACAATTTAGTATAATATAATATATTTTAAAATCCATAATAAATTTATCTAGCAAGCCCATGAAACCCACTGTACTTGATAGGACTTGCTTCCAAGTAAGCATGTTCAGAACTGGCCGATAAATGACCAACACCACAATCCCACAGCTACTGAAATATAGATTGAGACTAGTCTAGTCATATTAGATTTTATTCCATGTGCCGATAACTTTGTGCAGGTAGAGGTCAGAGGACTAGAATAAGATCCAGGCTACAGCCCCACGCCTACTTACATTACTAGAACTATGTGCAGGACTGCAGCCTAAAAGTAACTGCAATTGTTGAGAACTTCTACGCGGCCTTAATGAAATGACAGGCTGACAAATTAACATCTCTAGTTAAAACAGTCTCGATCGTATTTCAAAGAATTAAATGTGTATGTATGGAAACAGGCCAGACCCAGGAAGCCTGAAAACCTGGGAAGCAGAGAGGAAAATATGCCTAGAATAGCTTGTTCACATTGGGCAGCCCTTACAAGTACACAGGGCACATACTGGCACTAGAGGGTCTAGAAATTTGAATTTAAGGGGAGTTTAGTCTTAATCCTAGAACCATTAGGGCTTTGCATAAAGCAACTAGCCCAGCCTGGTTCCCTCCAGATGTTGTGCACGACAACTCCCATCATTCCTTACCATTGTCTATGCTGGTTGGGTCTGATAGGAGCGAGAGTCCAAAACATCTGGAGGCCACCAGATTGGGGAAGGGCATCTTGATGCCAGCTGTCCACGTGGGTGGGTACAGCACGTCAGGTATCCTTTCCCTGCAACTGTCTCCTTTCCCCCACAAGGCCAAGGGGCATGCCCACCTCAGCTACGGCCCGAATCAGGCAGGTGCGCACCCCCGCCCCGCTTTCCCCCCTCCCCTCACCGGGCCCGTAGAACTTGCTGCCTTTGGTCACGTCGAAGACTTTGCCGTTGACGGCAAGGAGGATGTGGGGCGTGCGCGCGCCGTCGTACTCGCGCAGCTGCTCCAGCGTGAAGTCCCGCCGCTTCATACGGGGCAAGGAATCGGCCTGGCTCTGCTGCGCCGCGCCCCCCGCTCCGCTCCTTTTGCCCCAGCGTTTGTAGAGCTGATAGGCCAGAAACGCCGCGAAGACCAGCGCCGTCAAGCTCAGCAGCATGTCAAGGCAGCTTCCCCCGAGCCAGCTCACGGCGGCTGCGGCCGACGCCGCCGTCTCCTCTGGGATACCGCTGCTGCTGCTGCTGCTGCTGCTGCTGCCGCCGTCTCGCTCAGTCCTTAGCTTCCCATCCCCATCGTCCGCCATCACTGCCCAGCCAGCGCCTGCCTAAAAGGAACCGCTCCGCCCCAGACGGGGAGGCGGAGGCGGGGCGCAGTCTGCTTCTTGCCTTGCCCGGCCCCGATTGGTCACGGGCAAAGACACGTCACCCACGCTACCTCGCGCCCAGCAGAACGAATGAGAAACGGGCGCACGCGGCTGCCCAACGGCTGCCTTCCACCTTAGGGAATTCTTCGTCTGGGAGGGCGGGAGAGAAAGAGTGAGTGCGCGCGCGTGCCCCCGTGCCCTCCCTCCCTTCCTTATCTTCGCGCTCACGTACTCCCCAGCTGGCCAAGAATGCGGCGCGCGCGCTCAGGCTTCTGGAAAGTTAGGCGCGCTCGACCCGGGCGTGCTGTGGGGCTGGACTCGGATATCTTGTGGGCTTTGGGCTCCTCCTCGCCATAAATAAGTTTCGACGCCCCGCCTATTGATTATATATAAAATCAAAGGACGGGAGTGGGAATGCTTTGAGGAGGTTCCACCTGAGCAACAACAGTTCCTCCCGGCTTTTCAGCAGACTGTTCCCTTCACAGTGGAGAACATGCATGACCATGGTCGACCGTTTTGGTCTTAGCACACCTACAGGGCCGGATTAAGACCATTATGGGCCTGGTGCTGAGGATTTTGGTGGGCCTTTTTATGGAAATAAATAAAATGAAGACGCAATTTTCATATTCTTCCAGGAATATGAAAAACACATTTATCTACCTTTAAAGTAAAGTTGCTGTTGTTTTTAAAATTTGCAAAAAGTAGCATCAGGGAAACTCATAAAATGGGTTGATTTATTCTGGCTTTAACAAACTCTCTTGCTCAATTTCTTGGTGCTGTGGAGATTCAACATTTCCAGTTTTTAAATAAGTGCTCAGCTAGTGTGCGTGCCTGTGGACAGCATTTTGTGCTCTGTTATTTATAATTTTTATTTGTTTTAAATATTTCTTGGGCACCTTTTCAGGGCATCCTTCCCCAGGGAACTTAACATAAATATGAACATAAAACTATAGTATACTGTTTCCATAAAATAGAATAATTTAAAACAGAAGTTAAAAACATCTGAGTCCAGCCCAGCGATCAATAAAACTAGTAGTTAAAAAATGTGTGGGCTGGGGTGAATAAATAAACCAGCAGCAATACAGCTATCATTAGAAAACAGCCCAGGATGATCTCAACTAAAAACATTTAGGGCTAAAAGCAATATGGAACAACTGGGTTTTCAAGGTCTGTTATTATTCATTTAGCCTAAAGCAATAGAACTGAACTATTGTCATGGGATCCTCTGTGGCACATGGTCTTTTCAGTTGCCCACCCTTCTTTTACAGAATGTTACATCCCTGCCCCAAGGTGTTTGCAGTTTTGACACAGAGGTGGCAAAAGACGGAGGATGAGGCAGGTGGAGGCAAGGGTAAACAGCAGAAGAATATGCCTTTATTTCAGTTACACGTGCTTACACTGCAGAGATCAGATCCACCCCACCCCACCCCCACGATTGATCTGAAATGAAGTAATGTTTTTGGGGCTCTTTCCACCCCCAATTTCCTGCTACTTCGCCCCCCCCCCATCTCCATCTATTTTCCATTATTATGTCATGTCTCGCCTCTTCCCCTACCAGCTGCCTCTCTGTAACTGTTATGGGGGGAGGTCCTACAAATCCCAGCATTCCCATGCTGACTGGGGAATGCTGGGAGTTGTAGGACTCCCCCTCCCCCATGTTATATTTTACTATATTTTATGTTATATTTATATTTTAAGGGTGCAACCTTATGCATGTTTACACAGAAAAAAAGTCCTACAACTCCAGCATACCCCAGCCATCATGAGAAATGCTGGGATTTGTAGGACTTTCTTTCCTGTCTAAACTTGCATAGGATTGCGCCCTCATTGTCTAAACTTCGGCAGTGGTTTTAACCCCTCCCCCCCCCACTTCCAGCCAAAGGGAGGCAGGACAGGAAAAGGAATTCAATGCAACTCAAATGCCTATGAATTTCCAAGCCTGCCTAGGAATCAGCACTCGGTCACTTTAACTCTTTGAGCCCCTTTATGCAATTAAAAAATAATAATACCGTAATCAACTTTTCCCTTGCCCTCGTTTGAGCTTTCATTAAAGAGGAGGGGGGAAATGCAAAAATGCTTCTCCACACACACACTTAATGCAAGCTGTCCGAGACCGCATGCATTTTTAATTTTGATCCATTTAAAAAACAAGGCTCACCAATATCTAGGCAGAGAGCGCTCCTCCTTGGGTCATCTGATGGTTAAATCAGCTCAGCTCGGATTGCTAGAGAGGAAGGGGATTTGGGGCCAGCGGAGGGGTGGGGCCTTTCTTTCTATTGAATGCCCCTTCCTGACCTGCTCTTCTGCAAAACTGCAAGCTGATTTGCAAATCCTCCGCGTGTTCCAATCCGGCTGAACTTCAGTGGGGCTAGCTTCCCAGCAAGGGTGCTTAATAGGACAGCAGTTTATTTTCCCTTGGCAGAAGCTGGAGGCCTCACCCGAGATCAGTAAGTTACGAAGCGGGTCTGGCTGGCAACCGCTCGGCGTGCTCGCCTCTCTCGCTCCGGCAACGCCACCCTCATTCCCCCCCCCGCGCGCCGCGCGTCCCTATTGGTGGGCCTATTTTTTGGGGCGGGCCTGGAGCTGGCGCTCCAATAGCCCCTATCTTAATCCGGCCCTGCACACCTAGGCTTCAATCCTATGCATGTTTAGACAGAAAAAAAGTCGTACAACTCCCAGCATGCAGCAAATAGGTGTTGCTCCTGCCTTCATATATGAAACCATATCTATCTATATAAAAGAAGTCCTGACTGACTGATTGACTGACTCATCAACGCCCAGCTCAAACCCCTTAATCTAGGAAGGTGGAGTTTTGAAGGAACATTGCTTTTATGACGTAGACACCCACTAAGGAAGGATTTTTGGAAATTCTATCCCTAAGGGGGTGAAAAAAGGGGGCAAAATCACCCCACTCTCATATCTCCTATGGGCAAAACAACAAGGGAACAGTTATGCAAGTCAGCCTCACCTCAGAATTCCTGCAGCAGCCAATAGGAGCAGTTATGCAAATAGCCCAAACGACACTTAGAATGTTCGTATGAATTCCTGCAGGGCCCAATAGGGGTGGGTATGCAAATCTTCCCTAGGCCATTTAGAATGTTCTCTGAGAGGGTGAAAAGGGAGGGAAACTTTTTAAATGACTGAGTGACTGTTGTGTGGGGGGTGTCGTTGCATAGGCTCCATCACGTTTTGACGGATCTACCCCAAACTTGGCACGGTCACTCTTCATCACCTGTAGACTCTCAGGATTAACCTGATTTTTCTTTAAGATCAGATATTTCTGTCAAAAAAGTTTTCTGCTGCCAGCATCCAGCCTAAATGTTACACTTTCAGTCAGAGAATGACTGTTGTGTGGGGGGTGTCCCAAATCCTGTGTGTCTGTGTACAGGCGTTTGCGTGCGTCGCATAGGCTCCTACACAGTTGGACGGATCCGCCCCAAACCTGGCACGCATACTTTCCATCACCCAAGGACAAAGACTGGCGGGTTCAAATCTCTGAAAAAGCCATCACTGCGCCTGTACGGCCCGAAATAGATGATAGTCAATGGCGTCACTTGGAATGTTCGCAGGGGCCATTCAGGAGCGGTTATGCAAATCACTCCAACGACATTTAGAATGTTCATATGAACTGCCGCCACAGGGGCCCAATCAGGAGCGGCTGCGGATATGCAGATCTCTCCTATGTCAAAACAGAATGTTCATATGCACTGCAGCCAGGGCCTACATGGGGGGCAGGGAGCTGAGATTTCATTGTTGGGTAGTCCTGGGGGGGGCAAGCTGGAATTACATTGTTGGGTAGTCCTGAGGGGGAGGGGGAACAGGGATTTCATTGCTGTGTAGTCGCGGGATGGGGGAGAGCAGGGATTTAATTGTGGGGTCCCGGGGGAGCAGGGATTTCATTGTTGTGTAGTCCCGGCGGGGGGGGAGCTGGGATTACATTGTATGGTCCCGGGGGGGGGGGATCAGGGATTTCATTGTGAAGTCCCACGGGGGGGGGGAGCACGGATTTCATTGTTGTATAGTCCCAGGGGGGGGGGAAACAGGGAATTCATTGTTGCATAGTCCTGGGGAGGGGGAGCAGGGATTTCATTGTGCAGTCCTGGTGGTGGACAGAGATTTGATTGTGTAGTCCGGGGGGGGGGGGGAAGCAGGGATTTCATTGTACAGTCATGCCTTGGATTGAGAGCATAATTCGTTCAAGAAACGTGCTTGTAATCCAAAACACTCTTATATCAAAACGAAATCCCCCAAAAAAAATTTGTACAGAGATTTTTAATTTAAGCCGTACTACAGTACTTGTATTGCAAGATGTTACTTGTATATCAAGTTAAAAAATAAATAAATAAATATTTAAAAATTTGCTTGTCTTGCAAAACGCTTTCAAACCAAGTTACTTGCAGTCCAAGGTATTACTGTATAGTCCCGGAGGGGGGAGCAGGGAATTCATTGTTGTGTAGTCCTGGGGGGGGGGGAGAGCTGGGATTTCATTGTTGTGTGGACCCAAGGGAGCTGGGATTTCACTGTTGTGTAGTCCCGGGGGGGTGGGGGAAGCAGAGATTTCATTGTTGTGTAGTCCCGGGGGGGTGGGGGGAAGCAGGGATTTCACTGTGTAGTCCCGGGGGAGCAGGGATTTCATTGTGCAGTCCTGGGGGAGCAGGGATTTCATTGTGCAGTCCTGGAGGAAACGGAACAGTGTGGTGTAGTGGTGAGAGTGTTGGACTGGGACTTGGGAGATCCAGGTTCTAGTCCCCGCTTGGCCATGAAACTCACTGGGTGACTTTGGGCCAGTCACTGACTCTCAGCCTAACCTACCTCACAGGGTTGTTGTGAGGATAAAACGGAGAGGAGGAGGAGGAGGAGGATTATGTAAGCCGCCTTGGGTTCCTTGCAGGAAAAAAGGCGGGGTATAAATATAATAAAAAAACAAAAAAAACAGGGATTTCATTGTGTAGTCCCGGGGGGGGGGGGAGCAGGGATTTCATTGTGTAGTCCCGGGGGGGAGAGCAGGTAGTCCCAGGGGGGGAGCTGGGATTTCATTGTGCAGTCCCGGGGGAGCTGGTAGTCCTGGAGGAGCTGGGATTTCATTGTGTAATCCCGGGGGAGCTGGGATTCCATCATGTTTCTTTTAAAAACAATTGTACCAAATCCTAAAATCCACACGAGCGAAGCCGCGGGCAACAGCTAATATATATATATATATATATATATATATATATATATATGAACCCATTGGTCAGCATGCTGGAAGTTGGATGACTTTTTTTCTGTCTAAGCATGCATAGGATTGCACACCTAACGTCACTAGGTGTCGGGTTGGGGTGGGATATGAAGCAGGCCCTGTCTACTTAGGCTTTCTACACATTTTCATTTTATTCATTAAATTTCTATACTGCCCAACAGCCAAAGCTCTCGGTGGATTACAATGGATTTGTTCCCAAAACAACAAGCTATACACATACACATTTGCTGGCTAGCAAGCTAATTTCTTAGTTCTAACAGAACACACGTGTACACTACACCAAACAGCAGGGACCAGGATGTTCTACACCCCCCTACCGCACACAGGTTTGGCCACAAGCACGAGCAGCTTTCCGTTAGCACCTGCTGGAAAAGGTACCTTTGAAAAGGATATCCTTTTAAGAGAAATTGAAGAGTCTCTTGACTTATGTGGGTATAAGGCAGTGATGGCGAACCTTTTTGAGCCCGAGTGCCCAAACTGCAACACAAAACCAACTTATTTATTTCAAAGTGCCAACACTGCAATTAAACCTGGATACCAAGGTTTTAGTTTTAGAAAAACAACTCATACAGTTGTCCGAACTAATTAACATCTTTTGTCTTAAAAGAAAAACACAATAGCAGAGCTTTCAATGATACAAACAGTTTTTTGTTGGAAAAAAAAATCAACTCAAAAAATTATTATAGTACTACATTGTACACATAGCCTGAAGGGAATTTATACAAACTTTTAAAATAATTAGGCACATGTATTTTTGGATAAGGGATTCTCAACTTGTAATATGATTATATGCCAGACTGAAATTGTATGGGGCAAGCTTTATCCCGGGTCCGTTCCCTGCTTCTACAGGTGTCAGATTAGTAAAAGTAAAAGTCAACCTGTACTAGGATGAGCAAGATAAACAAGAAAACTAAACGTGCTTAACACATTTTAAACACTTTATGTCTTGGACTGCAAACACTGCATTAGGTAAAAGTTTGCATTGGGCATGCTTTTGCACAATTAATGTGATTTTTGCTATAGCATGCATGCTGATAATTTGGGGGGGTGTGCATTAGCGAGAGCAAGCAAGCAAGAGATCTTGCTTGCGTTTATGCCCTTATTTCTTTCTGTATTGTGTTTGCAACACACTCTTTGAAGTTTTTCTTCTACTGACCACCAGTAGTATATATGCCAGCTGGATTTTTGTATTGTGCTGCTTCTCACCCCTGTTACTTCTGCAGGCATGCAGGTTTGGGCGATGTTTGTGGTGGATAGGCAAAGGATGGATTTGGGGGTGTTCTGAGAACTTGCTGCTGTGCCTGTGGGTTATGTCCACACTGTAAAGTAGTCCATGGTTGTCATACCCATATTGCTGGGAGAGCAGCAGATGACAGCATTACAGCGTAGTCCAGAGTTATCCAATCTGCTAATGGGCTGGGTTTTATTTATTGATTTGATTTGTACTCTGCACTCAAGGGGTACAAAGAAAATTGGCACTCAAGGTGGCTTACAATCACAAATAAACTTGATAAAAGCAGTAAACTAATACATTCAAACACATTAAAAACACAGCAACAGGTGGGGACTAGCACCCAGGTCTCTTACCACTATGCTGGCTCTCATATTTGTTTTGCCTTTTTTCCAGCAACAAATGATATCTCCATTTTTACCCTCACAACAATCCTGTGAGGTAGGTTGGGTTGAGAATTAGTGACTGGCCCAGAGAAATGCGAGGCATTTGCCAGTCCTCTTCAGGCAGTCCTGGGCCAGGACTGGCTGTGTATGTATGTGTGTCCTGTTTGGCTGCTGTGTCTGAATGAGGCAGTGGGTCAGTCTCTGTTTCTTTCTTGAACGTACGTGTGTGTGTGTGTGAGAGAGAGACTTTTCAGAGCAACTGGGCCTAAAGAATCGGCTTTGAGGTTCAACAAATATGAGAGCCAGTGTAGTGGTAAGAGACCTGGGTGCTAGTCCCCACCTGTTGCTGGAGGAAGAGGAGTGTGCGTGAGCGCGGGGATTTAAAGGAGCAGCCCAGCCACTCCTTTGCAGGCAGGGCTGAGAGCGAGCGCGCGCGTGAGAGAGAGGCGGAGAGGAGCCGACCTAGCATTTAAAGCGGCAGCTGCCCTCCCAGCCTCGCCTGGCCTGCTCTCCTGCCCCTCCCCTCCCCTTGTGGAATCTTCATTTAAAGCGGCAGCTGCCCTCCCTGCCTCGCCTCGCCTCTCTCCGCTTGCTCTCCTGCCCCTCCCCTCGGGAATCCTCGCTGCGATCCCTGCCTGATCTCGCTCCTCTCGCGTGCCCACAGATTGGTCCCTGCGTGCTTCACTGGTATAAGGACTGCCTCATACGTTGTGCCAAGTCTTTACGGACATTAACTTGCATGTAGGAAAAAAGGTGTATGCCATTATGTACAACTCATGTGTACACACTGTGTGTACATGTGGTAAAACAGACACATCCACCAAATGGGATGGTTTACACACTGTATCTAAAGGAACATCTCCTACTGCTCAGACTCTTAGGTCATCTTCAGAGACTCTCCTCTGGGTGCCCGTCAAAGGACGTTGGACAGGTGGCAACAAGACAGAGGGCCTTCTCAGTTGTGGCACCTGGTTTATAGAATGCACTCCCCAGGGAGGCTCACCTGGCACCCACATTGTTATATGTTCTGCACCAGGCAAATGCCTGCCTTTTCTCCCAGGCATTTTAGAGTTTAGTTTTTTAGATTTTATGGATGTTTTATATATATGTTTTTATATTTATTCCTGTGCTGTTTGTTGTATTTATTTATTTAAAGTAGTTTTATATTGCTCCTCAGCCAAAAAGTTTCCTGCATGGCTTACATGCAGTCAGTAAAACAAGACAGTCCCTGCCCACAGGCTTACAATCGAAAAAGACATGACACACAAGGAAAAGGTGACAGGAAGGAAAATGGAAAAAAAATACCGGTAAGTAGTCTTTCAGCGGGGCTGGTGGAATGGCCCTGCTTCCCTCTCATCTCCCTCTGTACAACCTGCTGGAATGGCTGGTGGCGATGACAGTTGAAGGAGGAAGAGCCTTACCATTTTGTATTGTATTTTATTCTTTTAGGCATTTGTAATCCACCCAGAGAAAATCTGTTATTGGGTGGATTAAAAATGGATACAAAGATTGTGTCAAATATTTGGAGAATTTCTGTGGCCAGCAGAAATAAGACCCCTCACAGGTAGGGCCATCCATGTGATGATTTAAAATGTTATAACTTTGCATGGAGCACAGCCACCTGGAAATATTTTTTTTTACAGGCTCCATGGGGGCGGGGGGTCATAGTGTCAGGCTGTAGTCCAAAATGGGTTTACTCAAAAGGAAGTTCCATTAAAAAAAATGGAAGTTATTTCTAAGTAAATGTTAAGCTAAACAGTAATATAATTATGCCTTGACCTTGCCTTTCTAGCCTCTTATTGAGGATGTCAATCCATGTCATTTTAAAGCAGACTGTACTTAAACTAAGATAACATGCTTTTAACTGGTAACGACAATAGAAGGAATTCCTTCTTTAACCCACCCAGAAAGGAACAGAAGTTTCATTCTATAGTGTATTTTATCAGTAGACACAATATTCAATGGGTAGGAAAGAAAGGATGGGTGTAGCTTATCTGGATTTCCTTACCTTTTGGGATTAGGTTCTGAATTTGTACAATCCATTCCCAGTTTAACTGCCTTTGCAATTTATTTGGACAAAAATAATTATATAAGTGACTGTAATGGCAGTGAGAGATTTAAGAGTCATATCAAAAGTTCCTAAGCATTCTGAACAAGGTTTGTTTCTGGTCTTATGCAGAAAAGATACCGCTGCAGCATACGCACATACAGTGGGATAATAACAGGTCAGCTATCAATTATAGATAAACAGAATCATCATCATTATTTTACTGTAATTATAAGATAATGAAAAGCTTTTCCATCATCATCATCATCATCATCATCATCATCATCTCATTATTATTTTAAAATTGTTTTTTTTAAAAATTAGATTATAGATATATGTGTGTCTCTCTGTGTTGTATGTTTATATGTTTGTATATATATGGTTTTTATAATGTATTTTTAAGGGTTTAATCTTTGTAAAAGAGAGCTTTGGCTATTGGGCAATATAGGAATGGAATGAATGAATGAATGAATTGCCTCCCACCACAAAAAGCAGTCTCAAAGCAATTTATGCACACAAATGCAGAAATCCATAATTAATATAACACCAAAAAGCAATATAAACCATAATTAGCACAATAATGCAAATAAAAATAAACATAATAAAAACATAATCTAAACACAATACAATACAAAAGTGTTCATTCACAATACATAATAGCATCCTCCCCTGCTCACAGCCTAGAATGAACACCACAAAAGCAACCCACAACAATTGGGCCATAACTAATGCACAAATGCCTTGGAAAATAAGTACATCTCTGCCTAGCACTGAAAAGATTACAGCATCAGCATCAGGCAACCTTCCCAGGAGAGTGTTCCATAAATGTGGGGCTATCACAGAAAAGGCCCGTTCCTGAACTGCCATCCCCCAAGCATCTCTCTACCAAGGTCAGACACCAGTTCAGCACATCCACTGCCACACCTGCCTGAGATGAAAAGGAGAAGCAGAGTTGTGTGTCATTAGCATACTGATGTCAAGGCACTCCAAAACTCCAGATGATCCCACACAGCAGTTCATGTAGATGTTAAACAGTATGGGGGATAGAACTGATCCCTGAGGAGCCCCACACTCACTGAAAGTTCCATGAGGCCGAACAAAACCTCCAAAGTGCCATATCTGGAAATGGCTGTCCAGGTAGTAGTGAGACCACCACAAAGCAGCAGTGCCCCCAACTGAGACAGCCACTCTGTCTGAAGGATACTATGATTGTTGGTATGAAACACAGAAAAAACAAGAGGGGAAGGTACTGGTATACAACAAAAACTGACGATGGAAAGAAAGAGGAGTCTCAAGTGCCTATAGAAAATATTTATTATTGCCCAATGCATTTTGGAAATGTTTTTCCTTTGTCGGGGGGCCAATAGTTTTTTGTTTGAAATCCTTCGGCTACCTCCTTTGCACTTTTGCACTTTCCAACAAAAAACTATTGGCTCCCAATGCGAGAAAAACATTTCTAAAACACATTGAGCAATAATAAATATTTTCTATAGGCACTTGAGATGCCTCTTTCTCTCCTCTGTTGGTTTTTGTTATGAAACACCGTCAAGAGATTAAGAATATCAACAGGGACATATTCCCCATCTCTCTATGCCAACACAGGTCATCATACAGGTCTACCAAGGGAATCTCAGTACTGAAACTGGGCCTGACCCCCAACTGAAATGAATCCAGAAAATCAGTCACATGCAAGAGTACCTGGATCTGGTGGGTAGCCACCTGCTCAAGGACCTTGTCCAGGAAAGGGACCTGTTCAGATCTTCCAGTTCCAGAGAGGGCTTCTTAAGGTCTTACCGGCACCTCTTTCAGGTGGCCCAGGATAATTCCCTCTTGTAAGGAGACACTGATCTTCTCCCTGGTCCAACAGACTGTATCTAACCTGCTAGATTTCACCGGCCACAAAGGGCAAGGATCCAACACACAAGTGGTCATGCATACTCATCCAAGCATCTTGACCATGTCCTCGATCTGTACCAACTGAAACTTATTCAGAGAGCTTCGGCTATTGGGTGGTATAAAAATAAATTATTGTTGTTGTTGTTGTTGTTGTTGTTGTTAATAATACTGGACCAGACAGCACTTTGGATACCTCATGAGATTGATCTGCTAAAACAGTGGAATCAAGGTCCCAATAAAGATGCAAGTGATTTTTTCCTCAAAATAACAAGCAAATAACTCACAGTCAGTCACTGAGGGTTCGACCTAGCCCTGTAGCCAGGGTGGGGCAAACGGGTGCACCGCCTCAAGGTGTGCTTTGCTCCCTAGGATTTTTTTTTTTTAAATTGTCTTTTTAATTTGTGACATGACAATGACAGCCTCCATTTAAAGAATGAACGTTTGTTCTAAGAACAGGAGCAATTCAAGAATAGAACCCTCTGAAAAATCAGTGAATAAGGCAGGGCATGCTGGGAATTGTAGAGCTTTTTTCTGTCTAAACTTGTATAGGATTGTGCCTTAAGTGATTCTGGAAAAAAACACCCTGAATAGTAATATGACCCTTGAGTTAAATATTTGAACTTTGTATTGTGGGCTAGACTAGAGTTAGACTCCACCCCTTGGACTTTCCTTTGCTCTGCTTTTCAGTTTCACTTGTGTTCTCTACCCAGCCAGCAATAAAGAAGCATGTTTGTTTGCCTTCAGTAAGAATAAGAGTTTGTTTATTCTGCAGTTATAATGATGAGTAGAGCAGGATTGGATGCTTATTGCTAAAAGGTGAAATAAAGAAATGACTTAAAGTGATCTGAAAACATATCTACCCTAAGTTACCCTTTTTTCTTTTAAAGCACTCACTATACTCACAATCATAGTGGCTATTTTTTCTTCTTTTCCTTGAGTACTTGATGGCAAAGGATGAAAACAGCTGTAGAGGAATAGAAACGCTGCTGTGCATGCTACAGTTAGCTGGCTGGCCACCTAGGCTGTTAACTCACTGGGTGACTTTGGGCCAGTCACTGACTCTCAGCCTAACCTACCTCACAGGGTTGTTGTGAGGGTAAAATGGAGAGGAGGATGAGGATTATGTAAGCCGCCTTGGGTTCCTTGCAGGAAAAAAGGCGGGATATAAATATAATAAATAAATAAATAAATAAACTCAGGCCTAATTTCCCCAATGTGTGCAGTGCAGCATGAGGAATTTTCAAGGTTTCTTGGCAGAAAAATCAAGCCAACAACCAGTTTTAAAAAATTCCAATTGCTTTCCACCATTAGTTTCCAATCACTTACTTGGTCCTTTATATAGCAACCAGTTAAAAAGTTATTCTTATTCCTTGATTGTCCAATAGGAAGGAAAATCTCAAGGTCAGGAACAAGACTAGAGGAGGGGCCCTCAAGGAGGAGTTAGCCCTCAAGGAGGAGTGGGGTGGGATTGGCTGGTTCTATAAGCCTCCGGCCCACCAATGCCCCACCTAGAGATGTGGCTGCTCCACTTAACAAGGAAAGCTGGCTACATGGCTCCTCAACCACCTCCTTTGAGCCAGCACGTAAAAGGCCCCGAACTACCCAGAAAAGCTCTGCTGGTTGGTATAGCAAGGATGAATGGAGGCAGTGAAGTAGATTGAAATGTACAAGTGTAGGTGAATCAAGAACATAGATATTATCCCTGATGCGAAGAATGAGATACATTTAGGGCGCAATTCTATGGCTGCCTGACCTTGTCTGGAGGGCTGTAGGATAGGTCGGAGTCCCCACTGTGACCTCGGAAATGCCTTCTGAGGTCGCAGCAGGGACTCCGCCCATGGAGCGCCCTCCTCCCCACCCTAGCAGCTGGCATGGTTCTTTCCGTGCCGGCTGCAGCTCCGAAGACAGAAGACCATCTTTGGAAGCAGCATGGGGGGGGGGGGAGCAAGGCACCGCCATCCTCCAAAAACATTTAGACAGCTGTCTAAATGTTTTGGAGGGTGCGGGGAGTGCGGAGGCAATCCTAGCTGCCGCGCTCCTCCCAGCTTCCATTGGATGCCCATAATCCTCCAAGTTTGGAGGGTTATGGGCACCCACATTGGATGGGGCTGTTATACAGTTACAAAGCTGTGCCCTGCATCCGAGAAACAAAAGGAATGGGCAGCGCAATCTAATGAGGCCGCCCGTAACCCTCTGAAGTCAAAGGATTACTGGCATCCTATGGAGGGTGGGAGGAGCATGGAGGCAAACTGTGTAGTATAATGTATGAGTCAACTAGGAAATTACTCATTGATGAAAACTCTTCTTATTTAGTAATCGATTTCCTATTGGCAGTTTTAAATGCAGCTTCAACACACACAAACACAAATAGCAGTTACAATTTAATGGTGTTTTTCTATCTGTATATTTCGGGGTTTTATTATTTTAAAAATGGCAGTACAATAATCAACAGTTATAAACTTCGAAATAAGGAGATCCAATCTACCCTGGCCCTCCCATATTTCATCTTCCTCTCCTAGGCAGCAGGCTGGCCAATCCTCCATTCCTCCCATGCCACACCCATTTATCTAAGTCTTTTTGTGATGGTGGCAGTGGGATTCTGGTACAGTGACTGCACCAATGTAATATGGCCTCCATACATCAGTGTAAGTGTGTTGCTCACTCCACTGCTGCAGGTTTTCTTCTGGGTGCTGCTCCACTGTTGCAAGGGGATTTGGTATTGATGGTATCCATTCTAGCTAGCAGGTGTAACTCAAGGACATTCTTGCTCTGCTATAATTACATCTATAAACAAATCATTTTTTAGGCTGAAATCCTATGCCCACTTACCTGCGGGCAAGCTTCATTGAACTCAATGGGACTTACTTCTGAGTAGACATGTATAGGATTGCGCAGTTGATGATTCACAATATCTATATCAAGTTTGTAAAACAAATTCTTCAAATCTTGTGTGGAATTAAATAATTGCATTGTTGTGGCTACGATAAAAAGCCCATCTTCTACTTCATCTATAAGGAAAGATAAGAATCCCAAGTACTCTCAAATTCCTTAAGAAGTGCTGCTTGCCCTTCAACTACAGTCACGCCTTGGATTGAGAGCATAATTCGTTCCGGAAATGTGCTTGTAATCCAAAACACTCTTATATCAAATGAAATTCCCCCAAAAAAATTTGTACAAAGATTTTAAATTTAAGCCGTACTACAGTACTTGTATTGCAAGACGTCGCTTGTATATCAAGTCAAAATTTTTTTATTAAATATTTAAAAATTTGCTTGTCTTGCAAAATGCTCTCAAACCAAGTTACTTGCAATCCAAGGTATTACTGTATTTGACTGAAAGATCTGCCCTGAAAACTGTAGGTCTTTTCCTGATGAATCTTTAAAAATATAGTGTGGAAATCCTTGGGGAGAAGCATGGTTATTTATAATTATGAAAGTGACAAAGAGCCTAAAAACCCTCTGAGGGAGAGGAAAACCCTGAGACAAGGCTGAGAGTCTGTAAGCTGCAATATTTTATTACAGGTTTTTGACTGTCCATACTAAAGAAATGCTGCTCAAGACTCTTGGGGGCATACCTGCACTAACATGGCTGCACATTGGGTTTATAGAAGTGCCCTCCTCTGGTGCCACTTCATGCTGCAGGTTCTAAAGAGCAGCCCAGTGTGATTACTAGTGTGATCTTGCTTTCAGATCTGAATGGATGGCATAAGGTAAGCGACTGGTCATCCCATGCTATTATCAGTCCTAGTTTTCACGATTCTGTGAACTGCAGCATAGCCCCTCCCACTTTGGGATTTTCTACACGAAGCATTTATCGTGTGCTTGTTATTCCCTATTCACTGTAGTTTACGGCTTCTTTAGATGACATCATGATCCTCCAGTCTCACTTCTGTGTCTTACCAGCACTTTCAGCAATTTTTTTAGAGCAGGGAAAATGCAGCATTTAATTGTAAAAGTGAACAAAAGCGCATTTTCCTCTTGTGTATTTGTGCTATTCCACTGTACCACAGTGCCACCTAGAGGTTATGTAGTGGAAAAGTAGGGAAGGAAGCACTCCTTGTGTTGTGCTCAGATCTCTAGGGAAGGAGCAGAGGAGATGAAGAGCTTTTCTACACAAGGCTGTTAATCGCTGTATCTTCTTTCGGTTTCATCACAGAATTGAGATCTGAGCTCTACACAAAGACCTTTTCTTTTTCTTCTTTTCCACTACATAACCTCTAGATGGCACTGTGCTATAGTGGAATATTGCAATTACACAAGCAGGAAAATACCTTTTCTTTCCGTTTCAGAAATATTACTCAATTTTCCCAACTCTAAAAAAATATGGAGAAAGTGCTCATAAAAACAGAAGCAGAACTGGAGGGTCATGATGTCATCTAAAGAACTCATAAGTGTAAGGAATCACAATAAATGCCTCGTGTAGAAAAGCCCGAAGACAGGGCCCACTTTCCTCTGTTATCTAGGTCAGGCATGTAGAGGCTTATGGCATCTACATTGTTTTTCACTATAATGTCAAGGTCCACCAACAGAGCTTGATGCAAAATAGTAGTTCAAGGCAGCAGAGCCATTGCCCCTGGATGACCTGGCTATAGAGACACACATTTATATCTGAATAACTACAGATCAGGGATTCTAACAATCCTGATTTGGGGTGGTGGGTGGGGGGAGAAGGTGGAGAGCCTTTTTGTGGCTGCATTGTTAAGCAATAGAGTGTCAACACCTATGCCGATATATTTTAAATCATCCAACAATGTACCTGATCTACCCCACCTCTGGTCTAGGTATTTCCATTCTGTTTTTATTTTGATTACTCATGCTGCTGAAAGAATTGGTTAGTATTCCAAGTTGTGTTAAGTTCACCCAATATAAGGTATCATTGGCCCCTGTTTAGGTGTCAGGTTTTGTAGGGCCCTTGGGCAAGATACCCTCAGTAGGCCCTCTTCCACGAGTGGGGTCCTCACCTTGCCACTATCACCACTGCCAATTCAATTCCGCCCCCCTCCCCTCTCCTGAGCCCAGTTTGCACTTCTGCCCAGAAGGAAAGGTAAGTGGAGGCTGCTGCTCCATTTCCTTGTTGCTACTGCTCACATGCACAGAGAGGAAAGCTAAACAGGTGGAGATATCACGGAAGGGAGGGGGAGCAGGGCCAGAGAGTTGGCAGTGGGCCCCCTTCTGGGGTGTGGACCTCAGCAGGTACCTGATGTGGACCCCTGATACTGGTCCTATTTGACCCCATTGGTGTGGACTCACAGCATTGTGGGAGCCATTTCCCTATGTTGTCCAATGTGGATGGGGCCAGCTACATGTGTCTCCCATCTTACTATTGGCTCAGCCTGTCACTTGCAAGAGTATTTAAATCATAATGGATAACATTCGGTTGGAGCATGCTATGAAACGCCTTTGGTTTGGGGACCATAGCAGACAACACTCAAGCTACAGCTGGGTGCGGGGTCAGAGTTGTGTCAGAGCATATGCAGAAGCTGCTAGGTTCACTCCTTGGGATCTCCAGTTAGGAGCTGATGAGGGAGACCCTTGGCAAATCCCTGGAGAGCCGTTGCCAGTCAGAGTTGACAATACTGATCTAGGTGGACAGATGGTCTGACCTAGTATAAGCAGTTTCCCATGTTCCTTTTTAATGAGCTTGCTTGGGTCTAGAGAGAGAGAAATAGCCCACTCAGATTTCTAAGTAGCAAGGTTGCAATCCAGCCTAAGTGAAACACTGTTTCATCCCATTGATATCAATGGGAAAGAGGGAGCATTTGTACTCCAACTGTTTAATCAGGGCTTTGTAGAAACCTGTCTGTCTTGTCTTAGATGACATTGGTAACTCACTAAACAATAGCCAAGCCCACACTCATTCCTCTGTAAGCTTTCCTAGGATATCACAGTAGCATCATAACAGTTTTGTAACCATCCACACAATTAGTTAAGTATGTGGTATTTCAGTCTGGTTTTAAAACACAAAGAGACCTTTGTAGAATAAGCTTAAGTTGGCTCTAGCTCACAAAACCTTATGCCAAGTCTGCACAACATGTGTCCAGTAAGCCAAACACAATCTAGCAGGCATGTATTATGGTTTGCCAGTGCTAACTGCTTAACATCCCCTTGTTTTTGCAGTCCCAGGTAGGCATCAAAATTAGGAGGGTTATCCTGTCCCTGCTGAGCTGCCATTCAAAGCTGTTGGCTGTGTTCACTTGGTGGGGACACAGGTTGTACAGCTGATGTCACAATACTTTTGTTAGCCTTTAAAGGAGACTTCCCCAACCTGGTGTCCTCCAGAGCACTGAGCTGAGCACTGAGTTGGGGAAAGCTGCTTTAAGATGTCACAAGAGTTATGTTAGGTTTTGCACAACAGATTAAGGGTGCTGCCACACTATCCCTCAGTATCATTACAGCTGCTAGGTAACTTTCATTTGTTAAGCTGATTGCTTGCTTAATAATCAGGGATGATTAGTTGTTATTGCCAGAGTGTAATGGGTTGGAGATGCTTTTACTGAATGGGCAATTATTTCCTGCATGGTGGGGTTTGAGCCTAATAAAGAAAGGAATGAGGGGGTAAAGGCATTGGACAGTTTTGAATAGAGAGAGAGAGAGAGAGAGAGAGAGAGCTTTTAGGTAGAATTGTCTAAAACTTAGGTGCAGCCTTGGCAGCATAAATTTATCCTTTATGGGGGAATAGGAGCTTCTGCTGCTTTGATAATTGGATAAGTGTTTTGCTAATTTTCTTACAGCAGGCTGTTGAGGGATATTTGAGATATCTAAGACTACATATCAGCAATAAATGTCTTAACTGCAATGAGTTTTGTATATTTGGGATAGCAGAAGCAAAAACAAATTGGTGGCTTAATGTGCCGATATAACACAGGAGAAAAAAATGCAAACCTGTTTTAGATGCCGGTAGAAAAAGGAAAAGTTAATGAAGATGCGTCAGGTGACCTCCAGTGCACCTACACAGGTTCCTATATGTTGTCACTGGGATTATCCTAGGCAGATAGAGGATAGAAATGTACTGCAGAGTAGAAATACTGGGTCAGGTGCACTGGGCTTATGCTTCATATTGGTACCAGCCTGCAGTAGCCACCTTACAACATTTTCAAGGACAAAGCAAATACCCATCCCCCAATGAGTCTGCTTGCCAAAAGAAATCAATTGAATCTCAGGCATGAGGTGGAGTAGATCAATGGGAAGCAGTGGGAGCATACTTTAGTATTTCAAAAGAAGGAAAGATAAGGAGAAGCTCAAAAGTTCCATAGTGCAAGTGCTTGTATTATACTGATTGTGGCTGTGATATGAAGGGAAAAGGTGCTAGCTCTGTACTATCTTTCCTGGCCAGGGACAGTGCTAGGTTTCGAAAAGATCTGGGTCTCAGGCCCACAGGACAACAACAACAACAAAGCACAAATGTGCATATGCTAATTTACATATACAGTAATACCTTGGATTGCAAGTAACTTGGTTTGAGAGCATTTTGCAAGACAAGCAAATTTTTAAATATTTATTTTTAAAAAATTGACTTGATATACAAGCGACGTCTTGCAATACAAGTACTGTAGTACTGCTTAAATTAAAAATCTCTGTACAATTTTTTGGGGGGGAATTCCATTTTGATATACAAGTGTTTTGGATTACAAGCACGTTTCCGGAACGAATTATGCTCTCAATCCAAGGCATGACTGTACTGTAAAGTCTTTAAAGGACCCTGTCTCCTAAGGACACCCCTATTTGTAAAGGGGAGGGGAGAGGAGGGCATTTGATTTCAGAAAATCCCCTCAGGCAGAAAGATTCAAGGGGGGGGGGCAGGAGGAGGTGAGGAACATGTGGGCAAAAAGTCAGCTAATCCAGGAGAATCAGATGCAACAGAGATCATCAGGGCCCTGTAACTTTATTTCAGCAAGGGCCCATGGACAGCAGGGTGGTGGGGCAGATGGCCTCCCAGAGATTCCGGGCTCCAAATGAAAGATTCAGGGCTCCAGCCCTAGTGGGCTGCCCCCTAACACCACCTCTGCTCCTGGTCCTGTCAAGATATCCTCAAAACTGGGCTCAGAGAAGCTGTGGGAGCGTATGTCTCTCACTTTGAGAATCCTGCAGTTACAATAGTATATTTCTGATATCACTGGAATTAGGGGCTTTAAGTGGAGAAGGCAGAAAATCTTCCGAGTGCAATGGAAAAAGGGTTGTACATTTATTTATTACATTTACATCTTGCCAAGGACCTCAAGGTGGCACAACCCTGAGAGATAAGTTAGGCTGGGAGGAGAGTTGAAGCTGGGTCTCTCCAGTCCAACGCTGTAACAGCTACAGCACACTTGCTCTCTTCAAGGTTCATCCAGACAAAAGTTCAGCATTCTTTTACGTGGACTCACTGGACTTCCACACTAACCCCTTTCAATACCTCCCTCTCACTTGGAGTAGTAAGGATCAGCAGCATAGGAGCTGGAAGACAACTGCCTTGTGGCTAACTGAGCTTCCCAAAAGCCTCCATGTGAAAGTGCGCTCAGAAAAACAGTATACAGGCAGTCTCTGAGTTAAGAACGTCCGACTTACAGACAACCCATACTTAAGAACAGACTACTGGATTCCCCGGCTACGTGGAGTACATAGCATAGTATACTATGCAATTTGCATAATTTACTCAATTTGCGTAAATGGCGATTTTAATGTGTAGAATACTATGCTGTTCCGACTTACATACAAATTTGACTTAAAGACATTCTTAAGAACAGAACTCGTTCGTAACCTGGGGACTGCCTGTATAGCTACACACCTAAAACACGACTTCTTACTCATGCTGCACGATGAGCCCTGATTTATTTATTAGTTTCCTTGGCAAGCTTACATCAATCACACAGACATTTTGAAATTGGCAAGAGAAAACTCCAGCACTTTGTTGATTTCAGTTAGGCGACTTCTAATAGTAAAACTACATAAAGTGATGATGTTAATAGTATGTTGCATCTTTTATCCAAGATTCTCTTTATGCTTATCTAAGGCAGAGTGACTAATTATTCATGAGGTTTTTTTCCAGCATTACAAATCATCCAAGTGAGATATCCAGTCAATCTATAGTTAGGTGTTAGAAGCAATCTTTCTAGCTTTCTGAGCAATAGCTTGCACAGTTTTTGTTAGAGTGGAAGACCGACAACCTGGTCTTCTGCGCGGGTTCAATACTAAAGGGGTAGCGAGTCCTGGGGGCGGGCCTTCTCCGAGGTCCCCCAGCGACTATCACCCTTAGCCCAGAACAAAGGGATAACTTATAGCCACAAAAGTATCTTGTATAAAACAAGTTTATTTACAAAATTACCTTCACAAACCCAGACATACGCCAGCAATACAGCTTATCAGTACGGTACAAAGTAGCAAGCAAGAAGTCTCAAGGACACCGTGATTTCAGGGCTCTCAGCTAGTTAGTTTAGCTCGGGCTCCAGCAGAGGCCCGGTCAACCGCATGCTGCTAGCTGGGTTCCCGGCGGAGGTCCGGTCTACCCAAGTGGCTAGCTGGGTTCCCGGCGGAGGTCCGGTCTACCCAAGCGGCTAGCTGGGTTCCCGGCGGAGGTCCGGTCTACCCAAGCGGCTTGGGAGTGATTTCAGCTTGGTTGCCCGGGAGTCCGGTCAACCCAAGCGGCCAGTGATTTCAGCTTGGTTTCCCGGGGGTCCGGTCAACCCAAGCGGCCAGTGATTTCAGCTAGCTGGAGCACGCCGGGTGCTGCTACCCGGGGTTGCCGATCCCTTCGTTCCCTTACCCCAAGCATGGGGCAAGATTGCTGATCAGGTCCAACAACTCAGTTCCCTTGCGCAGGGTGTTTTATACCTTGGGTTTCAGGTAGCCCCTCCCTCTGCAATCAGGTGGGTGGCCAATCAGGTGGGTTGCCACCCTCCTCAGGTGGGCGGCCAATCAGGTGGGTTGCCACCCTCCTCAGGTGGGTGGCCAATCAGGTGGGTTGCCACCCTCCTCAGGTGGGCGGCCAATCAGGTG
Source organism: Shinisaurus crocodilurus (assembly GCA_021292165.1). NCBI lineage: Eukaryota > Metazoa > Chordata > Lepidosauria > Squamata > Shinisauridae > Shinisaurus > Shinisaurus crocodilurus. Next base: position 47,171,379 of record CM037876.1, read on the forward strand.
GGTTGCCACCCTCCTCAGGTGGGTGGCCAATCAGGTGGGTTGCCACCTTCCCCCTGTGGGGTGGGGTCCCTTTGAAGCCACTTGCTTAATGGTCCCATCCTGTGGTGTTGAATGGCCCTTTCTTATGGGTGCCGAAGTGTCTGCTCTGGCAAGGTATTCAAGTCTTATGTAGATGGGGCTGATATACGAGAGAGCATTGACGAACCTGGGGATGCTTCCTGCCTTCCCCCCTGGGGTGATTCTATGCAGATGTTGTTTGTCCCCTTTGGTCTCTGTGGAGACTGGCTGTCTCCCCCCCCCTGGGTCTCCTTCCCCCCTCCTTGGTGAGTGTGTGTGTGTCAGAAAGGGGTTTTAGGTTGGCTTTCTCCACAGTTAGTTATGGAATTATACTATCTTTATTGGACATAAACATTAAACGTTTTAGAACTGTAGTAAGGACATTTGGTGATTTATCTAAGATATAGCATATAATTTTAACAGTCTAGCCTTCATATGAGGTACCAACTAAAACTTCAGCACCTTGATGACTGCACTCTTTTTAGATCAGGGGTGGGCAGCTTGTAGCCTTCCAGATGTTTTCGTCTCCAACCTTTGGGGCCCTACAGTATGGGCACATTTGGCATTTTGAAAAAGTGCACTGGGCACCACCACAAACTGACTGCTGGGGGAGGGGGGTAATCGCAAAATGACAGGAGTGCCCCCTTATCTATATTTGTGTGTGTGCGCACACACATAAATATGCCCTCTGTGTGCACTACCCACTCTGGCTTCTCTCTCTCTCTCTCTCTCTCTCTCTCTCTCTCTCTTTGACTTCCTTCTTTCCTGTCTCTGTCTCCTCTCTCTCTCTTTCTCTTTCTTTCCTTCTGTCTGACTCCCGTTCCTTCCTTTCTCTTACTCTCTGGCTCCCTCCCTCCCTTCCATCTATCCATCCATCTCTCTGGCTGTGCTTCCTTCCTTTATTTCTCTCCATCTCTGGCTCCTCTTCTCTCTCTCTCTCTCTCTGGTTCTGCTTTCTCCCCGCCCCCTCTCTGGTTCCTCTTACTTCCCCCCCCCCTTCTCCCTTTCTTTCTTTCTTTCTTTCTTTCTTTCTCAGTATCTATTTTTCTCTCTCTGGCCCGACCACAGATAATAGTGGGAAATCATGGGTGAATTAACAACTAATTGTAGGTTAACTTTGGGTTGTTTAACCCATGCTTAATCCATACAGCTTTTCTACACAAATCTGTTAATTTGCTATATCTGTTTTGCTTTCATCACAGAATTGAGATCTGAGAACTACATGAGAAGCATTTCCTTTCCAGCTTTTCCACTACCTAACCTCCAGGTGGCATTGTGGTATAGCAGAATAGCGTAAATACATAAGAGGAAATTGTGCTTTCTTTCACTTTCATAATTAAATCCTGCATTTTCCCTGCTCTAAAACAACTTGCTGAAAGTTCTGGTTAGACACAGAAGCGGAATTGGAGGGTCTAAAGGACCCATAAACAACTGCGAGTAGGGAATGAGGCATACATGATAAATGCCTCATGTAGAAAAGCCCAGAGTGTCTGGGTTCGGCCATCACAGACCAACTGCTGGGCCAATCAGAGGTTGCATATTCAAAAAGGCAGTGGCATGCCCCTGGCACATGCCATGGCAAATCATGGGTTACATGCAAACCAGTTCTCGTTCTCTCTCTCTTGTTCTCTCTCTCTCTCTCCCTCTCTCTCTCTCTCTCTCTCTCTCTCTCATCCTCTCCCCTCTTTGGTCCCTCTTTCCCACCCCCTCTCTGGCTCTTTCTTTCTTTCTCTCTGGTCCGCCCCCCCCCCCCCGGCTCCTCTTTCTCTCTCCCCATCCCCATGCAAGTCAATGGAGCAATTTCTCCATTCATTTGCATGGGGTAAGCCACCATGCTGCAAATTGGCTGAAGGGGGGGCAAAGTCCACCCCACATAGAGGACCCTATTATCCCAAGGGACCTTGGTAGGTGCATGGTGTGGATAGGGAGACATTTTCCTCCCTCTCTCATAATACTATATCCCAGGGTCATCCCATGAAGCTGATTGGTGGGTGATTCTGGACAGATAAAAGAAATAGCTTCTTCACACAACACTGGGTTAAACTATGGAAGTCACTTCCACAAGATGTGTTGTGAGCACTATTTAGTTATAGCTCTAGGTTTGTCCAACCGGACGTGGACTCCAATAAGAATAGCAAGACAACTGGGATGGGTCTTCAAAGTTTTATTACAGCGCTGGTCTGGCTCTCCGTGCAAGAAGAGACAGCCTCGCCTAAGCATCACACACACACTTATATACCATGATAAAAAAAAAGCTTTCAATACAGGATGCTGAGTGCGCATGCTTATAGAATGTGTACGTGCACTTATCTTGATTGGCTTATCTGCCTGTTGCGAGGCAAGCTGACTAATTTTGGTCTGCTAGGGACTTTCCAGGAGACTTCCTCTGGGCGCCATCTTACGATTTTCGCCCAGGGTGTAGCTTTTTTGCAGATAAGGACCTTATTTATAACAGATGTAGTGATGGCCACCAATTTGGGTGGTGTTAAAAGGGGATTGGACAAATTCATGGAGGATAAAGCTATCAATGGCTACTAGTCCTGATGGCTATATGCTACCTCCAGTATCAGAGGAATATACCTTGTTAAGATGAGATATAGTTCTGATCATTTGGTTATGGCTACACCTCCAAAAGGAAGTCCACAGCCCTCATAAGAAGCGTTGGGTAAGCAAGGGTTCAAGAGAAAAGAAGCAGCCTGCCCACCTCCCCAGCAGGGCAGAAGGCAAAAGGTCATGACTGAAGGCTTGAATGGAAGAGTGAGTGAAGCCTAGAGGCATGCATAGGCAAATGAGTGGCAGGCTTGCATTGATTAAGACCTGAATATTGCATATCGCCTAAAACACAGGAGGATTTCTCCTGAAAAGATATGGCTCCCCCCCCCCTGGGCGAATACCACCAGAAGCTTACTCCAAAAACAGTCCCATCAGCAGGAAGACCCAAACCTTTGCTTTCCTAAGTACACCCATCAGGAGCTATCAAAATACAAAGAGTAAGGTCGTTAGCAGAGTTTGAGGACATCGGTGGGGCAAAGACCACCCCCACTGCTCTCATTCCCTCCAAAAAGGCAGGAAAGAGACTATAAGAACCAAGAGGTTTTAGCAAGGTGGGTCGGGAGAAAGAGCTGAGGGGGTCACCTTGGAACGTGGACTGCAGGGCTACAGCTGGAACCTCATCACAGCAGACAGGTAGTAGCTGGGACTTTGCTTTTCTATCGTCTAGGCGGGAATCTCCCCCCCCCCCTTTTTCCTATTCAGGCTTGTCAGGGCAAAAGGGACTCTTTCTCCTCTCCAGAATACAGGGTGTGTTTGAATCATAGCGTAAGGATATTTTGCTGCCTGACATCACTAGGTTTGCTTTACCAACAAGTAAGACGCTGTACCTACTCTGTATTCTTCTTCAATAAAACCACCCTTTTGTTTCTAGAGTCTTACGTGTGTGTGTGTGTAGGTTTGTTTAAGTATAAAAGGAGCAAAGCGCACACTTTCCACCCCAGCAGCGCAGGTTTTATCCCAGCCAAAGATCCTAAACCTTTCGTAAGAGTGTGGGGTTAGAGGGAATCTAGCGCCCAGAATTATCTGTCGTACAACCTCTGTACACCAGTTGCTGCGGAACATGGGCAGGAGGGTGCTGTTGCACTCATGTCCTGCTTGTGGGTTTCCCTTGGGCAGCTGGTTGGCCACTATGTGAACAGAATGCTGGAATAGGTGGACCCTTGATCTGATCTAGCATGGCTCTTCTTATGTTTTTATGTGGACTTGGTCCCCCTAACAGTTGTTTTTCCACACGGGGACTTTTTTGCTCCCTATAGAAGCCAATTGAGTGATCTCAATGGGCTTGTATTGGGAGCAAAAAAGCCCCCCTGCCAAAAATCAGCTGGAAGGGGGAGGAAACTTCACCCACCCCCACCAAGGACCCTGTTTCCCCAAGTAGTATATTTTGCCCCGCCCACCATTTCTCTGCAGTGAGGACTTCCCCACCCCACCCCCAGTACAGATGAATTGAAGAATCATTGCATTCACTTCCAGAGGGGAAAATAGCTTGGTGGGTGCCTCAACCTGGCCTCGTGGGTGCAGTAGCACCCACGGGTGCTACACTGGAAACCAATGTATATAGACATATACTGTGTGAAAGAAATAATTTGGCTTCAGTATTATAAAGGTCTGAACTGACTTATGCTGTGTAGGCGTATTGCTACAGCATGGTCTCATGGTTGTATGAAATTAGCAAACCTGGTCAGGGTGAAGAAAATGCTGCTAGCTATGGGCTTCTCTACATGAGGCTTTTAACCTGCCACTTTATCAAGGCTTTTGTTTCCATTTTCTCTGGGGGGATTAAGAGTGGGTCCTTTACACCTGTTTTCCCCCCAGGATTTTTCTTTCCCTGCCTTTCTATATATTCCATTACACAGCCACAAGGTGGCGCTGTGATATAGCAGAATTGTGAAAATGCATGAGCTTCTCATAGCATCTTATCAGGAAATAATACTGCACTTTCCTGGCTCTAAAAATAAAGCTGTGAAAATGGCTGCAAAACATGGGAGACCCTGGAGGATGATGGTGTCATGTAAAGGTCCCGCAAGCTTCCGTGAGTGAGGAATCACGAGCACACAATAAATGCCTTGTGTAGAGAAGCCCTATGTACTGAGATGGTGGTTCTTTTCTCTTGTTTAGGAACTGTACAGATTAGGTCCAGTTCAGATGTTATGGCTACCATGGAGGCAGCTAGAAGTATTTCAGTGTTAGCGCAGCACCACATGTGGGCTGTAATGTTGGAAAGGCATGGATATGATTCCAGCAGCCTCCAGTGATCTGTAAGGAGTGCATTGTTTCAAGGATGCTTCGGAATTGTATCAGCTTGGCTCAGATTCTGTTGACTGCTCTACGTCTAGCTTATTCCTGGAAAACTAGAAGTTTTGATCCTGCATGCATGCAGTGTGAAACAACCTGATGATGGTGTCAAGGTTCCGCTACTACAGGGACCCCTTGATCTGCCCTTTGGAAGATCTCTGCCTCTTCTCAAAGTCTCTCCCTCTCTAGGAGATCAAGTCCTTAGCCTGCTTCCAGTAACGTGGGTGTAGGCTTTAGGCGTGGTGAATAAGTCACTCCAACAAACCCGGGTAAACAACAGCACTTTACTTATAATATTAGGGTATTTACGTAATAGAGTGGTTATAATTCAAAAGCAAGTATGATAAAATAAAACAAACGAACAAACAGACAATCCAATGTTCTCTAGTTTAACTTCAGACTACCTATCTCCTATGCAGCCAGTCTGTCTCTCTCTGCTTCTCTCTCTGCTGGTTCTCTGCTTCTGCTTCTACAGTCAGGCTCCCACTGCTGCTAGCTGACCACACCCCACACATATATAGCCTTCCCAGGAATGGAAGGTTATAATCATGTGACTTTGAATAGGAGATCTAATTCTTAACTTCTATTGGGTAAACTAAAACTCTCAAACTCCCCCTCCCATCCAAGTGTTTGGGCCTTCAGGCTTCAACTACTCGAGGGAAGTGTTTGGGCCTTCAGGCTTCAACAAACTCAAGCCTGAGTAGGCCTCAATCCTTTACATCTTCCCCCTCTTCTTCTCAAGTGGAACAATTTCCCTTTTACAGAAGAGAATTGTGAAACGTTAACCTACACAAAAAGGCAACTGTTTTTTGGTTATTTCCTAGACAAAGCATCAGCTATCATATTCTCCTTTCCAGGCACATGTTCAATGTTCATTTGAAATTCCTGCAATTTCCAAGACCATCTCTGAAGCTTGGAGTTGGTATTTTGCATTGTTTGTATCCATTGTAAAGCATGATGATCAGTCCATAAAGTAAATTCTTGTCCAAAAACATAAGGCTTGAGCTTGTCCAGAGCCCACACTACTGCCAGACATTCTTTTTGGATCGTAGACAGGTTTCTCTCCCTGGGTAAGAGCTTCCTACTCAGGTAGGCTACTGGATGTTTAAGAGAGTCATAGTCTTGTAACAATACTACACCTATGCCAGTCTCAGAGGCATCTGTAGCTACAATAAAGGTTTTTTCAAAGTCAGGTGCTCTTAACACAGGCTTTGAGCTTAAAATGTCCTTTAGTCTATCAAAAGCTCTTTGACATTCATCAGTCCACACAATTTTGTCAGGTTTACATTTCTTAGTTAAATCAGTCAAAGGTCCAGCAATTTCACCAAAATGGGGAACAAATCTCCTGTAATACCCAGCAAATCCCAAGAATGACCTGACCTGTTTCTTGGTTGTAGGTATGTCCCAGGTTCTGATAGCTTCAACCTTGTCCCATAAAGGTTTGATATGACCATTTCCAACCCTGTGCCCTAAGTATACTACCTCTGGCACCTTCTGCACCTGTAAAACTACTCCACTCCTCTCATAGTGTGGCTTCATCATATTTACATGTACTACCTTTACATCATATTTACATGTACTGAAAAAAATCTTTTTTCAGATTTTTCCTTGACCACCACATAGGTTAAATCATCCATTTTCTCTCTGACTGTGTAGGGGCCTTCCCAAGCAGCCTTAAGCTTGTCTTTGCGCAGAGGAAGAAATATCATAATCTGATCCCCTACCTCAAATACTCTAGAGCGTGCCTTTTGATCATACCAGAACTTTTGCACCTCTTGGGCTTTGGTTACATTGGCTTGAACTAGTTTACAGAGTGTATCTAGGGTTTGTCTAAGTCTTAACACATAATCCACCACAGAGGTTTTGTTTTCTACGAGTTTACCTTCCCAGTTTTCCCTCAGGAGATCAAGAGGGCCTCTCACTCTTCTGCCATACAACAGCTCAAAAGGTGAGAATCCCGTTGATTCCTGTGGAACTTCCCTGTAGGCAAAAAGTAGTAGGTGTTGCAGTTTGTCATCCCAGTCATTTGGGTGTGTGTTTACATAAGCTCTAATCATCCCTTTGAGTGTGGCGTTAAATCTTTCCACCATTCCATTGCATTGAGGGTGATAAGGAGTGGTTTTCAAGTGTTTTACTCCGCAACACTTCCACAGACACTCCATTATCTCGGAGAGGAAATTTGACCCACAATTTGTTAAGATTTCAGAGGGAAATCCAGTCCTGCAAAATATAGTTAGCAAAGCCTCAGCTACAGATGGAGCATCTATAGAGGCTAGTGCTACAGCTTCTGGGTATCTTGTGGCAAAATCCACCACTGTGAGGATGTGTACTTTTTTCCCTTGCGGGTGGGTTTAGTGAAAGGCCCTACAATATCCATGCCCACCCTGAAGAAAGCTTTTCCTATAATAGGCAGAGGCTGCAAAGGGGCTTTACTGTGATGCCCTGCCTTCCCCACACGCTGACAGGTTTCACAAGACCTGCAGTACTCTGCTACTTGCTTAGCAATTCCAGGCCAAAAGAAGTTTGCCGTGAGCCTTTGTTTAGTCTTGTTTTTCCCCAAGTGTCCTGCGCATGGCACATCATGGGCTAGTTCTAGCAACCTTAGCCGGAATTGGTTTGGTACTACCAGTTGCTTTAGGGGTTCCCAGGTTAACTCTTGGGTTTTTGGTAACCACAGTTTATACAGCAATCCTTTCTCCCAAATAATCTGCTCCCTTCTTTCCTCAGAGAAGGGCCTCTCTTGAGGGAGAGCAACTCTTTTCAGAGGCTCCAAACTAGGATCACTGAGGACTCCCTGCTTGAATTCCTCTACTCCTCTTAAATCAGGAAAAGGGGTCTCTAGTGCCTTCTCCTCTACAGAACCACCTGCCTCGGTTGTTTCACTGGCTTTCAGGTCAACAGGTTGCATGGAGGCTTGTTCTGTTGTTTCGGTTTGGGGAGGGTCTGGGGTTGGTTTTGGACCTTCCGGAATCACTGTGGGTTGTACCTCTAGTACCTTTTCTTTTACCCCATCAGCTTTTACCTGGTCCTGTCTTGAAAGTTCCTCCCTTTCCTTTTGCTTGCGGGTTACCACACATATTTGAGCTTCTGGTCCCATTATATATCCCTTCCCACAATGATAGGGGCAAATTGGGTTGGAGGTTCCATCACCCCAACTTCATACAGACCTCTCCATCCCCTCCATTCTATGGATAACCTTGCTACTGGAACTTTAAAGGAGGGACCATTCACTCCCTGGATCTCAATAGACATTCCTGGTACCAAATCTTCAGGTGTCACCAAATCTGCTCGGATCAGAGAAACATCAGCTCCAGAATCCAACATTGCCATAATGGTCTTATCCTTTACATAAACAGGTTCTTTAAACTGATTATTAACCTCTTCCCTGTTGGTGATCACAAATCCACAATTATAAGGTTTTTTTATGCTTGCTACACCTTGTGGCTTGGTTTGTTCGGGTTTAGGACTACCTAGGTTAGCTGGTGTTATTGCTTGTAACTTGGGACAGCTACTCCTGATGTGGCCTGTCTAACCACACGAATAGCAGGCATGGTCTCTGGGGTGAGAAGGATCAAAAGGAGGTTTTTTAATCTCCTTTTTACTTGGGGCTTCCCATTTCCCCCCCTTCTTCTCAGACTCAATCCTGGGGCCTAACCCTTCCCGGTTTTCAATCAGTTTGTCAGCTATTTCTGCAGCTTGGTTTACAGTTTCAGGATCTTTATCCTTAACCTTCAGTTTTATTTCTCTGGGCAACCGAAAATAAAACTGATCCAGGGCCATAAGCTCTAGCACCTTTTCCCTGTTGTCAGCTTTTGCTTCATCCACCCATTTTAATAGCAGGTTTTTTAATTTTGTTGCAAACTCTACCATAGATTTACCAGGTTGAGGTGTTAACCCTCTGAACTTTTTCCTAAAGTGCTCAGGCCCTAACCTGAACCTTTTATACACAGTTTCTTTGAATTGAGCATAGGAAACAGACTCCCCCTCTGGCATGCTATTATAAATCTCTGCCAGCTCCCCTTTGATTAAATTAGGCACAAACTTCATGTAATCACCCTCCTGCAATCCCCACTTCTGTGCTGCCCTTTCAAAAGTGGTCAGGAACACTTGTGGGTCTTCTCCTGGGGTGTATGCTGTGAAGTCCTTCGGGGTAACTCTGACAGGCTGCTCCTGTTTCAATTGCATCATCCTTTCCTCGTGTCTGCGTTGCTCTTCTCGGGCCTTTTCCTCGTGTCTGCGTTGTTCCTCTTGGGCTTGAAGTTTCTCCTGGTGCAGCTTTTCCTCATGTCTGCGTTGTTCTTCCTGGGCCTTAAGTTGCTCCTGCTGCAGACGAAGCCGTTTCCACTCTAACCGGGTCTCTTCTTCCTTCTGCTTTGCCACTAGCCGCAGTTCCTGTTCACGGAGCTCCCATTCTTTTGTTTGGGGTCCTGCTACACTAGGGCTAGAGGGTGCAGCTCCTTCTATTGCCGGCTGGGAGATCAGCATAACTTTCAGTTCCTCTGCTGTTTTCTCCTCCCATGGCAAATTGTCCTTTTTACACTGCTCAATCAGGGCAGTTTTGTTCATAGAGAGGTATTGGCTCATCTTAATTGCCTCACTGGGTCCCTATTCCGCAATCCTGAAGTTAAAACATACACTGCTTTTGCCAGCTCTATTAGTAAAAAACCCAATTTCCGTTTGGAGTGCTTAATCTCACCGTTCAGGATCGCACCACTGCCACCATCTGTCAAGGTTCCGCTACTACAGGGACCCCTTGATCCGCCTTTGGGAGATCTCTGCCTCTTCCCAAAGCCTCTCCTTCTCTAGGAGATCAAGCCCTTTGCCTGCTTCCAGTAACGTGGGTGTAGGCTCTAGACGTGGCGAATAAGTCACTCCAAACTCCAGGGTAAACAACAGCACTTTACTTATAATATTAGGGTATTTACTTAATAGAGTGGTTATAATTCAAAAGCAAGTATGATAAAATAAAACAAACAAACAAACAATCCAATGTTCTCTAGTTTAACTTCAGACTACCTATCTCCTATGCAGCCAGTCTGTCTCTCTCTGCTGGTTCTTTGCTTCTGCTTCTACAGTCAGGCTCCCACTGCTGCTAGCTGACCACACCCCACACATATATAGCCTTCCCAGGAATGGAAGGTTATAATCATGTGACTTTGAATAGGAGATCTAATTCTTAACTTCTATTGGGTAAACTAAAACTCTCAAACTCCCCCTCCCATCCAAGTGTTTGGGCCTTCAGGCTTCAACTACTCGAGGGAAGTGTTTGGGCCTTCAGGCTTCAACAAACTCAAGCCTGAGTAGGCCTCAATCCTTTACAGATGGCTACACAACAAACAAGTACAGGAACCTTATTTATCCTCAGGAATTTTCTCCCATAGAGTTGGTTAAAAGGATTCAGACATAGAAACTTGGTAAGACTCTCCTGCACTTCATTTAGGAACTTGTTTTTCAGTTGTCATACAGTAAATATGCTAATTGTACAGGTGTGGAAATCCTGAATTCCTTGACCTAAGCACATAATTGCCAATGCCTAATATTAATTCCCTTTGTCAATCAGGATGAGTCCCACTCAAAGAATGCTTCCTGTGTGAATAAATCAACATGTTCACTTTGGAAACCTACCCAGTCATTCTCAAACATTGTGCTAACACCCAAAATAATAGACACATTTACTTGGAAGGAAGTTCCACTGATTTTAACAAAGCCTAGTTCAAAATGCTAGAGGGCTTCTGGAATGTGTTTTGTCTTTTTCCAGGGCCAGCCTCTCTGCCATCCTGTCTCCAATAACAATGGCTCCTGCTGTCTGTTCGATGAAGAGTTCTGAAGAACTTGAAAGCTTGCACAATCTTTTGTGGCATTTTGGTCCTATTGCCCAACTGTGGGTTGTGGCTTTTTTTCTCTCTCATAGACCAGCAAGCCTATCTTTGTTTTGTTTTTTGTTTTTGTTTTACAAACCACTTACATAAGGCATGATTCCTTGGCCCTGGTAGGCATACCCTCCTTATCTTACTCTAGGGAGCTCAGGGATCCACCACTGCCTTTACCCCCATTCAGGGAAGGCAATAGGTGGGTGCACATCCGTCTTATCCCACATTCTTCCTGCTAGTCCCAGAGAGTAGGCGGGAGGATGAAGTGAGTGATAAGGCAGTGCACATACATGTACTGACTTTGATCTTCAATCCCCGGGCAGTATTTTTCTTATTTTTATTCCTCAGGAATGTACTGGTAAGATCTGCATTTGTATTAACCTCACCTCCTCCAGCAATCTAATGCACATGGTGTTCTCCCCAGATTCACCAAACCACACTTTTCCTATCGCATACATTCTCTCTCATTCCATCTGAAAACACATACACCTGCCCAAAAGCAACTGGTGACTGGATAATAGTGGACCATGACATGTGGAACACATTGTCACAACATTGCTAATCTCGCATACACACAGTCACCAATCACCTGTGTTTTCCCTTTTACACACACAGCTAATCCTTTTTCTCTCATTTAACCAGCACATTATCTGCTCACTCCCCCCACACACACAAAAAGAGCCACAACTTCTGTCTTTAACACACACACACATGCACGATATTCACCCCTGTCTGACTTGTATGTCTGCTGCAGCTATACCTACAGACTCCAACAGTGGAAAGTTTCACCTACATTCTATTCCACATTCCCATAGTTCCTCTAGCTGAAACGCCCACTACCTCCTGCTACCTCATAGCTTCCTGCTGTGCTGCCGCCATACCACTCCCATTGCAGTGATGCCTTCATCCTCATGGCATATGGTTCCTTTCTTTGCTGCATTCATGGCATTATTTTAGCTTCTTTTGCTTCCATTGAGCAGCCCTCACTAGAAATGCATATCTCATAAATGTTGACTGGGTTCGCACGACACGACAACCCACCATGGTTTATAAGCCATGGTGGGTTGTTGTGTCATGTGAACCCAGGACGGGTTTGTCAGGGTGGCTTATTTTTTGGCGTATAAGCCACCCTGACAACCTATGGCTTGTAGTTGGTTTTTTTTGACTCATGATGGGTTGTCATGTCCCATCGTGAGTCAAGCCCAACTACAAGCGAGTCGCTTGGCAAGAGCAGCAAAATCCCCTTGCCGCTCTTGCCAAGTGGCTAGCCGGTGAGTGCACTTTCAGACTCCCCGCAGTGGTGAAGGGGGGACCACAGTGCTCTCGTGGGATCCCCGCGGGAGGACTGAGTGGGGGAGGAGGCAGGCAAAGACCCATGATGTGCCCAATCCTCTGTCAGTAAATTGTGGGTCCTCAGGCAGATAACCCACACTGTGTGCCACAGTGTGGGTTGTCGTGTCGTGCGAACTCACCCTCTGTCTTCCAAAGCCCAACCGTAAGAGACAGTTCTGCTCGAGGCTTTTGTTGGTAACCAATGTTAAGCTTTTCACTGAGAATGAATCTCATAGTCTCCAATTGCCACGAAAATGCCGGGACTGTCACGAAAACCCTTAAGCCATTACGGCTTCTCACTTTGTCATGCAGAGTCCTGAATTCCCAGCTACTTTAAGCTGCTCTTAAAGGGGTCATGGGCAAACTTTGCTGTGGGGAAGGGATTAGCTGGGTGAAAAGAAAAGGAGGTGGAGGCTGCACCTGCTGGCCTGGACTGAGGGAGAGGTGAATGAGGGAATTTATCACATGATTCCTATCTTTATATTGCCAAAGATTTTATTTCCTAACAGAGCTGACCCTGTGCCTCTAACAGGTGAGATACAGCGTCAGAAGGAAATGAAAGAAACTTCCCCTTCTCTCTGAAGCTCCATGTTTGGGGGTGTGGGGTGGGTGGGTAAGCTTCACCTGTTGAATTTGTGCCAATCCTGACAATTTTAAAACAAAAAGAGATTGCCCTGCAAGCACTGACCCCTCCCCATGAAAAACACCAGATATCAACAATTAAGGGTTTAAGTAAGGTAAAAAAATATATTACAAAAGCCACTTATAAAATATTATAAAATACTATATAATATAATAATGTAATACTTATAATATATAAGATATTATATAATAATATAATTCCGGAAAAGTCATCCTAGCACTGGTGCTGCTGCTACCTCCTCTTCTAGCAAGGAGCAGCATTTCACAATTATCCCTCAATTACACAATACTTCTTCACACAATGCATAATAATAATAAAATAATAATAATAATAATAATAATAATAATAATAATAATAATAATAATAATAATTCTTACCCACCTCTCCGTATCGAGGCGGGGAACAGCAAAAATATAAAATACATAAACTAAACTAAACACAATACATACTATTAAAACATCTTAAAACATCTTAAAAACATCATTAAACATAATCAATTTAAATATAATCAATTTTCTGCCACAAGATGTGATGGTCAGTGTTGTAGATTGCTTTAAAACATGGAGCTTCAGTGTTTAATACTGGATATATGTGCTCAAATGCAAGATATATGAATTGTGGGAAGGAAAGATGTTTATTAACCGCTAACCATGAATTTTAAAAAAAGAATAAAGGTTGAAATATTTTGTCCCAGAATACATTTACACTTAAGGCATACCCTTTCTCCATAATAATAATTTTAAAAACCTGTTAGGCCTTCTGAGTCTTTTAACAAAGCATAGTCAATACTGGTGGCCCTCCTTGACAGTTTATTATTGAATTTACTTACCGGTACCTAAATCTAATAGTGTGATTCAATTGTACACTTACTTGGAAGTAAGCCCAATTGAATTCTGTGGGACATATTTCTGAGTGATCATGCCTTGGATTGTGCTATAAGGCAGCAGTATTCTGGCCACTTCCTTGAGAGTAAAGCCCCACTGAAAGAAGTGGGAGTAGCTTTTGAATGAACATTTATAGCATCAGGCTGTAAAACTAGACTTTGCTCCTATCGGAACTCCAGAAATAGCCCTTGATGGTTAGAGTCTTGTAATGGGCAGCTTCTCATGAATTTATTCTGAAGACTGACACAATTTGTGCCCTTAAAAGGCTTGTGCTCTGAACTTGACTGTCAAAAATTAACCTCCAGATTGCCTTATTCAACCCATAAGTCTAACAGACAAAAGGAAGGACATCTTCATGCCAGCCAAGTCCCTGCATACACTTAAGCAACCTAGGTTTGTAGATAGGGACTGGGCTTGCATCTTCTTGTAAGAGAAAGTGTTCATGCCTTCTTCTCTGTGTTAGGTTAAGACCATAAAAAGAGCCCTACTGGAAAGGCCTATCTGGTCCAGCATCCTGTTTCCCACCGTGACCAACCAGATGCTCTGGAAAGCTCTCAAGCAGGACATGAGGGTAACAGTACGCTCCCACTCATGTTCCCCAGCAACTGGTATTCAGAGGCATGGTGTCTCCAGTCCTGGAGATGCTATGTAGCCATAATGAGTAATCCATTGATAGCCTTATCAGTAATATAATGCCTTGAGAAGGGAAACTGGATACTAACCTCCATGAATTTGTCTACTCCAAGTTGACAGCCATCGCTACATCTTGTGGCAGTGAATTCCACAGTTTAACTATGCACTATGCAAAGAAATACTTCATTGTGTTTGTCCCAAATGTGCCACCATTTAGCTTTAGTGGATAACCCCAGGTTCTAGGTGAGAGGGAGAAAATATTGCAGTTTTGTGTGTTTCCTCTAATAACTTTTGTACTTGACTATGCCCTTTGGTTGCCTGGCCATACCCTTGGCCACGCCCTCATGTTGCCTGGCCACACCCTCTTGATCACACCTTCATGTTGCTTAATCATGCCTCTTCAAATTCACATATGTGTCTCTATTTTCATCTGTGAAATGTTGGAGGGTATGGAATCTTTCATACAGTTTAATTTAGCTTAACGCTTAAAATTATAGCAATGTGATCCTAGTGATAGGGCTGGGTGGCCTAGAAGCAGGGAAGCGGACTCGGACTCCAGGACTCGACTCGTGAGTCGGACTGAGTCCCCCCTCTGACTCGAGTCAGACTCGAGTCCCAATATTTTTAATGGGACTTGAGACTCGACTCGGGACTCGAGACCAAGGACTCGTGTTCCAAAATTGTGTTCCTCAAATGCAACATGGATAGGTTTTAAGAAGTACAGCAAGTTTATTTTTTAAAATCATTTTCCTAAAATGCATCCTTTCAGACATTTTGGGTTTGGCTGCCTCTGCCTGCCTGTCTGGGGTTCCCAGCCTCCTCTGCCTGCCTGGTCTCTTCTTAACCAGTTCCACAGTTTGAATTCTCCACGACAAAGGCCTCCGCCTGCCTGCTTTGGGGTTCCCTGCCTCTTCTGCCTGCCTGTCTGGTTATTTTGGGTTTGTCTGCCTGGTCTGTTCTTGCCAAAATCAGTTGCAGAGTTTTGAAATAAAAAGGCACACTTGTGCCTAGAATTTATTTAAGCCACACATCTGAAGTAGCCTTATTTTGTTGGGGAAAACCCCCATTGATTTTAATACGGACTCGTGGAGTCAGCTTTGGGAGTGACTCAGGACTCGTGAGTCACCATTTTGGACCAAGGACTCGGACTCGAGACTTGGGTCCAAAGACTCGTGACTCAACTCGTGACTCGAAACCAAGGACTCTTCAACATCCCTGCCTAGAAGTCAAGCAAGCAAGCAAGCAAACAAACAACCAAACAAGAAGAAGCTATTAACCTTGCACCATGTGCAAGCTGTCAAGACCAACAGATGTGAATATTTTGCTACAATCCCAGCCCAAATTACTAACACGTGTGAATTTAATGTGGATTAGAACAAATGTAGGTTTTAATGGTTAAAGAGGTGGAAATGTTCTTTCTCACCATTCTCTATGTGCAAATAATCTCATTTTCAAGCAATAACCTTTCCCTCCTGTCCTTAACAAATAATATGCTAATAGAAACACTGGAGAACATAGCAGGGTTCCACACAAATATCTTATTACAGAGGAGAGAGACTGAAATATCTTCCTTTCCCTTGTCCTTTTGTTCCCTTGTTCTTTAAACAGAAACATTTCCATTGCAAATATATTTTGGCATGTGTGAGGCAAAGCACTTTGGCTTGGGCATTTCTATTTAGCAGTTGTTGTCTGGCAAAATCTACTGCTTCCTCAAGCCCCACCCAGTGGTTGTATAAGCCAGGCACATTTCCCCAAAAGCGTTTGCCAATTCCTCACCATATGCTGCTACACAAGACACCACATTTATACATTCGTAAATATATTGGAAAGCCATTCAAAATTTACATTTAGATGGTATGTTCTTTGGGACAAGGAGCTGTCATTTTGCTTTTGTGAACTTCTTCTTCTTCTTCTTCTTCTTCTTCTTCTTCTTCTTCTTCTTCTTCTTCTTCTTCTTCTTCTTCTTCTTCTTCTTCATCATCATCATCTGGAATACGAGCACTCAGTGGGTTGGATCAAGATTTAGGCAGTGCAACAGGGCTGACAGAAACAGACTTCCCCACACCTCCTCCCCACAGCAGCCCCTCCAGCCCCCAGAAAATGCCATACAGAGGGTTAGGGAACTCTGCTGAATGGGGTAGGCTATGGTATGGGAGGGCTGAGGGATCCCCCAAAATCGGGCAGATGCACCTTCTGTGAGCAGAGCTCACAGGGACACCCTTCCTCCTACACCACAGCCTACCCCATTTAGCAGGTATACCTTCTGTATAGTGGGGGGGGGGGCTGGAAAGGCTGTTGTGAGGAGGAGGGGGGCACCTTCTTCTGTCCACACCTAAATGTGGATCCAATACAATACCTGCAATGAAATTCAATTTAAATCTGAATCTTGGGACTTGAGACATCCTTCTTATGTTTAGCTGGCTGGAGAAAATTGCTAATCATGAAAAAGCAATTATATTAATGAGAAAACAGATTATAGAAAGGGTTGGGATGGATAGCTAAATCTGTCTTCCTCTCTTCCATCTCTCTCTCTCTCTCTCTCTCTCTCTCTCTCATACGCACACATTTAAAAAAAATATGGCCTGTTTATTCTGAAAGCTTTTTCCATTATTCCTATTTTTGTTCATGGGTGTGCACCCACAAACTATTCCAATGATGAAAACAGTAGTTACTAATTACATTGCAGGAGTAACTTGTGGGTCCACTCCCATGTGCAACACTCAGATTCAGTAATGTCAGAAGGAAATCATGTGCCTAATCACACAGCCATCTAGCATTCCAAAAGTATTTCAATCACCACAACTGCATAACCCTGAGTGTCTAGGTAGGAGTGCCATTTTATGCATATTTACCAAGATGTACATACCACTGTGTTCAGTGGGAGTTACTCCATAGTAAACATGTTTCAGAGTGTAGGCTTGGGTACCATATAACGTAGGGTTTCACACTCACACATGCACTGTAGGAGGAGTTTCCACAGGATGTCAATGCAGCTAAGGATATAAGTTGCCCCATCTGTTGATCGCATGATGTGCCTCAGAACATAAAGGCAAACGCTGGTACAGTCTGCGTTTGGTCCTAGATGAAGTCACTGAGTAGGGCTGGCTGGAGTGCCTGTCCATGACTAAATTTACTCTCAAGAAACACCAAAGCAGCAGGCTTTAGCCCCTACCCTTGAGTAAATGTGTATGTTTGCCAGCCCCCACCCCCAGTGGCAAGCTGATGCACTTACAAATGTATTGGTTTGATTTCTCGCTCAGTATTTCTTTTGACACTCATTGTTCCTCTTTGCATTTATGCAGTCATTGCAAACATGCAAAGAGCAGTCCCAGAATAAATGAAGGACCAGAGGGATAATGAGGAACAAATAAAAACAAAATGAAGTACAGAGGTGCAGACGTACACTTAGTTGTTACAGGCATGTGCTTAATTGCACAACTATTTGTGCACTGACATAGCTGGGATTGGGAATACCTGTAGGACTGGGAGGGTTAGTGATACTTTCCCTTCCATCTTGCAGACTATTTTTGGCAAAGGAAAAATCCTTAATACTTTCTGCTTGTAGTTTTTGGAAGATGTATGGATTCCCACCCAACCCCCAGATTATATGAACGAAGATGGAAAAGGGGATCTAATAGAACAGTGATGGCGAAGCTTTTTGAGCCCGAGTGCCCAAACTGCAACACAAAACCAACTTATTTATTTCAAAGTAACCAACACTACAATTAAACCTGAATACCGAGGTTTTAGTTTTAGAAAAACAACTCATACAGTTGTCCGAACTAATTAACATCTTTTGTCTTAAAAGAAAAACACAATAACAGAGTTTTCAATGATACAAACAGTTTTTTGTTGAAAAAAAAATCAACTCAAAAAATTATTATAGTACTACATTGTACACATAGCCTGAAGGGAATTTATACAAACTTTTTAAATAATTAGGCACATGTATTTTTGGATAAGGGATTCTCAACTTGTAATATGATTATATGCCAGACTGAAATTGTATGGGGCAAGCTTTACCCCGGGTCCTTTCCCTGCTTCTACAGGTGTCGGATTAGTAAAAGTAAAAGTCAACCTGTACTAGGATGAGCAAGATAAACAAGAAAACTAAACGTGCTTAACACATCTTAAACACTTTATGTCTTGGACTGCAAACACTGCATTAGGTAAAAGTTTGCATTGGGCATGCTTTTGCACAATTAATGTGATTTTTGCTATTGCATGCATGCTGATAATTTGTCAAACCTTGGCTCATACTCCATTAGTTTGAGAGCAACACATGCAGCACTCAGGTCAACTGTTAGGGCTTTACATCCAAGCCATGCTCTGTGCATCATTCTTCAAAATCTTTTAAATGTGAAAACAATGTAGAAAAGAATTCTGTAACAGGAATTCTAGAATAAAATCATTCTGTTCCACACTGTGAGAAAGAACAAGATCATTAGCGTTTTGCAGAAGAGGACAGTCTTTTCATGATCTGGTGACCAATGGCTCGAGTGCCCACAGAGAGGTCCCTGCGTGCCAGCTGTGGCACCCGTGCCATAGGTTCGCCATCACTGTAATAGAACATAAGAAGCCTATTTGTACAGCACACACAGTTGCAGGGATGTTGAAGAGTCCTTGGTTTCAAGTCACGAGTCGAGTCACAAGTCTTTGGACCCAAGTCTCGAGTCCAAGTCCTTGGTCCAAAATGGTGACTCACAAGTCACGAGTCACTCCCAAAGTTGACTCCACGAGTCCCTATTAAAATCAATGGGGTTTTTTCCCAACAAAATTTTGACAAGAACAGACCAGGCAGACAAACCCAAAATAACCAGGCAGGCAGAGGAGGCAGGGAACCCCAAAGCAGGCAGGCAGAGGCGTTTGTCTTGGACAATTCAAACTGTGGAACTGGTTAAGAAGAGACCAGGCAGGCAGAGGAGGCAGGGAACCCCAGAGGCAGCCAAACCCAAAATGTCTGAAAGGATGCATTTTAGGAAAATGATTTTTAAAAATAAAATCTTCTCTGGCGATCGAACTTCTCTCCATTCCTTCTGGCACAGCCCAGGGATGTTGAAGAGTCCTTGGTCTCGAGTGCCGAGTCGAGTCTCGAGTCCCATTAAAAATATCAGGACTCGAGTCTGACTCGAGTCAGAGGGGGGACTCAGTCCGACTCACGAGTTGAGTCCTGGAGTCCGAGTCCCCATCCCTGCACAGTTGTAATTATATTCTCTATATAAAGTTTAATGAACGACAGATCTTGATTATTATTGGTCTTGCCTTACCATCACTAAGGTTGAGGCTGCAGGCTTTTGTCATGTTTGCCTCCAACATGATCCAAACACATTTCTGGAAATCAAGTCTAAAAATGTAGACTGGTATGTTTCCTTCCTGTTTACAGCTTCGTGGGTTACTATAAACCTGAGAAAAATATAAAAATAAAAAAGTTATCTATGCCAGAATCTGAATATTCACTTCTGCTGTTATTCTGCTCAGACAGGTCTGCACAACTGGTGACCTGCCAAGCAGAATACTTTCTCACCACCAGCTATGCATGGTAGCTCAATATACACCAAGTGTTCCGGTTAACCAGGGACAGCCCTTATTTTGCAATAATTACTGGTAAATTACTGTCACTGTTTTGTCCCTTTTTTGCCTTTTGGCAAAGGTCTTTAGAACTTATATCTCTGAGTGGGGTGTGTGTGGATACATATTGTGTCTAGTGCACATGCATGTAAATGCAAGCACACAAACACTAAGGAACCATGCAGTACTTCAGGGCCGCACAACCTTTTTGGACCTGTGGGCACATCTGGGAATTTGAGAAACTGCTGTGGGCACCACCACAAAATGGCTCCCATGGAGGATGTGGCTAGTCACATAATGGCTACCATGGGGGCCTGGCTAGTCAATAATTCACGCAAAGAACAGAATACAAGAAGAGGAAGGATCTGAACTCCAAAGCCATCCACATATTTGAAGTCTACCACAGAAGCACAACAAAATACCCATTTAAGGTTGCAATCCTATGCATGCTTACATGGAACTCAATGAGAATTACTTCTCAGTAGGCCTACATAGGATTGCTCTGCTCATCATATCCACACACACCTTTTCCCAGCCTCAAAGGAAAGAAAAATGCCCCCAGCCCCCAAAGGAAATAATCCCCCCCCCCAACATTGACCCCAGACTCAGCCTCTCTGTTCCGCACCTGGTGCTCCTACCTCCTCCTCTGCCATCAGAGCCTCCACCTGGGAAGGTGCTCTGTGTGTGTGTGTGTGTGTGTGTGTGTGTGTCTGCGAAGAACAAGAGAAGGGGCTGGGAAGGGAGTGAAAAAGAGCAAGACTAGGGGCTGGGAGGAGGAAGAAATAGCAAGATAAAGGGGTGAGAGGGAGAGAAAGAGCAAAGCTTGGGCCCCGAGAAGGAGGGAAAAATAGCAAGAGAAAGAGCAAGGAGGTGGGAGAAACAGCGAGGTAAAGAGGTTGGGGGAGAGAAATAGGGGAGGGAAGGGGAAATAGCAAGGCAAAGGGGCAGAGGGGAGAGAAATAGTGAGCAAAGGGGTTGACAGCAGAGAAATAGCGAGGTCAGAGACTGGTGGAGAGAGAGAGAGTGCAAAGGGAAAAGTCTGTATGGCTGGAAGAAGATTACATGGGGCCAAGAAGCAACTCTTTCTTTCTCTTCCTGCCCGCCAAACAGCTGATCAGTGGCAGGTTCAGGAACAGAAAGGAGAACCTGGTGCCTTAACATTTTTCAAGGTTTTTATTAAAAATAAACTTTTGAAGGGAGCAGAGACTGGAGAGCTTTGCAGGTGCCATTGGAGGTCCCTGTGGGCGCCACGGCATCCACAGGCACCCCATTGGGGACCCCTGCAGTACACTCACTGCACAGCTTGCTATTTTATACACTGCTATGGCTCATTTGCACTAATGGGTAGCAATTGCAAGAAAGCAGATTTTGGCTAAACATTCAGAGGAACTTCTGAATGGTAAGAGCTACCGTGTATACCCAAATATAAGTCTAGTTTTTCAGCACATTTTTTGTGCTGAAAAATGCCCCCCCGACTTATACTTGGTTCAGCGCCCAGGACCCCCGCCGCCACCGCAAGGCACCGCCAGGCACCCCCCTCCGCCCCCAGGACCCGTGCCGCCCCCCCCAGACACCCAACCCCCACCCCCGTACCTGCACCTGCAGCCACCGAGGCCCCCCCCGAAGTCCCGCCGCGCCGAAGCCCCCACCAGACACCCCCAGACACCCCCAAATGCCACCCCAGACACCCCCCACGCCGGCCTACCTGCACCCGCCGCCACCAAAGCCCCGTTGCCCCAGGAAAGCCGCGCCGCGCCGAAGCCTCCCTGCCGCCGAGGCCCCTCCCCCCCGAAGTCCCGCCGTGCCGAAGCCCCCACCAGACACCCCCAGACACCCCCCAAACGCCACCCCAGACACCCCCCAGTCACCCTACCTGCACCCGCCACCTCCGAAGCCCTAGAAAAGCCGCGCCGCGCCGAAGCCTCCCTGCCGCCGAGGCCCCGCCCCCCCGAAGTCCCGCCGCGCCGAAGCCCCCACCAAACACCCCCAGACACCCCCAGACACCCCCAAATGCCACCCCAGACACCCCCCACGCCGGCCTACCTGCACCCGCCGCCGCCGAAGCCCCGTTGCCCCAGGAAAGCCGCGCCGCGCCGAAGCCTCCCTGCCGCCGAGGCCCCTCCCCCCCGAAGTCCCGCCGCGCCGAAGCCCCCACCAGACACCCCCAGACACCCCCAAACGCCACCCCAGACACCCCCCAGTCACCCTACCTGCACCCGCCGCCTCCGAAGCCCTAGAAAAGCCGCGCCGCGCCGAAGCCTCCCTGCCGCCGAGGCCCCTCCCCCCCGAAGTCCCGCCGCGCCGAAGCCCCCACCAAACACCCCCAGACACCCCCAAATGCCACCCCAGACACCCCCCACGCCGGCCTACCTGCACCCGCCGCCGCCGAAGCCCCGTTGCCCCAGGAAAGGGGCAACCCCCCACGCCGGCCTACCTGCACCCGCCGCCACCAAACACTCCCCCCACCACCCCCAGACACTCCCCCACCTCCTACCTGGTCTTGCACGCTGCCTCCCTGTTCCTGCGCCGGAGCCACTGTTTTGCACGAGACAGGAAGTGAGGAGAGGGGTCAAAAAGGAGCCAGCTGGCATCAACATGGGTATGGTACCGTATTTCTCCTACAGTAACCCCTCCCCCTAATTAAAAATACAGAAAAGTGAGTCCATACTGTGTAGAGCAGTGTTCTCCAACCTTGGGTCCCCAGATGTTTTGGCCTACAACTCCCAGCATGCCCCAGCCAGTGTAGCTGGCTGGGGCATGCTGGGAGTTGTAGGCCAAAAACATCTGGGGACCCAAGGTTGGAGAACACTGGTGTAGAGTGTTTGCTTTAGAGTGTAGAGTGTAGAGTGTTTGCTTTAGAGTGTAGAGTGTTTGCTGTTAATGTGAACTGTTTTCATGCAGACAAATATTTTCATCTTCATTGCATGAAACCAGCATTTTCTCTATTTAGCTGAGCTATTACCGTAATTGATGCTAACTGGGATTTTAAATTACGGTACCGTAATTATGGTACGTAGTGGTGAGGAAGAAAATATTGTTACCCTGCTGAGATTAATTTACCGTATATGACACATCACACACATGTTCATTGTGCTCATGAGTAAAATAAACTACCGTATGCCGCTTTGGTTTTATTTTTTATCCTGTTAGAAATGGATCCCAATATCAGTGCCGTTACTTCTAATCCTGGACCAATACAAAAACCAAAACAAAAACGCAGGTCATACGAAGCTGGTTTCAAACTTATGGTTGTGTCAAGAGCAGAAGAAAGCAATAACAGTATTGCAGGTAGGGAATTTTGTGTTGACGAAAAGCAAGTAAGGGATTGGCGGAAAATGAAAGCTGACTTGGAAAAGATGCCAAAGTCAAAAAAGCTCGACGTGGTTTAACGACTTCATATGGGGCTCTAGAGACTGAATTGCATAAGTGGGTTATGGAGTGTCGTCAAAATGGTTACTGTGTAACACGCATGGGAATTCGCTTACGTGCCCTTCAAATGGCTAAAGATGACAAATTTAAAGCACCAGGCATTGAAAATTTTGTTGCATCAGCAGGATGGTGTACCCGCTTCATGAATAGGTTTGCCCTATGTTTGCGGCAAAGAACAAAGATTTCTCAGAAGTTGCCAAAAGACCTTGATGAAAAAGTGATGTCATTCCATTCATTCATCTTAAAACAAAGAAGGATCCATAACTATGACCTGGGAGATATTGGGAATATGGATGAAACACCTATGACCTTTGATCTTCCAAGCAACAGAACTGTGGCAAGTTTGGGAGAAAAAAGTATTTTACTAAGAACCACAGGAATGAAAAAAACCAGTTCACAGTCGTTCTGTCATGTTTGGCTAATGGAACTAAGCTGCGGCCTGTCATTATTTTTAAAAGAAAGACCTTGCCTAAAAAGGTCAAATTCCCACCACGAATTACAGTGCGTGCACATATTAAAGGCTGGATGGATGAAGACGGAACAAAGAAATGGCTGGAAGAAATTTGGAACGGACGACCAGGAGCAGCCTTAAAAAAAAACCCATCATTGCTAGTTTGGGATATGTTCAGAGCCCACACATCTGATGGCATAAAAAAATTGGCAAAGTCTTCTCAAGCTACTTTGGCCGTTATTCCAGGTGGGCTTACATCTGTATTGCAGCCCCTAGATGTGTGTTTAAATAAACCTTTCAAAGACCGTGTGCGAAAGATGTGGCATGAATGGATGTCATCTGGTCAAGCTCAACTGACAAAAGTTGGAAATCTGAAGAAACCAGACATAGAATTGATAGCACAGTGGGTCCGTGATGCATGGGAACAGATTCCAGAGGACATGGTGCAACGCGCCTTCAAGAAATGTGGCATTAGTAATGCTATGGATGGCAGTGAAGACAGCACTTTGTATGAGAACGACAGCAGTGATGGTGATGACTGTGAACTCAGTGATGATGACAATGTCTATGCTGATCACCTCACACCAGCTGAAGTTGAAGTTCTGTTTGCAGATACAGATGATGATGAGAACTCCAGTTTTGAAGGATTTTAGCTATTGTGTTTTAGCTTGGTTGCTGATTGAGCTAAGGTTGTTGTACGTACTTTTAAAGTTACGGTATTTTTGATACCATATTGTATTTTGTTGACCCCCTTTTCCACTTACAGAGCTAGTTTACTGTTTTTC
Organism: Shinisaurus crocodilurus; assembly: GCA_021292165.1. Classification (NCBI taxonomy): domain Eukaryota; kingdom Metazoa; phylum Chordata; class Lepidosauria; order Squamata; family Shinisauridae; genus Shinisaurus; species Shinisaurus crocodilurus. The sequence goes on from CM037876.1 coordinate 47,195,879, forward strand.
TTTGAAATAAATATTTAAAAACATTTAACCTACTGATGCCTCAATTAATGTTAATTTTATTGGTACCGGTATCTACCGCATCTTTATTTTTTTTAATTTATCAGTAGCTGCTGCATTTCCCACCCTAGAAATTAGGGGCCTCGACTTATGTTAGGGCCGACTTATAGTTGAGTATATACGATATTTGACAGTGGAACAGGCTGCCCCAGGAGGTGTTGGGCTTTCCTTCGCTGGAGGTGTTTAAGCAGAGGCTGGATGACCATCTGTGCACCCCTCCATTGCAGATCCTTCACTGAGCAGGAAGCTAGAATGGATGATCTCCATGGTCCATCCCAACTGGAAAATTCTATGGTTCTATGTTGATAAGAGGTTGTAGGATAATTCTGTCTTTTCTTTAACCAAAAGAACAAACACAATCTTGGCTTTTAAAAGTGCAAGAAAAGCTATTGGAGAGCGAATGACAGAAAATACCTAGCAGATGATATAGCAGAGCCTTCAGCAATGTGTATCGGGTGGGGTAGGGTGACTCAGGCTGTAATTTTTTATCTGTGAAATGTTTGAAGTAAGTGGCTCAGCAGCAGTTCAGTAAACTTCTTTTAGCTTCCTCCTTCTGATTATAGAAATGTGAAGGGGGAAGGGCGATGGATGGACTGCCAAGGACCTGAGAGGTCAGATGATGTGTTTGGTGAGTTGTTTTCAGCTTGGTGGGTCACAAATTGTGTAGGGCTACACTAGGAGAATGTGCTTATTAAAGGATAGTCGGAGAGTGCCACATTATAAGAATCAGAGCAATGTTCTCTGGTCTGACACTGCAATTGAAAAACAAAAATTTGAACTGCCGTACTTGTTCTTTAAATTTCCTAAACACAGCTTCTCCATTCCAGCAACTGCACATGAGCACAGCAGCTCCAGTGCATGCACAGAGATTCCCTGCCAATGAGAACTTTCCATTCTTTCCAGTGGAGAGAGTTGAAATACGAGGGTGAAGGAATATAAATGAAGGTTATTAGCTCCTTCTGGTGCTGTAGACGAAGAAGCCCCTGCGTGCATGAAATCCTTATGTGCACCCAAGCACATGTGGATGTGAATTAAGGTATACTGGCCTGTGACTCACGCTGGCTCAGCTTGTCTGAGCGTGGAAAGCTAAGCAGGGTCAGGCCTGGTTATTACTTGGATGGGAGACCCCTCCACTAGTTTCCTGCATTGAGCAGGGGGTTGCACTCGATGGCCTTGTAGGCCCCTTCCAACTCTATGATCTATGAATCTATGATAATGCAGAAGAGAAGCTGAAATCCTAAGCACAACTCCCATTTAAGTCAGGGGGACTCAGTTCTGAGTAAACATTCCAAGGATTGAAATGTAAACTATTACATAAAAGAGGTTGATACTTTTATGCTTGGGAATACCTTATACAGTGTCGAATTCCAGTGCTTAGATCCAATGTTTATATTTTGAGTGATCCAGATTTTTTTTAAAGAAAGGTTACGAAGTTCCAAGCCTGTTTTGCAAACTTCTTGTCATGAAGATATACAGTCTGTCTACTTAATAGGAAAAGCACAAATCAAGGCAGCAGCATGTGGAGCTGAGTCATAACTTGGCCTGGATCCTCAACATATTTGTTTGGGTGGAACACTGTTATTTACTGGTAGCTTTTATACGATTTTTTCAGCTGCATTCTTGGTCTCTTGTTAAATCCAATTCCTGTTAAAAATACAGGAAATATTTTCCACCATCTTCATTTTTTTAAGCTGCGTGGATGGATATTTTTGGCTTCCCTCTCCCCACCTCAAATACACAAATAACTGTAATTATTGATTCAGAAAAGTCCATCACAGACATAGGATTTCAGTGAATACAGTTATTTTTGAAGCATTTTTCACAATAATAAACAATGGCCTGACCTGACATATTTCAAAATATGACGCTTCGTCTTTAAAATCTCTTGCAGACCACCATAGTCTTTGTAAAGCAATGTATCAGTCTAGCTATTGGGCTTCCCTACATGAAGCTTTTAACCTGCCACTTCTGCTTCTGCTTCTGGATTCTTAGTGGGATTAAGATCTGCTTCTTTACACATGTTCCCCCCCCCCCGGGTGGGGGGTTCCCTTTCTCTGCCTTTCTATTCATTCCATTGCACAACCACAAGGTGGTGCTGTGGTACAATGGAATTGCGAAAATACACAAGCTTTTCATTCTGGGTCATTCTGCCATTTTCAGATAATACCAGACTTTCCTCGCTCTAAAAAAAAAGCCATGGAAACGCTTGGAAAACAAGGGAGAGGCCCTGGAGGATGATGACGTTGTGTAAAGCACCCACAAACAAACCATGGTGAACAACCACAGTTCACAACCCAACAACAAACCATGGGTTTCCTTCATGGGTTGTTTGTGGTTTACAAGCCATGGATTGTTGGTAAAGCTGGGTTCAGACAACACGATAACCCATGTTTCAATAACAACCCACGGTTCAACGACAAACCACAGTCAACCCATGCTTATACCTTGAGTGTGGGTTATCGTGTTGTCTGAACCCAGTCAGAGAGTTATTTAGAAGAAAAAGCAAATACTTCAATAAAGCCTTATTTACTTATAATGTGTACTGTTATACAAGTTTAGATATTTTCCATAAGTTGAGTAGTATCAATTTCTGGAATCTGTTATATCCTTAACTCCACTTTCCTAAGTAAAACTCATAGGCTAATTATTATTTCCCTAACTCCACCCACAGTTGTATTCTTAGAATACAGTGTATTCTTAGAATACAGAGGACAAGTCTTGAAGTTCTTCCTCTGGCCCTGGATCCTATGACATGATATTGGGTTGAACGTAGTCCCTCAGCTGTCACTGACTATGGACTCCTAGCTTCTTGAGACTGATGCTCTTTCTCTAGCAGGCTTACTTCAGCTTCTGAAGTCTTCTGGTGAGTTACTTGAAGACCAGGATACAGACAGACAAGAAGATGTCAGTTGTCTCCTCTAAAGTCTTCCTGCTTCTTAAGGCCAACTGCCTTCTGTTGTCACTCTGGCAGCCATCCTGGAAAACTGTCTTCATCTCCTGGCCAGGCCAGCTCTCACAGCTTCTACCTTCAGTGATCATCATCATCATCATCATCATCATCATCATCATCATCATCATCATCATATTATATTCCGCTTTTCTCCCAACACTGGGACCCAAGGAGGCTTACAACCTTTAAAACTCATACAATTAAAACTAGTCTTCTGCCTCTTCCTAGGCTCTTTTTCTTCAGCTGCTGTCTCCACTGACCATCAGATCACACTGTTCCACATGATCTCTTATAGTTTGGAACGGTCTCTTTTATGCAGTTTCAGTCAGGAGCCTCTGACCAATGACTTACAATTCCTCAATATCTGCTAGCTCATTAGCCTATAACTATAAGCTAATAAGAACCAATAGGATGTTCAGAAATGACCTATTAAAACAAGGCAAGGAACTAAGACCTTTTGAATCCTCCTGTCTAATATATAAACTGACAGGTCTAACTGTGAACTACTAAGGACATAATAGCTTCTATGGTAACTATAACCACTTTACTGGCAGTTGGCAGACTGCCAATACTAGGCCGCAACTCTCAAAGTAAGCATCTTCAGTGTCTATAAAATTGTTATAAGTACACCTCTGCATAACACTGTATCCTTATTAACGTATAAGAGAATAAAAAAAGAAAGAAATGTGGATCAATTTACAACAAAGAATAGCTTTATTAACTGTAGCAGAAAAGATTTAAAGGAGCACAGGATTTAAAGGAACACAATATTAAAAAAACCTTTTAACTGAGGTCAAACGAGCCCCCCTTTACGGAGCCTCGCGCCCCCCCTGGGGGGCCCGCCCCACTATTTGAGAAGCACTGAGTTAGAGGTAACCCTTTCTCCTCTCCCAGATAACCTTTATAACTATAACAATACTACATTGCAGAACACACTTATGTATACATTTTACAGACCATTTAAAACGTATTTTACCTCAGGATTTTAGATTCTCCACATGGAGGCAAAGAGACATTCCTGCAAGGCTAAATCTGATATCTTGCGTCAGAATCCAAGAGAGAAACCCTGCACCTGAGCGTGCTTCACATTCAGGTAACTCACAGCTCTTTTCTCCTGGTGTTTACTTTATTATCTTTTAGGTGTCAGGTTAATACATTTTTATTCTCTCAGGCATTTTAATGGCTTGTATTTTATAATAGTATTGAGAGGTTCTATATTTTAAAATGTTTTGTAACTTTAACTGTGTATTGTGTTAATTATGTTATTTGTTTCTTGCCTTTAATTGGTGTATTATATATTTTGTTATTGTTTTGTTTTAAATTCCATTGCAAACTGCCCTGGGATAAATATTATGAAGGGGGATCTCTCTCTCTCTCTCTCTCTCTCTCTGAAATAAATAAAAATACCTAGACCACTGGCCCATCTAGTGCAGTATTGTCTCACTGACTGAGAGAAGTTCTCCTGCATTTCAGAGAGGAGTTTTTCCTACTCCTATGTGGAGATGTGAAGGATTGAACCTGGGATCTGTTGCATTCAAAGCATGTGCTCTACCACTGAGCTAGATTCTTTCTCCATGAGAAACTTCAGGGCAAACAAAGCATCTTTTAAAGGACAACTTTGAATGCCAAATACCATATTCTTTGTTTTCATCCCCCTACAGGTGCTGCTGTGTCTTTAAAATGTTTGAGAATACACTATCTAGAAAATATTGTTTTAATGATGACAGCGACAATGAGAGCAATAATTAAACTGTAATTGTGATGAGGGAATATTTTTGGACAGAGGTATCTTCCATTGCCAATTCAAGCCATTTTGTGCATTGTTACCTTGCCATAAATTTCATTCCATAGAATCATAGAATAGTAGAATGGCCATCAAGTCCAATGCAGGAATCCAAGTCAAAGCATCCTTGACAGATGGCTATCCAGATTGAATGCCTCCAGTGTGGGAGAGTCCAGGACCTCCCTAGGTAGTTGGTTACATTGTCCTATTGCTCTAACTGTCAGGAAATTTTCCCTGATGTCCAGGTGGAATCTGGCTTCCTGTAATGTGAGCCCATTATTCTGTGTCCTGCAATCTGGGATGATCCAGAAGAGTCATTGTGTGTGTTTTGATGCATTCACAACCCAAGAGAGTTTAATCAGTGTTTTATTACCTTGTTTGTTACACCCATAATACTTATTGCCTATGGCCCTTGCTATATTATAGGTAGCAATTTCAAAAACAACAACAAACCTTGAAGGAAAAAAGGTGGGGTATAAATATAATAAATAAAATAAACAACCCTAGCTTAATACACAGAGACTTCAGGGCAGTTTACTAAAATTCGAATCTTCATCAAGTGCCTGTAATTCAGGGAAGTCTAAAATCATAAAACAAAACCAGAAAATCTCAAGTTCACTTAAAAAAAAAGAAGCTAAGGCTGCAATCCTTTATCTTATGTAAAGTTACCGTACTTAGGAGTAAGCCCCATTGAACTCCTAAGGTTGCTCTGATAGTATAGAAGTTCTAGGTTTGCAGTCCTAAACATGGGAACAGGGGATATAAGTACTTAGTTCCTTGCCTTGTTCAATCAAGGACTTTATAGAAACAAGGATCTTCACTTTATCCCCTGCTTATTATTTCATATTAGACAACACACCATACGATGAGAAGAACTTGTGACTTGGATAAATTTTCCTGCCAAATGGAAAGTGCTATTTATGCTTCAGATGAGTCCTCATAAACTTGAATTTACTTCTCAAAAGCAACTCAAATATTTCTGGCAAAAAAGTGAGAAATCAGACCCCTGAGTCTGGCTATAAACCAAAAGGAGAAGAAGAAAAGACCAGCAATTCTTGTTCTGGATGTGAGGAAACTGTAAAAATGATGAAGGAGTGAGTCGTTTGAATTCCTAGCATTTTCGGATGGAACAGATTGGGATCAAAATTGTATGTTTTGAAGCCGAGTCAAATCTGATAGCTACAGATGAATTTTCTTCATTATGAGGCCTTTAATGACAATTTGACTACAAAACAGAATAACCCAAATAGTTATTTGTTCAATGGCATCATGTGATGTTCTTTACTTCTCATTTTATAGGTCTGGATTTCATACTTATTTGGGTAGTTTCTGGATTAGTTTGAATATTTATTTTAGCAATCATGATACTTAATATCTTACATGGCAATCCTATACATGTCTACTCAGAAGTAAGTCCCATTGAATTCAGTGGGGCTTATTTCCACATACGTGGGTGCAGGATTGCAACCTTAATAAACTCTGGGTGGGTTCACACATCATGCTAAGCCACCCTGCAAATAAGCCATGGTGGGTTGGTTGTTCACAGAACAACCCATGGTAAGCCCAACAGATGTTTGGGCTTACTCTGGGTTGTTCTCCCCCTCCCCCCCTCAGTTCACTAGCCGGCTCCGGCAGGTATCCCATTGTCCTTCGTGGCAGAACACATCTTGTCTCTCCTTCCCCTTTGTGATCGCTACCCCTTTTTGTTCACTGCCATTTAAAAAATATTTTTTGGATCCTCAAAAAAATGCAATTGGTCATATTTTTTAAATTATTGTTTCACCCCCTGAAAATTGCGCAACTTTGTTCGCTGCTCCCCCCCCTTTACCAGCGCAAACCTGGACCGATTTCCTCAGGGGGGCTTGTTCATAGGCAACAAGCCACCACCCATGGGTTGTTGTAGGGGTTGTTGTTTCCACAATGGGTTGTTGTGTCGTCCGAACCTGGGCGACCAACCCCATTGTGGGTATGGGGAATTGACTACTGAGCTGCTTGACAAGAACAGTAAAAAAAAAAACTTACTGATAGGTTGTCGTGTCTTGCAAACCCAGTCTCTGAGTGCTTCCCAGATATAGCCACAAATGGGAATAGAAGAGGATGTCAAATTATCTTTTCATATGCAAGTCACTGCAGGTAATCATTTTTCACGTTTGCTTTTTTGTATGATTAAGGATGAAATACGGACATTTAGAGATTTTAAAACAAGGGCATACTATTAGTCTTCCATAGTCAACAATGTGCAAGATTATATTAATCCCTTTCCTAGATCTTTGGAAAGCATCCCAAATACCAGAGGCTGAAGAAAATCTGCTGCATTTTGTTCAGACAATTTAAATCAAATGTACACATGACACATGTATTCCACATCTTTGCTTCAGAAAGAAACACACTGTTCAATTACTACACTAGTATGCAGAAATATTAGAAAGGGTCTTAACTAGTTTTTTAGACCTCTTCATCATCTTCAGTGTACCTTGATCTCCTGTACTTTCAAACACAGATAAACAGCGTGTATAAATAAATAAAAGAAAGACAGCTAAATCCTTCTTGGTGGTGTAGGAGGAGGGATCTGACTGAGTTCTTCAGTTTTAATCCACTCTGACTTTAGTTTCCAGTCAACATGATGTGATCACAAGACGAGGCATCTCGAGTGCACTGCATTTTGTGAAACAGGGATACATAACGTTTATATTTACATGTTTTGCAAAGCTCCAGTTCCCCCTGTCCTCAGCTCTGACAATATTAGCAAGCTTTTAGGTCATCCTTCCACAGTCTGGTGCCCTGATGGGAGATATATTACAACACATCTGGAGGACTTTAGCTCAGGGGTGCAGAACCTCTTTCAGTGGGAAGGCCAGTAACTAAGCCTTAGGAGAGGCATTTCAATCTTTTAGAATGGGGAAAAACCTGTACAAAAACCAGGAAACCGCCAAATGATCAATGGTCGGGGGGAAAGGGGTATGTGTCTCTGGGGAATCCCAGAGGGCCACGTTTGCCCCCAGGCCTGAGGTTCTACACCCCTGCTTTAGCTCTACAAATTCCAGTGTGACATTGACAAGATCATTGGATGAAAAGGAGCATAGTGGCAACAGAAAAGGTTAAGTGTTCAGGGAGGGAAGATGAGACACCTAGTCAAGATTTCAGAGTTTATAAACTGAACTCTAATGTTAAAGGTCATATATCCATTTTAATGTAAGGACAAGGCTGTAATGAATACAGTTGCACACCCACAGCTATACATGCCATTTGTGGTTTTGACTTTGCAACATAAAGGTGTATTTGTCAAGTTTAGGGTTTTATTTTATTTTTAAAGAAATTATAAAGGCATGGGGGGGTTAGTAATTGAACAAGACATGTGTTTGTGATCCCATTTCTTAAGATGTCATGTTCCATATGGTCCAATATTTTAGGAGCAGTTGTTTCTCATTTCAGAACCAGCGGGGCCTGAGACACATACAATGACGTACTCATCAACGATGATATAGGCTGCTAGCTATAAAGATATTTTGTGCTCACCAGCACCCTAACCTTAAGGGTCACTTTTCATCCATGATACAACCTAACCTTTAGGCATATTATATTGGTATGGTTAATGCACAGTTATTTCTATGGTGCATTATAAAAGTGTTCAACGGGCAACATCACATCCAGCTGACACTGACTTCTCGGAGTAATGGTTCAAACCTCAGTTTATTGATAGGAGGAGAGATTCAACGTGAGACCAAAAAAGACTCAAATCCACGAATGATTCAAAGATTAAGGATATATACTGTGATGGAACCTCTAGCAAGTCTGCCCAGCAACCGGGAAAGGGAAGAAACCCCGATTGGTTGGGTAGTTTGTGTAATCAGCCTATCTTGATACCTGAAAGGGGAGGGGTTTAAAAGGCTGAAGGGAAGAAACTGTTAGAGCAGTTTTTCCTTACCTGGTGTGAGCGGGGGGGGGGGGAACTAGGAATGGTCTGGGTGGTTTGAGCTTTTATTATTCCTACATATAGGGGTACCCAAGCAGTACCTGAGGTTGTGAGAACGAGATAGTGGAAAGATATTTCAGTAACAGAAAAGACAATAAACTGGAACCTGTTGACAGTATAAAAATCCCTGTACAAATAAAAGCTGTTATTTCCGTTGTTTTTCAACCATGGCTAGAATGCTTAATGACTTTGGTCGAAAACGCTACTGAGGGTATTAAGGGACAGTGTCAGGTCTGGGGCCAGGGCTTGTCACATATATCATGAAGGATATACCGTAGCTAACCCTAAAGATAGAAAATTGGTAACTAGCCTATGAATTCAATTGCCACCATGATTTTGATGGCTAAATACTGGTAATCCTCAAAGATGCCTGATATAGTTGGGTGGTTACATAAAATATGGGACATTGCCTTGATAGAGAGAACAGCTATATTAGGTGCACTGCAAAGAGCAACGTTGTTGAGCAAATTGCAACATTTTTGGACTTCTGGAATCATGATCTGCAAGGATATAGTAGTTGTTTAATTCTATTTCCTCTTTGCTTAAAAACTGTACTTTTTGTTGACAGTCTAGTTCAAGATGTGAAGCCAGGTTAAAAGAGGAAGTAAATTCAAATCTAAGAACAAATGTGAAAAACAGTAGCAGAGGGAATATACGGCATGACTGGCCAATAAGCTGCTTTATTTAAAGTGGCTTTTCTTGTGCTATAAAAGAAAGCTTTCGGAAGAGGGATCAAAGGCAAGTTTGTTCTAGGGCAATGTATTATGGAGACTAGCACAATATGGGTGCAACTGAATGATATCAGTCAATATACATTTATTATGCTTTTATTATCTATTTTCTCCTCCATGTGGACAGTTCAGAATGTCTTAATAGTACAAGAAACAGTAACACCAGATAAAAAGGGAAAGCAGCATCAAACATTTAAGATAAATGTTCTGTCTAGTCTAAAAAGCATCCAGGGACTTTTGCTAGGAGAGAAAAAGAGAAATATTAATGATTTATTCAACCCTAGTGGATTTTGCTGCCGCTGGAAAAGGAGAAGGAGAAGAGCCTCCCTGGGAGTTTTTAATGCTATTGACTTTATGTGGACAAATAATACACCATTTCGTATTGTATTCGCTGCATTTGCACGTTACGCTAAGCCACCCTGTGAAAAAGCTACACAGTGTGGGGTTGTTTGCAGAACGACCCGCGGTGTACTCAACAGACAATAGGGCTCACTGTGGGTGAGTTCACACATCACGACAACCCACCTTGGCATTAAGCCACGGTGAGTTGGTTGTTGGCCAAACAACCCACAGTGCACCTGACAGATGATCGGGCTTCCCATGGGTAGTTTGCTCCCTCTGTCCCCTCCTTCCCCCTTGGTACTGCCATGGATATCCCAGGGGGCTCCGTGGCAGGACCGACTTGTCTTCCCCCCCCATCCCGCAATTGTGAGCCCCTTTTCACTCGCTGCGGCTTTTTGCCCCTTTAACCTCCCCCCCCCCCGATGATTGCGATTTCCGGCTTGACAGCCAGTTTTGGCAATCTCCATTTTGACAGCCAGTGACAGCCCCTTCAAAGTGCCCAAGTGGCACATTGGAGGGGCTTTCAGTGGTTGTCAAACAATTTTTAATTTTTTTTGCACCCACAAAGTGCACAAATATTTTCAGGGGGGGTGTTAAAAAAATTTTTTTTAGCCACACTTGCGCAGCTCCGCACTTCTGCGAGTGTGGAAATGGGGAGCTTTGGCTGGGCAATGTCTGCAGCGGGCACCTGCTATCAAAGTGCAGCAGGTGGTGGGTTTTGCATAGGCAGAACGAGATTACCACCTGACATCGAGATTATCACCTGACCTGGTGGGTGTCTCTTGAGTTCAAGTACTCAAGGTCTCTAGTCATGAGACATAGTCTCGAGATGATATGATTCAGCAACCTTGGACAGGTTTTGGGATCAACATGTTGATGAATAGGTTATACAACTGGGGTGAGTAATATCCTATTTATAGGTGGTATAAAGCTAGCACACTTGCTGATAGCTTCACCCTCTCTCTTCCACTTGCTGTCTTGTTCGTCTCGACAGCGACATGTGTATTGTTCTGGACTTCACTTCATCTAGCCTTACCACTGGGGTATAGGATTTGAGTCTGCAATGATGTAGTGAGTAGAGATGCACTTGATTGCCTTAATCCCATGTAATTGGGTCTTACAAATAAACTCTTTAATCTTTATTAACTGCTGTTATCTCCTCCTTCCGCCTGCGTGACTGGGACTGAGGGTCATTGGCTAGGGGAGCTTTTGAACCCGGGTCAGTCCAGCTCTCACATCTGGTTATGGGCCCAGATTAGGATCTGATGGTTATCTCAGATGGGCAGATAAGCCACAGAGACGCAGTTCGGAGAAATTCGGCAGTTATAGAGTTAAAGGAATTTGTTTACTATTTGTAAGAACGGTTTGTAAATAAACCGGGGAAGGCAATGTTGCTAGAGCTGATAACAGCGGCTTGGAATGCAGCACAACTGAAGAATGCAGGACAGAGAGACGGAGGATTTTTCGTTTTGGAAGCAGCTGGAACGGAGGTGCCAGGCTTGGCAAATTCCAAGGCTACAGACTGTGAAAAGAAGCTGGATCGAAGGTGCCAGGTTCGGGCAGCTACTAGGCTGAAAAATGAACAACGCTGGACACAAGGATTTCATTTTCCACAGCTTGCTGGAGTGATTGTCAAGGAGCTGTATCGAGCAAGGAAATAATCTCCAGGAGGCTCTGTGTCTACTCATTTGAGACAAGGCTACAGCAGGAGGATCATATTTCTATTACAGTTTTCTTTACTCAGCAGCGGATCAGCTATCTTTTGCATTGTATCAACAAGTGGCTTGGATTACAAATGCGTGGATTACGTCTGACGTGGGTAAAGCGTCTGGAGTGTCATGTCGCAGCAAAGTCACGTGTGACAGGAACGTATCTTGGGAAACCTGATACTACACGGGAGGCTGTATCAAACCAGCGGAGGCGTGGTTTTAAAACAGCAGGAGAAAAACAGCGCGGCAGTTTTGAACAGAGAAAGCTGTGCTTAAAATGGGAAGCTGTTCTTCATTTTCTTCATGTGGGATCACAGAAGAAAGGAGCTTGAAATCAGCAGGGGTGCTGCTGATGGGAAAAACTTTGTGTTTTAACCCAGGACATAACAAAATGGACATTATTTTGTTGTGAACAGAAACAGTGTCTTGTTGAAAACCAAGCTTTCTGTGTTGGACATAAATAAGCAGGAAGAGGACTATGCAAATGGTCAGAGGTTTAACAGTCATGTTTTTGAAACTGTATTTCTTGAAAGTTTGAATAACTTGGAATCAAGAAAGTGTAATATATGCTCTTTGAAATGTCAGGAAATGTACTGAATGTATATGACTTGAGTATATTGTGGATTTCTCTGTAGCAAAATGTAAACTACTGAATTAGTAGGTATGTTTATATGGCAAAGCTAAGAGATGGATTATTTCTTTCATACTGTAATGATGTAAATAAAGAAATGGAAAGTTGTACTGATGCAACTATAAAAAGGTTAAATGCTTATATGTATGACATGTACATGCATGCATATCACATGATGTTTGATCATTTAGATTCACAGGCCTGTGAAAGAAAATGCAAACTGTGTTGTGGGGAAAGCATTGGGAAATTGTAATTTTCACATGAAAGGTAATTTTGTGCACATAAACAAGGTATGCTAGCTTCAACAGGTAAACTGGTAGGCAAGCTGAAAAACCAGTTCATTTCTTTCAATTTGTTCTTGGTGATCTTGTGGATACTCTGATGGTCTTTAGAGGAAAGGCACGTTATTTCATGATGTTAATTGATCAATACACGAGGTACAGGTTGTGTACATGTTAGATAGAAAGCTGGAGTATTGAACAAAGTCAAGGTGTTTTGTGCTTGGATGGGAAACAAGCATATTACCCATGTTACCTATTTCTTTTAAGATATGGGGAAGTTCAATTCAGTGCATGTTTTGATGCATTTCTAACAGGATGTGATATTGAACACATGGATTGTGTGGAAGAGTAAACAAACACTCAGAAGAGGTGATACTAATTTGGATAATGAGGTTTGGGTAGAAGCTCTTAAATGTTTTGATTATGTACATGATAGAAGTTTTAGTTCTGTGATGAACTGTACACCTTATGGAAAGTAGTGTAGAAAGAAGGAATCTTCTGGAGAAACATTTCAGGATCTTGGATCTGATATGTAGGTACATACACCTCAAAGTTAGAAGAAATCTGTAAGGGAGCTTACATGAGATTTTCTAGAAATGAGAATATTGTGTTTCACATGAACAACACTTGGATAGTGAGATTATCTAGAAGTGTTGAGTATAATGCTGAATGAAAAGGTGAGATCATTTTTCTAAATTAATTCTGTTAATGCAGGGGATGCATCAAGCTCAGAGTCAGAATAGAAAAGCATTTGCTGAAAGACAGTCAGGTAAATTTGACAAACTCTGATACACATTTGGTTTAGTGGAGAATAAACAAATGATTGTTCATCATTGGTGCAAATTTATTGGAACAGAAACCTGATAACTGATGAGGTAAGGAACAGGTGAGTCAAACAACCTGTGAGATATCAGGATGAATTTGCAAGGAAAAGCCATTTGAAACTCAAAATTTCAAAGAGGTGAAAAAAAACTGTTAAGGAAGCTGAACCATAGCTTCAGGCTATGCAAGCTGAGTTGAATTCTTTGGATAAAGAACAAAACATGGAAGCTGGTGAAACAAACAGCAGTCCATGGAACTCATTGTTACCAGATAGATTTTTTAGGTGAAAACTAACCAGATTGGAAAAGGTTATATGACAAATAGCAAGATTGGTTGCTTGTGATTTGCTCAAGTTAAAAGGAGCTGGATAATCATGAGATGAGTGCAACAACAATTTGCTTTGGAAACAGTTAGACTGAGGTTTAAGAATGTGGAGCAATGTATGGATATTTCACAGTGGAAATATTGGAACATAAGCATTTTAAATGAGAGGAAATCTCACTGTCTGTGAGATTTTCTGTAGGAAAGCTAGAAATCAGCTGGAGGCTGGAATTCTGTTTTGAACTCAAACATTGCTGAATTGAGATTTGCACAGAGAGGAAGATCAATGTTTGTTTGTTAAACAGGAGGAACAAGGACATAGACTGTATGTACTTGTTTAGTTGGATGATCTATTGTTTTTTCTGGACAGATAAAAGCAATATGATATAATTGATCCAGAGTTTGGAATTTCATTGAATTGAAACTGCTTGGTGGTGGATCAACTGTTTATTTGTAAATAGAGGTTGAGAGAGAACCAAGAGGGCAGTACTTACTGCAACAAACCAGAGAAATATCATGGATATGATTGAGAATTTTGGAGAAAGTTAACTCAGTGAGAGACTCCAAATAATTGAGGATTTTCAAGCACATGCTGATGGAAAAGCAGTTTGAATGCTACACAGAAGCATTGGGCTGTTGAGCTTTACTGTACAAGCAACAAGGCCAGATATTGCTGTCAGTGTAATAGGCAGACTGTTAGACCAACAGAACATGCTTGGAGAGCTCTGAAAAGGAGTTGAGAGTTATCTGGAAGGAACATCATACTTCAGACTAAGATTTACAAGTCAGAGCACAGGTGGCTTACAGATTCACAGAAATGCCAGTTGTGGTTGTGATAGTAAGAACAACAAGAACACACCTGAAGTTTGTTATTTTTATAACCATACTTTGTTTGATTGATTTTGTAGAAACAATCATTTAAAAGTTAGAGTTCAACTGAAGCTGAACTGAATGCATTTGTTTAAATAGTTTAAATTGTTAAAAATGTTTAAATGATGCTAGGATTGATGTGAAAAACCTATTACAGTTTTTTCAGGAAACCAAGGCAGAATTGCTATGCTGCAGGCAGATAGCAATACACAACGTTTTGGGTCTGCAAATAAAACTGTGTCATAAGGAGGGATACATCAGAAGTGATTTGATGGTGGTTCAAATTTCTGGCAGGTAAAGTCATTCCTGCAAAAGTTTTTTTTATCAAAGTTCATAGATGAAAAAAACAGCATCAGATGTCAACAAAACTGTTGCTGTTGTATGAGGTAAATAACCACGTTCTGCGCAAATGCAAAAGCAAGGGGATGTTGGGTTTTGCATAGGCAGAACGAGATTACCACCTGACATCGAGATTATCACCTGACCTGGTGGGTGTCTCTTGAGTTCAAGTACTCAAGGTCTCTAGTCATGAGACATAGTCTCGAGATGATATGATTCAGCAACCTTGGACAGGTTTTGGGATCAACATGTTGATGAATAGGTTATACAACTGGGGTGAGTAATATCCTATTTATAGGTGGTATAAAGCTAGCACACTTGCTGATAGCTTCACCCTCTCTCTTCCACTTGCTGTCTTGTTCGTCTCGACACGACATGTGTATTGTTCTGGACTTCACTTCATCTAGCCTTACCACTGGGGTATAGGATTTGAGTCTGCAATGATGTAGTGAGTAGAGATGCACTTATTGCCTTAATCCCATGTAATTGGGTCTTACAAATAAACTCTTAATCTTTATTAACTGCTGTTATCTCCTCCTTCCACCTGCGTGACTGGGACTGAGGGTCATTGGCTAGGGGAGCTTTTGAACCCGGGTCAGTCCAGCTCTCACAGCAGGTACCAAACCTGGCTGGACATTGACCCAGAGATGCTCCAGATAGGGGGTTTCTTTACTTTGCTTTCTCTTCACAGTTGGCAAAAGGTCAGGCGAGCTGTCAACGGAAAGCAAAGGTGTGAGGGATCTTTGCTCATGAAAAGTGGGTGGTGAAATTTACTCCACCTTTGTGGTGAGATCATCATCTTTTTCTGATCCTCATCAGTTTAGACAGCTAGATGTTAAAACTTAGGGTCCCCTTTAAAACAGGGTTTTGACAGGGCAACGGGTGTTTTTTGACAGGGACATATACAGCCATTCCCCCCCCCTTTTGCGGTTCCTTTTCGGAGCACTTACTGCTGTAATTACTGCGGTTCTCTGACAGCTCTAAAACAACAACAACCTGAGAAGGCAGCTGAATGGGATGGAGTGAATGGGGCCCCAAAGGGGCGGGGCAGGTATAAGTACTGCTGGTGCTGGCATCTGATTTGCTTTGTCCCATTCTGCCACCTGTAAGGGTTTAAAAAAACACACATCAGGAACATTTGGCTGGGAAGAAAATGGAGGGGAAATTTGTGCTAATTTAAGGGCAGGGCAGTAAGTGGAGGGGAAATCTGCACACCTGCAGTAATGTAGCAGTTACTGCAGGTGCACAAATTTACCCTCCATTTACTTCCCAGGCCTTAAATTGGTGCAAATTTCCCCTCCATTTACTTGCAAGCCATTAAATTTGTGTATATTTATGCATTTTTATAGAACTGTCAGGAAACCACAGTAACAACAGCAATAACTACTCTGAAAAGGAGCCACGAAAAGCCGTGGGAAGGTCATATTATCTCCCCTTTCTGGAGTAGCTGGAGAGTTGGGGAAGTGTTGAAAAGGTGACGGGCACCGAGAACTGTTAGTTCAACACTTAAAATCAAGAGGATTACATTGCTAAGTGGGAGATATTATCCCCCCCCCCTTCGGTGCATCTACTTTTGCCTCTCCCTTTTGGTTCTTTGCAATTGTCAACTCAGCAATTCGGCCCTGGCAACTGTGCACAAATTAGCCTATATGCAGTCTCTCCCTGTCAGCTTCCATGTATATTACCTACTCCAGGGTTCCCTTTGACAGCTGAAACAGACAAGGACATTGTTGGATAATTAAAATTGCAGTCAAAACCTATGGCTAATGTTTCACCAGGTAATTGGGTGAAATGGTTAAGATCACTGATACCTTCTAGGGTGGTTTTCCTAGAAGGTACTCATTGAATTATTAACAGCCTGAACAGGAAGTGGGCGTTGCTCCCAGCTTCTTCCTTTTTTCTGTTCAGACTCTAGTGAGCGTGGCACCACCAGGTTGTTGTCTCCACGTGGTCCTTGTAGCAGCATGTAGCCAGAGTTGCTGGTCTGAACTCCACAAGTTCAGACCCCAAGTATTCCAAATGAACTTGTAACCAACTGTAAGAAACACTTTTAAGCCTGCCTGAATGAAACTGCATAATCTGAGTGAGTAAATGTTACTTTTAACTTTTACAAGACTGTGTCTGTGATTATTGTTCTGAGGGAGAGAAAAGGGGGCAAAACCAGGGAAATCCAGTCTGCCTTAAAGTATCCTGGATTACCAAATGCTAACTGGCTAACACTAGCCAAATCTAAGCTTCTTTTAAGCTGGAAAGGGACTCTACTCCGCTGATCTCACTAACGTGAGATAGGAAGGATATTACTCCACAATATATCCTCTCCTAGTATCTTTTTCAAGTACCAACAGAAATTGACCAGAAAAGGCCACATATCGGACAGCCATATGAGTGCGCTTGTGCACTTGCAAAAGACCAACAACAATAATAATAATTAAAAATTATGAACACATTTGTGCAATTTTTAGGGGCTGAACATTTTTTTAAAAAATCTGGTGAACCAGTGATGATCACTCCAAAGTACTGCTTGGGTATCAGTGGAGGAGCTATCACTGGCAAGGGCTGATCCCCACAACCCACAATGAAATTTCTCCCCCAAGTTCAGACAGCATGACAACCCATCGTGGATCGAACAACCCCAAGAATAAGCCATGGGTTGTCAGGATGTCTTGCTGTTAAAAAATAAGGCACCCTGCAGGAAGCAGTCTGAGTTCAGACAACATGACAACCCACCGTGGCTAGTTACCCACAATGGGTTATTGTGTCATGCAAACCAAGTCAGTTTGTCTTTTATTGGTTTGGAAGCTGGAATGAGAGCCCATGGATGAGCTGGGAGGTGTGTGTGTGTGTATTTCAAGAAGTCTGCTGTACCGGTTCTGAAACATTTGCCCATGTTAACTGTACTGCCAGCCTCATTTCCATGACAGTTTGTATAATGGAACATGTTTTCTGCTGGCATGGCAGTGTGAGGACCAGATTATGGTTGGTAGGAGCTATGCAGCAGTGATCCCGAGGTCCAGCCCATAATATAGAAGTAGTACTTGGTGACAACCTGAAACTCAACTGATCCACATGGAAAGCTATTTGAGTGGACAGTTCCCCAAATGATTTGATGCTAATGCAAAAGAGAGGTTCTATTGGTGTGATTACAAATTACCAGAAGCATTGGGGGGGGGGGAATCTCTTCACACAAATGGGTTGCTACATAGCACTGCCCTCATGTATTGTGGCAGTAGCATGAGAAAGGCCACAAAAAGAGCATTAGTCAGTCAAAGAGAGCCAGTATGGTGTGGTGGTTAGAGTGTTGGACTGGGACTTGGGAGGCCCGGGTTCAAGTCCCCACTCAGCCATGAAGCTCACTGGGTGACTTTGGGCCAGTCAATGACTCTCAGCCTAACCTACCTCACAGGGATGTTGTGAGGAAAAAATGGAGAGGAGGATGAGGATCATGTAAGCCGCCTTGGGTTCCTTGCAGGAAATAAGGCAGGATATAAATATAATAAATAATAAATAAAATAAATAAAAAAGATGAGCCTCCTGCAAGAATATGTCATATTTCCCCCTTTTCTTCTGTCTTCTGTCATTTTACTGGATGATTTAATCCATTAAAATTCGAAGTACTCATCTTTGTTAATTCTATTGTAGAAAAAAGCAGAGAGAAAAGAAGAAAGTATTGAAGAAAGAAAAGAAATAGGGCAAACATTTGAGAAGAAAGAACTGATCTTTGGATATTTTCTTTCATCTTTGGACTACTTGAGCAACTGTCTTTTCCCAGTGGTGCAGTTTTCTTTCTTCTGATTCCATGCTTGACCCTTTCCGGTCTGATTTTCAACCTCTACTTTTACTCTGTAGTTCAAATTCTGTATTCAACTCTACATTTACTGAGACTGCTCTATGTAAATTTAATCTTTACACAGATCTTACATAGAAGATTGTTAATCTCCAATATGCTAAATTGCAAGGACTCTTTTGTTCTTATTCTCCATGATCTTTCCTTAGCTTTTGATACAACTGGCAATTTCTGCTTCTTAGGGACAAAGTATACATGACAGAGGAGGCATGTATGTTGTTCATGTGTCTGCCCCATTCAAGTCTAAAGCAGAGTATGGGTTTTTAATGTTGTGGAAATGCCATAGCTCAGTGGTACAGCACATGCTTTGCATGCAAAAGGTCCTAGGTAGAGGTGTACACATACCTGCCCCCCTGCCTCTCCTCTCCGCAGCGGGGGCCCCCCACCGCTCGATTCTCAGTGGCGCGGTGATGCTGCGTCTTTTCCATAGAAACCAGGGCAACAGGGCTGTTTTAGCCCTGTTGCCCTGGTTTCTACGTAAAAGACGCAGCGCAGGGGTCCTGTCGCGTCACTTCTGGCCAGCCGGAAGTGACACGATGGGACCGTCGTGGTGGGCACGGGTGGCTCGCTGCGGAGAGGCGAGCAGGGCCTGGGACCCAGTAAGGCCCGCTCACCTCAGGTGGGCATGAGCGGGGCTGATTTCGCCCCGCTACGCCCACTCGAGGCGAGCAGTTACATCCCTAGCTAGGTTCTCTCTCTGGCATTTCCAGGTAGGGCTGAGAAAGACTTCTCTCTGAGAGCTTTTAATAGCTGTATTTGGTTTTGGTTTTGTCACAAAATTGAGATCTGAGCTCTACACAAAGAGTTTTTCCTTTCCTGCTTTTCCACTACATAACCTCTTGGTGGTGCTGTGCTGTAGTGGAATAGCGCAGATACGCAAGTAGGAAAATACTTTTTCTTTTGCTTTCAGAAATAATACCCCATTTTCCCGCTGTAAAAAAAATAACAGGAAAGTGGTCTTAAAAAACAAAAGCAAAACTGGAGGATCACAATGTCATCTAAAGAACCCATTAACAACCATGAGGAAGGAATCACGAGAGTACAATAAACGCCTCGTGTAGAAAAGCTGTGAAACCCCAGAGAGCTGCTGCTAGTCATTGTAGACCAGGGTTGAACAACTGTGGGCCATGGGCTGCATACAGCCCTCGGCGAGCCCCACTAACTATTCCATGCAGCCCTGCTATTAGCAGCAATCCCAGTTAAGGGTGGTGCTGGGGAGAAGGCTTTAGCTTTCCCCTTCCTCAATGATCCCGAAGCAGCCCGGATCACTGTTTTCCCACTGGTAATTGTGGTGGGGAAGCAGTAATCCCAATCAGGCTTGCTGAGGGGGTGGAGGAGGCGTTAGGCTCCCCATTCCTTAGCAACCCCGAAGCAGCCTCCTCCCTCAGTGGCATTGAGCAGACTCACTGGGATGGGGGCAAGGTGTGTGTGTGTGTAAGTGCATATGTGGTACCCCCCGACCCCTTGCATCCTTGGGGGCCAAAAGGGTTGTTCACCCTTGGTATAGACAATGATGAACTAGATGGACCAATGGACTGACTTGGTACAAGGCAGCTTCTGATGTTCTTAATGTTAACATCAAAAGGAGAACACAAGCTGAGAGGAGCTGAACCGGAACCCTCTCTTTAGCTCTCTGAAGTTCATTGCCCAAACTCCTATTTTCCCCAGCCCAGCTGTGATACTGGAAGTGAGATGACTGGAAGAAAGGTTCCTAGGGCAACGGGCCACAGAAAGATAAGTCAGGCGGGTTCCCCCTTTTTGGCTTGCAGTATCATTGCTATGCTGATGACATCCCGCTCTGTCTTTCGGTCCTCTCCTTTTTCTTTGTCCTTACTAGTATTTCCAACTGTCGTCTTACAGCTATTTTTGCTTGTACGTCAGAGATCATTATCTCAAACTTGGTATGTACAAGACATATTTTATGGTATTTCTCCCTAAACTTTCATTTCCACTTTTCTTTTTCAACTGGCAATATCACTCCAGCCTTCTCACCAACCCACCACTTTACCAAGGCTTCTGCTTCCAGATTCTTTGTGGGATTAAGATTGGCTCCTTTGCATATCCCCCCCCGGGGGGGGGTTCTTTCTCTGCCTTTCTGTATGTTTCATTACACAACCACAAAGTGGTGCTGTGGTATAGCAGAATTGTGCAAATACATGAGCTTCTCATTCCAGTTCATTCTGCCATTTTCAGATATAATACTATTTTCCTTTTTTTTTTTTTTTTTTTTTTAAAGCTGCAAAAATGCTTGGAAAACACAGGAGAGGCCCTGGAGGATGACAGTGTTGTGTAAAGCACCTGCAAACTACCATGAGTGAGGAATCATGAGCACAAAATAAATGCCTTGTGTAGAGAAGCCCTAAGAACCTGGGTGTTACGGTTGATCCGTCTCACTCTTTTTCACCCCACATTCCTGATCTAGCTATGATCTGTATGTATTAGGTATGTTTCATGCTTTCTTATCTACTGACTGCACTAAAACCTATATTCAGACTCCCATGTTGATTATTATCATACTTTGTTTACTGGTCTTCTTTTCTCTCAGCTTAAATCTATAATCAGTTTTTCTGCTGACTGAATTTTTATTTCTGTATGTTTTAGTTATGTTACACTGCTATCATTTTACAACTCCCTTTACTAGTTTCCTCTCTTGGCCCATATTAAGTTTAAATTACTTCTTATGGTCTTGCCTTTGGTTAATCTGTTGTTTTCTCTCTCTTTTCTACTCTTCAGTCCCTACATTGATCAACTACTAATCTTATAAAACCGCCAATTCTCAGTCACTCAAGGTGGTGTACATAGGGATCCCAGGTGGTTTCCCAACTATGCACTGACCTGCTTAGCTTCAGCTAGGTTACTGCCTCATGTACTAGATCATAGTCAATATCATCATATTGTGAAGGTACATAATCTTCCATGAAACTGAACTGATGGCTGTGGACAATACAGCATCGGCTGTAGTATAAGCACTACAGCAGTACTGCTGTTCAACATCACAGCCTATGCTAATGTTTAAAAAGTTGGCTATGTTTTCAAAGTTACATTTGGGAAGTTATGTGCACTAATCCCCCATCATAATAAGAGGATTTGTGCTTCCCACTCCACAAGCAGCTTTGAAACTGTAAGTGTAACAGGACTCATATAGTGATCAAAATAATCCGCAACACCTTCCACTCCATGAAGTATAGAGGGTTCTTAATTTCCCAAAATGGCCTACATCCTGGACATTCTTGCAGTCAATATTTGACTGTAAAAGGATGCCCAAATTCAAGAGGATCCATAAGTCTTTCCTAGTTATACAATGTCTTGAGAACACCTTGGATTTTTCTCACAGAATAATAGTTTTATTACCTGGAGCAGGGGGGAAATAATTGCTTACTTTCATTATGCCTTATTTTAGTAGCCAAATGGGGTAGGGGTGGGATACTTGAAACAGAAGAAGGAAAAAGTCACTAGAACTTGAAGGGGACAGACTTTGCTCTGAATTGTGTCACTTGAAGGTTGTGGTGATACTGTTTCCCCAAGGTTAGTTTAAATGGGATCGAGACACTCACTGGGTTTGTTCATAAATAATGCCAAAGCAATGTTTGCCATTATGGGAATGAGCCCCAAAGGTTTGATCCAGGGTTGTGATCTTGGTTCGGAGACACAAATATAGTCTGGCCATTCAGATGAACAGCCAAAGTGTATTCTGGCACCAAACTAGGATTGGAAGTCCTCAGTTGTGCACAAGAGGAGAGAGGGGGAGAAACCAGCATGTGAACCACAAGCTTCTTCCTATAGCATCAAACTATGGTTTGGTTAATTTAGGGCACAATCCTATGGCTGGTAGACGCTGACTGGCCAGTCATCGGAAAAGTTGGAGTCCCCACTCCGACCTTGTAAAAGCCCTCGAAGGTTGCAGTAGGGACTCCACCTTCAGAGGGCCTTCCCTCTGCCCTTGCAGCTGGCTGCAGCTCTTTCCGTGCTGGCTGCAGCTCTGAAGATGGAAGACCATCTTTGTAACAGGCACTGGGGGAGCATTCCGGGGGGCAGGAACAAGGCAGCGCCATCCTCCAAAGAATCCAGGCAGTGCCTCAGCCCCTCCTCGCAAGCATGGGAAAAACATTTAGACAGTCAAAATTGGCTGTCTAAATATTTTGGAGGGTGAGGGCAGCATGGAGGCAATCCTAGCCTCCGTGCTTCTCCCGCCTCCCATTGGATGCCCATAATCCTCCGCGATCGGAGGGTTATGGATAGCCACATTGGATGGTGCCCTCAGTCACTGTACATTTATCTTACAAAGTTTGGTTATAATCCTCAGATAGTTTGCTCGGAAAGAACCGTATTGACAGTGATTGATTTACTCAGAAGTTGTGGAGGATGCCAGCCTAATGAACTTCAGAAGCCCATTTCCATTTATAATTGGCGGGCTATATGTTCATGTTCTCAAAGCACTCCCTTGGCACAAATTCCAGAGAAATTAACAGGGCTTGTGCTAAAAGAGCACTTTGTGGATTATAACTGTCATCATCTCCTAAAGTCAAAGAGGGTCCTCTCAGGGCCTATTCAAAAACTCTGCGTGCATGGTCGCTATGGGAAAATGTTTTGGGGGAAAACAGCTCACATTGGCTCACCGCTTGTGGCAAATGGACCATGTGTGTCTGTCACCATGCACAGCATCCAACATTTGCAAGACCACTGCAAACAGATAGAACCACAGTGAGAGGGTCTTCCACGTTGTCCAGGGCTAGAGAGGTTTAAGGCGCAATCCTATGCATGTTTAGGATAGAGGAGGAGGCTTATGGAGAAGAGAAAGAGAAGAGGAGGAGGACTATGTAAGTCGCCTTGGGCTCCTTGCAGGAAGAATGGTGGGATATAAATGTAAATGATGATGATGATGATGTTTAGATAGAAAAAAGGCCTACAACTCCCAGCATGCCCCAGCCCCATAGGATTGTGCCCTTAGTCATGATGGACATTTATTAGTATATATTAAGGCTGGTGGTGTCTACTGAATGAAAACAAGAGAAGTGCAGAGAGACCCCTGTTGCTTGCAGCCAGTTATGTAATAAGAGCTAAATTTGTCAAGGTAAATTCCGCTCAGTTTCTCAGTTTCCCTATAGTATGTTCATTCGTCTCGTTTCCATATCAGTTTGCGAATTTATTTAAAGTCCGCATGAAAATATGTACATTTTGTGTGTGTGCACATTGATCTAAATGTACACACTTTCACACATACACATTTTTGCAAATGATTTCCCCTAACATTTTTGTGTTCATTTCCCCCGATACATGCATTTTTGTGTGCAGTTGCCCTTCTTATGTGCATCATTGTGCACATCTTTCATAGTCTCCAATTGCCCCCAAAATGCTGGGACCGTCACGAAAACCCTTAAGCCATCATGGCTTCTCACTTTGTCAGGCAGAGTCCCGAATTCCCCTGCCTCCCACAACTGCAAGCTACTTTAAGCTGCTCTTAAAGGAGCCATGGGCAAAATTGCAGCTAAGCTTGCAGTTTTCGCTTAGCTGCAATTTTGCCAATGGCCCCTTTAAGATAGCTCTGCTTAGGCTCGAACAGCTGCAGTAAGCAGGGAGGGAACAGATGCTGCTAAGCTGGGAGGGCCAGACAAGGATGTGTGTGTGCACGTGCGCGTGCACACTCTACCTTCTGCCTCTGCCGCACGTTGTTGCTGTGGGGAAGGGATTAGCTGGTTGAAAAGAAAAGGAGGTGGAGGCTGCACCTGCTGGCCTGGACTGAGGGAGAGGTGAATGAGGGAATTTATCACATGATTCCTATCTTTATATTGCCAAAGATTTTATTTCCTAACAGAGCTGACTCTGTGCCTCTAACAGGTGAGATACAGTCAGAAGGAAATGCAAGAAACTTCCCTTCTCTCTGAAGATCTATGTTTGGGGGTGTGGGGAGGGTGGGCAAGCTTCACCTGTTGAATGTGTGCCAATCCTGACAATTTTAAAACAAAAAGAGATTGCCCTGCAAGCACTGACCCCATGAAAAACACCAGATATCAACAATTAAGGGTTTAAGTAAGGTAAAAAAATATATTACAAAAGCCACTTATAAAATAATATATAATGTAATAATGTAATAATTATAATTGTGAAGAAAAGAGCCTTTGGGGGTTCCCACATGCACGCACGCACACACACACACACACCTCATGTGTGAACCGGCTAGAGGCTGGGGTGGGTGTGTGCATAGTTCCTCTAGAATGGATGGCGCCTGGAAGTCTGGAAAAGCCAGGCTAAAAGCTTTCAAGTGCAAATGTCATGAGTTCCCCTCCCTGCCTGGCCAGGTGAAGTGCATCATGATTGGCTGAAGGCAGCAGAGCTACAGGAAGGAGGGGGGAGGGGGAAAAGGTATATTCCCAAAGTGTAGCCTTTGTCTTTTGGTCTTTGGTCATCGCGTGTCTGCCGGCTGTTGGAGCAATGGCGGCGCGCCAAGGAGAGGCCCAAGCCTTCGGGGGGAGGCTCAGGATCCGACCCCAGGTAGCTCCTGGTGAAATTAGCTGAATGAGGGCTCTGGTAAAGGCAAGCCTTGTGGGAGGCTACCCATCTCGGACCTTCGGGTAGGTGTGGTAATCTCCATCGGGCAGCAAGGTTGTGCTGGATCTAACCCTGGAAGAGAACTGACCCTCAGGTAAGAGAGTTGTGTGCCTGAGAGATATTAAGAATCAGGTTTTGTTATTTTGCAGGTGTACTAAAGTGTCTCTCTATTTTGTGCTTCTCTCATTTCCCACCTTTTGTTGTAAAGTGCTACCAGAATAAACCTTTCTTGGTTTTACCCCACATGGGTTTTGTAGTCGCTCTGTGGCTTCAGTAACTAAATCCAGGTTACAGTCAGAAAGGCAAGTCCCTGAACAGAGATTCAAGTAGGATTGCAGACAGCTGAGGGTGGCAATCTGGTATCTTGAGATCTCTGGGGGTCTTGTTTCCTTTTGGGTAGGAAAGGGTGGGGGTGTGGTGGGTCAGCCAGCCCCCCCTTCCTCCACAATAATATATAAGATTTTGTGTGTTTCCTCTAATAACTTTTGTACTTGACCATGCCCTTTGGTTGCCTAGCCATACCCTTGGCCACGCCCTCATGTTGCCTGGCCACACCCTCTTGATCACACCTTCATGTTGCTTAACCATCCCTCTTACATATTCACATGTGTGTCCCTATTTTCATCTGTGAAATGTTGGAGGGTGTGATCTTTTCACCTGCAAAATTCCATCACAAAATTGGGAAGTTCAAATGTCACCATATCACTGCATTCTGGTAGGTTTGGGAAGTGTGAATTTTGTAAGTTTGCACTAAAATATGAACCCAATGAATTTCTCACCCATCCCTAGAACTTAAACCTGCCACACACCCATGTCTGTCATTTAGTAGTTATATTTGGGTCTTGGTTTCCTAGTCACTCATTGTTAACCCCTTATGTTTGTTTATCTTGTGAAGCAAAGCCTGATTTCATTTGTTTGCCAACTTGGTCTGCTTCTTTTATTAATACTTTATTTAAAATTTTTAAACTATAACATACAATATAACATACAAAAAATGGGGGGCAACCACATACCAATATAAGTGCATCCCCCCCCCATTGGGATCAACTAAGATACAAAACTATTCATTCTTCCAAAATTGCATTGAATCTTGTGAAGGTATACACCCTTTCCCTCTTACTAAAACAAAATCTATAAATCTGCCCCAAATATCTTTAAAATCATTCCGTTTCAATAATCCCTTTTTAACTTTGATACTACATGTTAAGTTATCATTAATGGCAATCTCCTATACTTCTTTATACCAGTCCTCTATTTGGTCTGCTTCTTTAAGGATCCAAGGCCTCAGCTAAGCTGAGATTCTTTTACAGTTTCTAAAACAGGACAACCCTATAAGGAGCAGATATTATTAGGACAACATTAGGTAGTAGGAGTCTTGTATAAAGCAAGAGTTGTTTTTCTGAAAGTGACCAAAAGGTGGCAGCTCTATGCACTACAAGAATTTCCAGGGACACAATGCACTCTAAAATGCACAGCTTCGACTTTTCTAGATGCTAGAAAACTAAACCATTCAAAAAACACACTGTGACTCAGACTTGATTTCAATGTCACTTAAGATCACTTGAATCGTAAGATCCACAGCTGTTATTTTAATATGGTTAGATGTATGCCATGTAATGCACATTTCACTCCCCAAATACAAATCACAGAAAGTCCTGGAAGAAGATTCATTCTATCCTGCAGGTGTGCATGCTAGCACCCAAACAGCGTTGCCCTTTACCTACATTCCCTTTCCAGTCCAAGGAACAGATGGCAGACCATGTGCCACAGCACCAAAGAATAACAGTGGGGAATCCCCCCCTTTAAAAACATTGGTGTGGTCTAACCACTCTGATTTGAATTGTATTGGTTTCTGTACACCCCAGGTAGCTGCTAGTAATAGAGGTGACAGCTGGGTTTCATCACTTGAAGTTTTTTCCAGCTTTAATTGCTTTTGCACTTGATTTATCTGGTAGACCAGGAAGAGTCAGGTTCCTTGAAATCCTCTGTTGTTACATTTGTGCAGGACACACATTTCTAAGCAAGACTGAATCTGTTTTCATGGATACAGGCATGCTGAATCTGGTAGACCAGGAAGAGTCAGGTTCCTTGAAATCCTCTGTTGTTACATTTGTGCAGGACACACATTCTAAGCAAAACTGAATCTGTTTTCATGGCATGTGTCTCATGCTGGTTCAGCTTGTCTGAGTGTGGAAAGCTAAACAGGGTCAGGCCTGGTTATTACTTGGATGGGAGACCCCTCCTCTAGTTTCCTGCATTGAGCAGGCGGTTGGACTCGATGGCCTTGTAGGCCCCTTCCAAATCTATGATCCTATTTTATTTTATTTTTTTTATTTTATTTATTATATTTATACCCCGCCTTTTTTCCTACAAGGAACCCAAGGCGGCTTACAGAATCCTTCTCCTCCTCTCCATTTTATCCTATGTCCTATGAGTAAGCTCTTCAGGAACAATGGCCAGTTGGGGAATTTATAGCTGGTGCTAGGGGGGCTTTTTTCCTCCAGCCCCTGGCTCTATTCTTGCTGTCAGTAAAGTACAGCTGACCCCAAAACTAGCACATTTTACCAAATCAACAGGAGCACAGCGTGAGTAATGTTAGGAATGTTGGTCTGGATAGTGGAGTATCCCATAAAGTTCCTGGGCAGGGGGAACAGAACCATATCACAGGGTGTTTCTAGGGAAGGCTTTTAACCCACCACTTTATTGCTGCTTCTGCTTCTGGATTCTGTTGTGGGATTAAGATCTGATATCAACACCGCCACTTTTTTCATTCAGTTTTTTTTCCTTCTCTGCCTTTCTGTACATTCTGCTACATAACTCTAGGTGGCACTGTGGCATAGCAGAATTGTGCAACTATACTAGTGTTTCATTCTGCCATTCCCCAAAATGCTGGATTTACCTTGGTCAACCCCCCCCCCCCTGAAAATGCTTGGAAAGCATGGGACGGGAGAGGCCCTGGAGGATTGCGTCATCAAGCACCCACAAACTACCGTGAGTGAGGAATGGCAAGCACACAATGACTGGGTTCACATGGCACAACAAACCCACTTGGCTTATAAGCCAGGGGGGCTTGTCGTATCATGTGAACCCACCATGGCTTCTTCAGGGTGGCTTATAAGGGCAGCTTCTTGTCTAATAAACCAGCCCAACAGGCCATGGCTTGTTCTAGGGTTTCGTAGCCACCCCTGGGCTTGCCATGTTGTCTGAACCTGGACAATACACAAGCCCAGGGGTAGCCCAAAGCGCTACAGAACCACTTCGCAAGAGCAGCAAAAAGGCTTGCTGCTCTTTCCAAGCGACTCTGGGTGAGCACCATTCCCAAAGTGTCTTTTTGTCCCACACCTTTTTTGGGGTGCTGCCGCCTCCTCCTCCTCTCTTCCCTCAGTCTCCTCCTTTCCCGCCTATCCTGTTCCCTCGATGCCTCAGTAAAAAGTTCTGTGGTGCCTTCTTTTCCTTCTCCCCCACTCCCTGTGAGTGTCAAAACTTTGTTTGGGTGGTGGGACGGGTGGGAGGCTGCCAGGCTGAGGCAGGCGGGGTGCAGGGAGCGGCTCCCTGCAGCACCATGCTTCAGTTGCAGCCGGCCGGTGGTGGTGGGTGGTGGCAGCAGTGGCGGTGGCGATGACCTGGGCACCCTGGACAAGCTCAGCCCTTTCCAGGACGAAGGCAACGAGCAGGACAAGGGCACCGTGTGTGTGTGTGTGTGTGTGTGTGTGTGTGTGTGTGTGTGCTCAGCTCACGTTGCTGATCAAAAAGTCCAAGAACCGCAGCAGAAGACATGGTGAGGAGTGGAAATAGGATGTGTGAATGAAAGAGGGTCCCAAAATATGGGGCCCAAAATGAGCCAGAGGTCAGCCTATTTTTTTTCCCAATGCCCTGGCTCGACTCCTTGGAATCTATGAAGGAAGAAGTGGAAAATACTCCTCTGAGCATGTGCAGAGTGTACTTCCTTTCACCACTGAGTTAATTACAGAGTCTTCCCACCACCATGCTATGGACTGAGGAATGCTTCTCAGATCAAGAAGGTGGTGTTTTCCAGACAGATTTGAATCATAGCATCTCCTCTCTCTCTCTCTCTCTCTCTCTCTTCCCCCCAAGAAATTGAAAGCTGCCTAAATCTGGAGGTGGGGAAATTGCTTATATTGTGTAGTAACTGGAATTAAAGATCTAAGTACAACCATCGCATTAAATATTAGGTTAGATTAAATTATATTCTGAACAATCTATTTTTCATGTGTTTTCTTTACCCTATTAAAATGTAAATTTATGCAAATGTGGTGGGGGTCCCCAGTTACTTTGCTATTATAAAAGGGGGTCACGACTCGAAAAAGGTTGGGGACCCCCTGCTCCAGGGCCTCTCCTGTGTATTCCAGCCATTTTCGCGGGCGGGGGGAGGTGAGCAAGGAAAGTGCAGTATTACATTTCAAACCAGAACAAAAGCTTCATGTATTGTGGCAATTCCGCTATACTGCAGCTATACCACAGCGCCACCTTGTGGTTGGTTAATAGAATATATATAGAGGCAGATAAATACAAACCCAGGGGGAAAAACTGGTGTAAGAGGACACATTTTTCCTGCTGCAATGAAAACAGAAAAAGAAGCCTCAGTAAAACCACGGGATAAACACCTCATTTAGAGAAGCACTATGACATACACAAAACAGCAGCAACAAACAAGAAAAAACAACACACACACACATAAAACCCATCACAGTTAAACATATGGTAGTAATGTCAGAGAAAACACTAGACTCCATGGACCTTTGGAAGAGAATGAAGAATGGGTGCAAATGTATTCAACATAACATAGGTTCTTAGTTCCTATGTTTACAATACATTCTAAAAAAGGATTTCAACATACAAGTTAAAAATAAAAGGGGAGGGGGTTGATTGAATTGAGTTGCTATTGGAGGTCAGGCCCTATCGGTCATTCAGCAACCAACAGTTTGTTGTCAGGTAACAGCACATAAGTGGGCCTTCTCTGTTGTGGCGCCCACCCTCTGGAACACACCCCATGTGTGATTGAGAGGCAGAAACTGTGGTGAGCTTCAAACGCCTCTTGAAAGCACATTCGTTCACTTAGGCTTTCCCTGACTTGTAACCAATCATGACACTGCTCTTTTACTGCTTTGTTGTAATGTTTTTAAGGTATTTATTGTTGTATACTGATTTTAGATTGGTTTTGTATTACATGTGTTTTTATGTAAACCATTTGGATATCCTGGGATATCCACAGCTTAAATAAATACATACATACAAGATTGATCTTTTATATATGGAAATATTGCCTGTAAATTGTATCAAATGTAGGCTGAGTTATTTATCAGCTCATAATCAGATGTGAAGTACATATTTCAGTTTTAACAAACAATCTTTTACTCCGGAGTGACAGCAGGTATGGACCTTTGATTATATTGTATATTGTTGCAGAGTTTTGATACATCAACCCCTATTTAAGTTATATAAAGTCATGCCCCTAGGGATAATTTTGTGCTGAGGGCATCTCAGAGTATACTGGGAAAGGTGTATTGTGTGTGTGTGTGTGTGTGTGTGTGTGCGCGTAATAAATCAATAGGAACATCCTGAAATATAGTATAGGTGATCCAAGAAATTTGAGCCTATTTAATACAATATTTGTTGTATAAAATTCAGTGCCCAATGTTTGTCTGTTATCCCAGTACATTTGCGCTCATTGGCCAGAACACTGGAAGGCCAGAGCAGATTTATTTCTTAGTATAAGAAACTGGGTAGGATAATACTTTCACACTTTCCCTTATCTTACTTTTTGTTTAAATGAAGGCTGAAAATTCACAAATGTGCCTGGAAACTCCTTCCCTGAAAGGATCAGGCTCTCAGATCCTAATATGGCCCTGTATAAAGCTTTTTGGGGCTTGTCGTTCTCTGACCAGTAAGAAGTACTGCAAAATAAACTGTTCATTATCAGTTTTTTAAGAAATCAAAAGGGAAAAAGGGGAAATAAATAAATTGGCAATACCCTTCTAGGAAAACAAAACAAAGCTGGAGGGAGGAAAGGGCAAGAAGCGTAAAGGCAGCCCCGGCTTGATCTTGTCCTTGAGTGCATTACTTACAGTACTTCTGTAAACAAAAAACAAAAAAGTAGCTTGTCAGCTTTTCTGCATGTTAAACAAATTAGACATGCCTCCCAAAAGGTGTGCTATGATATTAAAGTCCATTTTATATGCTCTGTGAAGTTTTCCCCTGTGGGCACTTGTAGCCACATGTATACTTGGGAAGTAACCACCAATGTTGATTTTGTAAGCTATATGCAGCTGACATGGCTGAAATCACTTTCAAGAACTGGGAAAAGACTAGAGGATATATCATAAGATCAGCTTCAAGCTGCGCTTATGAGTAAACAATATTAATCCCTTTAGATCAGTTTAATAAAACCATTTCCTGAAGACACACTGAACATCGTGTTTAATGAAAGTGCCATTCCCATTGAGTTATGAGTGCCTGCTTCCGTGTTCAGAATAATTAGAGGTTTCTTTATCTGTTAGCCCAGAATTTGAATACTGGAGGAGAGAGGAGAGGACAAACATGCAAAATGGGCCCACAGAAAATAGCTATAGGGCAGGAAAAGATCAGAAAATGAGTAGGATATGCCTCAAGTCATAAAAGGACTTCCTGAACAGACAATCTACTTGGATGCTCCCCTGCTTAACCACAACTGAAATGAAAGACATCTGTGCAAGAGTATGGTGGTGTTCCTGTGTCACTGGGGCTTTCTCAGGAGAACATCCTAGTGGATTGAGGCAACTAATGATTGTGGCTGAGGGGTGGGGGTGGGGAGTTTAATACATCCACCCCCCCTGGTCCTGAAGAAATTGGCCCTTCCCAAGCTGATATATTCATTGGGCGGGAAGCTTTCATTGGTCCCAGTCACTTTATATGGATTTGCCAGTTGTATCCTATTTCATATACCAGCCTTTTTCAACCTTGCACCCTCTGGATGTGTTGGACTAAACCCCCCAGTATGCCACAACTGGCCATGCTGCAGTCCAACACATCTGTAGGGCACGAGGTTGGGGAAGGCTGTCATATACAAAAGAATTGGCCCCAGTGAAGCAAGGGCACTCCATGCATGGATGCAGACTGCTTGTCTTCGATTGTTTTGTTGGATGCAATCCATGCACATAAAAGATTGCAGTGCATGGTGAAAAAACAAAACCTAGATTTCATAGATCATAGAGTTGGAAGGAGCCTACAAGGCTATCGAGTCCAACCTCCTGCTTAATGCAATAATGCAGGAAACTAGAGGAGGGGTCTCCCATCCAAGTAATAACCAGGCCTGACCCTGCTTAGCTTTCCACGCTCAGACAAGCTCAGACAAGATGTATGTGAAGTTATCCTTGCTGGACTTCAGAGGCGGTGTTAGGGGGCAGCCCACTAAGACTGGAGCCCTGAATCTTTCATTTGGAGCCCCGAATCTCTGGGAGGCCATCTGCCCCACCACCCTGCTGTCCATGGGCCCTTGCTAAATAAAGGTACAGGGGCCCTGATTATCTCTGTTGCATCTGATCTGATCCCTCTGGACTAGCTGGCTTTTTGCCCACATGTGCTTCACCTCCTGCTGCCCCTCCCCGAATCTTTCTGTCTGAGATTTTTTCTGAAATCAAATGCCTGAGATTTTTTTCTGAAATCAAATGCCTGAGATTTTTGTCTGAAATCAAATGCCCTCCTCTCCCCTGTCCATACATCCCTTTTTACAAATGCAGGTGTCCTTAGGAGACAGGGTCCTTTAAAAAAAAAAAAACACACACACACACACACACACTTTAGAGCATAGGTAAATTAGCACACACACATTTGTGCTTTTCTTTTTCTTCCTGTGGGTCCAACAAGCCCTGGATCTTTTCCATACCTAGCACCATCCCTGCTGCACTTGGTCTAACAGATGGATCCACTATGATAGCACTAACAGGTATTGAGTGGCTGGAGACCCAAATCTAGATCCCTGCTTACCCACTGTCCAGGAGACCACTGTCAAAGCTGACAGTGCTAACTGTGAGAGCTGGACTGACCCGGGTTCAAAAGCTCACCTAGCCAGTGACCCTCAGTCCCAGTCACTGCAGACAGAAGGAGGAGATAACAGCAATTAATAAAGATTAAAGACTTTATTTGTAAGACCCAATGACATGGGATTAAGGCAAGCAATGAATCTCTTACGCAGAAGAGATGTCCTCACTACATGATTGCAGATTCAAATCCAAGACCCCAGTGGCAAGGCTGAGATGCAGTGAAGTGACTGACTTCAAGTAGAAGTCCAGAACAAGTGGTCACTGTGTCAACAAGTGTCTTACTTTATAGTCAGACCCTGTACCTATAAATAGGATATTACTCACCTATTATATAACCTATTCTTCACAACATGTTTACTACAATTGTCCACATGATTCTGAGTCATAGACCTTGACATTATGTCTGGTGACTATTTGCACACCACCTCAGGAGACATCCATGTCAGGTGACAATCTCGATGTCAGGTGACAATCTCATTCTGCCCACCATGCAGAACCTAACACTAACCACTCTTCTGTTCAGCATGTAAAGAATACCAAATGAATAGTACCATCAGAGAATGATTGATTGTGACTTGGACTCTCACTTTTGCTTTCTGCTCTTCCCTTCCCTTTCTTTATGCCTCCCATTCTACTCTGCAGGCTCTTTATGGAACAGCTGCACATGGGATAAAGTAAGGCCTAGTTTCCCCCTAATTCAATAACTATCATGGCACATGATGGAACCAAATACCATAAGGGCATTAGGAAAAGACGGGAAGTGGGGGCAGGAGAGGATGGTGTATAATTTACTCTCCAGTAGCACTATTATTGTATTTATTTTTTTCTTTATTTTTAAAATGCAGGGAAGGGTGATCCTATGTCAAGCTTAATGCAGGTGTAACATAGTTATGATCTTATGCACTCCTGCCAGCAAATTAGAATGTCAAATAAAAGTAGCAGTAGCAGAAGAATCAACATATAGCAGCTACAAAAGCCCCTTCCTACTGCACCCCTGGCAATACTGTCATAGTGTCATAACTCACCAATCAGAATATAGCACAGCCGCATTAGCCATGCATTCAAGGTACCAATCAATATACAATGTGATGGCCAATTACCAAGATGACATCAACTGACCCACTTGGAATCCTATCCTCCAAAAAGGCTAGAGGAAGAGTGTGTGTGTGTGTGTGTGTGTGTGTGTGTGTGTGTAGGGGGGAAGGTTGTTTGGTGCTCTCCATGTCAAGGCGGGGAGTGATTTTTACTTATGTTACCTCTTTTATTGGTGTATCATTACACTGGAGTGAGCCTAGGAAGCTGAATAAATTCACTATGGCCATGAGGACATCATCCCACATGGTCTGAGATCCATCACCATCTGAGGGCACAGGTCCCCTACCTTTTCCCCCTCTCCCCACCGGGTTTTCCCTTCCCTTTATGGCTCCTCCTTCTAACAACGCACCCAGCCGATTAGTAGCTTTCTGAGGCTCCTGAGCCAGCCCTAAGCTATGACGGACTCTTAACAACACACATTTTTACCTTTATTCCTTCCTGTGCTTGATGGCAAAGATTACTAAATTGCTCTTTAAGTAGTTCATTGATTTCTCCAAGGGCTTTGTTTTGCCAATATACACAGTAGGATATTGGTACAATTTTGCAATTTTTTGACAGCTGCAGGTACTAAAAAATGAGTGTCAATTCATGAATAATATATTGAAATCACAGTTAAGAATTGCTATCTCAGTTAAGAGCTTAGGTTTTCTAAAATCCTTCCCACCCCCCTCTCAGAACTTGCTTCTTCTATAAGAGAAAGATTACAAATCTCTGTTCTGCATTGCCTTGGGGACAAAGGACTAAAAAGTCCCATTTACAGCTCTGTGGCAGAACCTGCTGAAGACACAAGGCTTAAATTGCCAGAATTTCTCAGGAGACGTTCGCGTGTCTAAGGATAGAAACAATCAAGGTGAGCCAATAGGACAGATGGGATATACTTGCTACATCTTCTTAATTGTTATGATTATTCCTAATTTGTAAGCTCCCTCCTTAATTAGTCTAAATTAACACTGTGGACAGCATTTGTCCATATTTTCTATTGTCATTTCTTATTTTGCATAGGAAACAAAATCGCAATAGACAGTTGCAGTTGTTGCCTGCTTGTGAAAAACTGCCCCTCCTCCTCAGTATCTCTTCAGAAGACTTCTAGCTACTGCAGTTTAGGGCAGGGCTGAGCAACTTGTAGCCTTCCTGATGTTTTGGCCTACAATTCCTATCAGCCCCAGCCAGCATAGCCAATGTTGAGGGATCATGGGCATTAATAGGCCAAAACATCTGGAGGGCCACAAGTTGCCCAGCCCTGTTTTAGGGACTGCAAAATTTAGTGTTCTCTTGCGAGAGACTGACTGGTAGTCAGAAATTGCTGCATATCATGCTCTCCTACCTGGAACTCTATATCCCTTTTCAGCCCAGGCATAACAAAATATGTGAACTTGATCTCTTGAGTGGATGACTAACACTGTCTGATTTCTAAGGAAAACTAAACTGGGTATGCTCATGTCAAAGGCTGCTGATACAAACTGGGGAGAGGTAACGAGCGGCATACCGCAGGGCTTGGTCCTGGGCCCAGTGCTCTTCAACATTTTTATTAATGACTTGGATGAGGAGGTGCAGGGAATGCTTGTCAAATTTGCAGATGACACAAAATTGGGTGGAACAGCTAATACTCTGGAAGACAGAAACAAATTCAAAATGATCACAATAGGCTGGAGCGCTGGGCTGAAGTATAGCTTTTAAATTGTGTGAAGTACTAGTTCTACTCAGCACTGGTTAGGCCTCATCTTGAGTACTGCTGTCCAGTTCTGGGCACCACACTTTAAGAAGGATGTAGACAAACTGGAAAGGGTTCAGAGGAGGGCAACAAAGATGATCAGGGGACTGGAAACAAAGCCCTATGAGGAGAGACTGAAAGAACTGGGCATGTGTGAAGAGAAAGCCAGCCAGGGCAGGTACACACAGACCACACAGACCCCCCACCTTTCACCTGATACCGCACTTGCTCACAATAGAACACACATGCATACCCCCAGGCCACTTCCCCTCCCTTGGCAGCCAAATGAGCTGTGATTGTGAAACATTCCAAGCAGGAGAGGGGCGCCAAGATGCCTAGTGACCACAAAGAAATGGCAAGTACTCCTAAGCACCCTAAAGTACCCGGAGAAACAGGTACTCCTGACCCGTTCGACCGGTCAGGAGGGGAGGGGGCGCAGGAGGGAGGAGGGAGCCAAGAAGAAGGGATAAAGGAAGGGGCTTGTGGCGGGAAAAGGTTGTTGGTCGTGGGCAGCAAGCTGCGCGGAGGTCCAGGGCTTCGGTCTGACCTCAGGATCCAGCCCCGGGCAGCTCCCGGTGAAACTAGCTGAATTCGCCTAGCCGCTGAGCTACGCGGCTGTCGAGGAATCAGGGTCATTCCAGGTAAACCTTGTGTGTACTGTTGCTGTGACTCGCTCTATACCCATGTCAATTGCAGGTGCGTGCTTTGCGTACTGCCTTTGTGTATGTTTTGATACGCTCAATTAAACTCTGTTTACCTATAAACAGTGTAGTGGCTCCCATTCATAAAACTGCTTCTTTCACTGTCCTAGCGTTAAAATTGGCCGCGGCTTTTGCCTAGGTGCCGCGGACCACCCGTAAAGGGCTAACCTTGCTCCGGTTAACCCCTTGCTACCCGAACCCGCGCAAAGGACTGGCTTTGGCCCTTTTCACAGCATGTTTCGCCTTCAGAAGAGAAGGCTGAGGAGAAATATGATAGTGCTCTTCCAGTACTTGAAGGGTTGTCACACAGAGGAGGGCCAGGATCTCTTCTCGACCATCCCAGATTGCAGGGCACGGAATAATGGGCTCAAGTTACAGGAAGCCAGATTCCTCCTGGACATCAGGAAAAAATTCCCGACTGTTAGAGCAATACAACAATGGAACCAATTGCCTAGGGAGGTGGTGAGCTCTCCCACTCTGGAGGCATAAGGCATTCAAGGTGCAGCTGGACAGCCATCTGTCAGGGATACTTTGACTTGGATTCCTGCATTGAGCAGGGGGTTGGACTCGATGGCCTTATAGGCCCCTTCCAACATTACTATTCTATGATTCCATATGATTCTAACAGTCACATGAACGGCCTAGGAGATACTTAGCAATGGATCCAGTTTTGTCTTATCACAAAGGAGCTACATAAAACACAGGTAACAGTGTTGTAGATAGATGAAAAAGGAAAAGAGACTGAGCTGATGTTGAAGTCATCATGGTCAGAGTCTTAAGATGAAATGCGGAGGAGTGTTTGCAGACATTTAAACTGGACTCTACCAGGTAATGAGATGATTTCAGGGAACTGCTGGGAACAAGAAAGAATCTTGTCACTCACAATGGGTTGTTGTGTCATGCGAACCCAGTCATTGTTCACTTCTTTCTTGTTCCCAGCAGTTCAGCTTGGGGGGGGGGGGTGAAATCTGAAATCATCTTATTACCTGGTAGAGCCCAGTTCAAATGTCTGCAAACACTCCTCCCCATTTCATCTTAAGACTGACCATGACGACTTCAACATCAGCTCAGTCTCTTTCCTTTTTCATCTATCCACCCCTCTATCCATCTATCCACATATTGCTTGATTAAGAGATCTGGAGATCTCAAAAGTTTGCACATTTTTTGTCACCTTTGAGTTGGCTGGCCATAATAAAGGTAGTACAGTACACTAATATGGATTTTGGAATAAAAGAAACAGAAGGTTGTCCCTATACACTACTGTAACTAAACCTAAGTACATGTAACTGAAATTAATGCATGGTCTCCCCCGTGATTCTTGCCTCCATCTATATCCCTCACCCTTGTTGAATTAGATTGTCAGCTCTCATGGCAGGATCCTGCACTTTCGTGTAATACAAGTTCAAAAGCCTGGCAGCTGCATTCTGAATAAATTGAAGCTTCTATACCAGTGATGGTGAACCTTTTTGAGCCCGAGTCCCAAACTGAACAACAAACCAACTTATTATTTCAAATTGCCAACACTGCCCATTAAACCTGAATTCGAGGTTTAGTTTTAGAACAAACACCTCATACAGTTGTGCGCACTAATTTACCATCTTTTGTCTTAAAGAAAAACACAATAACAGAGCTTTCAATGATACAAACAGTTTTTTGTTGGGAAAAAAATCAACTCAAAAAATTATTATAGTACTACATTGTACACATAGCCTGAAGGGAATTTATACAAACTTTTAAAATAATTAGGCACATGTATTTTTGGATAAGGGATTCTCGACTTGTAATATGATTATATGCCAGACTGAAATTGTATGGGGCAAGCTTTACCCCGGGTCCTTTCCCTGCTTCTACAGGTGTCGGATTAGTAAAAGTAAAAGTCAGCCTGTACTAGGATGAGCAAGATAAACAAGAAAACTAAACGTGCTTAACACATTTTAAACACTTTATGTCTTGGACTGCAAACACTGCATTAGGTAAAAGTTTGCATTGGGCATGCTTTTGCACAATTAATGTGATTTTTGCTATTGCATGCATGCTGATAATTTGTCAAACCTTGGCTCATACTCCATTAGTTTGAGAGCAACACATGCAGCACTCAGGTCAACTGTTAGGGCTTTACATCCAAGCCTGCTCTGTGCATCATTCATTCTTCAAAATCTTTTAAATGTGATAACAATGTAGAAAAAGAATTCTGTAACAGGAATTCTAGAATAAAATCATTGTTCCACACTGTGAGAAAGAACAAGATCATTAGTGTTTTGCAGAAGGGGACGGTCTTTTCACGATCTGGTGACCAATGGCTCGAGTGCCCACAGAGAGGTCCCTGCGTGCCAGCTGTGGCACGAGTGCCATAGGTTCGCCATCACTGTTCTATACTATCTTCAAAGGCAGCCCCATGCAGTGTGCATTAGAGTAATCTAGCTTAGAGGTGACAAGGGCATGTATTATGAAGGTCAGATCTGGTTTGTTCAGGTAAGGATAAAGTTGGTATACAAGATGAAGTTGGTTAAAAACAACAACATACTCTCTGCTGCCACCAATACCTGAATATCCAGGGGCAGATCTAGTTCCAGGAGCCCTCTCAAGCTATGTACCTGCTGCATCAGAAGTGCAATCCCATCCAAAACACGTTGAACACCTACTCCTACTTTTATCATGCAATAAGTGGTGCAATCGCCTTAAGTTCTGACATGCAACTCTGCTTAAACAACTCTGCATGACAACCTATTGGAACAGGTGACTTGACCCACACCACTGCAGACTCATGAAAAAAACAAAAAAACAAAGGGGGTAGTGTGGTTGAAATTGCTTGAACTGTGTGGGGAATCACTTCACATTACCACAGTTTCACTACTTTAGGCTTTATGTTCAGATTGCACTGCGTATTAGGCTGCTTCTATTTGCTTCCAGTCTGAGGGCTTTTCTGCACAAGCCTGTTAATCAGCTGCAGCTACTTTCAGTTTCCTTGCAGAATTGAGATCCAAGCCCTATACAAGGAGCCGTTCCTGCTTTTCCATGACATAACCTCTAGGTGGCACTGTGGCATAGTGGAATAGCACAAATACACAAGAGGAAATCATGCTTTCTTTTGCTATCGGAAATAATACCCCATTTCCCATGCTCTAAAAAGTGTCACAGTGTTGTTTACGAAACAGAAGTGAAACTGGATGGCCACAACATCATCTAAAGAACTCGTAAAAAACCGTGAGTAGGGAATGACAATTGCACAACAGATGTCTCATGCAGAAAAGTTCCGAGGATATCCAGTCTTAGCCATTACATTTAAGCACGTTACTATAAAGACTGTGATATCACTGTGAAGATAATGGTAATTTCAGATGGACTACTGAAAAAGATGCTGTTTTCCTACATAATGCTCACTAAGACTGTATAGGGCAAAAACAGTGAACAAGTTTATACATGCATTCAAATAATGAATGCATTATTTTCCTCTGCCTCAATTGACCCCAGCGGCTCTTCAAAAGGAAAGCTTGTGCCCTAGCTGATATCCTCTCCCCACCCCATCACACTCTGCCCTTTGGACTGAATGCTGTGGATGAGAGAGTTCTGTTGTTTTGTTGCGATTTTAGCTTTAACTACTGAGTCAACGCAACAGAGATAGATTACTTTATAAGGATTGGCCTTCTTTTTCGTCAAAAGTCACTCTTTTTCTGTGACTCTTTGCCCAAGTTACACTGGTTACATTCTTTTTTAAATGACTAGAAGACTAGCTGACCTTTGATTTCATGATTTCCCCAGTTTCCCCAACATGTAGAATATCGAAGATAAATACAAATACATTTTATTATGTTTTTATATTGTATGGATTTAAGTTTTATTTTGTGAACCGTCCAGATTGCTTTGGCTATTGGGCAATATAGAAACATAATAAATAAATATAAGAATGTACATATATCCAATTGGTAAGATGATATGAGTGCTTATACAGATGATCAAACTGCTCTCTCACCATGGAATTCGCTTTTGTGCAGAAAGTTAGTAAAGGTGCAATCCTATGCATGTTTAGACAGAAATAAGTCCTACAACAACCAACATCCTCCAGCCAGCCATGCTGGCTGGGGAATGCTGGGAGTTG
The DNA here is from genome assembly GCA_021292165.1 of Shinisaurus crocodilurus. Classification (NCBI taxonomy): domain Eukaryota; kingdom Metazoa; phylum Chordata; class Lepidosauria; order Squamata; family Shinisauridae; genus Shinisaurus; species Shinisaurus crocodilurus. The sequence goes on from CM037876.1 coordinate 47,236,720, forward strand.
TATGACTTATTTCTGTCTAAAACTGCATAGGATTTTGCCCTAAATGTCTATATTAGCTAGATAGAGATGCCTTTTTGATTTAGGTATTTTTTATAAAATCCCTCTTCCTTCATCAGCTAAGGCCAAGTGGTGTGTAGTAGCAGATGACTCTAATACTGCAATCATATACCGTACATGAAACACGCTGGGAAAGAGAGTCAGTGCTGCTACATGCACAACCATTGCCAGGGGTTTTCAACATGTGCCCGTGGACACTTTTCTTTGTGCCCACCAGGCTTCCTGCTCCCTGTTTTTATTTTATTTCTTAAGTTGTTTTTTTTAAAAAATTAAACTGGGAGCCTGACATACTGCAAAGTAACATGCTCTCCTCCACTACCATCTTTATTTGGGTTCAAAAGAGTGGTTTTATGTTTTGGAGCTCAGCCTCAGACTGCCCCCTGGCACCTCTGCTTTGTTCTTAGGTTCTTGGGCAAATTCCTTTTCTTTCAGTCTCACCAGATTGCCTCCCGGGAAATGAGTGCTTTGTGACCAGCCTTGCCCACCATGGCAGCCATTTTATGAATGGGCAAAAACCCTGGCAGCCATTTTGTGAGAGTGCCTACCACACTTGCAAAATTCCAGATGTACCCACCAGCACAAAAAGATTGAGGACGCAGCCCCTCAGCTGGTATACCTCAAGTAAAAGACTGCACCCTGAAAGTAGCATCTAAAAATGCCCCTGGTAGATTCATCAACCTCTTCCTCTTAGGCTATATTATATTTATCCCCTTTCAAAATGTGCTTTGTTCCTGTACAATGGGTGATCACCACTGCCTGCATGTTCTGCGAATAAACCGTCATGCACAGCACTCTTCTCTTACTGTCATTTTGGCCCCCGTCCCCCATGGGCAAGGGCAGACCATGTTAATGGCATCTCTCCCTAAGCCCACTCAGGAAGTTACGAATCTCCTGGTGCGCATCTCAAAGCAATTACCCTGATACGTGGATAAATCCATCCCTTTTAGAAATTATTTCAGCTTTTCAAGTACCCAGCAATAAGAGAGGTCACCTCTTTTATTCCATATTTAAGGGTGTTGGCTTTAAGGATAAAAGCCAATGCATTAGGGGTCTGCAGATGGAGAAACTCTCTTGCTGTAAATTCAAGGGTGGTGATCTGTACTCTGTCTTATCCACCACCCCGTCACTGTACCCCTTCTCCCAGATAGGGAATTTTCAGCACCTTGTGTGTTGGATTTCTGCCAGGATATGTAATACTGACTGTGGATTTGCTTTATTCTGTCTCTGTTGACCTGTCTCCCTGTCCCTCTGTGTCCCAATAAACTATTGCTAGGACTACAGTATATTAGTGCATTTTCCAACAGTTAGCAGACCACCCAACCATTGCAGATTGCTCAGGGCCTGCTTACCTAAGACCAATGTCTATTTGGGAGTGTAGATAAATAGACACATCATCCCAAATCACCTACAGTAGCAAGAAGTAATCAGTATTGATGGGAAATATGGACTCTTGCTATTCTTAAACACATGCTTTATAGTTTATAGGGCTGTTGGAATGCTATTTAGGCCTCAAATCTAGTTAGTAGTAACTAAGTAGGATAAGCATAGAACAACATCAGATTTACTCCTGACTGTTGGATCTCCAGAAACCCTGATTCCACTAGTCTTAATAAAGGGATTATATGGTAGCAGTTAGCTTGTTATGTGTGCCAGTGTGAAAGCTGGTCTGCCTATCCGCAGGCAAAAGTAGACATGACATTAACTGTGTGAATGCATTTGCCATGCATGCTTTTGTTATGTAAACAGAAACTAAAGAGAAGTCAGAACTGCCACAAGACCATGGGCGAAGTTTTTTCTCTTAGTGCCATAATCCCCCCCCCCCCAATTGGCTCTCCAAAGATGCAGTTTGCTTTTTTAAGGGAAGCCTCCTTAGCACCAATGGAAATTTCTCTTCAAATGCAAATAGCAGCTTCAGAGAGGCAATTTTTCTTGGGACCATGGCAGGGAGAGAAATAGTTAAACTTCTCCTTCCTACCCTCATAGTTCAGAAAGTGCTCAGGTTTCCCTGCAGTTGCTATTTACATAACAAAAATGTGCATGTTAATTGCATTCATGTAATTCACCTCACCTCTTTTTTTGGCCCTCATAGTTGTGTGTTGTCATTCATTCCTGGGCATTTCAGCAAGGGACAAAGAGGTGACTTACCCAGAGTTTTCTGTGTTACCATGATAGATGCTTTTAACTGTGATAAAATGAACGTAATCTCAAGTTTATTCAAAATGTCACAGTTAGAAAAGTCAGAATTGGCCTATGCTGTAAAGTTAGTATCAGATGTAGAGGGTAGAAAATTAACATTTGGAGAGGGGACTGAAATTTGTGCTCCAGTGCTGTCATCTTTCTTCCTTAAGTATCCATGACAAAGGTTCGTCCTACTTCTTATCATCAAGCAGTTCAACACATTTATAATTTCACCCAGGTTTTACACCTGGCAGATTGATTAACCTAGACAAAGCTGTGGATAACTGGATTAAAAAAAAACAACCCCTGTAAGTATCACTTATGCGCTAAACTTGTCTTTGAACTATATCTATAATGATATACTATGCATGGTAAAAGTCAATCTCTATGGGATAATGGAGTCTTTGTATCTGCATTAATTAAACATTTTAGTAGATTAATGTTGCCTTTTCCAAATTAGTGGACTATATATTAGTCCTGGGCATAGCTATTAATTTATTTGGGCAGCAAACTATATTTTCACAAGTTGGGACCCTGTGAAAATTCCAGGTGGGGGGGGGAGAGGGTGATTGGGCTTGCAGGAGGCATGTCCTTTGGTCCCAAGTCTTTTCAACTGCATGATCCCTTCGGTGTTGAAGGAGCAGCCCCCTCACCACTGAAAGCATCCTTGGTTGGTGGGTGGGAGGGAGAACTGGTCTCTAAGGACACGTGCTACAAGGCACACTTCCCCCACACCCAATTTCTACCCTTCTAATTCCTTAAGCAGCAAAAGGGCAACCCTCCTCACCACTTAAAGGATCTTGGGAGGAGGACAATTGGTTTCAAACAATGTGTGCCCCATGGCTCATATCCCACAAGTGTAGTTCCCCCACCTTTTGGGTCCCAGGCTCCGTGTTCAGGCATATCCCCAGGCACCATATGCACATCCCCCAGCTCTACCTCTTTTGGGTACAGGGCTGGCCCTCTACATTTTACTCCTTGAGGCATGGTGCCTCATCTCCATATAACGTATCAAAGTCAGCTGGACTGGCAGTTTATTTATTTATTTATTATATTTATACCCTGCCTTTTTTCCTGCAAGGAACCCAAGGTGGCTTACATAATCCTCCTCCTCCTCTCCATTTTATCCTCACTCACAACAACCCTGTGAGGTAGGTTAGGCTGAGAGTCATTGACTGGCCCAAAGTCACCCAGTGAGTTTCATGGCCGAGCGGGGACTAGAACCCGGATCTCCCGAGTCCCAGTCCAACACTATCACCACTATGCCACACTGGCAGTTGAATCTTACTTCAACACTGTCAATGGTATAATGTCCTCCACCACACCTGAGGCAGCAGACTAGTTTAGAGGGCCCAGGACAAGTTGTGTGGCATCACAGCTCTGCCCTTAGACAGAAGGAAACAGTTGGGGAGTTCAGGAGGAACAGCTGGAAGGCTGCCACCACTGCCCCCAGCACCTGCCATCTGAGGTGATTGCCTCGCTCTGCCTAATGGTAGAATTGCCATCCTGAGCTTGCACCTGATGAAGCTGGGAAGGATGTACCGGTAGCTGCAGAGGTGAGCCACACTGGATATCCATTGTGGCTCACTAGATATACAGACAAACTGAATATGGACCTGGACAGCCGTTCAAATAGAGGGCCAGCAGGGGTAAAGTAGGACATGTCACCACTCTACTCTGGAGGTGTCATGTTAGGAGAGGGAAAGGAAGGAAAGAAATGCAAATAAGCATTGAAATATAAGCGGTATTAATATTTTTGCCACATAAACCAAAATGGAACCAGTTCAAGTGTGCCAGACTGATTACCAAGTCTGTAATTCATTGTGTCCTACCCATTTAAGATCAGTCATGCAAGACCCACAGGGGGAATACTTCTTCATGCTGAAGAGGGGCCCAAGGGTGCTTCCAGACAAGGCTTTTATTGTGCAATCACCCTGACTTGTTCATGGAAGTTTACAGGGCCCCCAGATAACATCATAAGAACATAAGAAGAGCTTGCTGGATCAGACCAAGGGATCCATTTAGCCCAGCTTCTGTTCACACAGTGGACAAGCAGCTGCCCACGGGAAACCCACAAGCAGGACATGAGTGCAATAGCACCCTCCTGCTCATGTTCCCCAGCAACTGGTGTATATAGGCATTCTGCCTTTGTTACTCAAGGTAGCATATAGCCATCCGGCCTAGTAGCCACTGATAGCCTTCTCCTCCAGGAACTTGTCCAATTCCCTTTTAAAGCCATCCAAATTGGTAGCTATTACTACATCTTGTGGAAGTGAATTCTATAGTGTAACTATGCACTGTGTGAAGAAGTACTTCCTGAAGCTGTTACGAAGCTCCCATCAATCAGCTTCATAGGATGACCTTGAGTTCTAGTATTATGAGTGAGGGAGAAAAATGTCTCCCTATCCACTTTCTCCATACCATGCATAATTTTGTACACCTCTATTATGGCTCCCCTTACTCGCCTTTTTTCTAAGCTAAACAGTCTCAGATATTGTAACTTTTCCTCATAGGGGTGTTGCTCCAGCCCTTTCATCATTTTAGTTGCCCTTTTCTGCCCTTTTTCCAACTCTACAATATCCTTTTTTAGGAGCGATGATCATAACTGTACACAGTATTCTAAGTGTGGTTGCACCATAGATTTGTATAAAGGTGAGCATGATATTGACAGTTTTATTTTCAATTCCTTTCCTAATTATTTCACAGCAGCCAGACACTGGGTCAACATTTCCATTGAACTGTCCACCACAACACCAAGATCTCTTTTTTGGTCAGTCACTGCTAGCTCAGAACCCATCAGCATATATGTGAAGTTGGGATTGTTTGCCCCAATGTGCATCACTTTACATTTGCTTTCATTGAAGCACATTTGCCATTTTGATGCCCATCCTCCCAGTTTGGAGAGATCCATTGGAGCTCTTCATACTCCCTTTTTGTTTTAACCACCCTAAATAATTTGGTGTCATCAGTGAACTTGGCCATCTCACTGCTCACTCCTAATTCCAGATCATTTATGAAAAAGTTAAAAAGCATTGGTTCCAATACAGATCTCTGTGGGACCCCACTATTTACATCCATCCATTGGGACAATTTACCATTTATTCATACTCTCTGCTTTCTGTTCTTTAACTAGTTACTGATTCATAAGAGGAACTCTCCTCTTATTCCATGAATGCTAAGCTTGCTCAGGAGTCTTTGGTGAGGGACTTTATCATCTCAGCAATCTCCTAATCCTCCTTTCGTACCCCTTTATCTCCATTGTCATCCAACGGTCCAACTGCTTCCCTAGCTGGTTTCCTGCTTCTGATATATTTAAAGAATTATTTATTGTTGGCCTTGATATTGTTAGCAATATGCTCCTCAAAATGCATTTTTGCATCTCTTATTGTCCGCTTGCATCTCCTTTCTGCAAGTTTGTGCTCCCTGTTGTTCTCCTCATTTGGGCAAGTCTTCCATTTTCTGAAGAATTCTTCTTCTCTCTAATAGCTTTCTTGGACTTGGTGCTACCTTTCCTAACCTGTGGTATACATTCTAGATGAGATTCTATTCTATTATTTTGAGTAACTTCCAAGCATTTTGAAGGGATTTAACCTTCTTATCGTCTTCCATTTGAAACCTCCTGTGTTTCTCCACTGCTTTGTCCATCTTTACCAGAAAAAATCTAAGCAGGAGAGGACAGAATAGCTGCACAATGCCTTTTAATTGGTAGCACTAGGAGCTCTCCATCTGGAAGCACCCCAATTCAAGGAAAGGAGCTGGCATCAGCCAACATTTTATGCTGGCTCTGAAGTAAAAATTACGGCCTAAATGCTTGGTCTCAAATCCATTTCTGAAAGTGGGACACACAGCCCCAGTTCACTTTTGCTGGGGGTGTGTGTGCCATCTGTACTTGCCAGAGGAGTGTGCTCAACCCCACTCCACTATACAGAAAGCATCTAGTGTGAACAGAGCACTCCACAGAATGCCACATTGTGCAGAGGCCTAATTTATGTGATCTCCCTGTTTAAATTGCAAATTATGCTTTAATGCCACTGGTCATTTGTGTGGAACACCCATTTCACACTTATGATTGATTACAATAATTTATATTCCACCTGTCTAGAGTGAGTTGTGACATGTGTAGTGGAGGGGAGGAGACAAGCCTGTTCCTCCCACCATATGAGTGGTGGTGTCAACTCATATGTACTGGAGCACGTGCATATATTGACTGAACCTTTTTTGGATGGATCGAAACCAGCACAAAACTGGAGGAACTTCAGACAAAGCTAAATTCCAACTGGAAAAGAAGCAAAAAAACCTAATGGGTTCATACAGCTGAAACCCACATACAGTTTTGCACTAACCAGTCAATTATTTGCCAGCAGATAATAATGCTAGTATTGACTTATTACAGTGATAACTTTACCTGTGTAATAACAAATAGTTCACCGGAGAATATTCCAAACAGAAGCCATAGTAATGCAATCACCATTCCCATTTTTAATTTGTATGTTATTTGTTTTTGCTTCTGTTGGCTAAGTATGAGCTGGCAGTGTGACACTAACCCCCTGTAGTAACACTGCCTACAGCAATCCTATGCTGAAAGCAGTAGTAAAACAATGCTATCGACAATCTTTTCTCTCTCCCTCTTTCTGCTTTTTCTGTCATTGGAACTTGTCTGGCATGGTAATATATAACAAGTGCATGTATTTCGATATAACCCCAGTTTTTAATGTAGGCATGTTGTTATTGAGAAAATGTCAGCTTCTGTGAAACAGTGAGCCAGGAAAAAAACGTTGAGTTTATGAGTTTTTAAAAAATGCTTGCCTTAGTTCATAAAAATAAGTCTTCTTGGTATGCACTGAATATATTCAAATGAAGAAATGTTGAAAGCACTCTCAGACTCTCTTAGAATAATTGAATTGGCTGTTTCATATGCTGTGGAAAGTGTAGGTCATTTAAGAGATAATTCCAAGATGTCCACCTTTTGACTTTGGAGGATGAATCAATCCTAGAATATGAAAACATGAAAAGTTCAGAGTGAGAGAGGGACTGAAAGCTTCTTCTCTTGGACCTGATGTGGAAAGGACAATCAAGTATGAAATAAATCCATTAGGGAAGGAGAAGGGGAAACCTACAAGCTGTGGAAGAGTTACTGATTGAGAAAAGGCAGATAGCTTGTCATGAAGGTCCACCTTATTTATTAAGTCATTAAAAGATAGTTTTGGCTATGAAAATAGATAATTCTGAGGAAAATCTCCCTAATATGGGTGGACAAATTCAAAATCCTTCCACATTCTAGAAGGTGGCTCTTTATGTCACTAGTTTAAACATCTGACAGACGTATGAATAAATACCAGCTTAGCATCCCAAATGTGCTGAATTTTTCATGTAGCAAATTTTCCATCATCAGCCTTCCATTGGGTTAGATTCAAACTTAGTCATACTTTGAGTAGACCCATTGAAATCAATGGGACTTAAGACATGACTAAGCTGGATCTAACTCATTATTATCATGTAATACAAATCATTTTAATTGGTCAGATCATATGAGTGCTATGTAAGCATATCTACACATGGTTTCATGAATAAAAGTCTCACCTTCAGCTCAAGAGCATGACTTTAGCTCTTACCAAGGAACATGACTGGACCTGTCCTCAGTGATTGCTATTATCAACTATTAAGAGAGTTCAGCAAATAATCTAAACTACACCAGAGTTTAAAAAGCCCTAGAGCTGAAGCATAATTTCTTTGAACCTGGGGTGCACAACTGGCCACACACCCACAGGGTTTTCACCTTCCCCATAACAATATGGTTGCATGTACTGCTACCCTACTGTTTTATTGTCTTTATTTTACTGTCACAACTGCATCATGTGAAGCATGGTAGGCATTGGGCAGGATCCATTTCAGGGGACAAATGGGGGTGGACACCCCTGTCAAGGTTCCACACCTTGATCAGCTCCTTAAAGATATCTGCCTCTTTAAGAGCCCCTCTTGTATCAGGATGCCAATTCTCTGCCTTTTTACCTCCTCTTCCCAGTAACGTGGGATTAGGCCTTAGGTGTGGTGCAAAAGACACTCCAACAACGGAACGTTAAACAATACTTGTTACTTTAGTAATAGTGGTAAGTAGATTCCAGGATTGAAGAGTCCTTGGCTCGTCCGAGTGAGTCACGAGTCTTGGACCCGAGTCTCGAGTCGAGTCGAGTCTGGTCAAAATGGGACTCCATCACAATTCCCAAGCTGACTCCACGTCCTATAAAATCAATGGGGGGTTCCCCAAAATAAGGCTACTTCATGTGTGCTAATAAATTCTAGGCACATGTGCTCTATTCAAACTCTGCACGATTTGGCAAACACCAGGAAAAACCAAAATACAGGCAGGCAGAGGAAGCAGGGAACCCCAAAGCAGGCAGGCAGAGGCCTTTGTCTTGGACAATTCAACTGTTGAACTGGTCAAGAAGAGACCAGGCAGGCAGAGGAGGCTGGGAACCCCAGACAGGCAGGCAGAGGCAGCCAAACCCAAAATGTCTGAAAGGTTGCATTTTAGAAAAATGATTTTAAAAAATAAACTTGCTGTACTTCCTAAAACTTATCCATGTTGCATTTGAGGAACATGATTTTTTTCTAAATGTTTGGCCCCCATTCTGGAATGGTGAGATCTCATCACAATTCCACCCTCACTGAACACCCGCTCCACTGGTGATGAACTTGCTGGAACCAGAAACACATTCAGAGCAGCCACACAGAGTAATCTCAGGTCTTTCTTCTGCCTCTCCCAAGTATGCAACACATCAATCAAAATAAATCTTGACACACTGTTGGGGCTGCACTCCTGGTAGCCGTCCATAGTGGCCGAGCAGCGGCACACTTCGCTTCCATGCGCTCTTCGCCGGCAATCACGCTCCTCTTCCACTCCTTCTGGCACAGCCCAGGGATGTTGACGAGTCCTTGGTCTCGAGTCCCGAGTCGAGTCTCGAGTCCCATTAAAAATATTGGGACTCGAGTCCGAGTCGAGTCAGAGGGGGGACTCAGTCCGACTCACAAGTCAAGTCCTCGAGTCCGAGTCCCCATCCCTGGTAGATTCACATTAACTTAGGGAAATTACACAAATAGAGCTATAAGATTAAAAGCAAGTATAGTGGAAATAAAAGGAAAAATAACACAAGGTTCTCTAACCATGGATCTTCACCTACACTGTCACCTGTAGGCTTAGTAGAGATTCCTTCCCACAGCCTTTCCCTGGCTGTTCTGCAGTTCTTTAGTGATATTCAGACTCTCTTCTCTGTCTGCTTCTTCCTGCCTGAAGAACCCCCTCCTCTCTCCAATTTTGCTCTCTCTATCTGCCACACACTGCAGCTCCAGATCCACTCTTTTATATACACTCTCCCAGAACTGGAAGGTTACAATCCTGTGACCTCAAACTGGGGAAATGAAACTTAACCCTATTAAGTGGAAAAGGAGACTTCTCTCAATGAAAAGGAAACTTTAACTCAAAGAGGGGAAAATGAAACTCACAAATGCCCCCCTCCCATCAGGAGGTGTTTGGGCCTACAGGCCTCAAACTAACTCAGTCCTGTGTAGGCCTCAATCCTTCACAACCCCACTCCCCAATAAAACGGGGTGCCCATGTGGGAGCCTTGGGGTGGGGGTTTCAAGTATGACTGATATTCTGGGTTCACACCCAGGGTGGAGGAGGGGGCCATGCAAATGGTTGACAATGTATCAGGACCCAACCTCCTACCTTCCCTTCTGTGACCCGGCACACGGGCTGGGGGAATAATCAGCCAGCAAACGGGCTGCCTGATGACTGGATCCTATGCCACACCAAACCTATAACCAATAAAGTTGTGTCAATTTTTAACCCAAATTTTGACTGTGTGTGTAACTTCAGTTTACCTTCCCTGCTCCTGTCCTGCAACCCAGTAAGCACTGGTGGTGCAATAAAGCTATTATTTACTCACCCTGTGAAATTAAACACAGGAGTAACTCAATGTAAAAACAAAGAAGCGCACACCTCACAAAGTATTAAAGGTTTAAACAAGATTTCTGATCAAGACAAATGAATGCATCTGTAGCTCAACATATTGTTGCTTTGCAGTAATATTAAGGGTTCTTTTTTCTTCTTTTTAAAAAAGTGTTTCATATGCTGTTGATCTAATAATTCAAGCACATGGAACTCATATAAGGATTAGAAAGGAAAAAAATCACATGAGAAAAAGCACAGATGTAAGGCCATAACCTCACACCTGGAAATCTCCCACATGCCATTTCTGCACATTTAAAGATCACATAGGGATAAAAATGGCTCAAGTCACTGATCATGTGATTGCAGAGAATATATTGACTCTGGCAGTGAGAGATCAGCTTGTGCCATGGGACATGATCACCTTAAAACGTACACCTGTGAAATATTTGGATCCCCTCCTACACACTGGAAAGTAAAATCAGAAACACTGAAGTTACAATCTGCAGATTGCAGGAGGAAGGGAACACAGCCTGAAAAGTAGGGAAAACATGGCTGCTGCTTTCAGTAGGGTCTCTTCAGTAGGGTTCAGTGCACTCTTGTGGGAAAGCAGCCCATAAAATAAAATGAAGTCAATGAGGATGATAAGGAGAAGGGCTTCTAAAAACCACTGAAGAGGCACATCTAACATAAAGGCAAGTGTCCATTCAAACATATATTTTATATATTGTATATAGATTTCATAGATTTCATAGATCATAGAGTTGGAAGGAGCCTACAAGGCTATCGAGTCCAACCCCCTGCTCAATGCAGGAAACTAGAGGAGGGGGTCTCCCATCCAAGTAACAACCAGGCCTGACCCTGCTTAGCTTTCCACGCTCAGACAAGCTGAGCCAGGCATCTCTTCCCACCCCTTGACTGATTTGCTATGTGGAAGATCTTGTTTTAACTCAGGGGATTGGACTATATCAGTAATATGTAGAGTGCAATCCTATTGCCCCTAGAAAGGGTCTTAGGGGCCATAGGATGCCATGGATCTTCTCTTCCAAGTCTGGAGACAGAGCTCCGACCTTGGAGAAGGAGATCTTACTGTGGACCCCCCCACTACCTCCTACCCCCTCTCAGCCACAGTGGAAGCCTCGTTGGTGGCTTCCTCTCTTGAGGTCTGGATCTTGGGAAGGAGGAGGAAGGGGCATGCCAGGAGGGGCCATGGATCCTCTGGATCCAATGGCCTCTCGCCCCCTTTGCCAATATAGAAGGGGAGTTAGGTCTGTCTAACAAAACCAAACAAACAAACAAACAACCCCAAAAAAACAAAACAAAAGACAAAAACAAACCACCCTTCATGGGAAGATGGAAAAGCAAAAGAAAGCCTCTGCCACTCTTCCTGCTCTGCCAGCAAGAGCCCAGCAGGGCATTGGATAGATGGGTGCTGCTGAGGTCAGAGGACTCTGTCATCTGGGATCAAAATCCATACAACTGCACCTTTAGTTGTTTTTCTTGGTGGGCCAGACAAAAAAGGACAAATAAGTCCAGGAACCAGGCAAGAGATCATAACACCCTTCAAGAGCATTCTGGGGGAAACCCTGTTAGCTGACAAGGGCTGTATCGTACGTGCACGTGCTGATGTTCAAGGTATGCCTATGGGAAGCCCAAAAGCAGGACATGAGTGCAATGGCACCCTCCCATTCATGTTCCCCAGCAGCTGTTATTCAGTGGCAGCACTGCCTCTGCTCTTGGAGATGGATTAATATGTCTAATGAGAGGACCTGAAGTACCAACTCTTCTAGCGGGTGAAATAGCCATTTAATTTTTAAAATCACAGTCCTAACACTAGTTGAAGAATGTTTGCAAATTAAGAAATTATATGCAGTTTTTAACTACTTTTCATCATCTAGTCCAAAACAAGGATATGGAATTCCAGGATGTAGAATGTAGGAATTTTTAGTGATGGTCAGTAATGTGTGGAGGAAAATGTTCCATGGGAGATAGCAATTTCAGTTTGTTCAAGGCTAGGAATGTACCCTAGTCCAACCAACATGTTGTCCAGCCAATCATCAGTATAATATCAGAAAACTATCTTTAATTTGTTTAGTTTTGACATTACAGTTTTCTTCAATTGTTTGTTAATAATGATTAAAATTCAAGACATTTAAAAGAATTGGCTTGTATGAGCTAAGGAAAGCCCATGGTCATGCTGGCTGGGGATGGTGGGAGTTGTAGTCCATCAACTACATCATGAGAACAGCAGGTTTGGGGAAGCTTGATGCAGAGCTTATACTGTAGAACTTAACTAGCATTTGTCTTCTCCACTAGCTGCTTCCATGAACAGATGCTAGTTGATTCCCACCCTCCCCCAACCCCCACCAAGTAACAAGGATATTATTCATAAAGGTTTCCCAAGAAAAACACTTTCCAGACATTTGAGAGGAAAAGCAGCTTCAAGTTCAAAGAGCCCCCAGAGTCAATTGGACAAGATTTGGCTGGCCACCAAGAAAGAGTGGATTCTTCACTGCTAACACCTGAAAGGAAATACAGGCATTGTCTACAAAGCTGAATGCTAAAAGAGCAAATAGCAATGAGAAGCTCAGAGCCAAGATTTTTAATTATAATGGGGGGGGGAGACAAATGGATGACCTAGTAGCCATAATATACAGTACACCTGGATGTGGCTATATGTTAGAGGAGACATAATAAATCTTTTCATATAGCTGGTATTTATTCCTGTGACCACTTTGACAAAGATGAACAATGTCTACCAAAATTATATTTAATGGTAGATAAAAGCACATAAGTCAGTTGACGGTAACCAGCTAATGCAGGGATGAAGTGCAGTCAAGAGTACATTACCGTACCATGTTACACTGACTAATTAAGCATATTGCCAAGCAGGAGATTCAACACATTTAGATAAAATGGAAGAGGACTGTAATTTTGACCTGACCAATCTGCTAGGATTTTCTTTTTTTAAACATTACAAAGAGGTCAGATGTTTCTGTGAGAGGAGCTTGACTTTTCCTAACATTACACAACTCAGGAAACATTGACCTTAGTGTCTGTTTGTTGGTGTAGCATGGTACAGGAGCAGTCCGTACAAAAGTGCAGAAGAACATGTTTCCGTGTATAGATTCAGGTTGCTCTTGTTGGGATAGCTGCGCTCTGAAGCTTTGCAGAGCTCCCATGAGCACAGGGAGCTCCAGAAGAGCTCAGTCTGTTCTGTTCTCTTCAGCATCAAGAGTCAAGAGAGCTCTGTGCCATCTAGGGTTGCCAGATTGCAACCCAGAGATTGGTGCTATACCTTTAAATTCTTCAGTGAAGGAAACTCCACAGCTGCTATTTTTCCTACCCATTCTTCACCATCACCCTGGGTCTTACCATCAGCTCCCACCCCTAGACTGTTGTAGTGGACAGGACAAAGAGTGGCACATGGCAGGTGGCAGATAGAGACAGACCAAAGGGCCATGGTGGTGGTGGTGGGAAATGATCAGAAGAAGCCCACAGCTACTGACAGCCCAATCTTACACATGTCTAGTCAGAAGTTAATCCCATTGAGTTCAATGGGGTTTACTCCCAGGTAAGTAGGTATAGAATTGCAAGCCTGAATGTCCTTCTTTATTGGGGAATTTAAAGGTAGTATCAAACGCTGGGTTTGTATCCTGGCAACCTATCTCTGTTCCATCTCAGCATTCCTAGAATCTCCCAGCAAGGAAATGCAAATTCCGCACTCATAATAAATGATGACATGATATTTGGTGGTTTATAGGTTGGAATGGTTTTATATGGATTGTGCAGGGTAAGGAGAAAGAGACATAAGCAAAGAAGGCCTGGGAGGGGCATATTTACTCTGGGGGCATTTACACTCAAGTCTAAAATAATGTTAATTTCAGCAAGTAAAATCCTATTTTATGAGGATGATCCAGTCCCTGCTGCATCTTGACCTTTCCCTCCCATGCACACTACTCCATGCACAGAATTCCCTGCTGACCGGCACACTCCTGTTGGCCTCCATCTCATATGCAGTGGCCTGTGCATGTGGGAGGGCTGAGAGCAAGGGCCTGCCCTACCATGAGGCAGTAAGTTGGTTTCCTCAGTTAGCAGATGCTGGGGGGCAGGGAGTATCTGCAAAGTGTTGGAGGACAGAGCTGTGGGTGTGTCGGGTAACCTGGCCGGTGCCCCCCTAAGCTAGCCTACTTGTTGTGACATGTATCACAATCACCAGCTGTGGCACATTGTTTACAAATGAAAGGAACAGAATGGCTGGTAAACAAGTTATGTTTTGTCTCCTACTTCCTGTGTGTTTCTCATGGGAAAAGTAGGTGTGAAAGAAATACGAGCTGGTCACATGGTTTGTATGTTCTGATGACGTACTGACTTGTTGTTTTCTCTGTCTGTAGCCATTTTGGAGAGATGTTGAACTGTTCTCTCTTCTTCACTCTCTTGTCTTCTGACTAGTGCTTGCTGGACTAAATGCAATCATGTAATGTCTGTGCTGAGTGGAGTGAAGCTCAACTTGCTCCACTGGATTAAATGCTTGCTATGGATTGTACTCTGCACATGGAAATGTATACTCTGTAGAATAAGCTTTGTTAAGTAAATAAACAGGTAGTAAATAGACCTGTGGAGTTTACAGAGTTATTTCCTTACTACTGGAATCTGCAAACAGGAGGAAGCTGAGCTGGCTGACATCCGATACGCTGAGAGAGCTGCGCTGGGAGTGGGAGAGACAGATCTGAACTTCTGTGTGTGGATTTATGGGCGTCTGCACACGAGAACAGGATTTTAAATCTTCCATTTCACTCACACGAGGCACTCTGCTTTTCCTCGCGCTCCTTCAGGGTTGTGTGCCCAGAAATTCGGATTCAGCGGGACCAGTTGGACCAGTGCCAGAACCGAATGGAACCAGTTCGGGACCAGGCTGAGGGTCAACGCCGGCGGCAGCAGCGGGACCTGTTTTCCAACAGCTGTGTCAACAACTTCGACTCCGGGAATGCAGTGATTTATGGCAGAGGAGGACATCAAGGCAGAAGAGAAATCTCCTGGGCCTTCGTCCGGTAAGGAAGGGGAAGAGTGGGAGGTGTACGCTGAGAGCTTGCAGGCTCTGTTCAAAGCCGAAAGCTCAGACAGCGAGGCCGAAAGTTCTGAAGGGGACGAGGCGGCAAATCCCCCTGTTCCCAGGATGGCAGCAGCACCAGCTCTAAACCCACAGATAGTAGAAAAGCTATCTGGTTCGAATTATGTATTATGGAGCTTCCAGATGCAGCATTATTTAACTCATGCAGGGCTCTGGAATGTTGTGACACAGGATGCAGTGGCCGTGGGAGACCAAGCTTATAATGAATGGAAGGAACGAGACGAGAAAGCTAAGGCAATTCTGTGCTTATCTGTTGAAAGTTCCCAGGTGCCATTTATTCAGTTTTTGGAAACGGCAAAACAGATCTGGCAGACCCTACAAGGGATATACCAGATGCAAACGGCAGGAAGTAGGATCATACTTGCACGTAAGCTGTACAAACTGAGCTTGCAGCCAGGTGGTTCTATGCCAGAACATCTAAGTACTATTCGGGACATGTTTAACAGGCTTAGAGCACAAGGGATGCAAATTGAGCACTTGCATCAAGTTTCTATTCTGTTATCCAGTCTGGACTCTTCGTATGATACAATTGTAACATTGATGGAGGGGCAACCAGATCAGAATCTGACCATGGAGTATGTGTCAGGCAAGCTTCTCTCTGAGTGGGAGAAACGGCAAGGGAAGAAAAGCAATGCTGGACGTAAATCAGCAGACAGCGCGGCTGACGCGGGGCACAGCCAAGCTGGGGATTACAATAAGCTGGGAGTTACCCAGGCGACAGCTTTGAAAGTAAGGAAATGTTTTTCTTGTGGATCTACATCACATCTTAAAAAGGACTGTACTTTTAAGGGCAAGCAGAAGAAGAAAAAACCCAAACAGGAAGCTACCAGTACACCTGAGGAGGCATTTAAAATGGGCAAAAGTTTAATTGCTAGGGTGGGAGTTTCTGATGGCAATCTTTGGTTTTTGGATTCAGGTGCAAGTCATCACATGGCAAATTCTAGAGACATATTTCAATCTCTGGAAGAATGTGGGAATCAACACGTGGAATTAGCTAATGGAAAGCGAATCCAGGTGACAGCTGCAGGAACAATTGACTTTGCTACTTTGGGTCAGCAAAGGGCACTATTTGTTCAAGAGCTGGATACAAACTTAATTAGTATTTCACAATTAGCTAATGATGGTTATGAAATACGTTTTTCTGACAGCAACTGTGTAATTTCACATGCAGGGGTGATCTGTGCAAAAGGTGATTTGCAGAATTCTCTATATGTTATAAATCCATTTGTAACACATGATGAGAGGGCAAAGTATGCAAATTGTAAACCCCATGACAATTGTGTGCATATTTTCCACAAACGTTTTGCGCATGCCAATTACAGGAGCATCGAGAAGATGCAGGGTCTGTGTGAGGGTATGAAAATGAAACCTTGTTCTAAGTATGTGGAATGTGAAGTATGCAGTACAGCAAAGTCACACAGATCTAACATTCAGAAACACAGTGATAGAGTTGGCACAAGAATATTTGAGCTAGTACACTCTGACGTGGCTGGACCATTTGAAAATAGCTATGGGGGAAATAGGTACTACATGACACTCGTGGATGACTATTCTCGATTTTGTTTTGTTTATCTTCTGCAGCATAAGTCTCAGGTTCAAGAGAGATTTGAATCATTTGTTAAATGGGCTGGGAACAGATATAAACAATATCCAATAGGAGAATTACTCTCAGATGGTGGGAGTAATACATGAGTACAAAGTTCAAGAAATTCTTGGAAAGTGAGGGTATAGGGCACAAAGTCACTGCCCCATACTCCCCATTTCAAAATGGCATTGCTGAAAGAAAAAACAGAACACTCCAGGAAATGATGAGGGCTCAATTAGCTGACTCACAGGTGGGAAACCGTTTCTGGGGGGATGCACTGTCAAATGCCAATTACCTGCTGAACAGGTTACCAAATACCACAATTGGGAAAACTCCATATGAAATGTTTCATGGGAGGAAACCGAAGATAGCACACGTGCGCATTTTGGGGTGTAAATGTTTTGTTCATATACAAGCTCAAAACAGAACAAAGCTATCTCCAAGAAGCTTTGAATGTTTTCTGCTGGGGTATGATGCACAAACAAAAGGGTACAGGTTGTGGTCACCACACCACAACAAGGTAATTCTGAGCAGGGATGTGATTTTTCACGAACATACAAATGAACAGAAACAGCTGGTGGAATTGCCAATGCATGCAATGTCTGAAACACAGCAGGATGCTTCTGGGACAGAACAAGCCACTGGGCAGATATCTGGGGAGCAGGAGGGAGGTGAACAATCTCTTAGGCGTTCAACCCGAGAACGCAAAACACCTGTTAGATATCAGGATGAATTCCAAACTGGGAAAACTGTTGTACATAAAGCTCTCAAAATAGCTTTAGAACCACAAAGTTTTGAGGAAATTCAAAGCATGGAACCAAAAGTGAAGAATGATTGGTTTGAGGCCATGCAGGATGAAATCAATGCAATGCATGAAAACAACACATGGAGTCTAGTATCTTTGCCTGTGGGGCACAAAGCCATCACCTGTAAATGGGTGTACAAGGTGAAGACAAATCACCAGGGGCAGGTGGAGAGATACAGAGCAAGGCTCGTTGCAAGGGGGTTTGCACAAAAACATGGGGTAGATTTTGATTCCGTGTTTGCACCAACAACAAGGTATGCAACTGTCAGACTGTTGTTGAAATTGGCAGCACAAAGAAAAATGATGGCATTTCATTTTGATGTAAAAACTGCTTTTCTGTATGGTGAATTACAAGAGGAAATCTACATGCAGCAACCAAAAGGTTTTGTAGAAAATCCCAGTCTTGTATGTCGTCTGAACAAGTCCATATATGGGTTAAAGCAGGCAGCGCGATGCTGGAACCAGAAACTAGACAGAGTTTTGATTAGTTTGGGATTCAAACAAAGCAAGGCTGATCATTGTCTGTATACAAATCACACAGAACAGGGAAACTGGGTGTATTTGTTGGTCTTTGTTGATGATATATTGCTGGTGACACAATCAGTAAGTCAAAAAGACAAAATTGCACAAGAATTGCAAGCACACTGAACTGAAAGATCTAGGTTTGATACAACACTATCTTGGAATGCAATTATCTCAAGATGAGGAAGGTTCTTTCATGGTTGAACAAAGTGGAAAAATTCAGAAATTGCTGGAAATTCATGGGTTGGAGAATTGTAACCCAGTTACCACTCCAATGACTCTTGAATATCTGAAACACACAGATAACACCGAATTTGAAGATATTGGAAAATATCAGAGTGTTATTGGAAGCCTGCTATATTTGGCAAATGTGAGTAGGCCAGACATCAGCAATGCTGTAAACATACTTAGCAGGAAAACGCAAAATCCTTCTATGTATGATTGGTTAGCTGTGAAACGTGTGTTAAGGTATTTAAAAGGTACCATGAATTGCAAACTGAAATTATCATCACACACAGAGGGAGGTTTTTGTGTGTACACTGATGCTGATTGGGGATCTGCTACAGATAGGAAGTCCACAAGTGGGACTGTGCTCATGTATGACCAAAGTTTAATTGAATGGTATACACGAAAACAATCTTGTGTGGCTATATCTAGTGCAGAATCTGAATTCATCAGTTTATCTCAAGCATGTAATGAGATTGAGTGGTTCAAACAATTGTTTGCTGATATGCACATACCAGTAGACAAGGCTGTTACAATTTTTGAGGACAACCAAGCTTGCATAAGCATGGCTCTCCATGAAAAAAGTAGGCCAAGAACCAAACACATTGATGTTCGTTACTCTCATGTAAAGGACTGTGTGCAAAAAGGGTGGGTAACACTCAAGTACTGTGCAGCAGGGGATATGGTGGCAGATCTTTTCACAAAACCATTGCCTGTAGTAAGACACAGGAAACTAATGATGGCACTAGGCCTCATTGAGTAAATGTAAACAAGATGTATCACAGCTTGTGGGGGGATGTTGTGACATGTATCACATTCACAAGCTGGAGCACATTGTTTACAAATGAAAGGAACAGAATGGCTGGTAAACAAGTTATGTTTTGTCTCCTACTTCCTGTGTGTTTCTCATGGGAAAAGTAGGTGTGAAAGAAATACGAGCTGGTCACATGGTTTGTATGTTCTGATGACGTACTGACTTGTTGTTTTCTCTGTCTGTAGCCATTTTGGAGAGATGTTGAACTGTTCTCTCTTCTTCACTCTCTTGTCTTCTGACTAGTGCTTGCTGGACTAAATGCAATCATGTAATGTCTGTGCTGAGTGGAGTGAAGCTCAACTTGCTCCACTGGATTAAATGCTTGCTATGGATTGTACTCTGCACATGGAAATGTATACTCTGTAGAATAAGCTTTGTTAAGTAAATAAACAGGTAGTAAATAGACCTGTGGAGTTTACAGAGTTATTTCCTTACTACTGGAATCTGCAAACAGGAAGAAGCTGAGCTGGCTGACATCCGATACGCTGAGAGAGCTGCGCTGGGAGTGGGAGAGACAGATCTGAACTTCTGTGTGTGGATTTATGGGCGTCTGCACACGAGAATAGGATTTTAAATCTTCCATTTCACTCACGCGAGGCACTCTGCTTTTCCTTGCGCTCCTTCACTACTGACCCCTGGTGTGGTGGAAGGGCACTGTTCTGTCACCAGAACAGTGACAGAAGTTGAAGTAAGATTCAGCTGCCAGTCTGCTTTGCTTCTTTACATGTAATGGGAGAGTGTGCCATCTTGTCCTTCACCTCAGGCAGGAAAATGTATTGGTCCGGTCCTGCTGAGAGTGCACATTGCCACACGGAGAGGACTGATAAGATGGCCCCCTATGTGTTTTGTTTTATTTCTGTTGTTATCTTCCTTAAGTTTTGGGGAAAGGGAGGGATATAAACTGCTCTATGTAAATGCTTGTCTTATTCTAATTGCTTTGGCCATTGCATTACCAAGAATTCTAACCAGCTGACAGGGGTTGTTTTTGTCAGTGTGCCTCTGCTCATTTGGTGCTAATTCGATTTGCTGGCAATTTTTCTGAAGTGACCTCTTTAAGGCTTAAGATTTATAGCCAAGTGTACTTTCATTATGTATCAGTGTTGCCACACAAATTCACTGCATCTCTGAGTGCTTCTCCTTAGCCTTCAGCATTAGCTTTGAACATGCGTTCTTAATTAAGCAACCTGAAGAAAAGTCTTCAGCTTTTTTGCATTTGGAGGTTAAAGGGAAAGGGTTCCTCAAAAACAGATTGCTGTAAATTGTGGTTTATTTGACTAGCTATTGACTTCAAAATGAATAAGAAAACTGATAGCCCTCTTTTTTAATTACCTCATCCTGAAAACAGCTCTCAGCAAACAAATAGTTTGCAATTGGTTTGAACACATCTGGAAATGAGAGAAAATAATAGGATACCGCTGAGGATAAAATCTAGGCCTGTGCTGAATGTCCTCCCAATTCAGTTTTCAGGTGGAAAGTAGTGCTAGGCTGAGGGGTGTGTGTGTGCTTCCTTAAAAAAAAATATATATGTGCAAATGTTCACTCTTTCCCAGTTCTGTTTGCTGTCATGTTTCCCTAAACTGCTGGTGCTTTGGTGCCATTTTTCTTATGGGTCTTCTTCCTGGGAATAGTGTGTCCCAACCAACAGGGGTCCATGTAGTGACCATTATGATGTCAAATGCAATATAAGCATTGCATTTGATGCTTCCTAGCAATGGTCACATGGGTGGTCCTTACCAATTACTGAATGAGATGATGTCTCAATGATATGTAGGCACTGCATATAGCTATATGATAATGTCACTAAGGGCAAATGAAACCTATTCAGAGTGAGGTCATCTTAAACATGCTTTCTTGTGTATGGGTTTTGGGGTGTCAACAGCGGCTCTCCAGGCCTGCCCGCCCCACCCCGGGAGGACCTTCTCGGCCCTTCCCCGGCAGAGGCGGCGGGATGCTGGGTGACACGTGGCGGGCAGGAATGGCCGCTCTGCCCGCCTCCGTCCTTCAGTGGCTTCGCCCCCCTGCTCTCGGGCTCTGTGCCCCCAAAGCCGCTCGAGGGCTGGCGACCTATGGCTCGCGTGCTCACAGAGTGGTCCCTGCGTGCCAGCTGTGGCACGCGTGCCATAGGTTTGCCATCACTGCTTTAGCATATAGACTTAGACTAGGTGATTGATCAACTGGATCTCACCTAACTATGATTTTGAGGGACAAACTACATGTTACTTCTGGAGATCTGTGATCTCCCAACAGTATTTGTTTTACTAAATGCAGCCTGGGCAGGAATGGATGGAGGGACTGGTAATTTGGGGAATTGATGTGT
Organism: Shinisaurus crocodilurus; assembly: GCA_021292165.1. Lineage (NCBI taxonomy): Eukaryota > Metazoa > Chordata > Lepidosauria > Squamata > Shinisauridae > Shinisaurus > Shinisaurus crocodilurus. The sequence goes on from CM037876.1 coordinate 47,258,302, forward strand.
CATTGGGTACTTAATCCTTCTCCTGGGCCATTTTAAAGATATAAATCCCCTTTGCATGAAGCTGCTATTTGCTCTCTCTCTCTCTCTCTCTCTGTGTAATACTGGCACCTGTATTTTTCCCACACAGACAGCAAACAGTAGCTTGTGTGTCTCTGGTGTGTGTATGTGATTTAGATTAGGAACAGGAGGAAGGGTTAGATGCCCACACTCCCTTGCTGCTGTTTCCTTGCACTGCATTTAGTTTTAAAATTTTGAACCACAGGTCTCTGGTACAAGGTATAGTTTGGCCCTGGGTCACTAACTTCCTCTATGAAGCAGAACTACTGAGTCCAACTGACAAATATTTGACTCTTAGAAAAACTTTTTGCCTCTTCATCAACAGCAGAAATGCTCAGTGTTCACTTTGCATCTAAACTAATGAATCAGGACTTTCAAAGTAGTTTCACACTGCAGGCTAAGATGTTAGTTCAGAAATACTATTGACACCCGATAACGCAATAGATAGCTCTAATGGGAGATGGTCGCTATCAGTACGCTCACCAACTCTAAAGGTGTAACCCAAATTTTTCAGTTCCTTGTGAACCAAGATGTAATCGACTACACTCGAACCTCTGGAGGAAATAAATGTGAATTCACCCCAAGCACCGTTGCCACTGGACCCATTTAAAATACACAGTTCAAATTTTGAAACAAACTGGAGCAGACCAATCCCAGCAGGATTAACATATCTATCTTTGGAGTGGCGCAAGCCGCCCATAATTTCACCCAAATTAACAGGGGAACGAAAGCTAGGCAAATTAGGGTCCTGGAAATGGGTCCCAGTCCTAGCATTGAAATCACCTGCAAGAATTGGCAGGGCATAAGGGAATTTTGCAAGCTGCTCCATAAAATAGAATTCCACTTTGAGCCAGTTTGTAATAGCATCCTCCTTACAAGCCACAGGGGCTAGGTAGACATTAAACAGAAGTAGTGAAAATTTGCACGTCCTTATTTCCAAAACCAGTGCTGCTGACACACACGATTCACAGCTTGGAAGCTCTGTGATTGAAATATCCAGAGCGGAGGAAATGAAGAAACCTAAACCTTGACTGGCCCTGCCCTTCCCTCTAGAGGGGAGAGCAGGCAGGCAGAAGGTCACAAAACCATTTGCATAAATACAATCAATAGACCATGTTTCTTGGAGTAAAATTATATCAAAGCCAGATAAATAATCTAGGAAGTCACGGTTGCAACATTTAGATTTCCACCCGGCGATATTCCAAGAAAGTTTAAGAGGAGATGGGAGTTTCCGCTGACTCCGTCAATCCAGATCTATCATTTGATTATTTCCAGCACACTTTCTTGGGGTCAGATGCAGATAGGATTGCAGTTGGTTCTGCTGGGTGGAAACGGCTTGTGTGGTGCTTGCTTTATAGAGGGTTTCTTGTATTTCTTGGGCCAGAGTTATTGGGTGCTCAGACTCAGAGTGGAGAGGTTCGTTGCATACAGAGCGTAGGTCTATTTCATAATCTATGCATCCTTCAGTTGGTGCTGGATTGGATGTAAGTGAGGCAGCCGGGTTGTTATACGTGGAATCTGTGAGTTGGAGGGGAGGGACCTCATTGTCCAGCAGCAAGTCATCCTGTATTTGTTCATTTAGGTGATTCTGCATAGCAATCCTCTTTAAGGAGGAAAAATTGTCACTGAGTAGTTTATCATAATCACTGAGGAAGATGGATGTAGGGGTATTCTCTTTTGACCATTTTGCTTGATGGCTCAGATAGTTTAATCACTAAGGAAGTTGCAAAATTCTTGAATGTTGCTATTCTGACTAGGCCTTCTATGCTTGCCTGATTCTATTTTATTGTTTGTTTTTATTCTGAGTGTACAACTGAGAGCTGGTATATCTTGTTTGTATTGTATATATATATTGGTGTGGTTGGTAGACCGTAAATAAACATTATCATTATACTATTGACACCCCAAAACCCATACACAAGAAAGCATGTTTAAGATTAGAAAACCCCCCCCCCCATGTTTCTAAACCAAATTTCCAAGGGTGCAAACCAAGGTACGCACGAATCAGGACTCCCTGCAGTTCCTCTCCCCACCACCATTGGATGAGCCCAGATGTTCATAGACATACTAGCCGCGAAACTGATTGCTGATTCAGTCATATGTTTTGCTTCCTCACTCTTGCTTCTCTACCTTTTATAGAAGCACTGCATACACATTAATTTTTCCCTCCCCTATCCCCCCTCCCCATTTAAAAAAGAAGAATTAGGTTTTTTATAAACATGGAACACCGCTCCAGGGCAAGGGTAGAAATGGGTTATTGACATCACTACTGTTCCAGCCAATCAGCGTTGTGCACAGCAGGTTACTTACAGATAGAGGGCTCCTCACACTACCAATCAAAAGACAGTGGATAGGTATTCTGTCTTTTCTTCCTGGTAAGAAAAAAGAGGAAAGAAGTGGTAGGAAAACACAGGAGGCTTACAAATGGAAGCCGACGTCGTCTGGACCCCCATAAAATTCCAGGAATGATGACAAGGCGATTGAACAATACAAAATTCATTTGGAAGCACCCATAGAACCAGTTTCCCCACAGAAAGTTCTTCTGAGAACTTTGTAGGCCTGTACAAAAGGCCACATGTGCTTGACTGCAGAAATAATGTACATCTGGATGCACCCCAAGCAAGCTGGCTCTTCTATGTCTTAATGTTTTGTTCTGAGACATGCACACACTTCTCTCAATGACAGGATCTTGGCTTCAGTTTTGAGTTGTGTGCTAAAATTAGTATTCTGCTTTACTGCTCTCTGAAAATGGTTAGCCATCTCATCTTTTCTCCAGCGCATCATTTGTCGTGCAATGCTCTCCCTGGTTTTGCATTCCTTCCTGTGACCATGCTCAATGTAGCTGCTGCTTTCAGAGATGACCTTCACCCAGACTTGTCACCCTTACAGTTGGAAGGAAAACTAGAGTATCTCTACTGACCGTACTGGCCATTGTTAGAAGCATGAAGCCCCTATCCTATTAATTTATTTCAAAAACAAGTCCTGATGAATTCAGTGGGATTTACAGCCAAGTAAATGTTCATAAAATGGCAGCTTTAATTAAACCAATGACACTATTTCTGCTGTTTTCAGGGGGCTCTGGGTAAAGAGCATGGTACTGAGCCAAGGGTATCTCCATGGAATATTCATGGAGACTAAGAGGGAGAGATTGAGATTGAGATTGAGATTGAGATGAGATGAGAGAGAGAGAGAGAGAGAGAGAGAGAGAGAGAGCATTCAAACTACCTTGCTTTTATGTCTTCACTTGCAAAACTACTAGCAGCTGGTCATGACATAAGGAGAAGATGGCATATATGCTTTGTATAATGTTTTAATTTCTTAAAAGCAACTTCATCTGGCCTGTTGTTAACCCTTTTGGCAGAAAGGGATATGCCACCACAACGCTAGCAGTCAAGTTTGGATAACGGCACCTGCATATTTATTTTTATTTATTTAAAAGGTTTTTGGGGACTCTTCAGTAAAACTGTCAGGGTGGCATACAAGACAATAATTTTATTGATCAATATAACATTGCAATAAAATAAAGACAAATCAGAACAACAACATGGGGGGAAGCCCTACCCCAGAATAAAAATTCCACCGAGTGGCTAAAGCCTCACCAGCCAGTTCTCAATCCATGCTGGAAGGCCTGTGCAAACAAAAATGTCCTTGCTTGCCATTGGAAAGACAATGCAGTTCGTGCCACACAAACCTCCCTGTGAAGGCATTCCATAAATGGCGTTCTGTGACTGAAAAGGCTCTCTCTCCAGTCACCACGTCTTAACTTCTTTATCTGATTGATCATTCTATCATTTAATTGTTCACCTCTCTGAAATCTGCTTAGATATGGAGTGGTATACAAACACTGTAAATAAATACTAAAATAAATAAATGGGGGTGGGGGGAGCCAGGAGAAGAGCCTCAGATAATGACTGTAGTGTTTGGGCAGGTTCATGTTGTAGAAGGGAATTGTTCATCGTAATCAGTTCCAGTTTGCTTTTGCATTCTGTACTAACTGAAACTTCTGAAAAGTCTTCAAAGGCAGCCCCATGAACTGCATTGCAGTAGTCTAGCTTAGACATTCCTAGTTGTGGATGCCATTGGCCAGGCTATCTCTATCCAGGAGGTGTCATCGTTGGTGCACCAGCCTACGCTCTGAAAGGCATTGTGTGCCATGGAAGGCACTTCCCCCCACTGACAATCCCTGACAAAGGCACTTCTCTCCACTGGATCCAACAGCACTGCCTAGCTATCAACCTGAGCCTTCAGAGGAAGTGTGTGACCAATCCAAAATGAGCTACGTATTGTAATTGGCAGCTGGATTGTGAATCAGTTAGGTGTATATAGAAATACTTACATATGAGTTTTGAAATGTGATCCCAAGTAAATCCCACTGGGATCTATGGGACTTATTCCATCAATGGTGCAACCCAGCATAGCTGGCTGGGGCATGCTGGGAGTTGTATGCTTTTCTTCTGTCTAAACTTGCATAGGATTGCACCTTAAGTCAAGAATGTTCTTGTTTTTTATTGCCTCATGGGATCATCTGACAGAAATGGCAGGAGTGAGGGTCCCTTGACTCCCAGTCCTGGGGATCTCCTTTAGGAGCAAGCTGCTGGCTGCAGCAATCTCTGGAAAGTTTCTGCCTTTCCAGTTAAGCCACATGGTCTTGATCCTTCTCCTGTCCATGTGATATAACTCCTGGCATTTCTGTGCATGGACACAAGGTTCTGGAGAAAGTACAAAACAAATGCATACAAATAGTCATCACAGCTAACCACATTTAGGGCAGACAACTAGCCAGAATTTTGCTGGCCAGACTGGAATTGTATCTGATTGCCAGAATTGGAAAAAGTAAAGCCAGGAAATGATCCCAGCTCAGCTGTTTTGCTGTTAATTATGCATGTCTACAGTTGCATAATGAAACATATGTATTAAGGCATCATACAGTATAGCGGCTTCATTACCATGTAGTTCACATATGAATGCAAAGGCATGAATGTTGTGCTGCTCTCTCCAGCCTCCAACCTCTTAATAAGAGAATCATGGAGATGGCTGCCACCATTTTTCTGGTAGCATCCAGCAAGACTGTGTTTTATCCTTCAGTTTTACAGATGCTGTGCAAATGAGTCAGCCAGCCAAAGCCAAGCCGAAATTTCTTAGTTAGTTGAATGATTGACTGCCATCTCACTCCAACCCACATTGAAAGGCAGCCCAGAAGCAGTGGAACTATGGCCCCCACTAGGAAACCAAGTAGAGGGTGAGGCATGGGACACAATGTTCCAATTTCTGATCAGCTGAACACTCATCCCCTTATCAAAGCAGAACACTCATCCAAGGAAAGGCACTCTGTACATAGTCAGTGGTATTTGTAGATGTTTTTAAAAATACTTTTCCTTTTGGGAGTAGGCTATGATTGGGTTCGCAACCCACAATGGTTTGTCATGTCATGTGAACCTGGACCAATTCCTGTGGGGTTGCTTGTTTGAGGGCAACAAGCCACCCTGACAACCCATGAATTGTTGTAGAGGTTGTTGTACCCACAATGGGTAGCTAGCTGTAATAGAGCTGTATAGATATGGCTGTATATGTCCCAGTCAACCCCCCGCCCCATTTCCATGTCAAAACCCCTTTTAAGGGAACACAAAGTTTTGACAGCTAGCTGTCAAAACTCCTTTCCCCCAGAAAAGGTGGTGGGATGCACTTTTGCACTTTCCCCCAGCACCTAGAGTCTTGGGGGAAAGTGCATCACCCTGAGGACTATCAGGGTGGGGTGGGGGAAAGAGGATCTCACCTCGAAGGGGGTGTAAATCTCACCACACCCTTTTCATGAGTTAAGATCACTTGCACCTTTGTTTCTCTTGACAGCTTGCCCTTTGGCAGCTGACAAGAGAAAGAAAGGGGGGAGCCTATTTGGATCCTCTTTGGGATGGCTGGTACCTGCTGCACTCTGAAAGCAGGTACCCCCCACAACATGCACCAACCAAGGGTCCCACACTCGTGCAACTGCATTCCTGCACAGCTGCACAAGTGTGGCTAAAATTGAAAAACAAAAACAAAAACCATTTTTTTGCGCATATTGTGTGCGTGATGATGATGATGATGATGATGATGATGATGATGATGATGACGATGACGACATCAATAATAAATGTTTGCTACCCACTGGCAGTCCCTCCAAGATGCTGCTTGGGAACTTTGAAGGGGCTGTCAGTGGCTGTCAAAATGGGGATCACGAAAGCCGGCTGTCAAGCTGGACTTCGCAATCTTGGGGGGGGGAAGGGTAAAGTTACAAAAAGCTGCAGTGAGCCAAAAATGGCTCACGGTTGTGGTGGGAAGGGCAGGAAGCCAGTGCCAGCTGCCCCCAAGTGCTGGTTGGGCACTCTTTTTGCCACTCTTGCCAAGCAACTCACTACCTGATTCCCAGTGTCCACGATGGGGTCGGTTGGCTGGGTTCGGACAACCCGACAACCCACCGTGGGTACAACAACCCCTACAACACCCATGGGTTGACAGGGTGGCTTGTTGCCCTCAAACAAGCCACCCTGCGGGAATCGGTCTGGATTCACATGACATGGCGTAACGGTGAGAGTGTTGGACTGGGACTCGGGAGATCCGGGTTCTAGTCCCCGCTCGGCCATGAAACTCACTGGGTGACTTTGGGCCAGTCACTGACTCTCAGCCTAACCTACCTCACAGGGTTGTTGTGAGGATAAAATGGAGAGGAGGAGGAGGATTATGTAAGCCGCCTTGAGTTCCTTGCAGGAAAAAAGGTGGGGTATAAATATAATAAATAAATAAATAAATAAATGACAACTCATTGTGGGTAACAACCCACAATGGGTTGTCGTGTCATGAGAACCCAGTCCATTTGTTCGGCGCACTGTGGGTTGTTTACACAACAACCAACCCACTGTGGCTTATTGCCAGGGTGGTTTGTCGTGATGTGTGAATGCACCCTTTGTATGCTGTTTTAATATGATGGAAAAGCATAATAAATAATTTTACAGATGCTCAGAGGCAGTCAAATCTTGGTGCCAGATTTTTGTAACCAGAAGGTGGGAACTCTGCATAGGTTACTAGTTCTCAGGAGTCAGAATACCACAAGGTCCAATGTGATTGCTGTAGGAAGGAGGGGCCTTCATGTCATCTGACATCAGGTTCTGTCAATGGGCTGCATGGAGTCACCTATAAGACAGTCATTTTGCAAGTTGCATGATTTTCTCTATCATTCCAATAAAGCTAGGATCTCCGACCTGGTATCCATGGGCACCAATGTTCCCATGGACACCTCCCTTGGCAGCCCCCCCTAATTTTTATTATGTTTCTCACGGTGTTTTCATTATTACATTTTTTATTGGGATGCTGGCATGCTGCAAAATGAAGGGCTGCCCCCCAGTGCCATCCTTACTTGGATGCAAAAGGGTGGTTCTGTGTTTTAGAGCTTAGAACCCACCTCTGACTTGTACTTAGGTTCTTGGGCAAGTTACTCAAAAAAATGAGTGTTTTGTGACTGGCCATGCCCACCATGACAGCCATTTTGTGAGAGCACCCACAATACTCACTCAAAATTCCAAATGTACCCACTGACCCAAAACGATGAGGGAGCCCTGTAATAAATTAATGCTTTTTATATGTGGCAATTATTTGACAGTACTGACCAATGTTTTAGCCCTCATTTTCTGATTTATTTATTTTTACTGGTTGAATATCAACCCCCTCATTTATGTTATGCAACAATAAATTAATTAGCTCTTTAAGGTACCCCATCACTTACTGTGTTTTTAACTGTACATTGAGTACAGCAACCGTAAATGACATGCAACATTTCCCGTAATAATGTTAGCTAGCATTGCCTTGCCAATCAAGATTTAAAAAGTAAGGAACACCATGGACCGGCATTGTTTTGCTGCACGGAAATCAAGGGAGCTCCAGTAACAGGTGGAGCTTTAGCCAAATGCCTGACAGTACAGCTGTCAACCTTCTTTCCTACCTATTAGAACTCCTGCATGCCTCCTGATAGTGGGCGTTCTACAGTTCCTACATTTCATTGACCCTGAAATTGCTGCTGCTATGTTTTAATGGCTTACGCTGGCTCAGCTTGCCTGAGTATGGAAAGCTAAGCAGGGTCAGGCCTGGTTATTACTTGGATGGGAGACCCCTCCTCTAGTTTCCTGCATTGAGCAGGGGGTTGGACTCGATAGCCTTGTAGGCTCCTTCCAACTCTATGATCTATGAAATCTATGAAATGTTACTGTGTGTAACCCTGTTACTGTCCCTTTAAGATAGCTGGCTTTCAGTAACTTTTCCAGGAAGAGAGAGAGAGAGAAAGTGTTTGGGGAGGTGGCTTTGGTCAATCAATGTGCCCCAGTGCTCAAGGAGGGCACTGTGCTTAAGCTGCTTCCATACAATCACATACAGGGGGGAAATAGCCTAGTCAGCAGCAAAAAGAACTCCACAGAAGATAGGCCTTATTGACTAGGATTATTGCTCATTTGTTTGTAGGCCCTAGCTGCAAGTGGATGCACCAGGGTTCTCCAGCATTAGCCAAGAGGAGCCATATATGGCTGAGACGGCAGAGAAGGATTTATATGGTGGCTAAGGGTTTGCTCTGCACTTCTATTATATTGTGTGTTCCTCTTTGTGAAATTGTTTGTATGCAGTGTGCCCTGTTTGGAGGGATACTGAAGAAATTGGAAATTCTGCACGTTTCTCTACCCATAGCAACATTCTGCATCTATCAATCTTAGAGATGCAAGTTATTTACTACTACAATTATGATAAAGTACACCATGTCTGAGCATCTGGTGTCTCTATAAATTTATTTGAGCAGTCGACTTCATTAAGAACATAAGAAGAGCCATGTGAACCAGACCAAAGGCCTGTCTAGTCCAGCATTCTGTTCACACAGTGGCCAACCAGCTGCCTCTGGGAAGCCCACACAAGCAGGAAAAGAGTGTAACAGCATGTACACACTACACCCTGCTTGCATTCCCCAGCACAAATAAATGTTCCCATTTATTCTATCCTGTTTTCTGTTCTTTAACCAGTTACTGATCCATAGGAGGACCTCTCATCTTATTCCATGGCTGCTAAGTTTATTTTATTTTATTTATTTATTACATTTCTATACCATCCAACAGCCGAAGCTCTCTGAGCAGTTCACAACAATTAAAACCACAAAATATAAAAGTTTGCTCAGGAGTCTTTGATGAGGGACTTTGTCAAAAGGCTTTTGGAAGTCCAAGAAAACAATGTCTATCAGATTACCACTGTCCATATGTTTATTGAACTCTAAAGGCTTAGTGAAACAAGGCAAACCTTTGAGGAATCCATGTTTTTGTAGGACCTGTCCTTTTATTTGCTTGATAATTTTATCATTAATAATGCTTTCCACCAATTTATCCAGAAAAGACATGGAAGGAGCAATCCTATGCCCTCTATATAGCGTCTGAGGAGCCATAGGATATTTCAGATTCCCCGATCCAAGGTTGGAGACAATTCTTCGGCCTCAGAGGGGGGAATCAGAGCTCCAACCCCCTCCCCTGCACAGCTGGCATAGAAAAAACCACGGCGGTTTTTCTCCGAGGTTGGGAACTCAACCTTGGAGAAGGGGGTGTTTCAGTGGGCAGGCAGGGGAGGAGACTGGAGTGGCCAGGATATAAGTTATCCTGAGGCCTCTCTAGCCTCCTTGCCTACCCCTTACGAAGTGTCCCAGCTAGATGGGCAAAAAAGTCTGTCTAGCAACAAACACAGGGTGGGAGGATGGGGAGGTGAAGATTGCCTCCACTGCTCCCCCCACCCTGCATAGGATGCTCGTAAGCCTCAGAGTCTGGGGGCTTATGATCATTGAAGGTGCAACCCATAGGACTGTTAACCATTCTGCAATACCCAGATCCCCCCCCCCCGATCCCTTTTTAAAAATGGGTGCTATGTGATCTTACAGACATGTTGCATATCTTTTTTAGAAGTAGAGCAATTTCACATTTGAATTCTTCAAGAACTATAGGATGAATACCATCTGGACTTGGAGAACTTAATCTCTTGTCACCACTATTTGCCTCAGTTCCTCAGACATCCTTCCTGAAAATATAAATTCAGGCATGGATATCTGCCTGATATCTTCTGCAGTGTAGATAGATGAACTGCACTCATTTAGTTTCTCTGCAATCTCCTTATCCCTCTTTACTTTTTATCCAAGGCTTGCAAAGGGATCATTAGAGCCATGAGGATAAAGATGCTGTTGTCTCATTGACTTGAACCAAATTCTTTCTTATGGTTAGAAGGAGTGGGTGATGGTAGGATCTGTTTAGCCACGGTTTGACCAGGTTACATGTGCATGGTCATATTGATTTTTTTTTTTTTTTTAGTGCATCTTTAGGTGCAATGTTTAAGTTAAATGGCCAAATCTGTGCATGTGCACTTTTGAGGAGGAACAAGAAGAGAGAGAGAGAAAAACTGGCCTGGGAAGGCAATAGGAACAGAGGTAGCCAGTGGTAACAGTAGCATTACTGTCTGTCATCTCTGTGCTACATTTTGTTGTTGGCAGTCACAAGCACCTGCCCAGTGTGAACAGCCTTGCACAGAATTCTGAAATAAGGGTCCCTCATTGTGCTGTATGGATTCTGACATTCTGGACCAAGTGATGTTCCTTTCATGTGACTTTTAAGAGCTTTTCAACATGAGGCTGTTAATCTGCTATATCTACTTTTGCTTTGGTCGCAGAATTGAGATCTGAGCCCTAGCTGCCCTACACGAGGAGTGTTTCCTTTCCTGCTTTTCTGCTACATAACCTCTAGATGGCACTGTGGTATAGCGGAATAGCACAAATACACAAGTGGAAATTGCAGTTTCTTTTGCTTTTACAATTAAATGCTGTATTTTCCCTGGTCTAAAAATACTCGCCGAAAGTACTGGTTAGACACACAAGTGAAACTGGAGGGCCACGACGTTGTTTAAAGAACCTGTAAATAACCGTGAGTAGGGAATGATGAGCGCACGATAAATGCCTCATGCAGAAAAGCCCAGTGAGGTATCTGGAAGCGCTAAAGAATTTAAAAAGTATGATTTAGATTGGTTTGTTGCAGCAGCTTAAAAAACACAATTCCCTTCTTAACAGCATAGCATCCACCCTAAAAGTTAGTTCTGCTTTTGTGACTATGGTATCAAAGCATTACCATCTCACTTTGCACTGATAGGGATCAGTTTGGCTGTTAAATTGTCCTGGGAAATAGTTTGTGTTTCCTTTTACACAAATCTATGAGGTTACAGATTGAAAATGCAGAACGTAATGAGTGCAACCTGAAAAGCAATTTCATGGGCTGCAGTACTTTGATGGTAATAAATTCTGGGATTTCAAAGCGATAAAGACACACAGCTTTCTGCTCCTGGTTTTGTCCTTAGAAAAGAATTTAGCTTTTCAGGGGGCAGAACATTCCTTGCCATGTGGCAACCACTGGTAGTTTTATCCGGACTGGTAACAAATGTTGCTGGACCAGATAGGAAGTCCTTATCTGCCTAGTGCTGCCTTTGTCTAAGTGCTTCTGCAGTTGGGAAGGAGATGGGCAAAAAGGAAGGATAGCTGGCCTGAGGCTCTAAGGCAGATCCAAGTGACATAAAACATGTCCCTCATGGGAGTGGGAAGGGCTGAGTGTGGCAGCAGCCCATTAGGCACTAGGGGCACTGCTCACTGAGTGCTGAGTCTCATGATCACTAGCAGCCTCTGGCCATGCTAATTTCAACCCACTGGCTGCGCCTGCAGAAGCGCTTGAGTGAATTGAATTTTGCTAACCCACCCAGGACAGGACAGGACAGGACTCACATTGGCTTTTAGCAGACACCTAAGCACTAGTGATGCTACTGCAACTTGTAATTAGCTGCTCTGTAATATTAATCTAGCCTGTTTGTAATTCCTGACTCTGATGTGTCAAAATGGTAATATGTTTATATACGGTAACCAAAAATGAGATTTGTTACAAGTTAATTTTTCTTTTTTGCATTTACATGGTCCATGCGTCTGGCATGAGTAAGCAGCCGAAGTTGGGTGGTATCTGCCAATTTTGCACATGCTTAAGACATTGCTTACTTTAACCTTTTGATTCAGGGGTCTTCAACCCTTTTGAGCCAGTGGGCACATTTGGAATTTTAAGAGGGAGTCACATGGACACTTTCACAAAATGGCTGCCCGTGGTGGTGGGCTTGCCGATTCACAAAATGGCTGACTACCCATTTCCTAGAAGGCAAACTGTGTTGTGACTAAAAGAAAAGTAAGTTGCCCAAGAGCCTATGTACAATGCAGAGGTGGGATCTGAGCTCCAAAACACAAAATCACTCTTTTGAACCCCACAGTTTTCTGCTTCAACACCCATTTCCCAGAGGGCAAGCTGGTGATGTTCAGAGAAACACACACACACACACACAGGCAAAACACCATGTGGGACCCAGATGCCTTACTGGAAATAAAGATGGAATTAGAGGCTGGCTTTTCAGCATGCCAGTTTCCTTGTTATTGTTATTTTAAAAATAAATAATCTAAAACAAAATTTAAAAACCAGGAGGTGCAGGAAGCCTGGTGGGATCACAATCTTGTGCAAAGGATGTACATGGGCACCACGCCGGGAACCCCAGTTTTAGTTATTCCATGTTGATCTGGTCAGTTTGTCAACAAAACACACATTCACTAGTGCTACTAAGTTAGTTGAGCAAGTAACAATTTAGACTATTGTTCTTCTGACAGATTGACAAAGTTGAAACATGGCTCTTCAATATAGAAGTAAAATACAAGTGACTTTGAATAAAATGGTTTAACAAGCTAAGGATCAGTTCACTGAGGGGAGAGGCAAATCTCAGTTTTCCACAGGATAGTATTATATGTAAAATACTACATTATATATCTATTCTAAACATCTTGTTTCATCTCAGAGAGAAAGGTACTTGCTGTAGCTGTGGTATTTTATAAAAAGTGTAAGCCACTTTGAGGATTCTAGTTGAAAAGTGGAATATAAATCTACTAAATAAATACTAAATAATAATAAAAAAATGATGCTAGTTAATGCACTTTGGTCATTACACTAAAGCCAGTTAGGGTGCAATCCCATGCATGTTTAGACAGAAAAAAGTCCTACCACTCCCAGCATTCCCCAGCCAGCCATGCCAACCTGAGTATGCTGGAGTTGTAGGACCTGTTTCTGTCTAAACATGCATAGGATTGCACCTTTAATCTGTGTTCACTACATAATTTCAAGTGACGATTGTGTATGGCATAAATGTTTTCAGGATGCAGTACTTGTGAGGGGTTATGTGGGGAGCGGTTCTTTAACAAGACACTCCTTGAAAAAGAAGTCTAGAATCAGGCCCTTTCTGTCTGAAGAAGACTAATTTCCCATATGAATTTTTCAAACAATTTCATATATAAAAACAAAGAACTGAGAAATAAAAAACGTAATTTCTTCTCTCTTATAATGTAAATCTGAACCACATTCTTAGGCAGAAACATTAGTAGAAAAGTATTTAAATTAATGCCAGTAATTACTACCATTTTTTTCCTGATTGTTTATAACCACTTATTTTCTTCAGAGAGGAATTAAACTCTAGATGAATATTTGCTTTCGTGAGTACTCTGCTGCAGCCTGGGAAAGGGAGCCGAAAACGTACTTCTTTGCTCATTATTTAAATTGTTAGATGATATGCTAATGCATGCCAATTCCTTTTGCTGTTTGAATGTAACAAGAAAGGACACAATCCTATACTCGAGATCTGCTGGCTGAGAAGATTTAGGATTTGGTGGAAGCCCCACTACACTGGTGGAATGGCAGATATGCCACCCCATGACAGATACACTGGCAGAACACTCCAGCAGCAGAGCCATTTTGTTGGCGAAGATACATCCAAAAAGTGGTCAAAATGGGATGGAGATGTGGGTGGCACAGGGGTGTGCATGTTTATCCACACTTTGAATACCCTTGGAATAAATACCCTTGCCAGTAAGGGGAGACATATAGAGGTGTACAGAATTATGCATGGTGTGGAGAAAGTGGATAGGGAGACATTTTTCTCCCTCTCTCATAATACGGGAACCCAGAGTCATCCCATGAAGCCGATTGGTGGGAGATTCAGGACACATAAAAGGAAGTACTTCTTCACACATCGCATAGCCAAACTATGGAATTCACTTCCACAAGATGTAGTGATGGCCACCAATTTGGAGGGCTTTAAAAGGGGATTGGACAAATTCATGGAGAAGGCTATCAGTGGCTACTAGTCCTGATGGCTATATATTGCCCCCACTATCAAAGGCAGTATGCCTCTGTATACCAGTTACTGGAGAACACAAGGAGGAGGGTGCTTTTGCACTCATGTTCTGCTTGTGGGCTTCCCACAGGCAGCTGGTTGTCCAGCTGTGTGAACAGCTACACTAGATAGACCCTTGATCCAACATGGCTCTTTTTATGTTCTTAATATCCCTTCTCAGTCAAAATCCCCCTCCCCAAAGCTGTTCTCCTTTAAAAAAAGAAAAGAAAGAGGGTTTTGGAGTTCTGTTACATATGTAACATGCAGTTAGCTCCTTAGTCACAACTTCTGCATGTAGCATTACAGCTCCCTCTATGCTTCAGCCTCAAGGACAACCTAGATATGACAGCAGCAGACCCATTACACTCAGATCTGCTACAATCATGGAGGAAGTGGGGATGGACAATCCAGTTGAAAAAGTAAAAGGGGTACATGTTGGAGAGGAGCTGAACTCTTCCCCTTCCTACAGCTCACTCCTCTGTAGCTTATTTCCCCAAATGCCTTTATTTCAGCCAGATTCACTTCTGGTATCAGGAGCCCTATCTAGGAGGAAAATGCCTGGGGCGAGGGGTTGTGGGTAGGGAAACCACTGGTGTTTGCAGAGAAGGGTTCTGCACTCCTAACCCATATGCCCCATTTAAGAAGGACCCATAAGTTCCCGCTTTCTATATGATTATGGCCAATCTGGGTTTACACGCAGAGATCTGTCTGTCTTGGTCCTGGCTCCCAGTAGCAATGAAAGCTTGGAGACAGAGGAGGATGAGCTGGTTGAGGCTGTAACTGCCATACCATGGGCTGAAAAAGGTTGGGCAGGTTTTGGATCCTGAACCCAAAGCGGACAGCTGTAAACCTGGAGAGCCCAACCCTGAATCCTCACAGATATCCCACCCTGGCCCAATTCCTCTGAGCATCCTATCACCAGCCACTCCACAACATCTGCCCAACAGCAGAGGGAGTGTGCCAGGCAAAAAAGCCACTGAGAGACGTAGCACTGCTTGCCTCCAGGCCACAGTATTGTCCCTTGGAAAAGATACACTCTCCATACAGGAAGGGGTGGAGCCTAGGACTGAGAGAGTTATAAGGCAGCTTTTCCCAACTTGCTGACCTCCAGATGTTTTGAACTACAACTCTCCAGATTCCTGACCATTGACCATAGTGGGTGTGGCTGATGGGAGTTGAAATCCAAAACTTCTGGAGGACACCAGAAGGCTGTTATAGGGCCTCAGTCAGTCTTCAACTTTTGTTTGGAGCTTTCAAGGGTGCTGTTACCCTGGCCTGATGTTGCTGCCCAACTATGCGCCATGGGCTTCTGCGAGGGGTCATGACACGACCCTGCCACAGTTGCATTTAGTTGACCCTCAGTTTGGGATTGTTACTTATTTCTTCCACGCAACAGTCCTGTATGGCTAGATCACTGATACTGATATTGTACACACTGGGAGCTGAAGCTGTGAGATAATGAAGGCACAAAGCTATCCAGTGAATACATGGATGAGCTGAGATCTAAATCCAGGTCCAGCTCTGTATCTGTTGGGTCACCCTGGCTCTCTTCTAATTATCTCCTAATTACATTGCTAATTTGCTTTCTTATCCTTCCACTACACTCTTCTTATTAGCTATCTATTCTTTGTAACCACACACAATTCATATCCACAGCCAAATTCCTTCTCATTTGCTCTAAGAAGCATAAATAATCCACTGCAAAGTCTCTCCTTAGAAAATGGGTTAACATGAACTCAATATAATGGATAAAATCATGACTCTCGTGAAGCCATAACAAAGTTCTAATTGACTTCAATGGGGTCAAGAAGTTATTGGGTATATTCTGCAGGGAATACTCTGTTTGTTACTGAAATAACACAATAAAGTCTTTTTAGTAAACTTGCCCAGTACTTTTGTTCTGGAATGTTTCCACTCCTAAAAGGCCTGATTTCAAGATAATAAATATCCAGTCAGTACCTAGCAGAATTAGGCCTTGCTTACAGATTAAACTATGACCTGGTCATACATTACTTTAATCATGGAGGAAAAGTATACTGTAAACAACTGTTAGACATGATAGCAGCATTGATACCAGGGAGAAAGATGGCTCTCACAATCATGGCCTGCTAGTAAATGAGGCATTTGGTTGGCCACTGTTAAAAACAATGTGCTGGGGTACATAGATTATGGACTGACCCAGCAAGGCAGTTCGTAGAGCCAAAACTAATGTGATGGTGCACATGGAAAAATGTGTACTCCATCAGATACAAATGCACATATTATGCACTTGCGAACTCTACAATTTGTGTGTAGAGTTCTCAAGCCAATGGTTGATTGCCCAGAGGCTAGCACATGAATAGGCTGACCCTCATGGTAAGTGTGTTCTATAT
The DNA here is from genome assembly GCA_021292165.1 of Shinisaurus crocodilurus. Classification (NCBI taxonomy): domain Eukaryota; kingdom Metazoa; phylum Chordata; class Lepidosauria; order Squamata; family Shinisauridae; genus Shinisaurus; species Shinisaurus crocodilurus. The sequence goes on from CM037876.1 coordinate 47,274,999, forward strand.
GGCAGGGCAGACATGGAACATTTACATGGGCAAGTGGTCACTGTCATGTCTGTTTTGGGTCTTTATATCCTTAATAGATTGCACTGCTCAAATGCCCCCTTGCTACTCCTGGTTTCCCACAGTTAAAGTAATATTTGAAGAAAGTAACATCTGAGATGGGATCCATAAAACTAGCCTATGGTGAGATTCCTAAGTTTTAGAGCCTATTTGGAACTTGTGGATTCTGGCTCAAAGGAAAATTCACAAGAGCGCATGGGGTACCGTGAACTCCTGCTTCAGAACTTTTGTTCATATATGAATGAGCATATATTACTTAGAAAGGGCCTGTTTACACCATTGGTTATCCTGGGAATCAACTAATTGACTGATTTTAACCTTTGATTTGTTTTCATGCTTAAAGGGTGACTCAGAGGACTGAAGACAGTCAATAGCCCTGGAAAGATCTGGTACTGTTGATTCACTGGTCTGTCATTTGAGGATGAGAAATCACGTGGAAAAAAAACCCCTGGGTTTTTATTTTTGCTATGCAGGAGCGAGCAAAATGCAAGAGTTCTATGCAAACACAAGTGACCTGTGAAGTGACCCAGAATACTGAGTAAGAATATTGACCCTGCAACACCTTGAAATCACTTGTCTGCATATACAGCTGTTGCTGCTTCCTCCGATTAACACAAACCTCTGACTCCTCCATTGTAGGTTTATCAGCTTTTATTTTAGGGGGAAATAACCACAAAGGAATAAGTTGTAACAATAGAATAGGAATTGGGATTTTAAAAAATAAATAAATAGCCAAGCCTACCAAAAGTGGTCCTCACATACTGTGCAAATATGCCCTAAGGGTTTGCCGGGGGGGGGGGCAAGACACAGGGCTGCCCCCCAAATGTGTGGCTGCTACTGGAAAATGAACTGGCCGTGGCTTTGAAGTCTCATGACATGGACAATGGGGGAAGACCAGGGGGCATAAGCCATGCCTGGAAAGGGCCTTGCCAGAGACTCATGTGGGAGGGTTGCCCAAGGAACCCGAGGAGGTCACTGTGCCCCCACTCCTCTGACTCAGAGTATGGCTTCTCTCTGGAATCCAAGCCGAACAGGAAAATAAATCCCAACACAACAATCAAGAGCAGTAAAGGAAATGGGATGAATGACCTGGTGAAAATAAACAATTTTCAAAAGGTCTAATAAAGTGATTTTATCTATACAAGTTCAGGCATTCAATCCTAGACAATAGAAAAGAGTATAAACATGCTGTGCAATAATTCCTATAATACCAAAAAGAACCAAAACCAGAGATGACCAAACGTGTTTCAACCTAGGGTCTTCTTCAGTGGTCTAGTATGTAAAATGGTAAAGAAAATAATTTTATCTATATTCAAAGGCTTATATACATACATACCTTACAGTCCAAACCTTTCACACTTATTATTCAATATACAAAACTGTGGTGTCTCCCCCAGGTCAGGCACCAATTCATGGACCTTGCCAGACCTTAGCCCCACTCCTCTGACTCAGAGGATGGCTTCTCTTTGAAATCCTCCACAGTGTAGAAGGGCACCCCGCCTCCCTCAACCAACAGCTCAGGCAGCAAGAGGCACCCCTAGCCTCACTGGAGCCAATGCCTGAAAAATAGGACAGGCCCCTTTAAGTTGCACCGGCCTCCAACAGAAGGGGTGGAGTTGGGGATGATCCCTTGGCTGCCTGACCATTAAAGCCCACAGCTGGCTCCAGGCTATTGCTAGAGTGACATATTTAGCTTGGTGCTGCCTTGCATTGAGCTGCTAACACCTACTTCACAGGGGGCTGACTGGGCCCCAATCTTGTCAGCATTCCTGTGGGGTCCCAGTATGGAGCAGGATATAAAATAGTCAGCCTACACTGATTTCCAGTCCTGTTAGAGCCTGCATGAATGGGGGTGGGCATATGACTGCTGCTGTTGCTAGTGCATACTGAGTTTTGTGTACTTTGGTCTTGTTCACACCGGAGCAAGTAGAGTCAGTGTTGTTGGTGCTTTGGCACTTGCTTGGGTTGGTATGTTTTTTAAAGTCCACTGTTAATGATTAGTTGCTGGCTAGTGAGTGAGAAGCAAAGCACTGGGATGTACAGTAATACCTTGGATTGCAAGCATAAATCATTCCGGAACCGTGCTTGTAATCCAAAACACTCTTATATCAAAGCGAATCTCTGGTGGGCGTGAGTGGGGCCGATTTTGGCCCGCTACGCCCGCTCGAGGCGAGCAGTTATCTCCCTACACTACTTGTATTGCAAGATGTCGCTTGTTTATCAAGTCAAAATCTATATTAAAAAATTTGTCTTGCAAAACTGCTCTCAGACCAAGTTACTCGCAATCCCCAAGGTATTACTGTAATCTTGTAAAGCCCCTTCTGGAATATGCAAGGGTATTATTTGCCACACAACTGGGGACAAGTCACAGGGCTGCCCCTGAAATGCCCCTGAAACACAGGCCTGTGGCTTACGCTGGCTCAGCTGGTCTGAGTGTGGAAAGCTAAGCAGGGTCAGGCCTGGTTATTACTTGGATGGGAGACCCCTCCTCTAGTTTCCTGCATTGAGCAGGGGGTTGCACTCGATGGCCTTGTAGGCTCCTTCCAACTCTATGATCAATTAAATCTACCGTATGTGTGGCTTCTACTGCAAAAATGCCATGGCTCTGGCATTGGGGCCTGATGACATGGACAATGGGGAAAACCTGGGGAGGGGGTGTGGGTATAGCATGTGCTTTGCATGCAGAAGGTCCCAGGTTTGATTCCCGGCATCTCCACGTAGGACTGGAAAGAATTCTGCCTGAAACCCTGGAGAGCTGCTGCCAATTGGTGTCAACAATACTGGGCTAGATGGACCAAGGGTCTGACTCTGTATAAGGCAGTTTCCTATGTGCCCCTTGGTTTCACATTTCACTCCTGGAATTTTGAGGTTGCCTTCTCAGATGGCATGGGGGCTGCTTTTGGCCAGAGCAACTCAGAAACTCTGATGTGTGTGCCAATGTGAAGAACGGGGGTCCAGATCTTTAGGATCACAATCTTGTGCATAGCCTTCTTAAACCCCAATGAAGTCAATAGCAGTTAGGCAGCCAAGCAGGGTGCATGACCTCAGCCTAAATGTTTCAAAAAGAAATGGCTGAATCTAAGCAGAGTTGGTGAGAAAATGGGATTGCCATGCACCTCACTCAGCATTCCAGTGATGAAAACAACATTTTCTGTAAAATAAAAGTATGAATGGCATATGTTTTGCTTGCAGAAGTCCACTTTAGATGCTCTCAAAATCTCTGCTTTATGGGAACATATATGTAAAACAAAATTCTTCTCCTGTTTCATAAGAAATAAATAATAAATATAATGCATGTAGCGTTTTATTTTCTCTCATCTCCTGCTAGGTAAACAATATTTTCTTTTAAGGTTTCAAATGTAAGACTAAATATGTATATTTATGCTTTTTTGTTCCCATGAGGATCTTCATGGGAAATTGATATATAATGTGGTTTGGGGTAGATTTCATAGATATGGGTAAATAATGATGTTTGATAAAAAAAGAAAAGAAAAAAGGAGGGGGGAACTTATTACAGTGCAAGGTGTGTGTGAGACTCCACAATGGATCATGTTTCCTTTCTTTGATTTAAAAAAAAGTGTCACAAGTGAAAATGTTGCTGCAGTGGAGAATAAAATAACACTTTGTGATGCTGAACAGACAAGTTCCACTTGTTTTGAATTGGTATTGACACTGACACAAAAGATAATAATATGGCATGAAGGAAGAGCTTTCTCCATTGTGCTTGGAAATGCTCATCATACCCACGGTAGCGATCCACAGGAGGCTGGACTGTAGTAGGTTGTCCCTAAAGTGTCTTGGCTACCATTCAGGGAATTTAGCAGTTCGCTTTGAACACTAGGTTGTGTACAAAGCATGGCTAAAAATAATCCGTTTCCCAGTGTTGGAATAGGGTAAGTGAAGTGCGTGGCAATTGCTCTATTGTACATGACAGATTAGAAGCAAGTTATCCCACACTACTTTATATGCAGGGCTAGTCACATAAGCTGCATTTGGGCAGGCTACCGATATAAATAAAACGGATAAAAATGCAACACACTTCCCAAAGTGGTGCATCATGGCTGTTTTGTTTATGTGTGCTCTGGAGAGCTTGTATGTACTAATGACAGACAAATGTGCATGTTCCCTTTGCTGACAGTCAAAGAAAGCTCTCCCCAATGAAGCAAGCCGCTGAGGTAAAGGGCTGTAGCTGACACCCGCTTGAGAGTTACTGATGTGACAGTTCTATAGCTGCTAATGACAGGATTACTGCGGCTGTTGTTATCCAGAAGGATTCCCCCCCTCCCCCATATACGAAAGGCAGGGCGAAGCAGAGGGCTGCTGGTTCAGACTGTTGGCTTTGCTTGTAAAATCGGTTGGCGTTGCTTGCAAAGGAGCCCTTTTGTGTACCCTGAAGTTTGTCAATGTCATTTCAGCTGCAGGCGGCTCCCTTGTCTCTGGTTAAAGAACTGTGTTTTCCTGTGAAAGCTGTAGATTTGCATCACCTGGAGTGTTTTGTTTGGGTAGATCTTCGGAGTGCTGGCAGCTGGGAATTAGCATTTTAACCATCTGAACTGAGAGAGGACAAATGCTCAGGCTGCTATATTGTTTTGATACAAGAAATGAGAGCTCACTAAGCTTTCTCATGCTCCGGGAAGGCGAGTTATTTAGCCCATTTTTTCTGCCAGGCTTGCTATGCCTTTAACAGTTGCTTAATGAGCAGAAATTCACCAGGTGAAGCTTGTTCCAGTATATTGATATAGTAAGAGGGAAAAGTTTTATCTGATGAACTTTGCCTATGATGTAGCAATTAAGAGACAGGGGACTTGCAAGAAACCAGATAGCAACCATAGTTGGGCTTCTCCCTAAGATCCAAATTTGCCCTGGGATGAATAGTAGCTAGCACAACCAAACGTTGCACCCTGCTCTTGAAATGGAGTAGCCTACATACTTGCTTCTTCCCCTATGTGCTGCCACAAACTTTATGACTGAGTGAGTGCATCCTACTATGTGCGCTGGTGGAATAACGAGGGAACAAACAGACACATTCTCAGCAATGGTTCCTCAGCTTTGTAACTAATGACTTCCCGAGGTTTGCCAAAGGTTGAATCTGAGCAACGTTTTGAGGTGATGCTTCCCAAACATGTCAAAACATGACATTAAAAGTGTTCTTTGTACTTCCTGTGGCTGTAATGTGAGTATAAATCCTGCTATTTTTTGTCTCTATGTAGGCAGATGCATGTAAAATATCAGGAAAAACATGGCAATCAGGACAGTCATGTGGAATGAGTCTGGAAGGAAGGTGACAGCCTTATTTGAGATTCATCTGATATTTATCACTGTGGTTGGAAGCCTACATTAGGGCCCACCCTGTGAGTTTGCAAACAAAACTCTTGTTCAGACTTCTTGAGACAATACTGCTTTTAACTAAGCTAAAGAATGAAAGAGGTTTTAGTTGTGGTTGCTAAAACTTTTGTATTCTTTTTTTTTTTAGTAGTTTTTATTTGATCCTTGCTTATATTTTTATTCTTTCAATTTATAAATAATATAGAAGTTCTATATATATATTTCACTGTCCAACCATTCACAATAATATTCCAGTCAATTAATGATTGCTTATATTTGCTCATAACTTTACATGACCTTTTCCCCTTTACAGAGTTCCGACCAGATCACAGGGTTGCATCTTGTCCTGTACTTTATTATTCCAAAACATAACAAAAATAGACCACTTTTCAATAAAACTTACTTGTCAACCTGTTAGAGAAAAATGGACCCAAGGCATGTACAGAAAGTTCCTGCCTAGCTTTCATGTGTAGACAGGCCCATGCATAGAAATCACTAGCTTCATTCTTGCAAACAAGCAAGTCAGACACACAGACGCACACACACAGCTTTGGCCAGCCGCCTGCAGAAGTGTTATCAGTTAGTTGTCCGTACGCCCAGAAGTCTGGTCTGTCCAAAGCAACCCTGAAGAAGATACTTTGAACAATAGACCTTTCATGCTTCGCCTGCTAGTAAACAAGATACAGAAGAGCTGCCTCCAGGCAAATAAAGAGAAAGACACAGAATGGACTCTTAAGATCCATTCTAATAATGACCCAATCAGGCCCAAAACACCTAAGACCCCAGGTGTGAGAGGCATTGCCCATTCACATAAGCCACACAGAAGCCCAGCAACAAGGACACCTGCCTTGCACACAAAGATTCCCAGAAGTCTTCAGAAAAGGTCCCAGTTTCAAGCCTGAAATGCCAAAAGACCAGTGTAACCTGGCATAACAGAAGTCTGAGTTAGAAAGCTGCACAGAAGACCCAATTCCTGCAGGTTGAGACAGACAGAAAGGTCCTGCAAGACCCAGCATCCCCTGACCAGCAAAAGTGACATTAGGGAACAGTCCTCACACAGGACAAAGATCCAGAAGCCTCATGAACTCTGTTTTGCATCCCGTTAGTTGACCTAGATGCTGCCCGCATACCATTTGCCACTGCACCTGCTTTGTTTATCTACGTTGTTGTTCCAGACAGAGAACCTTGAAGGTCTGTTTTGATTGTATTGTATTCTTTGTTCTGAATTGTATGTTTGGCCGCCATGTTTTTGCCTTAAGTTGTTATCTAGTCCCAAAAGCCTATTTCTGGGTGCCAAATCCCAGAATACAAGCGAGAGAAGGGTCCCTTTGAGTGATAAGATGTTCACCAAAAGTAGCAGGCCCGATATCTTAGGTGACCTAAGAGGTCATGAGAAACCACGTCTTTAGCCAAGAAGATGGCCAGGTGGCCCTCTATCTAACTAGAGATTAAAACTTGCCATGTTCAGAGAAACACATCTGATTGGTTGTCGTCATAAAGGGGGCACGGAATCTAACTAGTTGGCACAGTTTAATGATTGTATCTGATTCGCTGAAAGTAAGATCCACCCATGGCTGTAAAATGTATAAAAATGCTTGCGTGACCCACTGATCCTTGTCCAGCTTTGATTTGGGCACGTGCCCCAGCTGGTCCTTTTTGCGCAGAAATAAAACTTTGAAAAACTCACTGCTGGTGTGTGCTGCTTCCCTTTCTCTGAGCAATTGAGTTCTTTGGGGAAAGGACTCACAGCATTTTTGCAACAAACCCTCTCTAATTCTCATAATAGAGCAAGAATCCTTCTGTGTTTGCTAAACTGCAGTCTTTTTTTAGATCTGGAGGAGTGGAATTCATGTTTCCCAACTCTTGGTTTCAAAAACTTCAAACATGATGAGTAATCTTAACAAGGCCAACTCTAACAATCCAAAAAGCAAGAGGAACTTTTCCAAGCTGACAAGGGAAGTTGGAATTCTTTTTTAAATCTGGGGCCAAGTATAGGATGACCCTTGCAAGTAGGGATTTTGAGCAATATGGCAGGCAGCATTGCTGCAACAACTTGGATGTCTGGGAGGGGAAACATACCCTTCTCATAGCATCATACCCATCAAGTCTCCCGATTTCTCACTTTTCTTCACTGCTGCGCCTTGTCTTCCATCCACAAATGTAGAAAAAACACAGATCCCATTTGAAAAATCGCATGACTGTATGATTGATTGACATGTAATCCATATCCTTAAGCCTTGGTTTAGCTAAACAAAAGTTCTATTTGTTCTGTAAAGCTTTGTATTAACCAACTAGCACTTGCACACCATCAAATTTGGGATTTGGATATCTTAGGGTGCGATCCTATGCATGTTTAGACAGGAAAAAAATCCTAGAACTCCCAGCATTCCCCAGCCAGCCTATTTCCCTCCGACCTTGTCTGGGCGGGGGGACATAGCATTGGGCATAGAAGGCACTGCGGCCTCGGAAATCCCTTCTAAGGTTGTAGCGCTGTGGCGTTCCCCCCCCCCCCATTTAGTAGCTGGTGTGGTTTTTTTCTGCACCGGCAGGGAACCAAACACGGAAGACTGTATTCATTTCCCCCATGCAGGGAGGGGGGCGTTTCCAGGGGTGGGGAGGGGAGGAACAAGACACTGCAGGATTCCAAGGAATCCAGCTGGTGTCTCAGCCTTTCCTCCTCGCGAGGAAAGGTAAAACATCTAGATGGCCGAAATCGGCTGTCTAGATGTTTTTGAGAGTGAGGGGAGCGTGATGGATATCCTATCCACCGTGCTTCTCCTGCTCTCAGTGGGATGCCCGTAATCCTCCAAGTGCAGCGGGTTACAGTCAGCCTCATTGGATCGTACTAAGGCCCTCCCTTATGAACTACTTACACACATAGCTCTTTGCTAGAGACCCACTCGGTATCACACGGTTGAGTATAGTATGGCAGGTAGGTATGTAGAACAGGGCCATGGTGGTGGTGCAAATCATACCTTGGAATATCTGGTTTGTTCCTTCATTACCATCCTTCAGATGCAAGGTCAAGTTGCTGTTTTCTACATCTGAGCAATAACTGATTATCTGTTTGATCCTTTTATTGGAGTTTGATGATGTAGATATATTTTATATGTGTTTATGGTTTTAATGCTCTGGAAGGTCTACTCATGGCCGCAAAGTCAGGGTAAAATATTTTAATAACTAAATATAAATATAATAAACCGAGCAAATGCAGGGAATCTAAGAAATAATTTGCATGAGTAGGTGGAATGTGTGATCTTTTAAACCATGTTTAAGGTTTTTTTTTAAAAAAAATACATTTTAATGGTTTTATTCTATAAGCTACCTTTCAGCATTGAGCTTTTCCAGATGATTCTGTTTAACCCACTATTTCTACTTCTGCTTTTGCTGCAGAATCAAGATCGGAGCTCTACATGGAGCTATTTGACTTTCCTGCCTTTCCATACTTTCTGCAACATAACTTCTAGGTGGTGGTGTGGTATAATGGAATAACACAACTACACTAGTGGGGATGTGTGGCTTGTTTTGGGATGCCAAATGATTCCAGATTTCCCTTGTTCCAAACCCCACCCCTGAAAGTGCTCTCAAAAAACAGAAGCAGAATTGGAGGGTGACAATATGGTCTAAAGCACCTGTAAACAACCATGAGTGAGAAATGACAAGTGCACAATAAAAGCCTCATCTAGAAAAACTCTTTGTTGGAAAAAGGTATGGTATACGGTATATATAAATACACAAAACTGTGAATTTACACCTAAAGAGTCTATGAAAACATCAGTTTCTCATAACTGTAAAATTATACAAATGATTTTTATTCTTTGACAAGTGTCTCAGGCAATTTTAGAAGAGTAAATTTGAAATTTCTTGATTTAAAAAAATGTCTATTTTGCATTCTGAGATGGCTCATAAAGATTTAAAGGCTATTATCATTGCTATCATTTTTTAAATTTTATTTCACTTTATTTCAAACATTATATAAAACAAATAAAAAAACATACATATAACTATTAAGGTGCACCCATCACCATGGGACCAAGAAATAACTTCTATCATAATAATCCATTATTATTCAATATTCCAAAAATACATCATATCTTGACATGGCTTACTCCCCTTCCTAAAACATAGTCTAGGAATAGTCCCCAAATATCCTCGAAGTTATTTTTCTTTAATTGTCCCTTTTTACATTTGATACTACATATTAATTTATCATTTAAGGCGTTTACATTTACATTTACATTTGATACTACATATTAATTTATCCCACACCTCTTTATACCAATCAATAATTGAAAACTGATGTTGAACTTTCCATTTCCTTGTTATAATTAATCTCCCCGCAGTTAACAAATTTACAATTAGTTCCTTTGTCTCTTGAGATCAGACAAGTTTCTCTGTTATTGATAGCAATGCTAATTTTGGACAGACCTCCGAATTAATACCAATAATTTCTGAAATTTCTACAAAAATTTTGTTCCAGAAATCCAGTATAATTTCATAGATCATAGAGTTGGAAGGAGCCTACAAGGCTATCGAGTCCAACCCCCTGCTCAGTGCAGGAAACTATAGGAGGGGTCTCCCATCCAAGTAATAACCAGGTCTGACCCTGCTTAGCTTTCCACACTCAGACAAGCTGAGCCAGCGTGAGCCACAGGCCTGTTCATACAACTCCACCACACATGAGCATAAGTACCAAGTTCCTGACATCCTCTCCAACACAATGGAGAACAATTACTATCTATTTTATTTAACCTTACTGGAGTCAGATACTATCTCCAAATAATTTTATAGAAATGTTATTTTATCCTTACTGACATGTTTCTTAATATGCGTCTGCCCCAAATATTTTTCCACCCTTCATTCGAAGTCTCCTCCCCAAATTCCATATCCCATACCATCTTGAGATTATCTTTTTGCACTTCAATTTTTTAAATCATTTTATATATCTTCTTTGTTATACCTCTTGAAGAGATGTTCCCTTCTACAAGTTCTCTAGACACCACTTTCTTTTCAAATCCAGTAAGTTCCCTCTCATGCTCATTTCTCCTCTTCCATTTCTTGGTCCACTGATCTAATTGCATTAAATTTAACCACGAAATTCTGCCTGGCCCAAGCGTTTCAATTATTTGTTGTCTAGACTCAGTTTTTTCCATCCAATCCATTAATTTGATAACATTTTTTCCCCTAAATAAGCCTTCCAAATGCTGTGCATTTTCTGGAAAGTCCTCCATAGCTACCACTGGGGTTAACGGGGATATCCCTGGTATAAAAATTTGCCTATTACTATTCCAGATCTCTAACATATTTTTCAGAAAGGGATTTTCTATTCTTTTTACCTTATATTGTTGTGTGACTGTTGTTAACATCTTTGGTATTCAATCTCTGATAAAGTTCAACTAAAACATAACCCCTGACTAAATATAAAGCTATATTTCATATAATAAAATAATTGCTAAAGATTTGAGAAACAAAAATATTTCTGAAGAAGATGGAAAGTAATACCATGAATCATGGGATGCCTGAGTTGCCCCATACACAGACCTGGAATGCTACAAGAATGTATTTTATTTGCAATTACTGGATGATAGATGGTTTTCTGTTGTTGACAACATGCAATTCTGAGTAATTCCTTTAGTTCTTGGGTTCTCTGCATCAGGAAGTGAATATAGCTAAAACGGACTGTATTTGTTAATCTTGGAGAGCAATCCTGTACATATTTGCACAAAAGTAAAATCCCATTGTCTTCAGTGGGGCTTCCTCCTGGATAAGTGCGCATAGTCCTGAAGTGTAGCCTTAACCATTTTATCAGGCTTCATATTAAGGTTAATTTGTGGCTAGCTTGGAAACGTGTATAGCTAGTTTGACTGTAGCATGTGCACGTATATTTCCATGGAAATAACAAAAGATTAATTCACTTTTTCTTGCAATGGTATGAGAGATCACACCACAAGAAACCATTTCTCATGCTTCAGGAGGTAAGTATGGCCTGGCCCTAAAGGGATGTTTTTCCTCAATGGGAATGCTTTTGAAATTATTCCTAGGCAGATATGTGAATATTTTTCCATTGGAATTTATATCCTCTATAGATTTTTCAGGAGGGCTCCTGTGAGCAAGATATTACATTCCTGTTAGCTCCTGCTTATAAAATGACCAGTTACAGCTTAATTTTTCAATGGGAATCATTGCCAAAATGTCCATGGATGCAAATGCTATATCAACAGAAGCACTAAAAGAGGCATTCATGTCATCTGAAAACACCCTTTTGCTTTTGTGGGAAATTATTTTTATATACGCATCTACATGTCACACCTAAGTCATTAAAACTGAATGGGCAATAAAGCCTTCTTTACTTAAAAAACACACACATGACCAGAGGATGAAGTTTTCATTTTTTAAAAAGACTTTCAGATCTTCTGAGCAGCTTTACATATCCCTTGCAGTATTGTGGCATGGCAAATAGCATGCATGTTCTTCTACACAGCTTTTAAAGTACAGGCAGGGCTGGCCCAGGACATTTTGCTACCTGAGGCAGAGCAGTAAATGGTGCATTCCCTCACAAGTCAAGGCACATAGTACCCAAGGCTGGTCAAATTATGTTGGCGCCTGAGGCAGAAAATCCCACAAACCCCTCTTATCCTTTCTGGCATTAAAATACAAGCAGCAGCAGCAGCAGCAGCAGCAGCAGCAGCAGCAGCACAATCCCATATATATCTACTCAAAAGTAAGTCCCATTGAGTTCAGTAGGGCTTGCTCCCAGGAAACTGTGTATAGGATTCCATCCTAAGTAACTGATAGTTTTCTGCTTTTTCAGGACTCTCAAAACTAGCTGCCTGAGGTTGCTGCCTCACTTTGCCTAATGGCAGGGCTGGCCCTGGGAACAGGAAATAGGAGACCTCTCTCTGCATTACAGCTGGTAATCCTATCACAAAGTTATAATATCTATTTATTTATTATATTTCTAAATCGCCCATCTGGCTGGTCACCCAGCCATCCTGGGCGATGTACAATCAGGATAAATATAATAAACACAATTAAAACACCATTAAAACACAATTAACATACAATTAAAACAATATAAGAGGTTTTTTGTTTTTTTTTTAAACCTAACCCACCCCATATTCCTGCCTGAAAAGCCATGTTTTTAAAGCCCATCGGAAGTTCATCAGGGAGGGGGCATGGCGAAGGTCACTGGGGAGGAAGTTCCATAACTTGGGGGCCGCCGCTGAAAAGGCCCTCTTCCTAGTCCCCACCAGCCTGGCTGCTCTGGCTGATGGGACAAGGAGAAGGCCGTCCATGGCAGACCTTGTTGAGCGGCCTACTTGACGTTGCTGGACGCGCTCCTTGAGATAAGCTGGACCAGAGCCGTATAGGGTTTTAAAGGTCAAAACCAACACCTTGAATTCGGCCTGGCAAGCAACTAGTAGCAAGTGCAACTCCTTGAGCACTGGAGTAATGTGATCTCGCCGGCGGCTGCCTTTAACCAGGCGAGCCGCCGCATTCTGTACCAGCTGTAGCTTCTGAACCATCTTCCAGGGTAACCCCACGTAGAGTGCATTACAGTACTCTAGGCAAGAGGAGACCAAGGCATGAACCACTGATGGGAGCAGATGATTAGGAAGGTAGGGGCACAGCTGCCATATCAGGTGGAGTTGATACAGCGCCGCCCGGCTCACAGCTGACACTTGAGCCTCTATGGACAGCTGGGAGTCTAGAATGACTCCCAAGCTGCGGACCTGGTCTTTCAGGGGTAGATGTACCCCATTCAGTACCAGGTCAACATCCCCTAACCTCCCCTTGTCTCCCACCAGAAGTACCTCGGTCTTGTCGGGGTTCAGCCTCAGCATGTTCCTTCCCATCCAGCCACCCACTGACTCCAGGCACTTGGACAGGGTTTCAACAGCCAACCTCGGTGAGGATTTAAAGGAGAGGTAGAGCTGCGTGTCATCTGCATATTGATGACACTGCACCCCAAACGTTCTGATGATAGCTCCCAGTGGCTTTAGGTAGATGTTAAATAACATTGGGGAGAGGATGGAACCCTGCGGCACCCCACAAGTGAGCGGCAAGGGTCCGAAGCCTCCTCCCCAAGAACCACCCTCTGGTACCTTCCAGAGAAGAAGGACCGGAACCACTGCAATACAGTGGCTCCCATGCCCAACCCCTCCAGGCGGTCCAGGAGGATACCGTGGTCAATGGTATCAAAAGCCACTGAGAGATCGAGGAGGACTAGAAAAGAGCATTTGCCCCTGTCCAAAGCCCTCCTCATATCATCCACCAAGGTGACGAAGGCCGTTTCCATCCCATGTCCAGGCCTGAATCCCGACTGGTGGCATGGATCTAAATAATCGGCTTCATCCAAGTGTGCCTTCAACGGAGCACCCACCACCCGCTCGATCACCTTGCCCAGAAATGGTAAATTGGAGACTGGGCAAAAGTTGTTTAGATCCTGAGGATCCAAGGGGGCTTCTTTAGAAGCAGTCTTATTGCTGCCTCCTTGAGGGCTGATGGCATCACTCCCTCCTCGAGGGAGGCATTCACCACCGCCTTGATCCCCCTCACCCAGTCTCTCCCTGCAGCTCATGATGAGCCAGGACGGGCAAGGATCAAGCAAGCAGGTGGTTGGCCTCACAGATGAGAGCACCTTGTCCACTTCATCAGAAGGAAGAAGACGGAACCGATCCCACAAAACCGGTCTGCCATTGGCCTCCTCCCACTCACTTCCTGTGTCCACGACTACGAAATCCCACTCCTAATCCGATTTTATCTGCGAAGTGCTTCGCTAAAGCCTCACAAGAGGCTAATATAAATCACCATGCCTCATTCAAGAAAAGTGATACTGTGATAGCCATATACTTCCCGAACTGTCTATATTTACCTGGGACAGTCCTATTTTTTTGTACCCGCCAATGGTAAGTTACTTTCTCCATTTTGTCATGATTTTTGCTCTTTAGGAATGCCTTGTTTAAATTTGGTCAGTGTTAGTTGCTAGAATTGTCATTATTGAGGATTCCACTCCTTCTGCAGAATCTTCTATAGGTTATGATTCTGAGTGGGGGAGTGGATGCATCTTGTATGACTGGTACATCTGCATATAGATGCATGCACATGAATGCTAATGTATCCTGCCATGCAGGATGGGCTGTCACAGAGTAAGGGCCCAAGTATGTTAATTTTTTCCCCATGTTTTTAAACTGACTACTTTTATTTTGAAGAACAAGCAGCCATGAGCCCCAGATATGAAGCATGCTCCTGATCCATGCACGTGTGTGCATACGTGCGTGAGTGCGTGTGTGTGTGTGTGTGTGTGAGAGAGAGAGAGAGAGAGAGAGAGCGTGTGCGTGCACACCAGTTGCCTGACAACCTCTCCTACAGCTGCTCTTTACCCCCAAAGGTGTTGTTCACTTTCAGCAGGAAACTGGCAAGCGCCCATTTGGATAGGGTCTACGTGTCTCCTTTTTCTTCAAAATAAAAGTGGTCAGTTTAAACATGCTTATTAAAAGTGTGAATTAGGGCACAATCGTTAGGGTTGAGCAGTGATCCTTAGTATAAGAATAGAGGTGTTACACACAGGTTTCAATTTTCAACTGTAAAATAGTGGAGGATATGTGTTGCCCTTTTTAGTTCATTCCTCAAAAATGAAATTAGTTTATGTTGACTATTTGTATATTGCTTTTCTATAAAATATATTTGAAGCAGGTTCAAAAGAAGTGTAAATATAAAACAATAAAGTAGAACAAACCAAACCATGCAATGCTGAGTTTTTAATAGTTTATGTATCTGTTTTTATATTTTATTATTTTGATATTTTATTAATGTAACATAATATATTGTGTCATGTTTATGTGTTGTAAGCCGCTCAGACTTTTATGAAAAAGCAACTTATAAGATAATGAATCCATCCAACCAGATTTCAACTAGCTTTCTTAGCCTCTTTTGAATGAACACCCCCATTCTAAATAATATGACCCATGGAAGCTCTACTGAGACTTTAATGGAGCATTTGTGTATGCACATGTGCACGTGTAGGGGAAGTAAGCCTCATTGAACTCAATGGGACTTACTTTTGAGTAGACATGTATAGGATTGCACTGCTGGTCTCCCCATTTTATTACCTCATTAGGAGCCTGTCCTTAATCATCAATTTTTGACATACTTTTTACCAGTGCTTTTTTTCTGGAGAAAAAGGTACCGGAACTCTTGGATTACATTTCCTCGGGAGTAGATGGCGATTAAATTGTAATGCAATTAATAGAAGAAAAGGTGCTGGAACTCAGTTCCGGTGAGTTCCACCAGAAAAAAAGCCCTGCTTTTTACTCATACTGAAAAGAAGTGACATATTGAAAATAAGTATTCTTTATTCAGTGTCTGTTCTGTAAATGTAACTGCCTTGTTTATAGTGATAGAGACATATGCTGGCTGCTAATGTTATACCATATGTGAAGAAACAAAATGCCTTTTATGCAAATGGACGTCTCATTCTTGTTACAAGCTAAGTGCTACATAGGACTATGATGCGTGAGAGATGTAAAAATCTGTGTCTATTTGGATTTGCCTAAATTTGAATGCACTGAATAAGAGGGGTGGGGAAGGGGGGAAATTACATTTCCAACAACTATGTCTAACAATGAGCAGCAAGTTACATTTCTCTTTAACTGAGGCTGGTGGAGAGTGTAAAAACCACTTGAAGTGAATATGTGGCCAGCATCTTTGGTGCTAAAATAAGCAGGTGCTAAAAGAGACAGCTCTGCAACAATCACCATGTCGAAAGCGAGGCAAAGCAAAGGGTATTTACACTTAACAGTTGAGAGGGGCTGGAAAAGAGCAAGTTGTTTTGCTGCTTTTCAAGCAAGCAATGATAGGAAAGTACATCTGCTTAAATTCTTTTCTTGTGCCCAGACGGATTTACTCCCTGTCCAATCAGTTTATCAGATTTTGGCTCTGCCACTTAGGAGAGCTGCAGTTTATATTCTGAGTACAAGGGGCGGGGCAGACAGACATGTCTCAAAGGGCTATAGCACTTCACCCTGTAAAACAGACTCATTCCATTTTACAGTTTACAAAGAGAACTTTGCTTTTATGACACTTCCTGGCTTGGTTACTGAAGTGAAAGTCTCTCAGTCTTTATTTATTTATTTATTTAGTTACAAAGGGAGTGGATTGTGAGAAGTTTCTTTCACATTGGTTGAGGTTTAGCGTTAGAACAAAATAGCAAGGAGACATACAATTATGAAGAAGATGATGAAGAAGATGATGAGGTAAAGTCCATCACTTTATGAGTAAAAAGTTCATGGCCCTACCATTAGGCAGAGTGAGGCAGCTTCCGCAGGTGGCAGATGCTGTGAGGTGCACAGTGGTGGTGAGGTGCTGAAGAGGGCAGAGCTGTCTGTGCCATGTGGCTTGCCTTGTGCCCCCTAACCTAGCCTGCTACCCTCAGGTGTGATGGTGGATCACCAGTGATGAAGTAAGATTCGGCTGCCAGTCGTCAGTTTCTGCACATGGAATTGGGAGAAGGGGATCTTGTCCTTTGCCTCAAGCAGGAAACTATCTTGGGCTGTCTCTGCAGAACTGTAAGGAAATAAACCCCGTGCCTAGACTTGCCACACGACAGGATCGTGTTCCTCCTGCTCTACATAGAGTGCCTGTAATCCTCCAAGTTCAGAGGGTTATGGGCAGCCTTGTTGGATTGTGCCCTAAAATAATTTGCTCTAGGAATTTAGGAAGGTGCTTTAGTTTTGCCATCTCAAACCAGTGGTCCATCTAGCTCAGCAGTGTCCACAACACTAAGTCTGGCGGCAGCAGCAATCCAGGTTTTCAGACAAGGGTCTTTCCCAGCCCTATCTGGAGAGGCCAGCAATTGAGCCAGGTACCATTTGCACGCAAAGCATGTGCTCTACTACTGAGCACCTAAGCCTGAAGAATGATGGGTAATATAAAGCCTACTTGAAGTATTTTATAAACTCGCTCTTTCAGTACTCTTGGAAG
Source organism: Shinisaurus crocodilurus (assembly GCA_021292165.1). Classification (NCBI taxonomy): domain Eukaryota; kingdom Metazoa; phylum Chordata; class Lepidosauria; order Squamata; family Shinisauridae; genus Shinisaurus; species Shinisaurus crocodilurus. The sequence continues at coordinate 47,292,363 of CM037876.1, forward strand.
TGCCTATGTTTACCTCAGGCAAGCAAAAACATATAGGTCAGGAATGGGATCTGTGAAATCAGCCCATTTTCATTCTGCAGATCTTCTTTGCAAAGCTCAACTTCCCTCCACGCACTTTCCTTCATAGTTCAATATTCAGAGAACAGTACTTTTATGAAAGCTGTGCCATTTATTGGAGGGATTTTAAAGTAAAACTTTAGGGCTGTGTTCATAATGAATCAAACTCACAGTTGCAGATTATCAGTTATTCATTAAGATGGAGAAAAAGAAACTTTCAAATCAGCATCAGATCTAGCACTGGCAAGTACTACCATAGCATGCAGCTATCTGTCAAGGTAAGATAATATTGGCTGCAAGATCTGGGAAAATGCAAATATCCATAGATCCCTGGCTTTGCACACATTGTCCTTTCCTCCAGCTACTTAATAGGCAAAATATTTTCTCAAGTGAGTGTACTGAATTTGTAGTACCTAACTAGACAGCTTTCCCCAAGCTGGCACCAGTGGAGGCTGGTGGCTCCAATGTCAGTGGGGCAGTGTATCCACTCCAGGTTTCAGTCTGAACTTTTAAGGAACTATACATGGTGCTGAACCCTATCCCCAAAATAGGTTCAGCACTATGGATAACTCTTTTAAAGTTCAGACTGAAAACCACCCACTGACATTGGAGCCACCAGCCACTGCTGGTTGGCATCCTCCAGATGTGTTGAATTGTGTTGGCTGGGATGATGGGAATTGCAATTCAACTTGCAATCAGGTCAGGGAGTGCTTTTCAAGTACCTAAAGGGTTGTCATGCAGAAGAGGGCTGCAACTTGTTCTCTATCATCCAAGATTGTAAGACACAAATTAATGGGCTTAAGTTATACTAAGGAAGGCAGATTTCGGTTGAACATCGGGAAAAGATGGAGCCTTGCCACGGTTGGAGCTTCTGTCTGCCAACAGGAGGGCACCCCCACCTTACCCTAACCACCTGCTAACTGATGGATCTGGGGGTTAGGATAGCGCTTCCCACTGGTTTTGAAATTCTGAAAATTATAGGACTTGGGGAATAGAAAAGAAAAGAAAGCATTTCCTGGTGATAGGGAGACTGGTCATAATTTTCTATGTATAGCCCAACTTTTAGGAGCCATTCCTTCATATAGTACAAAGAAGTGTATTTGTTTCTATGGAACAAATGTTTAGGGTATGATGTCACCCTTCTGTCCTCTGATTTTTAAAGTGGGTATAGTGATGGCTGCCCCTTATCAGAAGCGGAGTGCTCCTATATGTCAGTTGCTGGAACAAGAGTGAGAGGGTGCTGTTGCACTCATGTCCTACTTGTGAGCTTTCCACAGTCCACTGTGGGAAAAGAATGCTGGACTGGATAGGCCTTTGGTCTTATGTCCTTATGACTCCCTTCTCAATGCTTCAGGTACGAGAAGGTTGTGAGGCATTAATAACATCTGAGGTATTAATAACATCTCTTTATTTATATGGACTGGCTCAAAAATGTGGTATAATGTCTTCATAGGAAGTAGTAATAATCTTGACTGCATCCTGAACATATCCAAATGAGGTTCTTTAGCGGCGGTGTAGTGATAAATTTTGAAGAGCAGGCGCTCATCATGAATTCACATCTAACATACATAACAGTTACAATATTGTGAAAGCAATGAATATAGGATTTAGCCAGGGTTAAACATGTTCCAATTTATCTGAATGGGTGAGCTACGAATGGTCTTAATTCATGACAGTTCCCATGGCCACGCCCCCAAGGAGTGTCCAGAAATGCAGGCAGCTGTGCTGATCCATATTAAAACTGAAAAACAGTTCTAGCAGTTTCCATCTCCACCAGGAGCAGGTCTTTTGTAAAGCTAATGGGTCTTAATTGCCGATTCAAGACCTAGCCACCACAAAATACTTTGCATTACAACAGGGATCGCTCACAGCAATATATGGTAGTGTTGCTAGGAGGCAGTGGAGGCTGGTGGCTTCAGCGTCAGTGGGGCTGTGTATCTGCTCCAGATTTTACTCCAAACTTTCAGTCATCCATGATGCCAAATTTATTTCGGGGGGGGGGGGATAGGGTTCAGCACCATGGATAGCTCCTTTAAAAGTTCAAGGTGAAATCATAGAATCATAGAATCATAGAAAAGTAGAGTTGGAAGGGGCCTACAAGGCCATCGAGTCCAACCCCCTGCTCAATGCAGGAATCCAGGTCAAAGCATCTCTGACAGATGTCTGTCCAGCTGCACCTTGAATGCCTCCAGAGTGGGAGAGCCCACCACCTCCCTAGGTAGTTGATTCCATTGTCTTATTGCTCTGACAGTCAGGAAATTTTTCCTGATGTTTAGGTGGAATCTAGGTTCCTGTAACTTGAGCCCATTATTCCATGTCCTGCAAACTGGGATGATCGAGAAGAGATCCTGGCCCTCCTCTGTGCGACATCCCTTCAAATACTGGAAGAGTGCGATCATATCTCCCCTCAGTCTCCTCTTCTGAAGGCTAAACATGCCCAGTTCTTTCAGTCTCTCCTCATAGGGCCTTGTTTCCAGTCCCTTTATCATCCTTGTTGCCCTCCTCTGAACCCTCTCCAGTTTGTCTATGTCCTTCTTAAAGTGAGCTGCCCAGAACTGGACGCAGTACTCAAGATGAGGCCTAACCAGTTCCGAGTAAAGGGGAATTATCACTTCCCGCGATTTGAAAGCTATACTTCTATTAATACAGCCCAAAATTGCATTTGCCTTCTTTGCAGCCACATCGCATTGCTGGCTCATACTCAGTTTGTGATCTACCACAATTCCAAGATCCTTCTCACCTGTAGTATTGTTGAGCCAAGTGTCCCCCATTCTGTAACTCTGCATTTGGTTTCCTCTCCCTAGGTGCAGCATTTGGCATTTATCCCTGTTAAATTTCATTCTGTTGTTTTCGGCCCAGCGCTCCAGCCTATCGAGGTCACTTTGAATTTTGTTTCTGTCTTCCAGAGTATTAGCTGTTCCACCCAACTTTGTGTCATCTGCAAATTTGTATCCGGAGTGGATACATAGCCCCGCTGACATTGGAGCCACCAGCCTCCACAGCTAGGAGGATTGCTGCTAAGCTCAGAGGGAACAGGGAAATCAAAAAGTCCCAGTGCTTTGACCCTGGGGGGCCTGGCTCCACTACGCCATTGTACTTAATGCTCAAGGAATGCATATTCAGTTTTTTCATACGACCTAAGAGCATAAGAAATGTCCTGTTGAAAAATAGCCAGGGTCCATCCAGTCCAGCATCCCCTTGCAACAGTGGGACAGACCATGAATGCACCACCCCCCACCCCCCCATGTTCTTAGCATGCCCATTGTAAGGAAACTGCATTTCCCCAACATTCAAATGGCAATACTGAAGTGCTTGGAAAATGTGATATTCCCCCACCCCACCCCCAAGTTAATGCAGCCATTTCAGTGTCAGTGCAGAAGTGGTTGTGTGGATGCCATGAGCACCTCTAGGCTGTGACCATAACATCAATAGTGACATACCTCCCCTTCAGCTCTGTGGTCTTCTAAAGCATGTTTTTGATTTCTACTTTATTGATCTTAGTACATACTCCTCAACAAATAAAATTAGTTTGGTGACTCCTATTTCAGTGGGGTTCTTAATCCACTGCAGGTTTTATTTGGAGCTTTATAGGAGCTGTCCATGGTTCTCCATGGTGGTGAACCTATTTTGGGGATGGAGTTCAGCATCATGGATAGTTCCTATAAAGATCCAAATAAAACCTGCAATGGATTAGGAGCCACACCGAAATAGGAGTCACCAACCTCCCTTGGTTTTCAACAAGTTATCAAATGTATGTTTTTCATACCCATTTAATCCCCCTAACCTTTCCTCTCCCTCCCTTCAACACAGTCCTTGTAGTGACACTTCCTCCATAAACATTCTTCCCAGTAAATCATTTTTTTTCCTCTAAAGGAGGGCTTTCATACACTCAACCACTGTTCATACCTTCATAACGCCAAACAAAAAGATAATCAAAGAAGCAGGAAAACCCAGATGTGGAACAAGTGGGAAAGAAAAGAAAGGAACATTGAAGCGAGACAGGGAAAATTGTTCTTCTGAAAAATCTTTAGATGTTGAGTGCTCCCTGAAGTACTACTAACTCTTTAAAGTGCCAAATGCTGGTAACATTATGCCTTCAAACCTGCAGCAATGACCTGACATTTCGTGATTCCTTCCTTCACTTCAGTTATGTGACCTTCCCCTCTTAGGTGCAACAGATTTTTACATTTTATTTTAAAGAAAGCAGCCAAAAGGTCATTTCCCACACAGTGCAGCTATCCCCGGTAATGCAGTTAGGTGATTTTAAGACTCTGGACTTAATAGTCTTATGGAGGGGGTAGCAGTGTAGATGGTAATGCGTGTTAATTCACTTACTTCAAAATATGGTAAATCAGCCCTGCTGACTTGGGGGGCCCTCCTACTTTTTCCTGCTGAATGAGGCCCTGGACCTTTGTCCCAAAGTCCTGCCCTGATTACACCACTGGGCAGGTGTTGTTGATGGGCAACTTCAAGGCCCAGCTCTTACTTCTGTTGGTTCTTTATCTTTACTCTTTATCTTTTCCTTTGAAGGAAAATCCTTCAAATAGAGGATGCCTTCAAAATAGAGGAGAGTCCTCTGGAAGCCCTTCAAATACAGGAATGTCCTCTGTAAAAGGGGACACATGCCTGAGCTGACTTTAATACCCTCCTAACAATTGTGTTCTTTCAGTTTTCTGAGAAGCTCCATAGAGGGAACAGCTGATGTACTTACTATACTGTGCATTCTCCTTTTCTCTCTCTCTCTCTCTCTCTTTTTTAAAACAGAGCTGAACGGGTGCAAATGTTTGTGGCTTGGGGACATGGTTGCAACTATGGTGAAGTCTTAGCAAAACAAAAGAGTGAAAATTCTTTAAAAGAGAATACTAATCTTTAAAAAAAATGGAGTGTTAAAAGTAACACCCACTAAAATGAGAAAAACGGGGAGTAAATGAGTAATACTTATCCCCAATGCGGCAGCAGCCTGGCCTCGCAGACACCGCTTAGACACGTGAATCACATCTGCCCAGGCTTGAAAGGCTCCTTAGGGATTTGAGAAAGAGTGTTCATTATCCTCAGAGAAAACTCTGATAAAGGTAGCACTCTACTGACAGCATTAGAAAACTAAAAATGGTTGTATATGAAAAGACATCTAAATAAAGCTAATGACAGTGTGTGTGTGTGTGGGGTGTGGGAACCCTGCATATTAGAAAGAACTAGGATAGAATATTAAGCTGAGATGACTGAAGTGGGAGTGGGGGCCAAAGAGATGTAGAGTAAAATAATGTAAATCCTTGAAGCCAAAAGGCTTAACTAGATCTTATGGCCTGGATGCGTGGCTACTGCTGATGTGTTTCTCACTCACATGTCTCCTCGGTGATGGCTAGCAAAAGAAGAAATTTGTGATGTGACATTATCCTGTTCAGCATTTCCCCACCCTACTCCAACTTACTGGCTGCCGCTTGCAAGGACTGGGGAAATTCTGAATGCAGTGACATCACAGCATGCATTTATTCTACTAGATATTACTTGGGAGTGACTTGTCTGGGAGACAGGCATGGGTCATTGGTATCTGGATAGGCCCTAAAATGAATCAAATAAGACTGAGATAATGACCCAGTTCAGATCATCTCAGAAAATACGATTTATGTAATCATGTGCAAGCCACAGTGAGACTTAGGCTTGCATGCTTCCCCCACTCGATGACTGAAAAAGAGTAAAGCTTCCATGTTCACTTTAAGATCAGACCACAGTTCCATGTTGGGTACAAATCCAAGGAACTGTGTTTTGTTCTAATCAGAGTTAATTAACACATGAGGTTCTGAAACCATGGTTTAATCCTGCTTTGGTTTTACTAACTTTGATTAGAACAAACCACAGTTCCCAGAGTTGATATAGACTATGGAATGGCATCTTCAGAAGGCCAATTTCCACCACTGCACCATCAACCTACCACAACCTACTGGGGGCTGCACCATCAAAATCGCTGCAGTGCCGGCAAACTGGCGCCAAATTTTGGTGGCGTGGTGATTGCAAAAAAGCCACATTTCCCCAAGTGTGTGTGTGTGTACCTTGTTTTAATGTAAAATTGTGCTCCCAGAAGACCTGGAGGAACACAGATTGCATTAGAATAGAACAAGGCACACACACACTCCCCGCACACCTTGTCTTAAAGGGAAAATGTGGGCTTTTTTTTGCCACCACTGCCATCCTCCTGAAATTCAGTGGCATGGTGGGGGGAATAAAATAAGGCTCCGGGGGCCCTGCATGTGGCCCATGGACTATGTGTTGCCTACACCTGTTGGAAGCTTTCACGCTTCTTCTCTTGTTGCACCTTGCTCACAAATCATGAGCCAATTGTCTGAGAATCTTGAATCCCTGATGTACAAAATATTATGGCTACATGAGGGATGTGGAGACCTGTTTGTTTATTTACAGCCCTTTTGGGGGGGAAACAGGTGCTTTCTAAATTTGTCTTGGGTTTTTCCAGTCCCCCCCCCCATGCCCCGCCACCGTCCAAGCCTTCACATCTGTACTTCTATGCCTATGTGCAAACTGGAGGCCTATATTGACAGGAAAGTACATTATTCAGTTTTTCTTCTGAATTCTGTCTTCTGCATTTAGCAGCTTTCAGGAGTGTCATGAAAAGTGTGAGAGCAACTCAAATGTATTTAAATACCTGTGCAACCTGGTCTATGCATGTCTACTCAGAAGTAGGATCCACGGTGTTCAGCAGGGCTTTACAATATTGAATTCTTTACAAATCCTATTGAATTCAATGGGATTTACTTTTGAGTAGATGTACTGTTTGTCTATGACCACCCATTCACAGTAGTGTTGTCTGAACATTTCACTAAATAAGATACCTTTTTTTAAAAAAAGGAAAAAAAGATCATTTGCATAACAGCACCCCCTTCCCCTCCTTGAAGTAAATAAATGAGAAGAGACTCTGAAAAAAGGTCTAAGCCAAATGCAGCTTGGCACATTAATTCATTGCATAAGCAGTATTTTCTATGTCACTTTTTATTGTGTGTAATTAATCCAACAAGAATTTTATTAGAAACAATGAAAACATCTATGGCCAAATAGTTATAGCGGGATCACTTCCTTGCAAATGTGTGAGTTAGTCATGAAGTTTGGCGAGAGGACTAATGTCTCCTGAAAATCCTGGGGTCAGGCTGCCCTTTGATTTTAACAGTCCCTTATATGTGGTTGGGTGTTTTCTTCTTTTGGGAAGGATCTTGAAACCATTTTGGTAGCAACATGATTGGTTAAATGCTTAGCACCCATTCCCCAACAGTTGGCAAGTCCCATTGTTCAACTGGTGTTGCACCTGACAGATGATCGCACACCGTAGGTTGTTCACCCTCTCCTTCCCCCTTGGTCCTCCCATGGGTATCTGAGGGTACACCGTGGGCAGATCGACTTGTCTCCCCCTCCCCGCCACAATCACAAGCCAATTTCAGCTCGCTGCAACTTTTTTCATGACTGTATGTGTCCCAGTCAAAAACCATCCATTGTCCTGTCAAAATCCCCCTTTAAAGGGGATTCCTTTCCCCCAGAAAAGTGGGTGGGATGCACTTTTGCACTTTCCCGAGCAACTAGAGTCTCAGGGAAAAGTGCAAAATCTGCATCACCCTGAGCATTGTCAGGGTAAAAAACAAACAAACAAAAAAGTGAGGATATAACTGCAAAGGGGGTGTAAATCTCACTACCCCCTTTTCGCAATCAAAGGTCACTTGTGCCCTTGTTTTCACTTGACAGGTTGCCCTTTGACAGCTGTCAAGATAAACCAAAGGGAAGAAAAAGCCTATTTGGACCCTTTTGGGGACAGTGCCCAGGATTGGTACCTGCTGCACTCTGACAGCAAGTACTTCCCTGACACTGCCCCACTGAGGGTCCTGATTTCTGCACTCATGCAACTGTGCTCCTGTGCAGTTTAATTTAGCGCAAGTACAGCTAAATTAAAGAAAAAAATGAAAATTTGTGCGCACATTGTGTGCACAAAAATGATAATAAAATGTTTCCCAACCACTGAGAGCCCCCCCTGGGAGGGAGCCACAGCAAGCTGAATTTGGCTCAGGATTGTATCATGGAGGGCAGCAAGCCAGTGCTAGCCCCCCCTGAAGTGCCACTTGGGCACTTGCGGGGTGGCTGGCACTGGTGGATGTCTGGGCAAGCTTGACAAGAGCAGCAAAGGTTTTTTTTGCCAATCTTGCAAAGTGGCTTGGTAGCTGATCCCAGTACCCATGATGGGGTTGGTCACCCGGGTTCAGATGACATAACAATCCATCATGGGTACAACAACCCCTACAACCACCCATGGGTTGTCAGGGTGGCTTATTGTCCTCAAACAAGCCACCCTGCTGGAATCAGTCCGAGTTCACACAACATGACAACCCATCATGGGTAACAACCCGTGATGGGTTGTCATGTCATGCAAACCCAGTCAGTAGCATGACAGCAAGGAAAAAGACAAGATCACCATTCTGGGAAAGCTTGTAGGAACAAGTAAGTTTTCAGGAAGTGTTGAAAACCTAGAAGGGTCAATACCTGACTAATATGTACTGGTAGGGAGTTCAAGAGCATGAGCACTGTGATACTAAAGGCTGTATTCTGAGTCACAAGGGACTAGACCTCTAAGATCTTAGGTACCAGTAGAAGGGTATCTCTTGATGAGCACAGCAGCAATTGAACAGGCAGGTGGGGGTCAGGCAGTCTCTTAACTATCCTGGTCCTGAGTTGTTTGGGGCTTTGTAAACAAGTACTAAAACCTTAAACCTGGCCCAGTAGCATATAGGCAGCCAGTGCATTTCCCTCAGTATAGGTGTAACATGCTGTTGATAAACTGCTCCCGTTATCAAGCTGGCTGTGGCATTCTGCACCAACTGCAGCTTCCAAACCAACCTTAAGGGCAGGCCTGCATAAAATGCAGTGCTCCAGTTTTGAGGTGGACCACAGTGGTCAAGCTATCCCTGTTTAGGAATGGCTGTAGCTGTCTTACCAGCCAAAGCTGGTAAAAAGTACCACTAGCCATCAAAGACACCTGTGCCTTCAGTGACAGTCCTGGATCAAGGAGCATGCCACAGACAACACACTTCCCGGACTTTAAAGGTAAGCATCAGCATTTTGAATCGTGCTTGGAAATGAACAGAAGCCAGTGGAGCCCTTTAAGCAGTGGTGAGGTATGTTTCCACTTCCTGGTCCCAGTTACCGTAGTAGCCTAGTGGGTATGCTTTGAACCAACTGTGGTTTCACTTTCCAGACAGTCTTCAAAGGCAGTCCCAAGTGATGTCAGTAGTCTAATCTGGAGGCTACCAGAGCATGATTAAATGTAGCCAGGCTATTTCTTTTTTTTCTTTCTTTTTTTTATTTTAAATTTTTATTTTGAAATTTTTCAACATTAAAAAAATAACACACATAGAACTTATATAGTGCTCCAGTCACCACGGGACCAAATAATACATTATATCTCTATAATCTATAATTATTCATTATTCCAAAAATACAACATATATTGACACGGCATGCTCCCTTTCCCCTTGTTTAACACAAAATCCAAAAATAAACCCCAAATATCCTTAAAAATATTTTTCTTTAATTGCCCCCTTTTGCATTTGATATTGCAAGTCAACATATCATTTAATGCCATATCCCATACTTCTTTATACCAATCAGTAATAGAGAAAACTTGCTGAATTTTCCATTTCCTTACTATCATTAATCTACCTGCCGTTAACAAATTTATAATTAATTCTTTAACATTTTGAGGACTGGCCACCTTTTCAGTTATTGATAACAAAGCTAGTTTAGGACAAACTTCTAGGTCAACTCCAACAATTTCTGATATTTCTTCAAAAATCTTTTCCCAAAAATCCATTACATTTTTACACCTCCACCACATATGAGCATATGTACCCAGCTCCTGACAACCTCTCCAACACATTGGAGAACTGTGGAGAAAGCCAACCTAAGCCCCCTGCCTGACCCACACACACTCACCAAGGAGGGGGGAAGGAGACCCAGGGGGGGAGACAACCAGTCTCCACAGATGCCAAAGGGGACAAACAACATCTACATAGAATCACCCCAGGGGGGAAGGCAGGAAGCATCATCAGGTTTGTCAATGCTCTTGCATATCAGCCCCATCTACATAAGACTTGAATACCTCTCCAGGGCAGACGCTTTGGCACCCCTAAGAAATGGCCACTCAACACCATAGGATGGGACCATTAAGCAAGTGGCTTCAAAGGGACCCCATCCCACGGGGGGAAGGCGTCACCCCACCTGACCCAAAAGGCCGCCCCTCAGGGAGGGTGTCAACCCACCTGATCACGGAGGGAGGGGCTACCTGAAACACCAAGGTATAAAACACCCTGCACAGGGGAACTTTTCTCTGGACCTGATCAGCAATCTTGCCCATGCCTGGGGTAAGGGAACGAAGGATCAGCAACCCCGGGAAACCAAGCTGAAATCACTGGCCGCTTGGGTTGACCGGTCCCCCGGGAAACCAAGCTGAAATCACTGGCCGCTTGGGTTGACCGGACCCCCGGGAAACCAAGCTGAAATCACGCACAAGCCGCTTGGGTAGACCGGGCCTCCGCCGGAAACCCAGCTAGCCGCTTGGGTAGACCGGGCCCCGCCGGGAACCCAGCTAGCCGCTTGGGTAGACCGGGCCTCCGCCAGGAACCCAGCTAGCAGTGTGCGGTTGACCGGGCCTCTGCCGGGACCCGAGCTAAACTAACTAGCTGAGAGCCCTGAAATCACGTTGTCCTTGAGGCTTTTGCTTGTTACTTTGTACCGTACTGATAAGCTGTATTGCTGGCGTGTGTCTGGGTTTGTGAAGGTAATTTTGTAAATAAACTTGTTATCTAAAAGATACTGTTGTGGCTATAAGTTATCCCTTTGTTCTGGGCTAAGGGTGAGACGCTGGGGACCTCGGAGAAGGCCCGCCCCAGGACTCACTACCCCCTTAGCATTGAACCCGCGCAGAAGACCAGGTTGTCGGTCTTCCACTAGAACATTTATTATCTATTCTATTTAATCTCACCGGAATCAGATACCATCTCCAAATTAACTTATAAAAATTCTCTTTATTTCTTATTGACATATTTTTCAATATTCGCCTATCCCAAATCTTATTCCACTCATCCTTTGATATTTCCTCTTCAAACTCTACATCCCAAACTATTTTAAGATTTTCAGCTTGCTCTTCTGATTTCTGCAACAGGCAATAGCCAGGCTATTTCTATCAAAGAGGGATTGCAGCTGGTACAACACCTTAGCTGGTGAAAGGCATTCCATGCTACCTGTGCCACTTGGGCCTTTCTAGTGACAGAGAAGGATCAACGAGCACACCAGACTGCGAAACCATTCGTTTAGTCAGAGTGAAACCCTTCCAGAACCACTCACCAACTGTACATCCATCTTATTGGGATTGAGCTTCACTTTGTTGGCCCTCATCCAGTCCATCACCAGGCAACGATTCAAGAGATATTTTAGGAGAAAGGTGGAGTATAATTTTCTGAAACACACAGATAAATGGGAACCTTATATCTTAACTTTTTATTCACATATTGTAGTTCTGGTTCTATCCTTTACCTTACCTAATTAAAATATGGCTATGCAATAAAGAAAAGTCCTATTAATTTTTTCCAATATATGTTTAAATACAGGCAAAACTCATACCTCTTTGGCTAACATTCCTTTATCTAAGGAAGCAGAATAGTCTCGTAAAGATATATGACAAAAAAAAGATAGTGTTTCTATGGGCAGTTGCTGCTGCCAATTAACTTTCTTAACACTAGAAGCTGGGTGGTATGTCCTTGAACAAAGGCTAGAAAGGCCAAACTACATGTGTCATTATTCATGTGTTTAAACAAGCATGCTTTATCTGGCTGCTTTTATTTTGGAGAAAAAGCGGTCACAAGCCCCAAATTTGGAACATGATCTTGATCTGGATTGCAGCCCCTGCACTTGTTTTCTACTGAAAACTGCTCCATGCCTGGCTTCTATATGCCCCCAAAGGTGCTGAAATGGACTTCCTTAAGAAGGTGTGCAAACAGCAGGCGTATTATACACCCCTCCCATACCTTTCACCCAGCTCAATCTTTGTACACGTCTTGAATGCTTGTATAATCAGCTGTTCCTTACATTCCCTTGATTTCATTCAACGTGGGCAACTGTTTGCTTTGTTGCTTTCTATTTCTTGATGTTGCTGGTTAGGCTGAGGGGAAATCCCCTTCGTTGTCCACAGGCTTCTGGACTCCCTGGGGCTCCTCCTTCATCATGCCATGAACCCACATGGTTCTGCTCTCTAACTGTTCTTCTAATCAGACAGCCTCCAGACCACATGTTATTGTACAAACCGCAAACGGTTGACCTTGCAAACTGATATCAAAGGTATACTGCGTTTAGATGCCATAATCAAAGAGCACATCAGGAGCTGTGTAGAATAATTAAGCTAAGGCTGTAATCACACTAATCTGCGAGTACCTCTTATTGAACTCAACAGGGCTTACTTTTGAGTAGCCATGTATGGGATTGCAATGTAAGGTGTCTTTTTATGTTTTGGAAGAGGCACCTTTGCAAATTTAGGGAAAGTTAGCAGGGCAAAGTTCTAACTCGCTCTGCTACTCTTCCTCAAGGTTAGGTTACCGAGTCCTATAGCTTATTCTTGTCTCATGAGAGCCAGTGTGGCATAGTGGTTAGAGTATTGGACTGGGACATCGGAAGATCTGGGTTCTAGTTCCCACTTGGCCATGAAGCTCATTGGGTGCCTTTGTGCCAGTCACTGACTCTCAACTTAACCTAGCCCCACAGGCTTGTGAGGATAAAATGGAAAGGAGGAGGAGGAGGATTATGTAAACTGCCTTGGGTTCCTTGCAAGAGGAAAAAAGGCAGGATAAAAATATAATAAAAAATAAATAAAATTTTAAAAAGTATTCTGTCTGAAATTGTCCTTGGAGTTCATAGTGTGTGACACAGTAAAGAATAATTGCTAAGGTATTTGCGTACTAAAGCAGGAGTGGCCTTTTGAAAGGGAAATATTCTTGTATCGAACTTGGAAAGCTTGGCAAGAGAATATGGAACCGTATGTACCGGTAGTTCTTTAATACATTGAGAGCGTGCTTGCTCCCTTACCAGCCTGCCTGGTCACTGAGGTCATCAGATAAGGCACTTCTGGTGATTCTGCATAGACCAGCAGTCCATTTGGAGTAGAGCCTTCAGTGTATTGGCTCCCTCTCTGTGGAACTCGCTACCTGTCGATGTCAGGCAGGGACCAATTTCATTTTGTTTTCTGCACCTACTGAAGACATTTTTAAAAAACACCTTCCCTGAATGACCAGCCATGGGTTTATCTGTATAATTTGGTATTAAAGATTTGAATCCTGTATTTTGATTTTCTTTCTTTTTATTGTTCACCACATGGGGAAACTCTATGTATCAGATATAGAGTGATATATAAATCTTGTAAATAAATACATTGATATAAAGTATATTCTAAATTACTTTACATAACAGTGAAATATTCTAGGTCTTCCTTTATGTTTATAAAAAATGGAAGACAAAAAAGTCAGGATCAGAAAAGCCATAAATCTAGTTCATGGGTAGCCATCTTGTGGCCCTCCAAGTGTTTTGGCTTATAGCTCGCATCTATCTGTTGGGTTTTGCATAGGCAGAACGAGATTACCACCTGACATCAGGATTATCACCTGACCTGGTGGGTGTCTCTTGAGTTCAAGTACACAAGGTCTTTGGTCACGAGACATAGTCTCAAGATGATATGACTCAGCAACCTTGGACAGGTTTAGCAGTAAACATGTTGATGAATAGGTTATACAACTGGGGTGAGTAATATCCTATTTATAGGTGGTATAAAGCTAACACACTTGCTGATAGCTTCACTCTCCTCTTCTTGTCGTCTTGCTCGTCTCGACTCGACATGTCTATTGTTCTGGACTTCACTTCATCTAGCCTTGCCACTGGGGTATTGGAATTGTATCTGCAATGATGTAGTGAGTAGGAGATGCATTGATTGCCTTAATCCCATGTAATTGGGTCTTACAAATAAACTCTTTAATCTTTATTAACTGCTGTTATCTCCTCCTTCCGCCTGCGTGACTGGGACTGAGGGTCATTGGCTAGGGAAGCTTTTGAACCCGAGTCAGTCCAGCTCTCACACTATCACCATTGGCTATGCTGACTAGGGCTGATGGGAATTGTAGGCCAAACCACCTGGAGGTCTACAAGTTTCCCACCTCTGATCTAGTTCCATGAACCCAATGCAGTCTTCCTCAACCTGGTGCCCTCCAGATATGTTGGACTGCAACTCCCATGATTCCTAGCCATCTTGGGAATTATGGGAGTTGCAGTCCAACACATTTGGGGAGCACCAGGCTGACTTAAGGAAACTTGAAGCTGGTTGTTGTGTATTATATTCCACGGTGAATACCTGTTAACCTTTTACGGGGAAAAAAGTGGCCAAACAAATATGTCTTCATCCTTTCTGAAAGTCGGACACAATTCTGGGACATGGATGTTGTGTCATGTAAAAAGCAGACACAAAAAAGATCCACCTGAACTTTCTGTCCTGAAGCCCTATATCTTTGGCTATTTTTCACCCAGCACTGTACTCACATCTGTAAGAGATGGATGCAAAAATATAGCATTGGAGCTGCATATTCTCTCCCTCTCCCTGCACTTCTTTGTAACCTAATAGCTTGACTTAGGCAAGTTTTGAAAAAGAGGGTCAAACTTCTGATGACCTATGCCCCACTCCCCAAAACACACTCCAAATATGTGTTTGTAGGAAGAATCCCTCTCTTTTCTGCACAAAAATTGCAATCAGCGATGTTGATCCATGGAAAAACCCAAGCCATAGAATCAGGACCGGTGCAAGGCAGTTTGGCGCCCTAGGCAAAATAAAATATTTAGCGCCCCCCCTCCTTCCCACTTGAGCCCTCCCTCGGCAGCGACGAGGAAGAGTCGGCTGAGCGAGCGAGCTTCCTCCTGCTGCTGCTGCTGCTGCTGCCGCCGCTGGCCTCCGCAGCCTGGGAAGGGAGGAAGGAAGGCGCGAGAAGAGGCGCCAAGCTGAGGCGGATCAGCAGCCACCAGCTGCTCCAGCTGCACCCTGGCGGACAGAGGCGAGCTACTCTACCTGGCAGTAGCTATCCAAGGTCTTGGCTGCCGAAACAGCGATCTCCCCCCACAAAAAAATTAAAGTGACAAAAAAGCTGCAGTGAGCCAAAAACAGCTCTGCGTCATGGCAGGGAGGGACAGGGGGCTTGTTGCTCCTGTGGTGTCCCCTTGGATTCTGCCTGGAGGAACGGGGGGGAGGGAGGGGGATCCCGGAGGAGGCGGAGCGGCATTCGGGATTCGGCGCCAAGCGAGCAGCCCCGCACGGAGCTGCCTTCACGGGCGCAGCTGCTGCTGCCCCATGCCCGCCCGGCCGCTCTCCTCGGCTTCCTTGCCCAGATCCATGCCAAGTGCAGCGAGCCCCGGCTGCCTGATGCCTCGCGCGCTCCTGCCGCTGCTGCCGCCGCTGCCGCTGCTGGGAAATCAGGCTTGCTCACTCCCGTCTTCCTCCTCTTCCGTACACACGTTGCGGAAAGCGGAGCGCAGGCCACCCTCCGTTCCTGGAGGAGGAGGAAGAGAAGGGCGAGTGTCTGCGTTGGTCTGCGCCCCCTTTAGCCATGCGCCCTAGGCAGCCGCCTAGTTGGCCTAGTGGTAGCGCCGGCCCTGCATAGAATGGTAATACCTTTATTAGGATCTATTATGATTCTGTGGCTTTTAGAGTTCCTCTTTTGTCTAGTGATTTTCCAAAGGGTCTACTGCTGATCATGGCAAATGGATACTTGTTATTGTCCAGTTAGATGGTTTTGCGTATAGTAAGCATATTTGGGAGATATCACAGAGATTATTTATTTATTTATTTATTATATTTATACCCCACCTTTTTTCCTGCAAGGAACCCAAGGCGGCTTACATAATCCTCCTCCTCTCCCTTTTATCCTCACAACAACTCTGTGAGATAGGTTAGGCTGAGAGTCAGTGACTGGCCCAAAGTCACCCAGTGAGTTTCATGGCTGAGCGGGGACTAGAACCTGGATCTCCCGAGTCCCAGTCCAACACTCTCACCACTACGCCACACTGGCTCTCAGATGGGGAACTTGTGGCCCTCCAGATATTTTGGCCTACAATTCCACGATTCCTCATCATTGGCTATGCTGGCTAGGGCTGATGGGAGTTGTAGGCCAAAACATCTACAGGACCACAAGTTGCCCTCTCTTGCACTATATGACCTCCTATAGATGTAGTAAAATGCGTGTGTGGAAGACAGGGGCACTTCGACTTGTGACCCTGAAGCCGCTGTTTATGGTCAAGAGAATATAGCATATTCTTCTTTAGCTCCTGCTGATGCTGTTGGCTGAATGTGCAGTTTGCTTTCTGTATTCGTGGAAGCACACACCCATATACCCTGTTTTCCCTTTCTAGATGCCAAACTTGTCACTGACTTCAAACAAAAAAATCTCATGTTTTCCTTTTTAGAATTATGTTTTATTTCCATTTGAGTAGATTAAATGGTGAACTCAAGTATCAATAAAACCAAAATGTACATCAATACATGGAAGAAGTTTGATTTATGAGTATATTAAGCTGACAAGTGACAGTTTGTGACATTTGCGGTGTTCTTTAAGTGTATCAGATTCCCCAGTAAATGTAACTAATGCAGGTAGTAAATGCACCAGTGTTAGTCACACACGGTAGGAAGGAAAGCAAGATGCTTCTGCACCATGGTGTGGCTTTAGGCTCTGCATCTGAAGAAACAGATGTTTGCCCATTCCCCAAAATCTGCTAGTGTAAACAGATCAAATGTTTTCTTTAAAAACAAGAATGCATGGAAGGTCAAAGGCAAAGAATATGACTGCACAAAGCCAAAATTACTGGAATCAAAATTTAAGATACATTTCCTCTGTGAGTGTTCTGGCCAGTTATACTAGTGCGTACTATAGGTACTCAGGTGCATCACAGAATCTTTTTCTAGTATGAAGCTCAGCCTAAGCCTATATGCAGTGGAGGCCAGTGGCTGCAATGTCAGTGGCGCAGTGTATCCACTCTGGGTTGTAGCAGCCCTGGGTTAACCATTCAGTAATATAAGCATGTGCTCAGGGCACCAAGGGAAGGGGGGCACCACAGAGTACCAGAGTACAGGCAGTCCCTGGATTATGAACGTCTGACCTACAGGACAATGCATACTTACGAATGCCAGACTTCTCGGTTCCCCGGCTCTACATCGTTTATGTGGAGTATAGCATAACAGCTGCAATTTGCATAAATGTATACTACGCTATACTGTTCCGACTTACATAAAAATTCAACTTAAAGACAGACTTAAGAATGGAACCCATTCGTAACCCCGGGACTGCCTGTGTACCACAAATTTTTGCATTCACATTTCCCCCCCTTATAATAGTTTTATTAAAAAACGCATAAAACAGTGATGAAAATTTGTATTTCTTTCTGTTGCCTTAGTTATAAGTAATTGGCTTATATTGCTTGCTGCTATTTAGTGTTAAATAAATATAATTTTAAAAAAACAGTTTATATTTAATATAGTTGCGTGTTCTGGCGTGGGGGATGGCCTTGAAGAAAACTGAGTTTTTAATGTCTTATTTCACCTTCAGCACTTATTGAGTCTTAATGAGTCTTGCCAGCTAAGCAATGGAAGGGGGCACCATTATTGGGGGCACCATTATTGGGCTGTGCTTGGGGCATCAGCTGGCCTTAATCCGGCCCTGGGTTGTAGTCTGAACTTTTAAGGAGCTATCCATGGTGTCGAACCTATTTTGGGGACGGGGGCAGGGTTCAGCACCATGAATAGCTCCTTTAAAGTTCAGACTAAACCCCAGAGTGGATACATCGCCCCACTGACATTGGAGCCACCATCCTCCACAGGCCTGTGGCTCACGCTGGCTCAGCTTGTCTGAGTGTGGAAAGCTAAGCAGGGTCAGGCCTGGTTATTACTTGGATGGGAGACCCCTCCTCTAGTTTCCTGCATTGAGCAGGGGGTTGGACTTGATGGCCTTGTGAGCCCCTTCCAACTCCATGATCTATGAATCTATGTAGGCTTGGGCTAAGCCTTCCACTTCACACGAGAGCTCAGACCACCCCCTTGCACTGGTTAACTGTTGGACTTAGGGACACAAGGTATGTGATGTGGGAGATCCACATAGTTGTATGTATCTCCTGGCTTAAAAAGCAAACCAACTTAAAAGCAGCTCTGGGACAGACATATTGGGGCGGCAGCACTGCGGGAAGGGGTTAACTCATTTCTGTGCCATTTTCCCACTCAAAATGCTGTTGGCCTCACTGGGCAGAGGGCAGGGGGAGAGGCAGAATAAATTAGCTGTCCTTTCCCCTGAAAGGGCTAATATGAACTGGTGGTGTTGGGGATCTCAATTTTGAAAATGGCATAAAGAGAAAGGGTTAAATATCCCTCTCCCAGCACCAGGGCCCTAAGTCATCCCTGACCCTTTTAAGTTATATAATTGTTCTTAAACAAAACAAACTCAGAGATCTTGGGTCTTTCAGAAGGACAGCTCCTAACGCTTCCAATCAAAAGGTGCAGCTATTGCATGATCTTTCCCTCCTCAATGGATTTTTTTGTGGTAAGAAAAAAAAGATGGAAGAAATGGTGGGAAAATAGAGGCTTACAAATGGAACATGACAATGTCTGGACCCCTTGTAAAATTCTGTGTTTGGGGCAGGAGGATTTCACAATAAAAGCCTTTTCTGTAAGCAAACTTGGTCACAGTTCATCTATCATATCTATTTAGGCCCTAAGGCCTAAGCAATGGCCTGGATTGTATAATACCTCCGTGCTCCCTGGCTTCCTCTCCTTTTTCTAGGAGGGGTGTGGCATTCTTTGGCATTTTTCTTTTTTTCACTTTTTTTCTTCTGTTAATCACGTTTTATGTTTTCTTCTTTAAAAAAAAAGAATGAAGGAAGGATTCACATAACCATTTTTTTCTACCCAAAACTGACACCACTAAATTCTGCGCATGCTTCCCAGGAACTCCAAATTATGGACCAACATAAGCTTTGCAGGTATGCTTTTTGAAGCATGTCTGCAATTCAAATGTATGTTTAACCATTTTCAAGACTGGGATATTCACAGCAAGGCAACTGCAAAAAGCACTAAGATGTCTGTCTCTGTCATTTACTTTGTAGAACCAACTGCAAGTTTACTCAGGAAAGGTGATAGTATTAGTCTGTAGAAAATTTTGTTTTGGAAAAAGATCCCCCCCCCCCTCGAATCTGGGTGACACATCAATGAATCACCCACAGCATGAATTGTATCAAGATTTCATGTTATGACCTTTGGTGAATCAACATGTTTTTTTGGGTTGTTTTTGTTTCTATGTGGTTAAAAGAATAAATAAAGTGATGCAGCTTTGTGGTTAGAGAGGGCAGTCTGCTCTAGCAATCCCATAGTGAATTTTTGAGTCAGAATTTCCAAGCTTTGCTAATAATGTTGCTTGGTATGCAGTGTTAGGTTTCATTCACATGTTTATGTCAGGTTGCTATTGGTTACTAAAGGGGCAATCCTATGCATGTTTTAGGCAGAAAAAAGGCCTACAATTCCCAGTATGCCCCAGCCACCATGGCTAGCTGGGGCATGCTGGGAATTGTAGGCCTTTTTTTCTGTTTAAACGTACATAGGATTGTGCCCTAAGTGAGCATGTTGATTTCTTGTATATTAGTTGGGTGGTATGGTGCTTTAGGGTACAATCCTATGCATGTTTGACCGGAAAAAAGTACTACAACTCCCAGCATCCCCTAGCCAGCAATGCTGGCTGGTGAATCCTGGGAATTGTAGGACTTATAAAAATGTCTTAACATGCATAGCATCATGCCCTTAGCTTTTTACTAGGATGAACGTTTGAATCCCTCTTTCTTCTTCCACATCAATCATTGCACACTGGTGGTATTGACTAGTGATGCATCTCACAGTTTCAGACCCTGGAGTTACACTTCCGGTTGTATTTCAGTTTCTCTCTCTAAGCAGTCTTGTGCTCTGTATGTTTGGCACTGCTCTGGACTGCTGTGTTTCTACTGTTGTCAGTTTTAAACCAGCAGTATTCTGGTTCTTGGGCAGTCTTTTTCTTTCTTTCTTTCTTCTTTCTTTCTTTCTTTTTTTGTAACCCTCATTTCAGTGCATTTCCCCATAATATTGTTTTTACTCTTTTCCCTATGACTTCAGCACCCTGCAAAGAGTAGTCCCTGGCCACATATCCAGAGCCTACACATGCAGGGGCCATACAATCTACTGAAGTATTTAGTTCAGGGGCAGGGTTTGCCACCATAATTCCAACCCCCATGGCCCATGATCATTCAGTGTATGCATGTCACAGCTGAGCCATAGGCAGTTGTCAAGGCAGAGTCAGTGCTAAGGAGCAAACCAAGGCTCAGAAGATGACTGTTCCCTAGGCAAGGTCCTAGCTGAAATAGGAAGTCTTCAGAGGCCTTCCTCCTTAGAGGACTCAGTGGCCAGTGTGGGTGGGCAGAGTCAGTACAGAAAACATGAAACTTTATTGGCCAGGAATAAAGCCTGGTGGTTCGCCACATCAAGCAGATACACACAGAGCTGAGGGGTTCCAGTTTGAGTCCGAGCAGCTCCTCAAAATGCATGACAATTGTCAGAAGAGTGTCTTTCCCTTCTCAGTCCTGAAGTTTGGCTAGGTTGTGCCCCATGTTTTTACCATGATTTCACTGTATTAATGTGAAGAAAAGGAAATAAATTATGACCATTATCATAACATTGAGCGGCCTTCCCCAACCTGTTCCTCCAGATGTTTTGGACCACAGCTCCCATCAGCCCCAGCTAGTATAGCCAATGAGCAGGGGTTGCTGGGAGTTGCAGTCCAAAACATCTAGAGGGCACTAGGCTGGAGAAAACTGACATCAAGTGTTCTCACATATAGAAGGTCATCATTACGTTCTTTATGTGAGTAAACCAATCAAAATGCGACTATCATTTTCTAAAAATAAGCAACAGAATGCTGAGGTCAGACACTGACATTTCTCTTATGAAACATGAACACTCTGATGCAATCTCCATGATTAAAGATCAAATTCTGGCCATAAATTTGACATTGCTTGCTGGGTCAGATTGTGTGTTACATTTTTTCCTGGATTATAATGCTGAAGAGGAAAATGGGGTGGGCGGTGGGAAGATTTCCAAGAATCTGAGTTTTAAAAAATGCAGCAGGGGGTGGGGGAAGACAGATAAGACTTAAAGGGGGTGTATGACTGGGGTTGAGCAGCAGGGAAAAAGTCAGGTTTGTTAGCTCTGCGTTCACTTTCATGGCACAAGGTCCTGCAGGGATTAACATGAAATATTTCAAGTCCAAAAGAAGAAACAGATGTTATCAAGAAAGAATGATATTTCATGAAATAAAGGAATGAATAGGATTTAGCAGATACTACTCCAGGGTTATAGCTTTTAATAATCACTGTTAAGATACATATGCAAAACAACCTTTGGGGCTTCCCCCCCACCCTCCTGCCCAGAGATGACAAGGTGGCTGTAACACTATTCCCTTCAAGCTGTTATAGTCGCTTAACCGTGCAATTGTATACATGTCTACTCAAAAGAAAGCACCATTGGGTTCAATGGGATTTACTCCCAGATATGTTTGCACAGGATTGCAGCCTAAGTGGCTTCACTTTGAGGCATGTGCTTTCAGGGCTGCCCTCTAAGTTTTGTATGGTAGAAATAGCTACCTATCAAGCTGGACAAATTTAGAAGCAGTTTAATAATTAACACTTGGAGTAGTTCATAGCAAGCATGAAGCCACTCCGTCTGGGTACTGTACCGGTTTAGCCAGGATACCTGCATAGTATTTGAACTGAGAATAAATAATGTGTTGTCTTTACAGATAAAGGATAATTCCTGCTTTAAATATACCGTATGTGTGGGAAGCCTTTCATTATCAGGAACGGCCTTGGCTGTGTGATGGTTTATCTCAATGGCACATGCTCTAAGAGAGATGGATGTGTTCTTCAGGATCAGATTTTGTGACAGTATAGAAGGGTGAGGATAATAAAAATGTTCCTTTCTTTTTGCCACTCATTTCCATTCATTCTCTTTTAGCAGCTAAACAGACAGGTGGCTTAACGTCTTGGCTTTATGAAAGTTTTCCTTCCTCAGTGTTATTATCCAGTTTTATTAGGTACTTAGCAACATCCAGTGCAACATAGCCACCCTTTTGTACAATCTTTTGTACTCATTACACTCATGCGTAGTGTAATCAAACTTCACATGCAGTCAATGTGAGGGTTGTGGGGAAGTAACCCTTCCCAGCAGGCTGTTCTCCTTTCCCTCAATATGTTTTTATTATTTTCCATTTTATCCTCTCTCTTTTTTTCTTAACCAGGTACAACATTTTTAGAGCATAACCATCACATGCAGAAACAAGTGCCATATAAAACATAAGTATGGAATAACCATTAGATGGTACAAAACTCAAACAAACCCCTCCACCACGATTTCAATCTGTTCCCATGCAATGCTTGCTTCCACAACTTACCAAATATTTATCATAATTCTGCTGCTCCTGAGTAGAGTGGCCACTTACAGAATGCTAAAAAAGAGGAAATGCAACACCCAAGAAGAGGAGAAAAGAGGACACAGATTTGCAGAGTATTTGCATATGTATAGATGCAAATTTAGAAATAATTGCTCTAATTTAAATAGAAATACAATACACCTCACCATAATGGGGGAAGACGAGATTAGGTGATCTGTGTGCCTGCTCAGTCTGCTGTCCAGGTGCTGCTAACTGTTGATGGGCAATTTAAAGGCCTCTGCTCTCTCTCCTTATGGTTCTTTATCTTTAAACTAGCCCATCAAACTGCGGTCACCTACAAGTAAAGATCTGACCTCTGACAGCCCTTCAAATAGATGATTGTCTCTGCAAAGTAGGACACATGGCTACCCTGCTCCTGAGAAGGTGAAGACATCTGCCCATAAAGATGCTTGAGCTGCCAGTGGTTGAAAGTTTACTGTCTTTTTGGCTTTGTGAATATTATAGTTGTTTCCTTCTCAGTTACCACAACATGTGTGGTGTTGTGGTTAGAGCAGTGATGGTGAACCTATGGCACGGGTGCCACAGCTGGCACGCAGGGACCTCTCTGTGGGCACTTGAGCCATTGGTCACCAGATCACGAAAAGACCGTCCCCTTCTGCAAAACACTAATGATCTTGTTCTTTCTCACAGTGTGGAACAGAATGATTTTATTCTAGAATTCCTGCTACATAATTCTTTTCTACATTGTTATCACATTTAAAAGATTTTGAAGAATGATGCACAGAGCATGGCTTGGGTGTAAAGCCCTAACAGTTGACCTGAGTGCTGCATGTGTTGCTCTCAAACTAACGGAGTATGAGCCAAGGTTTGACAAATTATCAGCATGCATGCAATAGCAAAAATCACATTAGTTGTGCTAAAGCATGCCCAATGCAAACTTTTACCTAATGCAGTGTTTGCAGTCCAAGACATAAAGTGTTTAAAATGTGTTAAGCACGTTTAGTTCTCTTGTTTATCTTGCTCATCCTAGTACAGGTTGACTTTTACTTTTACTAATCCGACACCTGTAGAAGCAGGGAAAGGACCCTGAGTAAAGCTTGCCCCCATACAATTTCAGTCTGGCATATCATCATATTACAAGTTGAGAATCCCTTATCCAAAAATACATGTGCCTAATTATTTAAAAAGTTTGTATAAATTCCCTTCAGGCTATGTGTACAATGTAGTACTATAATAATTTTTTGAGTTGATTTTTTTTCCAACAAAAAACTGTTTGTATCATTGAAAGCTCTGTTATTGTGTTTTTCTTTTAAGACGAAAGATGTTAATTAGTTCGGACAACTGTATGAGTTGTTTTTCTAAAACGAAAACCTCAGTATTCAGGTTTAATTGCAGTGTTGGCACTTTGAAATAAATAAGTTGGTTTTGTGTTGCAGTTTGGGCACTCGGGCTCAAAAAGGTTCGCCATCCCTGGTTAGAGCATTGGACTGGGACTTGGGAGATCTGGGTTCTAGTCTCCACTTGGTGAAGACTCATGAAGCTCACTGGGTGACTGGGCCAGTCATTGACTCTCAGTCTAACCTACCTCACAGGGTTGTTGTAAGGATAAAATGGAGAGGAGGGTGAGGATTATGTAAACCGCCTTGGGTTCCTTGCAAGAGGAAAAAAGATTGGCTAGAAACATAATAATAAAAAATAATTTAAAACATCTTGAATGAGAATAACCAGGATTCAGCTTTCACAGTTCCGCCATGTTGCAGGATCAACATTCCTGTGTCTGCACCATCATCTTTTGCCCTATATTCCTATTTTTCTTTAAGCATTTCCTCTGTAGCAGTCTGTCTCTCTGTTATGGGCTGTACTTTGCATTTGGTAATTTTTGGGGGGACGACAACCACATGAATAAGTGCAATGGCAGCTGTGCATTCTCACACAGCAACCTCTCTTGATAGCTGACTTGCCTTATCACCACTCCATTTGCCTGCACTTCATATTGTGAATAACTATCTTATATTCCCTTGCAGGTTGCGAGGGAGTACAGAGATTAAGGGCCCTGGAAGTAGCTATTGCGGCATGCAGAGTCAGTTTGAATTTAGAGCAGTTCAGCCTCTGGAATGCTGGTCCTACAGACAGGATCTGCTGTTGGATCTTCGAGCAGAAACAAACACCAAATGGAGGAAGTGCAAGTCCTACAGGTAGGGCACTTCTTGCGATCCCTCTAATGCAGGCTTCCCCAGCCTGGTGCCCTCCAAATATGTTAGACTACAACTCCCAACAGCCCCAGCCAGTATGGTCAGTGGCCATGCCGGCTGGGAATGCTGAGAGTTGTAGTCTAACGCCTCTGGAGGACACCAGATAGGGGGAAGGCTGCTCTAACCCCATACCGCCAGCAGTAAAGTACTATTGTGAACGCTGCCAAGGATTAGCTGTTGAGCATTTCCTCGTGAGGACATGAATCATGTACAGGCGTTATTCTATAATTCATCAGAGAGTTCACAGCTCTTGTATATGCAAATGCTTGCAAGCTCACTGGCAACAATTGCAAATCCTGGGGCCATAGGCCCCTAGACATCTCCCCCTTGACGTTCGCTCCCAAAATGGATGCTGCCGAGGAGGTCAGAGCGCTCCTTATCACATAACTATGTGCTGGTTTGTTTGTTTTTTGCCACAACATCAAACTACACACTCGTGTTCAGATGATTATGTACAATGACTCCAGGCAGCTCTATTCTCCGAAGAGCTATGCTGGCTTGAAATATGAATGAGGCTTGCATTGGCAAAGCAGAACGATGCCGCCAGCCAAGTAAATGGTACAGTTCTGTTGATTCCAAGGCTACTATCCTTCCTTCTCATTCTTTAGCTTTCTACTTTCCAATATGTGTTTCTATAGCAAGCAGGCATAACTTTTCTTTTGATTCCTTCAGTGACACCAAGAGAAGACTTGAGTTTTGTTTGTTTGTGTGTTTGTTTCTTAAGTAAGCCCCGCATACTAGCTAATGTACTCAAAGACCGCCTTCCCCAATACTGACTGTCCCAGGATTTAAGATCAGCTGGGGAGGTTTTGCTTCTGGTGCCCTTCAGGAATGTGCCTGTGGGGTTACTACATGTGGCTGGGCGTTTTTGGTGGTGGCACCTTGGCTATGGAATTATCTTCCTGTAGAGATTCAGCTGTCCCCCGCTCTGTTGTCAGTTAGGTTCCAGTTAAAAATCTATTTATTTGTGTGGGCTTTGGGGGAATAGGCAAGTGCTCTATTTGTGTATTATTATTATTATTATTATTATTATTATTATTATTATTATTATTATTATTGATTCTGTAGATGGTTTTATTGTATTTTTGTGATTTTAGAGTCATGATTTTAATGTTGTCTATGTGACGTATTATGTTTTATATCAGTTGTTAGCCACCCTGGGCTCTTTGTGAGGAAGGGTGGGATATAAATCAAATCTAAATCTGAATAATTCTAGAGAGGTTCCCTCTACATGCTCTATAGTCCCCTCTATCCTGCATTGAGCAGGGGGTTGGACTCGATGGCCTTGTAGGCCCCTTCCAACTCTACTTCTATGATTCTATCAGAAATAAGGAAAACACAATTTCCATTGCAGACTATATGCACCAATGGCCTGAAACACTGCAGGATTCATAGATGGCATAGAAAGTAGGGATGAGGAAGAAATTTGTTCACTTCTCATTTTAATGCCAACTTACCTAATTTTGCACTTTCAAACCAATACATGAAGTGAAACTTAGTTAACCTTCAAAATTCTCACTTCAATGGAGTTCTCCAGTCAAATAATGTGTGAAAAATGTGCATGTACGTACTAGGGGAAAATGCACACAAAAATGGACACATTAATGAAAATAAAGCCAAAAAATGCATTATATTAGGAAAATTGCCTGCAAAAAAAATGAGCATATTAGGCAAAATTACATATAAAAATGCATGCATTAGGAGAAATGTGCACACAAATGTGTAATAATTTTTATACAAACTTTTTAAAAAATTCTCAAAGTTCAGGACAAACCAAAGAGAAACCAAAATTGACAGATTCATCCATCCCTAAATTCAGAAAGACATCTCAGTCCATTTGGCAGCCATGTGGGCCAATCAGTTCCCCCCTCATGCGGAGGCACTCTTTGCACACAGGGCCCCTTCACACAGCTGCTGTAGAGGGGCTATAATCCAGCATGTCCCTGAAAGTCCCCCTCATGTTTTTTAAAATTATCTGAGTGGGTCCAAGTGAACTCCCAAACTGCCAAGCCATATGAAAAGTGGGGGAACACACTAGGGCAGTGTTCTCCAACCTTGGGTCCCGAGATGTTTTTGGCCTACAACTCCCAGCATGCCCCAGCCAGCTATGCTGGCTGGGGCATGCTGGGAGTTGTAGGTCAAAAACATCTCGGGACCCAAGGTTGGAGAACACTGCACTAGGGTGTCTTTCTGTGCAATTTATGAATCCAGTTAGGTTTCAGGTCATTGTTACATGTAGGTAGTCTCTAGTGGAAAATGTGTTTTCCTTATTTGATCAATGATTTTTTTTTTTAAAAAAAATGCTTTTTGAAAAAATGGAAGCTAATATGGCAATATGGTCAATACCATGGGTGCAGGTAATTAAAGGTCACTCAGATTAATTTTGCAGCTGTTCCTATGAGTGGCCCCTGGCATGTGAAGATGTGTTTGAACAAGGCAGGCTTAAAGAATATGGGTGTATGTGTACACATGCATGTGCATATGATGAATCTTGTTTAGGATTCATATATCTAGCCAATAAGCCATATTTTCTTCTCTGCCAGCATATATGCAGAGAGACAATCTCCACCCGGAACAATCTTGAAGTGTTTCTCATGTCCATTCAGGCCACTGCTTCCTTATTGTTTGTGCAAAGAGCCGCCATGTTCTAAGCTGAGGAAAAATTAAAGACCAGTGCCAGGGGAGCAGAATAGGCATTCTCTCTGCATGAAGTTGTTTCAGATAATTACACTGCAGGTATATAGTTTGGTCAGGGACCTGCGCTGTAGCCTACTCAGCATAAGGGTTAATTTGGTCCTGCGCAGAAATACCAAGTCAGCCTTTAATTACAAACAAAGCACATGAATTAGTACGCTGCGTGGGTCTCCCCAATAGTCCATCCTGCTCAATATCTTGCCAACCAGGTGTCCCAGTTGAGTTCACAAACAGGGTAAGATGGTGAATTTTTTAAAAACTCATTTTTGTTTGTTCATTGTTTTCCACATCTGGTCATTAAAGGTAGAGACCACAATCCAGCACAGAAATCTTATTCTGATGATGATATGAAAAGTGTGGATAATTATTGTATGGAAGGATGAGAGGGACTGTGCCTGCTGTTCTTGCTTTTGACATTCATGTGTGCATTTCACCTTTTGTACAGAGCCTATGTGAGTACAAATTGTATGTACATATAGGCAGTATATGAACTTTGCAGGATACCAGAACACATAGACAATTATTATGTGCATAGACTATGTACAGAAGACCAAATGAACACCTTGAGACAAGGAGAAGGGGGCCAGTGGGTGTGATCTTGCTCCCTCCTCCACATGTTGACTATCATGTCTGAAATAGACTGGAGTTAAGTGCACTTGATTTAAACAGATTTAAGTGTGCTTGACTCTATGCTGGATTGTGGCCATGCACCATGATTGCAGATTCTTTCCTATTTTTGGACTGTTATAGTGAATATCGCCACTGAATGTAAAACTATATACAAAGCCCAATATAAAATAGTTAATAAAGTTACTATTTTTCAGATGCATAGAAGTCCATTTCATTCATTATATCCTGCAAGAACAGCTTACGGTCCTAGACTAAATTGTGCCCCAGGTGAGCAACATCTTTGGGATCTCCTCTATTTATTCAGCTTTGGGGTACCTTATTTTTATTGCTTTTGTAGACCATTTCATGACTTTGTGATGCATGATTTTCATACATGATGTATCCCTGTCATATAAATTTGCATCCATATATCTGACCCTCTTTCACTGACATGGACATCATATTGAACAGGCCCCAATGTAAGCTATCATGGGAATAAAAAACAAGAACAATGAATGATAACACAATGCTGACCAGGCAGGTTAGTGTTGTCCCGCCAATTGTTTGTCCCATGTGTTTCAGCTGTTGAGTTGGTAGCTGAGTAGATAGCCTGTGAAGGGCATCCTTCCCAATTCTAGCACCAGAAGCAGTTGCCTGAGCCACCTGCTGCTAAATCCAGCCCTGCATATGGTTCCCAGATGGTGTCCTATCCAAAAAGCTCATAGGTCCAGATCTGCTTACTTTTCAGCACTAGAATTTCCTCATAGGCCTTCAGACCATTATTGGGGCCATTTTTAGTTTCATGGCAGTAGTTTCCAAACTGTCCCAAGGCACATTAGTTTGCTATGAGAGAACTGCGGGTGTGCCATGAGAAACACATTGAAATATATAATACATTTATATCCCACCTTTTATACAAGGATTATGTTGACTCAGGTTGTCTGAGCGTGGAAAGCTAAGCAGGGTCAGGCCTGGTTATTACTTGGATGGGAGACCCCTCCTCTAGTTTCTTGTATGGAGCAGGGGGTTGGACTCGATGGCCTTGTAGGCCCCTTCCAACTCTATGATCTATGAACTCAAAGCGCTATATGTGGTTCCCCATATTTTATTTTCACAACAACTCTGTGGGGTAGGTGAGGCTGAGAGATAGTGACTGGTCCAAGATCACTGAGTGAGCTTCATGGCCAAGTGAGAATTTGTATTTGGCTCATCCCAAACCTAGTCCAATGCTGTAACTACCACTCTAAACTGGCTCCTATGAGCCCAAAGTAGTATCCACCCAGGGCCGGTGCAAGGCAGTTTGGTGCTGTTTGGTGCCCTAGGCAAGATCAGATATTTAGCGCCCCCCCTTCCCACTTGAGCCCTCCCTCCCTATTTCTGGTGCTCCCTTTAGCCCTGCAGCCCTAGGCAGCTGCCTAGTTGGCCTAATGGTAGCACCAGCCCTGTATCCACCTACACAGAGGAGGCTTGCTGCATCTACATGATTTATTGTTCTGCATTTACCTCCTTCCAGTCAGCCTCTGGCGGGAGAACTTAATTCTGCTGCACTTGAATTGGATCATTCCCTTATTACTGGTTCAAAAGCGAAGGAGAATTAATTGCCTTCAGAAGAGGCTGTCTTTGCATCTCTCTGTGAGTTGCTGCTCTGGCTGTGCTGTTACTTGCCACTCCAGGAAGGCAAGGGCTGTTTGTGCACACATGTATGTTTGGATAGCAGTGTTTGGACCCTATTGCATTCTCAATGATGCCATCAGAAATGTGATGGGAAGTGAATTTTGGAATTGATCTTGGAATAACCAAGCTGTTTTCTGAATTGTTCGGGAAGCCAAGAGTTCATCCATCACTGAAAATGACCTTTGACTTTCTTAACAGAAGCTGATGTTGTTGTTTTAACAAATCACCATTCTTTTACTGATCTTTTCCCTTCAGCAGTTAACAAAGTTCAAGATCATTTTCATGGCATCATAACATTTCAGGTATGTATAGCTCTGTATCATTTGGGATCCTGCATTTCAGAGGTGTCTATTTTGGTGATAAATTTAATCAAAGTCAATATATTTACATAAATAAATTTATTATTTATAATAAATAATAAGTGGGACCTGCAACAGAATGTCACAGTGTGGAGCGCTCCTGTTCAGGATGCCAGACAGCCAGATAGCCAGGGATGCCCTTTCCCATGATACTCCATTCCATTACCTTCCTCTGGTAGTCTGTCCCTCCTGCCCCTGCAACAGCCAGTCAGCATTCCATGGCCACTGAGTATTCTCAGTCCTCAATGAGCTGGTGGGTTTCTACCCCTACAAGATTTTAAAAATATATATTCTACAGTCCTTTTGCATACTTACTGGTACCTCCTTCTTGTGCATGGATTGTTCTGTTTTGGTTACATAATGATCTACACTGAGAAAACGAGTTCGCTATTAGTACATAAGATAAATAATGCTTGCAGCATACTATTTGGTGCATTCTTCTGAAACTGATAAGTAAGAAAAAATAGGAATTTTCTTCTTATTATTAATCAAACATAAATTGATCAAGTCTCTGTACTTGAATCTGATGATAAAGGACTGGTTTAGGATTTGTAGAGATGAATAAGAGACCTAGTTTCTGCTTTCACGACAAAAATGAAATTGGTTTCTGAATGTGTAACAAGTTTGCAATGTGTGTGGTAAAGGTGTAGGTGTATGATATGCTCAGATAAATTACTTGGTTTATTT
The DNA here is from genome assembly GCA_021292165.1 of Shinisaurus crocodilurus. NCBI lineage: Eukaryota > Metazoa > Chordata > Lepidosauria > Squamata > Shinisauridae > Shinisaurus > Shinisaurus crocodilurus. The sequence goes on from CM037876.1 coordinate 47,323,266, forward strand.
TAATGTATAAAGAGCAATTCCTCCGCTGAATCATAGATTCTCTAGAGAGAGCAAACAGCCCATGCTTCCTTTCCTGCTTAAGAGGCTGGCTCTCTCTCTCTCTCTCTTTGTGTGTGTGTGTGTGTGTGTGTGTGTGTGTTTTAAGCTGTTCCCAACCTTCTTCATTTGGAGCCCTTCTGGCATCACTATGTTGAATAAGGTGTGACTTTTTTTGGCACAGGAGGTAAAAGGGTTGCCAAAGGGGATGCATTACCCTGTAATTAGTGCACCTTAACTGTGCTAGAATATATATGTATTCCCATTTCCCACCCATCCCCAGGCAAGCTTTTCTTTTTTTCTTTTTTCTCCTCATGGTGAGCTTATGATAAACCTAGAGCAATGTTATTCCTTAATTTGGCAAGAGATGCTTTGCAAAGGACACACGCCTGCTTTTTTGCCCAGGGGAAAAATGTAAATTCATTGATTAAGAAAACATGTCTCCTTCGGCCTGCCAGTTCTGCATTTACATTCCATATTTTGGAATGCAGGAAATATTGGTGCAGTGATATTCAGGTTGGCTGCAAGTGTCTCCTTACTGGGTTGTTAACAGATGGTGGCAACACAATGCCAATGGTAGGGTTGTCAACTTTTTGAGCAACCTCTGCTCCTGTGCCTTTTAACGGTAGCTTGATCTAGAGACATTTGCAGGCAATAACTCTTATCTTCATACGCCCAGGTTTTCTCTGTCTTTTTTCTTTATCAGTTGACAAACCAACAGCAGGGTTCAATTGAAGAACAGTTTTCAGACCCAGTGGGCTTGTTCACATGATCAAACAGCCCACCATGGCTTATTTAAGCCATGGGCTGTGAGTGCTGGCAGCCATTTTGAATATTCAAGCTGTGGCTTGTCATGTCGTCCAAACTCAGGGAACATGGGTTATGTGAGGGTTAAACAACCCTCACATAACCCAACAACAGATCATGGCTTATGTGAGGGTTGTTTAACCCTCGCTTAACCCATAATCCCCAGGTTTGGATGACACAACAAGCTGCAGCTTGAAAATTAAAAAACAGCCCCATATGCACTATTTATTTATTTAAGCCATGGTGGGCTGTTTTGATCATGCGAACCAGGTCAAAGGCAGAACTAAGACAAGAGGCTATTAGTGTAGATATGTTACTGTTGCTTTAAGACCAACTTCCAGTTAATAAATAGCTCTTCATCTTGCCTCCACTACTATTTCCTTGCCTAAAGGGAATATTACAATTAGGCTGCAATCCCAAGCATATGTACTAGGGCAGAGGTCCTCAAACACAAGAGGCTTATGAGTGGAAAACATCTGGACCCCCCATAACATTCTATGAATGAGGCAGGGTGATGGCGCGATAAAAATCTCATCTGGAAGCACCTTTATTCTCAGTTTCCCATCTGTAAAATGGAAACAACCTCACAGTGTTGCTGGGAAAGTAAATGATACATGGAAATGTTTCTTCTGTTGAAAATCACTTTTTGTATTTCCAGTGTTCATAATTGGCTAGAATGTACAGGCAATCCCCGGGATTACAAACGTCCCAATTTATGGACAACCCATACTTAAGAACGGACTGCCATATATGTAAAAATCTGAGTTAAATACAATGGTTTGTACTTACGAACACGTGCACTATACTTTGCGACACTTTGCAAACATTGCACGACTTCTGTTCCGACTTACGTACACATTCAACACAGACGTACACAGACTTATGGCTCTCTTCCACTAACAATATTTCAGAAACACACAGCGCAAGAGAAGCTCAAAGGTGCATTTGGTGTCATGTGTGAAAAGACCTTTTAGGCATGGCCACAGAGGTGCTTTCCTGTGGCGCTGGCTCAGAGCTTGAGTGCAAAACTGGAGCCTGGCACAGGTTTCAAGGGCTGACCTTAACATCAATTCCTCACATGGGACAGGCAGAGATCAGCAGTGTGCTTGGATTGCTTTGGGGCCTCCCAGGTGTGCTAAGTGAGCACCTACTACAAGACCTGTGAAGGACCCCACATAGACATGCCTTCTTGTGACTGGGTCAGGTATACATTGAAATATAACTGACATAATTTATGAAACTTTCTTTGCTTTTCAAAATAAAGGGAAAAGCAAGACATCCATGTAGATATAAATAATTATGAAATTATAGGGGAAGCCTGGGTGACAGATGGATGTCATCTAGTTCAAAACTGCCTCCCCCCCACCGCCACAGGATCTCCCACCCCCATCCAAACATTTTAAAAGTATCATGATTCATAGCACACCCCAAGCAGAGAATGACATGCCAGTGATTTGCCTCTTGATTATTACTACTTTTGTGTCTTTGTTTTCCTTCCCCAAAATCAAGATGTTCATATTTAAAAATAAATGTCTTTTGCCAGGCAATGGCGTGTCCTTTTAAACGCGAGCAAGCAATCTGCCCAGGTGGCAGCCAGCAGCGAGCCTTCTTTAAAGCGGTCGGCAATTTCGGAAGCCATGAGATGGGTCTTCCGAACCCCCCGTGGGCTGCCGTCTCTGCGTGAAACGATCCTTCCTCTCCAAGAAGGCAGGTCCCTCGACGCCAACCTCCGGAACCGAGGGAGTCTCCTCCCTGCCAGTGGAAATGGAGCATGACATCTTCAGCTAAGCTGGAGCGCAAAGAGTTAAAGCAGACAGTTTCCAAGTGCAGTAGTCTCTCTCTCTCTCTCTTTCCTTGCCGCCTCCTCCCCACCCTGTTTCTCTCTCTTCTCTCTCCCCCCCTCTAGTTTTGGCAGGGGATTAAAGTAGCTCCCCCCTGTGGCAGCAGTGACCCAGAAATGAGTTTGATTCACAGAGTCCTTCCTCCATAACAAGTAAAAACGTCAGTCAGAGTGAGTCTCTCTCTCTCTCTCTCTCTGTATATGTGTATGTGTGTGTGTGTGAGTGTGTGAAGGGAGCCACAGTCTGCTCCCACTCTCCAGTGCTTGTCTGAACTCATGAGGCAGCACAGACCCCTTCGCGCAGAGAAACTCCAGCCTCACTGGCAACCATCACAGCAACAGCAGCAGGTAACTGTGGCCAGGCGGCTCCTTACGCTCTCCTCTTCTCCGCCCGTCGCCGCAGAACGAGCCGCCTTGCACAGCCATATTTGATGTGTGGTGCTTTTTTTTTCTTTCTTTTTTTTTTTTGGGTTGCTTAGCTTTGGAGTTCTCCAGAAGCAGCTAGAGAGCAATTTAATGCCGAAGGTCGCTGCCTAGTGGAAATAATATAGTACGTCATTAATATGGCGCCAAAAGATTTGCTTCTTGATAGGGAGCAAAAAAGGGGGAGGCAGTTGAGTTGCAGCTTCGCTATCCCATAAGCAACTTGTACATTGCTGGGGAGGGACGGGGTGGGGGCAAAAGGGGGAGGAGAAAAATAGGTGATTATTTTGGAGCTTTTGAGAGCCGATCCGAATGGGGGGGGGGAGGGGAGGAGGAGGGGAGTTGAGACCTGCCTGCATTTTATGTCGCTGCAGACTTTGCTTTTGGTAAACCAGGAGCGTTTTAAGGTGAACTAGATGAATGAACCCAGTCGTGGAGTGGTTTTTTTGGGGGGGGTTGTTTTGTTTTTCTGCCAGCTTTTCAGTGCTATTTTGTTGTGCACCCGTAGACTTTTGCCATAGTTTTCTTTGTCGGTAAGGTGGATGGCTGGGTGGATGAGGGCGGGCTACCCTAAAGCGCATCCATGCTGGATGATAGATCAGCCCCACTTGGAAAGTGAAAAGCATTGTAACAACTTGGGAGACAGATGGCAATGGCAGAGCGCAGGTCCTTTTTAGATAGATCTCTAGAAAGCGGAGGGGGAGGGGTGGCCGGGTAACCAGGATCTGTCGCCGTGTCACCCACATGTTCAAAATCCCCGTTGCATTAATTCAAGGGCAGGGTGTGTACGGGGAGGGGAAAGGGGGCAAACAGTTTCCCCAAATAAAATACACCCTTCCCTCCACAAATCAAGATTTCTGTTTTCATTTGTACGGGAAGGTCGGTTGAGCAGTCTTTATTTTGCAGGCGTGATCGTGAACTTGGTGCAGCGTGGGCATTGTGTGTGGCTGGAGAGGGGCGGCTTTTTTGGGGGAGGGAGGAAGAGGGGACCTCTGGCAGGAGGGCGCCCAGTTCCGTAAAAAGGAACAAAACGACGGCCAATGACCGACTCTGAGCTAACGTACTTCTCTCCCGTCTGGGGAGCAAGTTGTAAAGACCCTTGGAAAGTGCACGTGTTAGGGAAGTGTGAGCGTATGGATATCATGGAAACAAGGGGTGTGTGGTGTAATTTAGCGGCGGGGCTTGTTGTTCGACTGCTGTTCTGCTGGGTGGCAGCAGATTCTCTTGGTGCTCAACGCTGCTGCTGCTGGCGTGGATGATTAATGCGGGGAAAGGATGGAATGTGGAATGTTGCCCTGGGATTCGAATCCCTTTAGAACAGCCTCATTTGCTACATGCGTTGGCTCCCCCTCCCCGTCAGGAGGCGGGGCTTTCTCGTTGGGCTGCGCTTGGAGGCTAAGAAGCCCGGGCGGGCGGGCAGGAAGGTGCTCGACACCAGCAAAAGGCGCCTGAACTTCTCCATTCTTTCAGTGCAATCTCCCTCCCCCCCCCCCGTGTACTGGGGAGCTTAAATACATGCACGGTTGCTGTGCAGGCGCAAACGCTCGCAGGTGGCGGGTGCGAACTTTTGCAAGCGTTCTCCAACCGAGGGAGGTCAGGCTCTCTGCCTTGGATTTCCCTCCGTTATCAATAGTCGCGCGGAGATGCCAGTTAGTTTTTTGAGTAGAGCGGTGGGGGCTTCCCGCCGCCGCCCCCGGCAACAGTGAGGGTGGGAGGCTCGATTATGTAATAATAGATCATACGAGCAACGTCGGAAGGTGTACTCGGGTGTACCGGAGGTAGCCGCTTTAAAATTCTAGGTGTGCTCATCGGCGTTCTTAAATAAGGCAGATGGAATACTAGGACAAGGATAGGAGGGTGGTTGCAGAGTATACACACCCGGTGCTTTGTAGGGGCAGCAGGAAGGATCGGATGGGGGGGGGGATCTGCGGATTCATTTCCTCTCGCCGCATCAAGGCAAAAGAGAGGAAAAAATGGGTGTAGGTGGTGTTTTCAAATAACCGCATCATTGCCACCTAACGGTCCGTGCTCCGTTCCCCCGCCTCCAGCAGTAGGAGGGGGAGGAGAATCTAGCTGAGGGGATCAAACCCCCGTGCTGAAATTAAGACAAAGCCTCCCCAGTGCCGTTTTCCTGCTTTCCCATCTCCTTCGGTTTTGTCACTTCCCATCTTCAGTCTTCGCAAGATGCTGTACGAACCTTTTCGCCTCGATCCCCCCTCCCTTCCTTTCCTCTCATGCACCCTTTGTGGTGGGGATTGGCAGTGTGCGTGTTCCCCTCTTCTCTCCAGCGGGTGGGGGCCAGAGGGCGTTTGTTTGTTTGCAACCGCCTGCTGGATGGTTTCCTGTGACAAGAGGTGATACAGTTTCCAGAACTGTCGAGGAGTGGGAGGAGAGAGGCAGGCGGGGGTGGGGAGGAGGGCAGGCAGCTCCGCCAAGGCTCGCGGGTGCCGCTCAATCCACCCTCCCTCCTCCGTTCCTTCCTTCCCTCCCCAGACATTACAACATGGAGATCAGGGGGAGGGAAGCAGGCAATGACTAGGGCTTGCACGGCTGGCTTGCTTCGAGCGACGAGAGGTGGATTTGGGAGAGCTGCGCTGGGAGCACCAAGTTTGATTTGCAACCGGGGCCGAGCGGATTGGTGAAGCAGGGGAGGAGCGGAAGGAGCGAGACTGGAGGATGCGACGAGGAGGGCTGGTCAGTTTCAAATGGAGAGAGACGAGCAGCGGCGATGCGGCTCGGATCTGGCTGGTGCACGGGAAGATGCCATCCTCCCCCCTCCCCCCAAGGTTTCGGTCTTTGGCCGCCCTCTGACTTCCCATTGGGGGGGGGGATGCATTATTCTCCTAGCATCCGCCTCCCCGTCCTCGAATCGCGGTCGTGTCTGCTGGCTTTCGGAGCTTGCAATCCCCCGGGCGATTAGATCGCAAAGGCGGTCGACGACTGGCTGCTGCCGCTGCCGCCTTGTCTGGATTAGGGAAACCGGTGGGCGGATTCAGGAGACAGGACTGCCGAACCACTTTAGCAGTTGTTGCCCGCGCAGACCCGGATGCTGAAGACGGGAACGAATCCAGTGAAAATGAACTGGCCTTTTTAACCCCGCGAAGGGGTCACCTCATCGTGGGGAAAGGAAGCTAAAAACAGCTTGAAAAAGCCAATCAATCGCCTTCCTTCCTCGAATGGGAGCCTTCCAACTAAATCAGGGCTAGAGGCCTTATGGAAATAAATCATTTAAAGGAACATGTATACAAATACAGCATATTTACAAAGTTAGCCGACCAGGATTTCTTGGAATCTTCATTACAGACTAACGCTTTTTTTTTTTTTAAAATCTGTTAGGACCTCAAAAAAAGGGGGAATAGAAGACTATTCACAGATTGTTTACTCTGATGTATTTCCATTGAAATTCTGCAGAGAAGAATAAAAAAACGGGCTGCGAATCATCTTAGGATGCATACTCAACTATCACTTATCATGAATAACTTGACCTCCACAAGACTTTAACCAACTGGATATACTCAAAAGTAGAGTAAAGCATCCCCCCCCCCACCGCCTTCAGAGTGTGATTTTGAATAAAGTTAGGGTGCTTGCCTGTGTTTAAGGTTATGGATATATAACCATTAGTTGCTACAGACTGATAGATGTGGAATTCAAGCCTGTGATCTTGAGTGTGTGACCTTAGACTCGCTCTCTTTCTCACCACCAATATTAACAATTTTAAATACAATATTTATAATCCCTAAAAATTGGCAGCTTGTCTGCTGAATTTTTGGAATTATTCAACAGATAGCAAGGGATATCATCCTGACACAATAAATACAACTTTGAAAGAGATTGGTTGTCATAATAGAGCCCAAGTCCACAATCTAGCACAGTCATACTCTTGAGGGTACAATCCTATGCATGCTTAGACAGGAAAGGCATACAACTCCCAGCATGCCCCAGCCTGCATTGCTGGCTGGGGCATGCTGGGAGTTGTAGGCCTTTTCTCTGTCTAAACATGATAGGATTGCGCCTTGAGTCTATTTGGCCAAGTGCTCATAAATGTGCACTGGAGTGTATGGCCTGTTACTATAATAAAACATATCTCTACCTTCCCCATGGCATAACTATAGTTTGATTTCACTCCTTTTGAAAATGTGCACTCTCAAATAGGTTTTCCAAACTTGTATGCCCATTCTCCATTTAATAGTAGTTTTATATACTAAAACATGCCCTTTTCCAAGAAGATCTTCCACTCTGTGGGACATTACGCTGCGCAGCAAGAGATGTGCTTTTTAGTGACAGGATTTTCCCTCCAGCTGCAGATTCCAGTCCAGCTCTTCTGACTTATTAACACATGTGTTTAAAATAAAATAACAAAAACCCCTCTTCCTCACAGCTGCAGGTTTCCCTTCCAGCTTCTCTGGTTTCATTCCCAGGGTGCAGACCTATTACATAGCGAAATTCAGCATCCTTTTAGTGCTCTCTGCTGCTACATCATGCTGCTGTTTTGTGCTGTAATGGTGACAGCTCCCTCCATGCTTAAGTCACCAAATAAATCTGATGGGTGAGAGGTAGATTGAGGTAGACAGACATGGTTGAGTTCTCCGCTGCTAGAATCCTTGACAGTTTCTAAAACCGAAGTGAGTTGTTTGTCCCCTTCATGGTGGCTTAGGCTGCAATCCTATGCATCTTTAAACAAAAAAGACTACAACTCCCAGCATGCCCCAGCCAGCCTGACTGGGGCATGCTGGGAGTTACAGGCCTTTTTTCTGGCTAAACATGCATAGGATTGTGCCCTTAAATAAGTACAAAGATGCAGAATAATGCCCAACTAGCTTTTTAATAGATACATATTTCTGCACTGGTGCAAAGTTGGGGGGAAAAGTCAAGTGGGTGTAATTGAAGGGCACTTGTGCGTACACTATTCTGTGGCTTTAGGTGTATTTCATTTAAATATAGCTCAAAAGTAGATGGCGCAATTCTTACCACATCTACAAAAATGTCTGAGATGATCTCTAGCATAGACGTGCTAACTGGGTCCTGGTATAACTGATATTTCTTCAGTTGATGGGCTATTTTGGAGAAAAGCTAATTTCTCAGTCTTACTTCAGGGTATATATTTCCATTCTCCTTGTGCTGTCTCTGTAGTGGTCCTGCGTGGTTTATTATAGAGGGACCCGTTAACACCGTTATAGTTAATGATCTGTCAGAACTGGAATTATAAATCCTGTTTACCTAGGGGTTTATGGAAGTCATTAAAAGTACTCTGGAAGGAAACACAGGTTGTAAAAGCTTTGACTTGGGGATGCACATTTAATGTCCATATAAATCTGTTTCTCTTCAGCCATTAAAATAATAATTGTAGCCACTTTCAAACTACATTTTCACCACATGCTGCTGTTCAGCCTGTATCAGGCTATGCTAGTGTATATCGATACTGCCTGTATATTGATATTCTGAGGAAGGGAAAGAGATTGAATTTATTTTATTTTGCAGGAGATTGATTTTACATGGCAATCCCTACATTTCTGTTTAGTGGAAAGTATGTAGCCTTTATCCAATGAAAGAATGGGAAGAAGCCCGTTATGTGTCTTAGCACACATGACATGCCTGCTAATACAAGATTAACTCAGAGTGCAATCCAATGGGTATGCCTGTAACTAGGGATGTAACCGCTCGCCTCTCTGTGGCGAGCCGGCCGCGACGGTCCCGTCGCGTCACTTCCAGCTGGCCAGAAGTGATGCGACAGGACTCCGCGCCGGTGCGATGGGACCCCGCGCTGTGTCTTTTCCGTAGAAACCAGGGCAACAGGGCTTAAAATAGCCCTGTTGCCCTGGTTTCTATGGAAAAGACGCAGTGCGGGGTCCTGGGGCGCCGGCGCAGGGTCCTGTTGCATCACTTCCGGCCAGCCAGAAGTGACGCGACGGGACCGGCGTGGGCGGCTCGAGCGGCGTGGAGAATTGCTCCGTGCCACTGAGAATCGACCGGTGGGGGCCCCCCGGTGAGGTGAGGTGAGGTGAGGTGGACGCCCCCCCCCCGGTACGTATACACCCCTACCTGTAACTCTCCTGAACTCGAAGGATTATGGACATCCTGTGCAGGGCAAAGGTCGCCTCTGTGCTCCTCCCGCTCTGCAAACCAATTAGATGGCTGATTTCGGCTGTCTAACTGGCGGTTTGGGCGGGGAGGGAAGGAGGCTGAGGCGCCGCCAGGATACATTGTAGCTTGGCAGCGTTGGTCTCTTCCCCTCTCTGCACCCTAAACCCTTTCTCTGAGGTCGCTCTTATGATCTTGGATAAGGTGTGGTTCCTTACGCGCTGGCTGCGAATGCGATGGGGAAGAAGGCGCCCCGATTGCGGAGCCCCAGTTCCGAATTCGGAGCTGTTTTCTGACATTGGAGGTGGCACTCCGAAAAATCCTATGGCCCTCTAGATACTTTCTAGGGGCAATAAGAATACAGTATCTTACAGTATTCTTACAATAGAATACTGTAAGATACTGCCCATCTTACAGTATGGACATTGTATGATGTTGAATCTATTTGATATTATTGTTTATATAGTGACATTATTGTACATCCATGTTAGCACTTGCACTAATTAATTCACTTCTGAACTTTATAGCATGGCTTTTTCTGAAGAGGCAGTGGTTTCGTCCCTGGTTTCGTCCCCAATCCTTCTAAGTTCTGAGAGGTTAAGGGTGGAATCCTGTGCATGTTTAGACAGAAAAAACCCCCTACAATTCCAAGTATGCTCCAGCCAGCATGCATTTTTGTAGCATGGCTGGCTGGAGGGATTCTGGGAGTTGTAGAACTTTTTTCTGTCTTAACATGCGCAGGATTGCTCCCTAAGCGAATAACCCTTTGTGGGTTGTTTCTTTCAAAGTAATGTGATTACAGACTAAGGGAAACATGGTGACAGGCAATGTGAATGCTCCCAACACTGAACCTTTGTGGTGGTGGTGGGAACGTGGAAATCAAAATGTGGGTTGAACTAATAAGTACATTACTATAATCCACAGTTGTTGGATTATATTATATAGTGGTTAGGGTGTTGGACTAGGACTCGGGAGATCTGGGTTCTAGTCCCCGTTCGGCCATGAAACTCACTGGGTGACTTTGGGCCAGTCACTGACTCTCAGCCTAACCTACCTCACAGGGTTGTTGTGAGGATAAAATGGAGAGGAGGATGAGGATAATGTAAGCCGCCTTGGGTTCCTTGCAGGAAAAAAGGCGGGGTATAAATATAATAAATAAATAAATAAATAAAATGAAAAAAGCCAATTCAAGATGGCTTTGGAGTCTAACAACCCAAAAAGGGTCAGCTTCGTAGTAGTTCAACTATGGAGGGCATATCATTTTGCACTATTTCCCCCCTTTCTAAAAGGTTGAAATTGCTTAGTTATTGGTAGTAAGAGCTTTAAACTAAAATATGCTGGTATTTTGGTCCCACCCACCCACCACTGGAATGTGGCCCCTGAGAGCTTCTCCAAAACTGAATTTGGCCCTCAAGCTGAAAGAGGTACGACACCCCGATCTAGCCCAGTAGAGTCCATTCTGGTTGGCTTCAGTTTGCCAAAATCTCAGGCTGAAGTCCTTCCCAGTCCTGCTATCTCAGGCCCTTTAACTAGAGATGCCATATTTCAAACCTGGGGCTTTTTGCATGCAAAGCATGTGTTCTTTCACTCACCTATGGTTCCTCCCCTCTGCTCTGTGTTGTACAATACTTACTTCCCAGTCTCTTTCAGTCTACGTAATGTACAGTTTGCAACCATTGCCACTTCGCTAATCACAGTGCATTTCCTAGGACATTAGTGATTGTCTGAAAAGGACTGTGCCCCCCTCACAAACATATATTTAGAATAACGATTCCCATTCTGAAAATTATTATTATTATTATTAATATTATTATTATTAGCCAGTTGGTGAGTTACAAAAATACATTTCCCTTCTTGTTAATACTATTTAGGAATGTAATGTGAGAGATGGTTGGAAAATGCCTTAAGAGTCATAGTGGCTGAAATTTGATTTCAGAGTTTAGGGCAGGGGTGTTGAGCCTCAGGCCCAGGAGCCAAATCTGGCCTACCTGGTGTCCCAATCTGGTCCTCTGCAGCTCCCCAGGTGGCCCCACCCTTCCTCTGACCCCACCCCCTTTCCCCCAGCCACTGATTATTTGCTGGTTTCCTGGCTTTTGTGCACCCCTCTCACCATTCTAAAAGGTTGAAATGCCTTTTCCAAGGCGTAGTTACTGGCAGCAAAGGCTTTAAGCTAAAATATGCCTGTATTTTTGGCCCTGCCCCTTTTGCCTTCTGTCCCGCCCACCACTGGAATGCAGCCACTGAGAGAACATTTCTGAAATTGAATTTGGCTCTTGGGCTGAAAGACGTTTGACATCCTTGGTCTAAGCAGTTTTCTGAAAGTCCAGATATACATTACTGACAGACTCCTCCTTACCTACATTATTTATCGACATCCAAAAATTCTAATAGTATTGCTTCGCAACATCGTTGTTGACTCTTCCTTAGGATAAAATGTTTGGCTAGCTTGTTCTTAAGGTACTTTGTTCTTAGGCTACTTTTACTACTTACTATTACTAAGAAAAGGACAGTCAAACATTCTTCCATTTATCCATAAGTGTAGAGTATTAATATTCAGAATATTGGTCAAGTGCATTGTTTTGTCTATGGCAGTTAGGATTACCTGATTTTAAGAGTCCTGAATACTTAATACTGATCGTCATAGATCTACATAGAACAATGGCTTTTGCTTATTTTAGAAACCTCCAGTTGTGTAGTCTATGGAGCAGCCACCACAGTTATACAAAAGCTAGATAATATAGAGTGTGATCTTTTTACATGTCTACTCTGAAGTAATTCAGTTGAACTTACTCCCAGGTGTGTATAGGTTTGCAGCCCTAGTTACATAGAAGGCTTATTTTAAATTCTTGTTTGGCAATCCTGGGGGCAAGTGGAACTCCAGGGAAGGAACTGAAATAGTATTTCTCAATATGCCTGATGTGGTTGTGAAAGGCATGGATATGAGCCTGACAATTTTAACAACTGACACTTGCAACAATTTGGAGATGTTATTATGAATGATACTATTTGAATGATATCGTCTGATCATTTGTTTAGTTTGTAAATGATCTAACCTGCATATCTGAATTGATATTGTCTCTATATCATACATGATAGATGGGTCAGAAAAGCACCCAAAATTCTTGAAGAGCACACAATCAAATCTTAAGTAATCCTTCATATTTCTACAGTGTCTGGCATCTTCAAAGTGCTGTGTGAGAATTGAACTATACATTCAGAAATATCATATGGTGTATATAGCCTTAGCACTGCATCACTTCAGATTGCTGGGTACATTTTCAGAGTTTGAATACTCTCCTACTTAAAATACTCTCCTACTAGTTCTACATAAAGAACCAGTGTACTAAGGAGAAGATGAGACTTACACCTTCCTCTTGACATACTAACTTTCTATAGGAAGAGGTGCTTTTTTTAAAACAGGAGGGACTTGGCATTGAGTGGTGTGATTATTCATACCCACCTCCTTTGTAAATGACATCTTTGATGCTTTTTGTGTTTTTCTCATGAGCATCTAACACTTCAGAAACAAAAGAAAACAATAGTGTTAACTTAGTTAAGTGCAGAGTTAGGGTGCAAAGTTAACAATGTAAACACTCAAAAGCAAAGAAATTTATAATGAGAAACTGTCATCATTGATACATGGCAAAACTTACTACCATGGTAGGGCAATACATTTCTAAAACCTGAGTTTAAGCAGAAATCATTCTATAGATTTCTTAGGCAGGTGTAACAGATGGTAGGAATAACACAGTGCTTTACTTGATTGAAACTAAAACCATGGAGGCTAATGTAGGATGTGTTTACACATGTGCAATGGATGCTAAAGAAGAAAGGAGTTTTTGGTCCAGCATTGAGGAAGCTGCCTTATACCAAGTCAGACCATTGGTCTACCTAACCCGGATTCGTCTTCACTGATTGGCAGCAGCTTTCCAGGATTCAAGACAAGAGTCTTTTCCAGTCCGACCTGGGGATGCTAGGGAGAGACCTTTTGCTTGTAGGGAATGTGCTATGCCATTGAGCTGTAGCCCTTGAATATCACTGGTTGGTTGAAGCGTTGTTTAGATTTTAATACAATTATATGTAAAAATTTTTAGTGATGATTGGCAGTCTACTAATTGTGTGTGTGTGAACTTTTAAAAACTGGAATATATATGCTGTATGTCAAATAGGTGCAGTAGCTGGCTACTTTATTAATGCCAGCTGCAGAATTTGTTTTCTGTACTCCCTGGTTGCAATGTCTATCAATCCTTTTTAAAATGGAGTAGTTTATCTGTTGACTGTTATACTTCAGTATTTCCTATTTGCTGGCTCTGAATTGTACTTCTGAATAGCTGTCTTGCTAGTGTCTGTGCCATGTAATCTTGTCTACCCCTATAGCTTGAGGGGCATCCAGATCTCTGAGTAATCACATGTCCTGATAATAGGAAGTTCTGTTTACTTGGGGCTATATACTGGAAACATGAGTATAACTGAGGGCGCAATCCTATGGCAGATAGATGCTATGTGACTGGCCATAGGAAAAGTTGGGAGTCCCAGCTCCGACTTCGGAAAAGCCCTCCAAGGTCGCAGCTGGGACTCCAACTTTGAAGCGCCCTCCCTCCGCCCTTGCAGCCAGCACGGTTCTTTCTGCACTGGCTGCGGCTTTGAAGATGGAAGGCTGACTTTGGAGCTGGCATTGGGAGGGGGGGTGTTCCGGGGGTGGGGGAGGGCAGGAGCGAGGCTCCGTCAGGATACGAGGAATCCCTGCGGTCCCTCAGCCCCTCCTCCTCACGAGCAGGAGTAAAACTGCTTTTGGAGGGCAAGGGAAGCGCGGAGGCAATAATTTCCTCCGTGCTCTTCCCACCTTCCATTGGATGCCCGTAATCCTCTGAGTTCACTGGAGTTTGCTTACATTGGATTGTGCTGTAAGAGTTATAGATGATGGAACCATGATAATTTATGGTAATGTGTGCTCCATGAGAGATGGAGCACACATTACTATAAACAACTGTGGGTTCAAAGGAGTTGTTTAGTATGTTTGGGCTCAGACCCCACCTCTCCTTGTACTCAGTCTTTTGGAAACGTTACTTGTCCTTTGCCACGCCTCCCATGGCAGCCATCTGTGGTGTTGCCCAGAACCATTTCTCAAATTGCCAAATGTGCCCATGGCACAAAAAGGTTGTCTACCCTTGGTGTATGCATTTTATGTGTGTTTGGGGTCTTATCCATCCTGCTTTTCTCTTACTTTTGTATCTAAGCCTGCTTTTCTTTTTTTCAACTAATTTGTTACAATCAAGCATATTTTCTATATGTTACTTGGCCGTGTGTCCATTTTGTACAAGCCAGTGGAGCACCTTATTAGAAGTTGCCACTTGTATGAGAATCTAATGAGTTCAGCGGCTGTGCACCAAACTAGAAGCAAATCATCTTGGCAGCTGATTCCTGAAACTGCACCTGGAAGACATGCCTTGGGATTTTGCTGCTAATGGCTTGGCCAACCCTCATTGTCACTGGAACTGAAACATGGCAAACTAAGCCTCATGAGATTTGATGCATGTCCTAGAGTACTTGTCACTTTAATTCACGCCGAACATGCTTTGCTTCACTTGTTGTGTCACGTTGTTTCCGCTTTTTTAGCTCTCTCTTTTTTTCTTCCTGGCCATCGAGCTAGCTCTTGGATCCTCGCTGGCTATTCTTATTTTGTAAGCAAGAGTCTGCATTTATTACATAATATAATGCTGTGCAGCATCAGTTCTGCCAGAGGGACCTGTTAGGATGGAGAGTTTTTCACCTCAAAGGCCTTATTCTCATAGTCATTTTGAGTGTGCTGATGTCAGCACACTTTGGACAGATTTAGTGGATTTTTGTCATTTAAACTACCCTTATGAACGCTCCAGCGCATGCTCAATTTGAGACTTGTCACAATCTGGTTCTATTAGCTTTTCAACAATTTTTTAGAAAATGATAAGTCATGATCTAGATGTGTGTTGGAGCATTTATAAGACTGGGCCACTAAGCCAACATACCGTATATGCTGATGTTCTCAGCGATTGTCAAGAAGAAGTTGCTTAAGTGCCCTTGTCAAACTCATTGGAAACCAAATATTTATAAACCATGTATACAGAGAGCTGTTCTGACCCCTGGCAACATAGACACAATTCTAGCAGTCATCTTTCCTAATGCTAAAGGTGCTTTTCATGGATAGGACATTCAACCACGTGTGCTGAAATGAGCCATATTATAGATGTTCAAATGAGAAATTGATAAAATAAGTTTTTCTTACTGCAGGCTTGTGTTCTGATGTGCTGTGTTTTTCTTATATTGCCTGTGCTTTCGTCTTACAAATCCCTATCTGCATCTCACTTGGCGATTTCTGTGGAAGATTGGTACCTGGAATCCTCAGCAGCTGTCAGAATAGATACAGCAAGTGTGGCAATACAAAAAGATATATATGCAGAAGTGACTTTGCCACTTGCCTTGCTTTGATGTTTTAACAAATCTTGAATTACAAATTAGAATGGCTGAAGGATTCAGGAACAGATTTCACAACAGAAGTACTATTAGTGAGGAATTTTTTGATACCTTTCAATTTTTAAAAAAAAATCTCAAAAGGGTGAATTCTAGCATTGTTCTTTCTGCCAGCATCAAGTGACTTCTTACCATGAAGAGCTACATGGAACAAAATCACGTGAAATGCCCATTGTGGATTAGGATGTTGGCCAACATGAACGTAGCATGAAGATTTGCTGTATTTGTGTTCCTCTATGGTCTCATTGCATTGTGGATTATTCTCCCACAACTCAGATTCACACATGCACATTCCCACCCAGCAGACTGTAAGATGCACAAGATCATTGTGCATCCAGTCACTATTCGGCCTGAAGTTCCACTTGCAGTATGGAGGATATGATGATCTTAATTGTTCTATGTTGTTCTGATACCTCCCACAGCTGTAAAACCTTTTCAGAAACATGTTGGATGATATAAATATTTACAGGCAGCACAGAGGCAAAATTCCGGCTCTGTTGAAGTCACTTAAAAATGGCTAATATCAAAGGCATACAAAAAAAATTATGTGCAAGAACCTTGGGATGTCCGTGGCTTGAGGATGCCGTCAGTTATCCTCAGCTCTCACCCCGTGTGATATGTTCCTAATTAAACATCTCCAGGATATCTATTACGTACAGTCATGCCTTGGATTGAGAGCATAATTCGTTCCGGAAACGTGCTTGTAATCCAAAACACTCTTATATCAAAACGAAATCACCCCCAAAAAATTTGTACAGAGATTTTTAATTTAAGCCGTACTACAGTACTTGTATTGCAAGACATCGCTTGTATATCAAGTCAAAAATAAATAAATAAATATTTAAAAATTTGCTTGTCTTGCAAAACGCTCTCAAACCAAGTTACTTGCAATCCAAGGTATTACTGTATATTTATGCTGCTTAATGCCGTTTGCTTTCATTTGTAAATGCTCAGTCCTGGAATGATCTTTGATACAGAACTTGATGACTGCTGTTGCTGTGGGTTAACTTCTGCTGTATTGCTTCACAGGCTGCCTGCTGTCACCCGGGAAGATCATGAAACGAGGTCGACTTCCCAGCAGCAGCGAGGATTCTGACGACAATGGCAGTAAGTGCTCCTTTTTGTTGTGCTTGGATCACACCAGGATTATGAGTTTGTTGAAAACACCATTTTTAATGTGGCACTTTAAATAACAAAGGTGTTTTGCGTATCAGCTGGATAGAGTGTTAATATGAAAAGGCTTTGCTAAAATCAAACAGATTTCAATAGATGAACAGCAGAAAGGCATCCCAAGGCTTTACTACTGATTACACAGCATGGAATAATTCAACTCTACTTTAAAACAACAACAAAAAGTAAAGCTCTGTTTTGGTACAAAGTGTTCAAGAGAATGTATACAGCATCCATTACAAATGTCAGATTTTCAGTTTGTAATGAGATCAGAGTTTGATTTGAGGCTGCTTGTTAATTTCACCTTTTTTGCCTGCATGCCACAGATGAGAGTACATAATACTCCTGTTTTGATATGAACTTTTTATATGTAAAGTAAACCCCTTAACACATAGGAAAATGATCTAGTGTTCTTGTTTTGGTTAGTGCTACTGTGGAGCACTAACATTCAATAGAAAGAGTGTGATTTATGATGCTGTTTCTCAAGTGGTGGCTTGTGCGAGCTTTTGTGGATGGCTCACAAAAGTGGCTGTGATGAGACCATGACAGAAGGTTCTTGGAGATAAAGTGGCTTTTGCCTCAAATGGTGGGAAAGAGTGACACAGTTTTGGAAGACAACATTTCCTGCTGAATATTTGTTAATTGGGGACTCGTTTATTTAAGGTACCAACATGCATCTCCCAGCCCAGGTTGTGTTCAAACTGAAATGCTGCTGTTTACTGTCACATGAGATATAAAAAGTAATAGATTGTTTTGGGCAATGTTTGTAAAACAGGAGTGTAGATTGGGAGCCTGTGGACAGGGACTGATTTCTTTTTATCTCTGTTCAGCTTTTAGAATATGTTTGGTGCTTTTCCAAAACCACATGTCTCTTAATACCTCATTTAATATTTGTAAGTGTGCATGTTTTCTTCAGCTCTTTAAATGCACTTTTGTAATATTACAGGAAGAGTTGACAGTTAAGGTGGATTTGTATGTCTGTGTTGATTTTTGTACCTATTGCATGACTGGTCATATAAAGCTGCTGTTTACACACTGACTCCCCCTGGGAGAAGTCTTCACAAGAATGTGTGGGCAATATGAGTTGTAGTAAGTTTTGCCTGGGGTGAGCTTATCGCCAGGAGAAATGAGCCTGAATCCGTCCATAGAGACTCATTTTCCTTTCTGTGCAAAAAAACAAGATTTTGTGCACCAGAGCTTGCTATTAGAGCCATTGCAAACTCTGCTTACTAATCATAAAGCTATGCAGACGTTTAAGATTTTAGGAAGCTTTTCATGGCACCTGGTTTGAGGACCTATTCACATATTAGGGGTTTTATAATATTTAAGTGACATATAAATATAATAAATAAATCAATAATCAAGATGGCATGATGAGAATCTGGTCTTCTGCAGGCAATGAAGTGATCATATGAATGCTTCATTAAATTGCAGTGCCTGCTTAAGCCACTTCTGGCAGCTTTGCAGTGATACGGTAAACATTAGATATGTTTTGAGTTGAACTTCAGGAACACAGGAAGCTGCCTTATACTGAGTCAGACCATTGGTCCATCTAGCCCAGTATTGTCGGCATTCGGCACCCAGTATTGTCGGCACTGACTGGCAGTGACTCTCCAAGGTTTCAGGCAGGGTTATTTCCTGCCTTACCTGGAGATGCCGGGGATCGGACCTGAGGCCTTCCACATGCAAAGCACATGCAAAGCACTTCGCAGATAAAATCGATCGGATTAGGAGTGGGATTTCGTACGTTGTGGACACAGGAAGTGAGTGGGAGGAGGCCAATTACAGACCGGTTTTGTGGGATCGGTTTCAGCTTCTTCCTTCTGATGAAGTGGACAAGGTGCTTTCATCTGTGAGGCCGACCACCTGCTTGCTTGATCCTTGCCCGTCCTGGCTCATCATGAGCTGCAGGGAGAGACTGGGTGAGGGGATCAAGGCGGTGGTGAATGCCTCCCTCGAGGAGGGAGTGATGCCATCAGCCCTGAAGGAGGCAGCAATAAGACCGCTTCTAAAGAAGCCCCCTTGGATCCCCAGGATCTACACAACTTTTGCCCAGACTCCAATTTACCATTTCTGGGCAAGGTGATCGAGCGGGTGGTGGGTGCTCCGTTGAGGGCACACTTAGATGAAGCCGATTATTTAGATCCATGCCAGTCAGGCTTCAGGCCTGGACATGGGACAGAAACAGCCTTTGTCGCCTTGGTGGATGATATGAGGAGGGCCTTGGATAGGGGCGAATGCTCCTTTCTAGTCCTCCTCAATCTCTCGGCGGCTTTTGATACCGTTGACCACGGTATCCTCCTGGACCGTCTGGAGGGGTTGGGCTTAGGAGGCACTGTATTGCAGTGGTTCCCGTCCTTCCTCTCTGGAAGGTAACAGAGGGTGGTTCTCGGGGAGGAGGCTTCGGCCCCTCGGCCACTCACTTGTGGGGTGCCGCAGGGTTCCATCCTCTCCCCGATGTTATTTAACATCTACCTAAAGCCACTGGGAGCTACCATCAGGAGGTTTGGGGTGCGTTGTCATCAATATGCAGATGACACACAGCTCTACCTCTCCTTTAAGTCCTCACTGAGGTTGGCTCTTGAGACCCTGTCCAAGTGCCTGGAGTCAGTGGGTGGCTGGATGGGAAGGAACATGCTGAGGCTGAACCCCGACAAGACCAAGGTACTTCTGGTGGGAGACAAGGGGAGGTTAGGGGATGTTGACCTGGTACTGAATGGGGTACATCTACCCCTGAAAGACCAGGTCCACAGCTTGGGAGTCATGGGGGTCCACAGTTTAGACTCCCAGCTGTCCATGGAGGCTCAAGTGTCAGCTGTTAGCTGGGCGGCGCTGTATCAACTCCATCTGATACGGCAGCTGCGCCCCTACCTTCCTAATCATCTGCTCCCATCAGTGGTTCATGCCTTGGTCTCTTCTCGCCTAGAGTACTGTAATGCACTCTACGTGGGGTTACCCTGGAAGACGGTTCAGAAGCTACAAGCTGGTACAGAACGCGGTGGCTCGCCTGGTTAAAGGCAGCTGCCGGTGAGATCACATTATTCTGGTGCTCAAGGAGTTGCACTGGCTACCAGTTGCTTGCCGAGCCAAATTCAAGGTGTTGGTTTTGACCTTTAAAACCCGATACGGCTCCGGTCCAGCTTATCTCATGGAGCGCCTCCAGCAACATCAAGTAGGCTGCTCAACAAGTCTGCCACAGACAGCCTTCTCCTTGTCCCATCAGCCAGAGCATCCAGGCTGGTGGGGACTAGGAAGAGGGCCTTTTCTGTGGCGGCCCCCAAGTTATGGAACTCCCTCCCCAGTGACCTTCGCCATGCCCCCTCCCTGATGAACTTCCGATGGGCTTTAAAACATGGCTTTTCAGGCAGGAATATGGGGTGGGTTAGGGTTTTTTTTGTTTTTTGTTTTTTTTAAACCTCTTATATTGTTTTAATTGTGTTTTAATTGTGTTTATTATATTTGTCCTGACTGTACATCGCCCAGGGTGGCTGGGTGACCGGCCAGATGGGCGATTTAGAAATATGATAAATAATAAATAAAATAAATGTGCTCCACAACACGGCCCCTCTCCAAGTTACGGCCTTTGGTGAAGTAATTGCATAACTGAAACATCGTCTGCACAGATATCCATTTATTTATTTATTTATTTATTTATTGTCTTTATATCCCACCTTTTTTCCTGCAAGGAACTCAAGGTGGCTTACATAATCCTCCTCCTCCTCCTCCTCTCCATTTTATCCTCACAACAACCCTGTGAGGTAGGTTAGGCTGAGAGTCAGTGACTGGCCCAAAGTCGCCCAGTGAGCTCCATGGCCGAATGGGGACTAGAACCTGGATCTCCCGAGTCCCAGTCTAGCACTCTAACCACTACGCCACACTGACTCTCTTAGGTGCATATTCTCCATCGGGAGCTCTGAAGAGATTACGGGCTTTCACTCATGCTTCAAAAGAAAGAGGAGGTTGGGGAAGAGAGCAAGAGAATTTGCATAAAATAGGCTATCAGGACACTGGGTGTCTCTTCCTTCTGGACACTGAGCCTAGTATAGTTTGGTAGAACACATGTAAGAAAGGCATTAGGCAGCAGCTTTGTTGATAGCTGCCTTGAGTACCGTTTTTGACAGAAATTAAATAAAATTATGTGCGTGTGGCAATTAAATGTATGTATTTATTTATTTAATTTATTAATAATACTTATATACCACTCAATAGAAAAAATATCTAAGCTGTTCACATATAAATAATAACAATAGTTGTGCACAGAAAGGAAACATCCTACTGATTGCTCTGAACCCTTCCCCACTTGGGTGCCTGGGGCACTGAATGAAAGTGTTGGCACCAGTAAGCTCAGCCTCCAGAGCTTCAGCTTGCCTGATCTCTCCTTGCCACAGCTTAAAATGACACGTGCTGCTTCCTGCAATCAGTCATAGCTGGAGGAGCCCACACATTAAAACTCCCCAGTAACACAGGACATAGTGGAGCTGTGAGTTCTCTTACAGGTCCAGCTACCATATCAGTCTAAATTCTCCAAAGGGCACAGTGTGGATCCATCTGAACCCTTAGCTTGGGTCAGGGGCTTAGGGCCCAAGGGGAGAAAAGTCTGAAAAAAATCAAACTGGAGCTGTGGTGGGTCGTCCTTGAATTTCTCTTTTTGATCTGATGGCAGGGTACACTCTTGCCTCTGCCTTAAGAAGCACCAGCCCTCTCGCAGGCAGGGCTGCAACACCTGACCCCACAGGCATAAAAGAGCCTATGGGGAGATAAATGGGGATAATCCTCTGCTTCCTTGGGATCCATTAGTTGTTCTCCTCCTCAAAAACATAAAACATTGTGGGAGGTGCAGTCCTTCCAGGCACTACCAGTTCCTGCTCGTAATAACTCTACTGTGATGGGAGGATCTTGTGGTCAGCTTCTTGGTACATTCCTAAGGGGCAGTGCTGGAGAGCCAGTGTGGTGTAGTGGTGAGAGTGTTGGACTGAGACTAAGGAGATCCAGGTTCTAGTCCCTACTTGGCCATGACACTCACTGGGTGACTTTGGGCCAGTCACTGACTCTCAGCTTAACCTACTTCACAGGATTGTTGTGAGGATAAAATGGAGAGGAGGACCATGTAAGCTGCCGGGTTCCTTGCAAGAGGAAAAAAGGTGGGATATAAATGTAATAAACAAACAGCCTGGGCAAGTTTCTAAACTGTTTTCCTGCTCCTTAAGCAAAAAATGAGCTCCATTGCTCAGCATGTCAGTTTGATTTTGTTAATAGGTCCTACCCTTGAATAGAAAATAGAATAGAAAATAGCTTTTCTAGCTCTCTATGCAATTAATATCACTTTCATAAAATCTGTCTTCTGAGTTCCGAATGATATGTAACTTCTGTTATTTGGTTTAAAAACAGAAAGGCATGTATGTTGTGAATCAGTGGTAGCAGTGACATTTTGAAAAATGTCCAAATAACTGAATTACTTCTTCTCTGTTTGTATGATTTGTGTAGCTCTCAGAGGTATTACATCTGTTTTAAACTAAATTTCATAGATAGATCATAGAGCTGGAAGGAGCCTACAAGGCTATCGAGTCCAACCCCCTGCTCAATGCAGGAAACTAGAGGAGGGGTCTCCCATCCAAATAATAACCAGGCCTGACCCTGCTTAGCTTTCCACGCTCAGATAAGCTGAGCCAGCATAATGAATGTACATCTTCTGGGACGGAAGGTGCTATTGAAGACAAAGTGTTCTGGGGCCCTCTTGGCATTTTAAATCATGGGAAAAACTTAAAAGCTTGGTTTTTGATTAGCATTGTATGCCCTAATTGTGTGAATGGGGGAACATGTGCTGAGGCACTAAAGAAGAGATGTATTGATGTTTGAGAAGGTTTATCAGTACTGGCCGGATGCAGGTCTAAGCTGTTATCCTTTTTAGGCAAATTGCAGTTGAAAGCAGAATCCTCCAACAAGAGCATGGGCAACGCAATCCAATGAGGCTGCCCGTAACCCTCTGAACTCCGAGGATTACTGGCATCCTATTCAGGGCGGGAGGAGCATGGTGGATAGGATTGCTGCTGCGCCCCTCGCCCTAAAAACATTTAGACGGCTGATTTCAGCTGTGTAGATACTTTACATCTCCTCATGAGGAGGAAAGGCTAAGGCACCGCCTGGATTCTAGACGGTCTTCCATGTTCGGGTCCCAGCCGGGGTGGAAAGAATCGCGCCGGCTACAAGGTGGGGGGGCACTCTGTGGTGCTGCGACCTCAGAAGGGATTTCCGAGGTTGCAGCGGTGACTATGCCCCATCCTGTGCTCCTCCCAGACATAGGATTGCGCCCTAAATGAATTATTGGGGCTACATGTGTTAATTACCCTAGTTGATACTGAGATGCCACATTCAAAGAATCTAGAATTCTGTGTTTTAAAAGTAACAAGTCATACAAATGAAATACATTATGTAGATTTGCTTGTTGTTTTTTTAATTGCTTTTGGCATGTTTATTTTGTTGTTATGGACTGGTGAAGAATTGATGCTTAAGTCAATAATAGTGAGAACTGTTGACTGAATCAATACATTGATTGATTGATGAAGAGAGTTTGAGAGCTATGCTGAATCTTGGATTTTCGGCCCCTCGCTATTGGAAAGTAAATCCAGACTAGGTTTAATTTGTACATATTTTTCAGTAAATAACTGCATGAGTGCAAAGATTTCCTGTCAATGGGGAGAGAAGACGTTTTAAGGAAAATGGAAGAAAGCCACCTCTGTCTTGTCCAGAAAGCACCAAAAGCAGTTTTCCTTTGCCCTGTGTTTTTATTACATATATAACCAATCCTCCTTCTAAGGCAGTGTTCTCCAACCTTGGGTCCCTAGATGTTTTTGGCCTACAACTCCCAGCATGCTCCAGCCAGCTATGCTGGCTGGGGCATGCTGGGAGTTGTAGGCCAAAAACATCTGGGGACCCAAGGTTCGAGAACACTGTTCTAAGGACAGCATAGTGATGAAAAAGATGGGTTTGTAGCTTTATAGCAGGAATGATGAACCCCTTTCAGCCCGAGGGCTGAATTCCATTTTGGAGAAGCTAATTGGGGGGTGCATTCCAGTGGTGGGCGGGGCCAAAGGCAAAAGGGGTGGGACCAAAAATATCGGTGGAATTTAGCTTAAAAGCTCTTTCTGCCAGTTAGTAAGCCTTAGGAGAGCCATTTCAGCCTTTTAGAATGGGGAAAATACTGCACAAAAGCTGGGGAACAAGCAAAAAAAAATGGTTGGGGGGAAAGGAGGTGGGGCAGGAGAAGGGGGTGGGGTCATCTTGGGAATCCTGGAGGGTCGGATTAGGACCCACAGTGGGCTGGATTTGGGCCCTGGGCCTGAGGTTCTGCACCCCAGCTTTAAAGGTACTTAGTGTTAAAGACAAAAGCTCTATTCATTGTTCCTTGAGGTGTTTATGATTCTGTAAATTAGCCATCCCTGACCTGGTGCCTTTCCAGATGTGTTGGACTACAACTCCCATCTTCCCCACTAAATCGCCAAATGCTCTGCTCTGTATTTAATTCTTTTGACAAGCATAGCTTCTCAGATCTCTATCCTATGCACTTTTAGTTAGAAGTAAGTTCATTAAAACCAGTGGGCGGGTTCACACGTCATACCAACCCACCCTAGCAATAAGCCGGTGAGTTGGTTGTTGCGAGAACAACCCATGGTGCACCGGACAGATGATTGGGCTCACCGTGGGTTGTCACCCTGCTCCTTCCCCCTTGGTCCACCAGCTGGCATCCCAGGGGACTTTGTGGTTCAAGCCGCTCTCCCCTCTGCGATTGGGAGCCATTTTAGCCCCCACAGCTTCCCCCTGTTTTTACCTTCCCCTACCCTGGAGCTTTCTTTTTGTCAACTCCATTTTGAGCCACTGACAGCCTCTCCGAAGTGCCCAAGCTGCACATTGGAGGGACTGTCAGTGGTTCACCACCCCTTTTTTATTTTATTTTATTTGCGTCCCAAATATGCTCAAATAGTTTTGTTAATTAAAATTTTTTTTAGCTGGAATAGTGCAATTCTGGAGCTCACGTTGTGCACATTTCTGCAGCTGCAAAAACGGGAAGCCTCGCCTGGGTGATGTCCTTGGGGGGTACCTGCTAACAAAATGCAGCAGGTACCAACCATGGATATTGACCCAGAGAGGGTCCCAATAGGTGGTTTGTTTTTTTTGCACTTTGCTTTGTCTTGACAGCTGTCAGAAGGTGAGCTGTCAATTCAAAGCAAAGTCACGAGTAATCTTTGCTCGTGAAAAGGGGGTGGAGGGATTTATCCCCCCTTCGCACTGGGATCCTCAGGGTTTTTTGTGTTCCCCTGATAGATCCCAATACCCCCAACTTTTCCACCCATTCCTAAGACTCTAGGTGCTTGGGAAGCTGGAAAAATGCAGCCCACCCCTTTTTACTGGAGCATGGAGGTTTGACAGCTAGCTATCAAAACTCCAGTTCCTTTTAAAAGGGTTTTTTTCGGCAGGGCTCCCCATGGTTTCTTCACAGGAACATAAGCAGTACCTCCCAGGATATTACCCAGGTGAGGCTTCCCATTTTCACACCCTCGAAAATGTGCAGAACTGCACCTCCGGAATTGCGCAATTCCAGCTAAAAATCTTTTTTTAAAAAAAAAATTAACCAAGTATTTGTGCACTTTGGGGCGCTTTTTTTTTTTTTTTTAAAGAAAAAGAGGTGGTGAACCACTGAGAGCCCCTCCAATGTGCTACTTGGGCACTTTGGAGGGGCTGTCAAAACGGAGATTGCAAAAAGTTATATCTCTAGGGGAAAATGGGTAAAAGTTGGGGGAAGCCGCAGTGAGCCAAAACTGCTTCCGATCGCAGCATGCGGGGTGCAGCAAGCCAGTGATGGTCGCCCCACCATGCTGCTTGGGTACTTGTAGGGTAGCTGGCACTGGAGGTGGCCACGGTGAGCTCGGGAAGAGCAGGAGGGTGTTTTTGCTGCTCTTGCTGAGCACCTTGCTGGCCACACGACTTTACCCACGGTGGGATCAGCCGTCCAGGTTTGGATGACATGATAATCCGCTGTGGGTAAAAGAACCCCTAGAACAGCTCATGGGTTCTCAATGTGGCTTGTTTGAAAAAACCAAAAACAAGCCTCCATGAGTGAACAGAGCTGGGTTTGGATGACATGACAACTAACCATGCCTCCTTGCCCATGGTGGGTTTTTGTGTCGTGTGAACCAGGTCAGTGAGACTGACCGCCAAACGACATTTTGGGAATAGAAGTGTTAGATCAGTCAAGAATGACTTCCATTTTTTGGTCTGAGGTTTCTTGTATAGTTTCTGATTCTATTTTCTTCCATTTCTAGACTTGTCAGGAGGTGTGTGTGTGTGTGTGTGTGTGTGTGTGTAGGATCCATTTATTTCACCCCTTTGTTTCCCTTTTTTATATCTTTTCAGTCTTCTGCCTCACTACTCTTCTGAGGCAGGATATAAGAGAAGAGAAAGCAAAGAAGAAAAAACAAAGGGGTGCAGTAAGTGTGGAAGGAGGACTTTCAAGAAGACAATGGGCAGTATCCTACACTGCCCCTGGACTTGAGGAACAGACTGCTAACGCAGCAGGAGCTAGCGGTTCCTGAAACAACCGAAAATAAGCAGCAATGCTAGTTTCTGGAACCAGGCAGGTGAGCGGAGCTCAAAGAAGCTTATTCCAGGAACCACTAGATCCTGTTGCGCTACCTGCCTGTTCTGCTGGCACAACAGGACTAGCAGAGATGCAGTGGCAATATAGGATACTGCCATATATCTTATAATTAGGGAAAAATCAATAAAATAGTTTTGATCAGTACTGAGGAAGAATCTGCTCTCTTGAGAATGCTTCCCTCTTCCTCTTGACTGGTAGCATGCTTCATGCTCTTAAGCCGCATTGAACTCTGTGGTCCTGCAGTTTTACAGTGTAATAATGCTCTCTCTGAACTAATTGGCAAATCCCTAGTGGCTTTAATGGCAGAGAGTTCCTGGCTTTTAAACTGTTCATTCTGAGGTTGGGGGCTTTTCAGTAATGGGTGTTCTGTGGCCAGGTATTTTAGCACCAAACTGAACTCTGGTTGTGCATAATTCTAAATTTGCTTGTATGTTAAATGCACAAAGTAATTCCACAATGCCCACTCTAATAAAAGTGAAACATGAAGTCGAAGATAAAGGGAAGTGCAGCAAATTCGTTGAGACCTGATGGAATAAGGTAAATAATTTGTTCCTTGAAAATGACTGCTATTGGAATGGATAGCGGTTGCATTTAGCTTAATATGAAGGAACACGTCTGTTTAAATTGGGAGCTTGTTTTGTCAAATTATAGTGATATTCTATACCAGATGATTGGATAACCTGGAAATATAAACTCATTATTACAAAGGGACTCAACATGTGGCAGGATTTCTAGTGATGTGCCTGATGTGTGATTCAAGATGTGTCTGTTCCTTGTTGTTGGGGAACGCACGAGAGATTGGTCCACACCACTGCTCATGGATGTTTTGTCTGAGCTGACAGAGGTGGTACCTGATGTTGAGGCCCTCCATACTTTCAATATCCATGCTGCAACCCCCTACTTATGGGTGGTTCAGGAGTACACAGCAACCATGGGGCTGTCCCAGAATGTTTCTTGCTTGACACATGTAGCAGGGCGCACAAACAATCTGATGTTCTTGCCTGAGCAGGATGTTGGTGATCTATCTGTGGGAGGTGTCAACCAATCCCTTTGTCATGGACAGGTAACTTACTAGGTGAGGTTCAGTCTTGTACAGGTCCCTAACCTCTGCAGGACTTGGAAGAAGACCAGTTAAGTTGGTTCACCCTGAAGGCTGCTGGATCCTAATGATTTTTCTGCTGATACTTTGGTGCTCTGGTTGACACCCTAATTGACTTCCAGAACACAGAGATGACCAGGCAGTTGACTCAGTCACTCCTACACACTGCCAACTAGAGTACAACAGGGTATCTTGACAGGGATGTATGGAGCCATGAAATCTGCATATGTCCCTGTTAAACCGTGATTAGCACTGTCAGACCCCCCATTTTAAAAGGAAGCCTGAGGCTTGACAGCTGTCAGAACTCTGTGCTCCTATAAATGGGGTTGCTCATACTTTTCACTTTTCCCGAGCACCTTGAGTCTCGGGGAAAGGGTGGAAAAGGTGAAGGACGCTGAGAACAGTCAGGGCCAAACAAAATTTGGATGTCCTGGCCACTTTCTTGAGTTAAACTAGTTAACTTGAACATTGCCATGCTCTTGAAGAATACTGAGTAGAGATATGCAAAATGAAAGGTATCACAGGGAGTGCCCAGGTGGTAATCTAACCAGGTGATCTCTCATGGGGGTGGCAATGCTTCAGGATCAGACCATTTTCCCCACCAAGGTTCTGGTTTGGCCAGTTTTCAGGTGCCCTCATGAGTTAACTGGCTGGGTGGTGACTTTGCAGTCAGGTAGGCATTTGCATGTATCCCTAGTTCCATGGGAGCAGCTCCTATTAAACTAATTAATAGAGGAAACCATAGACAATTAGATTCTGACCCCTCTGCAGCCATTGCGGGCTCTCTTCTTTTTTTTAACAGCCTCTGGCTCTGCTGCCTTTTCTGGAGCAAAATGGATTCTTTAGCCAAGGTGCCAGGGTGATGCCAATAAAAATACAAACTACATGTATACAGAGAACCAGTGTGCCTGAACTCTGTAACAGGACAATGAAAAAAACAGGGATGACAGCTACAGTGCAAATGGAGGAAAGTTCAGGACAATTCTGACTGGTGGTGATGGCAGGAAATAGTCTACTTCTCTGCCATCATTGTATCTATAGAGTGCCTCCCAGCGGAACTGCTTCATGTGATAAGAGATCTCCTTCCCAAGAAGACCCAGGACAGTCTGTCTGAACCCTCGGCAGCTTGCTATGATTTGTTTGCAAAGTACTCTGTGGTTAAAATAGCAAATCTGCTCTGACCTGGATGCGACAATAGATACAGTACAAGGCGAGTTTTAAGTGTAAAAATGGTGCAAGAGAAAACAATTTTGACCTCCCTGGTTCTCTTCTTCAAACTGCAGCCTCAGCAGCTGCATTGTGTATTTAACAAAAAGGTCCTGACAAAAAGAATAGCAGAAATACATGTAATGTGAAGTTTTGCCCTCTCTTCCCTACTGTTTGAGAAATGTCATGGGATTATTAGAGGCCTTAGGCTGTTCATCTTACTTATAGATTAAGCCATCCCTACACACCAGATAGGCTTTTACTAAAGAACATACGTTTTAAGTGAAACATAATAATACTAACATGTAAGACTGCACCCTTAAAAGTATAGCACTTTCAGGAAGTATGGTATTTCTTAGTTCTGGAAGTGGGTTGAAGGGATCCAGGATGTCAAGGAAATCTTGGTTTCAGATAAACATCCTGATTCGGATAATGCCACCCAAATCAAACTACATCTTTATTGTATAGCAAAAATAGTGCTTCTATCATAGTCAATTTAACAGATTTACAAGAATACTATACAATATATCAATATTGCATATAAAATTATGTTCATCAACTTTACAGCCTATCTCGGCTCATTGCTGAGGATTTGTGAATGAATCCTGACTGTACCTTCTGTAAAGAAGACTACTTTAAGAGTCATGTGCATATCAGTAAATAGGAAATAGCACAGAGAAGGTGTAAACTTGGCAGGTCAACTGGTCATTTTGACCAAATATTTATTAAATATTTATTAAAATACTTATTATCTTAGGGATCCATACAAGGAGCAGTATAGTATATAATGGATGGTACCGGTAACTTTCTCTTCTCAGACCTTAAAGACACAACTATTCCTTGCTGCTGCCTGTGTGCATTGTCTAGAGGTGGAGAGCATAGAATAGTGGTTGAAGGATTTTTAAATCTGAGATGTAGTTTAGTCAGTTATATATCTGTATAATAAAGACATAAAGCCTGGATTCACACAGGAGGATAAGCCAGGATTCTGGAGAATCCTAACCTATCATGAATGAGCTGGGTGCTGGTGCACGTAGCTCGTTCACTTGTATGTTCCTTCTGGACCACTAAACAAACCAAGAAGAGTTTCTTGAGTATGTTGTCTGAATTGGGGATCCTGCCTTCTCACTCCCTTTACAAACCAGGATTGCAAACCAGAGGAAAACAATATATCCCCCCCCCCCCCCATGTCTTGACTTGAGTCAACTCCTGTGGAATTCAGGCCTCTGTAGGTCACATCCAAGGATCTAAAAAGCTTTCCAGTTGGTCCTCAGCTTTCACCTGAGGTGTATTGGATGTGTAGAGATAGCCTCAATATTCCATTCATGGCACCAACTCTCTTTCTCCACACCAGGTAGTCTGAGGGTATCCCTTAGGTCTTCAGAGATACTTTGGTAGACTCCTTCACATGATCTGAGTCCTCAGGAGAACTGTTCAACTGTCATCCAACTTGAAAACTCCACCGTCTAGACCCCTCCCTTGCCTACAGAGCCTTACAAGAGGAATGTCCCATATGTAAACCTATGCATATATTAGTGCTCACAATATTTTTAGAAACCTAGTACAAAGACATAAAGGTGATTTTATTTATTGATTTTATTTGATTTGTAGCCCGCCTTTCTACCAAATAATGGCACTCAAGACAGCTTACACACATAATTAAAATGGATTAAAACAATAAATTCATTAAAATACAATCAAAGCATAGCAATAACAATTACAGATTAAAAAATAAAAACACAATGGGAATCCTTGATAGGTTATTGTGCTGGTGCTGGGAGAAACCCACTTCCTCAGCACAAGCTTTTCTCTTCTTAATGGCAGTGATAGTGTAACCTCTGCTATAAAAATATAATGAGACTTGTATTAGGCCCCACAGCATTTTAAAAGCGAAAACAGGTAGGTATTGTTGAGTTAATTAAGCAAGTGCCACCTCATGCAGTGGTTAGCGACTGAGTTGCTTCCAATGGAATCTGGCAGAATGCCTCATCCCGAAGAAGTTTGGAAACATTCAACATCAAGACCCACATTTTCCTACAACACATCTTAATTCTGAGATGATGAAAGCACACCTCAGCCTAGGATTCAGGGAGAAACATAGTTAGAAACAGCACAATTCCATGGGATACTCCAAGGGAGAAAGAAGCTAGGCCCATTTTTCAGGACTCCACAGTTCCCATTGCACATGGCAACTGCCCCTGCCCTCATGCCTGGCACAAAGATTCCCCCCCTGTTTTTGACAGAATTGAAGAGGACTTGGAGGAGGGAGATGACAACTCTTAATTTGTTCTGGGATTTGGAGAACATAAGATATGGCAGAAGTCTTACATATTTTACGTTCACCACAGCATCATCCAGCAGCCATTCCATCAGGCTGTAGTGGAGGGTGAGGTAGGAAGCACGGCCACTCCATTAGCTCAGCTGAGAGACCAGCGGTCCTCTCTTCAAACTGTTTCCATTCCAGCTGGTTGTGATAAGACCAACGAAGTCCAGATGCATTAGAGCCGTGTAACATCTTACAGTCGTCAATTTGCCTGGATGCTTATTCAGATATGCTGACTGCTTACATTAATGTATATATTTGAAACAGAAGTATATAATCTTTCTCTCTCTTTTCTTTTTATTAATGGTGTTGTGTGAACAGTTATTGTGAATGGATATGATAGAGACAGGCAGCCTTTCTTGAGCAGTGGGAGAGGAAGCCCCGACCACTGAGGAGAACTGTCCTTTTTCCATACAGAGAGAGGCAGGAGCGATTGCTCCATGCCCCACTCTGCATGGTGAAACTCCTTTCTCTGTGCACAGGCATGCATCAGTCGC
The DNA here is from genome assembly GCA_021292165.1 of Shinisaurus crocodilurus. Lineage (NCBI taxonomy): Eukaryota > Metazoa > Chordata > Lepidosauria > Squamata > Shinisauridae > Shinisaurus > Shinisaurus crocodilurus. The sequence continues at coordinate 47,354,904 of CM037876.1, forward strand.
TCTGTGCCTTTTTGTACAGAAAATGGTACAGTCCTTTTCTCTGTGCAGTAAGAGGCAGGAGAGATCCCTCTGGGCCTGTTCTGTGCACAGAGAAAAGAGGAGCCAAGAGGGTTGGGATGTTAAAGTCGGGTGACTTTGCTTGAAGAATATGGCTAGGGGTAGGGAAAGCTTTCATTGTTAATATCACAGTCAAAACTACTACATTGACTTGCCCAGAGCTGCAGTTGAATTATTCACAAGCTGCGTATGTTTCCCAAGTGGCAGTTTGGCCGTCTACGGCATATAGAGCAGTGAAGCTTTGCCTGATTGTCTTGTGGCAAACAGCTGGTGTGCACTTTATGTATATGTAAGCAATATATGTGGACTGTACCTATCAGATAAGTAAAAAAGGACATGTGTACAGTTGTATGGAAGTATTTCTTGCTCGGAAGTGGTAACTTCAAATAGGAATCTCCTATCTTTTTAACTTAGGATGCTGAGTGAGTATTCTCATGCTTGTAAACAGCCATTTCCCTGGTTGCTTGTGGCAAATAAGAATCTCTGCTTGAAAACCATGTAGGGAAGTTTTGATAAATTGAAAAAAGATGAGATTTTATTCCCTTTTAGGTGCTCAGTGTACCACAAACATCTAATACAGTCATGTGTTGGCGGGTGGGCTAGTAGATTTTTTTCTGGGTGAGTGTCTTTTATGGATTTGTTTCAAGCCTAGGCTATCTTTTGTTGCCAGAATGATCAGATAAAGAATAGTGTTGTTTTTATACACTGCATTAGAAGCTAATTGACCAGCAGATCTGCCAGCAGCGATGTCAGTAAAGATACCTTCTTAGACATGAAGGGTTGTAGGCGGTGCTGCCCTTCCATTCACAGAAGGCTCTGTGATCTAGTGGAGGCTTCTGTGAATGGAATGGCAGTAGGTAGGAGATTTTGTGAATTCCCCCTTTGTCCTGAAGGACCCCACATCATCTCCGTTGCTGTTTTGGAGGGTCCCTAACCTTCTAGAACTGGTTTTTTGGGGTGTGCAGGGGGCTGCAGAGAGAAGGTGGAATTCGTGACAATCTCCCCTCCTCCTTTTACATGCATGGAAGCCACCAGTGGAATGGAAGAACAGCCCAGGTAGAAACCAAAGTACTTTGTGGCTTTATAACAGCTTTCTCCAACTTGGTGCCCTCCAGATGTTTTAGACATCAGATCCCAGCAGCCCCAACCAGCCAATGGTCAGGAATACAGGGAGTAGTAGTCCAAAACATCTGAAGGTCAGGGAAGGCTGCTGTATAAGACATCTGCAGTTGTCTTTCCTATAAGGAGAATACCAACAGGAATCTCCGGTACTTTCATGCCATGCATTCTACGTTGGATCTCTGTTTTTTGGTTTAGAACTGTTTGTTTTGCAGGCAGTTTTCTGCACAGCGTTTGCCCTCTGGCTCATTGAGGCTTGCATTGCGTGGGACTGGTGGGTGGATTGTCTGTGATTCCATGCTCTTGGCAAGCGTAGAAGGAAGTCTGAAATAAGGTTTATGATGATGGGTTGGCAACTCAGCCTGTTCTAACCACTTCCATTTTCTGCTCCAGCTGCATGGTTTTCCAACAAATGGCGCGCTGTTGGCAAAAGGGCCCACTCTCACTAAAAGGGAGCCCAGAAAGAAGCTCGGCAGAGGGAAATACCAACACTAAGCAGGAGCAGCAGCTAGGCAGGCATCTGTGTTGGAAGCTCTGTTGCTCTGTCTGATTTAGCAATGTAGACGCATTGTATTTACAGTAGGGGAAAGTGTGTGCAGCCTCCAAGAGTGCTCAGGCTTTGAAGTGTCAATGAAATGATAGCAGCCTGGAGCGCTCCTGGGACACAGCTGGATGCGCTGCAGCTGGTTTTACAACAGTGTTCTGCATTATGCACTCTGTAGCTAATCTTCTGCCACGCAGCGTAGCATATTGGTTGCTGGGTGTGCTCCGTGGGACACCGGATACATTTTGGCAGCTTATGGGGACTTGTTCATTTTAAAAATGTTAAAATCTCTCTCTTTCCCCACTCTCTCTCCCCACTCCACCTGTCCCTGGGGAAAATGTGCATACAGCAATATATGCAGAATACTTGCAGCAGATAATTAATGTACAGAGTGATGACATCCAACAATAGATATGTGTGCTGAATTCGTAAATATCATTTCTAGCCAAACATTTTGCCGCTTTTGACAAGCTTCCGCTATTATGACTTCCTCATCATTACTTTCCCTTTAATATGCTAACGAATTTTGTGATCTCATTTGCATAAATTAAGTGCCATCGAGCTGATATGGCTGAGATAATAGGGTTGACTATATATATATATATATATATATATATAGAAGGGTTTTTACACTGTTTTTTTCCCCCTGAGTGCAGTGCATTATTATCAGCATGATTAAGACCATGCCTGTCTCAATCTTTTTTGTATTGTTTAGTTTTAAGCTGGCTCTAAGAAAGCACTCTGCCCAGAAGATATTGAGAAGAAGGCTTGATTGAACTCTTTCTCCTTGCCATTAAAAATGGCGGATATTTTGCTATTGGCTCAAGCCATAAAGGAAAGTTATCAGCCATTTTGCTGCCTATGGATATGACAGATAAATGTTTATATTATAAAAGGGTCGGGGGAGGATTACATATTCATTGTCTGATCCCATCATGCCATGGATAAGTTTTTATATGTAATAGGAGCAGTATCTACTATATGTAAGTGGAGAAGTTTACATACTTCGATCAGGATCCATTTGCCTTCATTTATCGATCATGGAACAACATGGAGTACAAAGCTTGGGAATGTGGAATTAAGTGAGCAACATAGTTTTGATTTCACCAGATCCAGAGTTCCATAAGTAATGTTTGTACTGTGTGTTTTTAATGTATTGTACACTGCCCAGAGAACTTTGGTTATTGGGCAGTTTACAAGTACAATAAATACGTACAAATAAATAAATAATGCAACCCCAAGGATCTATTTTTAGTAGGTACTTTCTGTAAGGTTTCAAGTATCAGTTCTTGCTCATCAATCAGAAGCTTCCCTTTAACACTGGACACATTATTTTCTTGGGAGCACCTTTTCAAGGAAAAGGGAAAGCCTGAGTGATGTAGCTTAGGAGTCTTTTGTGTGCTGAGAAGACTTGGTAGTATTGCTTGTTTAGATTAAGCTGTTGTCTGAGCATACAGTCATGCCTTGGATTGAGAGCATAATTCGTTCCGGAAACGTGCTTGTAATCCAAAACACTCTTATATCAAAACGAAATCCCCCCAAAAAAATTTGTACAGAGATTTTTAATTTAAGCCGTACTACAGTACTTGTATTGCAAGACGTTGCTTGTATATCAAGTAAAAAAAAATTAAAAATGTGCTTGTCTTGCAAAATGCTCTCAAACCAAGTTACTTGCAATCCAAGGTATTACTGTATTTTGACTTATTACATCGGTCTTGCCACTCACCTGGTTCTTCACCTGGATACATTTCTTACTCACCATAGGCAGTCAGGGAAACTTTATCAAACTTTATTCTTTTAGGCCACAAATAACATGGGCATATGTTGTCTGTAGGCTAGTAATTTGGGGGCTAGTGACTTTTATGGATTTACTTGCAAGGCTACCTTACTTTGTTTCTGTCAGATGCTACCAAATAAAACTTCCGGTTACAAGTGAAGTTTTTGAAATCTTAACATTACAACCATTATATGAAACCAGCAATCATGCCCTCGTCAGAAATATAAATATAATCATTTAAATATCTGTTACAAAAATACACTAGGTAGTAATCAAATATTCCTGCACACTTTTACTGATCCAGATGGACGATGTTTGCCAAGTTGCAAAAAAGTGTCAAGAATCTGACAGTAGGTGAAAGAGAAATGGAGTATCAACGCTGAACTGGATGACTTCCCTAGAGGAGCAGTGTCAAATTGAAAATCAACAAGTTTCCCTCTAAATTCGTGAAATCTGCAAACAGTGGTGAAAGTATCAAGACAGTTTAATACCTTTTGCTTGTCAGTTCACCGAAAGTAAGATTTATTCTCTTCCCCTGAAAAGTCACTTAAGGTGAACTCTTCTGAAGATAATCAGGGGCCTGTGAATCCCTTAAATGTTAACTCCAGCAACTTGGGCTGTAATACCAGCTCTGTGGGAAGGGGCAGGTTATACAATTAGACCGTTGTCCCAGAAAATTAATCAAAATGGCTCTAGCTGACCCATGCTGGAGAAGACATATTTACAATAAGATTGCTTCAAACCGGTTGTAGCAGCAAACTAAAAGTCAGTGTGCAGAGCTCACCATATGTTGGTAGTTATCATATGAACTCCTTGATGTAAGTTGCCGGGCCTGCAACTCAACGCAGGCACTGAGGGCATTGGAACATACTGTATGTCAGCTAGAGCCATTTTGTTTAATTTAGACTTAGAGTTCCATCAAGTCTTATATGGACATCTCCTGGAAGCTCTATAAAACTTCCATGTTTTGAGATGGTATTCAAATGACATGGAACGTAGCTTGAATTTTATATACCGTAATTTATCTATTAAGTTGGTACTTGTTTTTTTTATAGGATTTTTTTTTTTTACTTTAATCTGTTGTTATCCACCCTGATCCCTTTGGAAGGATTGGGATAGTGACTGAACTAAAAGAAATTGTATATGGCACAATCAAGCCAAAATTTAGCATTTTTAAGCCTCATTGATCTCAAAGGGAGAGATTTAAATATACACTTGAGTTTCCCATTAAAACTAATGGGGCTTAAATTTGGCTGGATTGTGGCTAAGTTTATAAATTATCATATGCACTGAAAAAAATTGTTGTTGTTGTTTTTACTCCTAATGATATGCTAGCCTTTTGTTAGCCTAAAGTTTGCAAGGAATATTATAATTGTTTCTGAAATATTTTCTTCTATTTCATCTTCTATACACAGTCCAGAATGGCTCCAAACCAATTAAACTTGTTTCGGTTTTATTTTGTAAACCACCTTGTTATCTTTCATGATGAAAAGTGGTCTATAAATAATTATAATAAATGAATAATAAATAAAATTAATGCAGTTTTTTAATGTGATTATGAAATGACAAAGGCTGGCAGTCATGTGAAGAATTGGGTTCTTTTGCTTTTAAAAAGCATTTACAGTATTTATGATGTTGGCTCCATCTCAGCTTGAGACGTGGCAATTGTTCTCAGAGATACAGTATTTTGTGCTTATCATTACTTGTGTAAAGTAAAATAATAATCATATATAATCATCTAATCTGCTTATCACTTATGAAATCTTTTGAAAATGGCACAATATAGTTGTATTCTGCTACTGGTAGGTAGTATTTTAAGAATAATAGCTTCAGCAAATCTGTTGGACTGGATATTTTTAGGCTGCTCAGTGGACGAGCTCCTCTATGCTTTCTTCTCTCACACAGGTTTCTGACACAGAATCTTTATGTTAAAAATAAGAATTACCCAAAGGTCCTTCTAATGTAGCACTCCTACACTGTGTCAGCTAGATGATCTTGGGATGTTCACAAGCAGGGCATGGTGGAGCTAGTTACAGTCATGCCTTGGATTGAGAGCATAATTCGTGCCGGAAACGTGCTTGTAATCCAAAACACTCTTATAATCAAAACGAAATCCCCCCCAAAAAATTTGTGCAGCGATTTTTAATTTAAGCCGTACTACAGTACTTATATTGCAAGACGTCGCTTGTATATCAAGTAAAAAAAATTTAAATAAATACTTTAAAATGTGCTTGTCTTGCAAAACGCTCTCAAACCAAGTTACTTGCAATCCAAGGTATTACTGTATATCCTGTCATTTCCCTAGCACCTGGTAACCAACAGAATGGGGGGTTTGGTCTCATTTGTTGGTGGACAAAACATTTGGCTGTACATGTGAGCTGTCCTGACTGTCTTGATAATATACATACTTTTGTGGACAAACATAATGTTGAACTAAGTGATCATGGATACAGCTGGCAGCAATTCCCATGATTTTGGCAGCACTTTTTCCAGCTGGCACAATCGTGGATATTGCTGCTGGTTGAATCCATGCTCCTTGGTCACACATGATTTGTCCTTGCAAATGTGTGCCCAAAGGTGGTCAGGACTTTTCATGTAGAAGAAAGCATATTTCTGTGAATTATTCCTGAAAGTTCAGTTTAGGAAAAACTGGTGAACCACTATAGCCATTTCTTTGGCTGGCCCATGAATATTCAAGAAGTGATTTGTGAACATCATAATTGGTGAAATTAAGGTTGCATGGTACATAAAATGACCAAGAATGGTTCCAAGGAAGGTGGGCAAATCTGTGAAAGTATTAATCTCATACAAAATTGCTCATATGAGGCTTGTGATGATGATGATGATGATGATGATGATGATGATGATGATGATATTGCACTATTAAATATGAAGAATGAGAAACAATAGAGATAGAGCTTTGAAATTTTGCTGGAAGGCTTTTGAAAATTAAAATCAGGCACTATTCAGTTTGAGCACAGATCTGAGTATGTAATGCTCACTTCCGCCTCACCATCCTTGCTGGAAACACCATGGATCCTTGCCCCTCCCCACAATAGCTGCAGTATTCCGGCACACACATTTCCCACCTCCAATAGGTAGCATGAGGTATACTTGGAAGAAGGTGTGGGTGGGCTCTGTTTATCTCCTGAGAGGAAAAGGGCAGGTAAGGACAGGAGAGAATGAGCACACCAGGGTGTCCTGAAGAAGAAGGAGCTTCAGTTTCTTCCTCACTTCTCACTGATTCCTCTTTCATCGTCCCCCCCTCCCCCTGCACACATCAGAAGAAATGAAGAGCCATGCTGGATTTGACGAAAAACCTATATAGTCCATCATTCTGTTCCCACAGTGGCCAACCAGATACCCACATGGAGGACATGAGTGCAATAGCACCTTCCCACTCATGTCCCCCAGCAACAAGTATTGTGAGGCATAGTCATAGAGTCATAGAAAGTAGAGTTGGGAGGGGCCTAGAAGGCCATCCAGTCCAACCCTCTGCTCAATGCAGGAATCCAAGTTAAAGCATCCCTGACAGATGGCTGTCCAGCTGCACCTTGAATGCCTCCAGTGTGGCCCGTCCCAGTTGTTCACAGGCTAGCAAGTGATTTTAGCGCCCATTCTTCCAGCTGAGCCAAGCCAGTCTTGCCACAGCTGCTGGAAGACTTGCTGAAAGCCTAGATGGCTTTTTAGCAGATAAGGCAGTATATAAATGTTAATAATAAATAAATACACGATTAAACAAAGCCTTCTATTCAGTGCCAATGAGTGGAATACTGAGAAAAAACACAAAATAATGTACATCTATAAATTCCCAATGGTGTCTCTCTTGGCTGATTTCAAAATCAGATCTTGCTATCCAGTGTGCTTGCCATACTGTGCCTTCTTCATCCTTGGCCAACTGTCATCAGTCTATACAGTTATGATACTGACTTGATAGTTTTGATGTAGATTCTGGGTCTATTAGGTGTTAGTTGTTTGGTTAATATCAGTAAATATTTATCTATCTATCTTTATTTATTTATTAATAAATTTCTATACCGCCTTTCTGCCAAGGTACCCCAGGCGGTTTACAATGTATAAATACTGAAACAAACAAATGTGACAAAATCCCCCAAACATCAGAATATAGTTCCCTCAGGCAGTTAATGGTCCCCTCGGGAGCTGATGGCATGAGCTTCCTGGCCTGGGCTTCTCCTCGTTGTGTTGTTGTTTTTTTGTAAATCTGTGTTTAAGGAATTTAAAAAAAGGATTTAAAAATAAATAACATCTAAAAAGAGATGATGTCTTTCCCAAACTCTTAACTAAAGTCAGGCAGCTTCCTTGGTCTCAGTTGCAAATTTTTCAGTTGTTTCCAGTAACTTGCCTTTTTCTGTCATGCAGGCTCCGGAGGCTAAGATCTCTGGCAGTTTGTAAGCCGAATGTCTTCCCCCTCAGTGTTCTCTGGCTTCCATGGCTACTTCAGCTATTCCTAGAGATTATAGAACTGGCAAGTCTGAGTTTTGAGATTCCCTCCCCATGGGGATCTTTGCCCCCACCTTATTTGTCAGCAAGCATCTGGATTTAGAGCTTTCTATCAAGCCCCAAATCAACTGACATCATCAAGAGGAAGTAATTCATCTGCTTATCAGTTGCTGGCGAGTTGCGAACAGGATGTGGATTTCCTTTACAAGTTTGGTTCCAAAACATTACAATCATGCCCCTGCAAAATCTCAACTTTTTTATTGATATATCCCTCCACTCCATTGATGCTATTGGTTTTTCTGTGGAGGGAATTATTTACAGTTGAATTCATATTTCAGGTCTAGATATCCTTATTATTTTCTAATATTTAGCCCACAATATTTTTCAGCATCCAGGAAGATAGTAAGTGTTGAACATATATGAGTAGCTAGGCTCTGTATAGTGATAACTATCTGTTTTGGTAGTGTATAACAGAATGCAAAAGAACACACACACACACACACACACACACACACACACACTAATGATGTTTTATCCAGATAATTTTGGGTATAATAAAGCCCAGTCAAGTAATCTACTATAATACTGTGACAAAGAGAAAAGAAGAATTGAAAGTTATAGCAAAATTACAGTTTCTGACTTATTATGTTCTTTAATATAATACGACCCCTTTCATAAGATCAGCTGTATTTGTAGGGTACTAGAGCTAGCCATTGAGTAGCACTTACATCAGAGTGGGATTGTGATGGCTGGAGAAAAAGCTGAAGAAAAACTGCCAGCAACTTAAAACATTTGCTAGTTGTTACCATATACAAGCCTTGTAGATGATCCAGTAAAAGGTATCATCTGGAACAGTACAGGGTCCAACATGGCAGCCACTGTTATATTGATTGTATAATATATAGGGAGGTGGGAAAATGATGTGGAAGTGATTCTAGGGACATTAAACTGAGCCATCAGTTTTCCTCCTGCAGGTCTCTTATGCAACAGACTGCTTGCCTTAGGAAAGGAATTGCACTGAAGTTGGTTGAGATAGCATTTTTGAATGGAGGCGAGCAAAGCCCTTTTGGACCAATGCATGTACAGTTCTCACTTCTGTGTTTCTTTCCCTCTCCTAGGCTTGTCAACCTGGTCCCAGCATTCTAGGTCTCAGCACCGGAGGAGTTCATGCTCCAAGCACGAGGATCGAAAACCATCAGAGGTATTCTTTTGTCAAATACCCTTGCATCTTGCTGAAACACAGATGTGCCTCTTTTTCCTAATACTTCTTTTTCTTTCCTTTTCTGCTCCGTCTCAGCTGGCACCCAGCAACCTTTCTTCTGGCCAGGAGATCAGGGAGCTCAGCTGCTGCCACAGTCCCTGCCAGCATCAAGTTAGTTATTTAGCCATGAATATTGGGTTAGTTTGGCACCAACCCAACCTAGTTTTTTTTTTTTTAGTCCTTTTCTTTCTTTTTCTTTTCAATAGTATATTGGGGAATTTGTCTTTGATTTGTGGTAAACAGTGAAAATGCATTTTTAGGAGTGCGTTCTGTAGTTCTCTAGCCATTACGTGGCACTAATGAATAATAGTCCTTGTTCAGCAAAGTGGTCAAACCAGAAATCTTTGTCTGTTTCATTGCTTCATGTGCATTGCTTTGAGAAACTTAGATCAAAGGAGGAAATACAAATCAGTTTTAACGTTTCATGATGGATCACCAAGTGCAATCTGGTGCATGCCTTACAAATTGGCAGATGTTCCTTGGACTACATATGAGACTAGAAGAAAGGGAATTTGTTGTTGGAGGTTGAACTTCTTGGACTCTGTCCGGTTCATTAGAACCAGATATCTAACATGTTTGGGGTCTTGGCCCTTTCAAACCTCTTAACTCCTTTTTCCTTCTCCATGCTTATTACTCTGCTGTCATTAAAGGCCTTTGGCCAAGTTAATGTTTTATTTATTTATTCAGTATATTTATATCCCGCTTTTCAGAGATATATCCCCACAAGCAGCTTACAAGCAATAAAGGGGTTGGATTCAAGCACATATAAATATGCAAAAAAGCACAATCACAATTGAGAAAATGAAGCCATGTTTGAGGTTGATGAGAGTGGATAATACATGTATTATTTACCTACTCAGAAAGGCCAGTTTGAACAATTATGTTTAGAAAACTTCCTTAAAGGCCTTCACTGAAGATGTAAGGTGCAAGGCAGCAGGAACTGAGGTCTACAATTAAGGGGCCACCACCAATGAAGCCCTGTCCCTTTTATTGGCCAATCTAGCTGTTCTAACCGGCAGAGCCCCTGATGATGACTTAAGTGTACAGGCAGGATTGTATGGGTGAAAGTGGTCCTTTAGGTAACATTTAGGAATATGAATGTGGCCTGTCTCATTTTTTTCCAATGGTGGAAGCAGATCTGCATATATAAAGGAATGCATGCACAGGGCCTGCTTCTGTCATTAAAATGGATGAGAAAGCAGTTTATGGAAATATATCACTAGATTGGAATACTACATTGGGGTGCTGTATGTTTCTTATTCGAAATGGCTATTTCTCCTCTTCTTCCTGTACTGTCTCCATTCTTGAATTTATTATCTTGAATTTATACTGAATGCTGTTTTGCAGATTCCAATATGTTAACTTCAAAATGTCAGCCTCAAAACTTCCTGTATTTGTTAATTTAAAACATTTTTACCCTGATCTGCTGAAAAGGCTCCCAGAGCGGCTTATGTAAGATTTTTATTTATATTTATTTATTTATTTATTTAATACATTTTTATACCGCCCAATAGCCGAAGCTCTCTGGGCGGTTTACAACAGTTAAAATCATAAAATACAATATGAAATATAAAATTTAAAACCGCAGATTAAAAACAAACAGCAGAGCTAGCAGCAGCAGTTACAATAACAGAATTTAAAACAATTACAAGATTAAAATGATTAAGATGATTAAAATGCCTGGGAGAACAGAAAGGTCTTCACCTGGCACCGGAAAGAATACAAAGTAGGCGCTAGGCGAACCTCTTTGGGGAGCTCATTCCACAACCGGGGTGCCACAGCAGAAAAGGCCCTCCTCCTGGTAGCCACCTGCCTAACTTCCTTTGACAGGGGCTCTTGGAGAAGGACCGCTGATGTAGATCTTAGTGTCTAGGCAGGTACATATGGGAGGAGACGATCCTTCAGATACCCTGGCCCCAAGCCTTTAGGGCTTTAAATGTTAGCACCAGCACTTTGAATCGGGCTCGGAAACAGACTGGCAGCCAGTGCAGATGAGAAAGCACTAGCATAATATGCTCTCATCGGCCAGTCCCGGTTAATAATCTCGCTGCCCTATTTTGGACCAGCTGGAGTTTCCGGACCGTTTTCAAAGGCAGCCCCACATATAATGCATTGCAGTAATCAAAACGAGAGGTTACCAGAGCACGGATAACTGTAGCTAGGCTATCTCTGTCCAGATAAGGACGTAGTTGGTATATCAGCCTAAGCTGATAAAAGGTGCTCCATGCCACCGAGTTGACCTGTGCCTCGAGTGACAGTTGTGTATCCAAGAGCACCCCCAAACTACGAACCTGATCCTTCAGGGGGAGTGCAACCCCATCCAGAACTGGTTGAATATCACTTAGCCGGGCAGACGAACCACCCACTAACAGTACCTCCGTCTTATCTGGATTGAGTCTCAGTTTATTAGCCCTCATCCAGTCCATTACTGTGTCCAGGCACTGATTCAGAACAGCCACTGCCTCACCTGGATTAGATGAGAAGGAGAGATAGAGCTGGGTGTCATCTGCATATTGATGACACCTCAGCCCACACCTCTGGATAACCTCTCCCAGTGGTTTCATGTAGATCAGCTGTCCCCAACCTTTTTGGGACCAGGGACCGGGTCCCGTGGAATAAATTTTTCCACGGACCAGGGGAGGGGGTCGCCCACCGCTCACCTGCTGTGTGGCCTGGGCGGCAGCGCCGCAACACCAGGAAGTGACGTGACGGGAACCAGGAAGTGACGCAAAGCCACTTCCGGCTTTACTAAAATGCTCATCGGAGAGGCGAGCAGAGGGACGAGCGGCGGGGAGGGGGTGCTCTCCGGAGCTCGCGAGCACCCCGAGAGCCAGGATGGGGTGCTTGCGGTGCGTCCTGGCGGGTGGCTTGCGGCGCGTCCCGGCGGGCAGTGCGCCCCGCGCCCAGCCGCTGCACTGCACACCAAGCACCCTGTCCTGGCTCTTGGGGTGCTCGCGAGCTCTGGCGAGCACCCCCCCGCCGCTTGTCCCTCTGCTCGCCTCCCCGAGAAGCATTTTTGTAAAACGGCGGCACGGTGGCCGGGCAGCACGGTGGCCGGGCAGCACGGTGGCCGGGCAGCGCGGTGGCTGGGTGGTGTGGCGGCTGGGCGCCGCACGGCCCAGTTCTTAAGAGGCCACGGACCGGTCCTGGTCCACGGACCGGGGGTTGGGGACCCCTGATGTAGATGTTAAACAGCATAGGGGATAAAATAGAGCCCTGTGACACCCCATGGCATAACTGCCAAGGGACAGAGCAGTAATCCCCCAGCACCACCTTCTGGAATCGGCCGCCCAAGTAGGATCGGAACCACTGGAGCACAGTGCCTCCAACTCCCAACCCAGACAACCTATCCAGAAGGATACCATGGTTGATGGTATCGAAAGCCGCTGAGAGGTCCAAGAGAATCAACAGGGTCGCACTCCTGTCCCTCTCCCGGCAGAGGTCATCCCACAGGGCGACCAAGGCAGTTTCCATTCCAAAACCAGGTCTGAATCCAGATTGAAATGGATCTAGATAGTCCGTTTCATCCAAGAGTGCCCAGAGTTGACCAGCAACCACCCGCTCAAGCACCTTGCCCAGGAATGGGATATTAGCTACCGGCCTGTAGTTATTAATATCATCCGGGTCCAGGTTAGGCTTTTTGAGGAGTGGCCTAATCACCGCCTCTTTCAAAGAGGCCGACACCACTCCCTCTCTCAAGGAGGTATTTATAACCTCCTGGACCCAGCCGGCTATCCCCTCCTTATTTGATGTAATAAGCCATGACGGGCAAGGGTCAAGCACACAGGTGGTCGACCGGACTTGGCCAAGCACCTTGTCCGCATCCTTGGGCCTCAATAACTGAAATTCATCCAATAAAACCGGACCAGACGGTTAATAACAAACAAGACAGTTCTTGCCCTCAGGCCTACATTCTAAGAGATACTATGCAAAAGGAAAAAAGGGAGGGGGGGGGAGAGGAAAACAAGAACACTCAGGCACCAGTTCATAAAGTTATATGTAAAGATCTGTGTGCCAGTCACTATTTTAGAGTTCAGTAATTCTGCAGTGTTGGCTTCAGGCCTGCTGGTTGCATCTGCAGAATAGCAGGGATAGCAATATGAGCCAGTGATACTTGGAAATTATATCTTTGATGTTTCATTAAATCCTCCTTTGTCTTGTAGCCAAAGCAACTCACCACACATGTTCAGGCTCAAAAGTGTTCACACCCTATTTCCCCCCCTGACAGTTTAGATCAGTAATAAGAATTTTTAAAAGTCTGAAGTCTTGTGCCTGGATAAGAGCAACATTATTCTGTAGGTTTTGATAGTAAGTTCTTGACAGGGCAACACTTTCCCACCAAATATAATGTTTACTTTTTCTTTTCATAACCATTTTTAAAAGTTCATCCTGGTTAGCTGTAATACTGTTCTTATTCTGTAAAGGAAGGATATTAAGAATTTTGAAATCTCTCTCTTTCTCTCTGGAATTGTGGGTCACAAAGGGTGATGCAGGCTTTTCTAAGGAGACAGGAGCAGTTATTAAGGCAGGAGTGCCTTTTCCCCAATCTCTTTCATGCTATATGTGATATGCATCTTCCTTAGGCAAGGAGGCAGAGTGAAGATTTGCCCTTCACTGCTGTGTGAGTGTCACTGGGGCCCCTCCATTCATCATTTGAGTCTGATTGGTGGTAGTGGGAGCTAGTGGGACTCTCTCCCCGTAATACATACCTTTAGGGTGCAATCCTGTGCAAGTTTAGACAGAAAAAAGGCCTACAAGCCCCAGCATGCCCCAGCCAGCATAGCATTTTTCTGTCTAAACTTGCATAGGATTGCACCTTAAATGATTTAAATATCCCTGTTTTTAATCTGCCCGTGTCCCAGAGGGAATCTAGCCAGCAAGATCACCTGTTCCTTTATATTTTGGGGTGGGGTTATTGAACCATTTTAAAATTTATACTTGGCGCACCTGTAGATTTTTGCAATACCCCTGGTCTGGAGAAATGCATGGATGTTACTGTGGTAGGGGCAAAAGTGAAGGACTCAGGATATACAGGGTAGCAAGACTAACTGGAGGGTAGGGCAAACTGCATGAAACACATTTACACCTCCACCAGCTGTGTTTGGAAAACATGCACAACAGTTCCCGAAGCAATTATTCTGGATCAGTCTCAGTAAAGTACTGGGATTAATCCATGATAAGTAGTTTATCATGGATTTCAGCTAGATAAACAATATTTTGCTGCTCTCCCCCTTGTCCATCCATCTCTCCTCTCTCCCCCCCCCCCCCCCGCCACTGGCCTGCCTGCCTGCCTGCTGGACAATCTGTTTCCAGCTTTATAAGTGTGCAGATTGGAGTTGGCTGTGTGCCTTGCTGACTGTACTGGCCATAAACCAATGGGTCTTCTGATGGATGGTTTTAGAGGTGGTGTCTGACTTGTGGTGATCTTTGCTGGCACTGCATGGACTGATTCAATTGCTCTGTCTGTGGCAAAATTATCTGGGCTCTTCTCCCGCCCCCGCTTTTAAAACTCCTGGTAAATATCCTTTTGTTGCAAAAGGCATTCAGCAGTTACTGTTAAAACAGAGGCTTGAAGATGAGGTGTTAAGCACGAATTATTCTTGTTGCTTTGTCATATTTTCTTGGCAGGAGTGTGTGGGGAGAAGGCATGCATGGTCTTGCTCCTTTTAATGCGTGCCACTTTGCGGCTTCTATTTTGCTGATGAGCAGTGACAAACCAGATTGAATCGAGCATATGCAAGTGCAGTCTAATAGGCCTTTCCACACAGATGTATGGCTCTTAACTCATGACACACGCTGGGGTAGGGACCCCATTCTTGCTTGCTTGTGGCTGATAACTTCCTACAACTTCCAAGATGTTTTACTAGTTTCAGAAATTTTTCACGTTCAAAGCGGGGTTTGAACTGAGGCTGCAAAGCAATTGTAAATCTGGATGGCAGATGGTGTGAGAGTGGTAAGCAATGTAGAGCTGGAAAACAAGAGAACTTGGCTACAAAGTTTCCTGGCTGGTATTTTGGTTTAAATTATAAAAGCCATAATATGTAGCAAGTCCTCTGGTGGCCACTTCGATATACAGCATTATTGCTGCGCTGATGTTCAAATGGATGTATATGGATGTTCATCTGACATGCATTGTGACCCTGCTTCCATGCTATATCCTTCTGAGTAACACTTTCACTGTGGCTCAGGTTCTGCAGGGCTGGGGGAATGCTGTTTTCACAATCAGGTGCAGAGCTGGTACAGATATATACTCTGCCATATCTGCAGATCCCCTTGGTGGAATAAGTATCGGTTCTTGCCCCACAATAAGACAATGGAACCAATTACCTAGGGAGGTGGTGGGCTCTCCCACTCTGGAGGCATTCAAGGTGCAGCTGGACCCTGGACAGCCATCTGTCAGGGATGCTTTGACCTGGATTCCTGCATTGAGCAGGGGGTTGGACTCGATGGCCTTGTAGGCCCCTTCCAACTCTACTTTTCTATGATTCTAAGGATGCACTCAAACAATGTATCCCCTGTGCAAAATAGTTGAGGTAAAGGCACTTCGAGAATCAGTCTTTAGTCCTAGATTATGAGACACATGGGTCTCAAATGCAAAAGCTACTGCTCCCATGTAAATTATTTGTTGCAACTGACTCTTAAGAGTGACACTAGGTGGGTTGGATCCAAAGAAGGCAGTGATCCCTTCAGTCAGATGCCGTTGCCGAGAGTGTAAATTTAAGAGTGCATGCTTTTTATTTATTTATTTATTATATTTATACCCCACCTTTTTTCCTGCAAGGAGCCCAAGGCAGCTTACATAATCCTCCTCCTCCTTTCCGTTTTATCCTCACAACAACCCTGTGAGGTTGTCAAGGTTCCACTTCTGCCGGGACCCCTTGATCTGCTCTTTGAAGATCTCTGCCTCTTCCAAAAGCCCCTCCTGTTCCAGGAGACCAATTCTCTACCTGTTA
Organism: Shinisaurus crocodilurus; assembly: GCA_021292165.1. Taxonomy (NCBI): domain Eukaryota; kingdom Metazoa; phylum Chordata; class Lepidosauria; order Squamata; family Shinisauridae; genus Shinisaurus; species Shinisaurus crocodilurus. The sequence continues at coordinate 47,371,076 of CM037876.1, forward strand.
CCTTCCTGTTCCCAGTAACGTGGGAACCAGCCTCAGGCGTGGTGAATAAGGCACTCCAACACTTGTGGTAAACAAGAGCAGTTTACTTAGAACTATGGGTAACATAGATTCAGATTTACTTAGGGTATTTACACAATAGAGCAGTAATGATTCAAAAAAACAGTATAAGGAAAATAAACAGACAAATAACACAAGGATATCTAACTTAGCTACTGTGTTACTTGTAAGCCTCAGTTCAGAGATCCTTTCTCCAGTCGGCCTAACTCAGTTTAGCTAGCTAGCTCTCTGTCTCAGACTGCCTGCCTTCCTACCCTGCAGACAGTCTCGCTCTGGCTAGCTGACCACACCCCACCTCCTTATAAACCCTTCCCAGGATTGGAAGGTTATACCCATGTGACCTTGAACAGGAGAGATGACACTTAAATTCTATTGGCTGAACTAAAACTCACAAATGCCCCCTTCCATCCTGAAATGTTTGGGCCTACTGGCTTCAACTAACTTAGGACTGTGTTTGGGCCTACAGGCTTCAACTAACTTAGGCCTGTATAGGCCTCAATCCTTCACAGAGGTAGGTTAGGCTGAGAGTCAGTGACTGGCCCAAAGTCACCCAGTGAGTTTCATGGCCGAGTGGGGGCTAGAACCTGGATCTCCTGAGTCCCAGTCCAACACTCTCACCACTATGCCACACTGGCTTTGGACATAATATTTACTTGTGTTGCACTCTGCATTGCTTGCTGCCAGTCACATACATTGTCCTCCTTACAGCGTGGAGCTGTGTTCATATATCCTTTGGAGAAATTCTCACAGGGGTCAGAATTGCTAAAATAATGGATCATTGGTTTGTGGAAATACAAGGAGCTGCCTTATACTGATCAGATCAGTGGTTCATTTCACCTGTCCTGACAGGCAGGAGAGGTTGGACAGTATTGCCTGTCTGAACTGGCAGCTGCTGTCAAGCAGAGGTCTTTGCCATCTCTACTGATGTGCTTTCCCCTAGAGATGTTTGGGATTGAACCTGGGATCTTAAAGATGCAGAGTGTGCACTTTACCCACTTGGCCATAAGAACATTATCCTCTCTGGGCTATGATCTTGTGAGATATGGGGCATGACTTAAAATGGGGATGCCAGTAAAGTAACCAGCGACTCAGACAGTATATGGTTTGTTCTTGCTCCCTTTTAAACTCCTATGGGCAGTATCCTATTCAACACTAGTACTAACGTAAATTACGTTGCACTAGCATAAGCGGCCTCTAGCGCAATGGCAATAGCGTTTGCTGGTGCACTGTGTTTTCTGGGGAAACCTGTTGCTTCAGCAAATGCTATTGGCCCATTGCGCTAGGCAGTGTTCTCCAACCTTGGGTCCCCAGATGTTTTTGGCCTACAACTCCCAGCATGCCCCAGCCAGCATGCTGGGAGTTGTAGGCCAAAAACATCTGGGGATCCAAGGTTGGAGAACACTGTGCTAGGGGGTCGCTTACGCTAGCTCAATGTAATTTATGATAGTGCTAGCGTCAAGTAGGTTACTGCCCTAGATGTGCAGACAGTAGAAGACCTTACATGGGAAAGGCTCAGACCTTTTCATGCTGAGGTGTGATGCCTTATTCAGAGAGGCTTTGAGTATCTGCAATTTCTGTTGAAATGGTTGAGAACTCATGATCCCTTTGCACTACAGTTGGATTGTGTCATGTGAATGGAGGAGGGTGATTAATAGAGTGATGGGTCCCGAGTCCAAATGATGTGTTTTCTGCCTCTCTGCTCCAGCATGCTGATGTGGTTAGCCGTCTGGCCTCTTAACAGGCCATGTTAGTCTACTGCTCATACAGTGACCTTGTTGTGCACTGTGCTCCATGGTTACCCTGGAGCTGTGAATCATAGAGTGTAAATATCAAATGTCAGTGTATCATTCTTTTTTCTCTCTCGCTTCCTTTCTTTGCAGGTGTTCAGAACAGACTTTATCACTGCCATGAAGCTTCCTGATTCTTACCAGCTGAACCCTGATGAGTACTATGTGCTGGCAGATCCCTGGAGACAGGAATGGGAGAAGGGAGTTCAGGTGCCAGTCAGTCCAGGGACTATTCCAGAGCCAGTAGCCAGGTATAGTTTGGTGCAGCCGTAAGGAAGAAAACCAAACCCATTGCTTCACTTTTTAAGCACCTCTGGATGCCTGCTTTTTGGATTTCTATTGGAGTGCTGTGTTCCGTCTGATCGTGTGGTTCTAGGAAATTGCAAGGGAACTTCCGCAATCTTCAAGGAGGGGCAGGTTGCAATCACTGAAGAGACAGACAAACAAATAGATAGATAACAATATTTACTTAAATTTAGGATTTCAGTAAATAGCAATATGAACTAATAAGAACAAATAGAACTATATTAACCAAATGCAAACAGTCTGAACTCTAAACCACAGTTGATTACGAATATAGTGCTGCTGTTAATGGGACAGCAGCAGTCTCTTTCACAGTTTCTTGTTTGCTAGATGCTGGCGCTCCTGCCACTTATAAATGGTTAAAGGTAGCTCTGCCTCTTCCTCCTCACCACTCTGTTGCTTTCCCTGAACTTCCTTTTCTGCACTTTTTCCAACTCTACAATATCCTTTTTTTAAGTGTAGTGTCCAGAACCATACACAGTGTTCTAGGTGTGGTCTCACCATAGATCTGTATAAGGGGAATCTGATCTTGGCAGTTTTATTTTCAATTCCTTTCCTAATTATGCCTAACATGGAGTTTGCCTTTTTCACAGCAGCCCTACACTGGGTTGATATTTTCATCGAGCTGTCCACACAACTCCAAGATCTCTTTTTTGGTCAGTCACTGCTGGTTCAGATCCCATCAGCTTATACTTGAAGTTGGGATTTTTTGCCCCAACGTGCATCACTTGACACTTGCTTATATTGAACCACATTTGCCATTTTGATGCCCGTTCTCCCATTTTGAAGAGCTCCTCACAATCCCTTTTTGTTTTAACCACCCTAAATAATTTGGTGTCATCCGCAAACTTGGCCACTTCACTGCCAAGATCCTTGTGATGTCAGTTCAGACATTCTGGCAGCCTTCTCCAAAGTGGCACCCTCCAGATGTGTAAGATTACAACTCCCATAACCCCCCAGATTATGGGAGTTGTAGTCCAATACATCTGGAGGGAGCCAGGTTGGGGAAGACTGCATTATGGGAAAGTACAAACAACTCTTTAATGAATATTGAAATTTAATGAATATTTATTCATTTAGGCCAATCCTATGGCTGCTAAACAGAGTCTAAATGGCCATTGGAGAGGTCAGAGTCCCAGCTCTGACCTTGGAAATGTGCTCCGAGGTTGGAGCTGGGACTCCAACTTTGGAGCTCCTTCCCTCCACCCTTGCAGCCAGTGCAGAAAGAAGTGTGCTGGCTGAGGCTCTGAGGTCGGAAGAGTAACTTTGGAGCTGGAGGTTTGTGGGCGTTCCAGGGGATGGGGAGGGGAGGAGAGCAGCTCTGCCACAATATGTAGTATCCTGGCGGAGCCTCAATCTATCCTCCTCACGCTCTGAGCAAAAAGACTTAGACAGCTGAAATCAGCTGTTTAAGTCTTTTGCAGGGTGGGAGAAGTGCAGAGGCAAAGGGCGCTAAAGAACATCCGCGCTCTTTTAGCCCTCAATAGGATACCCGTAATCCTCCAAGTTTGGAGGGTTATGGGCCGCCACATTGGATTCCACTGATATTTAATGGATATTGATAACAGAATATTGATATTCTGTTTTTAATATTGTCTTTTATTCTTTTTATCTTTTTTTGTCTTCATTGTTCACCGCTGCGCAGATCTGGGGCATATAAATGTTGTAAATAAATAAATAAAATAAGTAATGAAGAACTTGTTTCTCTCCCAACCCCCAACCCCACCCCGCCTTCAAAGCTGGAAGTGGTGCACTAATCAGTGACTCCAACCAGGATGCCGTGTGAACTGCACAAGCAGTTCCATGGATATACCTCTGCTAAAAAGATGCATGTTGACAATTATGGTTGAAATCTTACAAACATAGGAAGCATAGATTACACATCTGGTGATCATGAAGGCTGACCAGCACTAAACCTTATTTTCACACACCCCTGTGGTTCTCAGTCTCTCTCTCTCTCTCTCTCTCTCTCTCTCTCATACTCTGTCTCCATTTGTGTTTCTAGAAGTCCCAATGTTATGTGTGCACAATTTAACCAATTCCAACAATAACAATGCTCTATAGCAGTGTTCTCCAACCTTGGGTCCCCAGATGTTTTTGGCCTACAACTCCCAGCATGCCCCAGCCATGTTGGGGCATGCTGGGAGTTGTAGGCCAAAAACATCTGGGGACCCAAGGTTGGAGAACACTGCTCTACAGAATTCCAAAGTATCTAATGTTCAACCAAATTGAAGTTATCTTAGCGCGTGCACACATTCATACAGATTTACCCTCCTTGTGCATTCGTTTAAGATAGCTAAATAGGCTTAGGGCACAATCCTATGCAAGTTTAGACAGAAAAAAGACCTACAACTCCCAGCATGCCCCTGGCTGGGGCATGCTGGGAGTTGTAGGCCTTTTCTCTGTCTAAACTTGCATAGAATTGCACCTTTAGGGACATAGGAATCTGCCTTATACCAGCTCAGAGTATTTGTCCATCTAGCCCAATATTGTCTGCTCTGACTGGCAGCGACTCTTGAGGTTCTCAGGCAATGGTTTCTCCCATCATCTGCTATGTGATCCTTTTAATTAGAGATGACAGCAATTGAACCTGGGATCTTCTGCGTGCAAAACGTGTGCTCTAAAACTGAGTGTTGGTCCCTCCTCAGATCCTCCACCAAGATTTGAACTCAGATTGGTGGATTTGAGCCCCAGAGTGCTAACTAGACACAATGGCACCTAGACATGAAAGAAGTGGGAAGCATTTCCCACCTTAACCCAAAGCAAGCACTACTGTGGACTTGTCTTACTGCTGGATGTGAGGTTTCTTTGTGAAAAGTTCTAAGCATCTGCATAAAACCTGTCTGTCTGTAACTTCCAGCCCTTGTTTCTCATCATGAGTATTGTCCCATGATTCTTCCATGTGACTGCAGCCTAAATTAACTAAACGTTGGTATCCAGTGTAGTGTTATGTTATGAAGCAGATCTGTGATAGTATAATTAACGTTGAAAATGCTGTATAGTCTGTATTCTATCATGATTTTGGACATATCTAAATCTTCTAAGTAGTGTAAATTTGATTCATTTAATTTAGATTCAAGCAGAAAGAGTGTTTTTTTAATAAACATTCTGAAGACATTAACCAAATTTGTATAACGAATCGGTATTGGCTGCATTTATCTCCCACCTTCCCCTTTTTTACACTCATGCTTACATCATTTTTTAGATAATGTAATTTTTCGATAAGAAGTTCTCGCAGACTGGTTCCTCTTAGAATGGGATAACTACAGAAGAAGATTTTCTGGATTACCAGGCCAGGAGGAGGGCTATTTTGTTTTCCTGCTCTCTCTATTTTTAGAGCTAGCATTTTACCTCTATGGAGCTGAACTCTGAGACTTGTGGCAAATTAAGATACAAAATATGGCCACCATCCCCACTGTAGGCATATCATCCACAAACCAAGAATTCCCATAGGCTAAACACAGCCTTGTTTTCCAGAGTACAACATGTTGTTGGAGGACATTAGAGGCCTATGTACACCTTTCATATTCTCATCTGACTTTTCCCCTCTGTCTGGTGTGATTTGCTCAACATGGGAATGGGGAGAAAACATTCTCTATGGAATTTATGGGAATCCTCAATGCCCAGGCTCTGTGCCTGTGGTAGAACTGGATCATGCCTTAATTTTTGTGGAGGCCCCTTAACACCTTCCGTCACTCTGTGCTGCATCATTATTGATAGTGGAAGATGGAGAATTCTTATGGTCTTTTGAGACTTAGAAACATCTGTCCTGTACTGACCATTCACTCGCACCTCCCTCAGCATATGGATTTCAGTAGAGTGCCATATTTGCAGTTTCTGGAACAATGGAATAACACAGATGTAACTTCATGGATTACCAAATCACATTGACAGGCCCATGGGTTTAGGAATTGGTGTACTATTTAAGTGATGTTCCCCCTTGTTCTTGTGCTGAGTTTTATGTTGTATAGTGCATATTTTGTATGTTACATGAAATATTAACATATTCTCCTGCATATTTGCTACATTTTTGATATTCTTTTGCCTTGCAGTGAACACTGTAATGATTATCAATGTATAAATATGTTAATATATTGTGATACCCAGTGAAGTTAATACTTTAGCAAAGTTGTGCAGATTACTTAAAAAATAATAATTACCAATTTTTATGTTCTGTTTCCTGGGCATCTCTTTATTACTGAAGTGTTGATATTGTTTTAAATATGTTGTAAGCCACCTTGAGCATTTTTTCAAAATGCGAAGGCAGGGTATAAATGTTTTCAATAAATCAAATCAAATGTTTATTGAAATGTTATTACTGCAGCCAGACATCATTCTATTGCTACAAGATCAGCAAATAATCTCTCTCCAGTTCCCACCCCCCCCTGTGTAATTTGAAGCCTCTGGCAGTAATTGCATGAGAGGATCGAGGTTTTGCCACTTTCAGGAGGATGAAATCCTAGTATAATTAACACCTCCTGTTTACTATGCTTTCAGGATTGTGTCTGAGACGAAAGCAGTCATATTTACGAGACCTCGGAAGTACATCCTTTCTTCGGGTTCTGAGCCCCCTGAGCTCGGGTATGTTGACATTCGAACTTTGGCGGAGAGCGTATGTCGCTATGACCTTAATTACATGGATGTGGCATGGTTGGAACTGGCCAATGAAGAATTCAGAGAAATGGGTGAGTGCAGCATCCAATTACAGCCAGCTTTTGGCTGAGCTGTGGGAGAGGTGACAGGAAGCAAGACTGGGGTAGTGGCAGTGTAACTGCCACTTCATACTATGTGTGGTTAAGCTGTATTTTCTGGACAGAAAAGGAGGCGGGAAAGAAAGGAGTGCTCACAAACAAGTTGTATATTTCTGTGTATGGAGGGGAGTGTTAATCATCCAACATGTATAAAAAGTATACACAAATGTGTTTGAGGGGGCATTTTCCTGCCTCAAGCCATTTTCCAATTATCCTGGATTGGTAAAATGTCCTGCAATGTGTCTCTGGTGTCAGAAGTAGTGTTTCAAACTCAAAATCCCACCGCTGCCAAGATGCTTTGCCTAACCTACCTCACAGGGTTGTTGTGAGGATAAAATGGAGAGGAGGAGGAGGATTATGTAAGCCGCCTTGGGTTCCTTGAAGGAAAAAAGGCGGGGTATAAATATAATAAATAAATAAATAAATAAAAATAAAATATTAGAACAGTATCATAAATGTCAATGTAAAACTTTAGGTGAAACTTTATTATTATTAAAAACTAACATTTTTTGTCTTGTGGGATAACCCCATAAGAAATCTGTCTCTGCTGAGGTAAAGGTTCCTCAATGAAATCTCATTGTTCTTGCCAACCTATGGACACCCAATGTACTTAAGCTTGTTTCCCTAGACTAGTTTTCTTTGGAAAAACCCATAGGAACATTTTATACCCCCCAAATGTTGCTTTGGTTTTGAGGACATAAAGACACCCCAATGGCAAAAGCAATAGATTTGGGGGATATTATATGACCTGCATTGTGTGGGGGGCGTTTTTTCTAGAAGGAAAACAGTTAGTAGTAAGAGGCTGAAATTTGGGGACACTATGCAGGTGACAGAAGACAACAATGTCATTGGAGGAATATGTTGTAGACATGCTACGTAAATTCTGCAATGCAATGTGCACTTGGGGAACCTTTGTATCTCCACCTGATTTGAGGAGGGTTTTAATGGGATGTGGGGATTTGAGGGGAAAGAAAAGCTTAGCACAAATGGAAACACTGTTCCTAGGTTGTTAGGTGAGAAGATGAAACTCATCTTGCCAAAAGATAGAATTCCTAGAATTCCTTCGAAGGATGCGAGAAAGGGCATCAGGTTAAGAAAACCAATTCCAGCTTAACTTTAAATGTATTAATAGAATAGTTAATGGTATGTTTGAATTATTCAAAGTTGTTTAGAGACTGCGGAAGCTTCCAGACGTTTTGGGTTTCTCTAGGATGGACAGAAATTATTTAAATCACTTTTGTGAAGTTCACCTCTTATTTAGTTATTTGCCTTATTTATTAATTATATTTTTCACCCACCTAATAACAAAAAGTTCTCTAGGAGGATTACCTGGTAATTTATATACTTTTATTCATCCTACACCCAGTTATTTCACAATGCAACAACAACAAAAACAACAGATAAAGTCATTACAATGAACTAAAAATTACAGCACTTTAAAGTCCCCAGTTGAATCAAAACCTTTTCCCTTGGTGCTAAAAAGATGGCAAGGTATGCATGAGGCAGGCCTCTTTGGAGAGGACATTCCACAGTCTGGATGTTGCTGCCCCAAAAACCTTCTTCTTAGTTGTTAAATAGAATCCCTCTGATATAGGAGGCACCTGGAGAAGGGCCTCAGCAGAAGATCTTGTATGGGCAGATTGATGTGGCAAAAGAAGCTCCTTCAGGTATTTGGGTCTCTAGCTGTTTAGAGATTGTAAAGGTAAAAACCAGACCCTGAATTGGGCCTGGAAGTGAACAGGGAGCCAATGCAGTTATTTTAAAATTGGCATGATATGCATATGCCTTGACTGTATTAGTCAAAATTAATGTCAGCCATGTTCTGCGCCATCTGAAGCTTCTGGGTTGTCTTCAAGGGTAGCCCCACATATAATGCATTACAGTAATCTAACCTCTTATCCTTACTAACTGATGGTGACACAGTATTGGACTTCTGACAGTTGTTTCACCCTTTTTGGGGGGTAATTGTTGCCATTTATTTTGAAGCAGCAATTCATTGTTAAAACCAAATAGTCATTCTAAAAGCATCAGGAATCATTTTTAAAAGCTTTCATTAAGCAATTAAGAAGCCTTAAGGGGCAGCTGTGAAATGGCTGAGCTCAAACAAATTATCTAAAGTGCAGAGCAGTCTCTTACGAAGTGAAGCTTAGAAAGGCTTTGTGCTGGTTTCTTTCTTTTTTTTCCCTATGAAGGTGTGCTGTTCAGCAAGGAGAGACTTATAAAGGTGTTTCTGAAGTAGTAATTGTTGATAAAATAGCCCCAGGTGCAGTTGGCTCTGTACAGAGCTGAATATCTGGAAATAAAGCCTCCATATGAGAAGTTTAATCATCCACTTGAAAAGGAAGGATCACAGAAAGATTTTTAAGTTTTGTTTTGGTCCAATATGTATGTTTGATTATCACTGACATTAAAAGTGAAGCATACTGTATTGATCTGCATTTTTCTGTGGTGTTTGCAATTGGTAGCTAATGGCCAGGAATGTTGAACAGTCCTTGGTCTCGAGTCATGAGTCGAGTCACGAGTCTTTGGACCTGAGTCTGAGTCTGAGTCCGAGTCCTTGGTCCAAAATGGTGACTCCTGAGTCCCGAGTCACTCCCAAAGCTGACTCCACGAGTCCCTATTAAAATCAATGGGTTTTTTCCCAAACAAAATAAGGCTACTACTTCAGATGTGTGGCTAAAATAAATTCTAGGCACAAGTGTGCCTTTGTATTTCAAAACTCTGCAACTGATTTTGGCAAGAACAGACCAGGCAGACAAACTCAAAATAACCAGACAGGCAGAGGAGGCAGGGAACCCCAAACAGTCAGGCAGGCAGTGCCCTTTGTCTTGGACAATTCAACTGCTGAACTGGTCAAGAAGAGACCAGGCAGGCAGAGGAGGCTGGGAACCCCAAACAGGCAGGCAGAGGCAGCCAAACCCAAAATGTCTGAAAGGTTGCATTTTAGAAAAATGATTTTAAAAAATAAACTTGCTGTATTTCCTAAAACTTCTCCATGTTGCATTTGAAGAACACGTTTTTTCTAAATGTTTGGCCCCCATTCTGGAACGGTGAGGTCTCATCACAATTTCACCCTCACTCTTCACCGGCGATCGCGCTCCTCTCCACTCCTTCTGGCACAGCCCAGGGATGTTGAAGAGTCCTTGGTCTCGAGTCCCGAGTCGAGTCTCGAGTCCCATTAAAAATATTGGGACTTGAGTGGGACTCGAGTCAGAGGGGGGACTCAGTCCGACTCACGAGTCGAGTCCTGGAGTCCGAGTCCCCATCCCTGCTAATGGCTGCCCATTAATAAATAGTTGGGAGGTGTCTGAAAATGGAAATAGCCCTCTTTTTCAACCTTTTAATGTTAGTAGAGAAATATGGATATTTGGTGTAGATAGATATAAGAAGCTGTGTCCCTCAGTGCCTCTGTGTCTTGATTATTTAAAAAAATAAGTGTCATTGGATTAATTTCCCAGGGATGCCTGAACTGGATGAATACACCATGGAGAGAATCATGGAAGAATTTGAACAGCGATGCTATGACAACATGAATCATGCTATTGAGACCGAGGAAGGGCTTGGAATCGAGTATGACGAGGATGTTGTCTGCGATGTTTGCCAGTCTCCAGATGGTGAAGATGGCAATGAGATGGTGTTCTGTGACAAATGCAATATTTGCGTTCATCAGGTACAGCAGCCAGATGTAACAATAATTAATATTGAGACTAGTTTGAATGGATTTCAGTGTGACAAGAAGGCAGTGGGGATTTTGCTGAACTTTGGTGTTTTTGAGGGTGGTTGGTAATCTTAGGTGAAATAGATTAAATAGAGTTGGAAGGGGCCTACAAAGCCATTGAGTCCAACCCCCTGCTCAGTGCAGGAAACTAGAGGAGGGGTCTCCCATCCAAGTAATAATCAGGCCTGACCCTGCTTAGCTTTCCACACTCAGACAAGCTGAGCCAGCATGCATTAGATTCAAAGGGACAGGCATAAAGAGCAAAGAGATGTGAGATTTGTTGAATAAGTTGAGAACAGTATTAGTGGCTGACTACTGGAGGCTTTTCCCTGCTTCTCATATTTCTAAAGGCCAACATGCCTTCAGATTTTTTAATTTTGTTTTGGTAACTATGAAGGGTATGAACTTCCTATTTCGTGTTGAAGATGTCTCTGTGGCTCACACATGGGTTTTGGAATGTTTTGGTAGGAGCCCATTCATCCCTCTCACTGTGCACACTCAAAGGGAGTGGCTCCCACTCTTCCCCCTCAGTTCCTTCACAAATGCAGCAGCACCATTGTGAGGAGTGCTCTTGTCTCAAGTTGTTAAGGCTGTCAGTGGCTATCAATGGCTACCTGATGGTTATATGCTACCTCCAGTGCCAGAGGCAGTATGCCTATGTACACCAGTTGCCGGTGAACATGGCTGGGAAGGTGCTGTTGCACTCATGATCTACTTGTGGGTTTCCCATGGACAGCTGGTTGGCCACTGTGTGAACAGAATGCTGGACTAGATGGACCTTGGTCTGATCCAGCATGGCTCTTCTTATGTTCTTACATTTCTGACTGTGACAAAACTGAGATTCTTCTTCTTATTTCTTGTTTATTCTTTCTTTCCATAAGTGTTTCTTCTCTTTCAGCTTTGCATTTTTGTTTTGTTCGTGGATGCCATGGAGCATTTCTTTGGAGCCACTTAGTGGCATATGGCCTCTAAGGCTCTTTTCCATAAATGCTCAAGCTGCAGGTGTTTAAATCTTAGCTTTGGTTTCTTGCATACCTAACTGGCCTTTTGCATCTTCATGCATATGAACATTTGACCTTCCGTGTTCGTTCCATCACTATTGGGCTCCCAAATATTCCTGTTCTCTGGGAAATCTACCACTTTGGGTGCTTCTTTTCTTGTAGGCCTATCCAAAATGTGATCCAGCTCTTTTGTCATGCATAGCATCTGCACCAAAAGATAAGCATCTCTGTATGCAGGAAGACTTCTGTATGCGGATCACACATTCTGAAACAATCTATAAATAAAATAGATCCCTTAATTTTATAGCATAGGCAAATGTGCTGCGTATATACTACAGTCATGCCTTGGATTGAGAGCATAATTCGTTCCGGAAACATGCTTGTAATCCAAAACACTCTTATATCAAAACGAAATTCCCCCAAAAAAATTTGTACAGAGATTTTTAATTTAAGCCGTACTACAGTACTTGTATTGCAAGACGTCGCTTGTATAGCAAGTCAAATTTTTTAAAATAAATATTTAAAAATTTGCTTGTCTTGCAAAACGCTCTCAAACCAAGTTACTTGCAATCCATGGTATTACTGTATATAGAAAGTGCTTACGCTTCTTTGAGAAGATATTTCTTCCTCATTTAATTCTTATTCATTTGTCTTCCTCATTTTATTCATTTTTTAAATTTAAACTGCTCAAAAGTGTCCCACACCCACAGACAAATCATTAGATATTTTTAATTGGCTATTACTTTTCTTTCTTCTTTGTTTTCTTTTATAAGGCTCGCCAGCTTTCTCTCTGGTGTATGTAGACTTACTCAGAGAAAGCATGTTCATTATATGTGGAATGTACATTACTGGAAGAATACAAGGCACCACCATGGCACAGCAGCCTACCATAGAAACATGACACACACTTGACTTGTGGTTCAGAAGAAAATATAGATTGCTATTTTTAATACATCAGCATTTGTGGTTGGCTACTTCCGGTTGAGGTCTACCATGTGCTTCTGTTTATTCTCCAGTGTTGCAAGTTTGTCTTTTCGGCAGTAATGTCTGATAAGCAAAGAAGGGATATTTTTCTCCCTTGGATGCTGTAATGGATAATGTCATATAAATGGGTTTACATGCCCAGTCTGACAGGCTGTCTTTGAGTGCCACATAAATATTGATTATGTTGCAAAATGACTTTAGAGTTTTTATTTTATTTTTAAACTTATCTTCTTGATTAGCTGACAGATGTTCCTTGTGATTATATTGAACCATTCAAGGTTAAAAACAGAACTAACAGTAGCTTGACTCAAGGCTTCTGTACAGGCATCATGTCTGCTACAAGAAGCAATGTTACTGCCACAGCTGTGGTCACCCTTTCCTTTTGGGCAAAAGTTGAGCCAGTACTCAAAGCGGTAGCATTTGTGCTCTTGGAAGACTGCCTTCACTTTTTTTTGGTTTCACCTTCTCATCTTTCAGGTGGAGACAGATATAAATATGTCATGCTCTTATTTTGGTTTCAAAGTCCTGGCCTAACTCCAGTTGAGATAATGATTAACCCAGGCAGGAGTCTGCCTTCCCTTTCCTGTCACAGCTGGTTAAGATAGTCCTCTTTACTTCCTTTTCAGCTTTCTCCATGGTGCAGTGTTTGGCCTTGCTCATATCTAGAGAAGACTTAGAGACTGATGCAAATGTGGCCATGGTGGCATGATTACTAAAACTTGTTTCTGCATGGTTGGGAATCTACAGGACTGTGGTAATGTCTGGAATTGACTTCACACATGGCTTGGCCAGATCTCATGGTGGCTTATGCACGTGTGTGCTTTCTACGTGATCCAGCTGATTCCTGAAATACTACAGACGCGTGGAGTCCCAAGCACTCGGAAGCTGCCTTAGTGATAACCATACCACCGCGTAACATTCAAATTCATATAGGTGTATGGCCACAATCCAAAGAGGGAGCTTTGCTTATTGATTCCTGCAGCAATTCCTGCTGCCAGAGAAACAAACCACTGCCCAGTTATTTTAAAAAGACGCACACCTTCATTGGTCCGTTGGTGGTGAAGTTGGCAGGCAAAGCTCCAGCTGCATGTGTGGCTCTGTGATGCTTCATAGGTATCATAGTTGCTGCTGCACCCAATGCAATGTTCTAGTGTAGCCAATCTTAGGACTGGGTGGCTATTTGTGTTTTTACCAACTGGAATTAAGATCCTTCCTCATCCGCAAACTCCCTGGGTGGATTTTCTCTATTCACTCTCTCTCAGCCTCAGTGCCCCATTTGTAATATGACCTACTTCACACATTTGTTGTGTGGATGAGTAAGAAGATGATTGTAACAAAGTTCTGTACACAAAAAGCGCTATAGAAATATTAACAAGAAGCTCATTCAAGTAAGGGCCTCATTTATGAGTATTTTGATCATATTGCTCCCCCCCCCTTTCTCTATTTCTCTTTGACATTGTGACAACAGGCGTGCTATGGCATCCTCAAAGTTCCAGAAGGAAGCTGGCTATGCCGAACCTGCGCTCTCGGTGTTCAGCCAAAGTGTTTGCTGTGTCCCAAGAAAGGCGGAGCCATGAAGCCAACTCGTAGTGGGACTAAGTGGGTCCATGTTAGCTGTGCCCTCTGGATTCCAGAGGTGGGTGTTCTGGGCAGCTGATTTATCTGGACATGCTCAGAATTGAGGACACAACTTTTCTTTAAAAAAAATAAAAATAAAGCAAGAGATGATAGTCGTGATGGTGGCACTGGTAAATATGGTGGGCATTATGGTTGGGGAGACTGTTCCCACACCTTCATTGCCCTCAAAATAGGAGATGCAATGAGGCAAGGAATGGTAAGCTGTGTCACCATGGGGCTTGGAAGCTTCATGAGACTTTTCAGTAGTGGCAGGGAGAATGTGTGAGATGGCAGGCTCCATATAAAGGCAGGGACATAGCTGGCCATGGAGGATTCTCCTGATGCTCTGCTGGAGCAGGCAAGCATAGCTAGGGAGGAGGAGGAACACTCAGATTCAGGCCGGTGTCTCGATCCGAGGCCATGCTGGGAGGTACCTGCCAGCTATCCCTCTGCTCTTACAAGATATATGGAATCTAGGAATATAATTTCCATTCGGCAGTTGCTAGTAGGAAGCAACAGGGAATACACAGGGGTGGAGAGGAGGTAGATCTCCAGATATTTTTGACCTCAGCTCCCAGAAGCCCCTGCCCATTCTGGGAGTTGAAATCCAAAATATCTGGAATACAGAAGGCAGCTAAAACAAATATGATTTCCAGGAGAAAAATAATAATTCAGTGCATGCACGCAGTACAGCTTTACTTTGCAGTGGGACTACAAGGAGAGAGTGAAAAGGGCACAGTGGATTACCAGTTTGGCTTTGGAATTCAAAAACAAATTTTGAGTTCAGGAGAGAATCTGGGTAGTATAGTAGATCAAGTGTTGGATTTGGACTGAGGACACCTGGGTTTAAATTCCTCTTCACTGGTAACTGGTCCAGCCACTATCTCATTGCCTAATCCAGGGGTGGATAGAAAGTAGATCTCCAGATGTTTTGGACTTCAACTCCCAGCATTCCTGACCATTGGCCATGCTGGCAGGGGCGTCTGGGAGTTGAAGTTCCAAACTTCTGGAGATCTACCTTCTGCCCAACCCTTGCCTAACCTACCTTGCAAGGTTATTATGAGGACAAAATTGAGTGTGTGAAGGTATTGTGTATGCTGCTATGAGTTCCTTAGAGGCACAGCAGAATAAAAATAAAATACGGATGTTTGGGATATAACCCTAAATGATAAACTAACGTGTAGTATCAAATGCAAAAAGGGACAGTTAAAGAAGAATAATTTTATGGATATATGGAATCAGTTATTAGACTATGTATTAATAAAGGGGAAGGGGAGTATTCCTTGTCAGGATATGTTATATTTTTGGAATGTGGAATTCAATTGATTAAGGGGATGGAAGTATATTAGTTGTTCCCTAGGCAGGTGGGGGGTGCACCTTATGATTTACTGTAGTTGTATGTTTTTGTTTTACAGTGTTGTATGTAGTTTATAATAACTAAATAAAATTTAAAAAATAAAATAAAACATGTGGTTTCCTGTCTTTAAAATAGTTTTGACCCTGGTTATATTTTGATAAACTCCTGGACATTAGAACAGTTAGCTCGGTATTTTTGCATGTAGCGAAATAACAAATAGTTGGGCTTCCCCTTTGTTCACTACTTGTTTTTTTTTTAAAAAAAAAATTTATCCATTGATCCTTAGGTGAGCATTGGCAGCCCAGAAAAGATGGAACCGATTACAAAGGTATCCCATATTCCCAGCAGCAGATGGGCCCTGGTGTGCAGTCTTTGCAATGAGAAGGTTGGGGCATCCATACAGGTAAATAACTTGGTCTGGTTATTATGAATACATGTTAGCTAGAGGAATCTTGCAAATTCTCTTTCTCCAATGTCTGTAGTAAAGTTTTTTTATTTTAATGTTGTTACTTTCATGAAATACATTACAGAGTACATATCAGGACCTCAATTTAGGATTTTAATCTCGAGGCTGTTTTGGGTTTGAATATACCAGGTCTGCTTTGGGTTTGAAGGCCTTTTTCTGGACTCTTACTTTAAATCTTTACTTTAAATGGTTAGCTACACACATCATCCTGCTCTTTTGATTCTCCAGATGGTTTCCTGAGATCTGTAGTTGTCTCTGAAATCTGTTTTGCATGGGGAGTCTAAAGGAAATAAAGTTTCAGAGCTTGTGGTATCATTTCATACTTCCTGCCATGATCTTTCTTTGTTTTTAAAGCTGTTTCTGTGTGCTGTGCCATGCCCTCTTTTCTCTTGGCTTCTTTGGCCTCCTCATGCCAAGATATCTGGTGTGTGTGGTGATGCTGTTTCCAGGTGTGTTGTTCATTCACATCACCCACATAAGCCAATGGTCTGATGTTACTGACTTTTGTTTCTGAAAAATTAATTTGTTTTTAAAATTGATTTATCCATGTTTTCAGTATGGATGCAAACAAAACAATATACTGTTCCTTTCTTTGGTCAAGTTAGAGATCTGCATGGATTAGCCTGTGAGTTTGCAGCCAGGTCCAGACCTCATGTCTGACCACTACATGCCATTTAACAGGCACTTGATTAATACTGGGCTCATGAATGTATTATTATTATTATTATTATTATTATTATTATTATTATTATTATTATTATTATTATTATTATTATCATCATCATCATCATCATCATCAAAATCTATTGTGATGAACTTGCCCAATATTAACTGAGAAATACATGGCCATTGGTTCATCCAAGACTTATACTATTTTTTTGAGTCAGGCTTGTCTTCTTGGTCCATTCAGAACTCAGCATCAGCTACAAGATAGATTAGTGACAATAACCACCTCCCCTCTCTTTGATGAGCTACTCGATCTTCAGACTTGTAGAGAGCAAGTGATTAGGAGAGGGCCAGGTTGCGTGTTGTGCGTGAGCTGTTTTCCGTTTTGCATAATCAACTGATTGGCTCGATTGAAGGTTGCTGCATGACGGGCAAACCTGGACGCTTTGGGTTAAATAACAGGCCAAGTTATTACTTGGATGGGAGACCCCTCCTCTAGTTTCCTGCATTGAGCAGGGGGTTGGACTCAATGGCCTTGTAGGCCCCTTCCAACTCTATGATCCTATGAACCCAAAGTTAACCTAAGAACTAATCATTCTTTAATAAAAAATTACATTTTAAAATTGCATACATTAGGGAAAATAGCATACAAAAAAAGCATCTATTAGAGGAAAGTGCTTGCGAAAAATGTGTATATTATGGGAAAGTGCTTGTAAAAATGTGTACAAATTTTCATGCTCACGAAAATGTGTACGAATTTTCATATGGGCTCAAAAAAACTAAACAAACTGATGTGGAAACTGGACAGAATGAACCTGTGCTTGAAAAGATGTGGCCATTATAGAAAGTGAAAGAGATATTCGTCCATCCCTAGCCAGGCGTGATAAGCTTTTGTACAAGAAGTTTTCTAGTAGACAGTTTCACACATGGCATGAGCTGTGTCAGCTCCCCCCCCCCCCCCCCGGCTCAATCTGTCATTGAAAATTCTGCAAGAAGCTGATGGAATCCACACCTCATTCTTGGCCCTGATACCCACTGGCTGGGTTCAGACAACATGATATCCCACATTTCAACAACAACCTATGGTTCAACAACAACCCACACTCAACCCATATTCAACCCTTGAGTGTGGGTTATCGTGTTGTCTGAATGCCAGTCAATGTCCCTGATTAGTGTTAACATTTCTTTCTGTGAATGTTAGTACCTTGTTTGAAGAAGTGTTACTTTCCCACAGTTCATTTCTACCAGTGTGCCTTCATGCTCTTTATCATGGCCATTGGCCCATCCTTCCTCCTTCACTAACTATCCTTTTAAAAAAATAAAAAAGCAAGCCGGTGCTGTACATGTCCGTTCACCATTCCTAGTTTCTTTGCCTGGTTTGGGGAGGGGGAGGGGAAGGAGATACCGTTTTACTGCACTGCACTGGCTACTTGATCATGTCTTATGGTCCACACACATCCTTTTTGCACACTGTATCAAAGTTACTGGTATGTGTGTGTGGGTATCTAGGTAATGGTATAATTGTGTATTTCATGTTTGTTTAAACACTAAACCTGCCATCTTGTGAGGTGGAAGAATGCATGTATGGGAACAAAGACAAGAAGTGACAAACTGAAACAACTACTTCAGGGTACAGACATACCCTTAGAACATACATGTGAAAGTAGCTCTGAAGAAGGATTTTCCATGGGTCGTGATGTCGTAGCTCTGCCATAGATGCTAAGGGTGCGATCCTATGCATACTGACAGAAAAAAGTCCTACAATTCCCAGCATGGCTGGCTGGGGCATGCTGGGAATTGTAAGACTTCTTTCTGTCTACGCATGCACAGGATTGCACCCTAAGTATTAGTGACTGGTGTATATTGGTGTGATGATAGAGCTTTGTGAGCATTTATAAGACTCTCTTCATCTTCTAATTAGCCCTCTCAGCTCCCTAAGTAAAGGATTTTTTTTTTCCCCACTGTGATAGATATATAGTAAACGAAACGAAACGAAAAGACAGTTCATGTTAGCTCACTGTTCAGTTAGTAGTTCTTTCATGTTTATGCATCAAATATTTATTAATGTAGAGGAATCGCTTTGCAGTGCTTGGATTTTAGAACGTTAATAAATATTTGATGCATAAACATGAAAGAGCTGCTACCTGAACAGCGAGCTAACCTGACTATATTCTATTTTATTTTTATTTTTGTCTTTTACTACAAAAAAGCCATTGCTTAGATGTAGAAAAATGCAGGCTTATAAGTGAGCAATGTTCCCTCTCTCTTACGTAAGGGAAGTTGGGAATGCTTTTCAGTGATTTGCCCATGGCTATCAAGAAGGCTGAGCTTGGCTGTAGGATGAGGGTATGTGTTACAATTGGCATGTGTTTAGTTCATGTTCCCATGTGTCTTGCTCCTCTCTCTGCTCTGAATTGATACTCCAGAGATTCGAAAGTGAATCCAGGCAGCTTTTCAAGTGCTTTGCCAGATGCTTTGTTTACTACTTCCCTTCCAAAGGCAGTGTAAAACAAAAGCGCAGTATGTGAATCATAGAAATGTAATTGGTGCCCAGTGCATTAATAAATAAATACTAAAAGCCCTTGCAGCTCTTCATTTGTTCTCTTGAGTTTTCACTTATGTAGCAAAGAGAGAACTTCACCCACATTGTCCTTCTTGTGAAGAGCACTTGAAATAGCTGTGCAGCGGTTTCATCCTGCATGTAGACAGTTGTGGGCATTTTCTGTTCTTCCTTTTGAAAGTCCTGCAGAGTTGATAATCTGAATATGAACATATAGAAAAGATGTTGCTGTCACTTTGGAGATGATGATGATGATTTAAAACCTGCATACTTGAGGAGAGATATTAGTTCTGGGTTTCCGGCATTATTTGTTCACATTGGGTTAGATTCAAAGTACCTTTTGCTGTTTTATCATCGAGGAAAGAGTTAGAATGTGCAAAGGATGGGTGCTATTTAGAGCTTTTCACATGCATGTTTGCTTGGGCATATTCTGGTAGAGTGGTGTTTGATCAAGTAGTTAGATTGATTCCTTCCAGATCCCTGGATTACACCAGAGAGCTTTTCATGCCAATTTTTAAATCCGTTTTAAGGACCAAGATCACACAGAGCCATTCCACCTTTATATAATGATCATGTATAATATCTGTAATAAAAGGATTGCATGGGTCCAGATTTAATTTGGGATGTGCCTATATAGTAGGCACATTAAATTCCACAACCATACAAGAATGTGCAGATTACACACCCTGCCCCCCCACTTTTTTTTTTTTTTTTTTTTAAAGGGGGTTGGGAATGCAAAGTAGCAGTCAAGCTTATTTAATGTTCTTCATGTAAGTTTCCATCACAGTTTGACATTTTGATTCCTGATGAATTGGTGAGGCTGAGGGCAAGTCAACTGTGTCACCTTCATAACTTCCCTTTCCCATCTGTGTCCAAAGCTAGCAGATAGCTCAACATTGGAAGATGTTTCCTGCTGAAGAGAAACTATCCTCTTCCTTCAGGAACCTGAAAAGGCTCCGTCACTATGGCTTTCTCAGTCACAAATGTATTTATAATTAATTGTTTTCAGTTTATCACTTAAAAGTTGGGTAGTTACTTCATTACAAAACTTTAAATCCATTGCCAACCCTAGGAACGGTCACATTTAGAGCTTTTGTGCTGAATTGGCTTATTATATAGGGTTTTTTTGGGCTTGAAAGAGCAGTTGAATGAAAAATACATGGACATAATGAATCTATACGTTAGATAAGGGGTGGGGAATGTCTGGCACTGCAGATGTTGGTGGATTGCAACCCATCAGCCCTAGCAAGCATGCTTTAGGTTGCAGTGGCAGGAGCAGAGGACATAGTCTCTTATTGCTACAATAAAGCTGCATCGTGTCCTCGGCAAATGGGGTTTTTGTTTCAAATTTGTTTTTGAAAGAAAGTTCTAAAACTGACAGACTTCACTACTAGAGGCAGCGGATCTTTACTCAGAATCAAGGTGACCCGTTGTTTCCTTCTGAGGTTGTATGAACAGGTAGAACAGTGTGGGTAGGTTTCAAAAGCTAAACCTGTTCATTTTTATGTACATTTGCATATGTACATCATTGTAGACTGAGGTATTGCAGCATTCCACACAATTGCCTTAAGAAGAGGCAGTAGATCTAATGATGCTTCCTTTTATAAGGTGTCCCTAATAATTTCAAAAGGTGGCAGGACCCTGTCCACGTGAAATATCAAAGTTAACCAGATCTCTTTCCTGGCCATAGAATCATGCCCATGCTTTCTAAGCTAGAGATATATGAAATTGCAGTCACATAGAACCCAAAGTAAAATGGAGCTTTATTGCATGGAGAAACTGTTCAGCCTCACACTCAGGCCTCTGTTGGCCTGTTTGCCAGAGAAGGTTTATTGCGAAGGCAAGAGGGCAAATGTAGGTCTCGCCATGTTTCATATTATGCCTCAGTGTTGATTTAATCAAGTGAATTTATCTGAAGCTTCTGCAGTTTGAACCCCGCTGAGCACTTTTCTATGGCATCTGGCTGCTGAGTCAACCTGAGCAGGAAAACCCTGAGGAGTAGGATAATTGGCTCATTTGACAAAATGACTGTATTCTTCAGGTTAAGTACTGTCCAGGTTAAGCGTGTTGTA
This sequence comes from Shinisaurus crocodilurus, assembly GCA_021292165.1. NCBI lineage: Eukaryota > Metazoa > Chordata > Lepidosauria > Squamata > Shinisauridae > Shinisaurus > Shinisaurus crocodilurus. The sequence goes on from CM037876.1 coordinate 47,392,415, forward strand.
TTCCTGTCATCACGAATGTCAGTGATACTCTTTTACTCTTACAACCTATCCTCAGGAGAGCCCTGAAGGGGAGAAGAGGGGTGCCAAGGGTGTAAAGGAAACTTTCTCTCAGTTAATGCCTATTGGAGCAAGCTCTGAAATGGAAACTACCGTATTTGCAACTGCTAGGAGTGATGTGGAGACTGGAGAGGAGCAGAGCACAAGATGCATGTTTGAGAGAGGGGGGGGGGGTCTGAAGTGTTTATTTTCTTTGTAACTCTGCTCTTCCTAAACTCAGTGGTTTACATGGGGCTTGTAGTAGTCTCCCATTCAGGGTTTCATCTGAGTCCACACCTGCTTAGCTTTAATAATGCTACAGAATAAATGGGCTCACAGACTGTCCCCATGTCGCATAGGATTTAGTTTTTGTTTTTTTACCATATTTTTTATTTTGAAAGAAAACCAAAACCAAACCAAACAGACATAAAAAGTAAAAAACAGAGAATACAAAAACAAAAACTAAACTAGAATGGACTTCGATTTTTCCACAACAAAGTATAAATAACATTGAATACTCTATAGTCACAAAGATATTTCCCTTTTTTCTATTGTCAACTCTTATTCTTCTTGTTCATCAACTTCACAAATTCACAAAACATCATAACCTTAAACATAGATACTAAATTCTTCTAGTTAAATAGTATTAAAAATTTCTACTTATTTTTAGCAAAATCCCTAGGTTCCTTCCACCTGTTTATCTAAGAGACAAACATTTTGACCACACATTTTCCCCATTTCACCCATACCTTTCGATAAATTTTAGGCCCATATTTGTTTGCATTTCTTCCATTAATTTCTCAGTCTCATCTGATAGACTGGTTAATTCGGTTAATTTGATGGCACTGTTTATGTTGAGTTTTTAAAATTATGTTACACTTTTACTTTATGATCTACCGGTAGTTTTTTTTAACTTGCATTGCAAGACACCTTTGGAATCTCACTGAAAATTGTGGTATAGATACTGTGAGGGATTGGGGCCTACACAGGATTTGGTTTATTGAGGCCTACACAGGCTTCAGTTTGTTGAAGCCTGAAGGCCCAAACATTCCACGATGGGAGGGGGAGTTTGAGAGTTTTAAGTTACCCAATAGAAGTTAAGAATTAGATATCTTATTCAAGGTCACATGGTCATAACCTTCCAGTCCTGGGAAGACTATATATGTGGGGTGTGGTCAGCTAGCAGTCAGAGAGTGTGTGCTGAGCAGCAGAGAAAAACAGCAGAGAGAGAAGCAGAGAGAGAAAGAAAGAGAAACTGGCTGGCTGACTGCACAGGAATTAGGTAGACTGAAGTGAAACTAGAGAACATTGTTTGTTTGTTTGTTTGTTTTATTTGATCATACCTGCTTTTGATTTAAAACCACTCTATTAAGTAATTTCCCTACTACTATAAGTAAAGTTTGTTGTGTACCCTGGAGTTTGGAGTGACTTATTCACTACGCCTAAAGCCTTCACCCACGTTACTGGAGGAAGCAGGCAAAGGACTGGGTCTTTGGGGAGAGGCAGATATCTCCCAAAGGCAGATCAAGGGGTCCCTGCGGTAGTGGAACCTTGACAGATACCTTAAATAAATAACATGCCTCTGACTACTGAATGCTGAGGATCAACTGGGAATGCATATCACTACCATGTCCTGCTTACGAATCTCTCTCGAGGCATCTGTCTGTGCTGTTAGACAGGATGTGGAGCTAGGTGAACCAGCTTGGCATGTCTTATATTCTTAAGACATTGGAAAGATGAGCATTATGACACACAATCCAGTGAAGCCAAAGTATTCTGATTTAAGTTAATTCTGTGTCCTTAACAGTGAAAATGCATTTTGACCTCATCCTATATACCTGTAGATCCATATAGCTAAAGTGGTGCAAAGGATGGTTTGCACCATCACAGCTCCAGTGACATTTTATGATCGGCAACAAATGGCTAATTCTAACGCTAATTCTGTCTGTCACAAAATGTTACTCTTTTGGGTACTTCTGCTCATGCAGTGGGGTGGGTGGGCGGGTGGGGGGATTGGTTCTCTGATTTACTGTTATTACCCTCTACAGTTACAGCCCCACCACTGCTTGGGTGCCATTGTGGAAGGTCCCCCGACAGTCAGGAATGACTTTTGGGATGCACAAGGAACTGCAATGAGGAGAAGGAGGCGGGAAATTGCTGTTATTCTTGCAAAATTCCATTCACGATTCTTAAGTTTCAAGCCGCTTTGAATATATTTCTATCTCCCCTCATCTTACACTTGAGTCAGTTGTATATAAAATACAAAAGCCTCACAAAAGCTCATGTTTGTTCATTCACAATCCGTCATGTATAAATGTATAAACTTTTAGGGCAGTATCTGATGCGATGCTACTCCTAATATAAATTATGTTGCGCTAGCGTAGACAACCTCTAGCACAATGCCAATAGTGCTGGCTGGTGCAACTGGTTTCCCTTATTGTTTAAGACTTGTAACTTCCTCCTTTCCCTCTACCACTGCAGTGTTCAGTGAAAAACTGCCGCACGGCCTTCCACGTCACTTGTGCGTTTGATCGTGGCTTGGAGATGAAGACCATTCTGGCTGACAATGATGAAGTCAAGTTCAAGTCCTACTGCCCAAAGCACAGTTCCACCAAGAAGCCGGATGAAGAAAGTAATGAATTCACCAGCCAGGAGACTGAGAACGGGGCACAGGACAGTTCTTCTCCTGCTCACATTGAGCCCTTTGATAGCATGGATCAAAATCAGGAGGAGGCCCACAGGGTCAGTGTTCGCAAGCAGAAGCTTCAACAACTGGAGGATGAGTTCTATGCCTTTGTCAACGCTTCGGAAGTGGCCAAAGCCCTGCAGCTTCCAGAAGACTCTGTAGAATTACTATATCAGTACTGGAAGCTGAAGAGGAAATCGAACTTCAACAAACCTTTGATCACCCCAAAGAAAGATGAAGAGGACAATCTAGCCAAACGGGAGCAGGACGTTCTGTTCAGGCGACTACAGCTTTTCACCCACCTCCGGCAGGATTTGGAGAGGGTAAGCTGCCGTGTTCCTTCGCAAGTGTGGAATGCAGATTTTGTGTTGGTCACCTAACCAAGGGCAGAATCCTGATGCTTTAAATGCTCTAGAATAAGGTGCAAAATTCCTGATGCGGTTATTAGGCTCTGTGCAGCTGATAAATGCACAGGGCTTCTGGTCTGTGCATGTGGCCCTGGGATCCGGGCCCACAGTTAGCCCCCCCCCCCACTTAGAGCAACTAGGGAAGAAGATTTGTTAATTCTGCAAGCAGCCTCTTGAGTTGTATAGCTCAATTCTAAAACTGCCTATCTCAGCCTTCCCCACCTGGTGCCTCCAGATGTTTTGGGACTGCAGCTCCCAGGATTGCTGACTATTGGCCATGCTGGTTGGGGCTGATGGGAATTGAAATCCACAACATCTGGAGGGCACCTGGTTGAGGAAACATGGCCTCCTCCCTTTGCTGGCTCTCCTCTCAGTGCTGAGGTGTGTATTGCATGATGGGAAAGCAATTAGCAGGGATTTACATCCACATTCTTTATGCCTCCTCCCACCTTTGAAAGAACTGCCTTCTACCTGAGAGGCACACACAGCAAGGTGAGGGTGGGAGAAGTGGTTGTAATAAAGGGGTAAGATTGTGGGCCCAATGGTGGACTCTGGAGCCAGACATGTTCTGCATTAGCAGGCTTCCCAAGTTACTTCAAGGGGGTGAGCACCTTTATAAACACATCCCTTTGGACTTCCGTGGCTCTCCCCTTCAAGGGTGGTGCTAGGTACCGAAAAGATCCGGGGCTCATACCCATAGGACAAAAAAATTGCACAAATGTGCATATGCTAATTTACATATGCAAATATATGTGCATGATTTGAAATAATTGCTATAGATTTTATAGAAGTCAAGCTAATTAACCTCTTACTTATTTATTTATTATTTTTGCATTTATTTATCGCCCATCTGGCCGGCAAACCGGCCACCCTGGGCGATGTACAGAAAATAAAACAGAATAAAATACATTAAAACATTTTTCTCCATTAAAATACATTAAAACAGTATAAAATTTTAAAATCTTAGCCCACCCCATATTCCCCGCCTGAATAACCAAGTTTTTAATGAGCGGCGGAAGCTCAGCAGAGAGCTTCCTTGCTTTCAGGACAGAACTGTGCAATGTCCCAAATTGTGCTTGCTTAAAATTTACTCTCCATGCACCCATACTTTTCCTTGGTCTTTCAGGCCCAAATCCAGATGGGAAGGATGGAGTGCCTGGAACCAGCAAAGAGCTGTATGGCACCTTAAACATTTACCATTTAATTGCGATTAATTGCAAACTGAACAAGGCACACTGGCAAGGGAGAGTGTGGGAATGTAATGTAGACTATAATAACCCATGCTCTAAGGCTGCAAACTTACACAACTATACAATGAGTAACCCCCATTAAATATAGTGGGATTTACTTCTGAGTAAATCCCCACTCGCTCTCCTCCCCCATCACCAACAAGCACAATGGCACTGCACAGAGACCCCAGAACTGGAGGATGTTGCTTTGCTGCTCCTGGTCCCTGGACCAGGTGAGGAGGCAGAGAGAGTTGCTGCCAAAGGTGGCTCCTAATTTTATTTCATATACTTAATTTTGGTAGTTTCTGGGATTCTAGAACACATTTTTTTATGGTTCTTGGGTTCTAATTTCTGGAAATCCTAAAATCTACACCAAAGGTTGCAATATTAAATTTCTAGCCGCATAATCCTACAACTCTTAAAGTATCAAAATACATAGTTAGATGCCTTTATTAGGACCAACCAAAATTCCTAATAAAGGTATTGTCTGACTGTGGATTTTGGGTTTATATTTCTCATGGACCAGCATGGCTACCTTTGTTTTTGGCTGGCTGTTCTTTAAATTACCAAAGTTATCATTCCTTAGGTTTCTCTTTAGATCCAGGTATTGGAACTATCTTCCAATATCTTCAGGGTGGATAAGGCAGGTTGCAGCTCTGAGCACATTTACTGAGGAGTAAGACTCCAATCCTATAAACACTTACCTGGGAGTAAATCCCATTGAATTCAGTACAACCTGCTTTGGAGTAAACATGTTTAGGACTACACAGTAAGTTTGATGTAATCCTGAAGGTGTTTCCCAACCCACAGATCTCTCTGTAGCCCCAGTTGTTTCCCTTCCCCACATAATTTCCTGTACTATCTCAGCTACCTTTTCCCACTCCACAGGTCTCTGTAGCCATGTCCAGGGCTAGCCCCAAGACATTTTTCTGCCTGAGGCAGAGCAGCAAATGCCCCCCCCCCCCCCCGCCCCAGTTTCCAGTCAAGGTTTATAGTAGTACTCAAAGCCAGTCAAGTTGTTTTGGCTCCTGAGGCAGAAAATCTTATAAGCCCCTCTCCCATTCCTTGGCAGTGAAAATACAATAATAACTAATACATTAAACAATGAATAATTTGCTGCTTTTTTATGATGCCCCAAGGCACCTGCCTCAGGCTCTAAAGTGTGTGTATGTGTGTGTATGTCTTTAAAGAACCCTCTCTCCTAAGAACACCCCTCTTTGTAAAAAGGAATGTATGGACAGGAGAGAGGAGGGCATTTGATATTAGAAAAAAAAAACTTCAGGCAGAAAGATTTGAGGGAGGCAGCAGGAGGGGAAGCACACGTGAGTAAGAAGCCAGCTAATCCACGGGGATGAGATGCAACAGAGATCATCGGATCCTGTACCTTTATTTCAGCAAGTGCCATTTTTCTCCAGTTACATGAAAGATGCACTCCAGAAAGATGATCGCAGAGCCAAATTGCTCCAGACACACACCAGCAAGCCAGGGCAAGCCATACACTCATACATTACCTTGCCCTAAATTCAGACATTGCTGCTCATTCAAACCTTTTTGCAAGCAAACCCACTCCTGTTTTCCCCCAAGGTAAGGGGCCTGGACCAGCTTGGAGGAAGCAACAGATGAGGAGGGCCCCTGGTACTTCATTTGATATATGAGCAGCCAACAGGGATGGGGACTCGGACTCGACGACTCGACTCGCGAGTCCGACTGAGTCCCCCCTTTGACTCGAGTCCCACTCGAGTCCCAATTTTTTCAATGGGACTTGAGACTCGACTCGGGACTCGAGCCCAAGGACTCTGCCACCCGCTGCCACCCCGCTCACCGCCGTCGCTGTCTCCCTCGCCGCCACCCGCTCGCAGCTACCGCCGCCGCCATCGCATGCCACGCCGCCATCACGCTGCCGCCGCCGCTATCGCACGCAGCCGCCCGCGCTGGTCCCGTCATCACTTCCGGTGCGGCGGAAGTGACGCGCCGGGAACCCTGCTCCGGCGCGCTTGGCCGCCGCCGCTTTAAACAGAGCTGCGGCAGCCAAGCGCGCCGGAGCAGGGTCCCGGCGCGTCACTTCCGCCGCGCCGGAAGTGATGACGGGACCGGCGCGGGCGGCTGCGTGCGATGGCGGCGTCGGCGTGCGATGGCGGCGTCGGCGTGCGATGGCGGCTGCTGCGAGCGGGTGGCGGCGAGGCGAGGCGGCGGCAACTCGAGCGGCACGGAGAACACTCTCCGCGCTGCTCAGAAGAGCGAGATCGGGTCGCGCCGCCGCTGCTGCGGAGAACTACAAACCCAGGGAGGGCTCGTAATGCGTTCCTGGTGCGGCAGCGGCGGCAGCAGGAGCAGGGACGAGGGAAGGACCCGCCTATGGTAAGTGGGGGCGGCGGCGGTCCATGGAGGGAGCGGGAGGGTCTCCGCGGGAGGAAGGGCAGCTCTTCTCCCTCTCGCGGAGACCCTCCCGCTCCCTCCATGGGCCGCCGCTTTGGGAGTGACTCGGGACTCGAGACTCGAGTCACCATTTTGGACCTTGGACTCGTGACTCGACTCGAGACTCGGGTCCAAAGACTCGTGACTCGACTCGTGACTCGACTCGTGACTCGAGGCCAAGGACTCTTCAACATCCCTGGCAGCCAATGCGTCTGTTCTTCCTCTTGTCAGGGCCTCACTGCATACAGTGGCTCAGGGCACAAGTGCAATTGCCCAGTAGCAATTGGCTGGGCAGGTCTCTGTAGAGTCAGACACACTCTGAGAAAACCGGGTGACATTGGTGCTGTTAGGCAATTTTGGACTCTGGACTTAATGAAAATAATGAGCAGACTGTGGAAGGAAACGTGGCAGTCTCCCCTCTACAAGGCTGGTGCCTTCATGGTACACTCCCTAGTCCCTATTAGTCTGCGGCGGGAAGGAATCCTAAAGTCTCCTAGTAATTGCGACACTACTGAGTTCAGAGGGAAGAAGTAGGCTTGTATTAAGGTAGATGATGGTAATTGAGGCAGCTCTAATTTTCGTGACGCTGCTCAAAAGGTCCGGGACCCATGCCTAGATGGGCCTGCGTTAAAACTGCCTATGCGTCCCTTCATTAAAGTGAACAGGGAAACCTTTGTGGGTGAGAGAGCTTTATGCGTGTCTGAGAGCTCCTATGCCAGCCTTTCCCATCCTGATGCCCTCCTGCTGTGTTGGACTACAACTCCCAGCATCCCCAGCCAGTATAGCCAATGGCAGTGCTGGCTGGGAATGGTGGGAGTTGTAGTTCAACATGGCTGGAGGGCACCAGAATTGGGAAGGCTGTCCTGTGGTCATGAGAGGGGTGCTCTGATAACTCGTGGTAACTACTGCTTAGTCTTATTGGGCAGTGAATGTAGATTCTTGGGGGTCATCAATTGAGTGCAGCATGAACATTTCTGCAGAGGAGGTGACACTAGTCACTAGGCCGCCTGCATGCTTGATTGTTGTGGGGTTGAACTTGCTTTGAATGCTGGAGCTTAGTTCTGGAATGTGCAGACTAGCAATAAAGAAGAGAGATCCTTTGCACTTGTGTCGCATGCCTTTCCGTCACTCCTGAGTAATCATAGACAGCCACACGTGTGTGGGATTGGGTGGGGGTGCTGGAAGGAGTGAATTCCCAAATCCCTCCCCCTTTTAGAAATAAACCACTGTTGTCTCTACATTTTTTAAAATTCAAATAGCAAGTCACATTTTTGTTCAAGAAACACAATGTTACATTTTTTTAAAAATCCTGATCCTTGAGGATCTTTCTCCTTAGCTTGCAAACTTGGCCATTTTCTTTTTCAAGGCAACTTCAAAATAATGTATACATTTCCCTTCCATGAAACTCAGTAGTAGTGCACATTTCTATGGGTTTTTTTAGGTCCGAAACCTCACATACATGGTGACCCGACGGGAAAAAATTAAAAGATCTGTTTGCAAAGTCCAGGAACAGATATTCAATCTCTACACAAATCTTCTGGAGCATGAAAGAGTTTCAGGTGAGTTCTGTTGTCTTCTGTTGTTTCTGAGCTTGGCATGGCAAAAGGTGTTGGCATATTGGTCTGGAATTGGAATTAATGCTGTAATGTTATACTGAACTATAATAAATTTTATTGGCCTACATTTCTTATCTTGGCATAGCCCTCTTCACACCTGTAACCTGCGGTGGGGGACAACGACAACCCAATGACCAAATGCTTAATATTTGAAAGGCTCTGAGAACTTTTCTGACTTAACTGAGAGTCTTGAGGATGGCTTTATTAAAAAATTATTAAAAATCTTTGTTGCTAGACTTTTTATGTGACTTGCCACTTGCTGGCTGTTTTCATATTTTTGGAATGAGGTTATCTGCTCTCCCTCACAAAGTGTAATAAGCCACGCTTTAAGCCTCTGCAGCTCAGATCGGTTAATTTGATCACCCCACACCTATTAACCTGTACCTCTCCTTCTCCTCATAGTACTGCTTAATATAATTCTCTTTATGTAAAGGAGGGGTGGGGAACTTTTTGTCTGTTGTGGGCTGCATTCCCTAAGGCAAGGATGGGGAACTTCCAGCCCAGGGAGGTTCCCTCCAAGGCCTGGCACCCTCTGCCAGTGCTAGAGAAAGACAAGTGGGGATTTCCAGCACTATAGAGAATCACTGATTAAAGATAACAGTGGAGGTTTCCTCTTCCCACACTAGAGAATGGCTGTCTTTCTGGCCTTTCTCCGTGCAGGGACTACCCTTTTTCTGTCCAGAGAGGCAAGAGTGATTATTCTGTGACTCTCTCTACACAGAGAAAGGGACAAGTGTTCCCTGCCTCTGCAGAGAGAAAGGGACCCCTATGATGTCAGGGGGTGGGGCTTTGGGAGGGAGGGGGAGGGGCAAGTGTGCACTTAAGGCTGTCCAATATTTGTAGTCTTGTCTTGTCAATTGCCTTGTATGTTTCAGCTGTCAAAGGCAGCTGTGGAGTGAAGTAGGTAACATACATGGAAATTGACAGGGCACAACTGCATATAGGCTAATTTGTGCACAGTTGCCAGGGTCCAATTGACAAATTGTCAATTGAAAAGCACCAGTAAAAGGGGGGGGGGAGCAGCAAAAGAAGGTGCACCAAAGGGGGACTATATCGCCCCCTTAGCAATGTAATCTTCTCAATTACTGCAGGTGCGGAAATGTCCCCTCCATGTACTTCCCAACCCTTAAATTGGCACAAATTTCCTTTCTATTTATTTCCCAGCCATTAAATTTACATATATTTCTTAGGGTTTTTTAGAACTGTCAGGGAACCGCAGTTAACTGCAGCAGTAAGTGCTCTAAAAAGGAGCTGTGAAAAGGGGGGGGGGAGTTAATATCTCCCCTTTCTGGAGTAGCTGGTGACTTGGGAAAGTGTTGAAAAGGTGGAGGACACTGAGAAGTGTCAGTTCAGCATTTAAAATCAAGAGAATTACATTGCTTAGGGGGAGATATTGCCTCTGTCCTGTCCCCCCCTCCTCACTTTTGCTGCCCCCCCCCTTTACTGGTGCTTTTTAATTGACAACTTTGTATTTGGACCCTGGCAACTGTGCACAAATTAGCCTATATGCAGTTGTGCCCTGTCAATTTCCATGTATGTTACCTACTTCACTCCACAGCTGCCTTTGACAGCTGAAACATACAAGGCAATTGACGAGACAAGACTACAAATATTGGACAGCCTTAAGTGCACACTTGCGAAAGACCAGAATCATCATCATCAAATCATGAACACATTTTCACAATTTTCCGGGACCGAGAAAAATGGGAGGTGAACCAGTGATGGTTACTCCAAAGTGCCGCTTGGGCATCAGTGGAGGGGCAGTCACTGGGGGCAGTGTTGGCGAGATCGTGAAGAGTGGTAGGGGTTTTTTGCGGCTCTTGCTGAGCAGCTCACTAGCCGATCCCTGCAATCCATGGTGAAATTGCTCTTCCGGGTTCCGACAATGAACCCATGGTGTTACGAACAACCCCTAGAACAAGCCATAGGTTGTTAGGGTGGCTTGTTCCCGAAAAATAAGACACCCTGCAGGAAGTGATCTGGATTCAGACAACACGACAACCCACCATGGCTAGCTACCCACAATGGGTTGTTGTGTCATATGAACCAGGTCTATGTAAGACTGAATGCTACCTGGCAGTTACTTTCCTCATGCATTGTTTAACCTCCATTATGTAGGTCTCCCATTCTTTATGGGCTTTCTGCTTTTGACTATCCTGCCTATTATTTACTTATATCTTGAAATTTTTCATACAAGTGTTTCCAACATGTTCAGTATGCAGATTGTTGTTAATCTATGCATTGGTTGTTTTAAAGGAATTCTTATTTCTGCATTCATCAGTGTAATCTAGCTAACCCTTTTGTAGTCACTTCTCACAATTCCTTTTGAAATCAAGCATATTAATTGCAGTTTTTATTCAGCTGGTCCTCTACCTAAATCAGATCAAACTAATTCATGATCACTTAACCTTGGGTATATATGAATAATATAGATTTGTTCAAATATGTACTATTCTTGCAATTTATTAGCAACAAATCCATTATAGCATTTCCCCTTGTAGGTTGAGTGGCAACTTAGTAAAGTATTTAAAGTATATTTGTGCCCCACAGACCAAGCTATGGCAAAGTTAATGTTTAATTGTTTCACTTAAAAAACTGACATTAGATTTGTGCAGTGAGTTTAGTGGTTTGTTCAGTTTTTGTCATTTCAGTGTACAAGAAAGATTTTGTTTTCATTGGTGCTTTACCTAGTAGCAGAGCAGGGGAGAATGGGAAAAAAGGTTTCTATACTGCTTCTCCCACCCCCCTTATTCCACACCCCAAGTTGACAACTGGGTTTTAGGCGAAGGCACAGTTCCAAAACATAAGTAATCTCAAATGGAAAAATTGAGTCATTTTTAATGAAAATCAGTACCTTTGGTTAAAGTAAATATATGTTACACGTTATTTAATGTTCACTGTTCCCACATGGATAATACTTTCATTTTCTGGTCTGGATTATGAAACAAAGTGTATCATTCTCTCTCCTCACTTTCCCCTGCCTGGTATTCATTTGGAAAGTATTTTTATTCTTTCTTTATAAAGCAAGGGGCATAAACGTCATAAGACAAACAATGCATCCTCGTTTACTACACTTAACCTCCCCTTACAAATGGTTGACAACTTGACTCTTCAACAATAATCGAAATTTATCAAATGCCCAAGGAGAAAAATAGTGCCAGGAGAACTGAGCTCCGTGAGTCTATTATGTTAAAAATGAATTGAGCTAGAAAAGTCTGCCTTTTTATCACATTCTTTAAACCTGAGTGTCTTGCTCTGACAGGCAAAGTGCTTTGGAGACAGTTAGAAACTAAATGGAACGACGACCTTTCTTTAATGTGGCTTGCCCGTCAGAAAGTGCTTTAAAAGCATAAACCCTGAAGAAATAGGTAGCTGAGTTGTAACTATACATTCTTCAAAGGCAGGAGTGCCCATTCAGCAGGAAACTGCTACAGTCGAATGCCCTTCCCATTTCAGTCATTAATCAGCTACTCCAATTTAGCAGCCTTAAAACCCAATTACTGAGACTTTGGCACTGGTGTTTTGGTTTTTTTTGTCTGTGGTGCTATTGCAACATCCATGCGATACTGGCTTAACACCATGTTTGGTGAAGTTACACTGGCACAGCTGTTTGTATACCGTAAGAAGGTTGTGTGTGTGTGTGTATAGTGTGACCTAGCTGCTGCTGCATAATGAAAGCCCCTAATTAATCTTCTGATCTAGGAATTCCTATATTGTAGGGGAAGTCGATTGGATAAGGCTGCCAGTTCACGGTTTCAATTTAGTATCTGTTTGGGACAGGTCCGTGCAGGTTGGTTGTAACACCTTAAGCCAAAGCCACACTGTATTGTGGCTTGGCAAATTCTTGACCCCTGCTCCCTGCTTCTGCAGTCCCAAGGCAGGAAGCAGAACGAGGCTGATTTAGCCCCTGGAGGGCTGCTGTATGTGACTGCTGAGCTGCTTTAAATTTGGTGGGTCACAGATTGTGCAGGCCTAGGCGAGAGTCATCCTGTTAATCTGTAGGCAGACTTAAGTGTGTGTATCCCCACACCCCAGCTTTTTTTTTTTACAGGATGTGTTAATTGTAATCTTGTTTCGACTATAACCTTAAATATACCTATTCTAAACCTACGCAAAGTTCTGTTGATTTCAACTGGCACTTCCACAAAATGAAGACAATCCTGCTGACGTTCAGCACTGGAAAGTCCCATAGATTTCAGTAGCAGAGTTATGCACATAGTTAACTTTGTCCAGCTGAAATCAGTGGGATGTAGGCAGCCTTGTGTTACACTGAAATTAATGGGACTCTTAAGTACACAGATAGGTACTTAAAGGCTACAGTTCTAAGCATGCATAGCCGGAAGCAAGTTCATATTAAATCAGTGGGACTTTCAAGTAAATCAGTGGGATCAGATCATGTGTACTGTTGACTTAAATAGGGTTTAAGCATGCCTGTGTTTCTCTGGATTTTTCTTCATGGATCAAGCATAAGATTACTGTCTACACATTGCAGACGATGCATTGCAGGTGAATTGGGCCCAACTGAGGCAGCTGGAGTGCTCCTCCAGCTGCCTAGCTGGGGAAAGCCCACGCACAGCGAAACCAGTGCTTTAGCCAGGGATCAGATAACATCAGGTGTTGCTGGGTGGGGGGGATCATTCTGCCCCCCCACTCCAAAACTGTTCCCCACCCTTGGTCTTCTCTAATACTGCTTAGGCGTTGCAGTTGGACTCTAACCAAATTCAATAACTATGTTGATTAAATGAGAATATTCTCACACACAATATGTCTGCACAAAGGCAGATGACCTCTTGCTTTATTTTTTTGATTATTCAGATGATACTGTATCTGCACAATTATCCCCCCCCCCAATGTAACCAAATAAGAATATAGAGATCAGTCTCTGATATGAAGGGACACGGACTTAAACAGTGGATTATTCAGAGCGGTAAACACCTAGTAAAAATCCTTCCATTGATCAAAATCATTGACACAGGAAACTTACACGCTCCATGTCAGCCTCCCCCTACTTGTGCCATCCAGATGTTTTGGGCTTCAGCTTCCATCAAACCCCAGCCAGCATGACCAGTGCTCAGGAATCCTGGGAGCTGTAGTCCAAAACATCTGGAGGGCACCAGATTGTGGAAGGCTATTCTATGTTGTGAAAACTGGTATCCCATGTTTCTGTTGAGGATATATTTACTAAGCTGCTATGTTTTAGCTGTATTACAGAAAACCTTTGAAAGAACATATGCAAAAGTAAAAACAACAACAACAGAGGGTTAGATCCAGACTAATTTAATTGAATGTGTCCTAATGAAATCAGTGGGGCAAGTTAGTCATGACTTACGTCCCTGTTCATTTCAGTGGAACCTAAGGGCAGCTAACTTAGTCTGGATTGAAACTAGAATTTTTAGGAAAGGCCATGTCACATACAAAGCTCAAAAATAGTTGCAACCTGCTTCAAATAACCATGAGCTCATTTGTTTGTGTCTTTCCAGGCATGCCTTCCTCTTTCTCCTCTATGGAAAATATGGTCCTCTTCAATAGTTCACCACTGGACCCAGATGCACCTAAGATAGAGGATTTGAAGTGGCATTCAGCTTTCTTCAGAAAGCAAATGGGCATGTCATTGAGTCACTCTTTGAAAAAAACACAGAAGAGAGAGCGAATGAGTAGTAGCTCTGGGCAGGATGACAAACCTTTACTCAAGCAGCCCAGCCAAAGGGAAGGCCTTGCAACTCCTGGCAGCTTTTTTAGCTTTGAAAAGACCTTTGCAGAAGCACAAATTGGATCAGCACAACAGAAGAATGGGGTTGTTACAAGCAGACCACAGGAAAAGAAGAGACAATCATTCCCATTGTGATGTGATGAAGGTAGAACTGAAGGAGAAACCTCCCAAACACAACCACAAGCCCCTGAGAACCAATGAACTGTCTCAGAGGCAATTAGAAAACAAAAGAGCTGTGAACCACCCAAGTGGCAGGTCAGCGCCTGGAACCCGGAGGGATATGGTGCCTAAATGCAATGGATCCTTTTTCAAAATAAACTATAACCCGACTCCAGTTAAAGTGCCTACGACACCTAGAAGCCCTGTGAAAAACTGGGGAGGATTCCGAATTCCAAAGAAAGGGGAAAGACAGCAGCAGGGCGAGGGGCAGGAAGAGGCATGCCGCCAAAACTCTAACTACCCTTACCCGGGCCTGGGTCGAGTTTCCCCTAAAGACAGGGCAAAAAGCAACCTAAAGGTGGACAGCGAGAATGACGGGTATGCCCCTGATGCTGAAATGAGTGATTCAGAAACCGAGATGGCCGAGAAGAAATGTAGGCAGCAAAGGCTTGGTTCAAATAGCACTATTCCTAGAAGGACAGACATTATTAGGAGAAGCATCCTTGCCTCCTGACTGGAGAGTGACACACAGTAGCAGCACTGGAGTCAGTGAATCCCCAGCCTGGGGGAAAAAAAAAATCCACTCTGCATTATTTATTGGTGTGACAAGGAGGAGGGTCTGTAGACATGGCTACAAGATCAACCAACCATTAACCCGTTTTCCCTGGGCTGTAGAAATATGTTTACGTGCACTTGACTAAGAGTTTGCCCTTCGTCTACCCTCATATCTGTGAGGTTTGAACCTTCTTTTTCTGCAGCCGTCCTGAAGAAATCACCTGAGAAATTGACCTTGCTACTCCAATAGGCTGAACACTAATTTAAAAAAAAAGAAAAATCAAACACTCAATGGGGGTAGATTTTGGGTGGGGAGACCCTGGTTTAGGCAGATAGCACAGGATTTTCCTCTGTCCCTGAAAAGCACAAGCTGTTAGTACACAAGAGGATAAAGAATATTGTGGTTATAACCACCCTGCACTGCTTAACCCATTCTAAATTGTCACTTTCATCAGGCTGCACTAGGACTAAGTCCTAGTAGTCTGCAATTTTTTGTTGTTTTAGAATTCAGGGGGTTTTGGCAGCTCAAAACCTTTATAACCCCAGAAGAGTCGTCATGTCAAGTCCATCAAGCAGGTAAGAATTTACCACAACTACTAGATACCTGAAGGGATAGAACCAAGCTGCCCAGTAGTGAAAACAGTTAACAGCAGCACACAGAGTTATTCTGAAGGGAGCCCAAGGAGTGGATGAAAACGACTCAGCTCCCCAAATTTGGAGAGCGTCTATGTCTTAAAGTACTTTATCTTGTTCTGAGAAGGAAGGTAGGTAGGTTTGTAGCCTGCTTATTCTGCTGGCACCTGCCCATCTGAAATACAATGACAATTCAAGTGGGAAAGACTGAGTATGTCTACACTGCAAATATGAATAGGTTTTGCTATCATGGTTCACCTCCTTTCTCCTTCCCACTCCTGGAAATAGTAATTCTGTGATGGGCGAGAGATTTTTCAGCAGACTTCTCAGCACATCATTAGACTACAATTTCCAGGGTCCCTTGGGAGAAACCATGACAAGTAAAACAGGTTGAAATTTGCCATGAAGATATGCCCACATTTCTAAAGGCGCTGGTCAGCAGCCTTTTCCAATGTGCACTAATGGTATGTGTTGGGATATGCAAGTTTCTGACACACAAGGGTTACTTTAAATACAAAAAGAAGGATGTAATAAATATATATGTATATTTTTTGAATAAAATGGAAAGGCAATAAGATGTGAGTAGCGCTTTACATTCAAGCCAATTTAACAACATGATTCCATGATATGGATTAGATTTGACCAAGGAGGAGCTTGTGTTCTGGTTACATCATTTAAAAAAATCGCAATAACTAGAGAGTAAGCCATCAGCAATAATAAGATGAACAGATCACTAAGAGTCTATTTTCTGCGCCCACAAGAGTGCATCTATTATACACATAGGTAGTTTTAGGCTGCTGTAATTTTTGGGACTCAACTTGGATATAAAATTAGACATAACCTAGTTATAAAAGTTTAAGCAGCAGTAGTTGTGTTGTTGTTTTTATGGACAAGCCCTCCTCCCAATCCATCAACATAAGTATTCTGTCACTTACTGCATATTTTCACTGTAGGCTCCTCTAATGAGGTGGGTTTATAACTCTTATGAAAGAAATGTTGAAACCTTGCAATTTGACTCAAGTCTTCCAGGGGTTTCAGCTGAGAACTGGATTGCTGCTGTTACATCTTGCTATGCAAGTCCCTGCATGATCGATACTAAACTTACATTTGGAGAGGTTTACACAATACATTTTTCTTACATGCGTGTAATCTTTGGGTGGAAAAATGTAATGTGTGTGAACCCATGAATCATAGATATAATTAGCAGCAATTCCCATGATCATGTAATCTGGGAACTAGCCCTTAAAACTCATCCCCACTTGTTCTGTGATTTGGAAATGAGCCGTGGGCTCACAGTCCCTCCTCTCCTTTTGCTCCTCTTTCAGGTTCTGGTTTAGCACGAACCACACTTTGCCCTAGTGACTGCCTTCCAAACTAGAGAAACCATAATTTGAAGTGGGTTTTTGATTATTGTTTGGAGGTCAAATGCTAACTATAGTTTAAGGATTCAGATGTCACAGCCAACGATGGTTAATGCTAAATAGGAAACTTAAAGGGGACCCATGTGCAAGAGGGGAGGGGAGTGCAACTCTGCCGCTTGTTGAAGATTCCTTAGATTGTTGGAGGATTGTCTAAATTGAGCCTTAATGCGTATGTAATAGCCCTAGTCCAGTAGCTGCTCTTTGCATGCTGGGGTTGTGGTGCATGCAGAGCTCTGTACAGGCAGGGACTGTTGCAAGTGCTTCACAACTAGGGAAATTCTCCAAATCTGAAGTGAATGGAACAGACCCTCCTGTACATCTCTGTATTCAGTGTAGTCCATGCATATATAGCCTTTGGGTCAGGACAAATAGGATTAACAAGCAGGTTAAGACTTCCGGGCTTCAGTTCTAAACATGATTAATATTTTAGGATACAACTGGAAAATAAATGAGGTAGTTTTAAAAGGCTTTATTGCTTCTGATTAAACTACTCATATCTTGCAGGTATGTTGACCAGGTTTGCTGTTTTAAAGCAGACAAGTTCTTGTTAAATATAGGAAAAGAGGGATGTGATGAATTCACTTTTCAATACAGTAAGTGTTTCAGGTGAGGGTTGAGTGAGTTAGCCTGCCCTGTAGGGAGTTGTTCATCAAGCCATAGAAGGAATAAACTGAATTTGATTCTGAGTAAATATTCAACGTTACAACCAAGTTTGAAAGAGGTATCAGATAACATTTGCACTATTAGGAATGCTAGCATCTGTGCAGAAAGAATGCCTTATCTGTTTGCTCCCCACCATGTTTAGGTTAATAAGCTTTCTGATATTTTGAATAATGCTGAACCAAAAATTTAAAGAAAAAAAGGAGAAAAATAAATAGCGCTTTCCCGCATCCTCTAACTGCAGAAGGGGAAAATATCAGTATGACCAGCTGTATAAGTTTCATACCATACTTAATATTCAATAAGTGAAGAATCATAAATAAAGCAGTAATCTTTACCTACCACTGCGTTTTGTTGATATGGAAACAGTTGAGATTTCTTGTTAACCGTCACCTTTTCCTTATGCAGACTGCCCAAGAAATCCCTTTGATTATAATTGGTGTACTACATTGAAATGTAGGCTAATAAACACTTTTGTAATATTGACTGGAATGCTATCTGTTAGGTTCTGGATGCATACACATACACCAGTCTAAATGAATGAAAGGTTATACATGTCTCATATGTACAAATCTTAATTATTTAAAAAAAATAATGAAAAAAAGCCTGTCATTACATTTGTAAAACCTTGTACAGAGGATTTTTCACTATGTGCCTAGCTTTGGTGTCCATTTTGCTCAAATTTGAAAACAGGTGCATGACAAAACAGATAGAATCAGAAATAAAGTATATGTAGAGATGACTATTTTATATTACATGGCCCAATCCTGTATTTATTTTCCTCCCCTTTTTGAAGTATTTATAAAGACCTAGTTGAAGATGGCTGTATTTTTTGTTAAAATATTTAGTAGAATTGTGCCTTTGTCTGTATGTGAATAAATGCTGTACATTTTGCAATACACTCCAGTCTTTTGGTCCAGCATCTATACTGTTAATTCCCTAAGATTCCAGTTTTCTCCAAACCATTAGAACAGGTACTCTGCTCGACTCATGCTTGTAACTCCAGGCTGGATGTCTGTCCTCATGCCTCATCTTCCTGATGTTCCTGCATAGTGGAATCCCTATTGTGGCTGGAGAGTGCCTGACTTTCCTTTTGCTTTTAGATCTAACTCTGCACTAAGGATTTTCCCCTTCTCTGTCTATCACAGCAGACTAAGGATAAGTCCCCTTTCTTTCCTCATTCCTTGTCTTTCAGCCCACTATTCTCCTCTTCCTCTCCACCTTCTCTACCCATCTGAGTGTAGCTGCTCTTGGCTCACTGCCATCCCTTCAGTCTCCATCTCATTTTCCTTCCTCCACCTCCTGGGATAATCTTCATGTGTTTTATAACCACACAGTCACAAGATGATTTTGTCTTCTATTGTCTTTTAATAAGCCTCTCTGAAGTCCTGAAATCTCAGCTCTGTTTTCCTTTCCTGGAAATCCCACAATGACACTCTGCTATCTAAATCAAAAATCCTAAGTTACACATGCAAGCTCCTGTTCATTTGCTTAAGGTGCTAATTTTCTGAGCCAGGTCTACTGGATGGATAGCAGCTTGTACTCCAGCAGGAACAGAACCTGAGGCTTTAGAGGGAAGCGGTTCCTCAGGACCAAACTAAAGACACTCCCTTCCCACTCATCCATTGTTCCTGAAGGGCAAACTCTATACCACAGAATAGGATGTTTCTTAGATAAACATATCTTGCACAGCCATTATTTTTGAGACTTTAGTCCCTAAAGTTAGATTACTAAAAAAAAAAGTAACCTTCTAAATTTTGTAAAGAACTGCTTTGAAGTAATTGGTGTAATGGAAGACATTCATACAACTGCAACAGGAACTTGTCAGAAAAGAGTCCATGTTTGACTAGTTTCAACTGATGTCCAAAGAAAAATAGGCAATAATGTTAAAAATGTCATATTAACAAACATGCCATTATTTTTCCAGTTCAATGCTTTACATATGAACAACCTCTATTTTAAAAATGGGTTTATTGACAGTGAAAATTATATAACTCGATAAATCAGTTGTACAGTTAAAAAAAAAGCTTCCAATCTAGCAGTTAGCGATTTCTAACTTTGTACGTCAAACTTACTAGAAAGATTTCCACTTTAAAACCATAAAACAAAGAACATGGTATATGGTACATTTATTTTATACACAGAGAAAGGGAAGAAACCTTTTCTTCTGACTTTGCTTTAATTCATTATATATCCTTTGAAGTTGTCAGTCTAGTGTTTATTGTGAAGAAGCCAAATGGTTTCTCTCTGCTCAAGCAACAGAATTTCTGCAAAAAAATTGCATCACTGCATGATAGATTCTAATGTTCCAGCACTCCTCTTCATCAGCCTCAACTTACAAACTGTACGGAAGAACAAAATATTACTTTTAAATATTTTCCAACTCTACCAAGGAGGCAGCTTTTTTCCTTTTCATAGTAATTGCACTGAGCTGTAATTAAAAAAACAAAACAAAACAGTAATTAGTTTCTTCAGTGGGAATCTTTAAACTAATTGGATTATAGTGCAACCTGAGGTAGAGATAAGGGAATTATCGCATCTTGTGAGCTACTTAAGGTATAAAAGGGTTTCAAATTATTACAATTTTTTAAATGGAATTTTTTCCATATGAAAACCACCACCATTATGAATACATGGAGAGGAATTACACAGTTACAAGCTACCAGAACTGCATCCTGATCAAGCAAACTCTTACCAATGCAGTAACTAACTCCAAAGCACACGAACTTCCCCACATACAAGCGTTTCACTATTCATTCTAACAGAGGAAACTGGTTTCTATATACTTTGCTGGGCATATGTGGATCTGGTCCTGAAACTGGAATGAAGTGGGGGGCTCCATTCATAAGAGATTGGTGTGTTGGTAAATTTCTAATATTGCATTGTCATATTTCATCTGTTTGTCAAATACCTTTCAACACCTATGATGGATTTCAGTGACTGGTTGTGCTACAGCAATCACCTATGAATTCACTGGTGATGGCAATAGCATAGAGAGCTACTCATCTAGTATCTGGCTATGTAGTGATAACACTTTTACCATAACTGCAGCCCAAAAAGTGTGATGTTTTGGAGGTGCGAGAAAACTTTATCTGAAGTAAAATTATCTGCTACAGGTGACTGATAGCATGTGACTGGCAGGTGCAATCTCCATGTGGTGTTTTAAGCTGCAGTGTTATGGTACAAACATTAGTCTGAATTCATGGTTTGAAACCTACCCACAAGGCCCAGACACCCTTCTTTTATTATACCCTCTACACTATTGATAGTTCCTTATATACCTTAACTTCTATAGTTCCCATAACTACTTCCTCATCTCTTGAACCATTATTCCCATCCCTTCCCACACAAAAAAGGAAGATTTGAACTTACTATAAATTTCCATTCTCGGGAGTTCCAGGGTGAGCAAGTCTATATGTTTGGGAAGTGCTTCCTCCTGACTGGCAAACAGAGCTCCAGTAAGAAATGACAACAATGGGAGGGGTTTCCCCTCAGCTCCCAGACCAAGCCCAGAGCCTGGAAGAAAACCCCTTAGTCCTAATAAGTGAAAAGAATATATAAAAAACACAAGAAAGCCATTCAATGGTGCAAGTGCACTAATTGAAGGAAAGGGAAACATCAGGAGATCCCACTTAGAGATTCCAAAAAGAACAAACGAGAGGCTACTGGCTCATGCTTCTGCCTCTGATGGTCAGGTTCAGATTTTCACCCCTTTTTTAAATGGGTGGAAAGACTGCCCCATCCGGAAACTTGAGAATGGAAATTTACGGTATATTCAAATTTTCCTTTCTCTAGTGATTCCAAGGTGGGACAGTCTTGGAATTGTAGAAAAGCAGTAAAGCCCCAGGGTGGGATTAAATTCTCTCATACTCTCGGCACAACCTTCTGGAGGACACATTGACCAAAGGCTGCATCAGAGAAGGCAAATGTATTGATGCAATAGTGCCTACAGATTTCTGTCCTATATGCTAATTGAATTGAAGACAAGTTCCTATATTCTGTAGAAGATGCAGAACTTTTCAAGGAATGAACTGCAGTGCATTTCAGTGGGAAATGACCCTGAGACAGATAAGTCAAACTAAAACCTACTATCCAAGTAGCCACAGAAACCCAGAGCTCAAAGACTGTCCAGCAGATATGAACAATATTTAGACTTTCAAGAACCTTGAAGAAACTGAAGGCTCTTGTAACAACCACATAGTGCTATTCTTTCCCCTTTTAAAGAGGCATTTACGCAGAAGGAGGCAAGACCACATCAGACCTATAGAACAAGTTAATATTGGAATTAAATGTAGCATATGTGGAGGATATATGAAAATAACTGTTTCCCCGTTGAATCCCAGGATGGCAGCTAAGGCTGACATCTAGCACTTTGAGGTATCTGTGCTGAGCTTATATTTATTCAGTACTGACTGAACAAGTTCAGTTCTTGGATGCATACTTTACCCATAACATCAATCTCCACTGAATGGAAAATCACATTGTGGATCCTTAGTGGGAATCGCTGAGCCAGGTGGCTGTGTGACTAGGGTGTGTACATGCACACACCAGGAGAAATAAGTGGGTGCTGAATTGTGTGTGTGTGTGTGTGTATACTGAAGCTCAACATTACCTATTTTAATACATGGGAACAGAGAATCTACTCTGGCTCATTGAAGGCATATATGATAAGCCAGTCTACTGAAGTAATTTCATTACTGCTATACATAATGCTTGGAAGGATTGGAAAAATGCATCACCACTTTGATGATGACCTTGCAGACTTCCTGTTGGGAGACTGAAAGATTTCATGCTCTGTAGCGAACATAGGTCTTGCAGTCCTGCTGCACAAATGGATGGGAACAATTAGTCGCTTGCTATTATCCTGGAAGACCCAGAATATTAACCTGGTAGCCTTTAAGGCCAGCTCGCTGATGCTTTCTTGGATATCCCAGACTAAGCTTGCCCCTGAAGCAGGATGCTTTGCAAAAATGGTAGATATCAAGCCTAAGCAGGACACTCTGTGGCTCTCTTATGGATATCCCTATGCTGAGCTTGGTTGGGAACAACCATGTAGTGATACCCAAATATCTTCCATTACCTAACTCTGTAGGCATGTTTATTCTGAAATTTCAAGCCAATAGGCAGAAGACTCTGAAACAATTATGTGGAATCCAGACCAATCACTCTTGTCAGAAGACCATCATGACTAGTGGTTGACCTGGCATAAATTCCCCATGTGACCAAAGACCTGGGAGATGTCCTAATGCTGGATGTTGCCATCTACAATATAATTTTGTTGTGCCTGCATCAGAGGAAGAGAACTCTCAGCTATATAAAAAGTGGAACAGTAGTCTCTGAGACAGGCTAGATAGACTTGATCCCGCACTCCTTCCCTGAACAAACCAAAGTAAGATATTGTCTGGGCAGGAAAAATTCATCTCTTGCAGGACAAGGGTCCCCATAATCACTGCAAGTTTATATAAAGTTGCTTGGGGATGAAAAGAGGTAAATGGAACCTTGTTTCGGAAACCTTTGTAGAGACTGCTTTTGAGGGACCAACAGATGCCAGAAAGAACTGAATCCTGACATCACTACTATTGCTCTAGGATGAGAACTCTGCCATCATTAATTTCTTATGCAGTGATGAAGAATCTTAGGCTTGAAGGGGTTGAATACTTCCATTCTTAGGGGTCCCATCAAGTGACCTTTACATGCCACTGGGACTTAATTGGCAAGTCCAGGTTCTGCAGGGACTTGCCTCGAAGTCCAGCAGAAATCTGCTAGTGATAGGTATAGAAATCTAGTTCTAGGAAAATGCATCAAAACTGCCTTTGTAATTTGTCAACTGCAAGGCATAGTTCTTGGAGGAAGTTTTCTGTACCCAGTAATCAGCTATTGTCTGAAGTGACTCCCATACAAGCTGCTGAGCAGTTCTCATGTTGAGGTCAGGAATAATCCCATTGAATATTTGATTTCATAAACCCCCCTTATTTCTTTTCTTCACCACAAAGGAGGAGAAATATACTACTACGTGGGTAGTATCTCTCCTTAGTTCCCAGCTGAACCTTAACTTTGTTCAGCATAGCCCTGGCAAAAAGAGAATAAAATAAGAGACATCCAAGAAAACCTAAGTAATACAGTTAAAACCTCTAAGGTCTTTAAGGGCAATATCCAGCTTTACAGTATTTCTGAGACCTTTCCCCATGAGTAAGCTATGCCCCTAGCAAATACATCCTCTGAAATGGCCATCTTAAGAACAAAATACAATTATTTTGAGGATTATGTTATTTAACATATTTGCGTCCTTTGCAATTTAGGGGTTAATTCAGCTGGGAGAAAGTAATATTCTCAAAACCACTCAGAATGCCCCATGGTCAAACAGAGATCTGTACCCCAATCCCTCCAGTAAAAATGCAACACACCATCCACCAAATCACATGTGCTCTCTGTAGGAATGCAGTGTCAAGCTAGACTTGCCACTGGGGAGTATAGTGGGGATCTGCCACTAAGCCAAAATTCAGTTTCTCAATCAGAAGATTTTGGTGTGTGGTGGTGAAGATGGCTGGCTAGGAGGTTGAGAATGGTGATTAATTCGTGTAATTCTAGTTCTAGGGTCTTACTAATTTTACTCTAAATCATATCAAACTTGTTTCCCCAGGAACAACTTTGGGTTTGAGAGCATGTCATTTTCTGAGAAATGGACAGAAAGTTTCTGAGAGACTGGTTTGCCAACTTTCCTTTTGTCAGATCTACATTTGCTCTAAAATTCAGGAATTCTCTAAGATCCTGAATTGTCCACTATTTACAATAGACTAATGCACAAAAGGCCTATCTTCATGGAAGGAAGATACTGCTCAAACCTGTCGGGAGTCTGAATTGTACACAAATATCCTCTATAAAAAGAGTCTATTCCAACATGTGCTTCAGTTCCTGGGCGGCAGTATTAGCGCTGATCAGAAAGAGAAGGGGGATGGGTAGCTGAGAGGGAAAGGGGGCCTGGAAACTACCATCCCTCTCCATTTTGACCTACCTCAGTGCTGCCAGTTGGCTCCTACCACACTCCAGTCCAGCACCTCATGAAAGGAAGGGGAGAGGTGGCTACTTTTTCAGGAGAGGATGGAGACAGAGTTGCCCTTCCTTTCCATTCTGTTCTTACATGAACTGCTGGGCTGCAGTGCAATCCTTTGTCTTTTGTTACACTTCACCACTGCGCTTCTTGAGCAGGAGAGGAGGTAGCTGCTTTCTCTCAGGAGAATATGGAGAGAGCTGCCATGCCACTCTGTATGAGACTGCAATAATGGGTTTCGGAGGTGTTCTGTAGCTTCCTTCCATGAAAGGAAGAAGAGCCAGCTTCTTAGGACAAAAACCAGCTGCTTATTCTAGATGTGAACACAACTGAGGCCCACAGCCTCTCATTACATTTAACTCCAACAGCCATCTTAAGCACCACCACAAGGGGCTTCTTCTTCCTCCACTCGGGAGGCAGAGCGCCCCTTCTCCAAATACTAACCCTCAACTCACCAACAGCACTACTTTACCACACTTACTAGGCCTCAGTGCTGCTGTTAGGCTCTTTCCACACTTGTAAGTGGAAGGAGGGGTGTTACTGCTCATTGGAGGAAGGATGGAGAGCAGCTGTCCCTTTCCCATATGCCTGCTCTGCCTCACTGAGGGGAGAAAGGCAGGGTAGGGCAACCTATCTTGGTAACATTCCTGAGGGGGGAAAGGGCAGGAAAACCAGAAGGGGCCCCAGGGAACCTTTACCTACAGCACCTTCACTGCTTTCTTGGCATCCGTGGGATGTAGCTGCTGCTGGATGCCATCTTATGGCTTCTGCAAGCCGATAAACCAGAGGTGGAGTGCTGGACCAAAAACTGCAATCAAGGAGAGCGAGCACCATCACTGCCTCCTTCACAACATTTACATTGGTGTCCACCTGCTGTGAGGCACTGTGGAATGCCATGGAGTATAGCCACGTGAAGTGGAGGGTGATGGGTCTCTGTGGCCAAGCAACCACCTTGTCTCACTCCAAACCAGATCAGGTGGTGGGAAAGTGACAGAAATATGCAGCCCAAATAGTGGTTTTGGTTCAGTACTGGCTTTCTTACTGGATCCCTGTCTGCCAATCAGGAGGAGATACTTCCCAAATGTATAGACTGGCCCAACCTGGAACTACTGGAGAACCAGGAGTTCCTTGTTATTTTAAAAGATTTCTGATCATACAGCTGTATTAAGGGTGTTGTCTGGTTTATATTTAGATACCTGTTGAGATGCTGTAGTTGCCCTCTCTTCTGCCTGGCTTAGTCGCCTTTGAAGTCTGTTGACTTTTTCTTGATGTTCCATCATTAATTTTTCATTCTATATAAATGAAACACCTCATTGCAAATGTGCGATTCTGTTATCAGATCATGCATATTGCAGAAAGCAAGCTTTGAAAAAGAAAAGCAAAGTCGATGGCAAATCCAGCAACTATCTAATACCAAAGGAAGACAAGATAGATTGCTCCATGCATTGTGTCTAACCTTGACAGGAATTTCCAGTTTTCAGTGTCTGGTGACACTTTTTATACAAAATATAATTTGAAGCTACAAATATAGTACACATTAACTTTCTATGTGTGGAGACTGGGCATGGTTTTCTTGATGTGCTTTGGCCTTAACATGAAAGGTAGGACAGATGGTTGGGGGCTGGTTGCCATCAAGTCCAGAGAGAGGCACAACTTTTGAACCCCAGTACTTAGAAGGGCCAGTTCTAGTTTTGTTATAGAACAGGTGGTGCCCAACTGACTGACGTTACTTAAAAACCTACTTCAATATATAAATAAATAAATCTTGTTTATAAGAACTGTCTGCCAAACTTTACCCATCTAGAAAATGAACCTCTTTACAGCAAATACAACTTAAAAATATGGGACCACTTGAACACAGAAGCCACAAATTATGACAATTAAAAAGGGTGAACAGTTTTTGAAGCCTCCTTTTGTGGATGCAATTGTGGAATTGACCCCAAATGGTGGTGAGGTATCATAATCCTGAAGCAACAGTGATGTTCAAGTAGAGCTGGATATTGCTGCACTGATGTCCAGTTCTGTCTCTTTGTCTATCTTGAACATAACATAGAGCCATGCTGGATCAGAAAAAGGGTCCATCTAGTCCAGCATTCTGTTCACACTGTGGCCAACAAGCCACCCAAATTGGTGGCCATCACTACACCTTGTGGAAGTGAATTCCATAGTTTAACTTGCGCTGTGTGAAGTACTTTCTTTTATCTGTCTGAATCTCCCACCAATCAGCTTCATGAGATGACCTGGGGTTCTAATGAGAGTGGGAGAAAAATGTCTTCCTATCCACTTTCTACACACCATGCATAATCTTGCATGTGGAGAAACATTTACCGTATATACTCGAGTTTAAGTCAGCCCTAACATAAGTCGAGGCCCCTAATTTCACCCCCCCAAACTGGGAAAACTTATTGCCCCCCAGTATAAGTCTAGGGTGGGAAATGTACGAGGGGAGACTCCCGCCGCCACCCCCAGACACCCCCCACCCCCGTACCTACACCCACTGCCGCCGAAGCCCCGCCACTGCCAAAGCCCCCCCAGGACCCCCGCTGCCATGCCACCCCCACGCTACCCCCAGACACCCCCCCCGTCACCGTACCTGCTCCCGCCGCCGAAGCCCCACTTCTTGTGGATTCGCGGAGCGCAGCGGAGAGGGCGCGTGGTGGACCGGCGGCTCTGTCTGCGCGGCGCCGAGGCGAGCGATCCAGGGGGGTGCCTGAAGTTTCCTTCCCCCCCGCCTCTCTCTCTATTTTTCTTCCGGCGGGGGGCGGCGTTTGCTTTCCCTGGATCTAACGCCGTCCCCGCTTGCCCGGGCGCTGCTTGAGCGGAAGGGAGGAAGGGAGGAAGGACGAGCCGGTCCACCACGCGCCCTCTCCGCTGCGCTCCGCGAATCCACAAGAAGTGGGGCTTCGGCGGCGGGAGCAGGTACGGTGACGGGGGGTGTCTGGGGGTAGCGTGGGGGTGGCATGGGGGGGCTGCGGCGCGGCTTCGATGGGGGAGGGGCTTCGGCGGCGGCGGGTGCAGGTACGGGGGTGGGGTGTCGGGGTGGCAGCAGGGGTCCTGGGGGTGGAGGGGGGTGCCTGGCAGTCCCTTGCGGTGGCGGCAGGGGTCCTGGGGGGCCGCTGACCCACGTATAAGTCTAGGGGGCATTTTTCAGCACAAAAAATGTGCTGAAAAACTAGACTTAAAGTCGAGTATATACGGTATGTAGAAATATAAATGAGCCTATTCTATTCTTACAGCATGGACACTGCTGAAGTTTAAAAAAAATGTATTCTGGTTTAAATGGACTTTTAATCTATAAAGAGTAATTTTGCTACAAGTAGATGTATATGCCATCACGCCCAGGCCATCAGCTCCTGAAATGACCATCACCGGCCTGTTGGGGCAGCCCCTCCCCCACCTTCCCTGGGGCTAGAGGGAAGGCAGAAGAAAAGCCCAGGCCAGAGAGATTGTACCAGCAGCTCCAGAAGAAACCTTCAGTTGGCCTGAGAGAACTGGTGTATGTTTGGTTGGGGGGGGGGGGGGTAATGTATGTTTGTTTGAGTATTTAAACATTGTAAACCACTTTGGGTGCCTTAGCAGAAAGGCGGTATAGAAATGTAATAAATAAATAAATGTATATGGCAAGTTGCATCTCTCATAAATTAAGAAAAGTTTGTTTTTGAGTAGCATGTTAAGAATAGATGTAGCTTTATTTTAAATAGGCAAAACCTGACATACGAGGGCATTTAAAAATACTGTTACAAGAACTGAATCTGTCATTACAGAAAAAAGATACAAGCTAAGGATCACAGAAAAGAGCCATCTACTAGCAAAAAACATTTTTGGATCACTGCACAAAATTAGCCATGAATGAGAATATCTGTATTTTAACATTTTAATAGGAGCATATTTATAACTACTTGTAGCATATTTCTAATGTGTGTGATCAGAAATAAGACAGGCTTTTCTGACTGTGAACGACTCTGATGCCCAAAACTGTCATAGGAAAAAATGAACCAATGATTCATATCAATAAGGTTTAAGTAAGAATATTCCAAGATCTACATACATTTGGATGAGGTTCATTATCTTACCTCAATAACTTTTTCATTTGCTCTTTCCAGCTGACAAAGTAACTCCTGGGTGTGAATTTTTTGACGACTCAGCTCACTTCTATCAAACAAGATCAGAGAAACTCATTCATAAAAATCAATGTACTGTTGAGCTAACTGCTTTCCAGAGGAACGTGGGAGAATTATGTACTCCTCCCTCCACCCTCTGTGAAATTCTTATTTCCCTATGAAGTATGAAAAGGATAGCACCTATAAAGGTATCAAGCATGTTGATCCTTAGCACTATGATGGGTTAGACACAATGTAGAACAAACCTTTATTTTAACAAAAATCTAAAATCCATTCACAAAATTACATGCTTTGTATGATAAAACAAGCAACCCAATCCTATTAATAATCCACATCAAATATTAACATTCATAAAATCTAGGTATTTCTTTTTCATAGTCTCCATGCACTGCACATATGGGAACCTGTGCCTGCGCAGAGCTGCATCTTGGAACCTTCTAGAGCTAAAAAGTAGGAGCAGGCACTCAAGCCTTGATGATCAGGTAGCATCCTAAATCAAGCATGTTACTTTGCACCAAATGAACACAGCCACCCTTCTGGATTTTTGCTGATATTAAAATAACTGGTGGATGGGCATTTTAAAGATGTCAAAACAGTGACATCATATACAAGTGATTTTCTGAGCAGTCCTAAACCCCTCAGATGGGTAGCAAGGAGGGGTTAGGATGGGGGAGGGGTTAGGATGGGGGAGGGGTTAGGATGGGGGAGGGGTTAGGATGGGGTAGGGGGTGCCCCTCTGCTGGCTCAGGGGAGCATCCACCTCAGAGGCTCCCTTACGCTTGTGGAAAGCTCTGCAGGTATAAATCTACCACCAGTATAGGCCCCCCAAAGGCATAGCTAATTTCCCTCCATTGGAGCCTGCATAGTTAATTTCCCTCCCACTGCTTTCAATGGGGGGATTATTTTTAAAGATCCAACAGGCTGAAAAGCCCCACAAAACTGTCTCTCCACACCTCCTACCCTAGCCAGTGAGAGCTAGCAAGGCTTTGGAACTGCCCTCTGACCCCATTTAGGATTGCTGTGTTTAACATTAGTGATTCTTTCCCCCTCCCAATTGTGTATAAAAGTTCGGCTACACGCAGACCAAAAATGTCAACATCCAAACTACTAAAGATGTTATTGAGGATACTTGGTGCTTGCAGAGAAATATTTATGTTCAAATGTAACTTTACTAAAATTACTGAGATCAAATACCACCAAACCATTATTTTTAGTTACAATGGGTACTTGTATGTGTCTTGAACAGTTTAACTTAGGCTACAATCCTAAACACTCTCTAGGGAGTTAAGTCCCACTAAACATAGTGGGACTTAGTACTTCTGGGTAAATATACACAGAATTGCACTGTTTGTAAAGTACCACAGCAAAGTTTTTTTTTTTTTTAAGCCAGTATAAAATCGAAGAATTAAAGTAATAACCTGTTCTGATTGTTAGTACATATTCCAAAACTTTATCCTAATTAGAATAGGTAAAGGAAGGTTTATAGCAAATTGTTCAAGTGCCTACTAACAAATGCTTATGAATAGAAAACAAAAGGTGAGCTATATAACAGTAAAGCAGAGGAGATAATAAATCTGCCAGCTGTGGGAAGTGTTTAATGCGAAATTCTCATGTGACACATACAGCACATTCCAGATGTTTTTCTGTTGAGTTATGCTGTAATATGCTTCAGTTATTCTTAGTAATTATATATTTTGTAGACTGCCACTACCTGCAGCTGTTTCTCATCCTGTTAACATTTTTAATCAATATCTTAGAATAAACAGTTATAGCTGCCAAGTATTGCAGAATTTCAGCCAAAAACAACGAGGTAGGAATGGAGAGGACGCAGAGGCCCCCAAATGCAATGCACCGTAATTTATTTAATAGACTAGATGGTACGTCAAAGAACATTGCTCTAGCTAATACCTAATGAACAGCTCTACTATTCCACAAGGATCAATCGGGGAAAATCATGAGAGATTTGTATAACCAAATGTTTAGAAATACAAAGGCACAACCATGATTCAAAAATAAGGCCAATAAAACCCGATTTATTCAGAAGTGTTAGTTTACGGGGTTCCAAACAGCTGCATGGGCAGCTTGTATCTGCACCCCTTCCTGCTGCTGCCTCCCACGGTGCCTGAAACACTGCTGCCAGAAGCTGGAGAAGCCTGTGGAGAACAACGTCTGATGTAGTACAAGGAGCTGCAGCCCAAGGAGGAAATTACAGGCTTTCCGGTGTGCATGAAGTGGCTGGCATCTTGACCTTGGGCTGTTGTGTGAACTAGGCACAGCCTAAGTCCCATTGGATTAAGTATGAATTACATTTAATCCATTTAAGGCACATTTGTCACAGTAACAGTAAGACTATGGATTCTAAACATATTAAACCACTTGATTTTGATGGGCCTTCCAAGTAAATGTGCGTAGGATTGTTCATTTAAATTACACCATTTCTTTGTACAGTAGGTTAATGGATCCTAAATTCATCAGTGACTTCTCAGTATAGTTTGTGACTTCAAGAACAAGCAAACTGGACTGTGTGGTTACAGCTCATTACTCAAGAAATGCTGCCACTGAAGATATCTGGGAGCCTTTCAAGAGAACATAGAAACATTTAGTGACCTATTTTCATTTATTTTCAGCATTTATAGCCTACTTTTCAGCCAATTAGCTTTCAAAGTGACTCTCAACATGATAGGTCTTCTTTACTGAAATGAAAGGATTTTAATAAATAAAAGGCACAGAGGTCACTTTCCAGCATTAGGAGCGTGCACAATTAGCATACACTGAATCAGCATTATCGAGATCTTAAGACACTTCAAGGAACTCCCTTGGAGACTTGTTAAAACTGAGCCTGGAAGCTCGGTAAGACCTTGTTTTAATGCCTAGGGCAGTGATGGCGAACCTTTTTGAGCCCGAGTGCCCAAACTGCAACACAAAACCAACTTATTTATTTCAAAGTGCCAACACTGCAATTAAACCTGAATACCGAGGTTTTCGTTTTAGAAAAACAACTCATACAGTTGTCCGAACTAATTAACATCTTTTGTCTTAAAAGAAAAACACAGTAACAGAGCTTTCAATGATACAGACAGTTTTTTGTTGGAAAAAAAATCAACTCAAAAAATTATTATAGTACTACATTGTACACATAGCCTGAAGGGAATTTATACAAACTTTTTAAATAATTAGGCACATGTATTTTTGGATAAGGGATTCTCAACTTGTAATATGATTATATGCCAGACTGAAATTGTATGGGGCAAGCTTTACCCCGGGTCCTTTCCCTGCTTCTACAGGTGTCGGATTAGTAAAAGTAAAAGTCAACCTGTACTAGGATGAGCAAGATAAACAAGAAAACAAAACGTGCTTAACACATTTTAAACACTTTGTCTTGGACTGCAAACAGTGCATTAGGTAAAAGTTTGCATTGGGCATGCTTTTGCACAATTAATGTGATTTTTGCTATTGCATGCATGCTGATAATTTGTCAAACCTTGGCTCATACTCCGTTAGTTTAAGAGCAACACATGCAGCACTCAGGTCAACTGTTAGGGCTTTACATCCAAGCCATGCTCTGTGCATCATTCTTCAAAATCTTTTAAATGTGATAACAATGTAGAAAAGAATTCTGTAACAGGAATTCTAGAATAAAATCATTCTGTTCCACACTGTGAGAAAGAACAAGATCATTAGCGTTTTGCAGAAGGGGACAGTCTTTTCGCGATCTGGTGACCAATGGCTCAAGTGCCCACAGAGAGGTCCCTGCGTGCCAGCTGTGGCACCCGTGCCGTAGGTTCACCATCACTGGCCTAGGGCTATTCTACTATATATACTTTAATGGGCATTTTATCTTGGCCGTATCAGTTTGTTTTAAGTACCCTAAGCCTTGGGAATAATATGCCTTACAAACTGAAAAGACAACATCTGAAAAAAACTAGTGCAACCCTATCCTCAAATTACACCAGATAAACAAGAATAGGATTGCCATTCAATCCTTTAAGCCAGTGATCTTCACTATTTTTCAAGCAGGAGCCACTTTGGCTCCAGTCACTGTTACTGAGGCCATTTGGGGGCCTTTTCTGGGCCATGCGGGGAGAGGGGAAAATTTCTTCTGCCCCAGCAGGCTAATTCTGACAGGCTCACTTGGTCCTTGGATTGCAATGACTCTTTCCTCTACTCAGTGCTGAAGAATGTCCCAGCACAGTTCCAATGCTCTCCCTTGCCCTGCACATTCAATTTTCCCTCCACCTCTAGTGCCTGCGCACTGCACCACAGCAGCAAGCCAATCATGTTGTGCTTTGCCTCTTGGGCTCCTCCTACAGATAATTGGCTGCTCATTTCTGTATTTTCCTCTTCCCTGGGTTTGTGCAAGACCTGAGCTGGTGCCTGGATGCAGTGGTGGGCTGGATGAGGGCCAACAGAGTTGAAGCTGAATCCTGGTAAGATGGAGGCTTTGCGGTTGACTGGTTCCGGGAAATAGGTGAGTCACTTGTTCTGGATGGATTCATGCTCCCCCTGAAGGAGTAGGTTTGTAGTGTTGAGGGTACTGCTCGATTCATTTCTGTCACTTGAAGCCTATGTGGCTGCAAGTGGCTAGGAGTGCCTTTTACTAGTTGCAGTGGGTACACCAACTATGACTGTTTTTGGACAGGTATAGCTTGGCCACAGTGAGCCATGCATTGGTAACCTTGAGGTTAGATTACTGCAATGCACATTATGTCTGGCTGCCTTTAAAGCTGGTCTCAAAGTTCCAACTAGGGCAGAATGCAGCCTACCACGAGCATATTACGCCCGCACTGAAGGAACTGCACTGGCTGCCAATATGCTACCAAACCAGATTTAAGGTTTTGTTACTAGTGTATAAAGCTCTAAACAACTTGGGACCAGTTAACTTGAGGAAGTGCCTTCTTTTATATTGTCCTGTCTGTCCACTGAATCAGCTGAAGAAACCCTCTTGGCAGTACCTCAGCCATCATAAGGCATGCGTAAACAATATTTTGTCTCAACAAACTTATTTGTTTTGACAGACATTTACTGACCATTGATATTGCCAGCATACACCACTGCTAGATTGGAAACTATATTATAATTTGTTCAGGGTTTTAAATCTTGTTTTATTGTTATTATTAATTTTTTGGTATTTTAAATATAAAATATTTTTTGGATATTTTAAATATAAAGTTGTACAGAAATGTTTTTAAATAAATACCCCTCACACCTGCCCCAACCTAGAGACCTTGTTCACCACCATGCCAACCTCCCCACCCCCAATGAAATAATAGCAACAACGCAGAATATAGTTGCCATTGTTAGGAGACATAATCTATTGTTAGGTTAGGAGACAAAATACTCCACCTTTTACCATTGCTGGGCAAACTCTCATGACTTTTAGACTTCCTTACAGCCTAAGGGCTAAACTAGATGTGACAAGCACAGGGCTGTCAATTTAAACATGGAACACCACAATCACAGGGACAGAGGGTGGGCAGGTGTGATTTTAATATCCGCCCCCGCCCTCCCATAGTTATTTGCCCAACCAAGGTCACTTCTGTATGAGAGCTCAGCTGAGAAAAATAATGTTTTGAGGAACAGGCAACCTTCTGCTGGTTGGGGATGATGGGAGTTCTAGGTCAACATGTTTTGAGGGCACCAGGTTGGGGAAGCAAGCGGGGGGAGGGTCTACTCTACACTCCTCACACATATGCCCACTTTCCTGTTAAAATCATCCCCCCCCCCCCCGACTCTTTTATGTGAATAAAGCAGCTGCTTTTAAACATTCAGCCAGGGTCTAAACTGCAGAACAGTGAGGGTGGTCTTAATGTTAATCTCCTACTATTGATTTCACAATGTGAGAGTAGAGAGCTAGACTGAGGCATGAGCAATTGAAGAGCATGTAGGTGGCAGCATACTTTCTTAAAGACTCACGCAGCAACCCCCCTAATGAGCACCTGATCACGGGAAGTATACATTACAGCTGCTGCCCATGATTCATTACCACCTCCATCTCTCACGTCTCTCCTCAATCAATCACACAGCTATTCCACATAAAGGCAAGGATGTCCCCCACCCCTCTATGTCACGAGTGAGGCCTACAGCAGCAGTGACCAGAGGGAAGCTAACTGTCCATCTGTGGGGTTGCTATCTTTTTATTCTAGCACGGCTCCTTTTCTTTTCTAGTGTGCATGACAGACAGTAATCTGACAGGTGCAGAAGTATCCAGCATGGAGGTGCAGTGATGATGGAGAAAACTGTTCCTGTCTCTCCTCTCATGCAATTTTCTTAGTCTCAAAACCAGAAAGACTGGCTGCCCTATACTTTGGTGCTCACTCCACTACCGATCTCGTTCAATCAAAGCTGCCTGTGACTGTTTCTTTCAGCAATGTCTCTGTTCTATTGATAGTAGTGTGTGTGATTTTACATGAGGAAGTTCCCAGCTTCAGCAGCCCCTGCTATCTGCAGTTAGAAACTCTGGTGTTTGCTAGAGATTGTAGAGAGCCACTGCCAGTCAGAGTAGATCAGCCTCCCCCAAACCTGGTGCTCCCCAGATGTTCTGGACTTCAACTCCTATCAACCCCAGCCAGAATAGCCCATAATGGATAGGAATACTGGGAGTTATAGATCAAAACATCTGGTGGGCACCAGATTTGGGGAAGCTAGAGTAGATGATACTGGGCAAGATGGACAAGTAGTCTGAGCTAGTATAAGGCAACCCTGTACATATGTATGTATGGGGATCCCAATAGCTCAGTGTCCTCCTGACTCCAGGATTGTTACTGTCAGAGGGGGAGGGGAGAAGAAAGATTGCTGTAATGATTATGTATAAACAACAAGTACCGTAGATACTGATTAATCACATGAAAATTTGGGGGCAGGGGGTAGGATAGAATGAATGGTGTGTGTGTGGCAAATCCTGAAGAGAGACCATTACTCAATTTTCCAGCTGTTGTGATATGCTCACACTAACCTCCCATGCCTGTTTCGCTTTTTCTTACCTTCTGTCTTGGGAATCCACACCAAAAACCTCTTGTATGCGAGTCCTGTGCTTTTCTACTGAGCTACATCTCCACATCAGTCCCCTTCATTATAGGACCATATGGATGGGCCCATTTAGGACTCGGGGTGGTGGGAAGGGCTATGATATGGCCTGCAGCCCTTAAAGATTACTCTCTTCTTTGTAGCTGTGTGGATGTTTCTTAGTGAACTAGGAGGAAGGGGTTTTAGTCTGGTTGCTTCATCTTATTTCCCATCTAAATTTATTGTTGCCAGTAGGGGTGGGGGGGGGAAATTAATTTGCTTCACATTTTAATATGAGCGGATATAATCTGCACTTCCTAAACTAATATGGGAACTGGACAGCAATTATCCTTTGGTTTTCACACCTCTCTGAACTTTGCGATGCAGTTCTACAATAAAAAAGGCATATAAAAAGGCATCCATTAAGAAGAGGTGCTTGCAAAAATGCATTTATTTGGGGAAACAGCATACACATTTTCATGTTCATGGAAATGCATATCAATTTTTGTGTGGATATAAAAAAAAAATCACAAACCAATACAAACTTGGGCTTGAAAACATACTGCAAACCAGAGGAAAATGATCTCGGCATACTCATTACAGTTTGAGTTAGGAAGACTGGCACAAGGGGGATGGCGGTGGGAGGAGAAAGTAGTGCAACAGGCCAATTAATAAGAACATCTCTAATTCTGTCTATCTGCAGCAACTATAAACTCTGCCATTATGGATAGAAGGTTGTTCAAAATTAAACTGCATGTTTTGTGGCACATCAATTCACAAGGTACTTATTCCACAATTAAACAAACATATGTCATAAAACACCATGCTCCCTCAAATGCTTGTGCTTGGTGAGGAGATGAAGTGCAAGCAAAGGGAGCCATACAATGATATGGGATGACACTGGGGCACTTTGTCATCCCAGTCTCAGACCTAGGGATTAGAGGAGCTGGATTGGGGGTATTTATAATATACTCTCCCCATCTGAAGTCACAAACCTATATGATGTACGGTATTTACATTGTCCTACTCTTCCTGTGCACTGTGTAGTCACAGACAGATATCTGTAAACATCAGAAATAAACAATCTATCTAATCTATGTCTTAGAGCATAGCTGCCAAAGTGACAAGGCTCTCCTCATGAAAGGTGTTAAGATTGAAAGTTTTTAATAAGGACATAATTGCTTAATGCTGTTCAAAATGGAAATAAAAATGGGCCTGAAATACCCATTACATTAGAAAATAGGGTCTTAAATTTGTACAAGTTATCTCCAGCTATCATAGTATGGACTGTCAGACTCACAGAAAAAAATTCTGTGTTTGTCTAGGAAGTTTCAAAGACCGTAATAGATGTGACAGCCATTTATCAGATATATTCTACCATTTTATTCCTATTTATTGTAGCCACTCAAGGAAAGATGACAGTTCGCAAGCAGTATGACGCATATCTCCCAATCCCGACCCCATTTAACCCAATCAAGTGTGCCATGGGTTGAACAGACATTTGGTAGTGGATTGAAGGAGTTCATTCACATTTTGGGTTTCTGCTTTTTTAATTTTTGTTCATATTATTGTTAGCTGATCTTAACAATCAAAAGTTCAATTGATAAAGCATTTAAACTAGAAACTGGGGATCTGTATCTTTCAAATTGACAGTAATAGTCCACCCTGACCCATCCTTTATCCCTAAGATTGATTCAGCTTTCTAGTTGATGCTGGATGCGGTTTTGCCAAATTTCTGTCCTCATTCACCCATTCCTAGAGGATGAGTGGCACTCCCTGGGTATCTTTTATGCCTTTAAGTAATATGTGGACTATTAGGCCCTCATGCCTCTGTATGTCCTTTAAACCATGTTCCCTTGGTTAAAAAAAAGATTCTACGGCTATCCTTAGTTGCTGGTTGAAAGAGTGTATTGCTCTTGCTCACTCCTTTCTCCAATTTGCAAGTTCTGGTAGGTATTCTAGTGTATTCTGCAGCCTTTTGGGAAAGAGACCCTCTTGAGAAGATTTGTAGGGCAGCTACATGGGCTTTTATTCATTCATTTATGAGATACTACAAACTTGGTACCTACACCCCAGATGAGGTAGCCTTTAGCTGTATGCTCCTTCAGGACTTGGTATCCACATGGGTATTTGGGCATGGAATTTTCTCCCTCCCATGGGTGTACTGCTTTTTTACATTCCATGTAGGAATGTCCTCCTAGCCATTAGGGGAGGAAAGAAAATGAAGTTCTTAACTGGTGATTGTCTGTTCTACGCATGGTTAGGACTTTCTTCTCAGCCCTGGAATTTACTCAAATCCTGATTCCTTACAGTGTTTCTTCTACATGTTACCATGCTTTGTTTTGTTTTTTGGGTTATGATTTGGGGGGAGTTTAAACCTGTGGCAGTCTTGGCCTTGTTGTACTTCCTTTGTTCACTAGTTGTCTTGGCCACTTGTAGCTTGTGTCTATTGCAGATATCCCTTTTTGGCTCATTGCTTAGCCATCCTAGAGACTGGTAGGTAGCTCCAACCTCTCCGGGAGTGGCTCTTTAGCCCTGCCTCCCCAGTTCTAGAGGCAGGATCTACCTGATCTAGGAATGTACTGCTACCCAGAAGAGGACCAGAATTTCACCAGCTAAGAACTTCGTTTTCAATGACAAATAATGTTCTTGTTAAAGCAGAACTAAAGAAGAGCAGTATTTCAAGGAAGTTAAAGCTAAATGTAATTGTGCCTTTAATATCTGGCCATGCCACATTTAAATATTTAGAATTCAGGTTATGGCTCTGCAACAGCCTGGAACATGGAGATACATCATGGAAAGTTTGAGTGTAATGGATGCTTCAGTGGCATATGTAAGTTGGAACAAAAACGATTAGGTTTATTTCATCTTGGAGAAAGCTGTTTATGTTATCCTGCTGCTACAGAATAATAAATTATATCTGCACGAATAACTAGACAAGAAAAAAAATGGAAGGCAAACTGGAACAAGAGAAAGGAACTCAAAAGGCGGTAGGAAATATCTTATTAAAATGAATTACTCAACCCCAACATTGTCAGCTCTTCTAGGAGTAACAAGTCACCATACAGATAAAATCATACTAAAGTTAGCAAACTTATTCCAGAGAAACACAAATAATGGTCATGCTCCTGGTTCCAGTCCTAATCTGTTTTAGAGACAGATTAGGGCTGGAAAGCAAAACCCTTTCACAGTCCTAATTAGCTGTCAGGCAGGATATTGTGAAAGGGAGTCTTTGGAAGCCCTTCATAGCACCAATCACCTCTGGCTGTGGAGAGGAGTATCCAGCATGAGATCAAGTGTTCCCTTTCATCTGCTCCAAAATCAATTGGCACCAAGGTGCCACAGCTGTGTGAGGTATGCATGCAAGTTGCTATGCGCAGGGTTTTTCTTGTTCTACGGCAGTGTGTGCCAACCCTGCTACAGCAGATCTTCACGTATGTTTGCAGATCACTATAATGTGTGATTTGAATGTGTGCAATAGGATTTAAACATTTGCAACTATTTCTGGAAGAACTGAATAAATAACTATTTTGAAGAAAACCCCCATAGGGTCACTTCAGACATTGCCACTTGTATAGCAATACACAAATATTTACTTTTCTGCAATCATTGCCTGTTTCAGAGCTTTTGGGCATTCCATTTTTATCATGTGACTAATCCATTCTGTGTTTGACACAGGACAAGCAGGGCATACAAATGGCCTAGAGGCCTGAGGAAAGCCTGGGAAATTTCAGGCCCATTTCAGAAGTCAGGTATTTATTTGCAGCTTGGATTTCTTAGTTTGGAGTTCTCTTCCCTGTTTACATGGAGTGTTTAATGAGCTTCTCCTAAGCCAGCTTTGAATCTAACTGGTATGGTTACAGAATGAAACCAATCAAAATTATTAAGACAGTTGTCAGATCACAATGTATTTTATGTTGCAACAGAATCAAAGGGTTCCCCCGCCATGCACTTATACTGACACAGCCAAAAGTAAACTAATTGAATTTGATGCTTCCTCTCAACCCCAATGCCCACATTTCTTGCTACCATTCTAGCTCCTGCAGCTGGGCTGCATGAGGCACTGATGGCTCTACTACAACCTCTTTGAGCACCACCGTAGGAGACTTTTGGAATTGCAGGTACCTTGAACATCAATGAAATCATGTCATGTTCCAGCCATAACATGCAAGAAGGTAAGGTGTGTGCCCTCCACCCTAGAAGAAGGCCAGAGCCCCACGTGCCAGGAATAAAATTAGAATTTGGAGTTTTGCTGCTGCATCTTAAGTTGAATCAGAGGACCAGACTCCACTGGTAAACAGTTTTGAACTGGTATAGGGAAATGGATATGGATTTTATTGCAGCATTGCTTATCTATTGGAAGCACTGCATCTCACTTATCCGTGATTCATGCTCTTGCAAGCTAATGTTTCAGGACAATCACAAAAACAGAGTAACGTTAATTAAAATACAAAAGGAAACAGTATCACTATACCTACTATTCCTGTTTGGAACTTTGTTCCTAATGGACCCATATACAGCTGCTTGCATACAAGGGGGAAAAGATCACTTACTTTAAACTATTTATTCTGGCTTCTGTCATTTCTGTTAGTTTCTTTGTTTCCTCCTTCCACCGGTTAGTTGCTTTCTGTTGGGCTATCAACAAGCGTCTCAGCTCAGCTGTGGAGTTTTGATTCACATCTTCCATCTCTTTTAGTCGAACTTCAAACCCATGCTCTTTTATTAAATGTTCATTCTCCATTGTGCTTATCTATAAAATAAAATAAAAGCCGTACATTGGAAAACAGTAGACTTTGTCTTTTGACCATAGGACTAAATTTTGTCAGTATGCACATAGGAACAAACATTCACACTGTATCCAGCTGTAAAGGATTATTGAACTTTTAACTATGCATATAAAATACAAGTTGAAAGAATCTATTTCAAAATTATTTTGCTGTGCATTTTCTTATTTTACAGATCCTAGTTAATAAGTCAGTTGAGTCAAAGTGCTTTGATTTAAATAATTCCAATTCCATTGAAGAAACATACAGATTGCCACACCTGATATCCTGTGGTGAACAATAACTATTTCTAGGTAAGCAGCCTTTAT
The DNA here is from genome assembly GCA_021292165.1 of Shinisaurus crocodilurus. Classification (NCBI taxonomy): domain Eukaryota; kingdom Metazoa; phylum Chordata; class Lepidosauria; order Squamata; family Shinisauridae; genus Shinisaurus; species Shinisaurus crocodilurus. The sequence continues at coordinate 47,433,205 of CM037876.1, forward strand.
TCATTTCCTCACTGGAGTCTAGAAGCTCTATAGTAAATATTATGTTTGAAGCTTCTGTCTAGTACTGTAGTTACTAAAGCTAAAGCTTGTGCAGGCCCACCCTAACATCTCCTTTCCACAACAGCTAATTTATTTTATTTATTTATTTATTATATTTATACCCCGCCTTGTTTCCTGCAAGGAACCCAAGGTGGCTTACATAATCATCCTCCTCCTCTCCATTTTATCCTCACAACAACCCTGTGAGGTAGGTTAGGCTGAGATTCAGTGACTGGCCCAAAGTCACCCAGTGAGTTTCATGGCCGAGTGGGGACTCGAACCCGGGTCTCCCGAGTCCCAGTCCAACACTCTCACCACTACGCCACACTGGATCTCATTATTTCAGGCAAGCACATGGTCTCCAAGTATGAAGTAGTGCAAACTTGAACAGCTAAAGAAGGGAAGACAGTGATTTCCAGATGAGAGAGAAGGACAAGCTTATGAGCAACTCAACTGCTAAAAAGAGAAAGCAGCTCCCACAAGGGAAGGAGAGAGGTTAGGGAATTTACAGGTAGCAAGGTAAAAAGACTGCATGCACACACGCACACTCCCCCCCCCCCACACGCACGCACTCTAACTACAAGAGAGGCTGGGGGGGGAAACAACGGGAAGGCTGGGAAAGAGATAATTGCAGTACCATATCTGAATAATCTCAAAGTTTGTCTGGTAGGGTTATGTATAAGAAATATTCTGTATTCCACATTTTTGGAGTGATGTCACTTGATTTTGGACAAAAAATCCCTTTGCAGTGCTTATTATGGATAATGTATTCATATGCAAATTGTATATTTTGAGTATTTCTAGGCATTTAGGTGGAATACCCGTTACAGAAGGCCACTAATATATTAGTTAGCCTGAATTAAATAACCTTGATTCTTTTCGGGACCAAATCAAAATGTTCCTTTTTTTGCCCAGGCATTTTAAGTTTTATTTTTGTTTAATCAATTTGTTTGCTGAATAGTTTTTATGCCTCTTTTTTGTAATTTTATTATCTTGTATTTTGTAATATTAAGTCTATGGGATACCTTGCCAAATCTAAAGTATTATAACATCAATACCTTTAATTTTGCTGTTTGCTGTGCTTCCATAGCGAGCTTTCTCAAGGCTTCCATTTCTTTTTGAAACTGTTCATTCTCTTGCTGGAGTTTTAAACGTTCTTCACTGACAGAGCCACAGTTCTCTCTTTCAGAGTCCAGAATACTTTGCAACTTGTAGATCATTTCCCGACAACGGCCTATCTCTTCTTCATAGCTTAATAAAATTTTAAACAAATAAATATATTAACACATTATTATTATCATCATCATCATCATCATCATTATTATTATTAATATTTATTTATCGCCTATCTGGCCGGCAACCGGCCACCCTGGGCAATGTACATAGAATAAAAACAATAAAATACATTTAAACAGTATAAAAATTTTAAAATCTTAACCCACCCCATATTCCCGCCTGAACAGCCAGGTTTTTAATGAGCGGCGGAAGCTCAGCAGAGAGGGGGCATGGCTGAGGTCACTCGGGAGAGAGTTCCACAGTACGGAGGCCACCACAGAAAAGGCCCTCTTCCTCGTCCCCACCAGTCTAGCTGCTCTGGCTGAAGGGACAAGGAGAAGGCCGTCTGTGGCAGATCTTGTTGAGCTTTAATGTCATTAAAGACATTAATTAATCCGAATGCACAATTCTTATGATGCTTAGCAAGATGGAGCTGATTGTGGAATGATCAAATGACTGGCATTTAACACACAGAGCTTTGGAGCAGGACAAATATATAAAAGCAATCCCTATGGGCACCTTACAATGTATTTACTTCCTTCTATTTTTTTGTTTGTTTGTTTGTCTTTTGTCAGTGCAAACTCAAATAGTACTTTAAGGCTGAAATCCCAGACATACTTACCTGGAGCAATCCTCAGAGGGGCTCACTTCTGAGTAAACATGCATAGGGTTCTGCTACACATTATTTGGTTGATTAATGTTTCAAAGGAATTATGGGGGGTTGGGTTACTGAACCTTATGGTGAGTTTTTAGAAGGTGCTTTTTTTTTTTTTTAATTGGCTCTACTAGGCTATGATATAAGGAGGATCAATTCTGAAACTCATACTTAGTATTCATAGAAGGAAATAAAATTTTGCAGGCTGACAAAAGATTTTTTGCAGTTGAAGCAAAAGCTCCCCCAGTCAGCTGTAGGCTTAGCCTAAGGGTTGTGAATATATTAACAAAACAAAACAAAAGTATTTACCAAGCTACAAGTAAAAGAAGGACCTCCTATTTGCTATAGTCACAGTGCTGCAGGGCCCCCTTCACAAGAGTTGTACCGAAACCCCTGTAAGAATGTCACAATTTCCCATTCATTGCAATACGGGGGGGGGGAATACTTTGGTCTTTGCAATTCCTTAGCCGATATCAAGCATGATACTGTGTCAGCAGCAATAAAATCCTATGACGCATACCTGAAATATACTCTTATCATGAACTCTCGCTCCCTCAGCTGCCTCTTCATGGTCAGAAATAGGGTGGATTAGAACAAAGCAGGAGGATCCATCATAAGATTTACAGTGGTGAAATAGCTTCAATATATACTGAAACCATTATATATGGTGTGTGTGTGTGTGTGTGTGTGTGTATCTGGAAGACAACCAGAGTCCAGATTGGCCACCGCAGATAATCCTTTAGGAATTCATCTCAATGCATACTAGCATAACCTGGATCACAATTTATGAACACTTTGGAAAAAGAATTTATTTTGAAACGTTAAGACAAGAGTGGAGAACTTTCCCCCCCTATGAATAGGAAATGAAAAGCAGTAGAAATACCAGCATACCTATGGCTGAATTTCAACAGGAAAAAAAAAGTGGCAACACATAAAAATACAATAATACCTCGGATTACGAGTAACCCGGTCTGCCAGTTTCTCGTAAGACAAGGAAAAATTTGGCATAAATTTACATTTGAAAGACAAGCAAGTCTTGCAACACGAGCCGCTGCTGCCGCATGTGGCTCCTGTTGCGAGATATCTTTCAACTTTAAATTTATGCTAGCAACGCGAAGCGCCGGCTGAGCGAGCGGCCGCACCGTGACTCACCTCCACGGGGCTTCCCTGGAGGTGAGGCACGGCGCGGCCGGGCGCGGCCACTGCCTCGTGCTGCTGTGCCGGCCGGCTGAGCGAGTGGCCAGGAGGCGGGGGCTTCCCAGGGCAGGGAAGCGGCACGGCAGCGCGAGGCGCTTGCAAAGCGAGCGGCCGCGCCGCGTCTCCCTGCCAGGGAGCCGGCAAAGCAGTTGCCAGCTCCCTCGCAGGGAGATGCATGGAGCCGCTCCCTACCTTTGCAAGCGGCGGCAAACCATTTTTTTTTTTTTAAAGGAATCAACAATTGCTCATTCTACTTAAATTATAAAGTAATTGCATACTCTGTGTCTGTCTTCCCAATACGATACAAGATGGATATGAATTCAGAAAAATGGATATAAAGATGAATAGCTATGAAAATCTCAACTCAAGAGGCTTTACACAGAACAACTACTGAATGAAAATCAGTACCTGTTTGTACTGCACAGAAGTTACTTACTTCATTTCCAGTTGTTTAATTTTGTTCTGTGCTGTTTGTAGACTTAGCTGAAGATCATCTTTTGTACGTTCAGCATTCAGACACCTTTGGTAAAGTTCTTCTAGTTTTCTATAATCACCTTCATTTCCTCTGCCTTCACGGTATATCTAATTAAGTTACAAAAAAATCTCGTATTCATTTAGTTTGCTCCCTGTAAAAATAACTTTAATAGATTTCAAAGATCATAGAGTTGGAAGGAGCCTACAAGGCTATCGAGTCCAACCCCCTGCTCAATGCAGGAAACTAGAGGAGGGGTCTCCCATGCAAGTAATAACCAGGCCTGACCCTGCTTAGCTTTCCACGCTCAGACAAGCTGAGCCAGCGTAAGCCACATGCCTGTATTTGCAATCTGTGTTACACAGTTAATCACTTTGCACACCTTAGTTTCATTCAAGAAAGTAGGATTTCCTTTCCACCATGATTATTTTCTCCCTTGGGAGACCTGCCTACTGTACTATCTTTCAGGCATCAGATGAAGGCTGTACTGTTTATCTGACATTTTATTGATCATCTGTGCTGTTCCTGAGTCAGTCTGATCTTGCAACAGCTATCCATGCCTTGGTTACATCAAGACTAGACTATTGCAATTCCCTGTATATAGGGCTATCCTGAAGAGCATTTGGAAGCTTTAATTGATCCAAAATGCAGCAGCTAGGCTGCTAATCGATGCACAGTATTGGGATCACATCACTCCAATACTGAAAGATCTGCAGTGGTTGCCAATTGTTTACTGGTCTCAATTCAAGGTGGTAGTTTAACCTTTACAGTCCTAAATGGCCTAAGGCCTGGCTATCTGGGGGGCTGCTTATCTCAATATGAACCAGCTTGGTTACTAAGATCAGCAGGAGATGACCTTTTGAAGACACCCTCACTTACAGACTCCCACTTGTCAGACACATGGGAAAGGGCTTTCTCCTTTGTTGCTCCCAAATGCTGAAACACAATCCCTTTGGTATTATGACTGGTCTTCAGCATTTAGGAAAGGAGTCAAGACATATTTTTTTAATTTGGCTTTTTAAATTAGTTTTTGTTTTTAAGGTTGTTTTTAATGTTTTATTATGTTTGTATTTATTATTCTTGTCTGAATTCTTGTAAGCTGCATTGGTTGGTTACAGAAAGGCAGTATATATAGGCAATAAATATTAATTAGAAGGTTATAATTATTAGTGGAGCAGTGTTTGGTTACCATTCGTTATGATAGGTTGACTGCTGGTGCTTCTTTGCTCTGATTTAGCATGGCTTTGAGATATTGACAGAGGGAGCATTCCCTCAGTGGAACATTCCCTCAGTGGAATTCCACTTAGGACAATCCAGCCGGTGGGAAGGAGGTGGGAGGCAGTCCTAGTCTCCAGTGCCCCTCTGCAGCCCCCAGCACCACTTCCCATGCTGTTCTGGAGGGGCCCCTGCCCTCTGCAGCAGATTTTCAAGCGGCATACAGGACTGCAGGGGTAGGGTGGAATTGGCGAAGATAGCCTCCTCTCCTGTTCTGCCAGCAGAAGTGTTCAGCTGGATCAGAAGTCATTCACAGATGGAAGCAGCCCTTCTGTCTGTAGGAGGCAGAGTCTGGATCCAAGCCAACATTTACTGTCTGCTGCTGTTGGTTTTGTACTGATATTGTATTGTTTTCACAGGTTTTATCTTCTTGTGAGCTCACTCAAATATCAGTATGTGCCAAAGAGGCAGAACAACAGTAGTTTAAATAAATTTTAAACTTGCTGAGTTTGTATCCCTCATCTCATATCTCCCCATATTATAATTTTGTTCATGCTCCTAGTTAACAACTTCAAGGTTAGTTGCATTTTTTTAGCCTTCTTGCCTTTCAAACAGAGACATAGAAGAAGGTGAATGATAGGAAGAAGCTCTTTTGCAGAAAACAGCTTCTGTACACAGAATAATTACTTTTCTTACACAAAGAGCCAATTGCACGAAACACGACACTGTATCCAAGGAATCTTACTTCATATAGCTAAGTCTGCACACAGGACTTGCACAGCTGTGCATGGAAATACATGAGTGGTATTTTTTCTTTCACTCACTGCTCTCTGGATTGTGGCCACATTCTCTGATAGACTTGTTGTAATTCACGGCTAAATCAATCCTGAAAATGCTTTCTGGAAGCCCCAGCAAAAGAAACGAAACATGGATAGTATTAACTTTTGGTAACATCTTACATCCATCTCCCCGTTCTTAAAACTACGAACTACACTTTTCAATTTCTCATTGGGACATCATCCTACATGTGTTCGGCAGGCTTCCTCGCTTCAGACTTCCCCCTAACACATGGACAGAATGGGGGTGGGGGCAGCAGGGGGACACAGCTGTGGGGCAAGGCTAGCATGTGAGGCCTGGCTCTCTCTCCACTCGATGTTTCCATGCCAGAGTAGGGCTTGTGCGTTATGCAGTATATTTCTAAAAGTGTTAAATCATAGGTCATTGCCTGTGGAAGTAATTTGTATTTATTTATTTAAAATATTGTTATACTGCTTTTTGAGGCAAAGCCTCTCAAGTCAGTTACAAAGTAAAATTTTAAAATAAAATATAAAACGCAATTAACTCAAACAGCAGCATAAAGCATTTAAAATAACAGCAACAGTAAACTCCAATTTATAAAATAAAAATACAGAACCATTCATTTAAAACCCAAGTGGAACATTCAGTGTACATCCCGTTAGGGCATTCCAGAAGGATGAGGCTACCACAGAAAAGATCCTAACCCTCGTGCCTGTCAACCCAATAGATCATACTGGCAGGCATGTGAGCCTGAGCCGGGCTTCTGTGGCCAATCTTAGGGCCTGGGCAGGTTTATATGGGTGCAGGCAGCCCTTTAAATAACCTGGCCCCAAGCTGTTTAGGGCTTTAAAGGTGATCACCAGCACTTTAAAGCTCCTGTGGTGTAGTGGTTAGAGTGTTGGACTATGACTAGGAAGACCCAGGTTCAAATCCTGACCCAGCCATGAAGGTCACTGGATGACTTTGAACCATTCACTGACTCCCAGTCTAACCTACCTCACAGGATTGTTGTGGAGATTAAATGGAGAGGAGGAGGATTACGTACACTGCCTTGGGCTCCTTGGAGGAAAAGGCAGAATATAAACACAATAAAATGAATAAATATTTAAATTAAGCCCAGAAGCACACAGGCAACAAGTGTAGCTGGTATAAAACTGGTGTTCTCTGCTCTGATCGCCTAATCCCCTCAAGCAATCTGGCAACAGTACCAGCTGAGGCTTTTGAACAATCTTTAAAGGCAGCCCAAGAGAGCATGTAACAATAGTCAAATCTGGATGGAACCAGAACATGGATGATGGTAGGTAGGTCTAATTTCTTCAGATAGAGACACAGCTGGCAAATCAGCAGAAACTGATAAAAGCCCTCCTGGTAACCAATGCCAGCTGTGCTTCCACAGATAGCGCCAAGTTCAGGAGAACCACAGCCTCCCATGACTAGTGGGAAGAAACAAGAGGTAGAGTGGTGCGTCACCCACATATTGATGACACTTTAGCCCAAACCTCCAGGTGACTTCGCCCAGTGGCTTCATGCAGATTTTAAAAAGCATGGGGACAAAATATAACCCTGTGCACCCCAAACGCCAATGGCCATGGGGTGAAAAATGAGTCCTCAAATAACACCACCTGGGTAAGCCCCTCCAGAGAAGACTGAAGCCACTGTAACACCATGCCCCCCCCCCCCGTCCAACCCCAGCTAGGAGACCCAGGATACCATGGTTGATGGCACTGAAGACTGCTGTGAGGTCCAGGTTAACTAACAGGATTGCATTCTCCCCATCCATTCTCTAATGTAAGTCATCCACCACAGTGACCAAGGCTGTTTCTAACCCAAAATCAGGCTGGAAATCAGATTGGAAAGGATCCAAATAATCAGTATCATCCAAGATCATCTGGAGTTGAGAAGCCACCACCTTTTCCAGTATGTTACTTAAGAATGTTACATTAGATACTAGCTGATATATATCCAGAATTAAGGGATCCAATTTTGTTTTTTTTTAAACAAGTATTTAACCACTGGCTACTTAAGTGCAATGGAAACCACACCCTCCCTCAATGAGGCATTAACCACCTCTGAGCTCCAGATGGTAAGCCCAGTCCTGGCAGCTTTTAATATCCAGGAAGGGCATGAATCCAAAGAGCAGGTGGTGGTCTCAAACCGCCAAGTAATTTGTCCACATCATCAGGCTGCACAAGCTGAAATCTATCCAAAATAATACAATTAAATGGAACCCTGGCCATATCCATCTCTGACATTCTCAAAACAATGGCATCCACATTGGAACGAATGCGAGTGATTCTGTCCACAAAATATAATGCAAACAAAATGATGTAATAAATTACTAGGCATTTCTACCACAACAGTACCTCTGTATTTACCTCAAAATGGTTTGAATGCTTTGCCTCTATTCTATACCACATGGCCATTATTAGGTTTTCCTAGGCATACAATCCCATGAAAATGATCTTGGGTATTGCCACAAAGATAAGCACACTACAAACTAACTCATAAAAACTGCACAATAGGAAAGAAGTTTTACCTTCTCTAATTCTTCTTCCACTGCTCGCCTTTCTCTAACAGCCCGCTCAATTTGGTTCTGCTTCTCTCCACATTCCTACCAAGGAAACAAAGGGTAAACATTCTAAAAATCAGCAAATCCCATACTGCTGTAACTGTATTTGGCAAACAATGCCAGAGAGAACCATCAAGCACCTGGTACCAATATTTGCATATGACATAAGCACATATTCTACCTACTTTTAGATTTCTGTGTCATGCCTTTATTCTGCAATTCACTGCTCCCAAGAGAGAAGGAGAGTCCAGAACCATCATTACAATATAGCTACTTGATATCCCAATTGACTTTCCTTTTTGAATAACTACAGGACAGGCGTAAGTTATATAAAACTCATTGCAGAGAAGCATGGTGAGTGACTGAGGCGGCTTTCACAAGTTTTTGCATTTCATACATCTGTAACTTGAATGAACATGTTACACTGACTATTTTGTATATGTGACTATAAAGTATCTGTCTTCTTCTCTTCCTTATTAAGGGATGTCATCCCATGTCAAAAGGCATTCTTAGATGTTACCTGTGAAAATGTCCTGAGATGCTGCTGGTTTCCAAGGCTCTGTGCCCTGGATAGTTCCTTGTTTTTGTCAATGGCTTACCATCTCTTATTTCTCTACACCAACTGCCCTCACAGCCCATACTTGCTTGCTTTCCATGTGGGTCTGGTCTACAACTCAATCCTTCCCATATAGAAACTCACTTGCTGAAACTAAAGGCATGCATATTATGCAGTTACATAAATCTGAGTGCGGGATTGAGGTTTTCATGCAAGAGAGAATGTACTATGCATCAGACATTCTGAATTCTGAATTGCAAGAAGGGGGGGAAAGCAAAATAAAAATTTAATGTTTGAATGAATTAAGAAATGAATAAATAAATAAATAAAAGTGGGGACCTGCAAGGCTAGAGAGGGAAGAGGTAAAAATATCCTTTGTCCCTGCCCTCACTCCTTTATCCCTTCTTGTCCCCTCAATGACTCCTGATCTTTTGACCCTCCATTGACCAACACTCCCAGGGGCACCAAAATCACATTAATCTTCTTGGTCCTGCCTCCCCAGAGCACAGGCAGAAGCTCCAGTGAGTATACAGAACAGAACATTGGTTATTTACTGCAAAGGTTGCTTCTGAGTTTGTTTGTAGAAGGCATCCCACAATGAGTTAACTCCCTTTGCTGTCCAGGAAAGCAGGGACCATGTGATAAGATTTTTGTTTAGTCTATTAGTTCCAGGCTCCTCCCAGCCAGTTCTGTCTGTGGCTGTAGGTCAGAAAATAGAGCAAGCACTGCTGGAGAGAGGAAAATATGCAGCTGAACTGATTTCTGCCATGAAGAAGTTGGTACTGAGGGCTGCCGATGTAGCTGCTGATTTTGGAATGTGCAGTAACTTTAACTGGCTTTGGCAGCAGTTCAGCCTCATAGGCCAAAAAAATACACACTTTGAGCCATCTGGCTAAAGTAGATCAGGATACCTTTCTTCCCATAGCAGTGGGATGAAAGGAGATAAAGAGAGAATCTGACTATCTGAAGGAGGCTGTTCATTTGAGATATATTTTAACTGCCCTGTGTACATCTAACCTGTGCCAGTCCCTCTCCCAGGGGTGAGAAGAATTAGTGCAGATGTGCAAGTGTGCACTTACGGCTATCTGATATGTGTAATCTTGCCTGGCCAATTCCCTTGTCTGTTTCAGCTGTCAAAGGGAGGACAAGGCAAGACTGCATATAGGCTAATTTAGACACAGTTGCCAGCCCAGCTGTCATTTGCCTAGCTGTCAATTGAAAAGCAACGGTAAACAAGGAAAAAGCAGGGAAAGTAGGTGCACCAAAAGGGGGTGGCGGCTATATCACCCACTTAGCAATCTAATCCTCTTGATTTTAATTGTTGAACTGACAGTTCTCAGTGCCCTCCACCTTTTCAATACTTCCCCGCATCTCCAGCAACTCCAGAAAGGGGAGATACTCCCCCACACACTTTACATGACACCTTTTCGGAGCACTTACTGCAGTTCCCTGAGAGTTCTAAAAAAAACCCTGCAGAAATATAAGCAAATTTAATGGCTGGGAAGTAAATGAAGGGGAAAATTGTGCCAATTTAAGGGCTGAGAAGTAAATGGAAGGGAAATTTGTGCACCTGCAGTAACCAATCTGAAAAAGGGAGTGGGGGAGTTAATATCTCCCATTCTGGGGTTGCTGGAGACTTGGGGAAGTGTTGAAAAGGTGGAAGACACTTAGAACTGTTAGTTCAACAACTGAAATCGAGAGGATTACATTGCCAAGGGGTGATAATGACCCCACCCCCTTTTGGTGCACCTACTTTCTCCACTCTTTTGCCCTTTACCGGTGCTTTTGCATTGATAACTAGGCACTTGGTCCCTAGCAACTGTGCCCAAATTAGCCTATACGCAGTCTCGCCTTGTCAATTTCCATGTAAGTGCTCACTTACGCACCTGCGAAAGACCAACAGAACAATTATTTTTTTTTAATGTGCAATTCTCAAGGGCTGAGGTGAAAAAAACCCAGGCCCCAATTGCACTTTTTTGAGGTTCAAAATTATTATTCTTTTTAAAAAGGCCAAGGAAAAAGTGATGGTCTTTCCAAAGTGCTGTTTTGGCATCAGTAGAAGGGCAATCACTGGCGAGATCGCAAAAGTGAGTGCCAGGTTTTTTTTGCCATTCTTGCTGAGCAGCTCTATAGCCATTCCCAACAACCCATGATAAAATTTATTTCCCGGGTTCGGACGACACAACAACCCATCATGGGTTACATCCCTTAGAACAAGCCATGGGTTCTCAGGGTGGCTTGTTCATGAAAAATAAAATCCTGCAGAAACTGTGCTGGGTTCGGATGACACGACAACCCAGCATGGTTGGTTACCTATGGTGGATTGTTGTGTCATGCAAACCAGGTAATTGTTACTAATGAATTTTACAAAACAATGGATTTTTTGAAATTGATTTTTTTTCACAGCAAAATAAAACACTGGAAATTATCCACACCACACCATTGGCCTTTAAATTTATGCTTCTTCCAATGTACAAGGCAACACATGAAGATTTTAATTCATGAGACAACCAATATTTTTAAGTTGAAACTTAAAATAAGCATTTGCAGCAAAATCTAAAACATACCATTTGAAGTGCTGTTAGTTCTTCTGTTAATCGGGAAATCTGTATATTAGACCGTTTCCTTTCATTTTCTACCTAATTTTAAAAAATAAATTGCATATTATTTAGTGTGTGCAATAACTATTTGTTCCAATCATACAATGCGCTATTAGGGCTACAATACAGAGGGTGGGATGTATAGAGGGATAAAAGTAATTGTAAAATTATGGCTTTCATCTATGTATTGCAGGCGCTAAGTAATATGTCCTATATTTTTGTGCAATCTATCATTCCTGGAGACACTTCCCAAAGTGTAAATGACTATAGTGAGTGAATAAAATATTCAAAAATAAAACATTATAAAACGTATGGGAAACAGTATTTGTCTCTTTCAAAAGATATGTAATATTAAACACTTGTAAAATATTTTTCTCTTAATGCTTTTATGGTATTTTAAAAAAACAAGTAAAGGTATCATGCCATAGGCAATTCATCGCCATAAGTGGCAAAAATGTGTTTCAGGTTGGTCTACACATGTCTGAAAAATCATGTTGCCAATTGTCATGGATGTAGCTGCCATATTAGAATCCAAGATGGCCATTGTGAATACACATTTAGTTCAAGAGTTCAGACTCCACTATGGTTCAAAAATCAATTCCAATGAGAAAAATGACCTTAAATACACAAAGGTGATCATAACATTTCTGTCATAGTACACTTTTTGGATTCAAAGATGAACTGCTGCAAACTTATGATTTTGTTCATTATTAGATATTTAATGATGTGTAAAGTTGCTACACCAATTCTATTCTGTTTCAGATTACCTTCAGATGAAAACCTCATACGAATATTGTCAATAAGAGCTCTTAAAAATATAATATAATGAAGCCAGCAGCATCACTGAGTCCAGTGAAGTACAGAAAGGTATGACTCAAAATCTACATAATGCGACATATGTCTCAAAGTAGGTACACAACATCAAATCACAGCAGCCAACTTGGATTCCAGTACAGCAGCTACATACACTATTTGCCAAACTGGCAATGTGACTTTACTAAACAGAGGTAGATTATCCCTATTTGAAGCACACTTTTACCACCGCTTGTGGTAATGAGCAGCTACAATGAAAAAACCTAGAGACAAAGGGTTGTATCCAATAGTGTCATTCCACTAGCACAAAGTTTCTACCACTTGCAGAAGCCCCATTTTTATCTGTGCACGAGTGTCAAATCCAGTATTTTTATTCCGCTTGTGCAAATTGCAGAATTCAGTACGACTTCATTAGACTAGGTATTGCTTGTGCTAGTTGCAATGCCAACTCCTATAATCTTTTCCATTAGCATAACGTTGGATATAACCCATTATTGATCAATTTATACCCTATTAGAATTTACTTGTTTTGTTAAAAATGCACTGTCACATAATTTTTTCAGATGAGATATCTATTTTTAACATTAAATATAGCATATTTTTCAGTTTCAACTACACACATGCACACATCTCAACTATGAAGTTTCAGCCTTATTTGCAACTTAAGTTCTTTAAACATAAGGTCATCCATTTGTATTGGATTGATGGAATTAAATTCATATAATTTGTCTGAAATACATTGTTTATTAGCAGCAAGATTTCCTATTACAACCTCAATAAGCAAATGAAGTTATTTAAATCTTCTAACATCAGGCATCCAGAAAGAAATGTAGATTAAGATCAATTAAGATCAATTTCACATTTATACAAAAAATTAGTTTTTGAAGTATTGGTACTATTAATTTTATTTATAAGAAAAATCAATGGTAAGAAAACAGAGGTTTTAAGCAAGATAACTCACTTCCTTTCTAGTTCTTGAAGCAGCATCTTGAAGCAACTGAGAAACTGCTTCCTTCATATTTTCAATTTCCTCTTCTTTTTGTTTCTCAGCTAGCATCGCCTAGGGTGGGAAATAAGAGGAATATTCCATTAAAATACTTCCTGTAGAGGACAAGCCAAGCTACAATTTTCAATAATGAGTAGTTACAAGACTGTGGTTTTCTAGTAAACAGCAAATAAAATGATGGTTTCTTAACAGGCTCCAAAACACTGTTGTTTAATATACATGTTCAGTTAGTTTTGGAATCTTCCACATTTCTGCATGTGGATCACTATAACCCCAATTAATTGTGTGTGTTGCATTTTATACATCATAAGCCAATCTTTGGAATTCTTCCACGGTATGAATGCAACGAGGACTTCCTTAAACAGTCCCAATTACAGATGCGAAACTTGTTGGACCTCAACACCAAAATATGTATGTCAAACCGTTCAAAAGACAAGAACCTCTTTCTAGAAGGAATATATATATAAGAATTCCCCAATAGCATATGTCTACCTCACTATTAAACTTTTCCTGGTTTTAAACAGCTTCTTTCTTGATAGAATTTTCATTTTAGCATTATGGAGATGGTATTTGGGTCCCTTCCACCACCAAGAGATCCAAATCTGAATAATTTACCTCCTTCCATGGATGGAACACAAATATATAATAACCTAGCGAATTATCCAGTGTTTCAGCACATCCTTATCTTCTTGTTTTGTGCATCCATTCTCCCATCAGCCTTCCTCTTACATGTGGGGGGCAGATGAGATCATCCTTTTCTTCTCAGAACCACTGTCTATTATCTTTGAGAAATCATGGAGGACAGGCGAGGTGCCAGATGACTGGAGGAGGGCAAATGTTGTTCCCATCTTCAAAAAGGGCAAGAAGGAAGAACCTGGGAACTATAGGCCAGTCAGTCTGACATCAATCCCTGGGAAGATTTTGGAGCAGATTATAAAGAAGTCAGTCTGCAAGCACCTTGAAAACAATGCAGTGATTACTAGAAGCCAGCATGGATTTGTCAAGAACAAATCCTGCCAGACTAACCTGATCTCATTTTTTGATCGGGTAACCTCCCTTCTGGACTGTGGGAATGCTGTGGACATCATATATCTGGACTTCAGCAAAGCTTTCGACAAAGTGCCTCATGATATCCTGATTAGTAAGCTAGCTAAGAGTGGGCTAGATGGAACAACTATCAGGTGGATCCACAATTGGCTACAGAATCGGACTCAAAGAGTGCTTATCAATGGTTCCTTCTCAAACTGGGGAGAGGTAACGAGCGGGGTACCACAGGGCTCGGTCCTGGGCCCAGTGCTCTTCAACATTTTTATTAATGACTTGGATGAGGAGGTACAGGGAATGCTTATCAAATTTGCAGATGACACAAAGTTGGGTGGAACAGCTAATACTCTGGAAGACAGAAACAAAATTCAAAGTGACCTCAATAGGCTGGAGCGCTGGGCCGAAAACAACAGAATGAAATTTAATAGGGATAAATGCCAAGTGCTGCACCTAGGGAGAGGAAACCAAATGCAGAGTTACAGAATGGGGGACACTTGGCTCAACAATACTACAAGTGAGAAGGATCTTGGAATTGTGGTAGATCACAAACTGAGTATGAGCCAGCAATGCGATGTGGCTGCAAAGAAGGCAAATGCTATTTTGGGCTGCATTAATAGAAGTATAGCTTCCAAATCGTGGGAAGTGATAATTCCCCTTTACTCGGCACTGGTTAGGCCTCATCTTGAGTACTGCGTCCAGTTCTGGGCACCACACTTTAAGAAGGATGTAGACAAACTGGAGAGGGTTCAGAGGAGGGCAACAAGGATGATAAAGGGACTGGAAACAAGGCCCTATGAGGAGAGACTGAAAGAATTGGGCATGTTTAGCCTTCAGAAGAGGAGACTGAGGGGAGATAGGATCGCATTCTTTCAGTACTTGAAGGGATGTCACACAGAGGAGGGCCAGGATCTCTTCTCGATCATCCCAGTTTGCAGGACATGGAATAATGGGCTGAAGTTACAGGAACCTCGATTCCACCTAAACATCAGAAAAAATTTCCTGACTGTCAGAGCAATAAGACAATGGAATCAACTACCTAGGGAGGTGGTGGGCTCTCCCAGTCTGGAGGCATTCAAGGTGCAGCTGGACAATCATCTGTCAGGGATGCTTTGACCTGGATTCCTGCGTTGAGCAGGGGGTTGGACTCGATGGCCTTGTGGGCCCCTTCCAACTCTACTTTTCTATGATTCTATGATTCTGCATTTTTTTCTTTGCATGTCAGGAAATTATGCTTAGTTTTGATTGTCAAAGTACAATTACTTTAAAGCTCTATTCTAAGCCTCATTTATTTTGAATTGAAATGTATTAGTATCACTCCTTTAAAAAACATATTCAAAATTATGCATTGCTTGCAAGATTAAAAGGTTTTTGTTTCTGAAGTCCGGTTCTTGTTTAATGCTGTTGTATTTACTACAGCCTGTTGTATTACCAGGTTGATTTCGAGTTGATGACAAAATCTTTAGCTTTATGCAGGGAAATATAATTCTTGAATTGCATTAATGGCAAACATCACACATGCCCTATGATTAGGTGTTTTTTTTTTTTTAAAAAAATGCCAAATATGTGATATTATTACTTTACAATGGATGCTCTAAGGGAATATCTCTTCAGTGGGAGCTCCAATGAAACACCACAAGTTTTAATAAAAACTTTAGACATTTTCCAGTCATTCCACTGAGGGTAGTTCAGCTACTTCTGAAAATGAGAACTATGCTTGGTGGAAAAGAAATCACATTTCCTGAAAGTGAATGATAAAGGAATGCTGTCCAATGACAGAGTTATACAAGGTACAACTTGCATTAAAATCCTGAAAGCATGATATTACTAGTCACAAGATTTATATTATTCATATATAACTTAAAGTTATAAGTTATATAACTTCATAACTTGAGACTTGGCTTTAGAGGGCCCCTTCTGTGACCAGTTCCACTCAGAGAAGGTGGCTTCCCCAACTTCATCCAATTTGTCTTTCCCACTGCAGCCCACCATGCCATATCCTATGCCATTCTAGAGGCTCCCTAACTCTCAGGAATGGCTTTTCATGGAGTTCAGGAGGCTACAGTGGGCAGGGCACAGGAATGCTCATATGTGAGCAGAGTTCTGCTAGTGCTTCTCCGGATCCAACCCCATCACTCCATTTATTGTAGAAAGTGACTTGATGGTCACTTAATCAAGTTGTATAATATTCAAATATTAAAATCAACCCCCTAGAGCTTTGCTTACCTGACTCTTTTGCAGATTAGCTTCTTCTAAGAGTTGCAAGCTGTCACGGACCTTTACCAAAGCATCGTACTTCTCTTCTTCTATATCAGTGTACTTTGTTTGCAACTCCTGGATTTGTTTTTCTAGGCTTGCTCTTTCTGTACTTAGCTGTTTAGAATCTTGGGCAGCTACACAAAGCCTGTATATTGGAACAATGACCACAATTAATAGAAACTAAATTTAGACAAAACTGTACTACAATAGTTGTTAGGCCTTGTCTCCTAAGAAGAAGTATTTATGAATTCCCCTCTGCCATGGTTCAGCCCCCCTAGGTCATGCAGATTTACTGTGTTGGGGTGATCCTGGATTTTCCACTAAAGGTTAGATTTCAGATGCCCAAGAGGTAAGAGGACAGCAACTTCTTTCAAACTCTGATCTGGTGACTATAAGTTAAGTTTTTACAACTTTGACTAATGTAGTCAGGTTTTTTGTTAATGCTTTTTGAGGGGAACTTGGGGGGGGGGGTTGATCTGCTGAATCCAACTCTGTCTGTACCTAAGCAATACACTTTACTGTGACCCCAATACCAAGGGTGGCAGTCAAGATGGCTGATTTCAACTTCTTAACAACATTTACTTACCTTCTCACTCTACTGCTCTTCCCTTCCCATCCTGTCTACTTTTTTAGTTTGCAAGCTTGAGGGCAGGGCCTGTCTCTCATTTTTTTTTTATTGATATGAGCTGCTTTGGGAGACAATATTTGTTTGACAAGCGGAATAATATTATAAGTAAATAAGTAAACAAACAAACAAACTTGAAAGGGAAGTTTAGAAACATAGGATTGGATCCAAGAAGCCATGAGTGAAAGAAAAATAACCACTAGTACTATTCTATTCTGAAAACACTTGTGCACAAGTTCACACAATAATATAATAGGCGGGCTCTATAGGAATTCCCATGCTTCTGCATGAACCTATTTGGATTTAGTTTCATGTTACCCAAGAAACATTATATTGTGAGGTGCAAAACAGCCCTTCCATGAGCAGAAAACATCTTTCATCTGTAGAAGTGCACCTTTGAATCCAATCCAATAAATAAGTTACAATAAACGAGAAACAAACCTAATATAAGATGTTCAAGTGAGTTATATTAAACAACATATGAACAGATGTAATGAGCAGAAAATTATTTAAAGAGGAAGAGTTCTTTACTTAAAGAGGAAGCATCTCAGCAATGCTTCTTATAATTACAGCACAATTCTATACTATCTGCTCAGAAGGAAGCCCCACTGAGTTCAAAGTTGCTTACTGCCAGGTAAACAGGTACAGGATAGCAGCCTTAAAGTCCCAATCACTCTTCATGAAGCGACTGCTTAATATTCTACCTCGTCTCCAGTTGTTTTATGCTAGATTGCAATTGCTGCAAGCGTCTATCTGATGCTTCCTCTCTCTCCCAAGCAGCTAGCACCTCTTCTTCCTGGAAGCCACAGAAGTCATTCAAACATTTTTATCAGAGTTTTGCTTGAATATAAGAAAGCGCATGAATCAATAAAATAAAGTCCAATTAATTCTTTGAGTCTGAAACCAGAAAAACAATGTTTACCTTTCTGGTCATCTGTGCCCGAAGATCCTCAATGAGTCTGGTCATTTCATTAACCTTTCCAGCTGCTGTTCTTAAGTCCAATTTGGATTGTCTATATGCAAACACATACATCACTTTTAATTAAATTATACTTACCCAACTATAAGAAGAGATTCTTAAAGCTACTAATCACAACTGCATTTCCAAGCTTAACGCAAGCCCTCCAGATGTTTTGCGACTTCAACTCTCATGAGCCCCAGGCAGAATGGCCAATGGTCAGGAATACTGGGAGTTGTAGTCCAAAACATCTGGAGGGCACCAGGTTCGGGAAGGCTAGCTTATAGGTTTACCTCTCCGCATGAAGCTAAAAATGTTCAGCTGATGATATGTAATAAGCCACTATGTTTCTCTGCTTAGTTCCGTTGCACACAAGACTATTACACTAAAATATTTATTCACTCTCATTCACTGCTACGTACACAAGGATAAGCCCCCAAGACTGTAGCAATCAATTATTTATGCAAGGATTCTTTCTGAAAGATACAGGAAAATACTGTACTTGCCTTTTCAACTTTCAGTGTAATTTTAGAATGTACCTAAAGCCGAATGTAACGCAAAAGTGATGTGAAAATATAACTTTTCTATCGAGGCTTTTAACTATTCTGTCCAATTTTCTTAAAATTATATAAAAATAATGTCTATTTGAGCCTCTGATACCTAGAAAGCAAAACAGGTTTTTAAAAATCATAATCCAATTAAAAATTGGACAGCTGAGTAAAGTTTATAATTTTTACATGTATTATTTTAGACATACTTTCATGCTGAAATTCTAATTGGGATAAACAAGTGCAGGCCCTTGATAATTTGCCTTACTAGGGAAGGAACTGGGATGGATTGCGCACACACAATGGAACACTTTCACATACACATTCATAGGCCAGGTTCGGACATGTAACAACCCATGGTTAATAAATTGTGGGTAGTTTAGCTGATGAACAGGATTGAGAATGCTTGCTGATTCCTGCTCACCTGCCTGCTCCTGCTGTGATCAACAACCCAGGGACGCTTCATCTCTGTGTTGTTTCGGGACAAACAACCCAGAGTTTGAACCTAAAGTTACAGGTTTGGATACCACAGAAACAACCCAGGGACGAAGCGTAAACTAGGTAAGTGGAAATTAGGACGCGTGCTCATTCCTACTCATCTTTGCTAACTGTGGGTTGTTACAAAGTGCAAGCTGGGTCATAATGTGTATGCACACATGCATAAACATATGTATTACATAAAATACATGCACAGTAGTTGAAGGGGATTGGGCAGAGGGAAGGAAACTCTTTTTGCATTTAACTTCCACCTACATACATACACACATGCACACACATATATTTTATATTCTTCTGCTTAAAAGGTGGTTTTCAAATCAGAGACTTGACTTGGGGAATGAAAATGAAAAACAGTAAAGAACTCTAGTCTGTATACACAACAAATATCACTGCCCATTTTTTTTATCAAGTTTCTATTTTAATTCTGGCAATCCAAGAGGAAAGGATGATATAATGTACTTGAATTCATTTTACCATGTTCTGTATTTATTTCATGTTGTAAAGCATATTTTCTTGCAATTAAGCAAATGTTACGATATTAAAGAATTAATATTTTCCCTGGAGGATTCCTGT
The DNA here is from genome assembly GCA_021292165.1 of Shinisaurus crocodilurus. Classification (NCBI taxonomy): domain Eukaryota; kingdom Metazoa; phylum Chordata; class Lepidosauria; order Squamata; family Shinisauridae; genus Shinisaurus; species Shinisaurus crocodilurus. Next base: position 47,452,902 of record CM037876.1, read on the forward strand.
ACCTCTGTGAGAGTTATGTAAGATAAGCTTGCAAAATATATTCAGTGGCTTTGTACTTCATCCCAGCAAATTCTCTTGATTGACTTAGGTATTATGTGATTTTAGCTCTGTATTCAAACAGTCCAATAGCTCACTAAAAAGAGAAAGCAATGCCTCAAATAATTTTCTTACAAACTACACCTCACTTATCTCTTTAATATGTCTGTGTTTTCTAACTATACCTTTCCCACCTCTTTTATATTCGTTATTTTGCTAAATGAGATTGAGGGCAAACTAGACATAACGTGGGAGATCTGTAAAAGTTAAAAAGCAGCCGGGGGGGGGGGGAGTTAAGCCCCCCACTTGCTATTTTCCCTACAGGAATAGTAGATATTTTGCAGATCTACACATTAGCAAGTTAAGAAAAGGCTTGATACTGTTTAAATGCTCAACAATGGCTTCATGGTACTGGAAGAATGATATGGCATATTCTAAAGATTGGTTCTGACTTATATGCCATACTGGATATAGAATCTTTAGCAGAAGTATCCAGAGGCTCCTCCTTTATTCACTTGTTGAGACCCATGAATGTAAAGAGCTTGGGGTAGTCACCATACAATATTCTCATGATCCCTGCCTATCATGGCTGGTGGTGTGAGGTGGTGGATGAATGAATTAGCTAATTATCAATATCTCACTGTGGAAAAGACTGGTGCCATCCACTTTAAAAACAAGCAATTTTAAAACCACTACTTATGAAAAAACAACACCTTCCCTCAATTCCTTGTGCTGGAAAATTATACATCCCTTTTTTTCTTTAAGTGGTTGAGCATGTAGTGGTTTCATGACTTCTGGATGAAATGAATGATCTAGATCTATTTCAATATAGCTGAAGAACTGAATATATTTCTCAAGCATCACAGTTCAACTATAGTGGTGCTATATGCAGAGAGCAATATCCAATGTGAACACTAGTGTAAAGTACATTGTGCTAGCATAAGGAACCTCTAGTGCAGTGATGGCGAACCTGAAGTGATGGGTTGGAGTGAGAGAGGGAGTGGGAGGTTAATAGAGTAGGTAGGGAAAGGTGGTGCTGAAGAAAAGAGTTCAGAAAGGAAATCTAGTAACTAAGTTGTGAGAAAGCAAACATGAAGGTGTTAGTAGAGAACAGTTCACAGGAGTTTCCGCTTAGGGAGTGAAGAACCTTCTGTTTGAGGAAGAAGGTGAAGCTCTGAACTAGTGACAGGAACAGTTAAGTTCCCTGGTCTGGTACTGTAACTTCAAGTAACCAAGCCAAGTTGATACAAAGAGCACTGTATAACATCTGCCTGCCTTTAACCTGAATTTAAGCAAAGAACAAGTTTGAATTAACTGTTGAAAATCCAAGTTATCTGTGCCTGAGTTGAATATCAGTTTAGAGACTTTGTTAGAACAATAAATCAATCTTTTTATTCAAAGTTCTAAGTCTCCATAGTCTGACTGGTGGACAGGAAAGTAAGAAGTGAATTAACGGAGGGGCACCCTACTTCAAGTAATCAAATAAAACAAACTACAGTACTCTTAATAAAGACAAACAAACGTGGGTGAACAGCTACATATAAGCCCTAACACATATCATCAGCTAACTCAGCTTAAGAAGACAGCTTAAAGTCTGAAGTGACCAATACAAGGGGGCACTTGGTGAGAGTGAGGCACACATTAAGGGTGTGAGGTTTGGAGGAGGGGTCCCATCCGCTACAGAGCTCATAAAATAAAAGTAGGTTTTAGAAGTCTCATTTGTACCTCTGTTGCTTGCGTAGCTGTTCCAGCTCTACATTCTGTTCCATTACAGTCTTCAGAAATACCTGATTAGTCTACAAGAGAAAAGCCTTTAAACACATTTCACAATATCCTGAAGACCCTAAAGTCAAGAGGTCTTATACTATAGCAGGTATGCTCTTTATTTGACACCAAAACCTATTTCAGAAGCCACTTTTTAAAATCATGGGGCTGGCTCCAGATTTAGGCACATACAACTGGGCTGGTGGAAGCAGAGTTTCCCACCCCCTCCTCCGCACAGCAGTCCCTCTAGCTCCCAGGAAATGGTGCACAGATGGCCAGGGAATGAGGCTGAATGGGGTGTGCTGTTGTGTGGGAAGGGGGGGACCCCTGAAAATCGGGCAGAGGCACCTTCTGAGAACGGAGCCCTTCTGTCAATGGAAGGCAGATCCTGGATGCAACCCATGGGTACACACACATCTGTGTCTTAAGCAACATGAATTTTACTTTTCAGAAAGCTTGATCATTCCTTACTGTTGACTCTAGTAAAGACTCCTGTTCAGGCTTTCATAATTTCTCAACTTGACTATTGCAATATCCTCTTCATAGGAGTCCCATTTCCCATTTTAAGCTTCTTTTTTCTCTTAAACGTAGCTACTGGATCATTGTGATTGTGCTTTTTCATTGTATCACTCTCTCAACCTGAAACCTATTACTTTCCATATCCAACAGAAACAACATTTTGCTTTGAAGGCCCCCCCCATATGTGTTGCCTCTATCTGATCTGCCATTTCTTTAATCATTCTGTACATTAATTTGCTCCCTGTTCCTATCACTTCATATAAATCCCCTAACCAGTGATGTGGGGTGGAACATTTTCCAAAATGGAAAAATATCCATTTCGCAGGCTCACAGTGGGTTGTTCTCCCTGCTCCGCCCAGTCCTCCAGCTTGCTAAACACTTCCCGCAACTCACAATGGGATCCGTTTGCTGGGTTTGAACAACACGACAACCCATTGTGGGTTCAACAGCCCCTAGAACAAACCATGGGTTGTCATGGCAGCTTGTTGCCCCAAAATAAGCTACCCTGCGGGAAGCAGTCCAAATTTGGATGACACGACAACCCACTGTGGCTAGTTACCCACGATGGGTTGTCATGTCATGTGAACCCAGTCAATGTACACCAATTGCAACTGCCAAGCTTACCTAATGAAATATTAGGCAAGCTTGGCAGTTTCAAAACTGTAATGTTTTTCAGATTATCCCTAGCATACACACAGATCACTGAAATACATTTATGTCTCAGAGTGAAATGGAACTAATAAATAGTGCCAGTGAAACCAAAGGAGCCCAACAACCATAGTGGAAGAGAGTTGAACTCTGCTGAGATAGGTGAGTGCTTATCAGCATATCATGCACAGTTCTTTGGGTTGCTAAAGTTAATAAGTGACCCGATATGCATGTCACTGCAGCAATTCCTAGGTTGTTTAACCCAGGAATTGCAGAGACAAGCAGAGTGTGTAAGCTGTGCAGGTCTTTCCATTTTTAATTAACAACCCATGAATGCCCTGTTACTGGGTTGGTTTGTGATATGCGGATCTGGATACTCTGGTTTTTTTATGGGTTAAACAACTCAGGGTTAACCCAACAACAAACGATGGGAAATTGTTGGGTTAACTCTGGGTTATTAAGAATTAACAGCAGAAACAAGAAGCATATGGTTTGCACACCCTGGAATTGCCCCCATGATGTGCAAAGCAGGTCAGTGTTTTCAGTACCTTAGTTTCCCCCCCTTAAATTTAAAGAATTTAAAGGAAATACATGCTATTATCTTCAGAGTTTTAGCAAGTATTCCAATAAAATTTTCTGCATAATATAACATTCAAATAACATTAAGTGTATTTTAATTTTTTCCTTCAAATATTTCAGGTCAAATAATTGTGCTGCATTGGGACAAAAAATTAATATGGGTTTGTTTGTTGGCTTTGTTGTTTACTAAATATGAGTAAAATAAATATCTTAAATTCAATTTCTCTAGGGCTCAGAACATTTTCCTATGCAAACGACCCTATATAAATTAGCCTAATTTGCAATGGGAAATTTTCCAGTTCAAAATTTTCCAGAAAACCCACATCACTGCTCCTAACTTCACCATCTATTTCATTACCCTCTAACAGACATGAAACAGAAAGGGGGAAACAGGAGTAGTGCAGGGAAGGAAAATTATAAACCAGTACTATGAGTAATGAAATATAACTAGGCAATAAAAACAGGTAAACAAGTATTGTTCTACAGACAGAGGCTTATTTCTTCATGAAGTAGCAGATTATTTATAATACTTTTATACTGCTTAATACATTAAAAAACCTAAGAGGTTCACATTAAAATACAACATACTAATATAGAAACAAGATAAAATAATAAATAAATAAAAACATTAGGATATTTTAAAATGTTACAACGTCATAACATCCCTCACAGGTCAGGGAAAACCTGTGTAAATTGGTGTGTTTTCAAGAGGTATTTAAAACTTGCCACCATTTCTGCCTCTCAAACCACACATGGAAGCGTGTTCCAAAGTGTGCATGCCACCACAGAGAAGGTTCACTTATGTACCGCTATCTGGCAACATTCCATTTGTCACAGAATGACTAGTAAGGTCTCCTCAGAGGATCTCAGGGGTCAACTGGGTATATATAAGGGATGGTCAGCTACGGATCCTGATCCTGAGTCACTTAGGGCTTTGTATGTTAACTATAAAATGTTGAACGTGGCTCAGTAGCTTATAGGCAGCCAGTACAGTTCTTTTAACACAAGTTTAATATGCGTATATCTAGGTGCTCCATTGAGTATCCTACCTGCTGTATTCTGCACTAGCTACAGTTTCTGAACCAGGCTCAAGGGCAGCTCCACTTAGAGCACATTACAGTAGTCTAACTGTGAGGTTACCAGTGCTTGGCTCACAGTGGCTAGGCTATGCCTATCCAGGAATGGGTATTGTTGGGACATCAGCCAAAGCTGGTAATGGGCACTCCAAGCCACTGAGGCCAGCTGGGCCTCTAGTGACAAAGATGGATCCAGGAGCAACCCCACACTATGTACCTATTCCTTCAGAGGGAGTGCAACATGCCAGAAAAGGTAAACAGCTCAATTCCCAGACCTGGGAAACACCTACCCACCCACAGAGTCTCTGTCTTTCAGGATTCAGCTTCAGTTTGTTAGCCATCACCCAACCCATAACTGCATCGAGGCACTGGTTTAGAACGTGTTTAGATGTTACAGAGAGGTAGAGCCATGAGCATTGCCCTAAATCTCCTAATGACCATTCCCAGTGGCTTCACATAAATGTTAAACACTGGGGACAGAATAGTGCTCTGTTGGGCTGAGATACAGTCACACAATATTGTTCTCTAGAACCAACTTTGCAAGAGCTGAACCACCATAAAATGGTGCCAGCAACTCCCAAATCATAGAGCCAGTCCAAGAGAATATTGTGATCAATGATATCAAAAGCTGCTGTGAGATCCAGAAGAATTATCAGGGTCTCACTCCCCCTGTCCCTCTCTCAAAGAAGGTCATCCATCAGGGCAACCAAGACTGATTCCTTCCCAAATTCAGGCCTGAGCCTAGACTTGATAATCAGTTTTATCTAAGAATACCTACAGTTGAGACACAACTAATCTCTCGAGCACCTTATCCAAAAAGGGGGTATTTATGACCGGGCGATAGCTAGCATAAATATCTGAAGGAGGGTTTTTTCAGGAGTGGTCGCACCACTGCCTCCTTCAACGCAGCAGGAACCACACTGTCCTGCAGTGATCTAACCAGTCAGTCCCCCATAGTAGCTCAAAGAAGCAATGATGGGCAAGTGCTGAAACTGATCCAACGACACAGGGCAAGACAATGCACTGGACACCTCAACAGACAGGGCATCAATTATTGTTAATGTAAACCGCTTAGGGATTTTAATGTGTGTGTGTGTGTATTATAAACTACGGTAGCTTTTTTTACCTGGCGTTGCACAGGTCATTTTCCTATAGGCACTATTTGTTCGAAATTCCTTAAGGTAGCTGTCCACTGTTTTGAATCCCTCCATAGGAAAGCTCCCCCGGGACTACATAATGGAATCCCAGCTCCCCCGGGACTACACAATGGAATCCCAGCTCCCCCGGGACTACACAATGGAATCCCAGCTCCCCCGGGACTACACAATGGAATCCCAGCTCCCCCGGGACTACACAATGGAATCCCAGCTCCCACCCCACCCCCGGGACTACACAACAGTGAAATCCCAGCTCCCCCCCCCCCCCGGACTACACAACAGTGAAATCTCAGCTCCCTTGGGACCACACAACCATGAAATCATATCACAGCTCCCACCCACCCCCGGGACTACACAACAATGAATTCCCTGCTCCACCCTCCGGGACTACACAATCAAATCCCTGCTCCGCCCCGGGACTACACAATCAAATCCCTGCTCCGCCCCGGGACTACACAATGAAATCCCAGCCCCCCCCCGGGAATACGCAACAATGAATTCCGTTCCCCTCCCCGGGACTACACAATGAAATCCCTGCTCCCCACCCTGGTCCACACAATGAAATCCCAGCTCCGCCCCCCCAGTGTAGACCCCGGCTGCAGTTCATATGAACATTTTGTTTGGACGTAGAAGAGATTTGTATATCCGCTCCTGATTGGGCCCCTGTGGCGGCAGTTCATACCAATATTCTATATGTTGGAGTGATTTGCATAACCGCTCCTGAATGGCCCCTGCAAACATTCCAAGTGACGCCATTGGCTCTCATCTATTTTGGGCCGTACAGGCATAGCGAGGGCTTTTTCGGAGATTTGAACCAGCCAGTCTTTGTCCTTGGGTGATGGAGAGTATGCGTGCCAAATTTGGGGCGGATCCGTCCAACCATGTAGGAGCCTATGCGATGCACGCAAACGCCCGTACACACGGACAAACTTTCACATTTATATAGTAGATAAAGCCTATGTGTCAGACCTATGACAAACTGAGACAACCCCATGATTGCCATGAAGTCCTGAGCTGATCCTGTTAGGGAGCCTCAGCATGGATGTTGAAGTCCGCCAGGGCCCAAATCCTACAGTTCTCCAAAACTACATCCAAGATTGTCTCAGCCAGCTTAGCCAGGGAGGCCATTGGAGAACAAGGTGGGTGGTACACCAACAGCATCTTCAATCTGTCTCTTTGGCCCAACAAAGGTACAGGTCCTCTTAGCCTGCCCCACGGTGGAGGGGATTCCTGGTGAGTAAGATGAGTCTCTGTGGATCATGGCGACTCCCTCTCCCTGATGCTCCAGCCTGGCCTGGGAAGCTGCGCAGAGTACCCAGGTGGACAAAGCGGGTCAGGTCTACACTACCTAGCTCATCCACCCAGGACTCATTAATGCATGCCAGGTCAGCTCCTTCTTCCATGAACAAATCATCCATGACAGGGACCTTATTACAGACCAACAGCACAACCAGGTTAGAGGGTAAAGCAGGCAGGCTACCAGAAACCTGTGGGATAGGGGAGGGCTCTATGAGGGGGAGGGCTCTATGAGGGGGAGGGCTCTATGAGGGGGAGGGCTCTATGAGGGGGAGGGCTCTATGAGGGGGAGGGCTCTATGAGGGGGAGGGCACATAGCAATCTAGCTCTTCCACCACTCTGATGAGATCTCCCCATCACACTGGACCATCCCCTACCCATGACCACCGTGCTAGGGGTACCCTCCTCTACTTCAATCTCTCTCCCAACAAGACACATCCTGAGCTACAAACACTTCCTCACACACTAGCCAGCAGGTGCAAGTCTGCTTTGTGTGGAACTATAACAAAAGCAGCATTAATTCAGGAGCCTGTAAATAACAAGCTGGCCAAGGTTTTAGATCGTGGCCTTATTTTCTAGACTAGAGCAAAGACCAGTTGTGTTCTCCGTCTAATGAAACAATTAAATTGGGTGAAAATGAAGAAGACGACATTATATTGCAATTAATAAATATGGTAGTTTATAATTCATGCATATTAAAAAAAACTGACACTCCTATACAGAAAGTGGCTGGAAATCTGCTTTGGAAACGTCTTCAATTGCTTTATATTTTTTTCTCTTTTATGAGGCAGGCTAAAACAGTTTCAATACATTATTAAAATGTTCAGTGTTTCACTTACTGACTCTGTTTTTTCATTGGCTAAATGCAGTTGTTTTGTTAGTTGCTGAAAGCTTGTCAATTGATCCTAAAAAGAAGATGCAGAGCATGCAATTATATCTAAAGGATAACTATCAACATAAAAATAAATGCTCGTTTGTTTTAAACAGTTGAATACTATTATTATATTGTATACATACCACTGGCTCTTGTCCAGAATTCCTCTTTGACAGTCAGCCAGCTACGGTATTACAAGAAACATAAAAAAGCATAGGCAATACTGGCATATCCCATCCACTAATGTGCGTGAGCCACTAATCTCTCACTATACGTGAGCAGGTAAAAACATGCACAAACTACTCAGAGTAGATAGCAGGTTGAGTTTGAACTCAATACATTTTGCAACCACATAGATGGTACTTCCACCAGAACTATGGTTCTTGGGGCATTTTTTAGATATAGAAACACTCAAGTAAGCTCAATGGCAGGTAATCCTGCACTCAACCTCTGAACATCCAGATGGACTTCAATTTCAAGAACTTTGAAAGAATGAACAAGTGTCCCTTTTCTGATATGCCTTATGACTTTTCTACCTTTCTAACACACACTATTACATTCTGAAGACAATCTTTGCAGTCTCAAGAGAATGGGAAGGAGGTTTTTTTTGTTTTTACACAAATAAGAATAAACTAAATTACTTTTTGTTTTGCCTTTCCACAATATGAATTTGTGCTTCTGTCATATGTTCCTGGTATATCTGCTGAGTCGCTCCAATTCCTGCGATACTGTCTGCCAAAGTTCTAGTACATGTTCTTTTTCCTACAAAAATACAAATAAAAACAAGGATAGTATACAAGAGAGAAACTTCCTTTCTGTTTTGTGCTGACAAAACAGAAGACTGAAACCAAGACGGATATTTTTTTTGCAAAACTATTCTATATTAAGTAAATATATGCCAAAACCACTACTTACCTTCCAAAGTGATGCTGCTTTACTCATTATTTAACATCTTCTGTACATTATATATTGAAGCAGCAGGAATGTATTCTTTATGAGAAAGTCATAATTCTATTTATATTGCTATGCATATATCTCAACTGCAACCAACTTAGGGCGCAATCTTATGGCCGTTAGAGTTAGGGCACAATCTTATGGCCACTAGATGGGTGGGGAGGGGATGAGTGAGGCTCCACTAAGATACAATGTATCCTGGCGGTGCCTCAGCCTGTCCTCCTCACGAGCAGGCACAAAAGACTTAGACAGCTGAAATCGGCCATCTAAGTCTTTTGTAACCATTGCCTCCGCACTCCTTCTATCCTTGATAGGATGCCCGTAATCTTCCGAGTTTGGAGGGCTACGGGAAGCCACATTGGATCATGCTGCCCATGAACTTTAGTATTTTGTTCCCCTTTCGTGCCACCAAGATTGGGATTGTTCCAGTTGTGCAATGAAAAGCATTATTACATGTATGTTCTACATATCCCTAAGTGGTTTACATTCAAATACATAATATAAAAACAAGATTAAAATAATAATTAACAATTAAGAACATTTAGGGTGCAATCCTATGCATGTTTAGACAAAGTCCTACAACTCCCAGCATTCCCCAGCCAGCCATTAAAATTCCTAAGTAGGTCACATTAAAATGCAACATAATAATATAGAAACAAGACAAAATAATACAGTAATACCTTGGATTGCAAGCATAATTCGTTCCGGAACCGTGCTTGTAATCCAAAACACTCTTATATCAAAGCGAGTCTCTGGTGGGCGTGAGCGGGGCCAATTTTGGCCCGCTACGCTCGCTCGAGGCGAGCGGTTACATCCCTACGACTTGTCTTGCAAGACCTTGCTTGTTATAAAGTCGAAATTTTTTTAAAAAATTGCTTGTCTTGCAAGACGCTCTCAGACCAAGTTACTTGCAATCCAAGGTATTACTGTAAATTAGAAACATTAAGGACATTTTAAAACATTACAACATCATAACGATAAAACAGGGTGGTAACAAGTCCCTCACAGATCAGGGGACGCCTGTATGGATAGGTGTGTTTTCAAAAGGCATTTAAAATTTGCCACCATTTCTGCCCTCTTTAAACCTTATTGAGCCTATCATACAACAGTAAAAGAACCAAGTCTGGATGAATGTTTGAATCCACTCACTTTATTTGCTAATTGTAACTGTTCTTGAAGATTTCTTATTAGGTTTTCATCCACCGTCGTACTATCACCCAAAGAAGAGCCAGATGGCAGAGCGTCCAACTGCTTTTCAATAGCCTCTTTCATTCTTCATGCAGTCTATATTACAAGTAAGTGGACGATTGATTACTTTTAAAATAGTAATCAAATATCATTTGTGTTAGAAATGGATCATCCATTGGAAATTAAAAACTTTTCAAATTTAGAACAATGTTTTAACTTATTCTGGAAAATATAAGCACACTGGAGATTCTCTGCAGTAAATACACAAAAGAAAAAATCACATTTATTGCTTTAGAAGTATATACATAGGGAAGGCATCTGTGGATCCCTTATGACCATGATCCTGACACAGCACAGAAGTGATCCATGTGAACACTTGGAACTTTCTGCAGAACTCAGTAGCTTCTTGTGTGTGTGTGTGTGTGTGTGTGAGAGAAGAGAGAGAGAGAGAGAGAGAGAGAGAGAGGAGGGTTCACATGATCACAGAGGGAAAATAAGCCATAGCTTGTTCTAGGGCAGGGCTCTCCATCTTGGTCCCCAGATGTTGCTGGCCTACAGCTCCCAGCCAGCATGGCTAATGGCAAGGGATTCTGGGAGCTGTAATCCAGCAACATCTGGGGACCCAAGATTGGAGAGCCCTGTTCTAGGGTTTCAGGGTGGTTTGTAAACTAGCCCAACCATCCACCCTCGACGGGTTCAGACATCACAACAACCTGTGCCCGGTGAGGGTAATTATGCCAATAGGCAGCTTGTGATGGGAATGCACAGGGAGGGAAAATAAGCCACTATGGCTTATTTTCCCTCCATGACTGTGTGAACCCACTCAGAAGGTTTTCAACAATTTCACCCTCCCCTTGCAGCCCCCCGCACCACCTCTCCAACCCATCTGTTCTGGAGGGTCCCCATTTTCAGATGGCACGGGGGCTGCAGGAGGAGGAATATCAATGAAAGTCACGCTCCCCACTCTACCAACAGGATTCTTCCACTGGAATAGAAACCTTCTATGAAAGGAACCCTTCCATCTGCTGAAAGCAAATTCTTTGATCCTAGGTCCAAACCAAAGTTGGATCTTTATTGCACTCCAGGAAGGGAGACCCTTTTCCCTTGTCAAATCTGGTCTTTCCTCAGACAATTCCAGGCTCTGCTGAGCTCAAACCCCCAGGCTCTGCTGCTGGAGTGTCAAGAACTGCAGGGAGGCAGATTTCTACAGAAGAGGTTGCACTGCACCAAAAGCCCAGCATGATCAATAAGCACTAATGAAACTGCCATGTATATATTTGGTATATGAACATTAAGTAAATATTTCAGAGTTGCTTGGTCATTTGGTATTCACATATTCTTTAGTTGTGACAGAGAGGAGGAAGCAGTTATGCCTGAGCAGTATCACAGCTGTTTTGAGGTATGTATTTCAAATACTTTGCACTTAAACATTTCTAAAATTAAGCTTTGGGGGCTGAAAATTATGCTAGCAAATGTTAATGCCTGCTAATTAGTGGCTCTGAAAATGCATTTGGGAATTATGGAGTTAGGGTGGGAAAAGATGGTGAGGACAAAGAAAATAAAAGACTTGCACTCACCTGGGAGTAAGTCCCACTGAACTCAATGAGTCTTACTTCTGAATAGACATGTATAGGATTGTACTGTAAGCTTATGCACAAATTCAGATTTTATTTGGACCTGCAGATGCTTCAAAAACATAGCTCCACATCAACCTGTGCTCACCTAGAGCTATCTAATCCCTTTTGCACATATGATTTTAAGTTAACTCACAAATGCAGATTCCTATGCAACTGGAATTCTGAATTCTGATGAAAAATTATCTCACAGCCCTTTTTTGAAGAATGTTTTCTGCTTTCAACAATTAAAATGGTGACAAATCTTGCCAATCTGTGAATCTACCTTTCATTTTCCTTGATGACTTCTTCAAGTTTTAGTCTCATTTCCTTCATCTGCATCTAAAGGAAAGCAATACAGGACCAATAAGCATTCAGTTATGAAAAGGGGCCACCACTATGACAGACACACAATAAGATTCAAATCCATCCATCAATCTTGATTTGCTAAAACCAAAGGTTATCACAAAACAGGAGAGAAGGGGGGAAAACAAAAACAAATCTGCAATAAAGGATCAAATCAGATTATCTCCACTACTAATAAATATGATAATACATAACACCATCTAATTTTAAAAACAGCCGTTGTAAGTAATGAAACTGGTACATAACGTATTTTTTTCTGATCAGCCAAAAGTATACAGCGTTCTAAAAAAATCACACGGACAATAATATATCTCAGTATATCAGGATAAAAATACTCAGTGCAGTATACAATTGGGCAGTATAACAAATAATGACAGATATCCTCCACCTCTCCCCACCAACGAACGCAGAGATGCTTGTCCCATGAAACTTTAAGAAAACATCCTTCCAAATAACCAGTATGCATAGTTTGAAAATATTCAATATACAAGCACTACTCAGATGTAATAAAATGGATAATGAAATGGTAAAATATCCTTTCTTACATAGTTCAGTAATAAGAAAACAAGATATCTAATGTGTAACACTTAATACAGCACTATTATCAGTACTGATATGATTTAGTAAGATACTAAAATTCTTATCAGTTCAACTCTGCACATTACTCTTAAAATTTACTGCTATGAAGTTGGAACTAACAGCAAGGCAAAAAGTTTACAATAAATATTCACCAATACCAACAACTAAATAATTTAGCGTAGCTTTCTGTATATGATTCATACCTGACAATATCTCAGTTGTTCATTCATTTCCTCCAGATGTTTATCATATTCAGCAACTAGAGGGGATAATAAGCTAATGGATATAAAAAGCAAAAATAAATAAGTTGTTATACTAACTGAAAGTTCAGATAGCATGGGATTTAAAACAAAA